>OZ020576.1:18805945-20166413 GCA_963971525.1 Cephus spinipes
TGTCACGAGAAATGGATACAAACACTGTTATAGATATGAAAATTGATTTGACGATACCTGTTGACGAAAGTAATGAAGTTTATAAAGTTGTTCAATATTTCCTGATTGCCTGTGCTATTTGTGTTATCAAAAATAGCAGTAACAGTTATGATTAACCGCACAACGCGAGAATAAAATAATTTGTAATTTGTATTGTCGACTACTTATACAAAATCGGCGGCCATCTTGGCATCTTGCATGTTATGATGCGCGCGCGCATGCGCACAAGTACCGATGCATTAGGCGTAAAATAGGACTCGGACTCGTGGTACTAACTAAAGTGTTATTTCATATATGTCTACCGAAAATAGATTTACGGAGGTGGAGTGACCTTGTACCCGATGTAAATATCAAGATCCACTTTGATTTTCATGCCCTTGCGAATAAACGCTAACCAGGTATATTTACGTGTACATATAAATGCAGTCTGACATTAGGCAATGTTCAGATATCTGACGTATCTAGGCTATGTAACCGGGAGCCGTTTAGTTTAATTTAATTGCCGTTGCCACAGAAAATAATCTTGATTATAATTAACGAGTGCGCACTACCGTGATTGAGTTTAGTTTCTGAGGCATATGAAACAATAACCTTTTCTGACGAGTGAATTTAGCAGTGCATGATTCCACGAGCTTTCTCGGGTAATTACAAGATTGCTAAAATTTATCTCGAGGATAATGAAGTTATAATTCGAATCTCAATTCGAATACCTTGTTCCTGTCTTAGCGTTTATTTTTAACGTTTCAAATGACATCGACAACTGTAGGATTGGTGGAAATAAAAGGCGAATTATGAGAGGATAAATCTGGGATTATTTATTTTTCCATATTTTTCTATGGATTATTTTGCAATCTCTGTTCTTTGATATACTTTCAAGTATTTGTTTTTATTTCAGACTATTCCAAATGTAGATGGTAATCATTTTGGAAATATATTCAACTGTGAATTTAAAAGGAATACAACTTGTATTGACTTTTATGAATTTTAACTAGATTTATTATAATTATTTCTATACTCTAAATACCCACAGAATGTCTATCGTGGTGATTGTGATAGGATCACTTTTCCAGGTATGAAATACGACCTTTTGATATTGTACAACAAATATTTGCACGCCGATTAAGGCATGACAGTTTTTTGGCAAAGCTTAAAGAGCACGATCTTTCTGCGGACAGTTCCAGCCGCCATTTCACTATTTATCGGTACTGTACAGAGACGCTAGCCAAGTAGAGATAATAAATGTTTAAATAAAGTATGGAGCTAGCAACGATAAATATTTGGAAAAAATATGATACATATTTAGCAATTCATTACACCAAGTACTGAACAACTTTAAACCAGTTCCATATGGTAATTTCAAAGCTACATAGTTTTGGAATAACAAAGCAACTACTCTGAGCAGTATTTTTGTCTGGCCTACCACAGAACATGCTATGCACACCCGCAAAAATCTTCAATTAAAACGTTTCTCGTAAGCAATATTCCGAAAGTTTATGATACAGACACTACTAGTGAATATAATTGTGTTTATAAAAAATTTTGTTTCTTACTATTCAACCTCAACATAAATTTTAGCCTTTAGACTGCCGCAAAGGCCCCTTTTGGGGCTCAGTATAATTTCGAGACGATAAGCCACTCGCATCATGCATAAATGTTTGATAAAAAAGACCAAAAGGGATCTAAAAGCTAAAGCACAGTAGATTTCAAAACGTTACTGTCTTATTGGAATAATTAATAAGTTTTTTAATTTTTATTAATTTCCTTCGTACGTATATATTACAAATTTGACTCCAGTGGTTATTGACAATTCTTGCTGTCATCCTTGAGATCGATTTTACTCGTAAATACGTGCTTTAAATAACGAACGAACCGAAGTTGTTATTGTTAATTCGATTTATCAACATGACTTTTCTTATATTTAACTATTGAATAGCGAGTCCTTTAAAAGTTATCACGTGTGCTATTATTCGACATTGTTACCTGGATAGAAAGCGCTATTCAAATATAGGCAATGTAGATTATTCGTCTACAGACTCTTACGTAGTGCAGCTGAATGACAAAATGACGACCAGAGTCTGTCCAAAGTACAATTGTGATATCGGCACTTCAAACGAACAACGGGATCCGCAGAGTTCTTTCATTAATTGTTCAGAATCTTCATTGTCGTCGATAACAATACTTTCAGTTAACTTCACCCATTGTTACTGCACTGTTGTTATTTTAGTTACTCCATACAATTCATCTCACAGACAACAGTGCCTTTCGCATGATGATATTGACGTTACTCTTATCAAACAATTACGTGTTATCAGCGTAATAAATATTTATTCTTAATCATAACTGTATTTTTGTTTTATCAAATTTAAGGTTAGTCGATTTCCCTAAGTTTTCTATAATATTCATAGAGTCGGAGAATAACGAGCTGTTATCAGTTGAATTATCATTGTACATTCCTGAATATTTTTCCAAAAAGTTTTATAACCATTTGATGAATTAACTGAGAGAGTTGTCAGACAAAAATTATGGCGGGAAATTCAAAAATTTCATACAATTTTTTTTAATAGCCTATTAACGATGTTCCAGCAGGTACCTGGTCGATGTGGTAATCAAGCTCCTGACCAAAAAAATTATAGGGAGAAAAAAGCAACCCGTTAGCAGTTAGAAGCCAGCCTGAACGACACGAGCGAGGCGTGTTCACATGAAAGGAAAACCTGAAGTAGCAGCCTGTTAATGTAAAACAGTCTTTAAAAGGTTTCTGGCGGGGTTCTTGAATCTTTCAGATCGCCAAGAAGCTCCCTGATGCTTTGAAGGTAATACAAGACTGTTCAACCTATGTTTATATAGATTATCCAGGGAGCACGTTTCTCCTCAAAGATCCTTTTGATAGCTTTGATATATATATATATATATATATATATATATATATTTTCTCTTCAGTCTATCAGTGATTAACCAACGATGGATGAGGCTCATTCAAAACGAGTGAGTAAACACTTCACAGCCAGTTAATTCAATTTTGCATGGTTCCGTGCCAAGAGAATGCTCCGTTTTATTGTCATCTTATAATTTTGTCAGATCCGAGTAAATACTGTGTAAAGTAAATACTGTTAGGATTTGGTTTAAGAATTGAATAATTCTTTTGTTATTTTTCTATATTTTCTTTCCTTTCATTTATTGCATTCTCACGTACTCGTTACCGCCTGTGTAGTGACGTTCTGAAAATCCTAGTTGTCATCTCGTGTCTTACAGATGATACACCAGGGTGGAATTTGAGGAGCACCGAAAGAGGATGATGGCGGCTTGAGTAATTTATCATCGAGAGCTATCTGTCACGAAGATAAAGCCTAGGAGAGTTTCCTCTCTATGTAGAGCTTCAAACTTGGCATCGATGTATAGACAAGCCATTTACAAGGAGCGCCATCTTTATTTTTTCAACCAATTTTTCAAAGGATACTCTTAGATACGTCAATGATAATAAATCAGATTGATAGAAAAAAATTCAAGAGTGAAACATGTGAAGTATTTGATATTTTATAATAGAATATATCAGAGCTTGTGAACGTTGGCGTATTGGGTATTATGTTATAATTATTATTTAATTTAATATTAAATTTCCGTAATTAATTAAAGATAGCAGGAGCAATGATAAAAATTAGATTACCAGAATCAGTAGCTATGATACTTATAAACAAAATATATTCAAAATAAGCTATGGATCCGAGTTATGGATCTGATGTATACGAGGCTGAGCTATAAATCCGAGCTGTGAATCAGAGTTATGAAATATCCTCTATATTTTACCTCAACTCGAATAATATCGTTGCAAAAGTTATTTTCTATTAAAAAAAAATAATCCAAGTTATGAAATTACGGATTTATCCAAGCACGAGGAAATGGAATACGTAGAAGAAATGAGACGCGTGATATTAGTGAAAATAATTTATCCTCTTTGAAATGTGAAAAATTTTTTCAAAATCGTAGCATCACGTCACTGCACGAGAATAAAAAAAAATTAATTTTTGGCTCGCGTGCACCTAGAAGCATGTTACAAATATTTTAACAGTCAGCAGAATGCTGGAATGAAGAAAAATTAGAAAAAACCGTCAAATTTATTAAACTGAAATATACCATCAACTTTCTAGTGTCAAGAAATCCCAAAGATTTTATCACACTGTTCACGCTCTACCTTTCAAAAAATCCAATTAAATTTTCTCGTATTCAACTAGACTGACGTTAGAAATGTATTACCAGCAGTAACTAGAATAACAGTGAAAGTAAAACATAAAAAAAAGATATCCAATTTAAAATATCTAACCCTTGAAAGGATCCCACGTATTCTCAGGTGTACCAACAGCTGAATACCACTGCAATTTACACCGCACAAGACCTTTTATGAACCTTTTCCATGCGAAGCTAGTAAAAGTGAAAAAGGAATGAAGCTAGAAGACCTTTTCCTTGTGATCCTTGTATTAGAAACTTATGCATATCAGAACAGCACTCCAGCCATTTTGTTTTTCTAACAACTTTCCATATCGCCACGTCCAGTGTTCAAATATCAAGTGGAAATATTTTTTGGCACTCCTTTAACCTTCTGCTTCACGTCATCAATCCTAAATTAGGTTATCCGTTCCTTCAGCTGTATCCAATTTCGTACATTTATTTTTTATTAGCCATACTTATATTTCACCGAATGAAATAACCAGCATTTCTTATTAATTTTACTCCTGGATATATATCAAGGATATCATTTATTATACTGACAAATAATTAACTTGTCCATCCAACCATGTAATTAATATAGAATAATTAATTTTGCAGATACCAAAGTGCAAGTTTTTATGATGAACCTGCAGTCAATGTCGAAATGGCATAATAATTTAACAATACCCATTGTTAAGGAACGCATAAAGGATGGACTAGCATAATTCAAAATAATCTGAAATATGAAATATTTAACAGCTGTATCCTGTATAAACACAAAGAACATGCACCTACAATCGCAAAAAGGATCATTGTGTCAAATGACTGTAACAAATGGCAGCCATTAAAGGTATTTGCATGCAGGTGCATAGTTTATGAGTAAGAAAATCGATACACGATTAATGCAATGACCTAAATAATCCATCAAATAATCATTTTCTTCAATTGTCAAAATAGATTCGAGCAAGCGGAAGCCTCGAGGGAAAGAAGAAAAAAAAGTGTAGATCCTTCGCAGAAAGGTGTCCGGATACTTCCTTTTCATAGAGAAATCGATCGTCCAAATAAGGGTTGGCCATTGTGACTTTCTGAGTACTATAAGTAAACCGCAAGCAAACAGAAGCGAAACGCCAGCGGATCTGTGCGGTTGCGTTGTCTCAAGTCGATATTTACGTATAGAACAAGCGATAGGGACTTTTAGTGGTCGCGTTAAGCTACCGCCCTGACGTAAGAAATGCGGCGCCCTATTAAAGCAGCATAAATCATTTAGTAATGGATGTTGTTTGCGCCTCGTGGAGAGACGATCTTGGTAAGGAAATAAGGAGAGAGAAAAGAAAAAAAGAAACGATTTACCCTTATCTTAGTTCTTTTTGATTTTACTTTTTTCCTCCGAGTCTTGTACTATCGTGTTATTCTTTTTTCCTCTTTTTTTTCCCGCCCTACTAGCTTTTATTGACTGCTTCTCACGTGTTGTATCGATGACAGCTGTCGGCTCTTGCGATTGTCGCTGTTTTCTCAACATGTCTATTTGTGTTACAACAACCTGGAAATAACTTTGTCTATCTAGGAGCGTCGCGCGACATGTCACTATCAGAGTAACGTACAAATACGTGACTATATAAGGTTTTTCAAAGTTCCTCGGAGACTGTGTATTGAGAATTTTGTATTCTTAAGCTTTGTGATGCGAGGGGCTTTGTAAGCCTTGATAATTCACAGGATCGAAAGACCGCGTGGTTGTCGGAAGTCATGGTGACAATGAGTAATTTTGAGTGATTATTCGTTAGTGGATTAACGAATTATGATTTTATGTTTTATTCTTTTTACGAGCTCGTAACGCGCACGACTTGTCCGCATTCTGCTTGGTTTGAAATATTTTAATTCCGATATATTTATTGCGTGCCGTAATATTACTGTGCGGACAGAAAGCTCTTTCCATGATACAATCTGTGGGAAACAGCATACGGGGCACCCACTCCTGTTGCAAAGTACATACAAAAAATGGGCACGAATATGCTGAATCAAATGCGACTTTGTCAGGTAAGCATTTTGGTAAAAACGCTTGAATTTATGTGGGTACCGTACGAACGTTGATATGGTAATGATAAGCAGTGACAACATGGTGGGCAGTACGTTTTTTTTCCCAAAGACAAATTTTAGAATAATGTATGACATAAAAAAATTAATATGAAGTCCACTACAAAAGTATAAGAATGTTATACTACGTAATACAATATTAAATATACCTGCTTGAAGCCACGATACATGACGCGAATCTCCTGTCGTGAAAATTTCGTCTGTCTAAGAAGTTCTTCGATGGCGACAGGTCTGGTGGTCTGTTGACGTACCCGCGAGCTTTCAAACTCGAAAAGCGCCTCTTCCGGTCCTGGGGAGTCTGGCGGCGTCGCCATTTCCTGTTGAGATGGCGATAACGATGATCCACGATTTGAACTTTGACTCAACGAGCCATCACAATCGCGAGTCCTTCCAGCTGGTTTATCATTCTAATTCGAAAACCTTCTTTATCCTCACTCCGAGTCTATGGCGAGACGCTGATCGGACAATCGTCACACGATGATACCCGATGATCCACGATCACGCACGACGCACTCTGTCGATCACGTAGTTGCAAGTGGTCGTCCCGATAAACATGTTTTTGAACTTCGACGCTCTCCGTCAGGTCGACAACGACTACCGATGACTTCCAACGTCTCAATCTGCATTAAGAACACTTGACGATCGTCAGCACGCTTTATAATTAACAGTAAGGCAAACGGAATATAAGGGTTGTGGAACTGATCTGAATAAGATTAATAGACAAGAAAAAAAGGAGGAAAGGATCGTCAGGCTTTATGGTTCGATGTGTAAAATTGGCTTGGACATGCAACGTCAATATTAGTCTCTATTAAAGTAGCGCCTTTTATTATTGGACTAGTAATATTTCAAGGGTAGACTTCGAGGTTACTCTTGCGGCATTGAGGTATTGTCTTACTTTCTTTTAGGTTAGCTTAGGTTAAGGACGATACTCGATACGTCATGCGATGCTTGAACGGTATGTGTTCCTGTAGCATTTTTGTGACATGAAACTTTTCTTGAGTACTAAGGTATACATAACGTTTGATTTTAGGGTTATGGAGCGCACAGTATTGAACGTAAGTAAAGACAAATCTTATGGCGGATGATTTAAAAGTAAAATAAAAACTTTAGCTGGTTCCTTTAATACTTAAAGTTTTAAAATGGCGGTAGATTCTTTTTTTTATTTCTTTACAGAGTCTCAACGATTCCGTTTGTTACTTCCGTTTACTCTTTCGTTTATGGCGTTAAATTTTTCCTGCCCCTTTCTCGCCTTGTTTAAATATTTATGCACGAACGTTGCAATCTCTTCTCTCTACGTTATACATAAATAAAATTCGATTTTGATACTCTCTTGATCCTTCGCCGGAGCTTTCTTGCGCGTTGGATTATGCAATTTTAGGAAATTGAGTATTTATGTATAGTAGATTCTGAAGAGTCTTTAGACTTTTTTGATATGCTTTACTCTTGCAGAGAAGAGAAAACAAATTATATAAAGATGCTTGATTTAAGAGATTTTATAAATTTATAACAAATTACAATGGATGTGTTAATTATACTGTGGTAAGACACAATGCTTTATAGAGCTACTCTATTTTTAAAAGAATTTTCATTTTCACACGTTATTTTTATTATCAGAATTTTCAAAATACTCAGTATGTCTTTTAATAAACGTGGATACATATATATTCAATAGTGTTGGACCCAGTGAAGTTTCCTCTAGCCACTTGATCTACATGGTGAAACCACCATACGAATTCCAATACTTTTGAATTAGCCTGTACACTGTATGAACTATCCACTGTGAATCGTTGAATACTGGTGGCGCCCTCATATATCCTTAAATCATTAGACTAACACGTGAACGACACTTAGGTCTACAAGTAACAAGTGCCAATGAGCAAGTTCTCCACATAAAATTATTTTAAGCACAAAACTTGGCACCGTCGAATACTCTAAAACGATACCAGAACATGATAGCACTTGTCACTTGTGCCTCTCCATAATAATATCCCTTGTCCTTGTACTGTCCATAAACGCATGTCACCATATTCATGAATGAAAAAATGCCAGGAAAGAGCACACTCTATGAAGAAGATTAAGAAATTGTATGAAGGAAACAAACAAAAATATTCCCAATGAAAAAAGAGGATTGCATGACAACAATGAATATACTATATTAAGAGGAGAATCAATTGATCAATAAAAAAGTGAGTATAGTTTCTACCTAGTTATTACAATAAGCCAAATTTAATTGTACCATATAATAATTAACTCAATGACCAGTACAGTAATGCAGAGAGGAAATAAATATCGTTTGTATATAACAAAGTTTAAACAAGCTAACCAGTATGGAGATGGTTATATCTATTATCAGAATGGATAATAAAAATAACCAAAGACTCTTATGTCAAATGAAAAGAACTCAACGCCAGGCGTCGTGTCTCCGTCGAATCGTGACCAGTCACTGAAATCACCATGAAAAAGAAACTGAAAAATCCTAAAAACTCTGTTTCCAGATATATAAGAACCTCGTAGTCTTCCTGGCGTCTCGACGTCTGGAATCGCCCGGATGAGATTCGATCCACGAATACGAGTAACGTCAAAGGAAGCGGCAGGAGTCGAAAGCGTGGAAGAGGACTGTCAGAAGCTGAGTCCAAGTGCCTGGTACCCAGAGTACCAGGGCTTCCACGAGAAAGAATAAAAGGGCACGTCACGGGTCTCGAATCTTCCGGCTCACCAGGACACTTCCTGTGCAAGATGATTATCTCCCAGTGATCCTTGTACTTGGAGCGTTTATGTTTGAACAAGCGAGTCAGGTGGGTGCCGCGAGGTCCAAGCATAAATTTCTATCGAGAGCGGCGCGGCGCTGTCCTGAAGAGGAATTTCAGTCTCGTGTTGCACGAGAGACTCAGGATGATCAGGTAATATGATCGGTGCTATTAGGATTGATTTGCCGATTGCGTCGATCGTGCTTAATGACAGTTCTGATTGGTTTGGAAATTTTGATGACAGGGATCCAGCGAGGATATACGGTACGACGCTTTGTGGACACTCGATGGTGGAGTGGATTTTTGACATCAATCAAACTGGATCGGATTGGATCGAATGTGATTGACGAACGCCGGGTCCACTGCAGCAGAGTCACGGTAACGACGTCGACGTACGCGGCGGACGCTACACTGGCAAGCCCGGGTAGAGCGTCACCACGAAACACTCCTCTTTCTCTCTCTTTATCAGGCTTTCTCTTTCTCTTTCACTCACTCCCTTGCTCTTTCCTTTAGCAGTACTCCCACTACGACGACTCGCGAAGCCGGCGACGCCGACGCCGAACACTGACTCCACTGCTGTTACCGCCTCCCTTCGGCGCACCCTTCACCGACTCATCCGCAAGCGCCGCGACGCTACCGAGGACGCTCCGATCGCTTCGACGCCCTACCGAGCGCCAAACACTCTTGTGTCCTTGTGTATCCGACGGCAGAGATTTGCCATGCGTTCCAGAAACATTGATATTAAGTTCTCACGTTTTCTTTTACTTTATTCGTCTCTCTGGTAATCTTTTATTGCCATTGGTTACATTATTTTTATATCAACGCTCTCATACTTTTTCTTATACTCTCAACTTTTGGTTGCATACTGTTTTTCTTTTTGAATCTCATAAAGAAGAGGCGTAACTTCCTGCGGGGTTGTATTGTAAGAGATACTTGGGCACGGATTTTATTAAATTTTTGCTTTAATGCTTTTTTTATCCCACTCGGGTGAGGTCCATGGAGAGAGTGGAACAGGGTGGGTATATCGACCTGCGGAACATAGACACGGCTCAAAGAGCCAACGCAGAAACCCACGAAATACAATGTTACTTCATAGACTTAGTATAACAACCCCAACATTACAGCCCATTTCGAATTTATTTCTGCGACTTTTGTACGTCTTCCAAATTCATTTGACGTATCGAAACGTATTACTTCTAATTATAGACGCTATAGATATGGGCGATTCAGTAGAATTTTTTTATTGTTAAATTAATCTAATTAATTATCATTTATATGTTATTATAGTCATTATTGGAAACTGTTATTTGCTTATTTGTACGTGGCAGTATGAGTAGGGATAGAATTAGGTAGATTGATAAGGATGGGGCGGGGGAGGGGGGGATTGAAGTATGGCTGTGCAGGAATGGTAAAAGGTGGAGAAGGAGAATGGGTTATAGAGGGGTTGAAGGGTTAGGGAGGAGCAAAGAGATCCTTCCTAATTAATTTTATCACAGGAAACACGGCAGCCAAAGGTTTGGCCAGTTTTCTAAAAATAATTTGGCAATCTAACATTAAGGTCATTAATCATCTTTGAAATTAAATATTAATTTTTCTATGACGAGGTAAATTGGCTAGGACGACCCTGCAGATGATCACAATAATTCACATGACATTATCACATTGTTTTTGTCAATTACGACTTAGCAGGAACTCGTTACTAGTCCATAATTTAGTCTTTTAGATAATAAAATTTATCTGATCAATCATCTTTTATTATCTGTGTGAAAAAGTATTATTTAAATCGAATATATTATCAGAGAGCTATCTCTATCATGGAATGCCAATAGATAACGATGTGATAAATCGCCATGACTATCTTGGACTTTTTTTACAAAATTTACTAAACTGTCAAAAAAATTATTATTAACAAAAAGTCATTTTTCTCTGTAATTTTATTTCGTGGAATGTGATACGTTTCACAGTGTTATTCAGCATACGTGTAATACGTATTGGACAAGGAAGTAATGTTTCAGTTTTTTTGTTTCACAAGTGTTTAGCACATGTGCCCATGTGCATAAACGAGTGTAGAGGTAGAGCATTAAATAAATCGCACTGATATCGGAAACATATTTATCTCTGCTTTCCCTATATTACCACCTAGTGGATTATAAAGCATTGATACGCTGATAAGATACTGGGATATATGCACGTATGCACGTACCATTAGCTTTTCAAGTAACTTAAGTACGCGTTGTTACAAGAAAAATCAAAACCATTAGTGCAATATAAATATATAATAATAATACATAATAATAACATATTATATTTTTTGGAGTAACATTTAAGTTTCACGAAGCAAAATAATATTTGCGAAAATTCAAATAGTGAAAATTACCACAATCAGAAATCGATGATATTAATATGAACAATGGCATTAAAAGTTATAAATATAATAAACGTATTTATTGCGAAGGAACAAAATGAAGCTGCAATTTAATGAGCGTCTTCCTTAACCACTTTTTCCATTAAATTGAAACTCTTATTATTTGATCTAATGAATTTGGGATTGTCTTGTTTGGGATTTTGTTGCAAGAAATAACTTTTCAGGTACAGTCTATTGCTTGTAGATATATTGTATATAGATTGTGTGTATCAATGTAGTGACTGTAGTTCTACGGTTTAAAATGTTACGGAACCCTTCTCTTTTACATTTATTTCCCATTATGGACTGACAGGACCATTCGATTATTCGAAATATTTTATGAACTTCCACTTCATCTAAAACTGTAGCTTTAATGGAATGTCGATAAGTAGCTATCGACCCAATGACCTATATTGGAAAATTATGCCTGACTGAACCTTCGGTTACGTTAATCCAAATTTGCTTCTTATGTACAATAATTTAACGCCACATAAAACAAATGTCTTGTCTAGAAAGATAGGTGTAATCTATAAGTTATATTTCTAGAGAAAAATTTATTATTCAGTTTGATTATTAAAAAAACGTTATACAACATCTTACATGTAAAATTAACATTAACATCACTATGTCAACCATCAAAATCATTTAAAAATTCAATAATTTGACAGAGGCTTTTTCCTCATTCCACTTGATGCAATGCTGATAATTTTTTTTGAAACTAAATAAAAAATTGATCTTGCTTTTAATTAAGATTTTTTTTTTACATGTATGTTTTTCTTATTTATTCATTGTATTCTGTAATATCTTAGAACATTAAGGAGTTTATCATTTTTGTATAAAAAAGTAAATCGGATCGTTAACAAGTGTTTAATGAAAAATATAAAAATCATATTGCAGTATTTGGTGCAGGTTTTGATCGTGGCAGTATATCAACGTTTATATGTATACCGAGGACTATAAAAAAACTCTGTAGGGTGTACTGGAACTTCCGCCATTTTTTCAAGGGATGGATTCCATGCGAAAAAAACAAAGGCTGCTATTTATATCTCGTTTACAAAGCCACGTTTAGACAATAGTATGGTAAAGTAGAGGGTAAACTTTGAAATAGAATTGACTAAATTTCTTTTAGGTCAAAAGCTAGTGGTAATTAGCACATTATAGAATACTATTTCCAATTTTACAGTCCTCCTTATTGTATAATAATTAAAAATAGATAAAGAACAATGATTTATTCATTAATCAAAATTAATTATCAATTTTAAACCATGAACAGTTTAAAATATGTGATTTCTCTATTATATTCTTCATTAGTGGAATTAAATGTACAATTATAATTTAATTGGATAAATTTATCAATATACGAATTAACTGAAATTACTTTTATTTCATTGTTTTATCTTGTGAAAATTTTAATGTCACGCTATATTAAATTAGACAGTATATTTTTTATTCTTTTTTGTGTACTTTATTAAGTATAATGTCCTATACTCAGTATAGCCACTCTGCGACTTATAAATTACTGACTATATTTATTAATCTACTTGAAAGACCTCCATTAGGAAATTAATTGAACCCTTGACATTTTAACATGAATAGCTTTTTCTCACAAGTTTTTCGCTAGAAATTTATTCCTTGATTATGGATACGTTCCAAAATTCGTTTGCCAGTGCTACGAGTGTTGGTACATGTCTCTCTTATTTATACGTACGAAAATAAAGAGATATAACGATATTTACCATGTATTCGCAAGAGATTTTGGAACGCAGCTTACGTACTTATCTCAAAAACATGACATACTCTGCATTTAATTAAAATTCTGATATGTGACCTTCGCGTTCTGGTAAAAATCCAGGAAAACAAGAAGAAAAAGGTTTTCTTGAAAATGAAAATTATAGATAATCAAACACATTCAGCATATTGCATTTTTATTTTTCGAGGAATCTGTATTTAATTCATTGTATATTATTTATAATGTGTTATATACAAATTTTAAATTCGAATCATCTTTATAATGAAAGTCATAGCACGTATTTTAAAATAAACATTGTTTTTTCCATATTAATTGGTGTACAATTTGCAAAAGTTGCCGTTAATATCGTTGCCGTTGTTTTTGCTACAAGCAATTGGGATGTTTTGTATATATTTCAGTATATCTTTTTTATTATACAAGTTTGATAGTGTAAGACGTGCTTGAGAGTTAAGAGCGGCTGAAAATGCCGGTACTTAGTAGAGCCAGTGTAAGCGTGGTGTAGAACGGGTGTTGTTATTTTGAAGAAATCGATTAAATCTCCTCTAACAGTTCTAAAATGGCTAAAATAGATTTAACGTTATTAAAAAGCAAATTTCGTGGATCGATGCTTGGAGTATTAACTGGAGATTGTCTCGGTCATCCATATGAAGGAGATGAATTATTAACCAGTGGAATGAAAATCATCCTTCAAAAGTACTTTGATAAATTGGAAGGACCTCCATATAAAGGTACGATTATAATTGATATATTAATTCTTATTGTTAATTAACGGGATGACAGTCGTATAAAATATATTGTTCAGAATTTTTCTAAGGAAGAGGTTATGTTACGTTAATATATGTATGTATATTTGATCGGTGCAGGTGTATAAGGAATTCATATAACTATAAAATAATTATTATGATTCTTCAGTGAAAATTATGTATACAAAGATTATTATCTGTAAACTATTTACATGTTACTCAAGTAAAGATACTTCAACGATAAATTTTATTGCCTACAAAATCATTTCTCAATGAAAAATATATTGAGTAGGTAATACTACTAGGTTTTTGTACTATTATATTGGACTAATGGTAACTAACAATTTTATTTAGTACATGCTTTGATGCCTAGCACATCTCTTTTATTTATTTAGCCCCTGTTATGCAGTTTACAGATGATTCTGTAATGACACGATCAATAGCGCAGTCGTTGATTGAGAAACAACAGCTTGATCTTTTGGATATTGCAAAACGATTTGTCAAATCCTATTATGAAGAACCAAATCGGGGATATGGACCTGCCGTAATGACTGTTAGTATAAGCAATATATTATAGTACATGAAAGCAAAATATATAAAGTAAAACCAAAAAATTATAACTAATAATTATATTTTGAATACCTAAATGCAGTGCATTACTTGGCTAACCTATGATTAATATATTTTGATTACTGTTTTTCTGTCTCCACAGGTTTTTGAAAAACTTCGTGCCAATAGATTTTCAGACTTATTTACTCCTGCGAAGGAACAATTTAATGGTCAGGGGTCATGGGGTAATGGAGGTGCTATGCGTATTACACCTATAGCTCTGTTTAGCCACCAGAATATTGACCTTCTTTTAGAGATGACGAGAAAACAGACACAGCTGACACATACAAATAAAATAGGTGTGGATGGAGCTATATTACAGGTACACTAGAATTCAATTAAAATATTCTGTTAGAATTTATAAAGTGTATATACTTGCAAAATGTTAATACAATAATATTTTTTATGGAATAACGCTATTAACAATTGCTCATGTGAGAAAATTTTTATTAATAGTATATTAAAAGTAATTACTTGTAGGCAATTGCTATTCGTCAGAGTCTTCTTTTGAATCCGGACAATGAGCTTGATGTTAAACAATTTATTGATGATTTAATTAGTCAAATGGACACAATAGAATTTGATGAGGAAGGGTATGCACTGAAATTTTCATTTGGCTTTTTCATTGTCTTCCGACGTAATATCTTCATAATTAAGTTTTTTTTATAGTTTAGGCCTAGTTGAACCTAAACCATACAAAATTCAGTTATCCCTAGTTAAGACATTAATATCTGAGGGTGAAGCAGCTAATGCAGAAAAGGTTGTTCAAAAACTTGGCACTAGTGTTGCTGCATTATATTCTGTGCCCACTGCTATATTCTGCTTTCTAAGAGCACAAAATCAAATAGAAGGCATAATAACGGACAACCCATTCAGAAGAACCATACAATATGCTGTGAGTTATAATTCCTACATCCTATGAATTTTTTGATAAACCTAAGTTCCTAATTATAATAATGGATTAATAGAATAATATAAAATACTGTAAGTATACTGAAATATGGCTATAATTTAATCATCTTTACTTCATTTTATATATCTGAGCAACTCTTGTCAATCTGCAGGCTTCAAAATGTGCATATTTTTTTTTAAATGTTTTACCATAAATTCTAATTTCCTCAGTGCCAACTAGTTAATAACAACGGTGAAGCTTGCTGCTAATAGTGGATAAATTAAATTGATCATTCGTGCAAAACATTGAATAAAAAAGTTATAAAATTAAAACAATGTTCCAGGTAAGTTTGGGTGGAGATACTGATACAATTGGCGGTATGGCTGGTGCATTGGCTGGTGCTTTTTATGGTGACAAAATAATTAATCCTGCTATACTGAAGCACCTCGAAGCCTCAGAAGAATTTCAGCTTCTTGGAGAAAAATTATGCGACGTGACATTATCGCAATAATTATCAGAACACATATCTCAATGTATATATCAATATATTTAATATACAGAGTGTATCAGCTAAGTAAGATGCATATTTTCGGTTTGCGGTGAAACAGCGAACGTTTTTAAAAATATGATGTGACAACTATTGATATTTTTTTAATTGGGCATCGATTGCGCATATTACTGTTCGTATTAACGGAAGAACCGACGTAGGCACCATTAGTAAGCGAAAAAGAGAGAGAAGGGAGTGAATGACATTTGAGATATTTACATTTTTATTACTAATAAAGACTCTTCTACTTATGAGCTGACTGTTTTACTGCCTGTGCCTCACTTTATTGCTGCCATAATTTTCGGTAAGATTGCCTTTTCCTACAACGACTCAACGCTTTTCATATTACCTGGCAACTCTGCGGCGTTCCGTTTATGATCGCGGGCGAAATTCAAAGAAAAAGAATGGTTCGCACACGTGGGATAATACTGAATTTTGTGGTACTTCATGGTTGCATCGCACATCGGAACGAGGCAGAGCCAAAGGCCTTCCGTAAACCGAGGTGACCTGTGAAAAGCCTCTTGTAGCTTAGTTTGATCCTAAAATTGCAAAAGCTATAAAGGCTACGACCCGGAACACCCTAAATCCTAAAGACTCCCTTAGACTCCAAAATCTATAGCGAAGAACACATAGAATCCAAAATGGAATATGTAGACTTTCAACTTGTAATAAAAAGTAGCATTCAAGTACGTTTTATGTTATATTACAATCTATGTCGTATAATATAAAACTACTTCAAGGATGCGATACATGACAGTATTGCCTATGACAAGTATTTCTTATTAAAACTGTTTTTCGAAATACATATAACAATAATTTTACGTATAAATAAATGCTAAATAATAATTAATATGACACATACAATGAATGTAAGAAATAGTTTGTCTATACTTTTTTTAATAGATGTTTTATTACTGTCATTTTAGGATAACTATATCATACGTTTTAACCAGTTTTAACTTATTCAATATGGCTGCTCTATGATCACGTTTTCCAGTTTAACGTCAAAGTATGTAGTGCCGCCCACAAGCCATTAAAAAGAATTTCTTATCAAGCTTTATTGATTACACTTCAAAATCTGAGCCTAATAAATAAACTTACAATGGCAGAAAATACTCAAATACTTGAAGGATTCTTGTGTCCAATTTGTATGACTGATTTTAAAACCCCAAACCAGTTAACCAAACACTTTGAAGAAGTACATAATGATGATCCTGAGATATTAAAGTCTCTTAAAGGTTTGTCTCTTCTCAAAATATCTCTGTTGTTATTATGTGAAAGTATTTAGTATTTAAAATATAATTTAATATCGAAAGAAAGCTGATATGACTGTTATTCTATAATACGATACTTTTGTTGGATTCTTACAGACTTATTTGGAAAAGCAAAGAAAAAGATTTTGAAGCATGACGAATATCCAGAATTGTTTGACAGTTCCACATTGTCCACTACAAAAAGCAATAGCCCAGAAATTAATTGGGGTCATCAGGAAATAGGTATTAATATATTGCAATTCAAAATGAAAATATTGAACACTGAACGTTATTATTCTCTACTAAATATTCACAGGATTCACTAGATCACATACTAAATACTTTAAGGAAATTAGAGACGCAAGACTTGAACGTTACTCAACAGAGACTAATAAGCTTCTCATAAGATTAGACAAACTATTACGCAATTTACCAGTGGACCCTATAGACAGAAAAAATCACGAACGTACTATTGTGCCATGGATCGATGATAAGGATGTAAACTTATGTCCAACCTGTGCAAAAAGTTTCCACATTGCAAGAAGAAAACATCATTGCAGACTCTGCGGTGCTATTATGTGTCATGATTGTACCATGTTCCTATCACTATCAGATGCACGTAAGTACATAAATCGAATTCTTTCCACAAACATGAAATAGAATTTGTTAAATCAACATAATTCATATTTTCTAGGAATAATGACAAGTCCTGTTTCTGTACAAGACGACTCTGCTGTCTCTCCAACATCCTCTGAATCTCCAATTACAGGACGCTTTGTTCGGGCGGGAATAGGACTAACAAAATTAGCACGTTCACCATCGAGTGGTAGTTTGAACAGCGTTTTATCATTGGTGAATGATCCTGCTGGTGGTGAACAACATTTCCGCCTATGTATTCACTGTAAAAATCTATTAGATGCAAGAGAACGTTTAAAGCTGCGCCAATTCGATAAGCCAATTACTTGTGAATTCTATGAGAAAATGCGCTCTTATATGGAAGAAGCTACGCGATACGTATCAATGTATAATAAAATGTATCAATCACTCAGGTAAGAAAACATCAAAATCATTTCTATAGACTATTTATATCAGAGAGCAATAAATGAGTAACTCAATTATTTTAATATCTTACAGCGAAGGTGAATCCACTTACAATCTCAGGGATGCTCAAATTCTTCGTTCTAAAATTGCTAAAATTGGGGAAAATATAGATACAATTAGCAAGAAAATTGTAACTTTTGGTGTAAAAGATGCAGAAAATCCTGTTCAAGGATTGGAATTGAAGTTGCGTCAAATGGTCAGAGCATCAGCAGTGATATTCTTAAAGGAACAATTATTGAGTCTCCCAGCTATTCCAACTGAGGAGGAATATCAAACTTTACAGACAGCACGTCAAAAAAGAATAGAAGCAAGAATAGAATACCAAAAACAGTTGGAAATGGAGGAAAGACAAAGAGAAAAGAAAAAAGAACAGAAACGTGAAATTAGAAGCGTTGCGGATGTTGGTTCATCTGCAACTAAAGATCAGGTATTAATTATTCCTTTACAACAATATTCTTTTATTCTCACATCCTGATTTTACCCATTTAAGCTGGTACTCGATCAATCACAAGGATGGGGACCCTCCAGTGCACCTTTACTTCCCACATCGATGGATCCAATTATTGAACAGATGAGTAATCTTCGAGCATATATTAAACAGGCTAGAGCAGATTGTAAATTTGATGAAGTTGCTACATTAGAAAATAACTTGAGAGAACTCCAGAGTGCTTACTTTGCTATGAAGCACAGTAACAGTAGCGACGGTTAACTGAGTCTAGGATTTTAGCTTGGGTAATAACTGTGTGTAAATTAATGCCTGCAGGCGGTTCGTTGGAAAGGCGAACAATGTGACATCTAGTTTTTATGCTCTTTTTTACTTTTCTTTTATTATCCACTATTTCTGATAACATTTAATACTATATTCTGGTATTTACTATAATTAGTATGTTTAACCGAAAAAAATATAAATTGAACTCCGTTTATATTAGACAGTAATTTGAAAAAAATGGATGTTTAAATTTTATTAATACATAATTACTAAATATTCACATGTGATATTATATATATACAGATATATAAAATAAACGTTTAAAGATATCTTTACAGCTTTCTCGGGTTAGTCCTACTAGTCGGAAAAATACTCTTGATTGATATAAATTGTATGATGCGCGAGGAATGTAAAACCAATCAGGGATATAATTTTTATAGCAGTACAACTCGTCTGACAAAGCTGTGAAAGCTCTTTAACTCTTATGAAAGTGAACAAATATGTGGATAATAACAAATATTGTCCAATGTAAGACGTCGATGCAACAATTCTTCGAAATTGCACGTTGTTCCTTTAACTTTGTACCTTCACGATTCGCGGGTCATCAAAGAATTAATTTTAAGTAAAGTATTTATATAATATTATTAAAGATGTATAATTTATAAAGTTTAGATAGACTGAGTCGTATATTAAAATTATTATGAAATATGTCTTGAATCACAGTCCTGTATATATATTTTCATTGCACAAATACCATTCAAATTTTATATACACAAAATAAATTCTTCCTTTAAAATGGAGATTTTTCACAATATTACATAATCTGTTTCTTTTTAACGTAACGTTTTTTTTACGTAATTTACCTATATTACTTATTCTTCATTGACAGTTCGACGATGACTTGCGGTAATTCCGAGGACGTCAGCTCAATAACTGGCAAACTAATGTTACTATTATTATTATTAATATTATTATTACTGTTACTATTATTATCACTGTGAGGATGCAAATTATCAGATTCTGAATTACTTGGAATTATGGCATCAAAAACAGGTAGATTCGAAGAACTGAGGGAAGTCGTGTAGTTGGAATCACTGTCATTGGATGACGAAAACATAATTTCGGACTCTTTCTTTTGTCTTGCAACTTCATTAACGAATACAGGAAGCTCACATGACATAATTTCCGGTTGTATTACAGAAACTCCACGTCCAAAATCTGCTACACACAATGGCAATGCCTGCGACATCAATTCCTCTCTATACATCTGATCCTGCTTTGAAGCTTCTTTTTCGTTCTCTTTCAAATTCGAAACTTCTTCACTAGTGTAATTTTCATCCTGTTTCAAAGCCACTGCTTCTTTGCAATCGTGAACCTGTTCCTGTGCTGTTTCTTCGTTAGAATTCTCAATTTGCTTCCAAATCACTTCCTTTTTGTTACTCTGATCATCTTGCTGCTCCCGTGTCACGCTCGAAGAGAATTTTATAAAATTACTATCACTTGTCTGTTCTTGAGAAATTTTACTATTGTTCGTGATGGGTTCTTCATTTAATTTTGAAACATTGTCACTATTACTATGGGCACATTTAGCTGGACATAAGTTCTCTACGTAAGATCCAGAAGCATATTCTATCTGTATCACTTTATCTTCGTAAGATTCTTCAAAATCATAACACGTAGACTCTGTTTCCAAATCGTCTGACATTAGCTGTTGACGCTTTAAGAGCTTAGCAATCTCGTCTTCCGAAATGTCAATATTGGCTGCTAAACCATTTTCCGGTCTTGATGGAGGTTGTTCTAGAATTATCAAGTAAAGCATTTATTAAATGCACGTTTCTTATATACAGATAAAATTAATGAAGCATCATCCCCTTACCATTAAGGAGATTAACTGCAATATAATCAGCTGCTCTGAAAAGTTCAGCTTTGACTAACAGATTTAAAGTACTACGCAAAGTTGGTCTGCATTTACCCATTGTACTCCATTCCTCTAAAAAGATTTCTGCTGCATTTTGATGTTTCTGAAGTACAGCTTGCTCTATAATACTGTAATATTCTTATTAAATGAAACATATCAAACTTTTAATTCCTACTACTGTACAATTGTGACATTACTTACGTGAAGTGTTCGCTGGTAAATTTTGGAGTATGTACTGGAGCTTCTTTAGGTACTATTGCCATAAGTCTTTTCCAATTGTCCGAAACACTTAAGATCTGTGCTAATGTATACAGCTCAGCTGGTCTCAGCTTACGGATCTCAGTATTGGAGTTGTACATAATTTTCATAATTATAAACTTGAGTAACTGCAATTTAAAAATTCAACACACCCATCTTATTTTCATGTTCCATTATTGAATCTCTCTCACTAAATTAATCTAAAATAATCACCTCACAAAAACTACCTGTTAATTATTGAATGTATACTCAGTTTTCCCTTTTTTTTTGTAAAATGTATATCAGCGTTATTAATTCTGCTCCGCAGTCATCTAAACCATGGTCTTACATACAGGTCTTGAAACTCTTCCAATTTTAGCGTGGTGGGGGATGAAGCTTACGCTAAATATTTTTGTTTCCTCACGCTGCAACTAGTTGACGCTGCGGTAACGTAAGGTTTGACCATCGACATATAGTACCTGGACTGCTCACTGTAGCTGCAGAAAGTGTAATCGGGAATAGAAAGAAAGAGCAAATCGTGAAGACCGTTCTGTCCTTTTCTATAATTTTTCTATTGGTCGAAAGGTTTCTGGATGGAAAGGGTTCAGAACTGTAATATGCAAAATAAGAACCATGTGAAAGATTACTCCGCACATCTAGAATGTACGTACGTTGTTACAGTCGAATCATGGAGACAAAAGCCTCCGTGAGTCAAATCTCAATTGTCATGATTACTTTGTTGTAGTTGAGTTTATCAAAATTCAATATTACTAAAAAAAATGGTGATTCGCTGTGTTAAGTGAGGGCTACCGCGAGACCTGTATTTTGAGCCCAATACGATAAGCTTTCACAACTAAGTAAAATGGAAAAATAACCTTAAATTTTATGATTAACATAAGATTAAATCAATTGTTAAACTTATAAAATACATAAATAAAGTTCATCGTGAAACGTACATTTCACTGCGCGAGGTTCCCTTATTCCTAATTCCGCTCCTGCCCAAGAGAAGGACAGAACGGTCTTCACGATTCGCGCTCTCTTTCTATTCCCTGTTACACTTTCTGCGACTACAGTGAGCAGTCCAGGTACTATATGTCGATGGTGCAAACCTAATCTGACATGAGATTTATACATTTTTTTCAGAAACCATACTATATCTCCGATAAACCAACTGCTTTTAACACTGCGGTTTCATGCGACTGGAAGTCATTTAATTTCTGCTGGGGACTTCAGTGGTGTCAGCAAGCCAAGTGCACACAGAATAGTACATAAAGTTATTGCTGCAATTGCTCGACTCCGGCCACTTTACATAAAGTTTACGACGAACTAAAATATATTTATAGTAAAAGTATATAGAATTGAAAAGTTCACTAAAAATGATTCTGTTTCCTGGAGGTTTCTCTTCCTTCCCGAAACATTATTATTGCAGTTAATAAAAACGCGTTCATTTGCAAAAATATCCGTATAAAATATATTTGAGTAGTAAAACTTTCGCAACAAATACAACTTTTTCAACTTATAACATTTCTTAAATTTAATGAGATTATAATCAGTCATTGTCGCTGGCGTAGGAACTTATTAAGATTCTTTGGTGTTAAGATACTCATACTTAATTTTACTATTATTTTATATTGATAATAAAAATGAAACAGCCAAAGCCGCTGTCTTTGTTGTTTTTGTTATAGAAAAGCCAATCATAGAAGACATTTGAAAAGAAGTAAGCACTCGGTTAGACTTATCTTCAATGGACTATAGGTTTCCGAAAACCCCGGTTAAAAGTCTACTGTGGTACGCAAGTATGATAAACCATCCGTTAAAGCAGCGGTTAGATTTAACGCTTGGTTAGCAAATCTCGCATTTAATCTCGAGTTGTGGAACCGGGCCTAAATGCAGTACAATACAAATTTGCGCGCATGAGACTTTTGAAATGACAGATTTAGAATTTTTATTAAGAATAATTCAGGAACGATTTTCCTTTTAAAATCGAAGGAAAATTGTTTGCTATTCTGCAGCGGTCCTAATCCAAGAAACTTAAACGGGATTAAAACCCGCAAACGAGAAAGAGTGTAACAAGAAAAAGACTATGACAAATGTAATTTCCGGACAGTACGGTTATTTAGAGTCGTTTTGGATAAATTAATTTTAATATTTGTACCTGTTATTTTATTGCACTTTCGAAGGAAATAAGGGTTATTCTTAGAAAATGTTTATGAAGGTACTACAGTATAACGGACTGCTTATGGAATATGAACCGTTTAGAACTTTGGTGCAGGTTTGTTACGCACCGTTTCTGTACAATAAGGTAAATGTTTCATATGAATACTTTTTATAATTGAATATCGGCACTTATTGTAGAGTGAATCGAATAATAAAAATGTATTATACAAGTGAAAGCATTTGCATAAAGAGAAGAATGAACGAACGTTACTATATTTTATAACCATTTTTTTAATATGAAAAACAATTCTGGTGTTTACAAGATATATATTTTCATGGATTACCATGTTTTGTATTTATTGTTTTATAATATTGGATTTATAGCTTAGCATGGGCTTTTCTGACTATGTGCTCATCATTTAAATATGTTGTTAAGAAATCTGGGAATTCTCTATGATTCACTATTTCAAGAAAAATGTCGAATGCTTCAAAGATCTTGATCTTCTCTTCAGTAGTCTTAGCATACTCCTGTACAAGAGGTTTTATGACATCTGTCGCATAATTATTTACCAACTGCCTTGTAACAATTTCATTACTGTCTTCCATTTGTGCACCATGTCGAATCCATTGCCAAATTTGAGACCTTGATATCTCAGCTGTAGCTGAATCTTCTACAGAGCCTTTGTAGGGAAAATGACCCTTGCCATTTAACCAGTTGAATATAAAGAGAATGCCTACAGATATATTATGCCGAAGGCCATTAATTGTGACACCACCCTTAGGCAACTTCAGTAAATCCCCTTCAGTAATTTCTATAGGAATTCCAGGATATGAAATTTGATTAGGGAACGGTCCACCATATTCTTTCCATAGTTGATTGATACTGGGCACTAGTCCCAAATCATAGACCATAAAACCATCAACACCAGCTCTAATTTCTGCTAATTTTGCTGCAGTAACTTTGTCAATAACCCATTTATATTCTTTGGAGTTCTTGTCTGCCGGAAGCAACAGAGCTGCCATGCCACCTGTTGCATGGGCCTTTCTCCTGTGACATGTTTTCACGACAAGCTCCATGTATTTTTTAAAAAAATGTCTATTCATATTGACATACTTATTGCGGTCAGGTAAAACAAACGCTGCATCACTGCCAAACTTATTGATAATGGATGCTGCGTAATCCCATATTCCACAGTTTAGTCCTAAAGAATGATCTCGTAGCTCAAAGAGGATACTCTCCATTTCAAAGGACGATAGAATATTTTCAATTAATACACAAGCTTTGATCGTTCCGTATGGTATTCTTAAACGTAATTGTGTCCATGTGAAAATATCATTCCACAAATGCGCTTCGTTAAAGCCTTCCATCTTAGATAAATAAAAAAATGGACCTGAATCGCACTGATACAAGATTTCAGCATTGTGGAAACATAAGATACCAAAGTCGAACAATGGTCCTGGGACTTCTTTTCCATTTATGGTTACATTATGCTCTAACATATTCCATGCTCTTGGTCGCAGCATAAGAATAGGAGCTTTTTGAATGAGTGGAACATTACGTAATTGATTATGTACAGCTTGGTAAACATTAAACAATCCAGCAATTTGATTTCCCCATGACGGACAATGACCATCATCAAAATCTACTTGTATTCCTTGAACATCTGCACATAGCGCAGCAGTAAAGTGTTCATAATTTGTTGGACTGACGTCACCCAAGTCCAAATGTCGAATCTGAAGCCTCTTTCCTATGGAAGAAATCATTTTACTAAATAATAGAATAAATGTCAGCTGATGATCCAGCAAAATAATCTTACTGAATTCATTACAGGTAGTAATATGTCAATCATTATACTACAGCATGCTTCACGATAACAAAGTGTATTTACCAACTGGAGCAACTTTCCAGTCTTGATGTGTTATTTCTGATTTAAGAAACTTTGGTATTTTTGGAGTATTTTTTAAGTCGCACTTTCTACTTAATCGCGTGCTGTATAGTTCCTCAACTTTTCTGTCAAATTGTATAACTAGTTCTGTCAGAAATTCAATAGCTTCAGAAGTGAATAAAACATTGAACTCCTTTTCCAATCCCTTTGGAGGAGAGTTCAAAAATACGTTCGTCATAATTTATTAGTATTCTAACAATCCTTTACACTTTGTACAGATTTTCAACTTTTATAATTACTAAAGAAATATGAGTCTTTATATAAAAGCAATGTTACCAAGTTCGCTGATTGCAGTTGACTGCTTAGTTCTGTGAAGTATCAGTTCCTTGATATCAAAAAGTCAAACAACATGCGACCTTACTTATCGTGTCTATATGTATGTACTTATTCCTGTTTGCTTACGATTACACAATGTGAGTGAAAGAAAAGAAGAATACGATATAATAAAATCTCAATTGTGGTAATTCTACTGTATATAATTATCAGAGAAGCAAAAGCATTCCTTATCTTCGTATTTATACCTCGCTCCTCTTTCAATTCTCCTTCCTTATATAGTCTAACTTATAATTTATTCTATTATTTATTGCGATTAGATATACCGAATTCTCGAATTGAATTGATCAAAGTAGTAGTAAAGATAGAATTTAGAAGAATAAGTATTTTTAGTCCAAGAATATAATGAATAAATTTGCATTATACATTATTGGGATATACGAGTAGTGAATAATAATAATTAGTCTATATAAAATATTTATCCAACAATTACGGAGATGTTCGAATATACCTATAGTAGGTAAAGAAGCAAATTGAAATACCTACAATCGATGACAATAAATTCTATACATTTTTAAGAAATCCCATCACATCAAATTGCACTATTTATATAAAAATTTCCAAACTGTCTTCAGTTATAGGAAGAAAATTAAAAAAAAAAGGTATTACCGACCGAATAACCCGTTCGGTAAAAACAAAAACTGCAATTGCCCCAAATCTAATATATTCCATTTTCTTTTTTCGATGAATAAATCTCCTAAAATCCTTCCTGCAATAGTTCCTCCCTATTAATATATATAACGTAACTTTCTCGATATGAACCGTTCCAGTATTACTTCACAATATAGAATCTAATGACATGCACTATCTTCAACCACAGCACAAACCTATCTACGCATATTAGTATCTTATCTATAAAAATTCTCCTATTCGGGTTCCAAGCCAAACGAAGTTCCCCACATAATAGATCCCTATTGATTCCCTTTCAGCATTCCTGCAGATCGGGTTGCATACGATCAGGCACACTGAACCCACCAACGCCGATGATGACAATTATGATCATCTTATACCTAACTCAATTTAACCTACACCCCATAAGGTGGAATTCTCATGGTCAGGTAACCGATAATCCTACAAATCACTACAGTTAAGCTGACCTCGTGGTATGAAGGTAGTGCGTTCACCCTTAGCAGATACCACAGCTTCCCCAGTGCTGTTATCCTGTGCGAGAAGGTCATCCACTTGCCGATCATTCACCTCATCCTGGACCCAGGATGTGCATAGGATTAAATATAGCAACCACGAGATCATCCCAGGCACCAGGTCCAAGGGCTGTGGCTACGGAAGGACCTCGATTTGGGACAGTCCTTGGTTTCGCCAGGGAGTGAATATCCCAGCATCCGGGTCCGTTCATCCCCCATCGTGCAACAACCTCTCTCTAGCATCCTCTTCTAAACCCTAGCTACGACCCTGGTTCCGTGTGCCTCCCGGGCTGCACAAGGGGTGAACGCCCTTGCCTGACCCAGACTCGGAATCGATTTCCATTCGTTGCACGGTACTGCTAGTTCACACCCTCTACTCTCCCACCCTATATCACCCATCCTCACAACCCTCATCCTCGTTTTCACCCTCCTCGCCATCTTCGGCCACCACGTTATACCCCTTACTAGCACCTTCCGACGCCACGTCAATTTCCGCACGTGGATTTTCATAGAAAGTCACCACCCCCCTCGAAGTCGTACATACCCCATTACCTACGATCAGGATGATGGCTCATTGGATTCGTCCTTGATTTCCGATCCCTGCAACATATAGATGAAGATAAAATTTAACATTACTGGCAGATCCGTAATAAATTGTTCTTAGAGCAATAATTTTTATTTCCAGAGTTAAGTATATATTTACAATAATGCATTCCAGTAATTGATTACTAAATCGAAATGATAATACAAAATCATTCCTTACGAAAGAAGAGCTTTGTAATAGGCTAATAAAAACTTGTATGAATCTCAAGGCATTAATGCCAGATTTAATAACACTCCCGGTATCCATCACTGGTCCATACGTTATCAAGGGAACCATGTCCGCATCCCTTTTTTTCCTTCTTTTCTATAAAAATAAAGAGGAAGACCAGAGGGATGTTTTTCCACTGTCCACCAGCCTGAAAGGGTTGACGATGGATGACGTAGTAGAGGACAAATGGTAAATCCCTTACCGTAAATAGGTAAAGTTTCCTCGGTAAAAGGAGGGTGTACTGTTTTGGCGTTCTAATGACAAAGGGGTCGTAGGATAAGGGGGGATGAAAAAAAGAGGAAAAATAAGACAGTGGTATTCGAAGGGGGGGGGGGTGGAAATAGTAGGGTGGTATTTCTAACGAGAGGAGTAAAGGAGCGAGAGGGATGGTGTAGGGTGGTTGTGGGTGGTGTACTCGGGCTGTAGTTGGGGAGGGCATGGCACATGCGCGTTACACTCGCCCATGACTGCACCACGGGGTGGTTCAATGTTACGGGAGGGCACTGACCCCAGCGAGAAACCACCCCTTGATGCACCGAAGTGGGTACACCCCTGGCGTAGAGCCCTGTCCGCTTGCAACCGGCTCTCGAGCCGTTCCAGCCATCGCCATCCCCTACCGACAGCACCCCCCTCCACCCACCCCCCCGCGCACGACATCCACCCTCGTGGCAGAGCCGCGGGCAGCAGCCCGGGATATCTACCCGCCTCTTATAAATTATCTGAACTCGTTCCGATTGCCGATTCCCATTATTTACATCCAAGGATATGCAAACCACCCCTAAAAAAAAAAAGAAAACCAAGTGTCCGCCCCCATCTTTCTTCAGGAACCGGATGTTTAATTAACTTCCGATTGTGCAGATCAACAACCCTATTACGTCGTACCTCTTTACTCTTCAAGAGAAACAGTGCTTCGCAACCCTTAAAATCCCAGAATAACGAATCAACCCCTAAGCTTATTTATTCACTGGATCTTTCGATTCTACATGAATAATATTAGGACAGAAATTTAAACAAGAAAAGAAATGCTTTTCGTGATGATTTCAAAATTTGTCTACATGGGGGATGATTTTGAAAAATTGATATATTGATGATCAATTTTTTTTACCATACAACCTCATAATTTCGTTCAATGAGAACTGTATTATTATTATTATTAACCTATTGCCAAGGGAGCACAGTCTGTTCAAGAACTCCGCACTTCAGTCGATAGGCTCGAGGATAAATCTATTTTCATATTTGCCTATCTATCACGGCTGTGCTATTTTATCATGAGAAAAAAAAATTTCTGCGTGATAGATGCGACTGATAGGTGTTCCGTGTATCATAGACTTATAACTAGCACTCTAGACGGGGTATTCTTGCTATGGGGAGTTTCAATCTCGTGTTGAGAACTCGAAGGGCTACCTCCCCTCCCTCCCTCCCACCCTCTTTGGGATTGGGTCGATTCCCTGTTATGCTAATTTGTCAACCGTCGTAAAGACCAAAGGCCCGTGCCAGTTAGCCAACTTTGGATGATAAAAAAAATATCAACGGCTTGTACCTACTAGTATGTTCTGGAACAATGTAGATTCTTGTTCATGATGAATCATGAATTTTGGAATTGATCTTGTTTGTAGGCTTTTTTTAAATATTTTTTGTCCCGCTTTTAGGTTAGGTTACGTGCAAAGGTTGATTTCATAAGTGTGGTTAAAGTGTATTAGGTTAGCTTAGGATTGATAGCTAATTGACTTGAAGGAGCAACATTGGTTTTTTTAAATTTCGTACGGCTGGGGAAATATCTGCTGAATCTTTTGTACTTTTGAAAAAGTCTTTAAGAACGACCGAATTAATTGTTTTTGTATGCAATATTTTTTTCAGCGTTTCCAGTATTCTCATACGCAGATCGCAGGGATTTCCTTCGGAGTTACAGTGGAGTGCGTTTATAACGACATTCAAGGGACATGTAAAAGACATCGTACTGAACGGACGACGTAATAAGCAAAATAAAAGTATGCAAGGATATAATTAAATTCTAATAAACTTAAGGCAGCCAGTAGGGTGCAATATGCGGTAAGATCATAATAAGCGGAGTCGTAATAACCGGACTCCACTGTAATATTACAAAAATTGTATAGTTTCCAAGTCAGCTGTGAATGCCAATTAACCATTTGAATTCCGAGCGTGAAAATAGGCGGGAGTTTCGAAATATTAAAAATTTTCAATATTATTGTTAACATATCCACTGATTGGCAAGACCGCCGCATACATCCATTCCCAATCTACTCCCTGCGTTGAATAAAAAAAAAAAATCCAACAATCAAGAATCCAATTCAAATAATAAAATCATTGCCAATCCCAAAACCAATAAAAATCCAATTCTACCAAACGAACAAATCAAAATTATTCCCCATATCCACATAAACGCACAATACGCCCCAAGTCTCTGCAAACGCCACGAAAACCTGTACACCCCCTCTCCCGTTCATAAAAAAAAATCCCATTGAAACCATCAAATTTAAAATTTTAAAATCCCCCCAAAAAGTCAACAATAATTCCAAGAAAAAAATTGCAACGCTGCACCAACCGGCGTTCTTCTAGCAGCAGTGCGGCGTACACCGTTATTTCGCGGTGGATGCTGCGGGATCAATAGTGTGGAGAGACGAAAGAGGCACAAGGGTAGAGGGATGCGGAGGGGTGGCCAGGAAGGGTCGAGAGGGCGAGGGGTAAAGGAACGACTAGGGGATGACGGTGAGTCGACGAAGAGAAAGAGGTGCTGGCGTCAGGACGGAGGGTCGCGGAGAATGTTACCAAGGGGTGAGAAAGAGAGCAAGGGTGAAAGAGAAAGAGAGAGAGAGAGAGATAACATAAATGATGGAACGTACAGGAGGTAAGAGAGAGAGAGAGAGCGAATTGAGAAAAGGAAAGACGTTAACCTAGAAGCGCGAAAGAGATGGTGCACAAAGGGTAGTCGACTCTCCCTCCCTCCCTCCCACCCGCTCGGTGGCAGCGAACCTACCCCTGGCCATCCCCATACCAACGTACAACCCCAGGAGTCGATGCATCCAGGGTCGTTGCTACCGGCAGCGAACGATCCAACGTTCCAGCCGTACGTAGTTCTGCGTCGTACTGGTTGTGTAGTACATACCCAACCTAACCTAACCTCATTCGCCTACCGTTTACCTATGTGCTATGTATACGTATCTGCAGGAATTAACCTAACCTACATGTACACCCATGAATAGTATACGAATAGGTACGCTGCTACGTAGGCAATTATGCGTATCGTAAGCACCAGGTAGATACAGTTGCCATCCCTGGGACTGGTAAATTCACACGTGATATGCACACGTGTGTACGGTGGCGTCATTTCGTTTGCGCAGGTGAACGGACCTTTAGAACGCCATCGTTTAGGATCTATGAATTTTCGAACGATTGGATTTAAATTCGCTGTATGAATTTTAAGGATGACATTTTTTACTGTCATGTATGTAGATTAGTTGAAATTATTCAGTCACTTTTGGATTTTTGTATGGGGTTGTAGTATTGGGGTGTTCATGTTGCTTGGGTTTGAGTATGTGGTATGTTTGTTATTATGGCTATGGGGTAGTTCTGTATTGTTTCTTATAAGTAAGCTTTGTTGCTGCTGTTAGTTTTGTAGTTATAGACATTTGAGATTGAGATGGGTTTAAGAAGGTATCACTGATAGGTGATTAATTGAAGTTTTTTAATGATGGAAATAAAATTGTGGAACTACCTTTTTTGGTTTGGTAAATCTTAGGGTGGATTAATTTAATTTTGTATTCTTAATATGTATACCATAATGCAGACTGATTTTTTGTTTCATTCTTTTCAGTCATTTCTTTTACTCTGTAATAACACAGTTTTTGTTGTTACAGGGGATTCTTGCTTTGGATGCTGGCTGGAGCTAATTCTTGTTTCTGAAAGTTGCGACTTTCTCTACTCCCCCAAAAAGAAGATTTTGTTGTCCTTGCAAGACGTTTGCTACCTGGCCATATACCTGGATCTGCCTTGCAGCTTACCTGCTTCTGGAGGAACAAAAGATCCTTTTGCTCGAGAGGATCCTCAGCCTTGCTTTGGTTGGTGAGGGACTGAAAACAGAAAAGTGCAGGAATAGAAAAGAAGAAAGAAAAGTTAATGCTATATTACAGAGAACTGAGTTGCCTGAACAGACTCTATAAATATCAAGAAAATAATTTTGTACTACGTACAACATTTTGCTGTGAGAAACTAACATGAAGGAGTATAAATAAAACAACCTATATTGCATGTTGATGGATAAGCTGTGATACACCTAGATTATATGGAATAAGTGAAAAGAATAAAATAGTTGGATACGCAGACTTGTACCAACTCTAGATATTATATTAACTGAAGATAATAAACATGATGAAATATTGTGTAACGAACCAATTTCAACTGAAAACAAGAAAAACCAACTAGGAATGTCTGTACTAATTACATGAGTAACATTATATGTTCTTTGATCCAAACTGGTATAATATTTACTCAAGATAATAAAGCAAGAGGGACAGACGTACATAAGTAACAAATAGAAAAAACGAGTTTTCAAATATTCCAATCAAACGCATTACTACCAGAAACAACGACTACAAGAGCAAAGGGATATTCGACTTCGTAATTTTAGCCAGTCGGGTCCGCCCTTTGTCTGGAACACGAGAGCGAACCTACACGTCGACCTAAGAGAGGTTAGGTTAGTACGGTTTCTACCCACGTGATGAAATAAAAAGTATACGAAACAAAATGAACAAACGAAAACAACAGCAGATAAATTAAAACACAACATTTAATCGATACCAAAAAAAGAAGCATAATCAAAATAAAGTATTTAAAACTCTCTAGCTTAAGTGTGCGCAACGAAGAAAATAAAATGGAAGGAAACTGACTAACGTAGTGGCACGTGGCTCCTACCTGTCACCTAGTACAGAATATGTATGTTCTGTCCAGGTAGAAGCTATATGTATAACCAGGACTACGTCAATGGTAAATTAGGGGTAAACTATCAGCCAGGTGGTGGTTGAACTGAAAGGTATATAACCTTTATATATATATATATATATATATACTAGAGTATTATGGGGTGCTGGTGAACTCGAATTCGAAGAGGCTACCCAGGTGGGAGGCAGCTGCCAGGCGAACGAACCACTCGCCAACACCTGCCTTATTTTACCTTCCTTTACGTATAGTAGGTACAGTACCTTGGCCACATCCTACGTTACGTACGTTGCTACGTTTCTTACAACGTTTTCAGATCACAAGACGCCTCCTTCTTTTAGGGCCACCGGGTGTCCTCGTGTTCCACGTTTCGTCTCTTCTTCGGTAGACGATGCGGGTGCAGGGCAGGTGCATCCTCCTCTGCTTATTCTATAGCATCTGCCATTGTTTCGACTTTTTATAGCATGTATAAGCTTATTCAAAAAAGATTGACCAAACGCAGTTAAGGTTAGCTATTGGATTTTTTACTACAGCTGACTTTTGCTTAGGTCAGTTCTAAACCGAGACCTATAGTATATAGTAAGGTATGAGGATACGTATTATATTTTAGAAAAATTTGGTATTTAGGTAAACCATAGTTCTTTTGGATGACTTACGAGATTTTTTTTAATTGACTTAAATAATTAATATAACTTTAAGCGATTTTTAAAAGTTTTCATTTTTATTTCTCTACATTTATTTCTTTTGACTATTTTTATTTCTTTAAGCATAAAGTCATCTTTCAGTGTATCGTGTATCGATCTTCAAACTACTGTCGACGTCCTGAGGACGTTCCTGGGACGTCTTAGACCTTGCGTCTATCTAATCCTACCTTTTCTTTTGATCCTTTCTATCTTTTTCAGGACTACTACAGTCTTTCTCTTGGACTCTAACCACCACGTGCCATCGGCGACAGTGCCGGCCGAGCACGCGCCACCACCTGCTCCTTATTATCCCCACCATCTCCAAAAGGGCCCCCCCTTACTTTTTACGTGGCCGCCGACTCGTATTTCTTTCTTCTTGTTTATTTTTTTGTTGTTTATCTCTCCCTTTCCCCTTCGTCTTCTTCGTGTCCACTCCCCGCAGTCAGCCCCTCTCCTCTTATCCATTACTACTTATCTCAGGTCTGTAAGGAGTAAATGTCCTCCAGGGCTTTTCTTTTTGTTTTTTTAACAATTTATTTCTCATCCCTATTTCGCGTATTTCACGCTCAAGAATGCCGCCGTGCTTGGACGTCCATTTGCACGGCCATTGCACCCTGGGAAATTGTGGAATTATTAGGGATTAATTGAAAATCCCAGGGACGTATAATCCAAGGGTGCACAATCGTTGTAGAATGGGGTGCATACGAATTTATTTACCATGCATATTATAAGTCTGTATACGTAGAGGGATTGTTTTTGCTTATAGATTCATGGACATAATCAGAATTGCATTAAAGACCCATAATTTTAATGAAATGTCTATTTCAAAAACTTTACTCTTTTTTTTTCTTGACTTTCAAACGGAAATTATTATTATTGTTGTTATTCTCGACTACAATTTTTAAGGTGATCAATAGTATTTCCAATGAAATAGAATACTGCACTTTCCTTTAATCGACTGTCTGGTGAGGAAGAGAAGAATAAAAGAAAAAGAAAATATTTTATTACAAAAATGCAATAATACTTTGCACGAGTCTATTTTCCTTTGAATTTCATTGAAGCAGTAAGCGCAGCAGCTGCTCTACAAAAAATGGGCTATAGGCCGAAATTACAGTCTGAAATATTCAAGTTGTTTTTTTTAACCCCCGGGAAAGAAATACAATTTTCTCGGGCAGCATGAAAAAGAGAGGCGAATTTAAAAAATGAGAATCGCAAGTATCACCTTCAAGTATTTTCAAAGTCTGAAAATAATGGCCGCACGGAAAAATACTCTCGGGCAAATCCTATAATGAATGATCGATATTACAATAAAAGAAGAAAAAAAAATTAAATAATAAATCTCTGTAAAATACCAGCGTACCATTTCACTCCATGGCCGCCATAGGCCGACGGACCGTAAATCCGACAACAGCCGACATTAAAACTACCCTCCGTGCAATCCACCCTTAATATCTCCAAGCAGTAGCAACACCAAGAACAGCAAAACCCTCCAGAAGTCATGCAACCTTCAATACCGATTGTGCAGAAGCGCAGCATCCACTTTTATTCCAGATACCAAAGTTCATCGGAACCATTGCCCAGCGGCTGTTATTGAAAAGTATTTTGAATAAGCAAAAAAATAAATTAAAAACAAAAAAAAAGCTCCAACGAAGAGAAACTCATCGACGCAATGGATGCTACGTGTAAATCGATTATCCCCAGGTCTGTGCTGCACGTACAAGGGGACACACCCTGTACATCTACTGGGTGACCAAAACGTATCGATAACCAGATGAAAAAAAAAAAAAAAGAAAATCCACACATGAAATTACAATATTCAAAATCTCTTAAACCATAAACATAATTTATCTCATTTATAAATAACCCGAAAAATTATTTCCACCCTCTCCTCTTCTCACCCCCTCTCCCCCCTCTCCTCCCAGTCTCTCCGACAGTCGCTCCCGCCTTCTGCCGGTTCGATGATCTCTCCCGCGGATTCCGCAAAATGGAATGCTGCCGACGTGCACCCCCAGAGTGTGGGTGCACCAGCGGCTAAAGGGATACGAAGAGACAGGGATAGGCCAGGGGTAGATGAACCAGGCAGCAGTCGGTAGCGTGGTGCGGCTCTGCACCTGAGAGAGAGAGAAAGAGAGAACAAGAGAGAGACAGACTGCGGGGAGGTGAGTAAAAGGGATCTAGGGGCAGGGAGGGAGAGACTATGGCTGGGTTTCCTGGGTACGTTGCTATGGAGACACCAGCATCGGCTGCTGCCCTCCTGCCAGACCAGACAGATTCGCATCCCCAGCACAGACCGGCAGACCGGCACACGCCACCCTGGCAAACTCAAGGGAGTCCGCTGCCACCACCAATACCAATAGCTAGCAACCCTCTTGGCTGGTTCCCTCCCCTCCCCTCCCCCCCTCCCCCGGTACACCCCCTATTGCGAACCGTTTCAAGCCCATGCGTTTGTTGCACCGCAGCAGCACCCGATAGCAATGAGGGTTCTCAACCTTTATCGAGTGCACTTCAGTTGGCCTGGTGGGGGAGGGTGCAAGAGAAGAAGAGGGGAGGATTCTGATATCTTTGTGTACATAGGCTACCCATAGTTACCCCTCGGTCGGGAACTACCCCTGGCCCATCTACCTAGTCTACACCCAGAACCTGATCGCTGGGGTAGACGTCGAATTCAAATGGTCTGCAAGGGAAGATCGATCCGTCTGGGTTTTCGCTGGGTTCCCATTGTAATCTGAGGGAGTGGAGTTTCTTTATGAGGTTGCTCGGCCGTGTGTGTTATGGAAACGTCAATTGCCAAAAAGAAAATGGCGTTGGACAAACCCTCACCCGGTACCCAGTCCTCCCATTCACTTTGTGAAATCACTCGGAGGGTAGTCGGAAGTATTTCGATATATTTCGCAGTCATTAATGTATTGGGACGTATACAGGGTGTTTAAAAATTACCGCCATCAGGAAGCATGGTGGGTTTCCCGAGGTTTCACAGATACTGGAAATGAATTTCGATTTATTGGAACAATCTTTGTTTTGGCGGCCACGGAAATAGTAGGCATACGCAGGCTGACTTTTTTTGCTCACGTCTTTTTTTTTTTACGAAGCAAGTAAAACAGGAAGAAAGAAAACTCAGGGTTCCCAGGGTATTTATTATTTTTGTCCCCAATGCTTTTATTGGTTATCTTTTATCGGCTACTGTTTTAAAAAATAAAAACGTTTCGATAAAAGAAAAGTCATTTCGAGCGATATTTTACGAATTTTTCAATGCTCTCCGAGGGCGGGAATTTTGAAACACCCTGTATACGGGGATACACGCGTAGCATGTGTGTGTGGGCAATTAATTAGGATTTAATTGAGAGGATTTTGCTTGGGGGAAGGTAGGTGGAAAAGGTGACTGGTTTGATAAATAATCTCCAGGCGACTTTTAGATATGATATTATTTATTAATATAATTTATTTTATAATATATATACATATATATTTTATGCGTGGTATGTATGTATATATATTTACTGGTTTTTTTTCTGTTTTTTTTTTTGTTTCGTCTCCCTCTTTTCTTTCTCCTTTACTCTCACTCCCCTATTGTTAGACATACATGAAACCCTGATAGATTGGGATTAGTTCTTCGATTCTTATTGGTATTATTAAAAGTGCGCCATTATTTCATTATTTTTTTCTTTTTTTTTTTTATTCGGCACACGAGTCTCGCGTGTTTTTTCTTTATCTTCGATGCGTCAGGGGTTCTCATTCTTTCTAAGAAAATCGACATTTGTCCAAGTGTATCCCCTCTTGTCATTTTGCTATATTCGAAATTTTTTTTTCTTAATATTAATCTCTCCTCTCTCTCTCTCTCTCTCTCTCTCTCTCTCTCTCTTGCCCACACGAACAATTTGTATCGCTTCACGCACGCATGCACTCTCACCGCAATGTAACAATTACGAATCGCAAAATTGGACTTGTCTCAGGGGTCAAAGGTCGTCAATCTTCGGAGCGAGGGTCAAAGGTTATTATATAATAGGTTAAATACCTATTTTTTTTTAACGCATTCTTATTGGATTTAGCATGCGTTATCGGTTACCCATATACATGTAGGACTATGTATACGCATAGAAAGCAAATTATATTACGTATAAAAGACAACCGTCTGTTTATTGATAAGCGCGACATCTTCATCGGCAGGTATAAAATCGTAAAAGATGGCCGCCGTTATCATCTTCCGTTTGTTTTTTGATGCCAGTATACAGTATTATTACTCCACTTTTTACTCTTTTCTTTTTCACTTCTTTACACCTTACTACCTCTTGACCTTTCACCCTTTACAACCTTTGGGTGGACACGTGGCTGCGCATGGTTTCACCCTAAGATTTAACTACTGGCAGGGAGTGTCCCTTGGGATTAGGAAAGAAAAAAATAAATAAAACGAAGGGTCCACTGATAATCAGAATCCAAGAGTAAGAGAAGTTTTAAGCCCTGACTTGTTTTTCGCATTTTTTTTTATTTTTTATTCATTCTTTCTCATCCCTTGTCACTTTTTGGCTTTTTTCCCTTAAAATCCGTCTTTCTCTCTCTCTTTTTCACACACTATCTCATCTTCAATTTAAGCAGACCCAAAGGACACGCATGTTTTCTCGATTAGAGATTTGATTGAATTTTGAAAATTTTTTTCAAATTTTCACACGCCTCAAAAAAGTATACCGACACCCTGTACATAAAATAGCAAAAATCACCTGGACAGATATTGGTAAAAAGGTTGAAAATGCAAAAAAATTATTTCAATTAAATTTTCAAAAAAAATATATATACTACCACGCCTCCAACTTCTTTTCATTCTGTTCGTCACACGTGTGCACCAAATGCATCGTTGCACCGATGCACATTCTTCGGGCATGCATAGGCGTCGTAATTCTTGTCTGGTTAATCGTAGATCGTTGCGCGTAATTAATTATCAATTAAAGACGCACGGAGATGTGACTTAATTACCAGCGACACCTTAGACAGTACGTACTAGATATCGTTATCTAATAATTGTCTTGTAAATCGTGTTATCGTTATAGGATAGCTTTTATCAGCTTGAAAAAACTTTGGCACCCAGTTTATTTTATTATTATTTTTTTATTCTCCCCCACCACGTACCCTCCTCCTCATTAATCCTGCCTTTATTTTTTTGCTGTTCGCTACCCGTTACTGTTTTCTTCTTTTTTTAATTTCGCACGCACCCGGTTTTTTAATTTTTTTTTCCACCACTACCCACCTCGTGTGTGTGTTTCACGTATTCGCATGTTATCCACATATGCGCTCTTTCAGGACTCAAGTAAATTTTATTCCGTAGGAACGTGCATTTAATTCTTAGCAAATGTGACGTCCGATAAGAATGCATCTGCAGAATCGTGTATGCCATATGTGAAATTTTTTTTTATGATTGATAAATGTCCTGACCTTATCTTTCGTTTTTTCCATCAATTTGATTCGCGACTATCCGTCTTTTTTTTTTTTTTGATAACCCAAATTACTCTCTACAGTATATTTGCGACTGAGACTCGCACAGGGGTTGTTTCTGACAGCGTGAGTGATTTCGAAATTTCGAAATTTTGACATTGATCGAAAGGGTTACGTACGGATGAAAAAATTGGACAAACGTTATATGTGATATCGAGTATGTGTCAAAGTCGAGGAAAGAGAGGCGGTGGATACTGAATAAATTTTTTTTTCAATCCACACAACCGCCCCCCTCCCCCCTTCTCATACCTTTTTACAATTTTTAATTCAAATTTGCCATTCGCCGTTTTTTTTTTTTTTTTTTTCGACCAAGAAGGGTGAACACGTAGGTGTACGCATGAACTGATAACGTTAATACACGGCACAGAATGAATAGCTTACGAGTGCGCATGCGCGCCCCCTATATCGGTCACGTGGTTCGAAAACTCAGGAAATATTAAAATCGCGTTATAACAACAATAATTTGCCGCTCTTTTGTTTTTCCAATTAAAATTTTTTAATTAACTCGGCTGATATCGGATTCGCACCTAGGGGGGATGATTGAACACATGGATCACAATACAATTTGGTTCGCGTATCTTTTACTCTGTTTTTTTAAAATATTCATTCATTTTATTATTATTTCATATTTTCTTTTTAGTTTCTTTCAGGAATTCTAATATCACAAATAGTAGGAGACCGTTCCATAGCGTCCACAGCCGTATCACATACGGCCGCCATTGGACCAACTTTGAGTTCCATTCCGAAGTGTGACGTCATTAATAAATATCTACATCCTTTTAATTTACACATCTTATTGTTTCTTCCCATATTTTTTTCGTCGCTTCAGCTTCCGCCAGTAAGCCTCCGCTATAACTATGCTCTCGTGTAAACCCACCTTTACATATGTAGGCGCGTTTACATTAGAGAAATGACGCGTCCGTAACCGATCAGTCACGATTATAGTTTCCGCTTTAGGATCAAATACAGCGCGATCGAGTCGTTCATATTACCAATTCAAATTGTCCCGCGTTTCCCATACTAAAGCCGCGCATGCGCAGTTCGATCATCGCAATGACTTTTCGGTCAGGACCGTCTTATTTATAGTATTCCCCCCTGTCAAGGAAAAATCCTGAAACTGCCAAACAATTTTTTTCGAACTCCCTCCTTTTTCATTCTCGTGAGATATTTTGAGAAAAGAAATATATATATCGCGACTTTCCTGAGCTTTCGTTAGTACGTCACGAGTTACGTCACATCCTTCCCCTTTTTTTTCCCTTGCGTAAGTCTTTATCATATATATATTGATAGATGGCGCTGTACGTACGAACAATACGTAGACACAATACCCAGGATACACATTTGATATACAATATATCATATATAGTATATACTATTATTTATAGATATATTAATATGTATATTGCACGTGGTATATATATATCTACGATATTCAGGCATACATTTTTATGTATATATCTCTATAGTATACGTATCTTTGTGCACGGTACATACATATATGTATTATATCGTGCACGTGGTACGCGCTTGGAATATCCGATGCAGGATGCCAGAGAGTTCGATCCCAATCGATATCAGGGGACTCTATGATTTTCGTATTGATAAATTAATTAGCGCGAAAACTTTTTAATTCGCGAATAATGACGATGACAGACAATGAATTTTTCAACGGGTCACGCGATGACGCAATTATAATTTGTAGAGATGGCTGGATAAATTTTGTCCGATACGAATTAGGAGTTGGGGAGGATCTTTGTGAGGGGGTGGTTTGTTTTGAGAAATAGGGGATGCTGAATGAAAATGAATATAATGGAATAATAGGGGTTGCAAATTTTTCTATCATAGACTCAATCATTTGGATATAGAAGATTGGTGTATTAATATTATTATTATGAATTTACAATTTCATTGTCGAAGGATAATTAATAAAGGTTAAATGTGATTACAATTTTTTTTTATTATTTTTTATTAATCCCTCTCTCTTTCTCTATTCGTTCTTCCTCTCATTCTTGATTCGGTTCCTTTCAATTTTTTTTTACGGTGCCCTTCAACCTCCTACCGGTTAATGAATTTGATACTTTAACGCCATTAACATCCCTTGATTAGCTCAATCCAATTACAGGGGATGATTTTACCGTCAAACATTTATTCTTATAATTTTTCTTCTCAATTCTCTTTATCCTATACTTATCTTCGCTCGCGAGTAGTTTCCTGCGAAATTTTGAAAAACGCGCGTTGCCCTGCTCTTGTCTTACTTTTTTTATTCTTTTATCTTTTTTATTTTTCCTTCTCTATTCTCTTTTTTGGGTAGGTCTCGTGTCTCCGAGGCACTGACCTATGTACAAAATATATGAAAATTCCCGCCATTTTTTTTTCAATTTCTTGAAAAAAAAAATATATACATATATCAGATTCTACTTTTCTTTTATCTTTTTTTTTTCTCCACCGAAATACACTTGCGGCGCCACTTTTATTCTCTTTCACACTCTTTTCTTTCTCTTACTTTCTTCTCTCTCTCTCTCTCTCTCTCTCTCTCTCTCTCTCTCTCTCTCTCTCTCTCTCTCTCTCTCACGTTCCTCATCTTCCTTCCTTCCGCGTTTGATTATTATAATAATCATAATTAAATGCAATTGGATAAGTCTAATCTCGATATATGTCGGTGCGGAACGATGCAGTGTATTTTGTTTTCTTTCTTTTTTTTTTAATACGTTATATCGACACTCGTTATAGGATCGCATCAAATATCTTCCAAAACTAGATTTTTTTCTCTTTAGTTTTTTCTCCCTTACAATAGGTAAATTTATTTATTTATTTCATTTTCTTTAATCACTTTTACACTCTTTAGAGAAATATACGTATAATATATATTTCGGGCATTCTTTATTCGCCCACTTCATTCGTTCCCGGATTTCGTAAACTGTTTTTTTCTTTTTTTTTTCGTATTTCCCGCTAATATCTTTTTTAGCATTTTTTTCATTTTCAATTACTCGAACATCATATTAGGATTACGATAATTCGACAGCGGAGTTTCGCTTTAAAATTTTTCTTTCTGCTGTGTACATGTGTAACGTATACGTGTAAGTACTTTTCATTTTCTTAATTTTTCTTTACTTTTTGGTGTTATCAATTTCACCCCCTCCCCCAGTGTCCTTATCGATAAAACCAACACGTTCCATTTACATTTTCATAACGACACATTACAGACCATATAATTCGATGGAAAAAGGAATTTGGAGTCTTATTCTTTTTCTCGAAACGCTTTCGCTCCCTTTTCAAAAATCTGCGCGCGCACCCTCACTGACGGATCATAGTGCACGACGATGGGATAGATTGGCAGCACTTTTATTTCTCATTCGGGAAACAGGATCGCGGCTATCAAAAATTGAAAAATTATCAAGTTGCCAGAATTCGAAGTGACGTCAAAATTTTTGAATAAGAAATATAAAAGAAAAAGATAAAAGCACGTTCAACCGAATAACATAGAATTAATGCAAAGACAGATCGTTTACATTTAATATACGTGCCATTGTCATGTTAGATATATAATTATTGTTATTTTTATCAATATATATATATTATAGTACGAATACGAACTACAGAATATAATAATCATATGCTTATATGAAACATAAGCATATATAATAATATATATAATATATATGTATAAATAATATTCAATGTAAACTAATGTAAATTACATAGTATATCATCTCACAATATATTTCTTTTTCATAAATATATGTTATATCATTATAATCGTGTGTGAGTGTAACGTGTCTGTATACATATATATGTACCTCGTTTATTTACTGTGCCGCTATAATTTATTAATCGATATTATATATATTTTTTCAATATATTAAATATCATGTATTACATATATCAATGGCTGTAATTTTTTTGTATTTAAAGTCTATATGTGCGCGTGCGTCATCTTCGCCATTTTGTTTGTTCTCGATCGAGTCTCGGTACGAGTATAACATAGCGAACGCAGGTATAGGGTTAAAGATAATTAAATTCTTTTTCTTAAATTCAAATTTCCCGCCACTGAGCCTCTCGAATTTCCAGCCGTATCGAGAATCAAATAACAATAACAGCAAAAAAGATGTAAAACAGAATTTCTCAATATTTCGAGACAGTTCAGATACAGTGGTACCGGGGAGTGATAAAGATAAGAAAGATGTGTACGAATTTTTAAATTTGATTTTGATAAGATAAAAAAATCTGATTCGCGTGTAACGCGCATGCGTATTTTTACCGGTATTCAGTTTATACTACCAGCGATACATCTTCTTTCGGTCGCTGATTAATTACTCGAAGTTAATTGAATTTTCATCGATTACCACCAATTAGTCAATTTCACGTTCCTCTTTTTAATAATCGTCCCCCTCCCGCCCTTAGTCCCTGTCCCAACCCGCGACATTACGCGAAATACATTTTTTCGTCTAAAAACAGAGATGATCAGTCTTCGTGAATCACAGAAAGCTTTGATATGATCTTCTGACGAAAATTCACTCTACGACGTGTCTCGGTCATTAATGTCTTTCGTATCCGACCCCGTAACCTTTCACTGTACAACCCTCGTCGCGTTACACATATGGGTATGCATATACATATCGTTTTTCTGGAATTTACAGAATTTCGTCTGACGTGTCAAAATACGGAATGTGGGAAAAAGTATGAAAAATCGAGAAAATATGAAAAGTATTGAAAAGAAAAAATGAAGTTTAAAGATTGTAATTTGGAAAACGGCGAAAGCCGGGAGAACTTTCAGCTGGTGAGAGACCAAGCTGGGGTAGCCGGGGTCAAAGAACGTTCGAGATGCCCGAGTCCGCACGTGGTAGCATATAGAAAATTCGAGAAGTTCCAGATACACTGACTCGATCAAGGTAATTATAAAATATCGTAAAACAGCAAAACTTTGAATAATAAATCCAAATTGGAAAGTTCAGCACTGTCATTCCTTTGCTTTTCACTCAACGCGAACTGTGAGACGTTCGCTCGTGATAAGCAGTAATCTAAACCCACGAAGGGTTTGTTTTGTAGTACTGACGAAAATTAAAACAATCAAAACTGTAGCAAAATGGCTTACCGCGAAATAAATAAATTCTGCATAAGCGGTAGCACGGGTGGTTGTATTTTTTTCTTTCCTTCTGGCTTCCTTCCTTCCTTGCTTTGTTAGTCCTTTTACACTTTGCTCCACTCATTCTTCACGATTCAACGATACTTTCGCGCGAACTAGCTTCGTCGTTCCAGATAACAATGGAATCATTGTCTTGTGACATTCTTCGAGAGCTTAAGGTACCCCCCTACCCTAATTTCCAAAATTTTTAATTCACCCGCAAGAGGCTCTCTGGCTCTAGGTCGCTGGGGGGGCGAAAGGGGGGAGTCGACGGTTTATCGAAGATCTCCGACACTTGACGGATTTTTACGAAGTAATCGATGAACGTTGACGGGGGCGCTCGACAACGAGACGTTGAACCCGACCGTCGCCGAATCCTGACGGAGAGGCCCGAGTATGGACGGAGCCTGACGACGAGATCCGAAGTTTCCCGAAGTTTGCCCGGTCGACGGATCCCACGTTGGAACGGCCGTTGGAGAGCTGAATCCGCCGGGCGGGGGTTCTCCTTGTCAACTCGATGGACGCGCAGGGTACGCGAACTTAGGAGCTCTCTCGGCCAGGGAGTCAGGCGGGGAGGGCGTATGCTGATTTCCGGTCGAAGACGAGGATGGCCAGAGGTCAGAGAGGACTTCCAGAATGGCCGGCCGAAAGAGTAGAGGAACTCCGTCCTGGGTAGTTTATTGGCTCCTCGACGCATCTAGCTGGAGGGCACAGATGTGCTTTCGGCGGTGATGCTGTTCGAAAATTCGTTATAACATAGTGCGGATCTCTACAGGATCCATGAGGCTCCAGAATGTTTGGTAAAGCTCCAGAATACTTAGAAAATGGCTCTCCTCGGTACTTCCTTCCTGTCCCTCGTCGTACGTTCGGACTTTCCTGTTTCTCCTCGTGAGCGACGTCCTGGCGTCCTCGTGTGATTTACTCTTGGCGGGAAATTCGGGAGAATTTGAAAATACTTAGTGGAAAGAAAAATTCTTGAATTCGTCTTGTACCGACGTTTTCATGTACATTTGTAACGAGCACGTGTCTGTTTTTGAATTTTTATAAATAAATGGCAAGAATCAAGTAACGTTGTACGTCATATATATATTTAAATAAATATATTGGTATTCATGGCAGATGCTCCTGTCCCGATGGTGTAATGATTATAATGATTTGTCATATCTAAAAAGCTAAGGCCAAAAAATAAAAAAAATTTTAAATCAGTTTTTGGGTCTTACACTTCATTTTTTTCTTCTTTCTCATCTCTTTTGACTCATTTACGCGTTACAATTATCATCGCTATTTTCCTTTCTGGCATGAAACTCCCGCTCGACTAATCCGTCAGATCGGGTTAGGTTCTCGAATAAAAATTATTTATACAAAAATTAAACGTCGCACGCGCCACTATACCAGCTGCGAATATCCGCGTGTGTGCTCACGTACGTTATTATAACATACACTCATCCAGCCTTAAGGGCAGTTCACAAGAAAATATAATTATCCAATTGGCGAGTAACGCGCAATAGAACGTCCCAATCACTAAATACGATTAAAATTTATTATTTTCTTGTTATACTTGTCTTTTTTTCCCCCTCTAAAATTAATTCGGGCCTCGGGCAACTTTTTTTGACCCCTCGTCTGTCATCCAAAAAATTACAGTGTTGACGAGTACATAGGAACTAATATTAAAAAAAAATATTTATCCAGAAATTTTTAATCCCTCTCATTTTGTCACACGATCAACCGCCATCTTAAGACTCAAAATACGAATCGTTAAAATCTTCAATATTCCTCCCGTCGCCGTGCGACTTCGATTCGCCCATCTTGCAAAAATCATATTCAAAAATAACACCAAAGATAAAAACCATTCACACGCCTTATGTTTTATATATGCTTAGGGTTCATTTATTTATTATTGCTTTCAAATTTCGTACTGAAGACATAGAAACGTCGTTTACGTTTTAACTGCCGTAATTAAACGGTAGAGGGTGCTGGGGTTCCGGCGGGTTCAATACACGTACGATGTATCAAAACGACTATTTAAAGTTACGTTATCGTTACTAATTTAAAGTTAGCTTAGGTTAGGTTCATTGGGTTCGAAGAATGTGAGAATTGATTGTGGATCGATAGCAGATCAATTGATCGGATAGCGCGTCCAAAACAGTCACAGGCGAACCCGAGACCCTGTGTTAAAATAATAAATATAATAAATATATATATATATCGATATATTCTTAAATTTTTTAAATATATATATATGTACGTATGTATGCTTTGTTTCTTTAGGCCTTAACCATGCATCATAAGAATATAGAGAATATATCTGCATATATGCTCGTCTTTATTAACACATTTATGTACGTACGTATCCATTTTTTCTTTTTTCTTTTAAATATTTATTTCTATATATCTGTTCTCGCTCGCGCATTCTTCATTTCTTTATTTATTTATTTTCTTTCTTTTCTCTGTCTCTCTCACACACTCTCTTGTACTCCACGTCGGCGACTTGAATCGATTTAATAGTGATTTTACGCAAGTGTTACGTAATAGTGAAAAAAATTATTTTTGGCTTTCCCCCTCCCTCCGTCTTCGATTACCTTACAAACCTGTGAAAAATATTGCAATCTCGATTATTATTACTTAATATATTTTCATCCTCGCCATATAGCCGTGGGTACGTACATGAATGCGTCTATGTCTATATATATACGTCTGACAATAATAATAATATTATTAATAAAATTTGAACGAAGAAAGCGCGGGAAAAGGGATTTCCAGTTTGAGCGGGAATTTCGAAAAAAAAAATATATATATATATATAACCGTTTTCACTGTACTACGGGATTGGAATGATCGACGAGATCGTGTTATCGAATAAAAATAATAACAACAATGATTTAGCAATAATATAATTATATAATCGTTTTTTAAATATATTTTCCTCCGCACTTATATATCAGTGCATTATATCTCCAATGACTATGTACCGGATACGCATATATCCCACCTTTATGATATAATCAGTCAAAAAGCTATGCGTATATATTATAAAGTTAATATATATATGTATATATATATATCACTTATTAAATCATTACATGATCTATATATTTTTCCCTCTAGACAGGTATAACGAATGCAAATGGATTGGAAACGCGTTTTTCGATCAATGCGCATGCGCTATTGGCATAATTGTGCAATACTTAAAGAAATGACGCGGGCGCACTTAATTAATTAATTAATTAATTACCAAGCGACTTCGTACGTGTGATGGGAGAACAATGGGCAATTAATTACGAATGAATTACATTTTATTATTTCTCCTAGATACACGTATACATATGTATTGATATATGGGTATGTATACAATATATGTATAAATATCGTAATATATAAATATATTGTATATAAATACATACATATACATATATTCCTTATCTTTTCGTCTTATCAGCTTCTATATCGTTCCGCGTCTCAATATCATCGTCATGATTAATTATTAATCATTTTTCATCATTTTAATAGCGATCGTCATTTTTCGCTCTCGACCCTCATCCAAATCCTCACATCGAATTTCAAGATCGTAAGCAATCGATATCGATCGATAATCGATAATTTCGTTATCGATTCTGGATCATTAAATTCTTTTTTCTTTTCACTCATTTTTTTTCCTCCTTTACGACCAATCAACGATATCGCGTGTCCCCCTCGTGGATAAGCTGCGTTCTTAAATTCTGATAGAAATTCTACGTCGAAGTAACGCGATACCTCGTTACGTCACTAATCAATAATTTATCATTGATCATCGATCAGGGATACATGATATCATTCTCGTTCGATTCGCATTTCTCTCTTGGGCTGCCATAGATTATTATTCTCTCTCTTTTTTTTATCTCGTTCTCTTTTCTCAATCTGCTCCTCCCTTAGATGTATTTCACGTCGGGTGATAATCGTCATGGTTATGATTATTATTAATCGTCATCGCAATCATCATTTTCATAATCATCATGATCATCTTCGTCATAGACGAACTTTACGGTAAAGTTAGCCTCTATCGTGTATATATATATATATATAGGATATAATTATTATACGTATGTAATGTTATGTTATTATGTGTATATATATATGCGTATATAATGTTATTATGTACATTTATATACACATATATATATTTCGTAGGTATAATATTCGTATGTTAAAATTTAATATTACTTTAAACTTTTATAACGTTTCATAGTTCGAAAAATAAATATAAAAATAAACCGGGCATTTAGGTATTAATATTTTTTATTAATAATTTATCTCCTGCTCGATTTTTCTCACTCATTCTTCATCTTCTTGTCCCGACGTCATTTCACCTTTCTCTCTCTCACTCCGGTTCACTTTCTCACTCGACCTCTCATAACTTCATTCCACTTCCTATACCTTCAGCCGTTCCACCCCTACGCGAGACAAGTACAGTTTTAATAATTTTCATTCCCTTTTTTTTTTCGTAATTCATCATCATCCCACTCGTTACAAGTATTCTAGATTTCTAAAAAACATTATGCAACCAGCTTACACCGTAAATATGTATAACCTCAAAATTTGAGGTCGCGGGTATCAGCGCGGGAATGAGTGTCGTTATGGGGGTCGAGAGAGGGGGTAGGAGTCAGGGGAGGGGTGCGATTAACGGATAAAATAAAAATTAGATGGATCAACCCAATTTATTTTTTTAATCCACCCCCCTCTCCAACCCCCTATAAATTTTTTTTTTCTTTCGTCCACCTTGATTCGATCCTGTCTACGTGCTATCCACATGTCGTGCGTTCATCTTCATTACACCGTCCCAACTATTGCCTACCGATAACACGTGCCCACAACGTATGCCGGTAGGTTAGGTTAGGTGTGCGACTCAATTTTTTTTCGTCCATTTTCAAAATAAATTTCCTTCGCACCGAGATTGATTACCATTCGAGCACCTTGTCCAACGTAGTTCAAATGTGGAGTTTCGTTCCGTGCGTGTAGCCGTGTAATTTGTCTCTCTGATCTTTTGCGAATTGCCCAATCACGTGACGCATAATTAGTTGACATTTTTGCGTTTCATTGGGGTTTTTTTGGGGGGTTTTTTCATCACTCATATTCGATGCCCTTTGAGAAATACGAGAATCCAATTTTTCATGCTCGCGTATTTCGGTCTCGAGGATCGAAGACGCTCGAAGCGCCACTGCGCGGGAATTTTCGTAAGCTGTCTGGGATTTTCGTATTTCGCGCTCTTTCCAGCTTAGCGATTCTCAATCGTCACGAGAAACGCACAGGGGATGATCGAGGGTACGTTTTAAAATTCATCGCTAGTACCGAGAGCATTTTATTCCTGTCTCGCTCTACTGCATGCAAGTAAATAGTCACGCGATGACACTCTTGGTACTGACTGTGAATTTCGACACGTAACCTAAAACAGACGATATATCGACGAGAACGAGAGCCCAGCGCCTCTGGCGGGAATAAAAATAAACTTCCGCCGTCACAATAATCCTATCGTTACTAATGCGTGTGTATGTGTAAACGCTAAATGCGATTTCAATGTCTTTTTTTTTTTTTTTGGTTTTTGAGCATCTCGCAACGTACACGAAAAAGTACAAAATTAATTTTTTTTTACATACTCCATATTTTTCCGCATTCTTGCTTTCATTTCTTTTTTATTTTTACTTTAAGATTATTTTAACATTGCGTTTTTTGTCGCCGCGCGACTATGAACCGACCATTATAAAATACATACCGTGCCGGGACCATTTTGAGAGTATCCCATTAAGGGTTATGTATTGTATCAATTAGCAATTAGACTCGTTAAAATATGTATATAGAATTTTTTTTTTTTTTCTTATTGTTTATCGGTGGTAGGTAATTTATATACATGCACATTTGAATATGTATATATATATAGATATATATGCATATAACTTTTATACCGTTTAGGATCATATAGTAAAATAGAAAAAACCTCCATTTTTATCAGAAGTCACAGTTCTACCTTATATACTTATATATATTATATATTTATTATATTTATTTAATTATACGCGTGTACAGTACACGATGTACGTATTCGCATACGTATAAAATTACGCCCGCGGACTATAACTGTATATGGTATGTTAGTCTAATTTGACAGTATGAGATTCAATAGAAATTTTTAAAAATAATTTTCGAAAATATCATTGTTTCTTTTTTCACGAAATTCTCATCACGCTATCGATAGAGTTTGATATATTCTTGAGTATCATTATGTCGCAGAATTTGCATTTTAAATTTTACATATTTCTTTGACCTTACTTCAATTTTATATCGTTTATATGAAATTCCTCAAGAATGTATCGAATCCAATTTCGTAAAAGAAAAAACAATGATTTTTTGTTTTCAAAAATATTCAAGACCATATTTTCATCTCCATATCGTTCAGCCAATTGCGTTATTAGACTAACAAACCCACGCAAGAGACATTTATGCGAATATACAGGGTGACTCGAAATTTATTTTCAAAATGAAATAAAATTCGGTTACACAATATTATTTTGTTGTTTTACATTTTGTATGACAATCTGTAAATACCCGTGACGTGGGGATAATTTTCTTTTTGGTTTTTTCAAAATTATTACTTTTCTTCTCAACCAATTTCTCTTTTTTTTTTTCAGCAATCACACGGCGTATATTTAGTTCGGATTATGGGTGTGCGCTGTCAGTGATAGATACAGATTATACTTGTTCTGTGTAATTGAGCATTGGGCCACGACCATTCAAACCAGTATAGCGCCGTATGATTGGTCAATAATTATTTTGGCGGGAGTTTTTAAAAAAATGTATTCATATATAATAGAACTTAATTGTCTTTTGTTGTTATTGATAGCATTAAATATATTGACTATTGCTTTTTTTATCGTATTGCGAACAATTCGACCACCATGTATATGCATTTTCAAATATTCTCACGGTCACTAAATGTCTATTCAATGATTCTATAACGCGAATTTTCTCATTTTCTTGCATAACTTTCTTTCTCGTACCGTACCATTTTTTTACCGAAACGAATTTAAGAGAATACAAATGGATTAAAAAAAAGTCAAAATATTAAAAAACATATATGTTCACTTATACGAGTATCCTAACAGTCCATGTATTATGTACGCGTACTAAGGGCGTGACATTGAAAAGTGAAGGATTTTGCGAAAGAAAATTGAAAAAATCTTCCAGTGCAAAAAATAACGTCAGACGAAGGTAACAAACGTGCTACGTTCAAAAAATGAAATAAAAAGATACAGCCTACGTAAAGAAATATGCAGCGTCGAAGTTGAAAAAATTATCCTCGACAAATTCGTTCTCAAAAGTTAAAAAAAAATTCATACAGTGATTCTCAACCGATGAATTATTTTTCTTAACCGTTTCGTATTCGAAATAAAAATTTTACCCTTCCAAATTTCCAATGCATACGAACACGCCATCGCACGTATACAAAAAAAAAATAAAAAAGACCCTATCATTCAAATTCAAAAATACGCAAATTCACGTTCGTATTATTTCTTCTTATTTCGCATCCCCACTTTGAGAACCCCTGATTTCTATAAGGGGAGGCTCGGTTAGGGCGTCGCCGCGTCTCCGCCGCGACGCGTTATCGACCGAGAGGAGAGGAGAGTCGACGTCGGTCGCAACTACGTGAAAACAGTTGCACCCTATATATTATTGTTCGCCGTAGCCAGTCAGTCATCCCCTATCCTGCAGACCGATTTTCCAAGCGTTTACAAGCAAGTAAAGTCGCACGGCAATCGCTAACGGATGAACGTAAAATAATCAGCGAAGAACAATAAATCCGCAGATTTCTCATCGATCAATCAATTTTTCTTTGCTGTTACTTTTTTTCCTCCCATCGTCTCTTGTTATGCAATTATTATTACAGCTACAAAGTATTTCTCCATTTAACGGGGTAGTGGCCTTAAATTAAATAAATTTCATTTCTCTCTCTCCATCCCTATATTTCTTACACCCCTAAGGGAAAGAGGCCTTCCAGAGCTTATCGATCGAGGGTGGAGACCAGCGCACTCTCGCACCCCTACTACACACTATACTCCATCCTCGGTCGTTCAGTGAGCGTTCTCACGAGAACGACAGGAGCGACAGAAGCGAGATGGTCTGGACCAAATTTGGAAAAAAAATTTTCCACGATAGAAAAAAATCGTCAAAAGATTGTACAGTCATAAATTATTATTAGAATAAAAAAAGGGGTTGAACTTGAAATTTTGTTTAACCAAAATACATAAGGGTAGTAAAAAAATGGCGGAGACCAGCGTGACCTAACCTAGATATTCCTAGTGGGGAGCACTAGCCTCACGTGATTTACAAAATGGATGACTCTCTCCCTAATCTCGACGAGCATCTAAGACGGGGTTAGATCGATCGAGAAAATTTCGAAAGGACGAAAAACAATAGTGACCAAAAAAAAGGAAATTTATCCAGACTTTTCGAAAGTCATGAAAATTTTTTTATACAGAAAAAAATCCCTATACCGTATTCCGTCGGCATTTCGGACCTGTCTAATCGAAGATTCCACGTTTCAAAATATCCATCATCCACGAGAGTATAACCGGCCACCGACGCCCCTCGAGTATTTCCAAACGAGGAAACGAATGTTCTCGAAGATTTCTCACCGACGACGGCATATTCTACGGGCGTAGCAAGTGTCGTTCTATCGATCTACTGCAGAGCCCCCTGTGCGCGGAGTCAGGCTGGTGTGTCGAGAAGCTTACAGAAGGTTGGAGGTTATAGTGAGAGAAAGAGAGAGAAAGCATAGAGATAGACAAGACAACGATAAAGGATAGATACAGAAAATACAAAAGAGTCTAAAGATACGTGAAGTTGGCGCTAATGGCAATAGGTATATACCAAGGGAAAAGATTGAAACGAGAATTAATATGAAAATCCAAAAAAGTGCCTATAAAAAAAAAGAGAGGGTTAACGAGTCCAAAATTTTTCAAAAAAAAAATTAAAAAATTGTTACCTCTACCCAATGACCAATGGCGTAGCGATCATACCTATCCAAGAAAATATTATAGACACATCAAGTACCTCAGGAGTCTACCGATGTTTTCACCCTCGACGTACGCGAACCACCCATACCACCCCTTACAGCCGGCAACCCCTACGGCATCGACCGCAACCCACCGCTGCAATGCGACGTTGCCATCACAACAGGCAACAGCCCCTGCACCGTCCTGAGAGCGTGTGCGAGATAGAGAGAGCCAGACCGACTCGACGGATCTCGACGGGTTCTGTCGGCCATTTTTTAGTTTCTCCCTCTTTCTCTTTCATTCTTCGCTCTCTCTCTCTCCCGTATTTTTTCTCCACGGCCAACTATCCCTGCTATTCCCGGTCATTGCTCGTAATCACTGCATACCATTGTTATTATTCTTACTACCACCACAATTTTTATCATTCACGTGTACGCGGCTACGTATACGACAACGTGGTTCCCTCCTATCCCGGAAAACTACCGGGACTCCCCCGTCCGTACCGGGTCACTAGAGGTCATCCCCTTCCAATGGCTGTTTGTTTTTCGGAAATGCGCCACCCTCAATTTTTATTTTCATTCCTTTTCCCCTTCTTCCTCTCATTTCGTTACGCCGATGATTCCGATGATCGTTTAAAAAATCGTCAACGGGAAATGCGAATTTCGATCACGCCTTTACCGTACGCCGGGTATCGCCTAACGGGTGATCTTATTTTACGTATGCTTAACATTTTTTGTTTTCAACTCCAACATTTTCACTGTCGACAGCCTCAATCTCTGATGAATCCGACGGAACGTGTAAAATCATAAAGATCGCACGCGGTTTCTATAAAGAAATGAAGAGATTAGAAATTAACAGTCGTACACGTAAAAATTACGTAACATTTTATTATTTTTTTTTTCAGTAGGGTTTTTTTTTAGTAAAATATTTGGTACCACTTTGTAGAAATACTTATATTAGACCTTTCTTGCTTTTTCTCTGCTCTCTCTCTCTCTCTCTCTCTCTCTCTCTCTCTCTCTCTCTCTCTCTCTCTCTCTCTCATTCTCTCTCTCTCTCTCTCTAGCGTCTCTCCTCTCTGCAAAATTATATCACGCTAATTTACTCCTCTCTATTTTTTTTCATTCATCTCACCCCTCCCCCCTTTTTCCAAATTTTTCGTGAGACCCACCCAAAATCGCCACGATTTTGGCGATTCGGTCACGATTTCCCTCCTTCCCCCCCTCTCTCTCTCTCTCTCTCTCGCACGCATACCACACTTGCTCTCTCACTCTCTCTCACGGCAGTCAAGTCATCGGTACTAATACAAAAGAAGACAGCTAAATTTATTACAAAGAAATAAGAAACGTATCGTACAAAAATAAACAATTAAAATAGGATAATCGTGTAATGCTAAATAATATATATAAATATATATATATTATGTATATACGTATACGGGGTATATGCATAGGATCTTTCAGTTCCAAAATTAAACAGGCAGAAAACATAAATCTTCGATATGGCGACTGTCGCTTTGCCGAATGCGCGTCGACCGAACGTGACGAATCGACGAAAATTCGTAAATTACGAAAAAAAAAAAAAAATAATTATCATAGCCAAATCAATGAATTCCAGTCATGTGAGTCGCGTCACGTATCTTGCACTGAATCGATTTTTTTTGCATCTGCCTGTACGCGTTTTTAAGCTGCGTAAAGTCTGTAAACACACACGTTACCGTATACGTACGTAGTGAGCGTGCACGCGTGATACCTAATTACGCGCGTAAGTGGACATCGATGCGTAAATCGTTCGCTTTCGTAAATTAACGCAAATATAGAAACGATATATGTAAAAAAATAATTCGACGAAAATATATTACGGGATAATATATGGATTTTTTGTTACTTTTTTTTCTTCATTTTTTTTTCCTTTTTTCTTTTTTTGATAAGTAGTTAAGGTATATCGTATAATTATTGATAGTCCTATCGATATTCGTAATACGATAATAGTCGTAGAAAATAATATTAATGATAATAATAATAATATTGGATGACGTAAATAATATAATAATAATAATAATAATAATAATATTAATAATAGTATAGGACAGTCTGGTTGTCGTATTTTGACGCGTGTGTTTGATTTACACATGTATATATATATATATATATATATATATCCTTCTTTCCCTCATTTTCTATTTTTCCATAATTAACATCAGGGCGTAATACACGCATTATGGAAAGTGAATTGTAAGTCTAGTTGAAGAAAGTAAATTTGAGGGAAAAATGAACGTAATCCAAATTTTTTTTTTTATTAGTCGTCCTTCTACCGTCTATCGCAGTGTCGTACGAGAAGAAATTATTTTTTGAAAAAAAAAAAAAAAAATCGCCCACCGACGTTTCGGTAAACTGGCGAATAGCTTCGAGCGTCTCCGAGCGCGGAATCTTCGCGTAGCGTGAAACTTTATTTGAATAGAATTTTCCACGGGTGACGTCATCGCGACTAGGAGAAAGAACGAAAAATCATTGGCATACGTCATCTAGCGCGAATTAAAGAAAAAAAAAACACGTCCGTTTACTTGAGTACATAAAATCTTTTTAAAAATCTCCTTTTATGGTATATGCGAATCTAAGGATACACGTGGGCAGGAGTGCGAGTTAGTGGGGGGATTAGATTAAATGGAACGGAAGAACTTTGACAGTGGGTGGGTGTTGGGGGGATTTTTTTTTCATCCCCTTCCATCATCCCTCCTTTCAGTCGTCACGAACTGCCAAAGCAAGAAATCAAAGACAGTCTTTTTTTTTTGTAATCGGACGAGCACACAGGGAGGAAATAAGGATATATATATATATTTATATATATATATATAAAAGAGTGCACAATTATATTAAAATCATATTATATATATATATATTAAAATATTAATAAAATATAATAATAGTGATATATGTATGGGTGTGTATATATATATTTATATATATATATATATTATTATAGCATATTCATAAAATTACATAAAAAAATATAGAAAATAATAAACTCACGGTTTTCTCGTTATGCATTCACGCTTAAAAAAAAAAATTCGTAAACCTTTGCATTTCGTTCCGAGCTAGTCGTAGGGGATCTCCTCTTTTTATTATTTATTATCTTTTTTTTTTTTTTTACTTTAATAGTTAAATCGTGTCTCTCCGTAATTTTAATTATATAAATGCGTGTAAGTCTAGGGTGTGTAGGATTAATCGTATCGTATAGCGTACATTTTTATCGAGCGTCCGATAATAATAACCTGAAACTGTCACCCTCCTTATCTTTGATTAAGAAGACAAAAAATGGAGGGATGAATTAGAAAAAAAAGGAAAATAAGAAAAATGACAAAGATGAAAAAAAAAATAAAAAAAAAATATATATATGATAAGCTCAAGCTGCAAGTCAGTTTTTCTTTGGGGGAGGTTGAGCAGAAGGGGTGAAGACATTGAATGGGGAGGAAAAAAAAAGAAATTCGAAAACGAATAAAAAAAAAGTGTCACAGCTAAAGGCGCGCCTCCAATAATTGTATACGCTCGCGAAAAGCGTCTATTCGCGCGTTATAATGCCCAAAAAGAAAAAAGAAAAAAGAAAAAAGAAAAGACGAGTTTCGCTCTTAAGGTGAACTAGAGGTAGAAGGAAAAAAATAATAATAATAATAATAATAATGTTTCGTAATAATTACTAGTGATTGATAGTAGTGATGTAATACAGTAATAATAATAATAGCAATAATAATAATAAACGTATCTTTAAAGGAAAAGGGCTAGAGAGACACACAGCAATCGATGCCCGATAAATTCAATAAGGATATTCGGCGCGTGGTGCCGTTCGCTAAAATTTCGCGAAAAGATCATTACTAGATATAAATAGAAACAATTAAATGCAAAGTCAAAAGCGTCAGTCGATGCGTCGCGGCGTTAACGGGCGTTTTCGCGAGAATCAAATAGGAGAGGGGATTTTTTTTTGGTCGTTGCACCGGCGGTACGCACATTTTCGTAAATCTCGCTCTTCTTTTTTTCCATTTCTCTTTTTTCGATTATTCGAAAGAAATTACCATCCAAAAATCCCTTCTCGTCGTTTTTCGAGTCCATTGTAAATATTAGTTTTTTTTTTGTTTACTTTCGTAAACATGCTTTCTCGCTCATATGCATACACAGGCTCTCTCTCTCTCTCTCTCTCTCTCTCTCTCTCTCTCTCTCTCTCTCTCTCTCTCTCTCTCTCTCTCTCTCTCTCACTCACGCATATATATCAGCCTCTCTCTTTTCAACCGTCTACCTACGCATTAGCTGTTCCCGCGCGAGAAGATAACCGCGAAAAAAAAAGCCGAAAGAATCCAAAGAGAAAAAAAAGAAGAAGCAAGATAGCAGAAAGATCAGTGGACGTAAAAAAAAAAATTATGACCTCCCCTCACAGACAATGCGCGCGCACGTGGTCTGCTACTTTCCAATTTTCACTATCTCATCGCAATGCCCCGCATATTCAAAAATTCGTCCATCTCGCGATCAGCCATCTTTTTTTTCCCTAAAAAAATTTCCCTACTATCATTTTCCTACTCTACCACGTTGTCTGCAGCATCCCGCCCCTACTCCCTTCCCACGATATCCCAAAATCCACAAAACGCCCAAAACTTTTACTCGCAATTTACGGGCGTTAATTATAAGTTATATACAAATCCAAAAAAAAAAAAAAACAGAGAGAACATTCCAGAACGCGTGCGAGCAGTGCTGCCATCTTGTGTTCACTCTCTTTCCTTTTATCTTCATCTTCATTTAATTCATCTAGCACGTACGACTACAGATCGAGTATCCGGACGCCGTCTAAGAGCGCTATGGCTTCTGCGCATGCGCGAAATAGTTGGACGAAGAAAAAAGGAACACACGGCGAATTACGTGGGAGAAACAAAATATTTTATGGCTAAGAATAATTGTACAAGAGAGACTAATGAGCACGTCCAATAGTAGTAGTAGTAGTAATAATAATAATAATAATAACAACAATAATCGACAATAATATTAAATAATAGCAATTGGTATCACGTGGTGTGTAGCCAAGAATCGATTGGACCATCGCCTTCTCGATCGATCTACTTCGTTTTACCTGATTTTCCTAATTCGATTGAATTATCCTTTTTTCTTTTTCTCTCTTGTGCTTTTCGCCATTTTGCTTTCTCTCTCTCTCTTTCTCTCTCTCTCTCTCTCTCTCTCTCTCTCTCTCTCTCTCTCTCTCTCTCTCTCTCTCTCTCTCACACACTCACTCGTATTCTTCCTAGAGACGCTCGGAACAAGCTATCAGTCCAGCGTGCACGTGGCCGTACGACAATAATAATAATATCGATATATCGACAATATTGATTTACAATTAATAAATGTGATAATAAAATGTCAAATATAAAATACTCTTTACTACATATATTAATGCTTAAATTTTTTTCATTTTATTTCTTACTTCGTTATTATTATTATTATTATTATTATTATTATTCCTTTTTTTTCGCTTCCTTCTCTCTTTAGCCATTCACCGCCAACTTCGCGCCGGTCAATATTTTCCATTCTCTAAAATACTACGCACAACATTCAATATATAATAATATGATAACTATAATAATGCGCGTTCATATATATGCATACATATATATACATATGAACGTATATACGTTTCTGTATATGCATATATATATGTACTATATTGCTAATTTCTCCAACGAAGATTTAAAGAAAAAGGAAAAAAAAAAATTATTTTCATCTTTCATCCCAATCGTATTAATTCGCATTGTGATCTTTCGGCCATAAGTCGATTTTTCATTATTACTGGTATTACGCGATTGCTCGTATTTTTTTTTTCTTTTACTCTCTAAATAATTACTTCGTCCTAATCAGCCGTCATAACTTTTATCAATTACAAATTCATCCCCCCTCCCCCTTACTTCGATATCAACGCGCTAAAATATCCTTCGCCCTCTTTATTTTTTTTTTTGACACTCGTAGACCCAAGTTTCGTCACGAGATTCAGAAGAAAAAATCAGATTAATTGAAGAAAGAAAAAATTCCAAATTTTCACCCCCCCCCCCTCCCGTCCCAATTTCACTGGTATACCTTTCAATACCACCTTTATCTAATCTCTTATCATTACCCCTTCCCTCGAACATTTTTTCATATTTTTCGACTAATTCCACCCAAGCAAACTAAAATGTCTCACAACCACTTTTACACGTTAAATTCTCTTTTTTTTTTCATACTGGCAATTTAAATCATCCCTATTCTCTCGCGTTACTTTGCAAAGTTCACTCTTGATTCGTATCGACTTTTTTTTAATATATATAAAAAAAATAACCAAAAAATCTCAACATTCGATTACAATAATTATTTTGAAAATACTGATTCCAGTTAGGGGCGGTTGCCTCTCTCGGTTCTTCGCGCCCATTTACCGTACTGCGTGTCGTTTATTATTATTATTAACCTACGGGACACGGAGCAGGGGTTCTCAACGTACGTAGAAATAACGTCGAACGCGTTATCACCCCCCTTCCCCCCCCCCCAACTGCATAATAATCATAAACTCAAAATTCATCGCGACTCAAGTCTCTCTTTAATATTATTGTTTCTCTTTGATCGGCGCGCCTAATCCACACCAATTATCTAATTAAGCTAGGGGGGGGAGGATGTTAAAAAAATAAAAATGAAAATAATGAGTTACAAAATTAAAAAAAAACTGATGATAATGTCACGATAAGGGGAATCTAATTATTGCTTAAGATCGTTAACAATGTTCGTAAAAATTCTCGAGTTAGGAAAAATGATGATGAGTCCAGAAAATAATTTAAGATTTTTCATGAGTATGAACGGGGGGACAGGAGTGTCAGGAAATGGGGCAATAAGCATCTATTCGCATCTGAGATCGAGTTTGTGGGCTGAGTGCTGCGCGAAGTCGCGTTTATAATGCGAAACGACCTCTACGGTATGAGTAATAAGTAGTGAGTATGTAGTACGAGTAGAAATAGTAGTTAGTAATGGTAGTCGATAGTAGCAGTAGCGAGTAGTGACCGTCGTAGAAGTAGCCAGTATAGTAATGGTAGTAGCAATAATAGTAGCAGTTAGTAATAGTAGCAGCGATAGTAAATATTAGCAATATAGTATCTGATAACGTTTACAGTTAATTAATACAAGTAATCTGACAGCTATGAATAATATCGTCTTTCTCGAGCGGGAAGATGTACAGCCGATATAAATATACGTATAGGACGTTCCCCGCCGTGTTAAATGGCTAAAGGACCATAGGTTCGATAAATTTAAGTAAATCAATCAATTATTAATTAAATAATTAAGTAAGTAAGTGCGACTGCGTCTTGGTTCAAATGGCATTTCAGTAATTGGACCATCGTCCAACCTCAATTCAAAAAAACGATTTATAATACAATTCACGTAATAAACGCCGGCGAATAAATGGGTAAATCACATTTTCAAAAAAAAAAAAAACAATCTCACTCATATATCCAATCGCTGCAGGTCAGATTGGAACATTTTTTTTTTCGTCAAAACTGAACGGGATGGGGGGGGGGGGCGAAAAAAAAATTAATTATATCTCTTTGAAACGTCATTATTTTTCACTAATTAAATTCTCCACTAATTAACCGTCAGGCGCCATTATCTTTTCGTACGTCTCTCTCGCGACGTTCCTCCGGAAGTTAAAAGACATAAATGCGACGTCGAAGGAGACCAAGAAAAAACGGATACGAGCGGCGGCTAATAGACGCAAAGTGACTTAACGGAAGTTGTGCGATTTTTTTCTTTTCCGGATATATAATATATGTATCTATATATGCGCGCGCATAATGTGAAATTCGAGAGAAAAAAAAAATAATAATAATAAACTAGAGTAAAGAATCTCTCTCTCTCTCTCTCTCTCTCTCTCTCTCTCTCTCTCTTTCACACACACAAATACACGCAACAGTAAGTTTCTAAAAAATTTTCTAAGTCTGGGCTGCACTTCCGGTACACCCGGTAGGTTAGGAAAGAGTCGAAGGATGGGTTCCCTTGCGCAACGACGAATTTGCGCGCAGAGAAAAAAAAGAATACTGAGCCATCCGGCGGCGGGGAAGGGGAGGGACAAGACGAATCGAGGGGAAGGACGAAGGGGTCAGGGGAGGGGGACGGCGGAGTAGCAGCAAAGTCCAGGGACAAAATCCATTCAAAGATATACATATATATAATAAGCAAACTCTAATTTTAAATAGCAATAATCATAATAATATATACCTATTCAATAGAATATAATAATATAGTAAATACAGTTAAATTAAGCAACAATGATCAATCTATCAATCTAATATACGACTCTTCGAATAATCCTATGTTTACGATTACGCTCTCAAAATTTTCTTTTTTTTTCCGTCTTTCTTTCTTTCTTTCTTTTTTTCTCCACTTTAATTTATAATTTCCCTTAACACTTAGTTATTATTCTTTGAGATATGTATCGTCGTTCAACGTTCCTCTTTCGTGCTATCAGATTCGCGCATTAGTCTCTCTGGTACTCTTGTCAAGCAAAAATCAAAATAAGCGAAGAGTGCCGATAGCAAGGCTGGGGGGGGGGGGGGTTGTAGAAAAATTGAAAATCCAAAAAAATTATAAATACCGTTTGCGATCGTGGAGGGGGGGGGGGGGGGAGGTCCGAAATTTTTTTCCTCCACGTTACTCCGTGCCCAATTATCAACCTGGTTCCTTATCATTGCCCCAAAAAAATACGTCACGTGTCCAATGTCTGTAACTGCGTACACCACGTGTACCTAATCAAAGTGTTTGCGTGCGTGTGGATGAGGGGGGGGGGGGGGACGAAATATAATAAGGGGGTGGTTAGAATGAAGAGGACAAGGGGGAGAGGGAGGAGGTGATAAAACCTACCGTCTCTCTTTTTTTTTTTCAACTTAATTAAAATCCCTTCACGAAATCCAGTTTCACCCCCAGAACGACAAAGCGACACGAAAGATCGTGACGTCACTATGCGCGTAGACAAGGGACATACGTAAAAGCCCTATCTCTCTTTTTTTTTCAAATCTTCATTTTTGCTCTATAATAATAATAATAATATATATTATATATATTATCTGTCATGGTGTGTCTCTTTTTTATTTTTTTTGACCCCCCACCCCACCCCTCCCCCCTCTATTCGTCACGTGTCTCCGGCCGTGTATCCGTGTGCATCCGCTGTGTTCGTGTACGTGTTTCTTTTTTTCTTCTTTTTATTTTCACTTTTTTTTCTCACCTCGCTCGCGTTTACAACTTTTACGAAAATGGCAGTTATCGGTCACAGCCAATGGCTATATAATCATTACGTTTTATGTCTTAATATGTTAGATTAACCTTACTCTCATATTACGTTAATAAATAGTTCCCGTAGGAGAACGCGTGTTAAATGTGTAATAGAGCATGCGCAGTGTCTCCCCTAATACGAGTGGTAAAGAAGGTATGGGAAAAGTGTCGTGTTTTGTGTATCTCGTGTGACAATTGGCCGTATATGTATATCTATATATACCTGTGACAATTAATAACAACAATAATAATAATAATAATAGTACTAATAATCATGTGGCACACGCGTACAATGTGAAATACGAAGACAGGCGACTCTACCAACGGTTTTCTACGAGCTCAGCCGAACGTTTCCGAGTCCGGCCGAGTGGACCGACGTCGGCTGTCACGTGACATAGTGGGCAAGGCCCGAACTTGGCCGAACTCTGCCGAACGGCATACCGTGATGATTTTCGAAGTTTTCGAATGAAAATATGCAGTTTTTGGAATGCGCGTCGAATGATGCAATGACAAAAAAGGTGACGCGTACTCGATGCCTATATGTGATATATATGTATATATATATATTAATAGCGCCAATAATAATGATAATAATGATGATATGAAAATGACAATGCGATGCTTCGACTCTCGTATATTCAGTCGATGCCAGAACCTCGGCCAAAGTGAAGATTGCCAAAAGTCAATTCGACTGTCATTAATCGTTTCTTTTTTTAATTCTGTCACTCATTACTCTTTTTTTTTTTTTTTTTTTATTCAACGACACTGTTCCCCATGTCTAGCGGAGGTTCTCGGCAACGTATTATCTTCGCCTATGGTTCGACTATTTTTTTCTCTGTACCCCCCTCTCTCTAGCCAACCCCTTCTTGGCTCTTCAACCCTCGCCCGTTATCTCTTTCCTGACCGGAAGGCGGATTTGGAAAAAAAAATGTATTAAAAAAAAGCAGGCCAGGGTGGGAAAAATACTGCCGTTGCCAAATTTGACTGTCTAGCGGCCTTCGTGAGCATGCGGATAGATCATAAAAAATTCACGTGCGGATTTTCATTGCTTGCCATCCCCTCTCCCAACCCTTAGAACCCCTAACCCCCCCGCGGTCGCTAAATTTTTTTTTTCAAATCATCCCCTCGCCGTGCGAAAACGCGCGTGCGCACTTTCAACTAAAATTTTCACGCAACCCCCCCCCCCCCCCCCCGAGTATCAGCAACCACCCCCTCAGCCCTCTCGGTTCGACTCGATCGTCCCGCGCGAATGAAAATTAGCCTTTTTAATTACTTTAAATTACACGTAAAAATTATTCGCGTTCCGCAGCAATAGACCTACTTAGTTTCTGGCTTTCCTTTCTCTACCTTATCCTTCGTCCCCTTTCACGTCGTTACTAATATATTATAATCTTATTATATATCTATATATATATGTGTGTATATATAATAATATATATATATATATTTTTTGAGAATTTTTTTTTCATCCTTCTTCGTCTCTCTAAATTTCCTCTAAAAACTGTCACACCCTCCTATCGGCGCCCTTGACCCCCCCCCCAACCCCCCTCCCTTCTTATCATTATTTTCATCCCCTACGAGAAAAAAAAAATTCTTATCGTTCGCACACACGCGTAAATACGCAAACGCACAAAAAATCAACAGACACACCACCGACACACTGAGAAACACCTCACACTTATTTTGTTGTCCCTTATCTATTTTATCCTCGTGATTTCAATCAGACTTATATTGAAGTGAATGACATATTATTTGCTCGATTTATCCCTTATACGCGCGATATATATATATATATATATATATGTGTGTATATATAGTTAAGTTGGAACGTGGATGCCAAGAGAATACCTATAAATATATATGTCATCACCGTTTTATCATTTTTTTAATTTTGTCGTTTTTTTTTTTCATCTTTTTTTTTATACTTAACATAGAAAAAATATAGAATTCACTTTGCTTTGAAACTTAAATAATAAACTTCTATCGAGCATTTTCATGTCGTGTAAGTGTTAGCATTCTCATGTCAATACATATATAATGTACCTGAAAGTGCGACGACGCCTCGTCGACGCTTGACGTCGTCAAAAATTAATTTTTTTTTTTTAATGATTAGGGAATATACAAGGAACGCGCATGCGCATTGGGCGCTGATCGCGCGGGCTGAACGAAGGAAAGAAAATCCAACAGGGTGGTCAAACAAGAGTATATGTGTGTGTGTATGTGTGTACAGAGAGAGAGAGAGAGAGAGAGAGAGAGATATGGGGGAGGGAAGAGTGGGAGCAAGTGAGCGAGATACAGAGAGGAAGAAAGATGGACAAAAATTAAGAAATTTCAGAAACACTAAAAAGTACCGAAAATTATAAAAATTGAATAAGGGAAAGTGAAGAGAATAAGTGAGAAATGGCAAATGGAAAAAAAAATATTTAAAAATCCCATCACCGTCGTTTTATCTTGGTATTTTTTTTTTTTTTCTAAATTCTGTCACATCAAATTCCCTTTTCCATTAAAAGATTAGACGAGCGAGAAAGAGAGGAACAGGAATGAAGAGTATAGACGAAGATCCGATTAATTAAGATCATTAGGACGTGTCGCAGAGGAGTGGGATGATTATATATTGATAACAGTAAAAATATCCATTTCGTCCGTACCAATTTTTTTTTTTTGGTTCGGCTCGCGCACAAGCATAAGACGATTTGAGCATATTTTTCATGGCAACAATCAAATGCAATATGGAAAAACACCAAAACAAGGTAAAATCAATAAGGAGTATAAAAAAAATACCCAAAAAAAGTAAAAATTACTCGTTCACCCTTCTCCCTCGTTCCACGGGCACGACCATCCAATCGATCGATCGATCGAACTAATCGATCGCTCTCTTACGAAAATCGAACGATAAAAAAAAAACATTCAGGTAAAATTCACCGAAAAAAAAAAAATTATTTCACGTAAAAACGAAAAAAAAAAGTAATTTCCAAAAATATATTGTACAGGCACAACGACAAAAAAAAAGTCAAACGAGATCGCTCGGGAGATCCGAAGTCGTTACTGATCGTAAAAAAAAAAAAAAAAAACACGAACAATACATCTAGAGTAATGGCGTCATGGACAATTGGAAGCTGGAGAATTCCAGATGATGGATATAATGAATTTTCTCGCGACGTTAATTGACCCCCGTCAATTCCGACCCAGCCCGAGCCCAATAACGAACATACTACCCCGGGCGAACGAATCGTCCGCGTTAGCAAAGAGAATCCGAGGAGGATTTTTTTTTTCGGCTGTTCAACTCAGAAAGGGGGTTGGTCGGATGATTCGGCAGGGATTTAAGGGTGTGAAACGGGGGTGCAATGTGTGCCACGCGCGATTCGTCATTTCAGCTAAAAACTCGGCGAACGTGTCTGCCATTTGATTTCTTCGACCCCTCATTTTACTTAACCTTCTTTTTCCTTCTACGCTCCCCTCAGAAAGAAGCCGTAAGAACGCGCGGGTGCTTCTGTACTCTCCTATCCTTTTTCTTTTCTTTTTTTCTCAACTTCATTTTCTGCCACCGGCATAATACGTTATTGTTGTTATCATTTAGTACAACTACCCCTATCACTATCATTATTATAAAGCGCGATATCGTCGGCTCGCACGTTAAACGATCTAGCGGGTGAACCAAGAAAAAAAATATATATATATGTATATATATATATGTCTCTATATACGCGAACGTGTATATCGTGTAGAAGATGTAAAGTGATCGTGTAAAAGTGATAATACAGAAAGAAGAAAAAAAAAAAAGAAAAAGAAGCAGACAGAGTGGTATGAAAAAGATAAAAAGAATGATGCGAGAAAGAGAGAATATAATAAAAAATTTTGAAAAAAAAAAAAATTCTCACGGAAAAAAAGTAATCCCGAACAAGGTATAGCGATACGAAAAACGTGTACAAGGGGGAACAAGTGAAGTTAAGGTATGACTCTTTTTTTTTTAGTTGCTGTCGGTTTTCACTCCTTTAAATAAAAGCTACGTGTAATAATAATCGGTCCGTTCCCTAACATATCATTACCTTATATAATCTTTACGAATTAATTATTACTCCATTATTACTAGTCAAGAATACACTTACGGGTGACCAATCCCGTTGTTCTTTTTTTTTCTTTTCTTTTACTTCATCGTATAATAATATCTTTCGCAGCCCCGTTTAATAGCCGTCCGAACGTGTACATACGCGACACTGTTTATATACGCGAGCCGTTTACATGGGCATCGATATATTTATATATTTATATGGAGCACGTGCTTCCGTGTATAATATACAGTGCGAGCTGCGCATGCGCAGAAGACGAAAAAGTTAAATCTTCTTTTTTTCCCTGTCGCAATAAAAACAACGAATTTTCTTTACGTCTCTGCGCACGCGCGTATTTATACACGTAGGCGAGTGCTATAATAATAATGGTAATAAAAATAAAAATAATAATAATAAATATATAAATATATTAATACGCCTTGTACACGTTGCGTTGTATACATATATGTGTGTATATATATAATATATATATATACCGGATATATACACGTAATACAGGGAAATACACGGCTTCCGGTTTTCCGCCCGTCGTCCCATCGGCGAACGCGCAAAAATACAAAATCTAAATTCTTCCTCGATAAAATATTATACTTTATGTTTATATATTATTTTAAATATTACTATATCGTTTATATAAAGGTATAGGTATTATTATTTAATACTCTAAGCGAGGGATGGCGGGTGGAATGAAGAATACATACGTATTCGGCGGGCCGAGATTTTGCGCTCGTATTTTTTTTTTCACTTTTCTTTAACTTTTCTTTCTCCTTGTTCTTCCCCCCCCCCCCCCTTCTCTTTTATATAATCATCTAGCTCTCAGACTTCCTTACGGAGATTTTTTTTTTTTTATACCAAATTCGTTGGTCACGCCACGTGTCCGCGACTACGTCAGTGGATTCTCGAATTTCTCGCTGGTTTTCGTCTCTCGCTCTTTTCTTTTTCTTTTTTCTGTTTTTTTCCTTTTTTCTTTGTATATCCTACATACCTAACACTCAAACCGTTCGCCATTCATAACGACAGGAGGAAACTAGGATTGGTCGCGGACACCGTAGCAATCCCATAAAAAAATTTCTGTGTAATTGTGTTTTGTATAGGTTAGGTTAGGTTTAAAAGCCTTTACGTAGCCGTATTAATTTTAAAATGCGTGTCTTGTCATTAACCTCTCTCAAATTTTTTTTTAAGATGCCCGCTTTCGTCCAAAAATTACCCGTGAGTCATGTGTGTCGGCGTATATGTATTTGCATGTGAGTCGCGCGTGTAAAGTGCATGTGTATTGTCCGTGTCCATTTTTTTTTCTATGTATGACGATTTTAATCACGTGTCCGTAAGCAACCCTCGTTTATTTAATTAAATTCTTTTTTTTTTCTTCTTTTTCCGCACCCGAGATGATTATCGGCCCTAACCTAACTGCCATCTCCATCAGATGAATAAGAGTTATCGAGTACTGTTAATGGATTTGGAAATTTTGTTTAAAAATGGGTTATATGTATATTTCGAATTTTCACCCCCAACCCCAAAATATTTTTCGATCCCCGTCCCCACGTAACATCCACCGTTTCAAGATGGCGACGATGACGAGGTTCGTTAACCGGCTGACCTTTGCCCCCGTTAACGATACTCGTAACGGCATCGTCTCCATTTTCTTGTTTGTTCTTTTATGAAATACCTTTCGCAGTAACTACTGTCTGACTGTGTCAGAATGTAAGTGGCGACGCGTTATTATCTGAAGGAGATCATAGAAACGGAAAGGTCCATTCGGTGGTGGTTGTCGACGGTGGCGCCGCCACGTGAGTAAATGTTGAATGTAGCGCTGACAGCGATTGAAGATGGCTCTGGTGTCGGTTGATGGTACTAGCGTTGCTAGCGATGGTCCTGATGATGATGGCGTTGGCAGGGTCGTCACGGATGATCTCTTTGGAACGCGACGCTCCCCGTCGGCGTCGGTTTTGACACTTAGCAATATTAGCGATTCGTTGTATCCGGTTTCCTCTCTTTTTTTTTCTTCTTCTTCATCCAGGAATATATATGAACGGCTATCATTCCCGAACTAGTTTATTGGCAGCAGCAGTGGAATTAATAGTTGTGCGCGTCTCCAAGGTACGTCGTCCTCGTTCTCCTATGCGTCCAGCTGCGCGTCGTCGCGTCGCGTCACCGTACCAAGACGTGGACCCGGTCCGTCCGTGAGGACGTCTTCCTTGGGTACCAGCAGATGGCACTGCCGTTGATACGATCGGTGACCGGCGCCATGACGAGGGGGACGTCAATTTTGGTTGGACTTAGGAGAGGATGCGAAGAGCCTGGAGGACAGGCCTCGAGCATACCGGGCAACTGGGGTCGGAACTCTCGCAGACGCGGTTTCCGCAGTCGAGACAGAAGAGGTTATGTCCGCAGGGTACAAGAGCCGCGGTGACTTCCTTGTCGCCGCACACAACGCACTCCCGACGTCCACCGGCACTTCCGCCACCGAGGAGAGAGTCTGTGGGTGAGGCAGGGCTGGCCGATGCTGGAGGCGAGGGTCTCGACGGTAGAGCGACTCCAGGAAAGGACCAGATCGACGAGGCGGAGACGGTCTGAGATTCGAAGGACGGCGATTCGCCGAGACCCTCGTCGCGTTCTAGACCAGCGCCCCAAATGGCGACCAGATCATTGAGTCCCGGTGCACCAGAGCTGCTGGAGGAGCTGCTGCAGCTGCCACTGCTGGAGAAGGCGCCGCTGGAGCCATTGGACCCGTTGGACCCTGGTGGATCCAGGCAGCCCAGGATCGAGCCGAGTCCTCCTCTGCACAAGGCCCCCAGGAGATCAGCCTCCTCGACCCCGGGTCCCGTGCCCGTTCTCAGAGCGATGTGAGCTTCTATCTCGCGCCTGGCAGCCTCGACGTTCTCCGGGAGTCCAGTGACCTCGAAGACGGGTTCCTTGTCGCGACTTGGAGTCACGATGTACGTGTGAGTCTGATGCTGGATCCTCTTGATGGTGGCGCCCTTGGGCCCGACGACCAAACCCACGACTCTGTATGGTACTCGTACTTGGATGGTCACGTGACCGGGAACGGATGCTGGTGGTCCAGGTGGTGCGCCCAATAACGCGCCCAGGGAACTCTTTCGCGAGGCCCTGATCTGGGAGAAGTGCTCTGCCGCGGAGAGGATCTCGCGCTTCGCCCTGGCGACGTCCTCCTTGCGTCCGGTGACGACGAAGACGGGTTCCTCGCCGCGCACCGGGGTCTTTATGTAGGTGTTGGTCTTGGCCCGCAGTGCCTTGATCTTGCAGCCTGCAACAAAAATGACAATGTCCTCCTTGATTCCTTCCTTTTTTACGTTCGTACGGGCACAATTTCTTATCCGCTCACACAGAAGCGGGACCCTGAGAGCAGCTATGCCATCGTCGGGAGGAGACCGGTGGGGAGCGAGAGAGCTCAGAGGAAAGTAAGAGGAGCACGAGACCCGACTGCGAGTGCTGGTTTGCAGGAAACTCGAGGGAAGGAGGACCCGACCCGATCTCGGACCCGGTCTGGCCCTCGATCTCTCAGACTCCCTGGCCTTGAGCCCGCGCAATGTTAGCAATGCAGGTGAACCACTCTGTGCTTCTCTCCTCCACATTCAATCTCCTTCTTCTCTCGCTCTCTCTCACTCTCACCTCCAAATCCAACGCTCCTGCACAGGCTACACCCTTCTCCCAAGAGGAGGATGCTAGACACTTGCATACTCTCCAGACCGCCTTCGCATCTTCTCTCTCGCACGCACACACACTCACATGCAACACCCTCGCTCAAGATCATCAGTGGAATTTCTTGTGCCAAATTCCAAAAAATAAAACAATGATCCAATCAAAAAAAAAAAAAAAAAAAATTAAATTTCGTCAATTTTCCAAAGTTCCTCAATATGTCCCATTAACGATTAAATCGCCAAATTACAAATCCGATCATTCATCATCAGCCCAGCTACCGTCTAGGCAAAGTGTGTCGAAAAAAAGATAACTGCTACGACCGTCCGCTGGACCAGTAAAACGTAACAGGAATTCCCGCTCAAAACTTCAGCGATCCCTATAGACGTCACTTTCTCCGGTGCAGTTGCAACGTGGCCCGATTTCAGGTGGACGTGCTCATGGTGCCCGCAGGGCCATGAATTCTTATTATTATCATTCGCAGTAGGTACCGGTTAATGCCACTGACACTGTAATCCGTCCGGCGGCACTTTCCCTCTCTGCCGTCCAGGAGGATTCTTGCCTAGGGCCACAGCAGCGCCGAAGGAGCATGCGCCACGCCATTGCAACGTCCGGTGACCTTTCGGGGGGGAACAGCGAGTACCAGAACAACCCATCTACCCCATCTTCACGTCTCCATAGTCCTTTTCGGACGAGGATCTCCATCCCCCCCCCCGAATTCCTAGTCATTTCGACCCACCCCCACGCCTCGGATAAAAGCAGAACAATGTCTCGGGCACTTTTTACGGAGACTTGCAAAGATAAAAAGACAAAGGTAAATTCTGAAAACGAAAAAAAAAACAGGGTCACGCAAAGTCATAAGGCCGATGCGACCTTATTAAATCAAATTTAAAAAAAGAGACTATCCATATCCGCGCAAAAGTCTTCGTACCACGTTAACGAGTCTCCCCGTTCACATTCAGACGAAATTACCCTAATTTTTCCGATTCCTTTGTTTCCACATTCTTATCTTACCCAAAATTTCATCTCGTGATCCAACCGTCACGCATCAATGACGCAGGTAACCCCATGTCGCATACATCGACCCACCGAAATTACGCCCTGATAAAAAAGGCACCCCTTAAAAAAAAAATTAATTTCTCAAAAAGATATTTCAACTCCTAAAAAAATCAGTATTGCCCCCCCCCCCCCCCAACCCTCGATAGTTACCGAGACCTAAATAACAAACGGTCCCCTCATCCAAGGGTACCGTAATGACAGATCAGGTGGACCCTGGCCAAGTCTACAGACCTTTATGGTATAACCAGAGAACGTGGTGAGTCGTCAGCGACGCACGGCGGCCAAGGGGAGAAGGTAGTAGCAAGGACTCCCATGGAGCAGGAACGCAGAGAGTTACCGAGGACGTGGAGGATGAGGTTGTACGAGGTGGACATGGTCGTTGAGGAGGTGGGACGGGTGGGAGCGTGGGTCGTAGACAGTTGAAGGGCCGCGGCCAAGGTGAGGCGAGATCGCAGGAGAGCAGGAGAGAATAACCAAGTGAGGGGACGGTTCGTGAGAGTGAGAGTTTATGCTGGAAGCACGTGAGGTAGAGAAAGGTAGATGGGTCTGTATGGATGAGTGGGACTGTACGTGGTGTAGGAGGGTGTATGCGTGAGAGAGAGAGAGAGAGAGAGAGAGAGAGAAGGAGATAAAGAAGAAGAGGAATAAAGGAAAGCACTTTTGCTGGCTTTGTTCAGGCGGAGCCAGAAGCGGCTGCTCTTCTTCAGTTACGCATTGCGAAACCGTAGACGATACGAACAACATAGACGGGCAAACAGGATAGAACTAAGTTTACGGTCGTTCAAAGGGAATTGGGATAAGGCTCGATAAACGAGCAAGATCCTCTTCTGCGACAATGGGATATATATATGGGAATGTGTATGTCTATATTGTGTGCAGGGGTGTTATTTGGCGAAAGCTTCGATTATTTTTAAAACTGTGCTTTCCTATGGGATAGTCTATGGTACTGTTCAAGTAGTTGAGGATTTTGCCGCTGCGCAGCCGAGGCGCTGACGCGCTGGGTCGTTGAATTCAAAACGTAGCTTGAACTTCCATTAACCACGTGGGTGCTGATTCTTTGGTACGGTTTATTTATTTTTATTTTTTAAAAATTTTATTCTATCCGACTTTCTCTTTCTTTGTGATATCCTTCTCTTGTTATGAATGAGAGCGGATTACTTACGCCCTGGTTGGTTACTGGGCTACGTCGTCTTGCCGGTGGACTCGACTCCCCGGTACTTATTGACAACAACGGTGGTGACTGAATTATGAGATTACAAAGAAGAAAAAAAAATGCTGGGTCAAGCGCTGTGCTTTGAACGTTTTTATGGTATTAAAAATTATTTAGCGTAATGTATATTTTCGAAAATTCTCTTCTCGGCCCTGAAACGCACTACCTGACTCCAATTACACCGATTTAACGTCCGTGACTCGTTTTTTTTCTTTGGGAAAAAAAAACCGGAAAAAGGAACCGGACCATCTGCTCCGGTTTTCGGTAATTACCGAATCTTCGGTATGGCTAGAGGGGAAAAAAAAAGCCCGACAGAGTCACTAAGTAAAAAAAAAGAAACACCATCTCCGCCCATCGAATTCTTTTACAGTCCCTAACGGTCCCCCAACCCCCCTCGACTCATTTTAACCAGGGACCCATATAACCGCCCCAAGAAATCTATTCAGGCCCAATTTTCAAAGGGGACCCAAAACCGTTTACACAGACTCTCCCTATAACAAGAGTGAATAGTCCGGGGACTTGGGTCGCTCGCTTGCAAACCGGCCCAGAGTCCGTCGTGATTCTCAGGCAGGTCAGTGAAACTGCGCCGCCAAGTTGAAGGCCAACACCCCCACAATGCGGCAGCGGCCACCGGGCCGAGGACCCGGTTTCCTTCCCTCCCGGATGACAACAACAACGACCGCGACAACAGCGCCATCAAATTACCATCCCGATGGAATGCATCATTGAGAACTAAATTTACCAGAGCTTCGTTAATCCGGTCTAACTGGACACCAGAACCCGCTAGGGATTAATTAAAGCCAATGTACGAACGATATTCCACCCCTAGGTTACAAACCACCCCTTCTAGAAAAAAAATAGCAAACATACCCGGGGTCAAGGTTCACCTCAAAAATCATTCGACAGGATCTAAAAACCAACTGGTCCCACCGGTACACTCATTAAAACCATAAAAATCGATCGAACCCAAAACCACCCCTAATAAAAAAAAACTTTTCCCGCAGATCGCATATCGGACCGCAGTCTTTCGTGACCCCAAAAACATATTAACCCATAAATTACGTAACACATCGATATTCGTCAACATGGGAACATTTTCCCTACACCTCATCCTATCTTCACAAAGACCGTGCAAGCTCAGCGACCACGACCTTCTAAATTCCCAATTTCTCCACCCGAAACCAAAAATCCTCCTTCTCCCCGTACAAGCTCACAACCAAGACCCAATATAAATTAGCCCAACGATCATCAGACGAGACCCATCTCCAATCCAAGCAAGATCAAGATCGCGAAATCATTCCCAATCCCAAGCAAACTCCTCGCCAATTAAAGCTCTACATTCATAAACTCTAATGACCCCAAACAGTCTACCCCTGACCCCTGGCCGACCATCTAACGGGTATCAACCCCCTCAACCACCCCTAAAAAAAAAGCGGGGACGCGCATGCGCACTGTCCTCGGCGACCGATTCTGAAATCGCTCAGAATTCAGAGGGCAGAAATTCCAGCTCCGCAAATAGATCGATGACACTCGGCCGAGGCGTCCCGACGACAGGCGTCGAGGAGTGCCCGAGAGTAGCCGAGTGGAGTCCAAGGAGTGTACATAAGAGAGTGCGTGAAGGGAGTGCGTAAATGGGATGGGTTAGGGTAGAGTGCGGGACAGTGCCCCCCCCCCGGGGGGGCAAGAAGAACAAGAGGGGGGAGACGGCATCGTTCTCTCACGCACTTGTAACACAGTCACAGGGGTGTTTCTGAAATAACCGGCTTGCAATAGGCGCAACGCACGTTCCTCCCCCCTCCCCCCCCCCCCCCCCAGAGGAGTCACGACAGTCGCCAACACACTCGGATGGCAGTGGGGGGTCAACACTATATTAAGATTGAACTCTACTGACACTAGCGAGTCGGGTACGCGTTAGAGGTAGGCATGCTGGCCGTAACGAAGAAGTTGGTTGCAACCTCAGCGAATCGTTACGGGCAGTTTGTGTAGATTTTAATTAATTATCTGTCTGTATATATATTACGTACAATGAGAAAAAAATTAATTGTTAATCCGCGACCGAGGATCTATAAAGAATTAGGGTGGGTGGGGATAGGGGGTGAATATGCAAAAAAAAAAAAGAATTTCATAAGAAATAATGACGAATTTGAGATGAAAGATAAATTCCAGATAATTTTTATGGAAATTTTGAACTAGTTTGATTAGCACTCAGGGTACCGATTGTTCGTATATACCTATTGGTACCATAACCGGTCATAGGTAGATAAAGGCACAGGTATATATGTTTATCAGGGTAAATGATAGAAAAAATGAAGTTGGATATTGAAAAATTAATTATTTATATTTTATATAAAGATTTTCGTAAATCTCAATGAATTGACAATCCGCGTGAATAAAAGAAAATAATCCGCAGCGTGTACAAACGACGAGGTAATAAAGAACAGCGAAATCTACGCGTTTCAGCGTGACAGGTTCGATCGTCTTTTTCGAGTCTTGAAAACTGTTTTATCGACCGACATATTTCAATATTTGCCAAAAGCAAAGTCACCGGTGCCTATGGGGCTTTATCGAGAACACGCAGAAGCTCAAATAAAATGAACGTCGCGATTGACATTACACGGGTAACTGAGAGTTGATGGCTTTGAAAAAAAAAATTGATAAGAGCGTGGTGCGCGAGGGGGTGCAAGGGAGAATAACAGACCCCCTTAACGAGACCGACAGAGTACAAGGTACAAGGAGAGCCGAACGGGGTACCGTCCCAACGTGTACGACAGAGACAGCCGTGACACGGTATACGGTAGGAGCGAGAGAGACGCAAAATAAACAGGACCCTTCGCCAAGAGGCATCAGCTGTGCCTACAGCTGTCTAGGATTCCGAATGGTAAAGTCAGGCAGTACCGGTGGGACTGAGAGGGGCGCAGAAGGGACGGAGGGGAGGGTTAAGAAGTGAGGGGCACGTTAGCAGAGGGGTTGACTCGTGGTCTAAGGTAAAGTAATATGGCGGCTGGATGGAATTGCGAGTTGAGAGGGGTTACGGTAACGGGGGGGTACCCTCCTGGAGGTATTGTATTATATCGATTAGGGGAGTCTCGTCATCTCTTGCCCTCGGGTGTGTGTTTCCAAGGGAATAAATAAAATGGCAGCCGGTCTCCATCCCCACCCCTACGCCATCATCAACATCTCTACCACCCTCGGACGAGATCAGATCAGACCGGAGGGGAACGCGGCAACCTGGATCGTAAGACTGTTTTACCGGGAGAGACCAGCATACTTCGTGGCGTTGCCCGATATCACGTACAGCCCACCAGGGTCATTCACAATGCTCCCCTATTTTGTTGCCGCTCACCGACGGCCGCCCCTTTGAAAACCCGCAATGAAATTCGAGACCCCGAGAACCTCCGTCGACCCAGACGCAATAGCCGGGGGCCTCTTCGGATGGGATCCTTCAGGGCCGAGTTTATGAGGCGCGTTGGGCTCTCTCGAGGAGGGTAACGCCGAACTCTTTGTTCCAACGTCATTTTGCACGGACCTGAAAATCCAGGGCGAACCCTTTTTTTTTATTTCGGGTATATATGTGTATAGTCAATTCTTGCAATCTTTTCGGTCATTTAGTATTTTTTTTTTTTTTTTTCATAGTGCATCTTGAGCTTGCAATATAACCACGTGTGAAATGACAGACGTACATGCACAGGGGATCGAGGAGAAATTATTTTTGCTTGATTTATCGAAAAGTAACGTTTATGGGATTTGTCGAAATTTTTTTTTTTATTTTTACAAGTTTCATGAATTTCACCTGACTGTATGTGTAACGCGAGAGACGTGACTAAAGCGCGATGATCGAATCGACACGTGTTACGCGTTTCGAGCTGGCAAATGACCTTGAACTCCGGTGGTATCTGATATACATTTATTGGAAGCTGATATAAGACGAATTTTTATTACGTAGGTATATAAGTGTTACATATATATATATATATATATATATATGTTCTGGATAAAGTCGACAGATCTCAAAAAAGAATTCCCAAGATTCGCTTTGAAGAAATTTATTACCGTGACTTACGAGCGTATACGATACATACGTATGAACACGTGTGAAAAGTTCGAGTAACGAATTTTGATCGACCGTCAAATCTGTCATTAACGAGGAAAAAAAAAAGTGTGAAACTGAATAATTTTCGAATTTTTTTCTAAAAGGAAGTCGAACTCAGTCATTAAATACACGTCGCGAGATGGACCAAAGAGGATATAAAATGGTATTTTTTTATATCGACATAACTGCGACGACACAGTCCTACTCGACGCTATCGCCTATACCGGGTAGCGAAAAAAAAAAAGGTACGTGGTACGAGAAAATTGAATCTTTCGAATAAATTTGAAGATTTCGGAAATTTATTTGCAACTGTATAAAATTTAATTGCGAAGACTCTTGACGCGAAATATAAAAAATTCGCCAAAAGGGTCAACGTTAGTGGTTGGTTCTACGTCTTTTTTCTTTATGACTGTCAAAAATAAAGTTACCACCCGGTATATATCAACATAGTCAAGGCAGACTGGGACACGATAACGATTACGGGAGCACGAACTGAAACGATCGAAGCATAATGAGCGAATGAGTTAGGGATATATAGTATAAGGGGGAGTGAGAGAAAGACAGCATTTATGACGTTGGATAAAAAAAGAAAGAAAACACGTAAAAAAAGAAATAGAACCTTAGGGTAAGTTCGCAATGGTAAACAAATATTTAAACCTTATAGGGTCAAGAGCCTATCGACTCTGTTCAGACGACTGAATTTCTATTTCCTTCTTTCTCAAACGAGCTACGCTGATTCGAAAGAGGATAGCGATAAAGAGAAGCAAGATAAGCAATAATTTGATCCGGAGCCAGCGAGAGAGACCTGGCTGACAGGCGGCGCCTGGCTGACAGCTCGATTCAAAAAAGTCACGTGTGACTTTTCAAAAATGGGAAAAACTCGTAAAAAAAAAAAGTGCGTCAAAGCGTATTGACTAAAGTTACGCAAGTCGGTGTGGAATTAAAATTTTCTTATTTTTTGATAAATTATATATAGAGCCCCCTCCCCCCTATATATAATTTATCACACAATAAAAAAATTTTAATTCAATTTTGTATTAAGTGCGGGGGAGGGGGAGGCACGTGGTCGACCCGGTATCCTCGAGTCTGTAGCACGTGTCTAGTAGGATCCATTGAGATATCACATGGTGAGTTAGTTTGAGAAAGAGAGAAAGAACGCATGCGCGAGAAAGCCAATAAAAAAGGAGAAAAGAAGAAAATCGAAATAAGAAAAATCGTATTAAAAAAAAAAAACTTGAGACTTCCAAAAGAGCGTAAAATTATGACTGTACCCAAACACGTGTGCATATGAAATAGAAGTGCCCAGGGTGTCCCATGCGTCGCGACGCCCAGCGACGACCTTCGCCGGTACGGTAACGAACCGTTTCCAGCCATTGTTACACATACCGGGTGTACCCGAGGAGTTTCGTTTAACGAAAGAAATACTTGGGGTATCTTCGTACCCCGCACGGATACTAAACGCTCGCGAAAGATTGCGTTGAAATAATAGCGATAAACCACGTGTGTGCCAAGGTACATTCGATCAAAAAAGTTTTACTTCACCAACTAAAGCAAACCGCATATACCACATGTATACGTACACGGCCGGGTGGTTTCGTTAAACGCAATGCGTTGTTCCGTGCCGCACGCGGTACCCTCGACCACCTAGTGTCGTGACTCATTCACAAGGACTGATTGTCATCGCCAGAGGAATATTCGAGAAACAATTCATAATTTTGAAAAAAATTTTTTTGTTTCTTTCCACCTGAAACGTATGCACGATATATTACAAGCTGTACGTATAGTTCTACGAATTATGTGGACTATCAGCTGACTGCGCATGCGCCTACCTACGGTTACGTTGCATATATAGATATACAACGTAACATGAAACAGAGACACTCCGGAGAGCATAGAGACAATAATAACGCGGAATGCATATCACAGAGAATTTATGTTCTATGGCCGAACGGCGTTATCAGTGCCGTCGTAACGCGTTATCAACGGGCAATTACCGTGATGACGTAAGCACGTGCAATTCCGTGAGAATCAAACGCCGCTTTAGGTAGAGGCCATTGAAATGAGTGGACGTATGAAAAAAAATATATATATATTTCGTATTGTATTTACGCCTTGTCTTTATGGGTGGTTTGTTATTATTATCATTATCAGCGTCGTAACAGCCGAGCGAGTTTTGCGCGTTATCAAAGGCGTCGCGCCAGAAAATATACTTACCGTAGGTCCCCCCCCCCCCTCTCGCGGCACTGCCCGATAACGACACGCACGCGATAAAACGACGGCGTCGCAGCAGACCCGTGGAAAAAGTGCGTGGCGGCACGAGGACCGTGAACATAGTGGGCGTCGCGACGTCGCGCTTTAACGAGCGCCGAGAAACGGAAAAATTGTCATTTCAAATTTCCCGCCGCACGTTTTCGAATAAACGCCCCTCGCCGTCCGGGACGATAGTGACAGACTACATCAAAATTTGTAAGTGGCGTCGATAAGAAAAAAAAAAATTATAAAAAAGTGCATCTCCCGAAATAAAAAGGGCGGTGATTCTAATTCCACGTTAAATCCAGTGCAAGATCTATTAGACGTTATGGCCACCCGGTAGATGTTCTTCGTTCTAGAAGCTACAGTCAAATTGAATTAATTATACGTGCACGCAATAAGGTTAGCCTTTAGAGCTGTCCCCGGCTAGTCCAACCCCTATGTGCGTTAACGGCTGCTACCACTAGCGCCGCCGCCGGCCGCCTTCGGAACTACCCGGACAGGGCCGTATCATCCCCATGGTAGCAAATCCCAATTGGCAGTATCCACGCAACGAGCACACGTAGTGCCAAAAGAGGCCGACGAACGTTGCGTATATTGATCATGGTGGGTAGAGGGTAAGTGTGGAGGGGGGAAGGTGAGAGTCACTAAGTAAATATATAACAATGCGTAAGAGAGAGAGAGAGAGAGAGAGAGAGAAAGAGAGAGAGAGAGAGAGAGAGAGAATAAAAAACAAGGAGCAGCAAAGGTAGCAGAGAAAATGAGCCCTCACGTTCTACGACATCCTCGACGTGTATTGACCTAGCAGTGAATCACCCTTCAAGTATTTGATAGACTCGAAGGATAAATCAGGGCTGAAAGAAACAATAAGGTTGGCTGTCTATGCGCGAAGATTAAGATTTGAGGGATATCGAGGAGAGGGGATTCCCCGACTAATCGCCGAATGCGCAAGAAGGGTAACGAAGAACTTAAGATATGGGAAGTTCCCTCTACCTATGGAGGTCACGGCTATACACTGTGTACAATAAAACCCGTCACGTTCGCATATTGCAGTTATGTGAAACCTTGTGTCCGATATGTGGATTAGACTTTAGCTTTTTTTTTCGTCTTAGCGGTGTCTGTCGCGAGAATGTGTAAGTACAGTTAGAACCTTGTAAACGATATTTAGGTTAGACTAGTTTCCTTTTTTTCCAATCTTTTTTTTTTCCCCCTATTACTCAAGGTACGTACGCATTGGCACGTTCCTGATCGAATAAATAATGGAATTCTAGTGACAGCCTACGAATGTCCATTTCACGTCCACTCAGGACATTTGGAGCGATCGTCTCCCTCGTGTCTCTAAGGTACCGTCGGATCTGGGATTCTTGTGAAATAATGAAGAATAGGGAGTCTCCTGTATCGTTGACGCACTTAGGTTTAGATGGGAGACACGAGGCAAGAAATACAAAACGGGATTATATGATGGATTAACGTGAGTTACATATTTGATTTTGTGAAGGAGGGAGAGAAAAGAAAATTGGATAAAGAAAATACAGATTGGTTGACGCTACGCCAATGGTTTCCATGGGAACCTAACCTGTATGGACCGAAATGTGGCAAACACGAGCACCATTACCTAACCTCACCCTAGGAATCGTAAAGGGAGATGAGAATTTCGAGGGATGAAGTGCGAGAGAGAGAGAGAGAGAGGGGGGAGAAGAGAGACAGAGAGGAAAAGATTCAAGAAACGAGCGGAAGGAGGCTTCAGGGGCGGCCCAACGATATCAGGGTACCCTGTCCATATTATCTCACGCCAGAAAAGGATCTACGACGCATTATAACGAAAAATTTTTAAACGACCGTGACAAATTTTTCATTTAAAGGACAAACTTCGATAAAACAATCGACATGTAGATCGACCGTTCTGGAAACACTAAAAAAAAGTATCACAAGACGTCAATGATGTACGTAAGAAGGAAAAAAAAATTTCCCAGCAGCCTCAAAGCCACGGATAAATATTTTATGAGGAACCACCCTCTTTTTCGGATAACATCGATATACAGCCCTGCTGGAAGTTTCTTTTTTATTCATGATGGAGGTGCGCGAGGGATGGGACTTTAGTCTTGTCGTAACCCCGGTTTAGGCCCATCGAAAGGTTCTCCGTGGCTCAAGACAGTATAATAATAATATCAAGAGAAAAAAAAATTGAACCAAAACACCAAACAGGGGATGTAATTCGTGGCCCGTGGCACAATTGAGACTTACGTAGCGCCAGCCCCCGCGAGGCGCGCGTTAAAAAGAGAAAGGGCCGTAGCAAGGTAATCGACGTGCCCGCGGGTTCATCAATGCCCCACATAGCGTCGCGGTAGCAGCGTCCAAGTCGCATCTGCCGTGACAGATGCACGTCGCGGCAGATGCTACGTGACCACAGCCACATTGAACCGACCAACCCTTAAAACTCGGCAGGAGCGCTTATTATCGCAAGCACCTGACCTACGTCAACGTACGAGAAACCGTACGTCAACTTGTAGTCAACTGTGGTACGAAGACCTACCGACAGTAGGGATCGGTGACAAGCGCTGACGTCCCTAACCGGTAGGATGTTACCAGACCGATGACGTCACATCCCGAATAAACTAAACCGGGACATTATAATCAGGCGCACGAGGGGTAGTTACGATCCTGAACACCCTACCAAAAAAAAAATTACCAATTTCATTAAAAAAAAAAAAAAAAAATTCAGAAATCTCAAAGAAAATAATTACCCCTGTCTTTAGGACCTGACCGAGTAGCAAGTACAAAAATGAACCCTCGTCAGCCGAAGGGTCGTGAGGCACTCAAAAGAGTATCCCGTTAACGTGGGAAGGGATGGATTGTCGCGAAATTCCATCCTGAACTCTGTATCCGGTACGTGAGAAATAAAGCATGTCGGGATCGGGTAGGTTAGAGGGGGAGAGGGTGAGGGGGGGCACGATGGGGTGGTTGGACTGGAATTCAGTGATGGCGCACAAAGACAGCCCAGCGGCTCTAATGCATCGCGAACGAAAAAAAAAAAAAAGAAAGGGAAAAGAAAGAGGGTGAGAAGGACGGTAGAATACTATGTGAACAACGGGAGGGAGAAGGGATGCGTACACGTCGGCGGTCAGAGAACGACTGAGGTAGAGGAAGAGAGACCGAGAAAAGAAGCCGGCAGTATACACAGAGAAAGTGTGACGTATACCAAGAAGAAGTATAACCTAAATATATATGTATATACACATATCATATATATAGATATATATACAGCCAAGTCCCAGGATGCTCATAGGCCTATGATCCCGACGCACCACATGCAACGTAGAGGCCGAAGCCGATGAAATGAGTTTTGTTGCACGAGACGGAATTTTTGTCTCCCACGAGAAAGGGAGAGGAAGCAAGCGTACAAACGGAGTATTGGGGGGGGGGGGGGGGAGTTGCGTGAAGCAAGTGTGGGTAAAGTTACTGTAAGCAGTGTGCGAGTCCAAAGAGGACCGTGAAGGCCCAGGCCTGCCGTAACTCCGTGGCCGGGGCCTACGGCCCTTCTGCGGGCAGGGTCGGTCGGTCGGTCGGTTGGCAGGACTGCGCGCCGAAGCTACAAGAAAGATCGTAGTAGCTTCCAGTCGAAGAAGAGTCTTGTCTGTGTTGTATGTATATGCCGCATCCCACCCGTGGTTTCCGCCGGCCTTGGAGCCACTGAACCACTCCGTGGTTCAACGCTTCTACGTCGCCGTGATTCTCAACCAGAGGCGCCACGGTCGTTGGTCGTCTCGACGCGATGCAATTTTTACCGTGCGCCACGTGTACCCGCTAATATTTTTAATTGACAAATACTAGTACGAAAAAAAAATTGGCTGATACCTCGACGTGCTGCGACGAAAGTTTACAATAGGCCAGTTACGCGTGATGTGATTTTTCAAAAAAAAAAAAATTTTTTCCTGAGCATGGTCCACCTTCGTCAATCGACGCAGCTAAACTTTGGGATTTTCAAAATATACAAAAAAAAAAAAAAACGCTTTACGATTAATGAAAAATTTTTAATGAAAAAAATTGCTTCGAGTTCGTCACCTTATTGAAAATGTCGTCGTTATATTGAAAATTATAAGTGGCGCATGCGCAGTTTCGTTTCACCCTTAGAATTCGAGTCACGTCCTGTGCCCTCTTCCGTTCTTGCTTTGGTTAGACGTCAGGCGTCTGCCTGCTGCTTTCTACCCAATTTTCCACTGCGGTGTATTGGACTGCGTGTTTTTTTTTGTAATTTTTTTTTTACTTCTTTCCCCCACTTTGCCTCTTTTTTTTTATCGACTTCCCGTTCCTTCCTGAACGTTCATTATTATGTTACACCCGAGTCATTCGTCGAACAGGAAAGCCTTGAATACAGAGAATCCTCGTCGAAAGGAGGCACGTCTCGTAAATTCAAATCAGTATACATAAACGATACAGGACGATTCAAAAATTCAATCCCGCTATATATAAACGCGCGTAAAAGTTAACGTCCAGCGATTTCTTGTCTCCCACGACGCAGCAATGACAAAAAAAAATTTCAAATAAATTTCTAACGGATACCAAAGAAAAAAAAAAACCAACAATACGCTTATTTACTCCCCGTGGACGTGACCCGTTATACATAACCTAGAACCGTCGCTCTAAAAACCCATAACGACCCACGTCACCCATATAAATTAAATTTCACGAGTTTACACAAAAATTTCTCAAACACTGTCTAACGATTAACAAACGATTATTTTACGCACGAGTGCCAACTTTGAAACGCCCAAATAATAAAAAGGAAGGACATATAAGCGCGTACGATATCTATATCTATAGGAAAGGTCAGTGTGTGTCCAAGCAATGGCCCAGTGCATTCTGGGTACCCGGCCTGAGAAACAGTCCCGATTTAACGACAGGAGTAGCAGAACGTGTTCGCATGATTTAATTATGTGTCTCGAAGCAAAATGGCGTCGGGAAGGTAGAGATAGGTATACAGCTAAATATATATATATCTCAGCCAGGTAGGCAGGGAGATACCCAGCAGAACATTAATAGTTAATAGAACAAACCATGGTAGGGATCCTTGAACAGACTCCTTTCATCCCCCTTCGACAGTCCCAGGTATAGTAAATACAAACCCCCCCGGTAAAGTGGCCTGGCAGCAGAAGAATTTCTTGCATTTCAAAAGACGCAAATAGACGATACGTTCTACCGCGTCAACCTGAGTCTAAGGCACTGGCGGTATGGATGCACCGGCAGTTCAGCGCCGGAGCGATAATCCAATGGACATCGGTGACGCGGCCTCCGTGACCTCTGACCGCTTGGAGCGCCCCGAGAAAATCAAACCGAACAATGTATATACAGTATATATACATGTACGTATGCACCAAGTGGCAAGTCCAGGGACGTAGACACAATTCAGGAGTCTCAGGTAGTCGAAAAGTACTGTTTTTCACAATTCCATAGAGAGACCCGAGAAGACCCTAACCTCTCTGTAGGGCCACCTCGAGAAAGAAAAGTGAGAATATTCAAGAGCGTTAAAGATAAAGTCGAAGATAACACGTGAATTACATCTAAAATCATGGCAAGAAGGTCAGAAGACAAAAATCCTTGACGTAGGTTACCTAGATCGGCTACGTTGCTCGAGGGAATCGTACAAATTTTTTTGTAACGTTTCACGCGCATATACAGTTATACGTACCGGGTTAGTTAAGGGACGTGAGGATTTGAATTTCGCGGGCAAATAACGACCGGCAATTCTCGTGCAGATTCGAATACGCCCGAGGAATATTGAAGGGGAGCCTGGCGGATTCTTAAGAATTGAGGGGTCGGCTGTATATCGGCAAACGGTTAAATATCAAGGGATGAACGTAGCAGAGGTGGCCGACGGGGTGCGCATGCGCGGTATCGTATTCGAGAAAAACGGCTTTGGGTTACGGGGAAAAAAGGGAGGGAGAAAGAGAGAAAAAAAAAAGCAAGAAGAGACAAAGAGAGTTCAGAGGCTGACGACTCTCTTGAAAACGAGACTCGGAGCCACGGGCAGACACAAATAAATTGCAAAAACTTAATAATAGAGCATGGGCTCCGCTGCTGCCGTGGCGGAGTGTAACGCGTCTTTGTCTCAAGGCGAGCGGGTCGCGCGCGTCCGCGTTGCAGGTCTGGACAAAGGGACGAAGCGAACGAGAGCGAGAGAGAGGGAGCGCGGGCTATACCCAACGACCCGACAGACCCGCTCGAACCTTTCTTCGGCTGGGTTGAGAGTCCCTGAGTCTCATTCAAGTTTACAAGTCCCGGTGGTGGATCATCCCTTGGGATCATAGCGGAGGCATAGGCCGTACCCTAAACCAGGCACGTAATCCCAAAGTCCTATGGACCTTTCGAAGACTGATCTTGCTTTCGAGCCTGGACACCTGAAGGAAGTTACGCAGTATATTTTGGCAGCGACCCAACTAGGCGAACCAAGATGGATTATTATGGGATATACACATCCCCCCCCCCCCTCCCATAGGAAGAGACAAGCGAATCTCCCGATGGGAATGGCCTGTATGTGACGTAGGAGCGTTTTCCCACCTACGGTCCCAAATTGCGATTTTCTCTCGCGATCTGTATACATAGGGACTGGGATAAACAATTGCGCGTTCTTAAACCGGATGACTATGGCCCCATGTAAATTCTAGGCCCAAGAGTCGCCTGGATGAGTCCGTTACTTTTGAATCCACGCTTCACTAGCAGTCGTGGTTATACGACGCGCGGCAATGCGATGACTTTTTTTTTACATAGTCAACACAGATGATTCTTACGGAGAAAATATTTTGTTGAATTACTTTATTTTTTTTTTAATTTTTCAATTAGTGCTCCCACGTAAGTGACGATAATTGAGACAGTTCGTTGTACCGTTTAGTGCATTTACGTATGGACGGCTGAGAATACGTTCGGGCATCGATGGCGTAACGATACTGTCATAATGTTATTAGCGAGTCAGTAAAAAAAACGTATTGGGGTCGGCAGTCTCATTTTTCAAAATTAGAAAAAAAAAAACTACGAGGAAGTCTCGCAATAAGATATTTTTGCATATGACGAACGAGCGTTTGAAATAATTATAAATAAAAATGATTTCAAAAAATTGGATCGGTGAAAAAAATTTTGAAAAAAAAAAAACCGCGAAAACCCAGGTCCCGCCCAGTAGGTCGTTATCGGTATAAATCCAAATTATGAAAAATTTATAACTTTCGATTAACACTAAAGCCGTCTGTATCCCTTTACATAACCCCCAAGGTATATCCATTTCACATCACCTTTCCGTCATTACCGATTGCCTAATAGCATGCCTAAGTATCTTTTAATGATAAGTACCCGTGTCCCAAGACACATAAATCCACCGTCGTCGTGAGTAAGAAATTCTTATCGGAAACTTCATCGTCCAATTTTCCCTGACGTAATAAATTTTTTTTTTTTCAATAAATATACTTACGGACAATTTTTAACTTCCCCCCCCCCCCATCGACCCCAAAATATATAATAAAAAAAATAAAAGTGACATCTCGAATTCTCCCAACAGACACAAACAACGCGTATCAGCATCGGCCTGTTGAAGGCGACAATTAAATTCCGCGCATGCGCAACGCGGGAACACGCGATACGCGAAGGAGGCGCATAAAATTAAGGCGGGAGATGGAAACCGGCCCCCGATGCCCGCCGGACTGGCCTGGCTAGAAAGAAGAGGCCAAGCGCTGGTAGACAGTCTTGAATCTTGACCTAGGATACGCACTGGCGAGCGCGCCAGCCAGCCAGCCAGACGCACCGTCGCTCAAACATATTCAGACATAACCTCTCACTATCATCGACCTCGGGAAAGTATGAACCGAGTGTCGGCGCCCTTGGCTGCGTATCGGTCCCACGTGTACGTGTGCACAAACGTCAAAGACACGTGGGCACCACGTGTGGGTGACCGAAATAAGTGTGCAAAGGAAAATTTTAAAAATTCCTCAAGTTTCCCGCGCACAGCTCTCGCGTCACAGACAGCGGATATACCGGGCGTCCTCGAAAACCGAACTCGTCACTTTCCAACCTCCAATTGCAATAACCCGTTATCTATTTTCGACAAAAAAAATTTTACCGTCTTACTCTCCATTTTATTTTCCTTTTGTTTACTCGATAAGATATCGCGACTAACTTCAAAAATATCCTCGGACGTGAAATTTTTCACTTTATTTTTTAACGAAAAACCAAGATGGCAGAACGTGACGATTGTCACGTCCATGGGTTATATGCGTATTGAAAATTATTTAAATGACAAACGTTTTTTTTATAAACCAAAGTGCTTTATCCTCCAGGATGACCACGTGTATTTCCCCAGTGGGAAATAAAGGCACTTTTCCTATTTGTCCTATGGCCCCGGGTGCCTTTGCAATCTGAATCCCTTTTAAGGGTAGCGAGGGGTGGTCGGCAAGTAGAGAAGGAGGTTGTACGATCAATACATAGTGGAAGCTCGATTTGGCATTTGGAATATTCGAATAGACTGTACATATATATATATATATATAGCTTGCTGCTGGGTGCTACACAGAGGACTGTAATACAAATGAAATCCATGTATCGGTAAGAAGTAATGGATATACGTTGATCGCGATATATTTAAATGGCGTGTCCTTAAATATCAATTGGGAATGACGTAATGGACCCGGGAGACGTTTTCAAGAATATCTTAACCTACGAAAAGTATTTCCGAGTATATCGAACAAAGATACAAGATTATTCCAAGAATAACGAAAGATCTGTACGAAAGTTCCATTTCGTATCAGTCAAAGAATCCACGATGAATAATAAATAAATAATTAGGAAATGATAAACTCCTTTAAAAAAAAAAAAAAAATCCAAAAATCACATCCCGGACCTACCGCAACGAATTAAAAGCAAACCTAACACGTGCTCGTCGAATAATATAATTCGAGCAACCTTATCAGCTTATCAACACGTATTTATCGTACACAACAGATAACCGTCAATCATAAACACGAACAAGATACGAAAGCAGAATAGCCAAAAACAATCTGTTAAACGATTTAAAAAAAACGGACTAAAATCTAAAAAAAATTTGCGATCCAAAAAATTCATAAATCAAAAATTCCTCGAAAATGCCTATTCCAAATTACACAACCCGCAGGATTTGATACCGACAAAATTTTTTTAAAAACTTTTTGGTAGCTGCAAACATCTGCCAGACAGGGTAGAGAGGAAGGGGCGCGTTCGAATCAGTGGTTCTCAACCACCGCGTCAAAAAACCGCCACGGTGGCCGTCATACGTTGGTACAAAATATATATATATATACAGTCGCTTTCATCCGAAGTGGTTATCGAATTTCCTGGCCATGAGAACGGAAAGGCTACCCGACGGATCGACAGCTGCTGCCTCTTTCCCTCAGGCCCTTTCACCCTGTACCGAACCTCTCACGAATTCTTTCTCATGGATCCCCAACAAAGGGAACAACGGAACCACCGTCCATCCGCATATCCAGCCACGAAGACCTCTCTGTCCCTCCTGAACGAGAAACCCCTTCAAAAAAAAAAAAAAAAGTATTTCCGTTCCAATTTAAAAATTCGTATTTCCCGCCAAAGCGTCGAAAAAAAGTTTTTCCCAAGCACGAAATAAAGATCCACGACAGTTACGTCGAACGCACCTCGTGACGAGTCAATTGTTATAACCTCGCCACTGAGAGACACGTGGTACATACATCCACAAGTTACGCCGAACGCACTATATGGTCCCAGCTGAAGATGCGTCTCGCATAGAGAGAAGTAAGAGGTCGCTGACGCTTTGTGCCGAAGAAGTACGTTTTTCGCGGAATGACAAGTGGCGGACAGTTGGCACTGCCAGTGCAACGTGAAAACGTAATTGACCGAAAGCGTCGAGAGATAAAGACAAAAGCAGCGAAAACGCACGAGAGCGAGAAAGACAGAGACAACACGCCCCAACAGACCCAGTTGAAATTCAGGCCCCCCCCAGTTCCTATGGGATGAATGAACCTAAACCTAACCAAGAAAACGCACCTAAGAATGGATGCAAGGGCAGGAGAGACCCACGACCAAATGCAATGGCGGCACCGGAGACCGTCTCCTGGGACCTGGATGGCCGTGCCTTTCCTCGACCGGAAGTTCTTAATTTTGCGGCGGGTCCTGCGGTCAATGGGGCTTCCATCCGCGAGGTGATCTCTTTTCCAGGGAGCATCAGGAAAAAAAAAACCGGAAATTCAAACGGGACTACAACGCTGTATGGTTCGAGCAAAGTAAAAGGTAGTATCGTTTACTCTTTGTTAGGACCTCTCTCTCGCTCTCGCGCGTCCCTTGATCGCTCCGTCGCTTTTCGAATGCACGGAGTAACCCACGGGCAAGCGACAAAACCGGAATGGAGTTGGGTCGGTAAGGTTTTTCCCGGATTCCGGAAAGATCGTGTTACGCGGTCTTAGGGGTAGCTGGGGACCGATGGGGGGGGGGGGGGGGGGGGGTACGGCAACGTGAGAGAACCAGGTTTTTTTTTCATCCGGAAGTGACGTAGACATCTGCCTGCCAAATGGCAGGTGAAGCGTTAACCACGTCGGAGAGGAAAAATGCTACAGACCTGGTCGCTACTTGAAAACTCGCCCAAATATTATTACTAAGGACTTAGTCTTGTTTAGCCACTTATGGCTGCGAGTGGTCCTCCCCACCGAAGGGACCACGAAAATTAGTAATAAAGTAACCACCCGGTTAGCTCGAGCCAAGTGGGTAGTAGTGGTGGTTGTAATGGTGGTAGCCGCCCGCGCATTACCACGTATGTAAATGTGTTTACAACGGACGACGGCGACAGTACGTTTGGTAGGACTGGGAGGAGAGCGTTAAGAGAGCGACGGCGTCTCTTTCCCGGAGTCCTGGTGCTTTGGCATACCGGTGGAGTACGTGGAGAGGGAGAGAGAGAGAAAGAGAGAGAGAGAGAGATACTGAGTGAAAGAGAGACAGTAAACGAGTGAATCGCGTAGGAGTGGAGAGAGGCGAGAAAGAGAGAGAAAAAAGAAAAGAAAAGAAAAAAAAAGAGCGGAGACCGCGCGGCATGAGGTCCATGACGGTAAATTCGTGCGTCTGTGAATATTGTCGAGAAGAACGATAGTGGCGACATCTTCACTGCTTGTTTCTCAATGAGAGTAAAAAAAAAATTGAAAAAAAAATTAATAAAATTCCAAAGATTACGTAACTATTAATTCCCTGTGCAGGTTTTGTATTTGGGAAAAAAAAAAAATTTTTTCATTTTCATTATTGGCCGATTTGAAATTCCCGCCAAAATTCTAACAGCGATATATATATATATAAATATAGTATAGGGACCAATGTCTTACTGTATATGTCGTGAGTTCGTTGCCATTATAATTTTCACTCTTACGTAACGGCCAACCGATCGCTTCCAAAGTAACGTCATCGTCGAGCGTCGTCGTCCGACGCGTCTGGCGACAGAGGCGCTCATTACAGCTTCCGGTACGAGAGAAAGAGAGAAAGAGAGAAAGAGAGAGAGAGAGAGATACTCGCAACAAATAGCCACATCCTCATAATGGAAGAGCGTAGCCAACTCGTTAGGAGTCGTTACAGGTCCCCGGAGCCGATCGCGATTTCCGGTCCAAGATTCGCGGGTAACGAGAATGCACGACGATTATTGGCGATCGGACTAGACCGCGTGGTGGGTCTTAAAGAAAATTTATTAATTTCGCAAAAAATTTTGACATTCGATCGGTCGCGCTATCTCGAGAGACACGTGGAGACGAAGAATTAGCTGAGTGAAAATAATGAAAATTAGGGGAAATAAAAAGTGACGTCATCGATCACGTCGTCACAGTCACGCGACTGCTCCGTACAGGACTGTGTACTATTTTTTTAATCAATCATGACAATGTCCAAAAATACCCAGGTTACGATTAAAAAAGAGATGGATGACATTTAAAATTAATAACAGCAGCGCCACGTGGACTCCGCGTAATTGCGGGTTATTTGCAAAGTTACGATTGACATCGATTACGAAACGATAGCGGCGTCCAGAAGAAAAAAAAAAATAAACGAATTAAGATTCGGAGCTTTTCTTACTTTTTTTCTTTCATTTTCCAAATGAAAAGTAGTAACCGTCCAGCACGTGTTAGGTAAAGGAAAGAAAAAGAAAAAAAATTAGTCCGTCAAAACACTAAAGGGAATTCGTGTAAATGGATTTTCGTTTTCACTTCTAAAAACTGTGCGTTCTAATATTAGAGGGTCAATGTTAGCGGGAAGATTAGTATTCTTCACGTGGTCCACGAGCACATGGTTTCCTGTCGTTACAACGTGCTGCATTTCTTCTCTCTCTCTCTCTCTTCCCCCCCCCCCTCTCCCTTCTAACCTCTCTCCATTTCTTGACACTTACGCCACTATCCGTCCTTCGCTCCTGTCTCTCGAATCTCTCTAATCCCACTAGACGCTGTCCGACGCTCCTACCGGCTGCGTCAGTCACTCGCAGAGTAACATTACGAATCGAATAAACTAAGCCTGACATTATTATTATTGCAGAGCGCGATATATGATAGAGTGACGTAACAGTAATCCATCCTAATTCCTTCCGAATCAGTATGCCGTGCGCAGCCGGGGACACGAGAGTCCTGCGAGCGTTTCCATGTAACCTGCAGCCATATATCGTATTTCGAGCCAGCCCGAAATTACAAACGTCGGCGCAGCCTTAAGGCTACGACCCAACGAACTACACGTGGTGTCCTGGACCTACTATAACGATCGCGTTGTAATATTTATTTAAAATTATTATTTATAATTATATCCCTAAAAAAATATCAGCGGAACGACCTTGCCTTTTTTTTAATTATATCTATAAATAGATTTTCATTAGATTCCGCGTGCCTCGTTATCTTGTCGCTGATTAAACAGAATCTAATCTGTCACTGTTAACGTGTACGATTCTGTGTTTACAATGTTTGCCAATCGAATCGAATCATAATCGAAGCCATCGGCTGTCATCGTACCTGGATATCCTGCACGAGCCTAACTTCAAGAAGAAAGGATACCCACTCAGCCTTGTGCCAATATTAACGTGCGTTCTCATGAATCGAGGCGTGTGTGGACGAGCGTTGAAAATGAAAAAGTCAGAGATAAAAGACGTTAGAGAACGTATACGTCTCCTAAGGACACTCTTCCTTTCGCAATAAAGAATTTTACTTGTTTACCGGGTGTCCATGTTAAATCGATATGCTTTTACGAACTTTGCTCGTGTACCTGTTCAATGTAAACGAGGCTTGAAGGTGGGTTCCCCCGTGAATTATGCTAAAATTTCACAGCGGCTACTGCAAGCTACGCTTATTCATGTGCAAATTTCATTCCCGTGCAGACGGTATGGATTTTATCAAATATCGCAAGAATTCTTGTGAACGGAGCCAAATGGGATGAAGCTATGAAAAGATGGAATCTTCTGGAACAGAACAGTGGCGGCAGCTTCTGGTACGTGGGTATGTATACATATACGCATGTGTCTACCGTGCATGGAAATAAAGATTGGTGCAACCACCAAGAGCATCTCTATGAGAACGTCAGACTTTTTATTTTCTCCATCGAGGGTCAAGACCTTCGAAAGCCAGACCAGGAGGAGTGACGCTTCGATATTGCGTCATAGGCAGTCGGGCGCCATTACCACGGGAGAGACGGGACGAGGGAAGAAAAATAAAAGTGAGAAATAACGAAAAAAAGATAAGGGGACCTGTGGGGGGTGGAATTACGGAGGTAAACTTCCGGTGTCTACCTCGTATGGTCCTGGGCTGATAAGGGAGATTATTACTTTTGGGTTCCCTGCGTAGTCGCCTTAACGTTTGATTTCGAGCGACTCTTCGCTTTCATTGTTTGCGTGTAATATTTTCTTTAACAAGGGACAGCGAAGAGTTTGACGTAATTATAGGTCGAAGCTAAATATTTCGTTGGCGAGAATCAAACCAAATCAATACCTTGCTGTATTTAAGTATTCATGTTAATGGGACGCGTTCGCAGCGGACGATGATCGTTCATGATTTTTCGCGTAAATCGCACGAGCGACGCGCGCCTCGTGTCAAGGTTAGGAAAGTCGTCGAGCGACGCACGCATCGAAAACAATGCTGATTTAACTTGAGCGACGGAAAAAAATGGATACGCATTTATAAACGGGTCAAGTTGCAGCAAGCTTTAGATATTCTAGGGGATCGTTAAATCCAAACGTAAAAGTGCACTGGACGAGGGAAAACGTGAAAAATGTCGTTGATCTTCCGTATGAAATATATAATTAAAAGTCAAAGTAAAAGGTAAACGAGAAAACTAAACGTCAAATTATTAAGCAGTTACCTTGACACGCGTATTACACATTCACAGGACAAAGAATCCGAGTTATGTCAAATAACACGACGGTCAACAACCGGAATCAAAATGGCTTTAAAAAGGATCACGGGTACGACTATGATTAACGTAGTCTGCTCCATAGGCGTAACTTCGTAAGAAATAATTGGAAAAATTGACGAAAGATATACGATAAAATTAATACGAAACGCAGGATGAGATTTTACTAGTAATATTTATATATTTTAAGATTAGATTACGTCAGCCCGTCACTTGTACTTGAGTATAGTAGTCAGGAATCTTACCTTGTCGGCCAACGATCTCAGCCACGTGCTCGCTGCTCGGCACTGGAACGCACTCGGTCATGTTTTGGCTCTTCTTAGATCTTGCTTCCTCGAAGACGCTGGCCGGGGTGGCTTGAAGTGGATCAGAATCATTTGACGATCCAGTTCCTGTGCCAGTTCCTGCCGAAGGGCATCCTCCGCTGCCTTCAAATCCGATCATAGACAACTCAAAGGCCAACTGCAGGGCGCGTTGTTCCTCGAGAGAACCGGCACCACCGCCTGCTGCACCACGATCCATTTCGCTGAATAAACTCGACGGCATACTCGTCGGCATCCTGGTCTATTAGCGTCTGAGGATGGAACAGACAGTATTCACTTTCAGAATTTAATCGATAAATTTCAATCGTCAATTTATCTTTTGTTTCAATTAAGCTCTACTGACTTTTCTATCTTCCGCCCTTTAGTCTTCTTGCACTGTTGTATACACTTTATTAATTACGCGTCTTCCTTTGTTCCTCTCTCTCTCTCTCTTTCCTCACACTTGTACCTGATTCTTATTCACGCGAGAGACGTGCCACGAGGATCAGACGTTCTCTTGCGTCGTCAGAGACCAACAGTTTGCGATTTCGACGACGATGAAAATCACGACGTACAAGACGTAGAACGTAGCCGACGTTTGACACCCGCTCCTTTCCGCACCAACAATTTTGGTTAAACGTTCCTTTGTTTTCCTTGTGTACCGCGAGTTTCCTTACGAACGCAGGCGAAGTATACAAAGGTTATACACACTGTAGAAAAATAAATTATAAACGTTCCTCGTGTTTCTTCCCTTTCGAATATTCGAATTTTCGTCACGTCACGCGAGTACGATTATACATATACATATATACAGCGATATATATACATATATATGTATCTACGTATTTTCTGTGTATCACGAACTAACGTCCGTAATATAATATTTATTCCGTCAGCAGGTAAAATCCTCAGCAGATACCCTTTTTCTATCTCGACTTTTGTCACAGGACTCCCTTCCGTTATCTCCTTATCTCCAATTTTCTCTCCCGTCCTGACTTTACTCTCTTTCTTCTCCGTTTGAAATTCGCGGCTGTCTATTCTCTACCTCTCTCTCTCTCTCTCACACAGTTTTTTCTCGAACGACGTTAAACGTTATAAAACGCGTTTCTCGTTGATGTCCTTCACCGGTATTCTCTTGTACATCGATCAGTTATTACTCGTACTCGGTTAGTATTATTATAGCGAAGGGCGAGAATGGTGATGGTGATCACGTTGGCGTCACCGACCGACTGAAGTCCGAGCGTCGCGGCGGCTAACAGGCAAAGCTCAAGGCAGGCGCGTACGACTACCTACTCGAATATGCCACTGCGACTGACTGCGACGAACTGCGACTGCGGAGCAGGCGGCACTGCCGCCATGTGCCAGACGCCGGGTTTACGGTGCTCCTATTGGTCGGGACGGTCACGTGGTACCGGGACCACCCCTCCCCACCATCATACCGGCTACCCAGCGAGCCACGTACCTTCTTTCGCATTCACGGCGCCCTCTTCTGTGCTCGCCTGGCTCGTCAACCCCCGGGATACATTTTTTTTCTCTTTTTTTTTTTCATTGAAAATTCTCTTACTTTTCGTTTACGCTCGTCCTCCTTTTAAACCCCCTGATCAGTGCCGATATACTACTCGGTTAGGTGGATTCTTTCTCCCTCTCTTTCACGACTCCTCACTCGCAGCAATAATTTCTTTGTTCTCCTTCCCCTTTTTTTCTCGTACCCAGTGCATCTTGCAAACCGGAGAAAAATTCTTATGAAATATCGTGGGGCTTGTGTGTGGTCGATGCCGGTTATGTTTTTTTTTTTCTTTATCATGGTGGGGATGAGAATGTTTTATCTTGTTACTGATAACTGTATGATTTTTGTGGGATGTGTATTATGTCTTTGATATCTTTTTAGAAATCTTGGAATTAAGTGTGGCTGGATATAGAAATGAAGGATCCGATCGTCTCTTGTTATTTTTTTTGGATTTATTAAACTGGAAGAGTGAGATGAAGACGAACCGGTGGTTGCCAAGAGGAAAAACTGATTTCCTGCTTTTTAGGGTCCTTCAGGATATTTTGTGGGACCCAGGAATATTTCTCTTTATGGAGGGTCGTCGATTGTTTTTTTTTTTACTTAGTTCTTTGAATTCTAATATTTTCAAGGCCATCGTTCAGCAAATTGTGACTACGAGCGTCAAACTACTGAGAATTTTGATAGGAGCCTTATGAGCAGAACTTTATGGTGATTCTTCAGTGGACAATCAGTCATTGAACGGCAGAGATAAGAATACAGAAATGAGCCAGCAATAAGGTCCAGAAGGAATAAGAAGCGTATCACAGCATCTCCATGAAACCGTCCACTGATTTTACCCGTATTCATATTTTTTACCTAAGGAATTCATACCTGACACAAGATCGTCACCACGATGACATTTCAAGTAAAAGCTCCAACCAGCGTGATCATGAAATCCAATCTCGACGTAGGATTTACGGTGGTTAGTTATGGCCAAGACGGACTGTAGTCAGTTAAAAAAAAATGAATTCATCTCGTTCAATGATTAAATCCTTGAACATGTAAATCTAATACAATCTATCTACATGAGATAGAAAAAGGTGAATTTATTTTCCACCTGTACTACGATTAGTACTTTCGTTAAGAGTGAAAAGAAATTCCATCTAAAAAACATTCTAGACGTCTACAGACCTTGAACTGAAATCGAGGCTCTTATATTGTCTCAGCAGGGTCCATTGGCTTACCATCGTAAAGCCTCTTGCCATTGTACTGGCCGAAAAGAATTAGCGGGAAAGATAAATTAAATAGCTACGTCTAAATGAGAAAAAAAAATGAAGAAGTAAATTCAATTTCGAAAAGAAATTAGCATCTGTACTTACATCCCTTGAACTCTCACAACGGATCCCTGAAATTGAGAACCTCGGATCAGTCCTTTAACCTTTAAATCCTGAGATTCGCACATGGGAATATTAAACGCGGGTGCATCGACTGCACTCGGGATAAATTTGAGGTTAGTCATACTGTCATAATGTCGGTACGGGGTAATCGGTTTACCTATGTAATGTTATATATACTGGTAAATAACCCTTCGCACTATCTGTTGGCTCGTCGATAAGTCATAGGGTTCGTTCGCACCGCAGGTGATAGGAACCAGTTACGTTTTCGTGAGTAACCATGAGCGAGTGAGGCCGCAAATGAACGAATGAAACAAGCAGCGAACAGAGGAACGCAGAGCGACGCCTCTCATCGCTTCAAAGCAACGACCCGAACGTTCAAGGCTGTCTCGAACAGGCGTCGGTCGCTTCATGGGCACCTGCCCCGACTCGTCGCCACGAAACTTTCAATCGCGATATCGCGCGCTCCATCCGAACGTCTCTTGGGCGATGGGAGGATGAAGTAAGAAGAAAAAGAAAATAACGAAAGAGGCAAAATTCGCTCAAGATTTTTGAACGTTGCACACCGCCAACCGGCTGTCACGATATTGGCGCATGCGCTGTTGCTCGATAGAGTCCGATACGTGCGAACTTCAGAATTTTGAAGGTGGCGGCGCCACTGTACGCATCCACCTTTGAATAGTTTACTGCAGTGTCCTAAGCGAAAAATATTTGAATTATCGACTCAAGAAACAAATTTAATACCAAGTAAAGCACTAATTCACAATAAATATAACAAAATATAAGTAAATTCTGTACACGAGAAATATTTCTACAGGGAATTCACGGTGAACAGCCTCGCGAAGACGGTTGCCCTGAAAGGCGTCGCGACGAACAAATAAAACTGTTTAATACATAAATTGTAACCAGTACAAAAGGATAGATAGTGATATCATAAAAAGATGAAAAAATAATTATCCTAAAGGATCGACGAGATCGATCTGACTCGACATAACCTCAATTATTCTATGTTGATAAAACGACAATTTCACTTCAGACATTAACCAAGTCCGTCTCGTTCTAGCAGCTATTTTTCCACCGGTCAACCGGTTGTAATCATTGTCGTCGCTTTGCAAAAGTTCCTTCAGACCTGAGGATCTCGTACCCTGGACCCAATATATTCCTGAGACAGTCCCACTTGGAGACATATACGCAACACGCACGTAAGATTTTTTTTTCGAATTCGATCAGCGCCGCCAATCTAACAGCTATTCCAGGTCCCAGCACCAAGTCTCTAGTGAAACGTACTCCCAGAGGAACAGATGAACACGAAGAGGCAGTCAGGCAAGGAGTCAAACGAGAGTCTGTCTGAGTTGGCGGTAACTTTCTGGAGGTAGAAAAGAATGAAAGAACCGCATTGCTAGCCTCTGACTCGACGTAGCTGTTGTTACGCGTTGCCATGCATTAGTCGATGCAGTTATTACGTTGGATTATTGATTGATAAAAAAGCATCAGGTAATCGACATCGTACCGTATCCGACTGATTCTATAAATATTAAAATATTTCTCGAACAATAGATCAATAAACATAAGTCAATCTCAATATTTAAAAAAATTAACATCCACAAGAGTGGCATCATATTAAATTAAATCGTTCAAAATTTACACCTTGACGTAAAAGACAAAACTATAAATATCCATTTTTACAATTACCATTCCGTATCCGACAATGCAATTTTATATTAATGAAACAAACGCTTTTTAGCATCAACGCAGATAAACGGACCAAGAGAAAGAGCATCGATTCTCAGGGACAAATCGATCGCAGTCAGACCTAACTTTCGCCAAAGAAATGGTTGCCTTGCAAGGAGACTCCTGGATGACTACATATGAAATCAAAAGCGTTCTCATAATAAAAGAGATTTCGGCTATAACGTCTACGACCCAACCGGTGCTTAAAGGGAGGCTGCACCGAGTTCTTTTGAACTTGCTCTCGTCAATAGGTTTGAGCTGATTTATTTTTTGCTATATATATATAGTAAAATATATTCTCTTCTTCCTGTGCAACCGAATCGAACAATGGCGCAGGCGGAAGCCTGTCTGACGGAAGGTACCAAAGAGAGAAGAAACCTGAGGGTCAACCAGACCTGGTATAGTAGTGTTGCTAGATGTATATAGATATAGTAACGAGTGCGTGTATCTTCTCTCTTTTCTCTTGGGAGAAAGTCAGTCAACAATGATTACGTGATTGGCACTCGACAATCTCGTTGATACTCAGTTACATCGGAAATCTGCAATCCGTACGTTTTACCATGGACTGTTGTCAGCAAGAGTATTGCTAGCTATGCTTGGGAACTTGGATAATGAAATACTATATGTATATTTTCTTTTAAAAATTTGCAGTAGACGTCACAAAGTTTGACATATAATTGAAAAGTTGAATTTATAACTTCTCTTCTTCTCTTCCTGACATGTATTTATGTGTATAATGATCGATACTGCACCTCACGTATATAGATATATATTCTATTTATACTCATAGAACGCTGTATAAATTCCATCCAGCGAACCTTCGAGAACTTATTTACAGCTTGATCTAATGCGTACAGTAATATATGTATGATGGTAATTAATAAATTTATATAAACGTCGGGTAACCTAAAAATGTGTTTTTATAGAAAAAAAAAACTTTAATGAAGATAATATTTAGACGGTATGACTTTGTATGGTAAAATACAGATACTTTTAAAATTGTTTCACCGAATTTTTGAGTTCTTTTAATAAAACGGTTTTCAAAATATCGATAGAGAGCTCGTGTTTTTGGGGGAATTGTTCTGTATCTTTGAGAATGACAATAATAACGCCACTGAGAGAAATCGTGTGACGTTAGAAGCGTCCACGCCTTTAGGATCGTCGGTCATATGTTTGATAAATTATAATAGCGTTTAAAGTGGGACATGTGCCCAGGGCGAACGGAACGGAGAGACTTGGTTCGGATCGGATCGGTTGACAATGAGGGAGAGTTCCCTTTATGAACAGGGAAACAGCTGTTGGTCGAAGGATAAAAAAAAGAGGTTACCACCTGGCGTACCTGGCTTACGCTTACCTGAGAGGCGACTACCTGGGCATTCTTTTGTGACCGGCTCTTCGTATATACTGAAGTATATACATAGCAATATATTTTCAAGAAAGTAACTGCGTGCGAAGAAGTCGTTCTTCAAATTATTTCTAATGCTGAGAGAGTTATTAAACCTGGTTTTTGCTGTTTTAGGCAGGCACTTGAGGCTCTTGGTAGACTGGATGTAAATGGTTCTAGTTAATTTTTGGGATTTTTTAATCTTATTTTGATTCTCTTGTTACCGTTGTAGGTATTAGGTTTGTAACTGATGTTACGTAACTTTTTTAAAATGAAATTCGCCCTTTCGACATTTTTTGGACATAATACATGACTTTTGTTTTTAAATGTCTTTGTGTCGAATTCTTACTCGATTTTTTTGTAGAGCTACAGTCGTGTACCGTTGGAATGAAGTCGTTGAATCTTACGTTGCCGTTTTTCAACGGGAACTAGATTTTGATTTCAGTATTTTTGTTAGAAAAATTTTTTGAGATTTATGACGGTGTACTTGTGTTTTAGAATTATGTAATTTGCTATTGTAATTAAAGAGCGGAACTTTGGATCTTTGTACGTAGTCGTATATGACAGTTAAGAGTGCTTTGATCGGGTAAATATTTGTCACAAATATTTGTTGTTATCAATGGCGCTGAGGATACGTCAAATATTGTGTGAAATGTTTGTTAAATATGAAACAACATAGACGGAGCTTATCACAGACATATTTATGCAATAATTTACTTGCATTGTTTACGTAAAAATATACTATTATAGTTGTCTCTATATTTTCTTATTCAAATTTTTGTCTATTCCTGTTTGGTTTTTTCTCTTTTAATAGAAAAAATTTATTATGAAAAGTCACATAACTTATAAGGTGCTTAAAGACTAGGAGGGTTTAAGAAGATGATTCTGTTAGGGAAAGTAATGTCTAAGCAGAAATAGCCCTTAATGCATCCTGAAGTTTTTTCCTGGCTACAGCGACGCGATCCTCCTGTCTCTTAATGTCTTCGTCCGCTATGCAAACAGCCTTGAAAAATAAAATATATCAACGCAGTAAGCATCTTCGTCCTGGCAAATCTATGTTTTTGTTGAGGAGCTGTGTATTTTACCTGAACTAAGGGTTGATCCGGATTGAGAAAGACACCGGGGTTCTTTTCAAGGGCGGTTTTCGAGCCCATCTGTCCGGTTACTGGTTGGGAAGATACATGAAGTGCTGTTGCAACGCTTTGCAATAACGTCTCTTCAGTGATGTAGGGCCCTACGGGTTTCAAGGTCTTTGGTAAATCCATACCGTCGAACTCATAGCCGTCTGGGTCACAAGCCCTTAAACCTTCCAAACGTTTCTCCCAGAAAAGCTGAAAATTTGTTGAATTAAAGATCAACTAAAATTTCTTCAAGACAAGGATCTTTGGTCTTTTCACAAAATATCTTAATTTTAAATTGCAAGTGGCAAATTGATCTAATTGTGTGAGAATGACAAGACTTAAGTTTGGCATAATGACATAATTTTTAAAACCATTGCAGTTAGGATATTTTTACTATATACATGCACTATTATATTGTGGTATATGGATTTAATATAAAGAATAGGTATAAATGTTGAACTTCTTTAGGCTAAAGGAGTGCGAGGTATATGGTAAGCAAATCTGAGGACAGTAATACAGCTATGCCGATGGCGATGATGATGATCATACCAAACAGATTTACCTGCTTAGGTTTATCTTGGGAACCGTGTTTGTTGTCACTTTTTTCAGCTCCTTCCTAAACAAATGAATGATTTGATGGTTGTAGCATGTCGGATAATAGGGATGTGCTTTTTAATTCTTTTAAGTAATATTATTGAAATGTTTGCTCATGCAATACTTTTTTATACACGTGAGAATACTGTGCAATTTTGGAAAATTGATTTTTACATTTAATTTATTCCATAATTACATAAAGCTCATAAATATTCTTTCGATAGTTTTTCAAACTTTTTGCACAATCATTTATTATTGTATTATGGTCACGCTAGAATAATTTGAATGTATTTACCAATTTTGTACATAGTATCCGTTAGGTTGTCTTTACTGTTAATAAACACTGATTGCAATATATCGAAGGTAAAGTAAGTGCCAATTAAATAAACTATATTCACATATAATACCATTAATTTTAAATATGTTATCACTGAATGATTATCTATGGCAAATCTTAAAATAACTTGAGCGTTGATATAAATTTATTGCAAGCTACATAGTGCATTTTATAAAGAAGTGCAAACAATTATAGACTGCAAAGTTTAATATGAAGATTCCTTGAATCTTTTCAATAATTGACTATTATAAAATACAATTCTTAATGGAATATATTTACATATCAATGAATGACAATTGTACATAAAGAAACTGTACCGATAACACATTTACAAACTCACCTGTTTAGGCTTTTCTTGATTTCCATGCTTGATATCCTTAACTTTGTCTTTTTGTGTTTTGTAAATAGTTACAGGTTGTTTAAAAATAGATGCAGTTTGTCTGATAGGAGGAACTAACGATGCATCATTTCTGACTCCTCGACTGAAAAGGGCAACAACGAAGATGTTGATTAACTAATCACTATTCCATTTATTGAACGAGAACTTTATTTTAGGCACTTGTTCACATTATACCTGTAGTAATAAACGTCAACCTTTCCAGTGGATGTCAGTTGATTCTGAGTTTTCCTTAATGCCTCCTCTCTGGTCGGCCAATTCGTTGGTAAAGCCGACGGATATTTCTTCTTCTCCACAGACATATTCATTTTGACAATTTATCACAGATACAAGAAAGTGTCACCAATTAATTTAAAAAATTTAACAAGTTCGATAGGACACAACCATCAGCTTTTGCCAGCCGTATTGAAACTAAGTTGTTGCTTCCTCAAGTTTCATGAGTCGCCGCCCGTGTTAACGGAGACAGCACTTTACGGTGAGAAATAATTCCATTTTATCATATGAGGAAATGTTCCGACAAATGGTAATAAAGAATTGTAGATACATTTGCAAATAATGTACCAGAAATGTTTATTAAGACATCTTACTTATGGAACTTGCAACATCCGCTACCGAGATGAGTAAGGACATGTCTTTTTGCTGGCCATGCCGCAGAGATGAGTAGGGAAATGCACAAAGCTACGGTTTCAGGCGATACCAAAAACATGGCGTTAAATCGGAGCGGCGAGTCCCGGAGTAAGATTTTATGATCATCGTCTTCGTCGATAATGCATATCCCATCGTAGCCAAACTGAACCTGATCACGAACGTGTAGCCTGGCCGGCAGAGGTTCTCTGCAACTTACCACCGATTCCCAGAGCAACCCTTAGAACAAGGCCGCTCATTAGATATTGCCTAAATATTTTTTTGTAATCTTAAATTCCAGTGCACAGTGTAAGATCGAAATGAAGCTTGAAATGTGTATTATTTCATTTAAACGTACCAACGGAAATTGATTCTATCATAAAAATGAAATTGACAGGCTAACTTCAATTGATAAATTTAACCTGAATAGTTGTATAACCGTTTGTCTATTAATAAGAACGTGCGTCGGATAAAATATAATAATATTCTTTTCTCATTCTCCTTCCAATTCTACTTTACCTGTTTTGTATAATTTTAAATATTAATCAAACTAAGACAGTTTTTACTTAACGTGTTTACCTGATTACTGGAAAATCCAGTCTGAATTTATGGTTTTTCTAAGTACTGTGCAGCGTCTGTTACTACCTGCAGTAAAATAACACACGCGTATCCACTTTTATTTATTTGATAGAAACGTCCCATGGATGTCCGTAAGATGTTATGGATGTCCATAAGACCTTAGTTGCTATCCAATACAGTTTATCATGCCTGTATTATAATTGCTGATGATGAAATAACCTAATCTCTCCCTTATATGACACAATGAGAAAACTTTCTCAAGAATATATATAAATCTCACTGTTTCGCAAGTAACGCGCGACGTAGATAGTTTGTTTTATCAATGACCGATGACTCCTGATTTTGTGAATAGTTCCGACGATTCGTGAAATATCAATTAGCAGCCACGGGCTATCGTTCCATGATGAAACGTATCATATGAAATTGTTATAACGACCGATAACATGCTGACCTTTTTAAAGTGGCCGAAATCAGCCTTTCTCTGCGAGCACGTAATCGCATTTTTATTTATTACCAATTTATTACGTTTTTGACAGGGAGCAGCCATTAAAATAGACGACCGTACGCGGAAACTGACCAGTTCTCATTAAACGACCGGACCACCATATCCACAGAAATTGTATCAAAAAATTAATCAAAGTGTTTTCAATACTTCTCAAGTCTCAACCGAAATTCTAATAGGAACTTCGCTCTTTAAAATCCAAAATGTACGGAAAGGCAATTCCACGATCTGTCGGTAAAGAAGAGTTGGACTACAGTTCCAATGGATCTCCACCGAATCAGGTGAATATTTTTATTTACAATTAAAATATTGATAATATTATCCTGCTAAGATCGACCAGTTAATGCGTTACTGAATACTGATAAGCTTAATTGATCTTAGTTAAGTGTATATATGAATATTGAAAAAATTACACAATCGGCTTTTGATGAATATCTTATTTTATTTATGCGCATTTATTCTTTTTTTTTTGCAAAGTAATTAATCCAATTAATATTCAATTAATAATATATATCTATAAGTATATTTTATACCGAATGATAATTTATTGCCCGAAGAAGATGATCGATACGTGATTCATTGGTTTGTACAAATTCCAAGCGAATCGAAAGAAGAAAATATTATTATCAAATGAAAATGAAGAAAAAAAAAAAGAAAACAACCAGTTGCGTTGTTTCTAAGACCAACATAACACTCATATTTTTTTTCCACTTGCACACTTTTCAAGATCATCTACTCCGGAGTGAGAAAACCAGTTTCGCGATAAACAGAAAGAGTCATTGCAATTATAATATAGTCAAGCGAAGAATAAAATGGGAAGACTGGTTTTTCAACAAGACATATATAGAGTCTTTCAAAACATGTACATCCACTTTGCGAAGCAACGAATTCATTATAAATATAAGAAGAAATTAAGAAGACCAACAATTTACATATACAATATTTCAATTACGTAATAATCATCACGATCACTCATAACGATCCCATATTATGCAGATCACCAATTAATTTTCAGCTGCATATTTCATTTGCGTAAACCTGTAGATTTCATTATTGTGCATTCAGGATAAAACGAGATGCTATATTTTGTAGTTCCAACAAAGTGCACCAGTCTACATATAAGACTGTATCTTGTAGTAATGAAGAAAATCAGTTTAAGACAGAATTCAGAGAAGCAGGTTGTCGTTTGTTTAAGTGTATTAAGAATAATAATAGTAATAAATTAACTGCAGTATAAAAAAAACATCAAAATGTTCAAAATCAATACGTCATACGAGAAGTACGACGAGGTAAGACTTTTTTTTGTCTCTATAATATTTGCTTACGTATGATATACCATATACTGAGAAACGTGTGGCAGGAAAATTTATTTAAAAATGAAATTAAATAAAATTCAAAATCAATAAAAGGTTATTTGATTTAATCGCTAAGATAATTATTAATACTTGTGACCAATGACTGATATATTTTCCAACTGTTTTTAATTTGGTAGGATTAATTGACGATAATCAAGTTTTTTATGATTACTAGAGTTTTTTTTTTAATTTATCTCACTACTACACTGTTTCTACCACTGATCTACTGATCATTCTAATAAAGAAGCGGCAACCTTGGTGTGAATGAACTGTGACTGGTATAGTCATTGCTAAGGCTAATCTCTAGGAAATTAATTAATTTTGTATAATTGAAATATTTCTTGAATTGTAAACATAATTACTTTTACGATACCTCGTCGTCCCACCATTTGGCAGATTTTTTATGATCTCTCTCAATCCTCAATATAAATTTCATCAGCTTCTCTTTGGTGAAATAGACGCATGAGAATTCATACAAGGTCATCCTTTTTGTGATCCTTATGACTAAACGTTGGTACAACATTGCGAATGCAGGAACTCGGCGCATTAAAATTGTAAAAAAAAATATATCAGCATATAATTATACAAGAAAAAAATGACAAAGGTATAATAAGATTTTTAGCAAGATTTAAAAAAATAGATGCAGCATATTAATATCCAAATTGGAAAAACGTGTTAGAAACGTATAATTTATGGAAGTTCTAGAATGTAGCAACAATGTATCAATTTATACGACATGGTAGCAGGAAACGATTTTGCCAATTATATGATTATTGTAGCAAAAAGATTAAGAAAATATTGTTTTTCTGGTAAACGTTTACTTCGTGCAATTCCAATATTGTGTTGCGTCATATTTCTATCAGGTTAAAATACCGTTACGAGAAAATTGAAAACGATGACCGTTGTCCTGTTTTACCGACCGAGCCGGTGAATATGCTTGCGATCCGGTATGATATATTTTTTTTTCATTTTTTTTGTGTCATTCGCGAAACAAACTTTCGCAAATCTTTGCAAAGAAGACTCGAGGCTCTGGGAAAGGGTGGTGGAAATTTAATGTCCGTGGCAGAAGGGAGAGCCTTATATAAATCATGTGTTGGATTGGTTCTAGCTAGTTTCAATATTTTAGTGTGTGATAGATGGGCGTACGATATTTGATTAGTGGCTGTTGATTATAATATAAAGAGTTGACGAGTTTTGTTAATAAAAATAATTGTATGGATTAAATATAATTTATAAAATTTCATGCAAACAGTATGGCACCATTTCAAGTAGTGAGAGACGTAAGGATATTTGATATGGTTTATATAAACAAAATTTTAGTTTTATTCTCCATGGGAATTTTATTCAGTTTCCGATGACGTTGGTACACTCTAACTTAATTTTCTCTTTTTTGTGTGATTTTTAGCCAAAACTCATGGATGGCGGAAATTACATAAGGGAAGGTCGAGATTCCGCGAAAAGTACATGTCTCATTTTTTCCCCAAGAGACACTGACGAAGTCGGAGCTCTTGGAAGATATTTACAACTTTTTGCTGTGCGTAAAAAGAAACTACATATTTTTTGAAAAATTCATAATACATGGTAACAATGTATAAAATTGTTTTTTTTTTTTTCTTTAGAAACATAAGGTAAACTTATTGCATATTGAGTCTCGCAGTTCACTGCGTCAAATGGATGCTTATGAGTTTATGGTGGAATGTGCACCAGGTGGAAACTTGGGTGATGCCATTGAATCTCTGCAAGAGCAAAGTAGTTATTTTTCAATAATCTCAAGGTAAACAATTTTTTTTACAAAGTCAATTTGCAATAAATTATTCACGAAGGACCTTTTGACTGACAGAAATCATAAGGACAACATGGGTACTGTACCATGGTTTCCACGAAGGATGCGTGACCTGGATAAATTCGCTAATCAGATTTTATCTTACGGTTCGGAACTCGATAGCGATCATCCCGGTTTTACCGACACCGTTTATCGTGCAAGAAGGAAATATTTTGCCGACATTGCATACAATTATAAACAGTAGGTATTTAATTTAAAAAATGAAAGAAAATCAATTCGAATTGAAACGTAATACTCTTTTTGATTCGTATCATTAGCGGGGAGCCAATACCAAAAGTGATTTACACACCGGAAGAAGTGGCGACGTGGGGTGTTGTTTTTCGTAAATTAACCGAATTGTATCCAAAATTCGCATGCAAGGAGCACAATCACGTTTTTCCGTTACTTATTGAAAATTGTGGCTACAGAGATGATAACATTCCTCAACTTGAAGATATATCACAATTTCTAAAAGGTAAGATCTATATATATTTTTGAAAAATAATTTAACGATAATAGGACTATAATTTTGATTATCATTTTATCCATATTATTATTTAGACTGTACTGGCTTCACTCTGAGGCCAGTAGCCGGCCTTCTTTCTTCTCGTGACTTTCTGGCTGGTTTGGCCTTCCGCGTATTTCATAGCACGCAATACATAAGACACGGCAGCCGACCTCTCTACACACCGGAACCGGATATCTGTCATGAGATCCTTGGTCACGTGCCCTTATTCGCGGATCCAGCATTTGCGCAATTTGCTCAGGTCATCGGTTTGGCCTCTCTGGGTGCACCTGACGACTACATTGAAAAATTAGCCACGGTAAACGAAAACAAAGTTGTTATATGCAAATCTTCAGTGTTTGTTGTTCGATGATCAAAGGAAGTATTTGCATCTTGACGGTGTAATCATTCCAATAATTGTTGGAAATTAATTATCGCTCCAAGCACACTGCATCACCTTATTTCTGTTGTTTAGTGCTGTACGAATAATTGAATTTTTTAAATTCAGTGCTTCTGGTTCACCGTGGAATACGGCCTCTGTCGGCAAAATGGCGAACTCAAGGCTTACGGCGCTGGTCTTTTGTCGTCCTTTGGCGAATTGGAATATAGTTTGAGTGACAAGCCGGAATTGCGGCCTTTCGATCCGGCTAAAACGGCCTTGCAGAAATATCCTATCACGGAATATCAGCCAGTTTATTTTGTCGCAGAAGACTTCGAAGACGCCAAAGAAAAGATGATGTGAGTCGACTTCAATTTTTTTAGATGCAACCTGATTTATTACAAACGTCGTATTTTGGGGTAGCTTATTATTCTTTGCGAAGTCCTTCCTTTCATTTATGGCATTATTACAATGGGAGATGTGGAAGTATTTTTAAAGTCTCGTTTTTTGAACTAAAGAAAACTACACGTTTGAAAGAGAGCCTCGTGGGACGTGGAAACGTTCGACAATTATTATCGTAGAGTATAAATTCAAATTTGAATAATGTGAAAACAGTGATCGTGATAACATTTTTTTTAAATTATGGTTTTCATTACATGGGAATATGTCAACCACTTTATTTCGATTAAGGATGGGCGACATGGGGCAGATTTCACCAAAGTTAATTGCGTTTTCATTAGTCAATCGGATGTCTGTATTTCTGTAAATTTCGGATTTGATTGACTAGTATCGACAGTTAAACCTCTTTTATCTTTGGATACGTTCAATATTCGCATGAACCGCTGTGAGCATGGATGTGTCTCAGTCTATTGCCTGCAGGTAAACAGGGACACGACAATACTCACTGGTATATAATACTAGTATCAATTATAGTATAATACTAGTATTCAATACTAGTACTGGCACTAAATTTCGGAACGTGCCGTTTAAAAACCGGCTCTTGGCAAGGATCGAGCCATTTGAACTGACTTGATTTCCTCATCTTGTTTATCAATTTCATAAATATGTCACTGTTGATATGGAATTGAACGTACGATAATATTAAGTTTCGTCTTTTTGGATCACCGGGTCGTAATTGTTTGTTATAATTCGGCTTGTCATTCTTACGCTGTGTGACTGTTTGTGGTATCTTATTATTCTTGTTTTATCTGTTAACGTTTATTTACGCTGTTTGTATGATGATTACAGAAAATTCGCACAGACCATCCCGAGGAAGTTTGGGGTTAGATACGATCCTTACACTCAGAGTATTAATATAATCGACAGTAAGCATCAGATCGAGGATCTTGTTGATAACGTTAATCAGGAAGTTCAAATCCTTATGGACGCGTTGAGGAAACTTAAACAGTAAGTTCTGAAGTTAGTTTATTAAATTGAAATTTTTGGAAAGCCGGGACTGAATATTTTAAATGTTTATGTACGCCTGACACGTGTAACAGAAAGTGATAAGTATAATTTATGAAATTAGATAAAGCAAAAAGCGTGATAAACCAAAAATTTGTTTTTAATGAGAATAATTGAGAATCTTTAATAATTTGTATCCTTTGTTATGGATACGAAAGTCATTTAATTACATGGCTTTCGTTGAATTTTCATGGTTTACACTGTTAAAGTTACTGCGGTCAATTTGATAAGTAATAAATATAAAGTAAATTATAAGTTTCTGATGTCTATTCATTGGAGAAGAATATGGATAATTATTATACGTACAATAATTATTTTTTAAATGATATTGTCAAACTTATATGTAAGAGTTTCTAAGAAATTACACATTGGTGACTTTATTCATCAAGCAGTAGGTTTATGATTTCATTTTGTAATTAGTCTAAGAAAGAAAAAAGATTTATAGTTATGCACTGGTGGTCATCAACAGTGTATTGGATTAGTAATTGTAAATAAGTATCGTGTTTCATATTAAAATAATAATATCTTCTTGTCAAGATTTCATAACTTTCAATTATTGATTTGTCAACCTATCTCTAACCATTTCAATCCTCAAAACATGAATATCAAATAATATAGCCTCTTTTGGGCCTCATTATAATTAATTTCAAAATATAAATCATTTATTATAAATATTTATCTCAAGTCAAATGTCTTTTGCATGTGTTTTTGTTTTGTAAAAATAAAGTACATATAGTACAGTGGGACTTTGATAACTCAAACTTCTATAAGTCGAAAACCTCTATAAGAGTATGAATCTTTGAATTTTCTAATGCTTTGCTTCTATAATTTGAAAACCCTGATAGATCGAAACTACGATATTTCGAAGCATATTACGTTTCCCTTGAGATTCGAGTTATCAAAGTTCCACTATATTAATAGTTGACGCTGGATATTTCATTACAACAAAAAATAAGTAGGGCATTCAAATTGCTCAATGGCATTATCGATGCTGATTTTAAAACAGAAATTTCCATTACATTTATTTTATATATCCTGTTTATCCATATTGGATCATACACTCAAGGTCGCACTACCAATGATTCTATGAAAATTATACTGTAAAACAGATGTACCTAGTGAACAGACTATTACATGTAATATTCAAGTTAATTGTAATTTTCCACTAGCTGTCATACTGTCCATATGATAGTACGTTATATCGATGTTATTTATTTGAGTACGAAATAACAATTATCATGTACATTACAAATAACAGGGCATCCACTGGGCATATACCTCTAATATCGGTACACGTCTATTCTCCAAACAGAGGATCCTCCCCACTCTTTATGGCTTTTCATAAGAGGTTTAATGTGGTAAGAGATTCCCATTTGTTGTAAATCATAGATTCATTTCTATTATGTATATATTGTACATATAAATTATACAACATTGCCCTAATAACAAAATATACAATTTTGGGTTATCATCTGAATAATTACATAAATAGATTAACAGTTTTCTAGATTAGCATGAAGTAACTCAGGTGTATACAATTAACACAAAACATACAAGAAGACAATTCGCGTTTTTGTTTTTAAGGTGGCACTGAAGTGGTTGTTTCTGGTATTAATTTACATGGTTTTTATGCAATAGGTATTCGACTAGTTTTTACCTAGTCGCATATAAAATATACACGCTCGATTTTTCTCTCTTCCAGTAATCAGTATTATTAATTCTATCAATATTTCACAGTCGGTGAGAACTGACATATCAATTTCTATTTTTGGAACTGTACATAATAAAAGATAAATAATTATTTTAGAATTTACTTGGAACAAAAATTTGATGGCTATAAAAAACAAGTTCAACAATCATAGTTTCTACGGCCGCGTTTCTGACTCTTACAACATATAAAATATTTTATACATTTTTTGGAACGTCGAAGTAATTGATTGGTAAAATGGACTTTTTGGTCAAAATATCCTCATGGAATGTTATCTACTTAGGAACTAAAGTTATAAGGAAATATTTCTGGATTATTTAAATAATCGTAAAACATGCTACGAATTGTTTAGTCGTACCAAGTAACTGTTTAATGTTTTTTTGGAATGCTAACTTCAAGATATACATGAATATAAACATATTACGTATATCTTGTCAGTAGTTCATGTGCTATATTTTGAACGTGGTAAATAATTCGCTCTGATATTGCTAAAAAATATATTAAAACATTTACTGTTGTTCTTGATCTGACGGAGAACAATAATTTCATTATGATAGGGGTAATATTCCATTCATGTACATATGCATACTCACTTTTGGAAACACGATATAAACTTTTATCAGGAAATAACGTTCACATTCACGACATGCATTTCAAACTCTTCACCGTTACTTTAAGTGCTAACATTACACCAGGTACGTTATCGTTCGCAGGTGACAAGGTTCACAATTAACAATCATTTAAGAATACAAATGTACCGCAAAGGTACTTGCGCGAATTCAGCCACAGAATTGTTACACACTCAAACACTTATTTTAATTCTCTTCATCACAAAACACGAATAAAAAGTTTAACGAATAAACCACTGTTCCTAGATCTTAATTTCACAAAAATGATACAGTTCTGATAATTTCCTTAGAATAGTATTAGATCGATGAAAAAAATCAATCACACTTCCACCACATTGCGAACCAATTGCACAGTCCATAATTTCATCAGTGCTCATCGATCAGAGGTACTTGATTTCTTTTGTTTTTGAATATTTAATGTACATTGCCCGGAGGCTGCATAGTTGTATAAACAGTTTCTGTTGGTTGGTAGACATGAAAAGACATAAGCGATGCCTGCTCATTCTCCTGCTGACTTGGTTGTTCCTGTTGATTCAATTGACTCTGTTCTTGTTGCAAATTTAGAATCATTGGTTTCATATTTGAAGCATTGGTGCTGGAAATTGATGAAGTTGTAGTAACTGGAAGAGGGTGTGGCAAACGTTCAGGGGGAACCAATGGTACGGAAAGAGTAATTGGTACAGGAAGCACATTTACTCCTTGAATACCAGATGACGTCAGTCTTCCTGTAGTATTACTAGTAACACTGATGCACTGATTAGCCTGAGGAGATGTTGTATATGTTGCGTACGGCATGGTAACCTAAGAAAAAAAGTTTTATATGAGCATTCACGAGTAAAACATAATTATTATATAGAAAACTTCCTCATTACATTTCAAATAAATACTCACATTCGATAATGGTGAAAGAATTCCATATCTTGCTATAAATAATTGTTCCGATACTCTTCTCAGCTCCTCTTGTTGGTGTACAATCAATTGTTGCAACTCTTCATGCTTACGCTGTAGTTCATCTTGAATTTGATTTTGTGCCGGAGTCATTACTATACTTGGCTGATGTATAAGCTATAGGAAGTTTTAAGCAATGTTACTTAATTTCAACAATTCTTTTGCTTATAGTTTTCCAAAATGCTGCTTTACCTCTGGCATTTGTAATGGTGAGATTATAGGTGGTGCTATTGTGGCAAACCCAGCAGACACTATAGGCTGAACAGGTATGGTTGTCATATACTGAGGCTTATCCAACAAATTTGAATACGATTGATTTATTTCCGGTTTACGATGATCTTCAGTTTTTCGCACTGACTTTAGAGCAACGTTCTGAGTTGAATTCGTCCGGAGGTGGAAACTGTGAGTTTGATGGGACTGCCTTGAGCATTGCGATTCTGCAGAGATTGTCGTAGTCACTGATTCCCTGCCTTGTTGTCGTGGTCCGGGACTTACGGCGACGCATCTCGATGCCTTGGATGAACTTGATGACCAGGATGGGGTTGTCACGTTGCTGAGGTATGACGTAGTCACCTTATAACAAGTAATCCTGGATAGAGCATTCTTGCACTCTTGACAACTACGGGCGTTTTCTTGACTTTTGACACTTATTCATTTTGACTCGACAATAGTCAAAACATTTTATTTGATTTTAGGTACCTGTTGTTGATTTTTTGATGGCAAATCCATGGTATCACGTTCTGGACAGTTGTCAATTACTTCTAAATTTTTATTCAATGATTTTATAACGTCTATGTAATTGACGACTCGATGACTGCATACAATAAACTCTGGTTTTGAGTTCCATTGGTTGTATGTTATATAGAATCTGGTTTGAAGCCAAATCCATTGTTGACCCTTGGTAAGAAATCTATAATAACATGAGGTCCCTTCGCCCTTCTGAATCACTAAAAGAAATTCCTCAGTTCATATGTCTGGATTTTCTTATAAATTGCAGACCAGAATTTTAAGAATGAATCTAGTTCGACAAATTTTTCAATCGACTCACAAGATTCGTGACAAATTACGACTTTATCCAAGTCGTCGATATGATAATAGTCATAACCGGAAGTCCCAAGTACTTCAAATGGCAAGTACCCTATGATTGGCGGAGCTCTGTGATCCAGGAACAAGAATTTCCACTCCAGGCTGTGCCTCGATGTGAATTCGGATTTACTATTGTCCACCATTGATAACTCGCGAATGAGTTGTGGCGTCTGAAGACGACCTGTGCCTACAAAAACTAATCTAAAAAAAAGGACCCGAGAAATAAGGTAAAATTATTATAAATATTGTACAATGCTTCCCTTTAACTCATACTAATATTCATAATAAATGTAAGACGAACTTTGAATCATTTCCCTGAGTACCACTATACTGGCTACCGGGCATCAAATTATCTACATTGGTCTCGGTATCCGATCCTAAAAGTATGAAGAACAATTATAAATTCATCAAAATTAAATTTTAATTCAATTTTAAAAACGGGTTAACACTTACGAAAATATCCAATAAACTGAACGAGTTCGTAAACTGGTTCTTCTTGAGAATCTAAACCTCCTCGTTTTATATGGCAAGTAAAGGTGATTTGATTATCTACAATGAAAGGAGTAAGGGATGATTTGTAAAGAAAAATATATAAGAAAAATTCATTCATAGCTGATAATTTTATAAAATTACCTTGTCTATTACTCTGGTCCACGGGATTCTCGTGGTTTATTAGGATGCTGTAGAGCTGTGCCTGATCATCTTGGTAGGTTATTTCATAAATAGTGGATTTTGATAGTTCATTGGGTAGATATCCAAGTAGGGATGTGACACTTTCAGATGCATAATAAATACGGCCATCCGATGAAAACACCATAATGAATCCGTCCAATGCCTATAGGCAAATTAAAAAAGTCACAAGTTTTGAAAAGTCTATATAGTATACATATAAGGCCATGAGATTAATATTATTTTTAAATAACACATATCCTTATGGTTTACGGCTATTAATAAAAAAATTATATATACAATGTAATATAAGGAATACAGCGGGGACATTTTGCGGACGTTTCATGGACATGACAAACAAAATAAAATACAATCCTACCTCGAGGATCAGGTGGGTGAATTCTTCATTAGAGAGGAATGAGGGTTTCCAATTTTCTTGTATCTCATGAACTCTGGATCTCACGGCAATTTCTGTAAAATAGAAGAAAAAGCTTTTTAAGTATTTTTCTTCTTTAACTAGTTTTACAGGATGCACTTACCAGCGTGATTTTTCAAAAAAAGTATTGTTGACTTCAGTACCGTCGATTTGTCCATTTTTCTGGCATTTGAATTCACCATATTGCCCAGCTCGTTCACCAACATGTTAAACTGGTCCCTGCGTTTCTTCTCGCTGAGATTCCGCGATTTTCTAATAAAAGAAAAAGATGCCATCGTACAATCGTGTTAAAAAATTAATTTGTAATTTGTTTTTAATCGAACTCACCGTTTTGTATCATCTTTGTCGTCGACATCATCATCCATCGTTTCGCTGAAATAAGAAACGAGGATTTTATCGCGTGCAACTTTTTTATTTTTGCTGATTCCGAAATACCTTGATCGTACGAGTAAAATTTCTAAACATTGTTCTTCCTGTCTTTTACTTTGATGCAATTTGATTTATATTCTAAAAAACTAAATAGTCAGGATAGTTATATTTAGTTTTTAAAATGTTTCTAAAAAATTTTACAGGTTCAGATATTTTTCCCCCCATCTCGATGAAATATAAACAATTATTTTTAATAACAATTAATAGATCCAATTATATTAAGAATGCATTAAAATTTATTTTATGATAAATTTATGTACTGCTTCTAACGTGCAATAACTACCAAAAATAAGATATTTGAAACAAGTTTACATTTTACATATAAATTATTGAAAAGTAACTATATCTTTGTATTAATTAAATTATCAATTTTACTTATGGATAATGATTACAAATCATTGTAATCAATTTTATTTCTTAGTACTCGGTTTGAAAATTCAAAATTCAATTTATATTGATATTATGTATCTGAAATGGACATATTCGAATACTTTTAGTATTGGAATACCAACATACATATATAAGTCAAATCGGTATTCATTCCAAAATGAATGAAGAATACTAGATTCGAAAAATTAATAACGAGTCGAGTTGGATTTATTAAAAATTTTAAAATAAATACTGAATTGAGTTGGATCCTTTTTGGAATAACTATTTACATAATCGAGTTAGATTTTTTATTTATTATTGAAGTAAATACTTAATCGAGTTGTATTCGTTATTTACTTTTGTAATAAATACTGAATCGAGTTTGATTCGTTATTCATTTTTGCAATGAATTTGAGTAAAATTGTTTTGAGTATCCGAATACAAAAGTATTCGATATGCCCATCTCTCTTATGTATATCGATTAACATGAAACTCCATAAAGGCATAAGCTCGTTGGGTGTTTTTCATTTATCGACACGCTTTGTCAAAAAACGGCACATTCCTATTTCATTTACTGCTTATGGGCCTTGCGCAGCAAAGGTAGTAGGCTACGACCAATGGGCAAAGAGGATCAGCTGGGACGTCATAAATCAGACCCAAAGCATCTTGTAAAGCCGTAAATGAAACAAGAGTGTCTCGAAGTGTATCGGTAAAATTATTAGATCTTGTATCGTCACGTGTTCACGTGCCGACAATGTTACACGTGTTTCTTATTATGATAAGGACAATAAAGCTTTGTCCAATAACTGAATACAGCGCACGATAAAATAGAAGAGGGATAAGACGAATTTCTCGATCATTGAAATTGCAACAAGTGGAATTGGAGTGATTGAACACAATTGAGTTTTAAGTCCATTTAAAGTCGGTAAAAATCTTTTAGATTATTTTTTTTTATTATTATAATTTGATATCGATAGGACAACCAAAGAATATCCATTCGAACTTTACGAATAATAAAATCGAGTTATATTTTATTTTATACATTACAAAAAGAATCAAGCAATGATCTCGGTGACTCCGAATTTCTTCTGTTTTACTATATAAAAATTCAGGAAAAAAAAGCGTATAGATAATGCCTAAAAGTCCAACGTCTCGTAGCGAACGTTTAAGAGACGTCAAGTGTTGTGAGTTATCATATTGTATGAGAAGAAGCTGAAAGTGGAAGAAAGACAAAAAGTACAATGTAAAGATGATAGAGAGAGGATAATTAAAAAAAATAAAAGTTACTTCTAATAATTAATTAAAGTAGGCGCTTTTAAATAAAATTAAGTAATCGACTTTTTTGGTTATCTGGAAATACGCAAACTGTGAATGACAGCTAAAAACATGATCTTCTAGGACTTACTCCGAATGACGGGTTGAACCTTTTCTAATGAAACTCGTCATTGTGGCAACAAGTTCAATCACTTTTCACGAGATCGTAATTATGTATATCGTATTCATGCGTGATAAAATGGACGTCGCGATAAACGTCATAATCGACCCAATAACACTTGCATTTTTTGTTCACAGTGCATCAATCGTAATCGTCGTTCGACAGCCGTGCAATCTTTTACTGTAGCGTCCCGTTCGATAATTATGCCATTGGGTCACCGGAAATTCAAACAGAATTATGGGATTCAAATTGTAGTTCTTTTTATTTTTTTATTTTTTTTGTTTATCGAGGCCCGACCTCCTTGCAGTATCTGCCGACAGATATTCGTCTCTGAGATACACTGTTTAACAGTGAATGCACTTGGTGGCACTTGGAATGACTGGAACACGAATACTGTAAACTAAAGAGGAACAGCAGTGCCAACATGATTTTCACAACGATGATGCCAATAACGAGGAATTGATAAATGTCACTAGGAAGCCATTATCGGATGCCTCCCGTCATTTTGTCTCTAATTTATCTTTTGTACCACGGTGTATCGACCCAGATAACATGATGGCGCCACATTCCTCTCCGAGGATTACGTACCATCCAATTTATCGATAAGATAGTCCATTTACCTTCAGTTACAAAATTAGAACAATCGCATATCACCGTCGGGAAGTTAACGTCAAAAGATAAAAATTTTTAATGCCAACTTTCAGTACTTTTAAATATTTTTTGCCAGGATTTCTGATTTTCAAGTCTCAATATCCAAGAGAAAATTAAATTTTACTTGTTATTTAAAAATCTTTTAATAAAATAAAAAACAAATTGCGGAGCAAAATCAAGCAAATTGAGAGCAATTAATTCATTAATTGAATATTTTTTAATCATTATATAAAAGCAGCAGAGTAATTAGGAAAATATAAGGAGCAATTCTTTTTTTAGGCATTAAAAACATACAGTTTTATCTTTTGACGCTAACTTCCCGACGGTTTGCATATCACCTGAGACACTCTTTTCGAATCCATTCCCAACTATCCTAACATGACGTATAGATGGCAGCACGTACACCTGAAACTAGAATTCAAAATGATCTCCAAATAACTCAGGTTCCGGCTTAGGCTCTCTGAGTCAATTAATACAATTTCAAAAGAAGTGTCAATAAAAGAATCACTGATCAATAATAAAATCATACAAACAATTCCACTAGGTTAATAAAACGATAAATTTTAATAACAAAAAAATACAAAAATTTCTCATACCGTAAAAATATAATTTCTAAGCATAAGTATCGCTGGTAAAAAATTTTTCAAAATACAACAATCAGCAGAAAATCAATCAGCAACGTGCGTTGTCAAACAATCCAGTGAATTGCAGCTGTAATTCCTAACCAACTTTTTTCTACGTTGATCAAAGAACACGTGGTGTTTACATAAACTCGAAGAAAATAATTGACAAAGGCGACTCGAATAATTCCATTTCGTATTACGCAGTATGAAATATCTATTCCCGTATACCATACAGCCAACTATTATTTCCAAGTGATATTCTATGTCAGATATATATTTCGTGAGAATTTAATTCCGCGCAGCGTACAGTCAGCCGATACCGTAATGCACTCAGCCAACCTAACCTTTATTCGTAACAATTCTCATATTACAATCGCACGTACATCTTTGATGTTTGATATAAAACTATTTGAAGTCACAAGCATTCAGATAATATTGAACAATGAGTAATGTTATCATTCTTGATCAATGGCCGAACGCGTCTTGTACATTTCTCGATCGCAGCGCCTCCACCGGCAGTGCCGTCTAACTAAAATCATCTGTTACACGTTCCCAATGATTTAGTCATCGATCTGGTGAAATCTTACACCCCCTGCCTGTCACTAATTACTCATTAGAGGTCAGTACGTTAACGAACACGCGAGCGATATCATGCATCTGACAAAGTGCTGTCTGGCTATCGTAACGGTAAGTGAGGTTATGAACGAGCTTTGATAAAATTGTAAAAAAATAATTTTTCTGACGACCGAATAAATGCTCTCGAGTAATGAAAATTATTATTTTTCTTTCCATTAGATTTCGTTGGTGAAAGTCAGTGGAAATTTGTCAGATCGTCAAGAGCAAAGTGTTGAAAGTTCGTTGAACCAGAATGAAAACTCCACTCCTTATTGGGAATATATTTTAAGGGAGTTTGTATTCAAAACAATCTCACCACCACCGCCAGCCAACAATGCACTGTATCGTCGATTATTGGAAGCGCCGTTCTACTCTGGACCACTTCCTTCGCTGGATGATCAGGATTCGATAATTTTATCCCGAGGAGATGTCTTCTACCTGCCAAACGGACGTTGGATTCTCTGTCAGGAGGGTTGCACGAATTGTGGAGTTTGTGCGGAGCAAAGCAACCCTACGGTAAAATGGACGTTGAGAAGGTTGAAGCGTAAATCATCATTGAGCACAGTCAGATACGATCTTCAATTAACGATCGTTCCTCAAGTTGATGAGAGTTATCACATGAAGAATCTCTGGCCACGTACCTACGTCTACGTGACGACACTGAACGACCAGGATAAAAGACCTATGCAAGATAAATCGTCAGATTTTTTTAATCCGTACAGCATCACTGGTCCAGGTCAACTGGCGTCGGACGAAAATACCCATAATATTCTTATCGACGAGGAAGCTGGGGACGGATTATTTTCATCGTCAAAAAAAAATAAGAAAAATTCAAAAACCTCGCAAACCATCGAACAGGATGCTGAGAATTCGGCTGTTGGTCCAGAATTAAATTTTAAGGATAAAATTGAAGAGGATTCCGTGGATCAGACGTATCTGCGCAGAAATATTTACGGTAGGAGGTATCGGTCGCGGGATAAACCTTCGGGACATCCTGGACCTCTGACCCTCAATCAGCCTCTTGGATTATTCAATGCATCCGACCCGATCGAATCTGACGTGGATTCCACGAATCCGCGTGTTATACTGGGAACTGATCAACTTGGGCAGAAGCATCTGGTGCACATAGTACCGGGAGATAATAAATCTGCAAACAGTACAGTCGAATCTTATGGCAATGATCCTGTGCAGATGAGTGTCGACGATAACAATAATAATAACGATGAGATCATCAGTGCAAACGATAAGGACGAGTTCACACTTAAACATCCTACGTACGATAAGGTCGTCAGAAAAGTATTGGATTCGTTGAACAGTCATCGATTGGCTATAGAAAAATTTTTTGTTTCGAAAAACAATGATGGTAATTTTGTAAATAATTTTTCACTCAACAATCTCAAGTCGAACGAATTAAGAAAAAGAGATGATTCTACTTTTCACCTGACCACTGAATCATATAACAACGACATGAACGATGCCGAACGATCGACGATCGTTAACGATTGGAGAATTTTGATTAATCACGATAACGATAACACGGGTGAAAATCACGAAGTACCGGATTCTGGTAATTTCAGGACCGAGGGAAAAATAATTTTTGAAAAAGAACCATTAATCGGTCCGGATCTTTTGATGGAATCGTTGAACAAAGACTCCGACGAGATTCTCATGACGGAACCTAAGGAGTATGACGATAATTTTCAAAAACTCATGACCCATCAGAGGTACGCGTTTCCGCCCGTAATTTCGAATTGGACGGATTTTAGAAATTTTGAAAGAGGACGTATAACCACTTCTTCCAATCTCGTGGGAAGAATCATGGGCTACGATCATGATAACGCTACGGATTTTTTACGTGATAACAAATTTGTATATTAAAAAAGAAAATGTAAAATAAAATTCATCCCCATAAATAAAATTGGCCTCTTCAACGTTGGATTTGCGTTTCAACCGGATTTTGTTTATTTAATTTATACGGTTATATAAGAAGTAGAGGTTGTTAAGGGATGAAAGGTTATCTAGGTAACTATTTACTTGCTTACCCGGTTACATATCGTATCCTGTATTCAGATATTGTAGGGCGAATTTGTGCAAGCGACTGAAGGTTGTGTACTGTAGTATAAGGGTTGAGAAGCGGAGGTAAGCCGGTGCTTATATTTAATTAAGGAGGATACGGGCTCCGAGTGAGAAGGAGAGGCAAAAGCAAAGGGGGCGAATTCGTGTTACTTGTCTAATTATCTACCCTTCCGTTTTCTCCATAACTCCAACCTTCGTCCCTCCTTGCTGCCACCCCCTCCCGCCGCCACACTGTTACCCCCTTCACAGTTTCCAAGACATTCAGATTTCTCGGAGAATTTTCTACTGTCTATCCCATCTTCTGGGAATCTCGTTCATTCGCTCGTCTCATTTTCTCCCTTCTGAGTTACGTCTGACAACTTAATGTATTATATATATATATATATATTAAACTAAGCAGGCATTCAAAAGGGCGCGAATTTTAAATTTTATAAAGCAACGTACTGTAAGTTATCACCGACTGCGAGGATAAGGGTAATGGGTGTACTACCTTAGATAAACTTTTTAATTAGTTTGTTTTTACCAATTTTTTTTTTTATAATTATAATTCCTAATGGAGATTCACCTGTGTAAAATTACTGTACTAATTTAAATAGGATCGATAGGGATTTTTCGTTTCTTATAATTTTGTATGCATTTGATTCTTTTGCAGGGCTGAGGATTTGATTTTGATTGTAAATAAATTCATTTCGCTGAGATTTTACGTGACTTATGTATCGGTAAGGACGGATATGCACGTGGCAATGGGTTATGCTGATCTCCCAAGAAGCAGGATAATCCCGAGATGAAAATCAAGAAAAGGTGGGAGGATATATCTACGCCCCTACGTGGCATACAGGAGAGTAGCTGAAGCACTCACCGTTAAAAGCAAGCACCGCGTAGAAAAATAAAATGCAAGAGTGCAACCGGGGCTTATCGTGAATTCAGAGACTTACGTGCGCAAGCGCACAAATAAGCTGCCGGAGAAAATGGATGAACTAGATTTATTATGGAAGATACGCGTCGTTTAACTTTAGCGCGAGAGGGTGTTGAATGGGTAATAAATAAATTTGAAAAAAATTTCAAAGAAACAAGAACCACGTGCAATGCAAAGAAAATTATAGGTAAATAAGGTGAACAAAAAAATTAATACAAGACCTGAGTCAAAATTTTATTATTGCGCTCTGCAGAGCAGTTGTCAATCTGCGTTCGCTTGGGCTACGCCGCTTGGTCTACGGGTCTGTACCTAGTCAGCTGGCCACTTCCAATTACCATGCGTCGGGAACATTTTGCGCCCTGATCGACGGGGTTTGCCTTCGTAGGCGAATCTGGTTCCTTACGTCTGACCTGACCGAGGTTTGGCTTGCGGCAGGAAGTGACAAAGGTTGAAAGCGTAATTTTTGATCTCTTTGAGGATCACCAGACTTCGGTCGGTCGCTGCTGCCAAGTGATTCGTTGCGGTCAACTGGACTAGGGGTGGTCGCGACTTTTCGTAGTCTGGCTCTCCTCTTCCCGTCTTCCGGGTCTGCGACCCAAGCAGCGCACTTGCTTGGTCCAAGCCTCTTCACAGGATTCTTCTTTGTCAAAGTCTCTGCTCTCGTCTCCCAGTGCTCTGTGCCTGGGACTGAAGTCTGCCGAAGGTCGGAATCCTCTCCGAGACCCTCTCGCCCTTGGGTCACAGCAGTCTACGGTTACTTGGAGTATCTGTGAGCCGGACCCAGGTTGTCCGTAGGGGCTGGACCCGATTGCGTGTATTTCGCGATCTAGACTGCCTGATCCGGTCCTTTGGAATTGTTTCCTGTTAAATGTAATGTCTGTAATAATGATTGTTCGTATCATCATCTTTTGCTTGAGGTTTCTTGCCTTGGGCCTTCAGCTCATTTCGCACCATCTTCCCTTATAACCTTCACTCTTTACCGCTACTTCCAAAACCGTGCAAGACAGTCAATGGGTCTATTTAAATAACTTCATCGCTGCCATTCATCATCATGCGTGAAAATCCACAGCCATGTTGAAAGCTACTCTATTACTATACTAAGCGTACACTAGAAATACAGTATAGATTTAAACTGTACCCGTATTAGATTTTGATAATGCATTTTGAATCTATACCTATAGTATGGGATATAGTCCCATTGGCTATACGTCTATCTATAGTTCTTCCGAATGCCCATCTGCAGATCCACTACACTATATAATCCATACTCGAGAAATACCAACTGTAGAAATGCAAAAAAATAAATAAATTGAAAATATTACTTTTTGCATAAATAATCTTAGATATTGAAGAAGAAAAAAATTGTTGACGTCAAAAATTTTGCGCCCTTCGCTGTATAACAGGAAGAAATAAGTAAACGTAAAGAGCGCAAGATAAAATAAATATAGAATGACAGGAAGTATGAAAAGAAAATTCGACAAACTTGAATGCCACGAGTTTGACGCCGAAGCGTCGCTGCTACCAACTGTACTCCCATGGCTTTCGAGAAGCCAAAGCAGGGCTTACTAAACGTAGACTCGGGGCAGGAGGGGAGGCTTAGGTCTTCAGATATTTAAATCCCCGCGAGTGACTTGAGAGCGACGCGAATTTTACTCGTGGGATGCTGAATGGTGGGCTTGAGAAGCAGGGTTGCCAAACTTGGGGGTTGGGAAAACAGTCGTAGACTGAAAGAGCACCATGCAGAGTTTTTCAAGCGTGACGTGTATTCTGTCAGACTACCGTTTTTCCAAATACATAGTGCACGAAGCACAAGACGTTATGGGTACCAGCCTTTATGTACCCAATGTACCTTGGAAGGTACTAGGTACATTGGATAAGGAGGGAGAAGACTTCATCTTGAGTAGTGCACTGCTACGCGAGTAGTTGTCTAGGGACTTTACTACTACTAGGGATATTATTGCTCTTATAAAAGAGTAAATGCTTTTTTTTTACTCATGGAGTAAAATGTTTTCCAAATCTTCAATACGTCAATATTGGGTACTATTGTAAGATCAGATATATGCATGTGTTATTTGATTCTGGCTGTAAAAGGAGAAAGTGTTAAAATAAAAAACAAAGTTGACAGTGATTTATAAATATTTTTATATAGTTAATTGTGGATAATCATTTTTTTTAGGTACTTGAGATAAGATTGAATTGGTTATATATGGTATATCGTGGATTCCAGGTTCGACTTTAACAGGGATCACGTAGACGGCCAAGAGTTAACTTGAGTACCCCGGCGGTGAGAAAGCTTCGACCATGGACGCCAGATATAACCGATCGCTTTGAAAGTTCTCGTGGCAAGTTCTTATCGAGCAACTACCAGGGAGTGAAGGATGGAGAGGGAAAATGAGGGAAAGGAAGAAAAAAGGTGAGCGGAATAGAGTTGAGTGGAAGTCAGATCCACTTGGCGTTTTCAGAGACTTGAGTTCTTTTTACTAGACATTTCATTATAAGTATTGTAATGACTATTTTTTTTTATCGAAATTAATGAAATTGGGCGCCAAGTACAGAGAAGCTGTACCGCTTAACTGTCTCAAAAATTTATTATGCCTAGCTCTTATACAGAGGGGTCTTGGGTTTTGGAGATGAACAACGAAAACTGAAAAATTAGACAATACAAGACGATAAGAATTGTTTGAAATTTAAGAAAACAAAGTGAGTTCCAGTAGCACGCCGAAGAGTTCTGCAGTTCCTGATACTATTTAAAAATAGTTCCGATGGTTAAAGCCAAAAAAACAAAATTAATACTTCCAAGGTGCTAACTTTCCGTAACAACTCAATTTTTGAAAAATGTTTCTTTAATAGGTTTTTTCAATAGTTCTCGAGGAGTTCTATAATTCCTTGTAAGTTTTAACAATAGTTATGCTACGTTATACCGGTAAAGTATCTATTAATGATACTGATGGCACTATACGCTTCAATGCAAACAAGCATGAGGCGCTGGCTTCCAGTGTTGTTTTCCGTTGAGTTTCGTCATAGTTCTCATTAGAACTGACTGTTCTAACTATAGTTCCGCTCGGAACTGCACTGCTGCACTCATCAGTGCATGCAGGCATGAGGTGCTGGTTTCCAGTGAGTAGTGTAACAAGGGGGGTTCTAGATACAGATTCCTGCACCGACATTTACCGACACTTCGAGAGTCTTCGGAGGTTCGTATCCATGGTAAATCGACGTCGGCTGATTCGTCTGAAAAACTAAAAAACTAAAAAAAAATCTAGAGTTCTCTTGGCATCCTGCAAAGTACTATACATCTTGATGGATTCCAGCACATAAGATGTTGGTCCTCATAGTCATCGCTGAACGCGAATCTGCCGTGGAGTCTTGACCAACTGACTTGCCGGGCAGAGGAGAGTACCCGACGGAGACATCTCCACGGACCGGCAAGGTCCAGGTGAGACACCGGCACCCTGCTGGCAAAGGGCTGTAGAGCAGGTAGTGATAGCGTGTTGTTACGGTCAAGAGCAGGAGAGGTACCCCTTAACCCGAGTTAAGGACGCGGTTCCCAGCTCTTACCCAATGTCCTGGGGAAGCGGTCGTGGAGGATTTCCAGTTATTACGTAACGATTCGCTAAGGAGCGTTCTCGATTTAGTTTAAATGGCCGATTCGAGGTAAAGGATAACAGTTATCGGCTGTAAGGATCTCGACCAATCAGAATGATCAGTTCTCGAATTTCACTATTGTCAATTAAGCTTTAAACCAGTCTGTCTTGGGACACCGATCAAGGTGCTTCGAGTTGGTTCGCGCTCCCGTACTATTTGTTGACAGTTTTTCTAGCTGTTTCCTATACGGTATAAAAAGTTCTCACCTGTGCAGTTCTCGCGTTGTTTAACATCCGTAAAATCCTATCGATTTTCTGTGTATGTGTTTCGGAGGTGCAGTGTTGTGCTATAGTGCAGTGCCCATCTGAGGGTCCCCCGGATGCTGTTCTCGGCCTTCACAGATAGCTGATCCAGCTCCGGTGAGTACTCCCAATTTATTAACCGGTGGAGGGATTTCGATTTCATAGCTCCGATTCGTTCTGCTGCGTTCGACCTAGCAGTCTGAGCGGCCGTGCATTTCCGTAATCGTCCGCTCCCACTCGTGCATCCGGTTGCGTCTGCTTATTTTACGCGACCCCAAAAAATCGACAGAATCCGTCGAAAATCGGCACTATAGTCTCTCCCGATAAGTTTCGTCAGAGCTTTCGTTTTGATGGAGTTGAGACTGTTCCACCTCAGCTGCCAGGTCATACCCACTCGTCAGTTTCCGGTAAAAAAAATAATTGGCTGACACCCGCCTGGCATCCGAATGAATAGAAGAAGGATCTACGGCCAAAGGTGACCTAGGTTAGTTCTCAGATTTTCGTTATCGGTTTCCAGTTGGGACGGACGTTATGACGTCCTTGCAGAACACTAGTACCACAAACTACATACCTCTCACAACTTAAACACGTAAGTCAGTCATATGTTGAGCTGAAATAAAAGGATCGGATTCGTCGTGTCGCTTGCATACGGGTGACCCCGTAAGGAGGTTGTTCCTTCCATCGAGAGCTTTCAATATCCTGTAAAAGGAATCGCAAAAATTCGGATATTAGTTCTTCTGCACATAGATCGTAATCGTGTGCGAGTTCAGGGGGAGAGAAAGAAGTAGGGAGGAGTAGGAGCGAACCCCGGGCGTCGGCATGGTTTGTATAAGGCCTCCGCTGCTGCCTTTGAGTCCGTGCCAAAGAACATTTCATATGAAAATAAAGAAAATAAATCGGCATGCCTTCCGAGACGTTCAGACGTTCGCGTAATAGGAAAGGAAATAGGATGCCGTTGCACCTGCGTGTTTTTAGTCTGAAACACTGCAGCTACCTACCCCCTTTATCTGCAGGTGCATGCATTGCACTTACCATTTGCGATGCACTTCGAAGCATTTCCGATGCCGCGTTAAACGCGTTTGTTTGCTCGTGTGCACTTTATGCAATTTTTCCATTATTCTTTTTGCCCTTGACGATCGGTCCCTTTGTGTCGGACTTTTTACATTTTTAAAAAAACAAAACTCGTATTCGAAGTGCCGCTGGATATCGGTATGCCTTCGGTTGGGAATTTGAGGAAAAAACTTTTTTTGGATTTCCTTCCCCCTCTAGGGATTTTTCTTTTAAGTCCTCAAGGTAATTTTTCTTTCGTTTATTGGTCACGCTTTGAGTGGTTAAATTAATTCATTTTAATATGCATCGGCTTGCAATCAGTAAAGTGCTTTTGAGTGCACGAAAGCTCATAGAATCGGCCGGGCTTGTAGATATAAAATTGCAGTTATAAAATTAATGGGAGCGCGGAGCGATGACGATAATAATAATGACAGTGGACTGTACGATATACCAAATACGAAACCGAATTTCACAATTAATGGAATTGTTGAAAATTGTTAATGGAAGAAAAAAATATTTAATTCCAATCGGAGTGACGTCAGTCGATCGTCGCGATAACGTTGGGCAGTATTAACGTTGGAATCGATGAATTTCGATGTTTACGTAATTCCTACGTAAATAACTCACCATTAATAAGTACGTAACGCGACGTTCGGTAGCTGTTTCAAAAATATGAAATGGAACGGTTTTTTTTTTTTTTTTTTTTTTTTCGGGCGGGTCTTTTCATCTTTTGCTAAAGAGACCAATTAGCTTCGTCTCCTCCAATGTACAGATGCCGTAATCTCATCGGTGGCCATCAGGGACGGCTTTTGATCTTTCGCTAAAGAAACTCGGCGGGATCTAGCTGGGGAAGGAGGGTGGCGAAGAAAATGTTGAATACTCGGCGTCTCCTCTCTCCCTTCAGACACCTTTTGACCTTTGTCTGAAAAGACTCTCGGGGTTATCCGATCTTGATCGACTCTCACGTTCAAGTAATAAATCCAGTCACGGCTTCAGAAGCACGTGGAATTGGGTGTCGAGGGATTTTGAAAAAAAATGCAATCAAATTTTCGAAAAAACCATTCGCCGCTGAAAGTCATAAATTTTGGTCGGGAGTGAATGAGTGAGTGGATATGAATATTTTTTTTTGCACAGTAGAACAAATACCTGCCCTGCTATACGTACAGAGTTGGATGGAAGTTTGCGCAGTTTCGAGTTCCCAATATCACAGTCTTCGAATTTCAATGCGTTTCAGAGATGATCGCGAGCCAAAGTGAAACGCGGGGGGGGGAGGGTGGTAGGGAAGAAGGGGGTTAGTCGACCGTCGAACACGGAGTAGGAGGCTGTGAACTACGGGACGTCGAACGTTTCACGTGCAGGCAACCCGACGTCGGCGTCGAGACGCAGGCACCGGGATACCACGTTACTTCCATGCGGACGGTGGCTTTTGATCTTTCCGAGTCTAGACTTCCTGTACCTAGTCTTTTTTTTTATTCCTCGATTTCAGTCGTGCCAACCCCCCTCTCGCCCCAACCGTTCACCGGGAAGTAAACGCTCCTGTAGGGACTTTTCGAAAACTTTACCGAACATCACCCTTATATCCGTTACTGCCTTTCAGGCTTCCCTCGCGTAACTAGACTGGTGACTATTTTTACGTTCCTTCGATATTGCCGTTTGGAATGAAAAAAGTCCCTAGATTGTGTATAACGGAGTAAGTTTTACTAGTATTTTTTTTTTTTTTCAAATTTATGTCGCTGATTTTTGAGATTTAAGTTTTTTTTGCTATTTTTTTTATTTTCGAAATATAGTCCCGCGCGTTATCCTTTTGGGGCATGTTTCTAAGTCTCGTTATCGCGTACGGTGCGGGTGTGCAAAGCAGGCGTAATAATCCCGCAGCCAACAAAACCAAAGGCGCCCGGCAACCAAATGGAACAGAGCCATTGAAAGAAGCGAATCAGGTCGATTCGAAGCTAAATTGAAATCCGGAATCCTAAGAGCAAGCGGAACGCGTTCCCGAGGTAGGAGATCACACCCCCCACCCACATTGACTTTTCTCTTTTTTATCTCTCTCTCTCTCTCTCTCCGTTTCTCCTCTCGCGCTTTCCTTCAGGCATTCGGCTCTTATACCATCCCAGTCAGTCAGCCAGTCCAGACTATAACCCATTCCACGGCTCGGCGCAACCCTCTACTTACGTTCGGTTCCAGTGAATTAAGCTAAGGGAAGTCAATTGGAAAAGTTTTTATTGGCCTTCGTTTAGGAATTTTGCGATTCGAGCCCATATCGTTTTCATTCCGAGTCCTTTGGCCTCGGTCCCATAGTCAATGAGGACCTTTTCGTTGCGGCCAAATTTCATTTTCTCTCTGTCTTTTTTTTTTATTATTATTTCTGTTGTCCATGTACCTCTTTGGTTTACAGCTTCGCATAAACTACCCACTCTGGGTTGTACGTATAATCGCGGGCATCGAAAGCTTTCGCATACCCGGAGTGGGATGCTCGGCTGGAAATATATTATAACGTTGGGCGTTTCAGAAATTTTTTTTTTTTTTTTTTTTTCTATCCATTTGAAATCCAATCCTGTAACGGCAAACGGTTTATGGGAATCGTTACGCTCGACGAAAGTGTGGCTTGTGCGAAATGTTTCTCGTAAAAACATGTTTGCGCGAACGGATTTGCTGTTTCTATCCAGGATGGTGGGGGACGTTAGTTTTCATTTTTTTTTTTTGGAGGGCGGAGGGGGGATGGGGTGGTTTTTTTTTATATATTACATACCTGTTTTTATCGTTTTTTTTCGGTTACAAGAAATTTTTTTTTGATATTGACGACAATTTTTTTTTTCTATTTTCAACCCCTCCCATCCTTTCACCCTGTCTTGCAATTTTTTTTATTTAATGTTGTATGACGCTAGAATTTGGGAATCGCACGTTTCGTCCTCGCACTTTATCCCGGATACGCGGAATGTACGGGATCATTTGCTCTAATCCCATTAGTTGAAATTTATGTGTCTATATGGAAAAGGAAAAAAAAAAAGAATGCGTTTCGAATAAAATGCAGCCATGTTCGCTCGATGCCGCTATTATTTAATTATTTTTGACGTACAATTATATCTGATGCACCGTTGTTATCGGCACCGAAAGTCAATTCACCGTTCGAACGGTATACATGTATCTCTTACCAATCCGCCTGGTGTGTCGATTGCATTATAATGCAAATTATTGAAATATTTTTTAACACGGTCAAACGTGAGGTAAACAAGTACGGATAAATGGAATATATAGAAAAAAGTAGAATTCGGATAGGACACTGAAATTCCTATGAGACAAATTCAATATACAGATTTTTGAAGTTGCGCGAAAAAGACGAACGGACGTCGTTTTACATTTTCTGAATGAAATCAACCCATTTGGCGTCTGTGTAGCTGTAGGATTGGTAAAAGGGTCAATTAATTGCGAAGATAACGTCGAACAATTTATCGATAACAGATCGACGCGCGTTTTACGTCAGACAAGAGACAGCAGCGCCGGTGGCGCTCCGAGGAACTACAGTTATCACAGTGCGTATCTATCCTAGAAAATCACAATGTGTGTAGAGAGCAATCAATTTTGTACCAGGAATTTTTCAAGAATCAGGCAAATTTCTAAATATTTTTTTTTTAGACTTCAGTAAATTTCAAAACGTAACGAATTTTTCGTAATCACGATCTTTGAGCCAAGTACGATTTTAAGACGTAAGAAAGTCTCTTTTCGATCCGTTGCACTTCAAGGGAAACAGAATTTTTGAAAATCCAACAATTTTCCAAAAATCCAAAATAACGAAAATTAAATTTTTTCCATCCTCCATACTGCGACGCGTTACATCTTTTTGTAAACCAGTCAGATCCTCCCTCTCGTTTCCGTTTAATTAATTTTTCACCAATAACTCTCTAATCGACCCATAGATTTCTCTTCGTCCGACGCCCGTCAATACCTGTCACGTACCTGGTAAACCCTGATTGTCAAAAACAGCAGATTCACACATATAACCCGACCAATCAGCATATCGCGCGAAAGCGACAACAGTACTCATTACGTTCGTAGAATAGGATCGTATTTAGCTCGGAGCAAGTCAAACGAGTCGCTGTGATTTATCCGCGAGGAGACTGGATCTGTAATAAAAAAGAACCCCAAAAAAAAAAAAAAGAAATCGATAGGACAGTAGTTGCCAGTGGCCATTGATAAAATTGATCAACGCGCGCATCGAGCGAGCATCCGGACGGCCGTTCTGGGGCTTAATTGTAAATTGTAAGCAATTTCGTAATTGCGTGGACAAAGCAATTAAACCATTTGACTGGTTATGTCTCTGCGCGCATATACGAGACTCCCCTCTTCTCCCCACTCATCGTCGGGTGCGCATGCGCACTGGCAACGGGATTCACCGGCAAATATATACCGTTTCACGATGCACCGCACAAAGCAAACATCGGGATAATGCAATTTGGATAATGCACATTTTCGATGCGTTTCCGCCCAAAGTGTCAACTTTGGCATTTGCAGGTTGATACATACTGCGGGTACAGGTAGGTGTCGTTAGGATTGTGAGTTACGACAAGAGTGGGTCGGCTCGTTCGAGCATCGACCGATTTGGTTAGTGAGAGTGATTTTTGGAAATTAAAAAATTTTTTTTTCTTTCAAACTTTTCTGCTTTTTTTTTGGCGCATTTTCCGATCGACTCGCGCTTCGAGCTTTTGCAATATTTTTATAGGGAAATGAGAAATTGCCCTTTTCCACGGTCAACGGAACGGATGAAGAATTTACGGTGACGCTGTAAACTCGTTGGCCATAAAAGTCGCGCACTGTTTTCCAATCTGTCGTAGGTCGTTGGAAGGAAGTAGCGAGGAAGGTAGTTTCGATCTCTTACTTCCGGTTGTCCTAACCTGCGCTGCATCCATGCGACGTATATGTGTATATTCTAGTTTCCGGTACAGAGGCATACGCACGTAACGTTACGAGCAATGCTCGGGGCAATCAGGGTGTATCGGTTATCATCTTGTGTTTTATTGGTCGAATATTTGTCATTTTTATTCGTTCGATTTTACGAAAATCGACGGAAATGGTTTGCACTTTTTTTTTTTATAGAATTTTTATTTTATTTATCTTTTTTTTTCTTCTTTTAATTTTCTTCCGCAAAACTTGCGACGTTCGCAAGGATATGAGTAAGCAGCTTCTCGTCCGTCTGCACAAGTGCACAAGGGTTTAAATGGGAATTTCAATGTCTCGCCGACGTTTTCGGATTCTATTTTCTGACGCGGCGTACACGTCGCTCGTACACGAAGCAACATGGCTGATCTCCATTGTGCGCATTAACGCTACGTAGAACAAGAACGGTAATGGACATTTTCATTATGCATTCGTCCTTACGTCAGAGGGTGCTAATTAGTTATTTATACTCGCCAAGCGGCACCGAATTTCCGACGCTCAAGGAAGAGGACTCTGCTTGCCATTGGTATCGCAATATTTGATTCGGGAATTTCCGTCGGTAAAACAGTTTTCACAATCGGGCCGATCACGTAGTTTTTCGGCGCTGGAAAATTTTGAGGATGCTCTCGCAACGATTTTTTAAAAAAATTGATCGGTTTGATTTATCGACAAATTTTTTTTTGCTTTCTCGACTTCTCTTTGCTACACTCGAGTTTACTCGCTTTTCGACGATCTCCAATAAGAACGGGGAAAATAAACTGGGTTAGTCAAAGACTATCGTGTACAAGCTATAAGAGCGAAATAAGAAGTCGGAAAGATAAGGTGCTAGTGTATTGGCGGATATGTATATTGCGTTTTTGAAAATCGGTTAGGTACCGGTTGCTTGTATATGGTATCTACGGGCGACCCCTGCAGCTGCTTCTGATGACTGGTAACTGGAAAAGCATCGACTTGAACAGAATTTTTTGTAATTTACTTCTTACTTTGAAAATTGTAAATAAATGTAAAAATATCTTTCTCAAGAGACTTTTGAACTTTGACGTATCCTTCGGAGGATTTGGAGTCGTCGCGTAGACAGATTCAAAAGTACGTAGCTGGATGAGGATGGAGTCGTAAAGATATAAAGGTAAAAAAAAATAAATCAAATTATGGATGCACGGAAAGAAATTTACGAAGAAAGTGAGGAAGTAAGGGTGGACGTAAATTGCAAGGGGGGTGGGGGGGGGGGAAGTGGGTCGTTGGAAGAAATGTAAAAAGGGGCCCAAAAACTGTTAAGGGAGGTAATGTAAAAAGGGATGTTTTGGGATGCTGGGCGCGGACTCATCTACTTCTGAGGATAGATACCCCCCCGGATCCTCCTCTTACCCCCCCTCTACCCTTTTATCTTATAGCCACCTTACTCCACTCGGCCTCTCTCTTTTTTCTCTCCTTTCTTGATCTCGAATTTTCAAAGTGCTACAGACCGCTTCCTCCTCTACCCCATCCACTCGACCGACGCTCCACTTCTTCACAGGGGCGCACCCTTACTTTATACCACGGGAGCCACCCCTCTTCTACGCCCCTGGCCCATTCCGCACAGTGTTGAAAAATTAAGAAGCTCCTCACGGAGTCACCCCTGATTCTCCTCACTTCCCCTTTCCCTCCCACCACCCCCACCCAAACCGTCACTAGGCAGTAAACACACGAGGCTGCGGTACCTGCGCGGAATACGTTTCAACCCCTAAATTCTAACTACTAATTACCAAGACCTCAACCCGTGCGTATGCAGCAGCAACCGCCTACTTCCGTTGCAATATTTACTTCGAATAGCCGACTTGTCAAATGGCACCCTCGTTATTGCCATTCCTGAGGATCCTTTCCATTCGCCACGGTAATCTCTTTGGGGATGTTTTCACCCTCTGGCGTATAGTGACTTTGTAGAATTCCAAGCTCCAGCGTTTCCGCGCGCGGTCGACATTGGTACCAAGCAACAAAAACAAAAAAAAAAAATCCCTTATCTCGAACAAGGGATGGTCTAATAAAGTATTGCAGTATCTATACAGTAAGCTGATCTAGTTTTTTTTTTCTCTTAATTACCGACAGTGCAATTACGCAGCATGGCATCGCCGTTGTACGAGACTCGACCGTACTGTCATTCTTGGTCCATCCACATCCGCCGAAGATCTTCTTTCTCTCCCGCTCGTACATATACATACAGTTATAATAAGAGACTTGAATCCAGGCACTCATAAAAATCCCACGGGACGAAGGACATCTGCCGATTTTTATGGGAGCGACTGATATCGCTCCAGATACATTGACTACTCGAGGGGGGGTGGGTAGGACGCTGGCAGCGCGAGGGGGTGGCGACGGGGGAGGGATGATCTCGCCAGGACGCGGCGCGGATGAAGACAAACGCAGTCCCGGAACGGGCGTCGGTGGGCATAAAATATTCCTATCAATTTGCTGGACGAGAGGGGATGCCGCCAGATAGAAAATAGATTGCCCGATATAAACTCCCGCAATACGGAACCTCGTTTACTCCTACTGGCCTGCCAAATTGAACTTGCTTTTTATGCACTGTATGCGCGGCCCTGCCTTTATATACGCCTCTACCTGCTCTTTCCATATCTGTACGTCGCCATAGGGATACCCGTTCGGCTTGGCCCCCCGCGTCCATACAAACTGCAGGTGCCCGGGTGCCAACGCCGGCATGTTCCACGTAATCGTTGACCTTTCAAATTCTGCCCTCGCCCCAGATTGCATTTAACGTGTCACGTTAATCGAATGATCGCTCACGTAATTAGACGGGAAAAAATGGCTAACAGCTTCTGACCTCTCTATCCCGATGTCGCTAATCGACCTGGACGTCATATCAGGTGCAACCAGCGCGGGTCGCTGATTGGATTTAATTGTCAAAAGCGTTTTTAGCGCCATCCTAGTCTTTTACGGTGTATTCACTTTTTTTTTTTCTTTCGCCGTCGCGCTGTCACTTTGCCTTATCCTCGAGTTCGGTTCGCTTTTCAATTGTTTCCTTTAGCCGGATGTGTATTCGTTGTGACGTATGTCGTCTGAGGATGCAGGGTAAGAGCCCAAGGTGGTCCCCGTCAAATCACTGCCTGGCGGCATTACCGTTCACAAACATTTCCCATTAAGCTCCCATGGGAGAAGCCAAGTGCAATATTGAATTCCCACGGGGATAGACGGGTGGGGGTGGCTGGGGGGGTCCGGGCCCCTTGACAAATCTACGTTGCGGTACCAAAGTCTCTGGCATCCTTATAAATTTAATAACGCGAAATGACGTGACCTACGACCCTCTGCTGCCACCCATTTGCTACCCCCCCTTTTATCCCCCTGTCTCACCCCCCATTCCTTCCCTCAGATATCCGAGGCCAGGCCACATCAATACTGCAGTCCTGTTGCACTCACCCTCTATTCTGTCGGATACTATCTATCCGTGTTCTTGGTCTTCTCCCCTTCTGTGAGAAACTACCCCTGAGCACTGATCTCATGGCTAAGATGGGACTGGCACGTGCACGTGTTATTGAATATATATTTTTGGAATTAGCTTTGTAATTGCCCGATTGGCTTGTCAATTTTTTGTTTTGGTAATAATTTTAATGCTATCGATTGGAATTGCCCTCGGTAACCAGGTTGAATTTTATTTTTTTTTCTCGGGTCAATTTGAAGTTTTTAAGAGGCGGGAGAGTGGGATCTTGGGAAAAAAATTGAGTGGGAAGTTAGGGTTCGGTCATCTTTTTTTTTTTTCGGTGCGAATGTAATGATTTCTTCCTGTCCCTCTCGAAGGGGCGATTAAGTATGGACTGTTTCATGCAAATTCGGAATTGAAAGTGGCACTTTTCTTTCTCTTGCTTTTTATCGTTGGCGGGTTCAGTTTCCTTTTTTTTTTTTCTCTGTTATTAATTCCTGAGATAACGCCGCCGCGCGGCTTAGCTCGATGGGGGTGGAATTGACGAGCGGGTAGTAATCTAATTTGTCTCGAATATCCCGGGACCGCGATATTCTACGTCGTTCTTTAATAAATTTGCATGGAAACGAGCAATAAAACGAATTTTCGTCGAGCCACTCAACGAGAGCAACAATCGAAATATTGTCACGCTGTTTGTAATGCTATTTACGTTTTTTATATAAACGCGTATACACGCGATATCGGTAGGACGAAAAAGGCTTACGTAAATTTATACGTCTTTTCGCGGAATAAATTTGACCTGTTTCGCACACGTAACGCAGGTTGCGTTCCGGAGCGATGGAAAAATGGTAGAAAAAAAAAAATAAGTGTGATGAATAAAATAAAAAAAAATTTAGATTTAAGATCCGCCAGTAGTACAGAATATTTTGCATTAAAAATGAAAAGAAAAATATAAAAGAAAAATATCCGTTCGCGTAGAAGCGATCGTGCAAAAGTTTACGTTTCCTCGCTAACCTCGGCAGCGAAACAAAGCGAGAACGTGTAGCTTTTCCCTGACAGTGGAAAAACGGAAGTGCTTGTCAGGCCAATAATGTATTTTTCTCCGAGCTAAGAAATGCGCGTTCGGGTCCAGAGATTCGGTCATTCCAAATGCATAGAGTTCATAACTTATTCGCGTCGCGGCCAAGAACGGCACGAGGCACACACAAGCACGGGTTACGTGTATCGCGAAGATGTCAAATTTTATGGGCGCGACTTTCGTTTCCGCGTCTTTCGCCCTGCGACGTATCTCAGGACGTGGGGAAATAAATTTTCATTACTTCCGCCGGTGCCACCCTTACGCACTGTACGATAATCGAGCGAGTATCTAAAAAAAAAAAATTACATTAATTTATCTCTATTCGGTATCTACTTTCACCTCTTCGTTTTTCTTTGTTCCCTCACCAACTTCTCTTTTCAATGTTTTTTTTTTTTTTTTTTTTCTTCGTTAAGAATATTAAAATTTGTATGTCTGCCATTTTCCGCGCTGCGAATTTAACGACCGTGTGACGGCACTGCCCCGTAAGTCTCCTGCCCGGTTATAACGTAGATGCCGTAACGAGGTACAAACCCCGGCCGCCTATAAAAACGAGTTAAAACGCTGAGTCAAGCTAAAATCTGACAGGAAAATGCAGGTGAATTATGGCCGGTGAGATTTAATATTTTTTTTTTTTTTCATTCCTCGACCACTCCCTTTAACCCTGCTCCATCCCCCATGCCGTGCATAATGGTTTAATTGGAGTTACGCGCGTACGGATGCACGCGTCTATGAGCCCAAGGAGCTGGGAGAAATTAACTTGCGAAGCATGAGAAAGATAATGAAAAACAGTGTAGGGGGTGGAAAAAGCTTATAAAAAAAGTCAGTCTCTAACTGAAAAATTTTTCAAAATCAGTTCACGCTAGGTTTTTTTTTTATGTATTTCAGAAAAAATTTTCAATATCAATGATAATCTTCGGAGCGAGGGATGTTTGTTCCTTCCTTCCCGTAAATTTCACTAAAATCGTTCGATCCCTTAGATGCATAATGCATTTCAATTAATTCTGTCACCGGAGTGCATCAAGTGCACTTGCACTAGAATATTAGACGCGTCTCCTACCTACGAGGATGGATTACGACGTCGTAAGCACTGATGCTTGTTTCTTAGTGCATTTGGGGGTTGATTTCGTTACGTCACTTTTTCAACCCTCGCGACGTGAAATTGACTTGTCTCTTTTTTTTTAAATCTTTTTTCGTTATATTTTTTCATTATCCTACAAACCGGCTGGACCTGTTCTACGTTGATGTAGCGTAGGGTAGCACCTCTCGGCGCGATGCATTCTAATTAATATTTTAATGCATAACCGTAAAGCCAGTCTTACGATTTATCGCTGAAGATTTTCGTGAGCCGGTTATTAATACGAATTGCTAACGTAAAGAAAAAAGATGCACGGGAACGCACCCTTACGCCACTGTCAACCCCCTTGGGACAGCGATTCGACGGCGATGCCAGGCGTCCCGACGTTGCCTCAGCTCTTCTCACTTTATGAACCTGTAAAAATGACTAAACTTAGATTAACATGGAGAGCCACACCTTCCTGTAGATATACTCACACCGACGCCCATCTTCTTCCCTCCGTTATATTCGCGGGGTCTAAGAAACTCCTCTTGAAACGGACATGAATCGGTTTTTGAATGAACTTTCGAAAGTTTTCTTTAATATAGAGACTTTTCAGAAAAGTTTAGGAGGTACCGGTGAAATTCAAAATTATGCTATATCCATACTCTTAAATTTTTACTGCATTTTTTATGGGGAATTTTCATTTTTTTACCCCGTACAATCCCCTCGTTGCAGTACTTTTTTTTTTCATTTTTCTGACGTTGTTCTGTGGGGTTGTTGGTTTCCAAAAATTTCACGATCCAGTGCCGATGGAATTCTTAATTTTTTTTTTTTTCAATGAATCTATCTATAGCCTCAAGCACATTCACCCCTCAAGCTTACTTCACGGGACACGAAGTTCAGCTCGACCAATCTCGTGTCACGATTCGCTGCTAAAGCTCGAGCCAACGCGGACAGGATGAATGTCTCCATAAAGCTTAAGGGTGTAAAAGGATCCTAAAGGGACGTAGTCGAGGTAAGGTTGCATCGTTGCATCCTTGCCCAGCGTTACGCTTGTTTCGGTACCGGTTGTATTAGATGACTAACAAACCGCCCTTTGCTTGCAAACGAGCAAACGTTTCCGTGCGGCAATGTCGCATGGTCGCTCGTAGAGTTAATCATCATCCCGGGTCCGCCATTTTATACGGAACAGTACCGAAAGGATTTTCAGGATCCGTGACTTTAAATGGAACGTAATTCGTCGCGTTGCTACGCTTCGCGAGACCCTGCGCGGTCATAACTCGAGCAGAATTGTTTGAAATACGAGAAATTCCAGACGCCAGCGCCGCCACGCGGCGAATCCGCGCAGAGGACGATCGCTTTTCGTCCGAAGCGTAACCACCTCCCATTGTCTGTCGTTGGAATCTGCTAAGAGGCTGACTCGAATTTCATCCAGGTATCGCAGAGTTTATGTATCGTCTAGGGGTTGGGAAAATCCGTAGATGGGTGGTTGCTTCTACCCTTAGCTACTCTTAACCAGAGTCTAAGTCGACCTCCTCATCTCGGAATGATTTAATAATGTGTGCAGCATTAGGTTGGTCTAGAAAGGCCTAAGCAGGGATAATCCTTTTAACCAGTTGTCTAGCAACCCCTTTAACCCTAGAACGTCGGTGACACAACTAATTCCAGCAGATATTGCTTACAGGGGTGAGTGGCGCTGAGTACTACTCTACCTACCAGCCGTCATCCACCCCCTACCATGGAATTCTAGGACCTATCCCGGCTTCTGTCTCTTTCTCCCTTTCTCTCGCTACGTCTACTTGCCGTTTTATTTCTCTCTTTATCTTTCTCTCCTTACTTACCCCCCTGTCTGATGGCCCGTGTACCAGTGGGAACGCATTTCTCTAGGGGTGGGTTATTACAAGATTTTCGAGTTTATTGCCGAAAGGGCTGCCTGCGCGAAGGGTTTTTCGAATGGCAGAAGCGGCAATTCGGCCGTGCAATTTCGGACTCTTTGCTTTAACCCGGGGAGACATATCAACGGGCACTACCCTTATTCTTGATGGTAATTGGGGCGGATTTCTAACGAGTCTCTCGAGGACTCGTGTTGTCATTGATTTTAATAACCGAGGGTGATGGAATCGACGATTTAATCAGGTCAGGGATTCCTTCAATTGTCCCCTTGTTTACGTGGCTTAATAAATCTTTACTTATTTTTGTTCCTTTTTTTTTTTAATCGCGTCACTGGTTCTGTCATCCCCGGCAGAAACTACCCTTGTGCTTGGAATTCAGTGTATCCGTCGACTGGTAACCAATCCTACGATCTGATGCGACTGTCCTCTTTTATTTGCTTAAGGGTGGCATCCCCTGCTTGCGATTTCCCATCACGAACGAGTTTTAAGCGTTTTCCGACACACTGGACGTGCGGAAACATTTTCTTTCTCTTTTCCTTAAATCGAAACTTTCTTTCTCCGGAAAAATGTATACATATATTTTACTTTTAACATTCGCACCAGCATTTACTCTTGTCCTGCACGCCGCCACTTGGGTCGTATTAAAAAATTCATAAATCTCATGCAGATGCCTGAATATCTGCACACGGGTTACGCGAAGTAAATTCCAGCACAGAGATACCACATATCCCGAGGTAAGGATGCTGCAGGAAGATTGTGGATTTTAAGAGAAAACTGTGAGATAAGATGCGCCAAGTTTGAAGTTTAAAGGGGACAGAGGCTTTTCGACAAAGCCTCGTTACCTCGCAGTGCTTTGGGAAATTTTGTAATATATTTTGAAAACACTTTTTTTTTACACGTTCCAACAATTTTCTATCTCACTATTATTATCCAGATGATAAGTCTATTAATTTAGAGACTAGCTGGTCTCTAAATTTTATTTCTTCTAGGAGACAAGTTCGCATCTATGAATATCGTCCTTTTTTTTGGTTCTTGATATTTTTAACTTTATATTCCTATTCCCCCCGTTTCCCCTTTTATATGTAATTTTTTTTTTCATCTTCTACTCTTTGTTTATCAATTTCCAACACGAGTGACTCCCAATTTAACTGGCGAGCTTCGAAAGCGCGATGACTTGAAAGGGGCTTTTGAACGCTGTGTCGCTTCGTCGTTACATGGGGGTTGAGTTTGAGGAGCGCGACGCAGTATAGCTGATGGAGGGTGCGTGGGGGGCTACAAGGGGGGCGTAGACGCTATCTACGGTTTTCCGGTTTTATTTAAGACAACAGCAGCGTCGTGGAACGTCTCGGCATTATAATGCACCTGGCGCAGTATATGCCGACTTTACGAGGCCATAAACTGAAATGAACCTTAATATGAGAATGTTATAGTTTGGTTTTCATAAATCCGGCGTAAAGGACGCGCAAAGCGCCCGTCTCGTCTCTATTGGCAGGTGTCGATTGGGAATTCCAGATCAGACTATTCTCTCGTCCTAAAGGCTGGACTGCTAGTGGTGGTACCAACGGCCAGAGAGCCACAGGTGCATATCAAAGTACCAATTTTGAAAAAAAAATACATATACAACGAACAGCCAAGTCAATCCCTAAAGGCATATCAGAAGTTACTTTATTTTATTAATTAAAAAAAAATTGAATTAGACCCAATAATTTTTCTTTTATAATTTGGTACGAGTCCAATACGTAGCTGACAGATTTTCAAATACAGTTTGGCCAACCTCACTCGTCTGTTTGTCCTGTGTTATTTTTAGTCACCCGATGGCTGAACTTAACAATACTACTGGTCCAATCCGATGATGGGGATCGTCCACACCGTGCATAAACGTCGCTGAGAATTTCATGAAAATCATTTTAGTTAAATTAGCCTAGAGGTTTCGCCAGGTGGCGCTATAGTCGATGCACTTAAGGTTCAGCAGTGCATCGAGTATTGGAGACCTTGGGCAGGCACAGAGGTCCGTTGCTGGCAGCCCCATAAGATGTCTACTAGCATCCACACTGTCCCTATGGGCACCATTGACCTTGTATATAGACATATCGAACTATTTCATAGACCAGTGATTATATTTCATGTCGGATGATTATATTTGGGAGCTCGGCTAGCTATCGCAGGTGATAACAGATGAAAAAATAAAATTATTGCAACGTCAAAAACAGGCTGAAGAACTGACGGCGCGCGAAGCTATGGTCTAATAAAGGCACGTAGTGGCTTATGCAGAGACAACGTACGTTTTGCACGGGGAACCTGTGTGTACGTTTGCGAGGGGTAGGTTGGTCTCGGGTTAGAAAATGCACAGGGGTGGTTTTATCATACCGTACGAACGTGTTACCCGTGTATGCTTTCTCATGTGGGGTGTGGAATTTGGCGAGATTAAAAATTCAAAAATATTCGCGCAAAATATACAGGGTGGAAAGCTTTTCCTCGTAACGGCCTCAGCGACGCCCCCTCGATCCCTCGTACCATTCGCATCCTGTACAGCCGTACAGGTGGTAGATAGTTTGGAGCTGTCCTGTATTTGTACTTGTACGTACTGAAAAATTTTATTTGTATATATATATATATACACATTGTACTGTTGGTGAATTCACCCCTTTTCAAGGTTCCACCAACGGTCATTGCTCGGGGTCCAGGGTTGAAGGGTACGGTACTGGGGTCAGGAGTGTGTCGAGATGGTCGCGGAGGGGCCGGGGGTTTCAAAATTGTTGTTAAAATTTGTCTGATTTGTATTTTCAAAGTTGACCCTCGATGACTCTAATGGTTTGGAAAACCTTTCCCGGCTCAGCCAATCACATCTGACAAGGGTCTTCGCATGTCGATTACACGTTTTAACGGTGCCACCGGCGAAAATTCCATTGTAAAAATTTTCATTGGTCCCTTAATGGCACACCATTAATGTCCCATAGTCATTTTACGTTTTACTAAGACCGTATAAGACAAGGGTGTAAATTTTCTCGTTTTACGTCCTTTAAATTGGAAAGCACATCGAGGACTTTCGGTAAGTTGCCTGGTATTTCTTTCCTTTCGCTTTGCTTGCTTTGTTGAATTTTCCGGGTTTTTTTTTTCTTCTTCTTCTCCCTACTAATCCTCTTTACACACCTCGCATACCCCATTATTCTAGCGTTTACATTAAACTGGGTCAAATATGCACGGTAATTCGCTCTCGTACTACTTAAGAGCCAATAGCGTTTGCACGCTTCTATTTTACGTGGCTGTAGTATGCTCTCGAACGATGTTAGAAAAACAGGCTTCTTGTAATCGAGTATTCGTACTATAGATTGCCTGTATAACGGGGTGTTTGGATATTGTACGTCGAGCACGCGGAACAACTCGGTAGTAGCGATAACGCACGGTGAACGATAAAAGTGAAACGTTTATAAAATTTTGCACGATATTTGCCATTTGAAAATATGAAAAATAAAAATCTTCTCTCACCCTGCCACGGGCTGCTGGAAACGGCTTAAGCGGACTAATGATCCGGTTAGCAGTTGGTACTGGTATTTATGGTTGTCCCATATGCCTGATCTATAGGGATTTCAAGTGACAATAATAGTGAGAAATCGAGCGCGTGCTGTAATAATGCGTAATAATGTCTCACCGTGTATATACTATTATCCAATGCGTACACCCACGCATGACGACCCCCTGTCCATGTGGATGGGTGTACACTGGCCGTTTCAAAATTAACACAATTATCGATGTACCGTTTAATGATTTATCGGGGATGAGAATGAGAGAGAAAGGGAGAGGGGATACATTGTGGAAGCTGGAGAGGATCGATCTCGAAATTGGAGTCTTGGGTGTCTGATATCGATTAGTAAAATTTTTATTCTCGAAATAATTATTTTATATTCGTTGGGTTGGCTGTAAAAATATCTCACGATGCTGCGTGGTCCATTCGTTGAACGTTTGATCGGTTCTTACGTCACTGGTAACACTTTAATTTTTTTTATTTTTTTTTTTATTTTGAGTATTCACTTTCCGAGTGGAGCCGCTACTTCAGCGCCCTCGAATGCTCCCATTTCGTACGGAGTTGAGTGCTGATGCCCTTCGTGCATACATGTTTGTCGAGTTTCCGATATGCACATATTTGAGTGAGGAATCGATCTCACTGAGCGAGTTCCGAGAGAGACGGCAGCTGAAATCGGAGCTTGTCCCAAAGCTGTACCGTCTGACGGTAAATTCCCACCGTCTTTCTGAGCTGGAACTTGATTGAAGACAGGATCTTGAGAATACTTGAATTTTTCCAGATAACAAGTTTCAAGGTCGATCGGGAAAAAAATCGAAATTTCGTGCATAGCAGTCGATTTTTCAAATTTGATATTGACATAGGTACTATTTTTTGAATTCTCCAGTATCGGCTTTTCCAGTTTTCATAAAGGACCTATTTGTCAGCATTGCTCTGACAATGTATCTCTACGATGCGACTGGATTGAATGTGCTGAGAATCAAAGCGGTGCTGATGCCCATCAGGGCCGTACGAAGGAGGGGGTTAGATTCGCAACTATCCAGTAACGCTGGAATAGAATTGTAAAGGGGTGCCCAGTCGACGGGAGGTCTGTACCCGAACGATAGCACCAGCTGACTAAAAGCCAGGGACATGGGTTTCGAGCTCGTTTTACGCAATTAGTGCATGCAGACCCGCAAACGCAAACGTTACGTAGTCGAGCGATTCCTAAAACAAGGGAACTGCGTGTGCGGACTACTAGGAGGGTAGCCAGGAACTGCCACCGGGTACCAGTCGAGGTGAGATAGTGAGCGGGGGGGTCGAGGAGGAGGAGGTGGCGCTAGGACCGACCAGGACAACGAGCCAGTCCTGGAGGGAAGTAAAATCATGGGGTCAGCATGATTCCTGCAGTGTGGCGTGTCGCTACGGTGTTCTAGCTAACGAACGTTATACATGTGGGAAGGTAGCGAGTGCGAGAGGGACAGATGAGGAGACAGACGCGAGAGAGAAAAGGAGACAACGAGAGAACGTGCAGGACTAGGAGGGTCGGCGGGAGAGGGGTTATCCATTTGGGGGTTCTGTGGGGTCCCATACTCTCAACCCCACAGAGCTCGGCTAACCGAAAGTCATCCGTGGTCGGGGGTTTAGTTTCGGGTTGATAAGTTAATCTTGCCTGTCTACTCCTCCGCGTGCTCCTGACGTCGCCTTTGATTTATTAGAACGTCGATGAGGCGAACGGGCTGTGTGCCAGTAGTCAATAAGATCGTGGGCTCCCGTCAAAATGACCTAGTGGTAAATGCCCGAGATTTTTGTTTCTACATTTTTATATCGTGGAACGAACTGGTATTTTGAATTTTTCTTTCCGACCTACCGTCTTTCAAAATTTTGAGATCATTTTTGGTTCCGATACCCCTGGACCACGTGTCTGATCAGGATCATGAGGATCGGTTCTTGTTTCTCGGCCGAAGACTGAAAAAATGATTGGGTATGCGGGGGATGCCAATAAAGGAGATTCTAGATCGGTCTGGGCATCTCTGCCATGCTGCGATCGGTTCGATTTCTCAAGAATTTGCGGTATGCACGGCTGAAGCAATACCGGGTCGTACCGAAAGGGTAAGGGTCGGCGATGTGCCGAGGTACCGTATAACGTTGAAGGGGTGCGAGGATTGGTTGGTTGGTGGGTGGAAGGACGGGGGGGGGGGGCAATAACATACCGCGCCGCCCCTGAGTACTAGGAATAATGGAGCCCCTCGACTATCCATGATTAACGCGGCAATAACGATTATTTATAGGCGCAAAACAATGTTTCGCACTGTCCACCCTGGGGCAACCCTCTCGCGCGTGGGGTCTCTTTGCTCCTATGCGGACCTCCATTGCCTCGTTCTCCTCCTCGATGTTCGTTGGTCCTACCATTCTCACCCTTATATTCGAGCTTACTCCGTGGCAACGATCTGAATCAGCATTCGCGATTGGTCCCCTCATTTCGGCTTGGATTTATGCAAAAATTTCTTAATGCGACGGGGCTGGGGTGGCTTTCCAATTAATTGGGATTCGTAGCGGCATCGGCAAGGGATACCGAGACTGAGGGTTTATTTCATTCGTTTTATTTCTATCGAACGTTCCACTTGCTTTTTAATAGTGCCTCTTACGCAGAATCAGATCGTATATATTTTGTGTTTGTTGGCATTGATTTATTTTGGAAATGTTTTACCTTTTCTTGGATCCTCTTCTATTATTCATTATCAAATTTTTTTTTTTCGAGGTTTCACGGATTTGCGGCGGATATTGCAAAGTTTATGGTTTATAATCTATGTTTCGTAGTTACAGGCTAATTCGTTCCCTGATTTAGTATTTGAGGATTCAGATGTATTGTGACTATTTTTTTTGGTTTATTCATTTTACACACTGAGACACTTGCTTGTTGACTAATTCAAAAAATATTTTTTTTACCTTGTCATATGGTGTGATATATTGAACATGTCAACGTGTCCATGATTATATTTTTAACTAAGCATTAATTGCGTGGTGAATCGATTATTTTGACAGTGAAAATTATCGTCAGGTCGTCGGCAAACGGAGTTCACTTTTCACGATTGGTTTTGCCACTTGCTAACTCGGAGAGAAGAAGGTCGAGACAGAGAAAGAAAAAGGAAGAGAGCTAAGAAAGAGAATTCTATTTATTCGTTCAGGGACAAGGACCCCGTAGACCGATTACACAAGCGAGAGAGAGAGAGAGATAGAGACTGAGTGAGAGAGCATGTATAACTTTTTGTTTCCTCCCTTAAGATCACTCTTCGGATCTTCATATCTCACGTGGGGTAGTTTTCACGATGTCTTTGTTTGGACGGCCAGGACTGTGAAATATGGTAATATCAGTTGGGTCTCGTCTTTAGGGTTTGCGCGAAGGAAGGGCGGGGTCCTGTTGTCTCGTCAGTGACGAGGAGTGATGCGTGGGGGTGCGGGTGCGAGGGAGAGAAAAAAAGTGATAAGACGAAGACAGCAGGCGAAAGAAGAAAATATTATTTACATTCGCAAAGAGGAATCACGGGGGGGTTGGTTTGGTAATTTTTTTTCTCTTCTCTCCCCTCGCACTTAATAACGATTTCGAAATTCCATCTATTCCAACGCACTGGGAATAACCTAACGTCAGCGATGGGAATAACAGGCCTCCCCTTCGTCCCTCCTAACTGCTAGCTGACCAACCCCTGCTCGTACGAATTTCATTCCCCATAAGGATTCTTACGTATCTCGTATCGGTAGCTCCTTCACGGGTCGTTTCTATGCACGATGCGGCCTTTCCCGAGAGTTCACGACGCGAGCCGGAATCGGCCGAGAGCAATTTTTCCCAAAAGAATCTACAGAATTCGATGCATAGCTTTTCGGGGTGCTTCTACGGAGAGTATGGGAATAGATTAGAGTGGGTTTCCGGGGGTGGAGGTATCATCCGTCGAAATATATTCAAGACGCTTCTAGCAAATGCCGTGAGATAGAATATCAAAAACACATAAATAGTACGCCGTGCGAGCTTTAAGGCAGCATACGAAAAAAAAAGAACGTCGAGGGTTGCATACGTGAATTTTTATTTTTTTTACCCTTTGCTCCCCGGCTCATACGTGTGTGGATCGCACATGAGATTTTCCAGCGGAGGAATGCCTGGAAGAGGAGTAGGAGCCTGGGATGGTACGTACATTTCCAATTTTATAGAAAGGCCTCTTTTTATTCGGCAGAACCTCCAGAACCATTTTCGCGATCTCCCATTGGCTGAAGATGTAAATTTTAGTCTGAGGTAGATGAAAGTTTATTTTTTTTATTTTTTTTTTTATTTTTTTTTTCGATACATTTATTCATTCCGATCGATTTTCGACGTTGAGTTATATATACCTATGGCTACTCGTTAAGAATTTACCGACGACTCGAGACTGTGTCACATGTATAATAGTCGCGTGTCTAATTGATATAACATTTGTTCCATTAATCAAGGATAATTATGGCTGGGACAGTTTGGCCTTTGTCACGTGACATACGTAAACTGGTCACGCATGTTTAGGTCTAATTTTACCTTCAACGATACGAGCTTCTGATTAATTTGGGAATTAAAAAAAAAATCAGGATTCGTCTTTTCGAACTTGTGTCGGATTCTTTTTTTCTCCTGTTTTTCATTTCCCATACGTTTCCGTCTCAATTGACTCGAGACAGTTTTCACCCCCCGTAGACGATTCTCAGACGCGGCCCCGACCCCATGTGGCAGTAAAGAACAAGCGACACCTAATGAACTTTTAACCCTGATAACTTTTCGCAGTGACACGACTCGATTGCGCCAATCTCCAATAACGTGGCCAATATAGGTAGAGGCTTGTAGCAGGGGCGGATCGTGAGGGGGGTGGTACCTTCGATTTCAGAATACGTTCGCAGCTTACAGTCGCACAGTTGTATAGTTGTATAATTGTATACCCTGGTTAATTCGGCTTAATGCCTACCAACCCCCCCTGTTTCACTCGGACAACGGGGGGGGAAAATCAATAAAACCAATAAACTCTTGGCAATAACGTGTTAATATCCGGAAGGGCATTCCACGCCCGCAGCGTTTGCTCTCCCCCTTTTCCACATCCGCCAAGGGTTTCAAGACTCGTGCAGATGCCTCGATAATGCTCCCTCGAGGATTTCCTCCTTTATACGGCACTGTCCAAGCGTGATTGGGGTTGGTTGTATTAAGAAAAATACTTGAAAACGTCAACCATTCTCACTGCGAAGCGACGGGATCAATTATTTACTTTGGTGATTGCGGATCTCGGATATTCATATTAGGGGTAGTTTTATAATTTTCGTTTTTTATCCTTTTTATGGGAAAATAATTCGGTTTATCGTCGAACGATAAATTGCCACTTGGTACAACGTCGATCGAATGGTTTATACCTGATTGTGTCTGATTGTATATATACGTATACAGGGGTAGGTTCACCAAGAATAATGGATTTAATTCCAGGTCCGTAGACGGAGGCGCGGAAGAGTTGGCGCGTTTGAAAAAAAAAAAAAAAATCCGATACCGTCGTTTCCTCCCTTAAACGAGCCTTTGATTGGACAGCAATGGGGTTAGGACGTTCGTTAACGGCAGATTGCTAATTCCCAATTGACGAAACACTGACCGCGTCCTACCCCAAAATGGTACCGAAAGCTCCGTTTCTCCCAGCCAGTCAGGAGACTGTGGATGGGCTAGATGGGGGTTCAGCAGGCATATAGGGGTTGGTAGATGTTACATAGAATATTCAGGGTAACTTTTACGGGACACGGAGGAGACACGGTTCGACGTTCCGAAAAAAAAAAATGGGCTTTTGTAAATGTGGATGTGGCGCAAAAAGCGTCATTGCCGTTCGAAAGAAGGAAAATAAAAGTTGGGAAACACCCTTTTTCCGTAAAAAAACTTTCATCCCCTGCACGATGTATCGTTGGGTGTCCGTGGGTATTTTAAAGGGGTACTTTCCTATCCAGCTCTACTCGTGTCTAAACGAACTATGTACACGCGGAGAGAGCTCTGTGACTGGCAGCGCGGATGCCTGGGGAGAATCTGAAATTTAGAAAAATTACTTTCCATTAGTATGCGGAATCCGCGACGGCATTGCGAATTCAGATCGCGATCGCTTCCCGCAGTGTCTGCCCAACAAAGTTACATGCTCTGCTCGTCGGCCACTTGTCAATAATGCGAACCCGAGTAACTTATGCACGCCCGACAGAGGCGAACTCAAATGACGGCTAACTTGTCCGCAGAGCCGAACGAGTTCGTGTAGCGAACTTACTTGGATTTCGAAAAAAAAATTTTATAATCCGTACTTAGTCATCAAATGCCCTCCCTAAACGATCGAATCGTTACGTGCTTAACACGAGCTTCAAATTTTTCTTTTCTCTGACTTGTCGAACTTCACGCCTAAATAAAACTGATAAAAAAAGTGACGCAACGAAATCTATCGAAAAGTCTCGAATGATGTGGGTTTTTTTGTCCGATGCTGATTACTCGGGTAATTTATACGTGAGTTTGCTGTATTTGACAGCTAGGGTTACTAGGGGTATAACGGATATTGACAGACTTCACGTGAACAGAAATATAGGGGTGTAGACAGTCTCAGTTACATTGTTGATGGTTAATGTCAAGGCCCGAAGATCAATGATTTAATCTATCGGCGAAAAAAAATTGAATACAGACGAGGAGGCTGATTAATAAAAAGACGTAACACAGTGTTTTGTTGAACATCGATTAATAATAGCGTTGCAGCACTAAACAGGAAAAAAAAAGAAATATCACAAAATTAAACGGTTCGTCAATTTATAACTGAAGTTGATGAAAAATTTAGTCAGCTTTAAAAAAAAACTCGTCTAAACACATTACTCGCCACACAAATCCTTATTCTCTAGAACGGACGTGCAGCGCAGGTGCTGTGCTCATTCCGGCCACCGCGGCGCTGCTGTCGCTTGCCGTACGCGAAGTCTGCGCGTGGTTCAACTACTTTCCAATGGACATTGAAAACCAAAAAATGAACTGCATAAAAAATGGTCAAATCATAAATAAAGGATCGGTTCGAAAGGAGGCTCGTATCGAGAGTATAAAAAAGAAAAAGGAAAATCGGTAAATATGATTCTTCTCGCCTAATTTAGCAGTCGAATCAAGCTCGTGTCAAGCTCATCCTAGTCTGCATAAAAACCAACTGTTGCTCTCGCGCCGTGAAGATCGATACGACGGACGGGGATGTCCAACGCGGGGAGTATTTAGGGTGGTAGCACCAGCAACCAGGAGGGTTAGAGGCAAAAGCGTCGAAGTATTCTCCTAGCCTTCTGTAACTGGGTACGACTACAGTGTTGTCCTGTGGGAATGATGTGTATGCTCAGCGGAAGCTTGTGGTACGGGGATGTGGGGGGTTGTAAAAGCATCTGGGTCGGTAGTGGTAGAGATGGGGCTATAGACGGGGGGGGGGGGGGCGCCACTAGTATTACAGTCCTGGTGACGATGTAAGGTCAGCCGAGTTTCCCTTCCCCACAGGACCAATCCTACGACGTCTATTCGTGGTAATGTCTTGATATGGTGGCTGCCAACCCCTTTCATCCCCTAGTGTCTATATATCGGTATTCAACAGCCGTTGCACTGCCAGTACCCACTGCTGTTGGTAGTATCCGTTACTACCCCGCTTGCACTCTTCGCTCTTACACTACCCCCTCGTAGACCGTGTAGACACAGTAAGACGGATATAAGGGTGGTTTACTACCCATTTGTCGATATTTGTCCGGTTCGACGTGATGCCGTGGACGTTGTCGGAATTTAAAAAAAAAATTTCAAACGTCGTGAAGGGTTGTTCCATAGAGTCCATGGATGGTTAGTACGGGTTTAGGTATCAGGATTTTTATTTTTCTTGTATCGTGATGTGGTTTCTCTTGGAGGATCTTTTTTTTCTCAAGTCGATGGTATGGACCTCCTGTAAGGGAGGCTGTTAACGGTATCGAACCTTCGCTTTGGATTTACCTTGAGATTCAACAGTGAAGATCTCGGCTCGGGGTCAACGAGATTATCCGGACCCGGTGGGAGGCTGCGGTGGTGCAAACTGCTGGGAATTTATCATTGCTCTCGAGTGGGACAATTTCGCGGTGAAATTTGAGCAAATGCCGTGTAAGTCCTCGGAACCGCGGATAATTTCGTGGTAACGTTAACAAATATGGGGTTGAAGCGAGTTCACCGCGAGTGAGATGTGTATATACGTACATGTCTCATTCTACCGTGTAGAAAGAGAGGGTAGTGGAAGGTAAAGGATGGCTGGTTATAATAACGGTAACGTCTGTAGTGGTGGGTGGTTGGTATACGTACGTGGTGGCGTGGCTGCATGAGAGCTTATTCAGCCGCCGCCGGAAATTAATATGAAATTGGTCTATAATCCGGATAGTCTGCGCGGTGGATGCAAGAAAATGATCTTCAGACACGTGGCATTGCGTGCTTTGTGATATGTAACGAGTATATATGTATATATATAATTCGCAATGTTATCCTTTAAGATGATTCAGGATAATCGGCTAGAGATGATAAAAGGGAGGCTGCGAAGGAACGAAGGGGTATAAATCTGAGGTAAAAGAATTTTGAGTACGGTAAGAGATATAGGTAAAATAATTTTTTTGGTAATTAAATGAATATATTTTTTTAACTAATGCCAATCTTTGCGTACATTGGGGTTATGCATGTATATGAGAAGATATAATAATTGATTGAAGGATTTCGAATAATTAATGAATCGTTATCGGCTTTTGCGAGTGGTGCTTTAAATAAATAATTACGTCATCAAGCTTTGGTTAGTTACTATGCCGTCATGCGGCGCTCTTGTCGATCTCTTCATTTTGAACTCAATCTATTTTGTTCATGGGATTCAATCCAATTGTTCGATTATTATTACTGTAACTATCTGCCATTATTAGCTTGTAATCACGTTGACGTAATTATGGATTTCCGATAGGAGGTCGTCAGTGCGAAAGTGCGCTGCTCTCATCTCGAGCATCTTCTCAACATTTGCCTTTCATTATGAGGTGTCGATCGTGAACGCTGGTGCCGTGCACGGATTTCGTATACGTGTCCAATACGAGGGTAGACATTTTTAAGTAGGTCATCGATCGGGGGATGAAATTGGAGGGATGGATAAATTTTTAAAAATACGTAAAATCGAATTTATTCGTCGAAATTTATGAGATAGAGTGAGATTTCATTTTTAGGAGGAAATTTTTGAAAATTTTTAATCTTATCGTAATCGCAAGGGAAAAACGTAACAGGGGGTCGCGACCCTCTTATCTCAACACGAGTCGCGGTTCACTGAATAGCATGTAGTTCTTTCGGGTCTGCTCTCTGGAATTTTTACTATGAAAACCTCAGTGCCTGAAGATTCTTTGAAGTCGAGCGAGGGGTTGCTCATTCGATAACGAGATGACGGTAAGGGGTGGTGGGGAGAGATAAAAAAAATTTACTCGACTGGTTTCACATCGATAGTAGAAAATTGATTTTGCCACGTTGAAGTGAAATTTTTGTAATTTTTATTTTTTTTTTATTGGGACGCTTCGCTGGCTTTTCTTGCTTTAATTTTACTAGGGGACCTTACGAAGCTCAGGATTTTTTATTGTGTATTTACTACGTAGAAACTGTAAAGGGGATGATTTGTCAAAGGGAATGAAATACGCGGGGAAAAAACGCGGAAGGGTTTATATATTTGTTTTTTTTAGGGTTCGAGGATTATTCAATCGTTTCTTTCCTTCCACCCCTTGAAATCATCCCTTGAAGTGCGTCGAAGATGCAGGATTGGAGGATTTCTTCGATTTTCACTTTCTCCAGCATCCCCTTTCATCGCGTTGGCGGGAATAAGATTTCTGGGTACCTCGCTCACTCAGTCAACCCTTGTCCTATAGGGTGGTACTGTCCTGATTTGGGAGGAAACGGAAGTGGAATCAATACCTGCCGATTTCATTGAAATACTCTGGTTATGAATGATTGAATGAGATATTCTCAGAACTACCCTTCATCCCTTGCTAAGATTTTAAGAATTACGAATTTCATCCGTATCTTCATTAAGGGTCGTAGATGATAGAAACTCCCATTTCTAATTTTTGAATTCCGACCATTGTCAAATATGCTTTTCGTGAATGAATCTTGCAAAGTTGTTTTTCAAAGTTTGAAATAATTATTACAAAATTTATCTAAATTTCGTAATATCCATTTTTTTAGTTTAATGTAATTTTTTTGATTTTACACTTTTTAACGTACTTTGTTAAAAGGTACCTCAATCCGAATCCAATAAAAGGGCCAAGGGTGGCACGAGGATTAATCGCGCAAGCTTAATCGGTCTCGTGAAGTAAATGGCCGAGTCTAAGAATCGTGGAAAACCTTCCCAGTCGCAAAAGATACTGTCTGTATTTTTCTTGATTATCAAGGGTAGTATGTCGAGCATCCCCCTAAACTCCCACAGGGCCAAATGGACAAAGGTCACTCATATACGAAATGGTGATACATCATGGTTAGTCGGATCCCCATTGGACGTCTGTTGGCTACCCATAAGACGACGTGGCCTTAGCATCCTCAATTATCTGCGGGAGGATACCAAAGCTTGGCTAACCCAGAATTCCCGTAGGGTTTGGCTTGAGGTCAGCCGCAAAACTTTCCCTCGTAATTAAATCATTAATTAGCTAGTTCGTTTCTTTGTTTGGCCGAAGGGTAGGTTAGCCATTAAGGCATCTGACTTGGGTACATGCAGGTTCGTGGATGAGACCTTCCTCATATCGAATCAACGGGATGCTGTAACATTTTTTTTTTCATCATCAAGCTCGTTGCATCTTTTTTTCCAAAATCCAAAATACTCCAAAATTATTCGAAAAAAAAACTAACCGTGCCTGAATATACGTACGATCGAAGCATCCTGGAATATAGATTTTTTTTTTCAAAAAATTCATAAGTTCCTGTATCACCCTGCCTCCCTCATCTCACGCTTGCTGGAAATATATGGAGAAGATCTACGGAAGGCTGGACGTCGAAGGGTCATAAATCCGGGTGAATCGTCACCGGCGGTATCGAAGTATTTCCTCCTGTAGCTTGGGATGCTGGGTAACAGTGAGTGGAGGGGTTGATATTGTGGGAGGATTGGGGGTGGGAGTTAGAGTGGATACTCGAAAGTAATAATAAATCGAGACTTTTTTGAAGCGACGGGAAGAGTGTAGATCTCTTGATCGGCGAAGGGGGTGGGACGAGGGGGGTGGTGGGGTTTGGTGACGGGGGAGATGAAGAAATTACGGGAGTACATAGATCGAGGAGTGAAAGTGGAAAGACATAAAGAGAGGGAGAAAGAGGGATGGAGGGATGGAGGATGGGGGGGGGGGGTAAGAGAGGGGAATGGGTTATCGAATAAAGATGAAAGAGGGGTGGAACGAAAGATATTAATATCAAAAGAGATGGCTGGACCACAGCAGCATCTCTCGGCAACTAAAATCTTATATTAATTAATTCAACAGAATAATTAATTGCTTTCCCCAATTAAAAGTTGTGTAATTTGTTTAAGACGGTGGGAAGGGGGCAGGGGGTGGGCTCTTCCATTTAATTCCTTGATAAAACGTTATTTATCGACGAAAATCTCAAAACTATAATTTTCACGTATTTTTAACTTTTTAATATTTTTATCGTATCACACGAAACATTCGTAAATAGGTCTGCACGGGGTTTTGCGCATATTTGACTCATGCCCTTTTTGTATGTAAATCTACGATAACGTTCGATCTCACGGTTTATATTTTCCGATGAGTGTACACGTGTCGTGCCTAGTGTTGTCATATGTGAATTTCTACTATTTGCTTGTGGGGGGTGGGGGGGGGGGGGGGAAGTCACATTTCGAAACTGAAAATCAGCTCTTCGGTGCGACCGAAAGGACAATACGTCATTGTCAGATTTTTTTGTTTAACGAATGACGTCACTACACAAGTCCACAGCACGAATCCAAAAACACCATTAACCTTTTCATTTTCCCATCGATGCCAAAGCGACCCAGATATCGTACGATATATGCGCGTGGATACTCGACCTAGCGAAGTGTCGCGATTAGTTATAGCCTTGCGGTATAAATCCTGATTGTTATCCTGCATAAATTGCAAAAGGACATACACAGAGGCGTGTACGAGCTGTGGGACTGCAGTTGCGACTACGGAAAAATTTGTGCTTTCCGTTAGGTCGGTAACGTAGGGACCTGACGTCAAAGGGAAATGAAAATAAAGATAGCAGAGTGAAACCAAAAATTTGATTTTGAAAAAAAAAAAAATCAAATACGTAAAGCACGTCGTTTCCACGTAACGCGATCGTGGCTGAGACTCTTATACGTCTTTTAGGTTAATCCTTGAGACGCTCGCCTTTCTTGTTTCTAGTGAAAAATTGACAGGATGGTTTTTGTTTATAAAAAACATATGCAAATTTTGCGAAATACCTTGAAAGTCAGAATAGTGACGTCGGCAAGTGGCTTAAAAGTTATAAAATAATCTCCTTCTTCTCCTTCCTCCCCCCCCCCCCCCCCTTCTTCCCATTAATTTTATCCCAAATGCTCCGCCGTATTCGAAAGAAGTGTCTCTGACGCTCGAGAGACTGACAAATGCCATAAAACTTTTAATGCCAAAGTAATTTAAAAGTTTGACCCATCCGTCGCGTGGCTCGCGAATGGGAATTATGCTCTTCAGTTTCGAAGTGCCGCCTATTTTAATCCTCTGCCCGGAACTCAATCTCGCAAATTCGTTTTTGCATTGCGACAGAGTCTGATGATGCACCTGTATCTATAAAATTGCATCAGTGTATCTCTAATGGACTACGGTATCTGGTGCTGGATTTTTACTGGTATAAAATATACAGCAGGTGTATGGCAGGAGCTGTAAAATTCAAAAATGAATTGTGCACTTGTATATCCGTAATATTTATACATGTCTATGGTCGGTTCACGTGTTCGGTGTTTTATTTTGATATTTTGCAAATAACACGAATCACACATAAAATAACGTAAATATATTCAAAAATAGTAAAACAAAATAATTTCTTCAAAACCATTTAATTTCGTCAAATTTTATGCAAATCCTTGCTAGAGACACGTTTTTTGCGAGTATGCGTAATTTTTTTGGATTTTTCATAAAATCACATCGAACTCACGAACCGACTATACATCCCCATACATGTGATCCAGGTGAACAGAAATTCGGTATGCGTCGACGAAATAGAAATACAGGGAAAGAGAAATTACGAGATTTCGTAATTGACTTAATTATAATCAAATTAATTTTTTATTTGTACAGACTAAAATTTGTTTTTATTACCCCTTTGATTATAATCATAAAAAAATTCAAAAATAACGCTTGCGAGGTAAATGGTCGATTTTTCGTACCAGGTGATGACCGTGCTCCACATTCGTTTAATTAGTCTGACCATTTGTGACCTTAATGTCTCACGCCGTGCAGCGGAAACCATGTTATTAATCCCACCCGAAAACTAAAAAAAAATCCAAGCGTTAATCCGTTTGCCAAGTGCACAGAAATTCTGTTTGTTGATTGTCGCTTCGCTTTGTTTAACCCACGTTCCCCATACTAGGATTGCGCATCTACATGGACAGTACACCGGCTACCTACCAGATTTTTCGAAACACGTTCGAGCTAGCCTTAAATCAAAATTCAAGCAAGATACTAAATTTTTGGTACCAATCACAAAAAATGTCACAATATCCATTACGTCAAGTATCACGAGAGTTCACCATGTAAAAATCTATTTTTTTCCCTCAAGAAAAAAAAAACCGTGAAAGGGTGTTGAGACTGAGAGAGAAAATCGTAGAGAATCATTTAAACCAGTTTCGAGTCAAAATATCCCGAGGGCAAAGACGTGCCAAGTAAAATCTCTGAATTGAAAAGCCGGCAGTCAGTTTACGAGCTACCCCAACAAAGCTTACACCCCATGCACATCCCTCCAGACGATTTTCTTTTTTCCCACCCTTAGCCACCACCCCTCTCTCTCTCGTCAAGCTCCACACTCTTTATACAGTATTCAAACCTGTATTCTGCTTTGGGTCTCCCACCAAGCCCCTACGCCCCTGCTCTTTATCCCGGACCAATCGGCTTCAGACATAGTTTGGTTAAAGAACTCTATTGGAAAAGTTTTTACGATTGCTTCGTTTGCGAGCTGTTCATATTGCTCTAGCCATGGAGCCTAGAATCGGTGCTTTTATTTTTTTTCTTCCTTCCTTTTTCTTCCCTATCCATATGCACCTATATCCACGCGCACCTCGTACAAGCACCGTAGATACTCTCGCATAGGCGTAGCCTAACTTGCATGCGGTCGCAATGGGTATCACAGAAGGATGAACGTACCTGGTTTATTCCCTCTCTCTATTTCTCTCTATATGCTTACATCGATTTGTACGAAGGAACAGTGGATGCCTACGTGCATTATTGAAACCCTCCGGAACTCACGGTCTGGCAGGAACGGCCCTCTTCCTGTCCGCTGTCACTGCCAAGATTGGCAATGAACTTTCCGGGCACGGGAAATTGTTCTTGGCGAGTTCTCTGAATTGGTACAGGGAATGCTATGAATATATATATATATATATATATGTATATACGTTGTCATCTTAAATAACGTAGTAGTCGCTCCATGTCCATATGGAATTTTCATCTATAACGTCTGTACACAGGGTGAGTTATCCTAGACTCCGAGTCTGGGAGGAGCCTTGGTAACTATTAGGTGCGCTATTCTCTAATCAGATAACCCTCGCCCTCTTAAGGTTAGATTGACACGATAACCTGAATTACTGTAGGGGAGTCATTGATAAAAAGTTACAGTCGATTGTTGACGGTGAACCAAGTCGATTATTCGAATAGAAAAGTTCCTTGCAGATTGGGATCCAAAAATTTGTGTAATACGAGATCAAGAACACTTTTTCTCCAGGTGGGGATGATCTGATCCGAAAATACCGCACCTAGTGCGTACGGAGCTTTTTCCCAAATTTGGAATTTGGGATAACTCATTGTGTATATTATTTGTGTGTATATGTATATACGGTGCAGTGTCGATAAAACCAAATTTTGGTTTTAAAGTATTTTTTTTTTTTTTATTAATGGGTGATTTTTTTTAATGCTGGAAAGTATTTGGAATGCCATTTGACGTGGGCACCTTTTCCGTCTTTGTACGGCCCTGGGAGCTTACCTCCCCATACATATTAACGCGTGTCTCGGTAGAGTTCAGTTTGACTGACGTCAGGTCTGATGTAGCAAACGTGACGGGCGCCGAAGGCCCAGGTGACTGAATTCAGATAACCCAGTGAACTTTTGGTACTGTCACGCGTGTCGATAATTCTCTTGAAGGTGAGCGGAGGGAATGATCCTGATTGAAAATTACGTCACGTGCAGACGTAATTGCGATAGTTACGTAACGCGGGGATTTATCGAGGATCATTACGATCCTTGGATTTAAGGGTGTTGACGGGTCGACGTGAAGTTATCGATTATTCTGTAATTGGACTTGTTGAATTAATATTTTTTTCTCTTTACCTCGGAATGCTTTTTTTTTGTCATTACCCACACCGTACGTGTGTGTCAGATGCTCGAATTTGGGAAAACAAGAAAATTCATAGCCGGCGGACGACTGCAGCGCTAACTATCGGGGAACAGATTGATAACGCGTATCAATTTTATGTCTGAAGTTATTGCCAGACTGTTTGCTCTCATTCGAATATATTCGAGCATAAATCGTTGGAAGTTGCTCTTATCCCGCGAGTCGAGATGTTTTTCCGACTCGTCTCGCCATTGTTGATCCAACGGATTCAGTATATAATCTACTGTACGAAATGTATATATATATATGTCGACCATAGCCAGACACCAGTCTACCCTAAGTCAATCAATCACAATCTAAGCCGATCATTTTCTTCCTGAGAAATTCACTTGAATTTCTACCGGTAAAACGCTTTATATATATATACGTATATACGATCTATGGACAACACGAATTTTCAACTTTTCCAACTGTCCAACTGTCCAACCGCCTCCGGCTGCTCGTTCAACCCAGTAGTTCAACTTCCTGACTCGATTTTACCCGAAACTCAGAAATATCGTCCTTCACCGCTTTTGATCCGTAAACGAATCACGTGACTCGGCTGCACGATGCTATTTCGGTATTTCTTAATTATCCTTGAATAACGATAGTTTGTTTATTTTATCAATTTCACCAAAAATATTCACTTTCGGAGTTTACCCGGAGACGAATTAATATTCCATTTTACGGGAAACTGTTCAATGACGTACGCTCCTATTAGAAGCAATGCCGAGCGTTAACTGTAGCAGCGACTAAACTGGGAACTTGGTTATGGAGTTAGGTGAATTATGTGTCGCTGGAACCTAGTTGCGCGCTCGATTCCCTAAACTCGACCAACCTTAAATGTTGGTTCTGTACGTGTCGCGTATATGTGAGCACGTTCTATCTGCTGTCCGTAATATATAGTAATATTAATACCTACTACGGGTATATATATATTTCTAATACAGGTACACATGGTATATATATATATCCTTCAGCTTCAAAATGGCCCCCGCGCTTTCGTAGGCTTGCAAAACTTGAGGCAACTTCATGGTCGGCAGTATTATACGGGAATTGATAATGCCAAAGTTGTTAATGCATCCTCGGATCAGTGCGTAATTCACGAAACATGGCGAAAACGACCAGCACGAAAATACTTGCGGAAAATTATAAGAATTTTCATACGTGAGAAAGTTTCATCACTTTTGATGCCGTTTTTAATTATCAGCCGTGCCTAAGTTATTGAGAATTTTTGTTCTAGAACATTCGAGAGAAAGTATAGAAGGGTATCGAAGCTTCGCGACGCCCTCTTGATCGATTATGACGTTTTTCGTTTCATTTGGGTTTTTTATGCTGAGGTTGGTGGGAGGGGTCATCAAGGATGAAATTTGCACTTTGGAAGAATGGCGTTCGAGGTTCCTTTTGTTATAATGGATTTTAGGTGGGCCAAGGGGGGAGGGGTGGTTAGCGGGATCCGGTAAGTCTTGAATGATTTGGCTAGGTCGTCTCCTAATTATTCTGGTAATTATTCAAACCATTATCGGCGTGAGTGCCGCTAGGAGGGATGGTGCCAGTATCGGCGCCGATAGGGGGAGGCGCCTTCGCGAAGCGAAGTCTTGCCGGGTCTTCCCTTTCGCTCTGGGATTTTCGAAGCGACGCGCCCTGGACGGCCTAACGAGAATCCAATAATCCCCAATTCTCCGGGTCAATGCTCAGCAAATAGAAGTTTATTTGAAAAGGCCGATAGATAGCAAGTATTCCGAGTAAATATCATGGGGTTGCAGCCACGTTGGGTGGCGATTGGGGGTAGAGGAGGAGCAAGAGGGGGGTGCTTCATTGTTTTAGCGACTGTCTACGTATCGGTTATTACACTGCAGCTGCAACCTGGAGGAACGATCCTGGTTCGATGGGACCTAACGAAGTACCGAGCTTTTGAAATCCAATTTTTTTCCGGATACGGATAAAATGCTTTTTTTTTTCTTTTTTACTGCAAGTACAAAGAGTCGGATGGGACGAAGAAAACAAAATTAGAGGGTGGACTGACTTGGCGGGATTGACGATTTTTTGTTTCACTATGTCCAAGTTAGATATTAATTTCATCTCTTGTTGGCGTTAGCAGGCTGTTAAAGGGTTGATATTGTCTACGTGCTGTGGGGTGGTTGGGAATGAAAAATAAAATGAAAAGAAACGGCCGAAAAAGATAAATCGATAACCGCAATAAATAATATCAGACCGGCGGTGGGTGTAACGCGGGCCCGAACCAAATTACACAATTTGCAATCTAACGATAACAGGAACAGTGGGGAAGTTTCTGAAATAAATTACAAGTTGCGCGAAAGTCGCATTTTTCTTTTTTCACCACGAAATTACTTATTGCCCCGTTCCGGAGACGCGCGGCGGCCACAGCCGCGACCCCCCGTGGCCTGTGGACCCAAGGCCCCCCCCCGTTCGTACCTTTGGCGTCACCCCTTCGGCTAAGGCACCCAATACCTATCCCTCTTTGGGATGGGGTGCGATCTTAACGAATTTCGACGATTTATTCCATATTATGTAAATGGGAGAATGAAGCGCCTTCGGGTCGACGCGAGGCGGCAGCCGCCGTTACTTCTTTCATCTTCGGATATTAATTTTACGGAACGGGGATGAAGCCGTAATTCAATTTACTGCTGTCTCGACCGAGTCCGTTCATGCTCTGCCTTTAAGGTTCACGCGATTTCTCGTTCACCTTTTTTTTTTCTCCCCACGATATCCCCCCTATTTTTATATTCCTCCTTTGTACCATTCTTCCACCCCCCCTGCCGGTCCCACCCACTCCTTACTTCGGTACTACCTTCTTTATTCGATTATCGCATTAATCGCGCAACGTCCGAACGGAAGACTGTTACTCATTTTTTTTTATTTAAAAATTAATATATTTTGTAAATAATAAAAAAAAATTTTTTTATATACGTCGTGCATGGGTCTAGCACGTAAACTGGTCGTTATGATCGTTGACGAAAATTGAACTTGATCCATCCCTTTTCCAAGAGTCGAACCATTAGAGGGTAGGTGTCCAAGACTGGGCCATCGCATTAGGCTGAACTTGTCCCAAGTAGATAATCGTATAATCGCGAAGTTTGGTGGGTTAGGCATATTTTCTACAATGCAGAAAGGGTATTACGGCAACAATGGGGTCGGTCACGGGATGCCGCAGGGGAGAATCCACTTATCTGACATCGGGGTCCAAGAAGTAATGCCATCAGAAATACTTTCCCGATGGGGATCCAGGAGACGTTTTCACCAGAGATCGTACGAGGGATGGTTGGATGCTAAGGCGAGGTTCTAAGTGCAGGACGGGTAGGGTTACCACTATGGGTTGTAATATAAGCTTCCATCCTGGGTGGGTTAGTGGGTGGCCCAGAGGGTGGGTTTGGGGTAATGGTATTTTTATTGTGGCAAGAAGGGGTGGTGCTGGCTCTGGTTGGTTGGCTCGTGAGATGCCCTGGTGTTTGCTGTTAGTTGAAAGTTTTTGGCGATACCGGAAGAGTATAGCGTTCATCTCCCTGAAGTCGAGCTTTTGGATAAGGGATGATTTGGGGGTAAGGTTAGTAGAGTATAGAAACGGAATCGGGTAACGAGGTTAAGGCAACTGGAGATCCTTTTTGAAATCTTATAGAGGGCTGCTTGGGGGAACGAAAGTGGTGCTGCTGGTGATTTAGGCTAAGCTTAGGCTAATTTTGTCATCTCGTATTCCGAGAGGGGGAAAGATGACGTTGAAAATTTTTAAATTTCAAACATCCCTTAGAAAATTTTTTGTTGGATTTTGAAATCATCCTGATGCTTTTGTGGTAGATAAAAATTACTCGCAGGGGTTGGACGTACGAGTGTACAGAGGGGTGCATGAATTTTTCTGATATATCCGGTGATAAACGGTGTGCCAGGTGGGTGCGTGGGATAAAATAAAAATTATCCATCGCGCCCAGCATCCCTTGGCTTTTCTACCCCTTTCTACCGTATATTTATGCTTGTTTGGAAGCCCTATGTATAATTGCCGAAGTTTGGTCCAGCGATATTTCAAACGGACGTACTTTACATCGTTTTGGCAAAATCTCACAGTTTATCGCCGCCACCGTGGATAAAATGACTTGTGACAAGTAAATTTATTTTTGACTAATTAATTAGCATCCCCTACGGCAAAGTGACGTCTGCGCACGTGTGTTTCTCTTGTACTTTCCAAATTTTCTTCCAAATCCCCCTCCCCCACCCACGTGAAAAATCAAAGTGTCAAATAGCACAGAGTTTAATACAAATTTTCGTTACCCCTGAAAATAGCGCTGTGGGTTGGAGGGGGTGGGACTCGAAGAGTTGGGAAAATAGCGATGGCCTAATTAGAAGGTTCAGAGGGGTTGGAAATTTTTTTTTTTTTCCCAAGGAACGTTAACGGGGAGGGAAAAGTGTTGAGGAAAGTACAAGAAACTAGATGGCGTCTTGTAATTAAAAAGTTTTTCGAGGGTGTTGTTAAGTGCGGGAGAGAAAGAGTGTCTGTCAGATAATTAGATGGTTACGGCACCCTCTTAGCATCTCATCTTAGCGACTGCGTCCCTTCGAATAAGCGGTTTACTTAAAAAGTCCAATTTTTAAAGTAACCTGTCAAAGACGTCCCTTATCAATACAGATTACTCAATACAAAACTGCGGATGACGCACAGTGTCAGTTTGTTAACTATCAAAATTGTTTATAAATTTGGACGTCATCTATAAAAATTGGTTGACCTGAAATTATTAATGATAAAAGCTTATTGAACTTTGAACCCTCCTCATCGAATTGGTCAATCGTTTCCGGTGCTGCCAGTGTCCAGTCTTTGGGGGTCGTACGGGGTGGGCTTACTGAAATATAAATTTCGTCAAAAGCCTAAACGCCTACTTTTTGAATTTTTCAAGTTTTCGACTCAGCCCCACTAGGGAGTTTAGTACAAATTTTTTTTAGTGGTTACTTTTTTTTTAAGCCTACGTCACCCTGACCTATGACCTTTTGGATGTCAACTGCCTGGTCATGAGTCATGCTTCCCAGGTAAGCGTGCACTGAAGTGTATGTATCATTGGGTACACGTTGCATAGTCGGCCAACTGGGAAATGTGTCTGACTCCTAGGAAAGTGGATGTACCAACTACCAACTACCAACCTAGCCAGTTGTTTGCCCGTTGCATTGGTGTAAAGTCTGCGTCGGTTATTTTTCTGCTTGACTGTACAAGGCCTAGGGTATTCCCTTTCTCACCTCGTACGTTGGTACCAATGTTGGTACGCGACTCTTGCATTTAACCTCCACCTCTTAACCTTTTCGCCTCCCTTTGGTGCAGGCTATGAATAAAGGATACGTGCACAACGAATTATATTTCCATAAATGTCCAACTGGGACGCATAACGTAACGCTGGCAATGTTAAACAGAAGTTACCGTGTTTAGCGAATTAATTTACGATATTTATTGCCGTTTACGCGTGGATCCGGCATTCGATCTTTTTTTGCAAATTATTGTGGAATTATGTAATAAAAAATTATAGTCGGCGATCGTAACGTTAAAATTAATTATACCATTGAAATTTCAGAACCGTTTTTAATATCGGGGTTGACAACGATGCAGAAATTGATTGCTAGCTTTAATTAGTTTGGACACGAACCTTTTTCGTGAAAACTTTTATTTTGTTTTGTCTTTCGGTAGGGAAAGTTTTTTTTTTATTAAAAGCAAAAATAGACAGATAAAAATCTATGGGAAACTTGGCAAAACAGATGCAGACATCGTTTCCAATATTGCACGTCGTTCACTAGACTGGTAGGAGGACGAGTTGTTTGACGCGTTTCTGTATGGTTTAAGGGTGGTTTCTACTACCATCTGCTATTGCCGTATGAGGCGATAGGGGTTGCAAAGAACAACACGTCTCTCCCTTACAACTGCTTGCATACGGGGTATCGTCAAGTCACTCGATAATATTTTCCCGATCGTTTTCCATTTTCTTAGGCGTTTTCATGCTGCTTTTTTTTCTATTTTTTCCTTTTTTCTTTTCTTTTCTGTACCTTCTCACTTACGACCTCTTAGAATACACACATTGCTGTCAGAACCGATAAGTGTTGAGCATACAGTGTATAAATTCGCGTCGCCTATCCCTTTCGGTAACGTTTCCCCTGATAATACACATCGTTGAATTTTCGATATATTCGACTGAATAAAAAAAAATATATGTATAAATATACGTATCAGACAGCTTTGAAAGGGAATTACGTATAGTGTAATCTAGAGTAGAACGGTACCCGAAGCCAAAATCAATGCCGATCAAACACGTGGATATATACTCCGTACGATGTAATTCCTCCTTTTGTTGTATTACAGGAAATAATCCGTAAGCACTGCTCGATGGAATAAAAAAATTGGTGAAATCTACATTTAACAATTTTAGGGGACTGTTCGAGTTAACTGTAGGTTTTTCAACCAGGGTATTTTTTACGTTCAGATATTATCAAGGCTCTCTTTGGTTTTTTGGATAAATTTTTTTCTCATTGTCTCAGCATGGGTTTATGTAATTTTGGTATGCCAAAGTCTTTTTTTTTAATGTCAGGGATGATTTCAAATACCGATGGAGCGTCAGTAACTGTTTCTCGTAACTGATGCTGTCAACTCAACGATAGTAAAACGGTAGATGGATACACTTTTATGTAGAACCATAAGTGAAATGTGCATCTATAAGTGAACTCCTCCCTGTTACATATGTAACGCATGAGGGGAAGTTCCTTATATCCCCGGAGACGTTGGATTTACACATCGGTAAAACCTGCCGCTGAATATTCCTTTTGGTGCTTCGTATTTTTCTGCTGTATAGTCCGTACACTATAAATGTACAGTGGAGCTTGCGTATAATGCTCGCAGTTGTCATATAACGCGAGAGCGTAAGTCTCGATTCACAATAGCAAAATTTTTATGATTCCAGTTGGTTAAAAAGCCTGAATAAAAAATGATACATTTTTTCGACTGTCCATGCCAAGTAGATATTTTTTATTCGAATATAATTTTAGGCTTTTAATTTTAATTATACACGTGACTAATTCAAAATTTATTTTCAAGGTGATTCCCCTTGAGGTGATTTTAAGGTGTTTTTGAATATCGGTAACCTTTCGACTATTTTTACCAACATAGCACAACCCTTATAGGATCGCATGCCAAGGGTTGTTTTACGAGTGGCTTTATAACTTTTCGACCCAGGGGTAACGTCGCCCAGCCATTTGGCTGTTGCCAAATTCAGGGTTTTTTTTTGTCACAACCTTCCAATAACTTAATACATTATCATGCGGTAGACGATTTTCTTTTTTGAATTAAACAAAAATCTTTTCTCAATTTTACAAATTTTTTTTTTGTCGTCCACATATCCGTACCGATATATACGTGGTCCCCGTGTATCCGATTTAAATCGCAACAAGTGGAATTACGTTGTGCTTGCCAGACGCGGAAAACGCAGAACAAGGCAGTACAATGGCGTACAAGGTAATGCACGTAGAAATATCTTTGCACGAAGTGTCTGCATCGGCGGGTTCGATCGTTAAATATTTTACAACCGATTTTATATGAAACCGCGTGGGGTCGTTATTGGTTTCTACGATTTTTACGAGACAGGAGTTTGTATTTCCACATTGAGGATATAAACTAGTCATGCATCGTAAACGCGTTTAACATGAGATTGACCGTTAGCTTCCCTTATCGCGTGCGATACATTATTTCTGATTCCACCGTGTAGAAAAGTTTGACGAAATTTAAAAAAAAAAATTACAAAACCTCAAAATCTACATATCCACATCCATACGTACGTCAACGCGTGCAAAAGGTATTCAGGTACGAGCGTAACCGTAAAATTATACGTCTAGCTACGATTCCACGAAACCAACCCTAAAATTTGACGCGTTTTCCAGTCAAGACGCACGAGTCGTTAACCATCCCCTAGTACGTTTCCGCGTACCGAGTGCGTTTGAATACATTCGTAAATTCCAAAAAAAAGAAAGAAAAGTCAAAGATATTTGAGATCGGCCGTAGAAAACAAATGTTACTCTCTTTACAGCTTCATTCTCGGATGTTATATTCCTAGGGGTAGGAAAAACGTAATCCTCTTGGCTTTTTCTACCCTTCGTGCTATCGGTCTTCTGCCCTATCCACCCCCCTCTCAGAAAAGTCAACGCACGGATCGTCGATGCAATTGTTTGAAGAGTTCTCGCGGGAGTATAAAGTCGGGGGGGGGGGGGATGTTTTTCTACCCCTGTTTCCAAAATTGGGGCGATTTTCGTAAATGTCTTCATATATGACGACTTCATATTGGCCCACGTGCGTCGACCATACGACGTTTACAAGACATTCGCCCCAACCCCAAAACTACCCCCGAGCGATTTTGATCCATAGCCACGTACATAACCGCCCTATACCTGACGCTCTTCCATACCGACTCACGTCAGGAAGTGACATTACCGACCTTTTTTTAAAATTCAACATGCGATCACTGATTTTTTTAAAACTCAAAAAATATCATTTTTCGAACGGGCACAAGACAATTTATATTTTTCAAAGAAACGTTTGTAAAAGAAAAATGGAGGCGCGACGGAATTGCGAAATTTGAATCTGAAAAAAATAGAGCAACGTAGACGAGGACTCAAAGAAGAATCTTCGCGAGCGACGCCTCGCGCGATATTTACGCGATTTTACGTAGTCAGCATATTTTTTTTTCGCGCACAGCATCCGCGACTCGGCATTTTTCACGTGTGCGTGCCTCTGATATTGCGATATATTTCAATAAAATATTGAGACAGATAGGGAAGCTGCAACGGCGGCTGGCAATAATATATTGAATATTCCGTTTCTGGATTCCGCGGAATATAAAAACGGAGGACAAAATAACCGTTAAACCTGCTCGGAATATTAATATTTTTTCCCTGTATATCTATATGTATGTCTACCATATACATATATGTAATATATTGGCTGTATTATCTGTATATATACATATATATATATACATAGCACGTATCGAACAGCCAACCCGTGAGGGAAACCCACTTGGAGAAGTGCACCCGATATACCAAAACGATTCCACTCCATAAACGTGAACTTATGACGGCTACTGCTTTATGTTACGAATATTTATGAACTCTGTGCTCGCTATCGTTTTCGATACCTGGTTTTTTTTTCTTTTTTTAATGGAAATAACATTACAACTCGGCATTTTTGTATAAATTAGTTACGGCTTTGAAACGTCATTCCCTCGTGTGTTCCAATCGAGTAAAAAATAAGTAATGTCAAATTCTTCAACTACACGTCATACCACAAAGCAATAATACCTTTGTCGTGCTTTTTAGAAATTTTTATAGCCCCGTATCCCCTCTTGTAATTGCGGCTTTTTTTTCTTTTCCTCTTTTTATATTCAATTCGACGTCCATCGTCGTGCATGTTGATTGTACAACGAGTAACGAAACAGAAACAAGCAATTATTACTTTCATAATGGATATCGAGGTCTCGAACTGGTTGGTATACGTCAAAATGGCTGGCGGCACGCAGTCACGATAACGTAATAAAGATAGCATACTTTAGATAAACGGACGAGCGAGAGAGAGAAAGAGAGAGAGAATAATGAAGCATGGAAACGCATTCTGTTTGTGCCTCGTAAACGTCACGTTTCCTTATTGCCATACTTGGGGCGTCGTCACGTATAGCTTCGTGAAAACGATATTCGAATTCAGCGTATTCTATAAATTTTTCATGCAAAATTTTCCAAAGAGTCTCATAACAATGGTACAATAATTAATAAACGCATATTCAAAAAAAAAAAAAAAAATACCTGTACCGGATTTAAATATCGCGAATAAAATTCGCAAGGACGGCGTCACTTCGCGTTGGTTAAATTAATTCACGAGATAAATCATTTACGACGTTTTTGATTCTAGACTGAAGTTTCTGTTTCTATCCGGTCCTTTCGTTTCTTCTATTTTTGAATATTCATGGGTTCGTCAGGAATTTCTTGTTCCGTGATGGATGACTTGTGGCATGAGATACGAAGCGAGAGAGAGAGGATTGGCGTGGCCATTTAGTATGAAATTGAGGAAAGAAGAGAGGGGGGGAGGAGGGGGGAGAGAGAGAGAGAAGAATTTCATCTATCATATTTTTTTTATAATTTTCTATTCGAATCATTATTCCAAGGGTAGTTCCTGAGTCACTTCACTTCCGCTTTCGTTCTCCACTTCGGTTCTCACGAAGGGCTGAAACGCGGCAAGGACCAAGTTTCCCGGGGTTTTGCATTTGCAAAATTAAGACGGGCCGTCGCGACGCCTCTTCCCTTTTTCACTGTGCGAAATTTGAACGTTGCGACGTCGAGTAATCAGTCCCATTCGCGTTACCAGCTATTACGGTGAGTGCGTCCCCCCTCTATCTCGTCACTCCTTTATCACTTTTTTTTATCATAGAATTTTTGATATAGCTTATCAGGGAAGCAGGTAAATAAATTTTATTGACTCTTGCCCAAAAATTACGTGTCTATGACTAATCGTCGGAACTTGGGTATAGGTGTATGCGGAAGAGAGAAAAAAAATGGTTGATCGAAACTCGGGGTACTTCTAAGTATAGCAATCTTGCCGTGGGTAATTTTGTGCAAATAGTAATGTCGTGCATAGAACGCCAGTCTTACTGGTCATGTTTGAGCTATAATGGGGCAGAGGAAAACTCGCGTGCCGGGAGATCATTTTCATTACGAGGGTCCGTTGCAGGGCAGATAAAACCAATTATAACCTATTCCCGATATCAACGGAAATGTTGTCAGTATGTTGGTATATATATAATTCTGACATGGCTCAGAGATTTTACTTGCAAAACTTTACGTTCGTTCATATATATTCTCTGTTCCAAGGTAATCCGGTCGGTCTGTGGAAACGAGAGCATGCATCACTGTACGCATTGTGTATAGATATATATATTATCTCGGTCGGTAACGGATTCTCGATCTTTTAGAAAAATAATTGAAAATTGTATAATTTATAGGATATCTATTACAAAAATTTCATAATTATTATGCAGCTTTATCGTGACGCTTAGATATTGGCAGATGGATGAGAATTCTGAGAAAATTATTGTCTTACGGAGAAATTACGTATTACGGTATAAGACCGAACGAGTGGACGGATGACCTATGGGACACCCTTTCCAGGACTCTATCGTGTCCGATGCTATCCTGACACTTAAACGTTTCTAGGAAAGGTCATGGCGTGTCAAATGAAATTAAGTTACAACGTTGTTGCAAGCTCGTATCGCTTTCGTATTACACTGCGTTTTGTGTATGGGTTTATTCGATGGCAACTGGGAAGTCGATTGAAATTTTTTTTTCGTGAGGTTGAATATAAGTTATGTCAGAGGGATGATTTTAGAAATTTGTTGAAAAATATTTTGCATTTTTTATGAATTTCTTTATGGGAAAAATTTCATTTTTCATTTTTTTTATTGAGAATTTTTTTCTATTGGCGTTTTATTGGCGTTCGTAAATGGGGATTTTAAGACGTGGAATGTGGGTATACGCGGTTTTTTTTTATTGTATTCGTATATTTATGGAAAAATTCTCTCGTGCTGTATCGGATGACACGCTATTCCGTGCCGAGTACTTTTCAGACGAGAACTTAACATGAAGGCCAGTGGCGCCTGTAATACTGTAGGATTTATTAACAAAAACCGCTTGCTTAGTCTCCACTTTGCTGTCCCCCGTTGATAGCTGTGTTAAGTATAAATGATTTAATTTGAAATTCATGTCTTTTTGAAAAACCGAGGGAAACAGTTTAAACAGAAATTTGTATTACTTAAGCCTTCGTTTCTTGATAGCTTATGACGTAACTGAACACAATAATTTATGAAAATTGAATTAATCTAAAGATATGATATTTTACATGGAAATACATTATTTTCAGAATGAATACATATATATGTGTTTTTGCTCATATTCTTACGTAAATGCCTCAACGAGGTAAAGTAATACCACTTGTCTTCGTTGACAGGCTTGTCAGAGTGGATTGAACTTGACTGACCTATCGCGTTACAGGGGTAGCTTTGCCTTACGTCACAATGTACACACAGCTAAGCTTTTATTATCCCCGGACTGTCCGAGAGGTTAAACCATTTTCAAGTAAAGTGACGAGTAAGCGAGGAAAGAAAGCACGTTGAAAAGCGTTATTTCCAAGAAAATCCAAAATAACGATATAGGGGTTGATTGTACAGAATTATTATTTTGTACGAGACGGCCATTATAAATATTCATCAAAATTAGGGGCAGTCCGTGTCATAGCCCGAGGGTTATTGAAAAAGGCGTGCCTAATCTACGCTAAGGGTAGAAAAATTCATCCCTTATATGAAATTCTATTTTGCGTCTACGAATCACGTGCACGTATAGAAGTAACAACGAATACGAGACCATTACATACCACAGTGCTTATACATCAAATAAGTACAACCCCTAGTTGGTTGAATGCAATAGGGGATTTTTACTGGTATACACATATATATATATATATATATATCTAAGCAGTGAACGTTACAAGGGTAGTATAGTGGGCGATCTCCTTTGGAAGCAAATCGAGATGAAAATGCGAGGGTTGAGACGTAACTTGGGGGGGATGAAACGAAACCCACCCCCTAGTGAGTCCTCATCCCTCTCTACATAGTCGCTATACGTTGATTTGCCTTTGGTTGTGGTAACCTGGGGATGGGTCGAGGGGGGCCGGGTGGGGCGGAATATCTCGAGGCTTCCGGCTACAAAGCTTATCGTCCGGCACGAAGTTCTTTCACCGATTTTCGAAAGAGAAAACTGGGCTACTCAATCCCTTACTGCCATTCCTTTCTAACCTACCCCCCTTGTTCAAGTGGTAGCTGGATGGCCTCGAGTAGGTAGCTCAGTAACAGATATACGTATTTTCACTTTGCTACGCCAGGACTAGCCCAATCCTCCCAGATGGGGAATTGGCTGCGAAATGCAAATTACATTGTTACTCCCTTTGATGGTGGATGACTCTAAGGCTTAGTGCAATCAGCGTAGACGCCATTTCAATTTCACTCGATGCTCGACTCCTAAGGAATTTTCAAGAGGGTGCAAAATTTTTCAAAAAACGAAAGGGAAACCCGTGACTATTCCGTTTTGAGATTCAAAAAAATGTTGGAAAAGTTCCCACGCAACTTTTAACTCCTACAATTCCTTTCCCGTGTAAACTTCGCGGAGGTGGAATTTTTTAAAACTCTTTTTTCGAAGAAGGAAACCTATCGGTATAATGAACACGTAGCAGTAACGTAACGTACTATTAGGGGGTAGTAGAAATTTATTTTGCTGTGTCCGCAGCAAATGGCCGACTCTTCTATAATTATCAAAGTGGGCGTATAGGTGGTTGAAGCTGTCAATGGAATAAAAAACGACCGAATATTTTCAACCCCTAATACCTTAGGTTAGCCGTTTAATTATTTTCATCGGTTCCAGTAAACCACAAATATTCCTACCACACGCGTGTGTTCATGGTACGGAAAACGCAAGTGAATCGATAGCCCAATCGACGACGAACGAACGTATTTCGAATAGGATATCACAAAGAAAAAAATCGTATTGTAAATTTAACATTGAATTTCTATAAATGACATATTACAGCGTACATTATAACAGGGGAGCTGGGTCAAAATTTTACGTAACGTTTTACAAAAGGATCGAAGGGTAGAGGCTCTATTATTCAATTTTTCGTATACCATTATCTTTTTTTTTTTTTTTTTTACCAGTGACATTAAATTTCCTCCTATTGACGAGCAAGGCTACATTATTTGTACAGGAAAGATACGTAGCTGATAACAGTCGACAATATTATCTGGCTCGTCTCCATTCTTTGAGCTTTTTTCCCTCTTTTTTCTTCGTCCCCCCACGTCCCCTCCTCGTCTGGCAACCCATTCGCACGGAATCCCGAAAAATATCGACACATCTGTCAAATAAGAATCTGAAACATCTGGCGCTCGAGACGTCTCTATCTTTTGGGCAATATGCACCGCGCGTTATGAGCTTCTCGCAGAATCTTATTTAATAACCTAAAGACTGTTACCCCAAGCCTCTGAACCCTCCGCTTTTTTCCACCCCCTTTCGATCGGAGGTCGAATAAAAGCTTCTGATATTTCTTGATCCTCTGCTTTATTCTCGTCTTTTTTCTTTTTTTTTTGCTTATCTTTTTTTTCCTCACTATGGTATTCATCCACCACGATCAAAGTCAATAGTACGAGTACGGAATACTCATGCGTTAAAACGAAGAAGTGAAAAAAAAAAAAAAATTATACGGTTTTTTTAAAAATTGTATTTTGTTCGTATTATTCAATTTTGGGTACGAAGACTCGGTGAAAAGTCGTACTCGAGAGGTGTCTGTAGGCGCGTTAGGGGTAGTTTCACTCTTTACTGCACCCTTAACTGGCTACAGCACGTCAAGGACTTGTCAAGGGAGCTAAGCGTTCTGAATGCTCGCGACAGTTATTCGTTAGAGATGCGCCCTTAAACGGGACTGAGCTATTGCGAAGCACAGTGCGAATCCGCCACTGCCGGCGAATGAGTTTAATTTTCGTTGTATTTCAATGAAAAGGGCAATTCTCCGGTGGTCGCGCATCCATCATGGAGAGTAACGCGCGGCCGCTGGGATTAGCATGGATATGACTGAATTATACAGACTATGCGCCAGACTGCGTGTACCATACGCCACTCATGTAAGCCCAGCGGAGGGCCCGCCATTCAGAGGCAAGTCCGCAACGTTGAATGTAATATCTCCGGCAGTCGAGGAGAGCTGATGCTAAATAAACTTAAACGCACGGAGAAAATAAAAGAGATACGAGGATAGACGTGAATTTTGGAAAAAAAAAGGAGAAGAAATAAAAACAAAAGAAAATGACAGAAATGCACTTCGAACGTGTTGCTTTTGCACCACTTTTCTCGTATTCCCACACCGTTTCCGTCCCCACGACCACCCCCTACATATTCCCACCCGCATCCCCCTCCCATCATCACCAGGTAGGAATTCCTTTATTCGCTAACGAAGCAGAGGAACCTCGTCCGTGTCCAACGTACTAATTCGAAAAGACTGGGTTTTTCAACGTTTTGGAATTCTGAAAAAAAATTTAACCCCTACCCTCTGTGGCCTCGTAAAGTAATGGTTAGACGTGCAATAAGATTTTTGTTAATCCTCTTACTTTTTTTTTTTTTTTTTCTGATACTCAGGGGTGAAGCACTTGAATTTTTTTTTTTAATGCACCCTTAAGTCTATGAGGAAATGCCTTACTACTTTTATCATTCCTGTCCAGTGGTAGTTTGGGGGGGTTGCGAGGGTAGAGGAAAGGATAGGGGATGCTGCACGTACAGCGGAGGTTTATCCCTTATCGTAAAGTAAGTTTAGACAAGATGGCCTCGAAGCGGGGTCCGGTTCTGTATTTCCCCAGAGCTCGGCAAAGTCCGTATAGGAAATCAAGTTAAATTTGTTTGGCCGATAAGGGGTGCGCTAAGATATAAGGAATTGGGGATGCTCCGGGACAGCGGACGATAAATAGAACCAAGTACCGAGAGAAGCCGAGTAAAGCCGAAAGAAATTGTCGGTATTGTCGATTTTTATGAACGTTACGTGCAATTTATTTTATCTCTACAATTTTTTGGGAATTTTAATTTGAACAGTTTTACGATTGGGGTACCATCAAATTTTTACTTGAAAAACGAAGACGATTTTCTTCCTGGAAACGGTAGTCGTTTTTTTTTCCAAATTTTCTTTAACCCAATTTGAATCTTTTTTTTTTACTTTTTTTATGTATATGCATACCACGCTTTCAACTGGAGCATCGAGAAAAGCAATCCCGTAATATTTGTTAGAGTTAATTAAAAAGCTCACTGGCCTAGTGCGATGCAGTGTGTCGTTGAAATGTTGCCAAAAATTTGTATTCCTCGTCAGTGGACAAGTTACGTAGCGCAGCAAACATCAGAATGCAGTTTGGACGTTTTTTTTTTTTTCATTTTTTCTTTTAGTCTATTCGAAGCAAGCTGAATATTCTGCCAGCCAAATGCACCGAAAGTACTTTGCCGATCCGACCTTAATATCCGTAATTTTTTAACGTATCGTGTAAATATTATACAGAGCTATTCAGTAGAAACGCACAAGCTGAAGTTGGGCGCAAGTGGCAGACACGGCAGGGTAGCCACTCCAAAAATCGCAGCTCACCGTGACCGATTTTCATAAGCGCACTGACAGTTCGCATAGCAATAAGTTAGGTTAATAAAATATTTGAATAATCAGATTACTGTAATAATTAATCAATATTAATATTGTAATCACAAAATATAATACCAGTTGAGTTTGCCATACCTAGCTGTTATTTTTTTGGAGAGGCCACACAGCCACTTGGGCCACTTACGGCCAATTTCAGTTGATACGTTTGTACTGACCCACTCTGTATACAGATTACATATAATAGCTGTATACCCCCTTTAGTCTAATGCAAAAATTAAATACTAAAAATAACATTATTACATAAAATCCAAAAAATCACCAATTTACATATTTTACAAAAATCATTGTAAAAGTGTAGCCACTCAACAATCACAGCTCAATAAGTTAGGTTAATAAAATATTTGAATAATCAGATTACTGTAATAATTAATGAATATTAATATTGTAATCACAAAATATAATACCAGTTGAGTTTGCCATACTTAGCTGTTATTTTTTTGGAGAGGCCACACAGCCACTTCGGCCTCTTACGGCCAATTTCAGCTGATACGTTTGTACTAACCAACTGTGTATGCAGATTACATATACTAGCTGTATACCCCCTTTAGTCTAATGCAAAAATTAAATACTAGAGCTAACATTATTACATAAAATCCAAAAAACCACCATTTACATATTTTACAAAAATCATTAATGAAAATTAAAAAAATGTTCCCACTACAAAAATTGCTAATTGATGAATTTTATCGTGGAAACAAGATTCAACGAATACGTATATTAATAACCGAACATTTTAACACTGCATTGTTACATCGTATCATACGTATGTGCAATGTATCCCGGGGGAGAATTTCTACATTGCGTGACTATCTAATTTTACATTAATTAACTGTGGCTCGAATGTTGGTAGCCTGAGGAATTTTCAACAGGCCGCGTATACATCGCACTGTGTTCCGACGAACCAGAAAATTTTCGCTCGTTGCATATACTCCGTATGTTGTACATATTGTACAACCCTAGTACCGACACCTGTTCGCCTCGAGCTTCAGACAGGGTTGCGAGTGGGTATGCTCAAGAATTTTGCTAATTTGTAATAAAAAAAATGTGTGTCGATTTTCCCACCCCTGATTCTCGTTAGGTATGTATTTAAGAACGCGGCTATATGGGTAACATAAAAAATGATTGAATTGGGGAGAATCGCAAAGCGATAATTAAAAATTCTTTCAGCGTCGATATTCAAGGTTCGACGATAACCATACGGTAAGAATCGCGTTACGTAATTCACTGGGGGGACGTTGAAAGATTTAAGGATTGGCATTTAGAACGCTATATATAAATATCTCTGTCGAGTTTCTCACCTCGTCTTTTGTTTCTCTGGCGAATCCTAAGAGAATCTACGTAGTTGCCGTGAGCATCCGTCATACTTGAGAATCGCTTAGACGTTTGCTTTTACATTTTTCTTATGCTTGGGATATATCCGCGTGCCATAGTGACGCAAATAAGGGAGGAAAGAAAGAAAAAGAAAAGGTAAAAAGAAAGAGGAAGACTGTACTCGGAGATTTTCGCACGTTCTCCTTTTCAGCGATATTCATCTCTTTTACCTTTTAACATGAAAATCCACCTCGTATATTATCATCCCTTCGAAAAAGCTCAGAACACGATTTTACCCTGGACCAAGGATACGTAATACTTTTTTTTAGTTGATTTGGCATTTGATATTTTTTTTTTCAAACGTGTAAATAGTTTTCAACCCAACACAATACTGAGGTCAGGATCTTGAGATGGGTTTATGGTTCCTGGATCAATCGGTCCGTTGGTCTAGCCCGTGTCCAGTGCTGAGCTGGTAGCAGGATTCCTGGATACGGAACTATGGAATCTTCCTATTGGAACCCGGTGGCAGATAATGCGGCAATAAAAAGTAGAATACAACGGCATTGCCGTCGGCGTGACGGGAAGTTACTGCCGCCTGCCCGGTAGGCGGCTTCACAGGGGTGGCTTTAAGTTACTGCCGCGACCTGCTGCTCTATGGGCCGTGAAGCTTGAAATGCTGCAGTAATGTAACCTTCTTACCAATCCCGGTTCCTGGACCGATGCCGGATTCCGCGTCTATGCTGGAAGGTGCTGCAGCAGCCACGCGGAACGGGAAACGCCGGATGAGAAAAGGCAAGGTCTATGCTCGTCTGTGGGGCGCTGTTAGTTTGGGTTTAAAAGGGTTCTTACGGATGTATTAGATGTCTGGTTAGTTTTCCTTCTTCTCCTCGGGTAGTTTAATTGGTAAATTGGCCTTGGCGAATTCAGCCAACGTAGCTACCTGCCTGAAAGATGCATTGCGAGCTAAATGGCGCCAGGTAAATCCTAATAAAAAAAAAGTAAATCAGCTCATGGGTTTCGCTTGGTTCTTAGAGCTGGTGATGGGGTGTTTGGTGCACCCGGGGGTCGGTTACAGGGGGTGGTCTGTCAGAAGTAAGGAAGTAATGGGAAAATGAGACAAAAGAAATTGAGGAACGAGAAAAAAAGTACTCGGTTTAAGGGTGGGGGTTCGAAGAAGGATTCGTAGGATCTTTCTGGTATAAGGGTGGAATTTTTCAGGAGTACCAACGTCGCCAAATTTATGTTCCCATGCTGTGAAAACGCGGGTAAGGATATCTCTTGGTGGGTCTACTTGTTTGAAAATTCAAATTTACCGCGTAAAAAGAGAGGGGGGGTATCGCCGCCATCACAGTCTTCCCTGGCAGTTCACATTATCCCTCTGCTTTACCTGGAATATATATAAATCTGTCTATGAACTTCACGGTTGAACTATCATTATTTTTCCTCTCTCTCTCGCCACCTATGGCAACGTAAGATTCTTACGGGAAGATAGACGCTGGGTGAGTTTATCTTTTAGTCTTTCTTGAATTATTTGTCTGGTGGCTCTTCATACCTTTCAAGAAGATTTTCTTGATTTTACGTAAGAGAAATAAAGACGAAAAGTAAAGAATGAAACTTTTCCAGCATCCGTTCGGCTTTAACTTATCGTCTCGCAGCGATTCGCATTGCGGAGGGAAAAGAGAGAGAGAAAAAGGGAAACGACAACACCATCTCGCGGGGGCTTCTTCGAACTATATATTTTCTGGTGGGATTGGAATTTTTCATTCGACTCTAACTTCTGTACCGTTCCGTTGCGTAATGTAATGGTTACACCGACGCAACAAGGGGAGTTCACACTGGTGGCAGGCAGAGCCACCCCGTTTGCGGAGTCAGTCATGCGGAGTAATTTTCAATTACTACAGATTATATCGCGCCGAGTTCGAGAGGGGTGGTTCCTTCGTACCCGTTGACACACCTACCCGGTTTCCCATAGTCGAAACCCCATGCCCGGGAAAACCCCCATAGCGCCTCTGGGCGTGACTGGGCTATAAACGGCGGCTTTATGTAAACGTTCAAAAATCTCGTGTAAATAGGGTGGGATGTGCAGTTCGAGCCCTTAGGTGAGTTACGATGGGGCGAGAGGTTCGGTATTTAAATATGTCAGCGTAGCAATTCTGTAAGGAATCTTTATTTATTTGGATTTTTTGTTCCCTTATTTTACGTAAATCGGAGAAAAATGTTCACGATAGAGGGCTTGCGGGGAGAGGGTAGCGGACGGCATGGAAAGAAAGGCAAGAAATTTCATTGTCATTGGATAATACAAAATTCTGAATGCCCATCCCCCTTATCCCTTGATAGTCGAATGGATTTTCCGTAATTAGGGGTTGGATCAATTTCTGATGGGATAATCCCTCTCGAGTCCTTCGACTAAGGGAGGAAAAGGAACAAGTTTAAAATGAAAGAAGCAGAAAAGGACCTATTTTAAACAATTCCTCTCAATTTTACGGGCAGTGCCACACGATTGTAAGAAAAGTTTAAGGAAATCAATTTGGTTCTCAGTAGTATAACAAGGGGGGTTCTGGATATAGATTCCTGTACCGGCAGTTACCGACATTTCGTGAACCTTCGAGTATTCGCATACACGCTAAAAATCGTGGACACTGCTGATTTCAAGGAACGAGGTCACTACGATCTTGGATTCCAAGAATCGAAGGCTGCTTCTAGGAATTTTACGTCGGATTCCAAGAATTTTACCTCCGATTCAAGTAATCGCACACGATCGAGAACCATCGAGGGTTCGTGTCCGTGCTAAATCGCACAGGATCGCTTCCAGAGCCGGCTCTTCTCTCGCACGACGTTTTGAGATAGTCATTTGCCCTGTGAACCGAGAACCGATAACAAGCTTCGACGATTTCCTCCTTCCTCAGCCCCGTGTGGGTTCCAGAAACTATTGACATTCTGCATAATTCCTAATGGTTTGTAACAATAGTTCTGGTCATTTAACAACGAAAACATGGCATTTATAGAAATGAGATACTATCGTCCGGTCCAGCATTCCACATCCAAAAATTGATTTAAACAGTAATCAATGTTATAGATTTTAACGAGCTATATAATTTAAAGAACCTCAAAAAAGAGGCAGTTTCTATTGCAGAGGTCTGCAAGAGAAAGAAGAAGAGATGAATCACGTTGGGAAGATTTGGAATTTGTCTTCAAGTTAAAAATAAGGACTGGAACAATACTGAACTTGCAACATAACGCAATAAATTTGACATTTTCTTTTTTTGAATCCCACACGTGGAATTCAAAATTTTAGATTATCATTATAAACGTATGGGTCTGTTGACAAGACACGATTGGGAATACGTTTACGTAACCATGACGATCGTCATTCCACTATGTCACGCGGAGAATAATGCTCACAGTGATCTAATGTCACGTTAAGATCAATTTCGTATTCTGTACGTCATCCTTAAGATTCGAGTTAAGCGTGGGCTTTATGAAATTCAAATCCTTACAGAACACACAACTTACGTCTCTCGTGGTTTTTCATCCCCCTGCAAATTCTGTCTTTCGTTATACACCCATCCCTCCATTTACGCTGAGTATACGTTCTACGTGGATTCGTCCGATTCGGAACAGAAAAAAAAATATTGGAAAGAAAAGCTGGTATAAGTTTTAAAAATGGCTGAATAATCATAACCAGCTTGTGGAAAACAAACGCTGTACTTGTTAAATACTTTTAATAATTGTAGAAAAATATTTTTTTTTGGCTGTGTAAAAAAAGTGCCGCATAAATGGAGAGACAGGTGTCATCTATAAGCGCATATATATATAGTTCGTATATCTGAACCCTAAAGCACCCTTGTCAAAAATACATTGTTCGTCAATGTTATTAAAACTCAAAATTCCCATGCGTGGTAGAAAATCGTTAGAGACCCAAGACCCAGGTATAGGTTGCACAAGAGGATAACACTACACCATAGAACACCTTGGTACACACTGGTACACCCTTAAACGTGACGTAGCAAAGGGGTTATATCATGCTCGTTAACGGGGCAGAGAAAGAGCTCTAAAACAAAATTCTCTCTAAAATTCCAGCTAAACTATCAGAATCACTATACCACGTGTGTATACAGTTGACTTACTTTATTCGTCCCTGTGTGCGATGAAAACTTGCCAAGTTCCAGAGGCTAGCTTTAGCAGTTTAAAACTTTTGTCCAGAACGCCCCGTGACGGGGATTGGCTAAGGGAAAGTAAGATTATCGCGTCACGTACCAAATCCTTTCTGCAATATTATTTCCGGTAAATTCAAAGCCGAACTAGAAATCGGCAATCAGGTAAATCGAAGGAGAAATAAAATGACATTTTTCGAAATGACCTTCTTCTTGGTCTTTACGGGTTAGCAATCAGCCTTTTTTTTTGCTATTAGAATTTAGGTGTCGGAAAATCGCTTCTATAGAAACTGGTCGAAATTTCTATTGGTTCGGACGAAATTGACTGCAATTTCGATTGGGGATGAAATTGTTGCTTTTCTTTTAAATTTTATTCTGCGGGTTCCTCGTAGGCCGGTGGAGTTTTTGGACGATTAGGAACCGGAAAGATTCTTTGATGATGCTGGGTGATCGTAAAAAAAAGAAAAGGGAAAGAAAAGTATAAAAGTAAAAACTGTACTAAATCCTATAAATACTCGCTGGCTAATTAAGAGCTCGTAAAGACGAAAAGACTGTGGCTCGCTCTTTACGAGAAGCAATTCGTATTAATAAACGAACTTTTAGCCGAGAAATGCACTTAACGCTTGCATAAAAATAATATTATAATTAATATGCATGAGACCATAAACGGCCTTTAATCAACTTTTAACGTTACCCGTAGGAAATTAAAATTGTTTATGTCCGACAATTACTGTCGTTTAACATAGCGAAGTGAATGTCGTGTATCAACAAATTGTCATTATTTTTCCCATCGATATTTCCCAATAATTCGATAACTATAGGTAATCAGTCTATTGAAATAATTTTTTAATTTCCCAATTTTCGCTCTATAATTTTAAGGTACACCCAACCCACGCCAACCGTGAACTGCGAACTCTTTAGCATCGATTGACCCGTGCAAGAAGATGGAACTTTTCATATTAAAAAAAGGACGCTCGCCAAAATTACTCGTTCCATTTCAAAAGCGACACTCGGCGTCTCTAAAAAAATTCCGCGACGTTGACGTACATCTCCGAAGGGTTGATGACGTCAGGTAACTTTGATTGAAGGGATTGGTCCATCGGCCTAGTCAACCTTACCAACCCCTTTCCTCCCTTCTCACCAGACTACTGTGCCCTCTTGAACTTTAATTTGATATGAGAATCTACGGGGTGCACGAATAATATTGAATCGAAGGGGTACCCAGTAATACCTGGCGACAGTATATTTAAGGGTAACTAAATTTTAACAATGACAAATCTTTACTATCCCCAAAATTCAAGACCACGAAATACGGGTACTATTGGATTCTTCGAGAACGAATCCCATTAAGTCGTATCTCGGAATTGGGAATTTTCGGGCGTTGACGTTTACTTAAATTATTTTTATCTCCTGAATTCAGGGGTGGTTTTCGCGATGCAGAAAAGGAAGTGGATACTACAGGAGGGAGGAGGGAGAGCGAGAGAGAGGGAACTGGGGGTAGAGAGTACTAAGAACTGAAGGTGGGATGGTGGAATGAGAATAAGAAGCATAAGGGGTGGATGATTGTGGCGAAGGGGGGTTGAAGGGGTAAGGGGAACTGAGTGAGAATTGGGATACGGGACTCCGAGGGTCGACAATGGCGGCGCCCCCTAAGTCTCGGAATAACTTGATATTACAAATCCGGCAATCTGCTTGAGTAAATCCAGTGAGTGCGCAAGAATACATGTATCTTTAGTACGGGTTTCTGCCGCGGCGGCCGGTTCTTGAAAATAGCGCTGTTAATAAACCGACTCGGGCTGGCGCTCCGCTGCCTTTTCATTTGGCTAAATCGTATTTATATTAAAATACGGTTGGTATACCTGCGTTACGTCAGCCTATACTCGCTTCGTACTTTTTTTACCCTGTTATACATTCACCGGTAACAACAGCCCCAGGAAGCACGTCCGTAGTCAGGAATGTCTTAATAAGATTTTGTCAGCGGTTACCTGAGAACGGAATATTACGTGGTAATCAGTGGTACGTTTAATTCGTTTTCTGTTTTTTTACAGTAGCTGCCATTAATAACATAAAAAAGGTTAAAGACCAAAAAATATATTGCGTGAAATTTATCTCTCCTGGTGTATCGAATAAATATTTCAGGGATTATTAAATAACTGAGATCTTAAAGGTGACGATTTTCTTGTACCTTATTGAACGAAAGATGGCGAGGAATGTTTATTAAAAATTAATCAAGAAAAAAAAAATGGTTCGTAAATTCCCAGGTTACCCAAATATCATCCTGGGTAGTTCCAGATTTAAAAACCTGATCGCACCTTTGGAATTTACTCAAATATTTCGCGACTTCCGGTTTCTTCTTCCACCCCTCATATCTTAACACCTGTGCCAATCTTACTCGTTCATTCTATTGGTACTGTTTGAATTGCTTACCTGACACTAAATTGCGTAACATACAGTAAGCGTTTCTGACGACCTCATTCCATATGTATCTGTGCCAGCAGTGGGACGCAAACAAACCGGAAACGAATAGCAGACAAGTTAAACAGCATGGATGAAAAAGGGTACCAACGTATACGTACCTGGGTAAACAACGATAAAGAAATGCACGTTACTGGGCCAACGATTTTTCCAAAAAAGCCAAAAAAAAAAATCAAAAAACAAGAAACAATAGTTTCCGCCATGTTAAGGAAATAGCTGAACCGGAAATAGAGGGAATTTGTAGTCTGGTCCAATGCAGCAGTCACTCCCTCGTTTGGCACAGACTCGTATCCTGAGCTTGTACATGCATATCTGTAAAAGAAGGGGAACGCAAGCCTTGCCAAGATTCTGATCATTTTAACTATTTTAACGTTATAAAATGCGGCTGGATAATCAGTTCAACCCGGAATACTACGTTTACTCGATAATCCTTAACGCTCCCTCACGGTTTGCATACTTTTCCAACACCTGAAAATTTTATTTATAAATATATCGCAAAATTTTGAGTTTCTCTTAACCTCGTTCCAGTCAACCAGTTGGCTCGGTCCCTGCGAACCCGTCCCTTCCACTATCCCGAAGGGTAGCTCACACTCTATGGATGAGGGTGGAAATAGGGTGGTGGGTCTCTCGGAGAAGTTATTTAGCGGAGGCGTTGTTCTGGCTCGCCTAGTATGTGGGTCGCCGCCGGCTTAGTGCCGCGGGTAAGCCTCATGAAACATGAGTACCCACTGGGATGACGCCACTAACTCCTTTATGGAGATGGAAGCTTATGCATGAATTGTGAGGATAGGTAGATTTCAGAGTGTGGACGTGGATCCACTTTTAGGACATTAAAGTCCTTAAGGAGTATAGCTTACGAGTCTGATAATTATTTTTTTTCATTAATTTTGGATTCGGTATAAGGCGACGGGGTATTTTTCAGAGGGGGTTAAATTGAGGGTGGATTATTCTTGTGGATTGATTTATTGGATTTGACTGAGATGGAAGAAAATCTTATGGGATATTGGTAACTATGGATTTAAATTTTTTTTTTTTTTCATGTCACGAGATAATGCTATCGGGTTGGAGCATCTTTGAGAGTCGATTTGCTGTGTGTTTCTATATGCGCTCCGCTTGTCGTATACGGGTAGGGATGTAGATGTATGAATATATATGTATATAGGGTGGAAGCGAGAGGAAATAAGCCCTCCTCGTATATCCTGGGATATCTGATGCCCCTGTCTACCCCATAGCCGTTGAAAACTTAACTCACTGCTTAAACCCTCTTCCCAACCTTATGTTCGAGCTCTCGCGAGATATTTATACCACTTTTCCCTTAATTGCCTTCTAAACGGAGTTACGCCGTATTTATCAAGGCGCATTATCAGGGCTGCTCCGAACTTTCTTTTTCTGTCGTCCATAATGAACGAGGTTAGTGTGAAATTTACGAAAAATTTCAAAATAGGGGTGATGTACGGTTGGAAGATTAAGAAAGGAGGTTTGAAAGGATTTTGTCACGGTTTTATTTTTTTTTTTGATTTTATATAGGATAGTCATGGTTTTTTGAGGGATGCTAAGCAAGGGTGACTTTCTTCAGTTCGGAACGGATATTCGTTAACGTAACAGGAGGGCTTTGGTTACTACATGATTCGTAGCTAGGGTGAAGGATTAGGGGTGTTTCTTCGTGATGAAAACGCGTTCAATCGGCGAATTTATGGGTTTATGAAATTACACAAGACGCGCCACCACTACGTGGTTTCTGTGCACTGTGAGAAATCGGCCATTTAAATTTATGGCTGCAATCTCGATACTGCTAAGGTGCGTCGCGACGCTTTTTCGCGAGACGGAATTAGAAGGGGTCAAAAAAATTAAAGAACGAAGCGAAGAAATGTAGACGAATAAGTAAGAAAAAAGGAAACAAAGGAAAAAAAAAGTCAAGGGATGGCTAAAAAGTATCAAGGCAAAATTGTAAAAGACAAAGACAAGGGAGGGGCGAAACTCGCATTACCGTCCGACACTTTTGGCCGTGTAAAAATAAGCCATTACAAACACGTGTCTTTGCCGATTAGCATAATAGCGTAGCTTTTTATGCCCAGTCCCACCCGGTATAAAATGTTAATACGCACAGAGTTTATAACCAGGTGTAGCGCATGTGCCTCGCAAAACAAGCATTAAAATTCTTCGAGACTGTCTTTCATTTTGAAAATAACATTAAGCTCGATTCATCGTGTAAACTTTTTACGGAGCCATCCAGTCCTCCGTTTCTAGTATCTTCGTAAAATATTTTGAAAATAAAAAATTTATTAATCCCACAAAAAATCCTCGTGCAAAATGACACCTCGCTGACAAAAATTGATAAAACGTACCCTTTCTTTCTCTGCCCCTTATCAATTAGTCAAAAAAAGAGGATTACTACCGGAATATACCAGGAAAATTATTCAAAGTCACAATGCAACAAACTTTTTTGAAAATTTCATTTCCTCCAGTTTTCCCATAATTATTTGTTTATAATTAGCAGCTTCAGAACGGCGTGAAAGTGGACGGCAAAGCTCGGAGCTTAATGCCGGAGTAGCTGTGGGAGATTCTCGGGGTAGTTGTGGAACGGGGGTCTGCGAAGTATTCAGGGGTGCGAGGGGGAGGCGAGGTGGGTGGAGAAGTGGATTTAGTCGTGTGACGATTAAAACGGGGAAACCGCGTTGGCGCTGTGTGACATCATTAGCAACTTTCCGCCATTGTTTTCTGCGCGACCTGATAAACTGGGCTAATTGCCTCAACTTTTGACCTATCTGCCAGCCCTGTAACTAGCTGCTACCACTGCCATTGCTACTGGCGCTATTGTCATCTTCGCTGACCGCATCGACCAAAAGGCCAAATAGATCTGCGCTATACGTGATAATAGTATAAAATTGTCCCCCGGTAGAAATTTCCGACTCCATAAGCCAATTAGGCTGATATCTTAATTAGCCTTTAATAATTTACTGGCACTCGCTCCAGTTTGCCAATAAACTATTTCAATTTATATTGATCGATTATCGCGAATAACAGACCTTTAAATAAACTCCGTTTGAGTATATGTAAATTGGCTTATACTTCTATACCAATTTTATCGACTCAAATCATTCAATTATTTAATTATATAGACCGAAGCTTGATTGGCACGGCAGATTCAGGTATCCGATCCAGAATAGAATCCCGATAAGGTACCACGTAAAAAATTGAGGTTAATGCTTTTACCAAAAATTTTTGTATATAAAAAATGGGGCAATTATTAATAATTTTGGTAAATAACTAATGTCAGTCAGTTATCCTATGGATCGAGAATTCATATATTAACAAGTTTCGCGTCGCGTGGGACGCGTACGCCCTAAGGTGTCTGAGCCTTTAAAGTAACCAAAAATCGTTCCGGCACGGAACGTGCTAACGATCCGCTGGGAACGGTAATACAGGCTATGTCATGGTTTTACATAAGAGTATGTCAAAGTTCCTATAGTTAGCGAATGAGGAGGATATAGCGACGGTGGCGCCGCAGGCGGTTCATTTACGTACATTTTGCATCCACTCAACTTTTGTTTGAGCGTCGAAGATTACATGGAATATTATTTTGTCCTGGCTGGATGGGAGTTTACCACCCCCTTTATGATATACGTTTATACCATACGTAACGGTGCTATGGGGTGCGAAAGCACTTGAGCGTCGGTGTCGCGAAGCGTCGCGACGCCGCATACAGTCACTCTCAACATTTACGCTAGGGGTCCTATGTGTCGACACTTTGATAATGGTACCCTCCGCAATGGTGGTGCCATCCCTATCTCCACCCCCTCCCACCCCCCCAGTAAACCACCCACCGTCGCACTCAACTTTCGTTCCGCCCTTGGATTTAATTAACTCGCTCTCGGAGCTTCATTGAGTTATGTTAAGTCACGTCCTCCGCGTAATCTTTGTATTATGCCACTCGAAATGTATTTCTATATAGATGTCACGCGCGATAAGCGCAAACCCTTACACCTTCATCCCCCCCAGGTCCCTTTACCCCCATTTTGCCCAACCCTACCCTACTCAACCTTTTTAACCTTTTTGCCCTATCTTTCGTAACTTCGCTTTTCGGGTAGCGTCACCTGTGATGCTCGGGGTGGAAACTTTGGTCTGGGCCACTACCGGGGGCAATTAGCGTGTAAACTTTTTTGGCTTTGTCACCTTTCGAAAAGACAGGGATGGTTTTTTTTTCTACCATGTGGGGATGACAAAATGAAGAAAAATTTTAATTTCGAATACGAGCTTAATTGCTAGACATTTTTCAAAGCACCGAACAACCCTTCGACCATCGTTGCAAACCTCCGTTATTGTCAGTTATCCCTCTGTATACTGACTGGTTCATGTTTCACTTTGCAGTTTTCCCACCCTGGTGCGAAGGGCTTGTGGCAGCGTATTTCGCAATTTGCGTAATACATTATCGTGGCGAGCGTAACGACTTGTCAGAGGCAGAGGGTTAATATTGCAAAGTCCATGGTGCTTCCGGGGGACCCTAGTCGAGCAACCTCAGTTTTCATGCAACTGAACAAGGCTGTACTTAAATAGAATCTTGTGTTTTTTTTCGGTACATACGAATAATACTAACTTATATTTTTTTGGGCAAAATTTTTTAAATTTATTTTTACCTTATTGGACTTGTACCCCAATTAATTTCTTATGTTTACAAGTGTCGCACCTTGTTAATTTTGAGAATTTTTGCTTCTTATCGAATTCTGTAAGAAGAAATAAGGGTTAGAGAAATTTGCGAAATTGAGCCTTGATCTGCAAATGGAGAGACTTGAAATAAGGGTGGGAAATTTAAAAAAGAGAGCGAAAGAGGGTTTGATAAAGATTCACCTTCGTCCTTTTGCAAGGGGATAAGACACCCGTAAGGCAGAGTTCATACGGTGCATTTTAAGTAGGGCTACTTTTCTTTTAAGGGTGTCTACTGAGATCGATTACGAATCGTTAAGGGGTGAATTTCCGCAGGGTCGTTCTATACGTTGGTTTCTGTGATTTGGTAATATTTTTTTTGGAGATATTCCATGTCGTTGCTTTTTCGAAATATTTAATTATTAATAGTGGCTTTTATTAATTGGACTAAGCTTGCGATTTTCCTGATTATCGCTTTTCGATTATGTAAGCGTATACGAAGATGTGGTTGTGTCCCTTTGTTCACTTCGTTATTCGCGCATATCACTAACTCGCTTGAGATCAAAAGGATTGTTTGGTAGCCCATTAAGAACTAATGAACCGTGTTATTGCATTTCAACCAAATTCGTATTAACAGTCCGATAGATATATTTAATTAAAATATCCCCATTCAACTCGCCTTATTCGCTATCCTTATACGTTTCACGTAACTGTGTATAATTTTCAAAATTTTTCATAATGAGGTATTATATATATTTTTATCACTATTGTTATCAAATTCAGCTTTCGAAAGTTCAACCAACTTTTCCTCTGCAAAGTCGTAAAAAATCCGAAGCCAAACTATGAAATTGGAACATCGTATTTAGGCACAGTTGGATTGAGAATCGCGAGTTCCGGTATCGATCGCAAGGAAAAAATAATTTCCTGGAAATTCCTCCCGTAGATAAGATCGCGCGATATAATGAAAGATAACTTAGCGAATAAAGAGAGAGAGAGAGAGGGAACAATTTAAATAATTAATCTACGATCGATTATTGATATCTGGTCATTTTGGTTCGTGATTTTAGCCATTAGTAATTTTTTTTTTTTTTCAAATTTCAAATTGTGTTTCCAAATCTTACAGATTCGTCGGAAAGTACAAAGTACAAAAATAAGATTTCATTTCCCACTCAGTGCTGAAGGGGTAGTCGAAGGAAGGAAAACCGCAAAAGTCCAGTTTCCAAAAAGTCTAAGAAATTTCGCCACAGGCCGAAGAAAAGCACGATTCCCGCAGCGCACTTTCCTACGGCTAAATAGAATCAATTGGAAAAGTTTGCCTTCCCTTCGTTTAGTGCTGCTGCCATGGACACGGGGTATCTTCCCTTCCCTCCTCTTAACTCTCCATCCCTTGTACCCCTGACCCCTCCATGACCTCCTTCGCTTCCTCGGTCCTTCCGCTTCTTTAGCCTCTTTGCTTCAAAGCAGCAATAGATCAGCAGCCGTTTCCTCGTTCTGCCACGCGAACATTCCCGGCGCGATTTTAAACTTTTGGTCTACGACCTACGAAATGGAGGCAGGCAACTTTTTTTATTCATCTGTTTTTCGTTTACAATATACATCAAAAGTTCGTATCGATCTCAAAACAGCGCAAACAGATCAGCAAATGATTCCAAAGTTTTTTCTATGTTGGACATGGTGGATTCTGTGAAAACAAGTCGTAAGGGAGCGATTGCTGAGCCACGTGTCCGTCTATCTACGATTACGACCCTCGTAAGCGTTCGGTTTATCTGCGGGTTGGCAGTCGTCAAAAAGTTGTGGCGTTACGTTAGGAAATACTGAAAACTGCAAACTGGTGTAGTGGCAGCAGTGTAAGCGAGTATCGTAAGAATACCACTTACCGAAGTGAAGTAGGAACTTACACGGAACTGTGGGGATCGCAATAGAAACTGAACAAGGAGCTAAGGATCTTTCAAGGAAAATCTCCAGGATTTCGTAATTGAAACTTTCACGGAAGCACGTAGTGTACCAACCTTGATATTTTACCTTATAATACCAACTTACCCACCTACTACATTCGTTTGACTTTATTAGGTCATCGCCTTCCGTGCAGATCTTGCACAGGAGGAGATAAGCTGAATATATGTATAAGAATGAAAAAAGTATCATTGGGTTTTCAACCTCTTCTATATACAGGGTGTTCGTTATGAAACGCACTGTAGTAACACCGTTACCTTCCTTTTCAAATTCTAATGAATACGTGTATTTTCATTTTTTATTTCATATATCAAAATTTCGAGATAATCAAGGTTGAAGTTGCAGTAATGCGACCAATCAGAACGCGTTTACACGGAGCGTAGATGACGTCGCGAGCCAGCCCGCAAGGCCTGCTTACAGTAGACCAATAACACTAAGAGTATCGTCGTAGTGTCCCTGTTTATCTGCATGTAATTGAGTAAAATACAAGAGACGATATTTTTAGTGTTATTGGCCTACTGTAAGTAGGCCTTGCGGGCTGGCTCGCGACGTCATCTACGCTCCGTTTAAACGCGTTCTGATTGGTCGCATTACTGCAACTTCAACCTTGATTATCTCGAAATTTTGATATATGAAATAAAAAATGAAAATACACGTATTCATTAGAATTTGAAAAGGAATGTAACGGTGTTACTACAGTGCGTTTCATAACGAACACCCTGTATATATAAACACACGTACCCACAGAGCTGATTTATCAAGTTAGGTTAGGCTAGTTAATCACGGTTCGTTAATTTTCAAAAAGGGTTCATCCTGATGTCGTTTTGTTATTTCGACCGTCTCAATAATTCCAAAATCTTCTAACAGCCACCCGTGAATCTCTAAGACCACTGCTATTCATCCGACCAAAGATTTCTCACCCGAATGCTGACGATCTTCTTTCATTAAATTCCGTTATGATTCGCTGAAGAATCAGTGGCGCGAGGGATAAAATCTTTCGGAGGGAAGAAGAGCATAGAGAAGCGTAAAGAGGCTGCGGAGTAAAGGGTAGAGATGCTTTGTTTAAACACAATGGCTATTGACTCCGTTCGAACTCCATGGGCGTGGAAAACACGACACTAGGGAAGATTGGCTTGGGGTTTCTTGAAATTGAACCACGATGGGAAATTGTCCTGCGAAGATATCAGAAGCACTTCATATTTTAATTTTGAAAATTGTTGGAAGCCATGCGAAATTCAATTTCAAGGCATTTATGATGTTACCGGTATCGGTTGTATCTTTGAAACAATGTGATAGGGCTATTTCTCAAGTAAAATTTTTAACCCAGATTTTACGTTCTTGTCGACTGAGGAAAAAAGCTACGCAGAAATTCTTAACGACAGGAAAAATTCGTGGACAGCTGGTGGATGCTGCGCTTAACTTATAGTCTAGACGAAGTTACTACGGCGTACAGACTATATGTATATATCGCATCGTGAGGCATATTCGGAAAGGCAGTGAAGATAATACTGTTCTAACGAACTTTTTTCCATAATGCAAGTAAAGCACTGCCAGGCAGTCGAGTGCACCGAAATCCGTTAACTTTAACGCCTGGATCAGCGTCCCTGGACGAGAGTTTTATTATAAATTCCGTATCCCCGTCTCGAAATTGGAAAAGGACCAAAAAGAATGAGACGGTGTAAGGGAGGAAAAAAAGGTTAGGAAACTCAATAATGACGTAATAATGGCGTGGTTTATTCACGATACAATAACGTTCCCTGTTTTAGCAATGGCTGTCAGTCATATGACAAACCAGATATACCCCTAGTAACCCTAGTACCCCAAACGAGGAAATTTAATTGACAGGAGCTGACAGACCATTGTGTTTATTCGGTGTGCTTTCATTTTCTGATTTCCTTAATTTTCTGAAAGAAACCAGAATTGAAAATATCGTCATCGAGGATCATCTAAATATTTACTTGGTTTTTCCAAAAGATCAATTGGTTTTTGACGCTGTGGAATTGAAGCTCTTATAATTTTGAAAATATTTGAACCTTTTGTAATTCTCTAAAATATTTCTTAAGCGACGATGAATCCACGTTACTATACAAATAATACATCTTTATCACGACTCTGTATCTGCAATGGGTATAGGCTCTTATCTTGCTGTCTGGTGTTCGGCAAAGCTCGTAAATATTCGGGTGTATTCGTATACCGAATGTATGTAGACGGGAAAGTACATTCTTCAAGGAACCAACAGCAATAAACCATCTCGATCAATTTGGTAAATGAGCTTGGAACTCCGTCTGGAATATCAAGTGGGTATTTGGAATTTGGCGAGAGTGCGTAAAAAATAAATAAATAAATAAGCGAATAGGTACGGGATGAGACAGACTTAACTCTTGGAGCATTTGGTATATTGGATCTGAGGGACAGGGTGCATTGGTCCATGATAATCATGTAGGAATTGGATGCTGTGGTTTTTCTTTATATTTTATTTCTTGGCTTTTACGTATAGAGAGGATATTCTTTTTTATTATTTCTTACCAATGTATATATCACATTGTGTTACGGGCGATATCGTTCCTTAAGTAATAGCCTATTTCTATATTGCGTCACTACGGCCGCCATTGTTCGACCTAACTAACCATTTGTTATTTTTCTGTCGGGATACTGTACCAAGAAACTATATACCATGATTGGTATCGATACGAAAACTCATAAAAAAGTTTTCTTTGTTTACCGCGTCACGAGAGCTCGAGCTACTCTGTGGGTTGACTGATACGAGTTAATTAGAGCACCGGGTAGATTAGTAATTCGACATTGGTGGAGTTCATAACTCATTCATTAAATACTAGTAATCGGATTCGGATAAAAACTTGGTTAATGTAACATAACTTTATTTTATTTTCATAAAGTCTCGTTAAAGTACAAGCATTGTATTTCAAGCTACTCCAATGTTTAAATTTAATTTTACAAAATTTCAAGTAGCTACCCAAATCATAAATAATACGTACAATCATGTCGCGCTATTCATCATACTCTAACCTATCATGAAAAGTTCGTTCTCATGTTTTCCTACCATCATTTAATTTAGCAAATCTCACTGTCAGGTGAGCACTCATAAGAAACACAACCTTGCTGCATTTCGTGACATTCATAAAAGTCTGTCTGGGTGGTTCACTGCTAAAAATATCATGCGAGGGCGATTAGTGACCGTGATAAAAATGTGAAAATATATTTTCCATAATACTAGGTATCCAAAAAAGTGATGATAACGCGTGCAAAAATAACACTCATTATAATACCTAGACCAGCGGATTTTAGTTCATCAAAAAAAAAAAGATGGTGAATTATGAAGTAGCGTGATTTTATTATTCATTATTTTTTTTCTTGTAAAGTATAGTTCTCAAGTGAAAGTTCACATATGACACGTTCGCATGACCTTTTGTCCTGGGTCAACTGATAGGTGCAAACCTTTCTATAGAACATCTATGACGTCATAAACTACTTCACTAGATAGTACTTAAAATGGCAAGCGTCATTGAAGCTCGGTATAAAATCGATAACTATAAAATATGCAATTTATGACGTCATCCCTTAACGGTCGATCGAGCTTTTTTTTCTTAATAATTCAGTGATATCGCAGTATCGCAGCTTTTTACATCATGACATTAACGATCGACACCGAGTCCTGGACAGTGGTTATGATATCTGGATCTGGGCTACGTCACACTTGAACGATATGTGATATTTAATATGACGTCATACGATCGTTCTACTTAAATGTCAAATGTCAATACTTTGCTTTCGGATATTAACCCCGTTTGAGCCTTGCTATGAAATACAATCGCAAGGGGGTTAAAAATAATTTGACCTTTGACATTTAGCAAATAACTTATCTTTTGTATTACGGATAGAGAAGTTAGATTACAATGATACGTACCTTGGTGTAGTTCGAGTATTACGTCTTATAGGGGTTTGGAGGTTAGGGTTGGGTTAATCAATCATTGAACACGGATCGGTCATTTATTAAAGCAAAACTTTATTATAGCAATAGTGAACAATGGATAACTATTAAAGATTTTTAACATGTTTTTCTTTTTTTTTTTTTTGATAAAAATAGCGATTGGATGTTTAGGTTTAGGTAGTAGGTGAATATCTAAATGGGGTATCTTAATCGTACGAAATGCTCGCGAAAATGAATTTTTATGAGATTAGTTGGGAGAGTGTAGGTGTGGGTGTGTGGTATGTATACACGTGTCTTATCAATGTAAATAATGGCGATGAGGAGGGGATGCGTCGCGAAATGTGTGATTTTATGAAGAAAATTGCAAAAAACGTAGTAGAAAATATATTGAAATATATAGCAAATAAAAGAAGCATTAATCGAATATAGGTAGTATGGAACGTTGTCTTTTTTTGATTTTGCAATTTTATTCGCGAACGACTAGTCCACTTTTTTTTTCGCAAAATGATACGCGCTCGCGAATTCCTCTGACAATTTTCTGTTTCGCCAATAATACCAAGTTAATGAATTTCTCCGAAAATTTGAATTTCGTTACACAACCCTTTTTTAGGGTGCCTCTGGTAGATTAAACAAAAAAATTGTTTCTGACGTGGAATAAATCAATAATAGCTGCTGGTACTGACACAAAGCAGAGGCAGAAACGTTGGAAACAATTGGGGTGTATGAAATCGATTATTATCAGACTCGTAAAATCTCAGACTCCCCGTTTAACTTATGTAACCCAAAATTTTTTTTTGAAATACTAAATTAATACGCGAATCAGTCGCAGCGATTAGGTCGGTGACGTGAATCATCCATTTGTTCGTGACGTCACATGCGTGTATTAGAAAGTGCTTGTGGGGGTGTGTAAATTGGATTTTTGGAAAAGTACAAAATGTATAAGGGATGGGATTAGTGGGGACGAGGATTAGCTAGAAGGGATATACAGATGGAAATAGATCGAAAAAAAGGATAGTCCTTAGGGGTAAAAAAAAATATAAATCGTAAGAAAATAATAATAGGGGATTCTTACATAACGAAGTAGGTAATTATTAAAATGGAACCTAAGACAGTCGTTGGCTAGTTCTAATGATATTCCAATAAGTCATTATCAGCTAATCTCTTTATCGTAATAATAAGTCATCATATTTAATCCTTAGGGCATTACGGGAATAACTACCATATACCAAGTTGATCATACCGCATTATTACACGAAACCGAGCTAGCCTAATCTGCTTGGCGATTGACGTCACGGGAAGATTGCCAATCAAGACTAACTACACGCACATGCATCACGCACTTGTTTACGCATAATCGTTAAATACCTTTGCATTTGGAATTTTTAGTATTTTTTGCGCGTATTCATTTTTTTTACCGAAAAAAAGAATCTTTATAAAAAATCAGTAAAAAATTGTAGAACGTGTGCTGCGGTGTAGATATTACGCGATTAATCGTGTTACCCGCAAGTGCAGCGACTACAGCGCCGCGTAGCGGACAATCGTAGAAAAGGACGAGTAACGAGAATTCTTTGATACTAAATAATTTTTTTCGCCGTCGCGACGCCTGTGCTGCGAATTGCGTTACGATTATAGACGTATCGTGAGGAGGGATGGTTGAACTTAATTTATTTTTGCTTTTCTACATTTATTTTTCTATTTTTTTTTTTCATTCTTTCGCTCGACGCTAATTTTCCCGGTGCGTCAATCGCGATGACGTAACATACAATATTTAGTGATCTTATAAATAATATGTCTAACAACTTTAGGTTCATCTTAGATTGCTTTCCGTAATCACGCCGACTTCCTGTAAGAGCTGCAACACACATTCGCCGTTAATGTATGTTAGGAATTTGTTTCTGTATCTATTTTTGAATTTTGTTTTTCATCATATCCGAAAAAAGTCAGCGGTTTCTTTTCGATTTTTAATTAACCGCGACTGCGCGTGGAGCTCCTTAGCCAAAGATCGTGTACCTTACTATTTTTCATTTTTATATTGTAATATTATGTTTGCTTATTTTTTTTCCTCCCGTTTACTTCCTCGTAGAATTCGTTTCTAGTTCGTATCATAGATTGATTACTATTCTTTACGTATCCACTGTTTTTCATTTAAATGCCTTCACATCGAATATTTAGGTATTTTTGTAAATGCTGGCGGGATTTTTTTCAAATAGTATAAGGTAGATACTTTTTCTCAGTGTAGATTATTTGCGCGTCGAATCTCTTCGTTATCACTAATTCGCGCATGCGCAGTGATGGCAATGAGGATAGAGTAATTGAAAATTTTCAAATAATTCATAGTCAACCAAAAATTCTGTTCAGGTCGATGTACCCGTAGGGTTTTAATTTTTCAAAAAAATCATCTCAGTCGGTCACCAGGTAATTTTTTATTATTTTCAAAATTACGAAGTTGTCAAGCTTCATTTCTGTGATATAGACGAGATTCGAGTGCGCCACCTATTACACTAAAATAGCAACTTACTTGGCTGGCCCATCCTCTTACATGCTTAGTTTGTCCTTAATTCGAAAATGTTCATCGTTACGAATCTTACCTCATTAATACTATTCAATACTTGTTGAAGCTCATAATAAGTACATACTCAAAGATTAATATTATCTTTTTTTTTTATTGTATTACCTCGCTTACTATATAGGTATATTAATCGTCTAAGAACTTTACCATTTTCAATTATTATTCTTTCTTTCCACTTTTTTTTTTTTAAGCTTCGATCATGCTTTTCACGCCTACCGATGACAAGGGTACAAAATTATAATCGTCTCCGGTTCAAGTCTCTTTTTTCATATCCGACCTGCACTCATGGCAATCCTTGAGAACGTCTTTGTACATAACTAAGAGATATATGTATTTATAGTATTTATAGTATGTATATATACCCTCAATCGCCCGAGAAACACACGGGTTTGGTGGGGTGGAACTCGCCCGACGTTGAAGAACAATTTTTACTCGTTGCAAAATAAAATTAAAAAAAAAAGAACGTGTACGAAGTGACCGCAAGACTGCGTATGTAAAATCATGCGCAGTTTCGGGTACTTTGAAAAATTTTATTTACAAACTAAAGGGCAAGAACGAACTATCACGTTTTCTTTTTTTTTTTTGGAACATAAATCCGTACACGGAAAGGTGTCATGACCTCCCTAATATTTTATGCTTAAGTATTTCTATGGACAAGGGGTTGTCGTCGATTTTACGTAAGAATTCCAGAAATATATAAATTTTTCTATATTTTTCTTTACCATTGAAAATCAAAAAAAAAATGGTATGACAGTATTAGCTAATGAATTTTGAATTTTTTTGAATTACTTTTTTTGAATACTTTTTCTCTGGAATTATGTAAAATTAATAGGGTGGGGGGATGACTTGGCGATGTGGTGGGGGTTAAGTTTACGAATTTTGAAAAAAATTCGCGACTACCCTTAGTGTACGTGTGTGTCTGCGTTTGAGTCCACGAAATCGCGGTTCACTTAGTAATTTCGGACGCGACTAATCTGTTTGAATCAGAAATTAATAAGCAAAACGTTTATCGTTTTTATTAATTATTAAAAAGTTAATCGCTAAGTTTACATGAGTGAATTTCGCATTTATGTACAATGAAGTACGCACGCGCGTGCAACAAACTCTCAGCCGTTCCACGTGTACATTTTCAAAGTATAGATTCATTTCTATACCGTTTAAAAAAAAATATTTATATTTCCATCTGAATTTCCATTTGCCACCCGTGGATGAAAGTATTTATAAATTCCTTTTTTAAATTTTCGGTATCTCTTCGATAATATGAATTCAGATGCCGTGTATTCACCGTTCGTGGTAGAATTTGTTTATTACGTATTTTTTTTTTACATTTTTCATGAAAACTCGCAAACATATTCAAAATACCGTTGATTTCATTTCTATCGGTAATGGAACGTCGAACGCGCGTGGTACGATGGTATATAAATAAAATAATAAAACGACGATAGCATAGTACTAGTCGATATTTAAAAAAATGGCTTTTTAAGTAAAGTAATCTACGTAAGTGCAAGCCTCGATTTTGTAGTATAAAAAAATTTTTAAGTAATACTAAAACGCCTTAGACTAAGAACATTAAATGCAAACACCCATAGGCAAAAATGCTCACAGGTTTTGTTAATAAAAAAAAATAAAAAATTACCATTAGGTTGTTGTTGAAAAGTAAAAAAAAAAAACCTTTGAAAAGTCGCGGCGTGTAATAACGTTGACACGATGAAGCCGATAATCTCATGTGTAACCTGCGTGAAATTCGCATATATATATATATATATATATATTAAGGGATGCGGGATGCGTTGACGTTATCAATTAATTCCGATTTGGACTCGATAAATTTAATATCGCAATTAATAAAATTGTCTTATTTAATCATATCCCCTCCTCCCCTCTTTGTCCCAACATCGATCTGTGGCAGCTTAAATCTATTTACGCAATGCATAACGCGCGCCTACGTCCAAGATTAATTACACACTCATGATTGTTTTCTGCCGTAACCAAGAATGGACCGAAAAATTCGACTTTGGGTTTTCCCTCAATTTTTTTTTTTCTTAATTAATCCTCTTTACACAATCATCATCTTAATCGAGGGAAAAGACGCTTCGGCGAATCCAAGAAGTCGTATCAAAAAGTCGTATCAATGCGGTCCGTTTATACCACGACGCCTATATATATCACAGGTCTAAGAAAACAAAAAATACGTATTTTACATACATAGCTTTCCGCACTTTTTTCTTTGTTCGCGGATGATTGGTCGTCTACCGTGACGATGGCTGATAACCAGATTTTCCAAACAAAAAATTTTGTTCAAATCCGAAAAGTCTGTTAGTCGTAATTGCAGGTAATGCTTGTACGTATACCTAGGCACGAGATAATTCTGACTCGTCAGTGGATTCGACATTTTTATGGAGGTAAAGTCTGGCAAAGAAAAAATCCTTCCAGGATTAACCCTTTGATCAGGATTTTTTTTTTTTTCATTTTTTAACCACACAGACAAATCCGAACTGATGGATTTTATGGGATACACTGGTCGCCATCGTCGGGGACATTTTTTTATTTCTCCAGCTTTGGCGTCAAACGGTACTCTGTCCGGCGCCTCCTTGAATGGACTTTTGCCCTTTCATTTTTTTCATCCTTTTTCCCCTCTTATAAGTACAGTCGAAGTCACCTCGCGGATACGCTCATTATATACAGTAGACGATTATTAAAAAAAAAAGGGAGAAAAAAGATAATAAAGGACCTCGCTAGTCACGGGATCCGATATTTTATTGGAGTCTCTTTTTCTTGACCCAATGACGATTCTGATCGATCAGATCATTATTGCGTACCTATAAGAGGAACGCCATTCGAGCACCGTTTTTATAAACCAATTATACTACAGTTCATTTTTCATAAATCGCGTAATTATTTCTCGTTGGTATTTTTTTGCATTTTCTTGAAATATTTTTTAATTACATTTCCCTTCCCGTTCACCGACGTTCCTTTAGCTCTTCTTTACAAACATTCGTTTTTTTCCATTCCAAATCCTTACAACTACCTAATCTTTTATTTAGCAAAAGTCCAGTCGTGGTATCGATGCCAAACGTAGTTACCTGCCAGCAGAACGGTCAGCGTCATACGGGAATTCGTACTTGGACCACGGTTTCTCGGCAGAACGCTAATGTGAATAGTAGTATCATAATCTCGGCTGGATGATGACAGGTCTAGGTCACGGTTCCATCACACCAAAGGCGTGCCGTATACTTCATTGGTATGAAGATTCTGATTACTGTCGTTTTGTCGGGACGCACATTGCTGAAACAGAAGAAAGTGAGGAAAAATAAAAAAAAAATTATTTTTGAAGTCGTGAAAAAAATATTAAAAAATTTGTTCCTTGTTAGTGAAAAAAAAATATATATATTTAACATCTTTTTAACAATCGTTAAAAAATTTTGAATTACCAATCAAACTCACCGCTTGCTTGCGCTCCCAACTCTTCATTGCTGATTTGTACTTCTCGAACTCGTGACACCAGTCCGAATAGATTTTCTGGTAGTCGTTGGACTTTGCCGGCGCGGAACATCTATGCGCGTCCACTGTTATATTGTAGGAACAGAGTAAGGCGCCGCCAAGCCAACAGTCGTATCTTCCAGCATCCTGTTCATTGACACCGACGATCACGAGTCCCTTTTCTGAGGTCTCGATGAACTTGTCTCCCCCAGCGCCGTACTTGTACACGATTTGATAGCGACCCTTCTCCTTGCTGTAATGATACCATCTGACCTCCTGGTTCGCGAGGACTTCCGGCATCTTTACGAAACAACCCAAGTGCACAGACTGACCCCAGGTCACGACCAGCTTTCGCTTGCCAACGCTGCTGTCACAGACATCCGCTGTGCTATTTGAGACGTCCTGCAGAAGTCTGAAAATAGAATAGGGAATGCACGCTTAAAACATAAATTTCGAAAATGGGACCAGGACCTACTAGAACCAAGAATGCGTTTCATTTGGAGGTTATAAATTTGAAATTTTTTAAAATTTGGTCTAAACCAGGTCACCGTGGATGAAATGAATTATTTTCCTATTCTAAAGTGCACCTGTAACATGTCAATGACTGGTACGAAAATACCGTGACAATTTTTTGAACTCTCACCCTGGGGTATATGGTTTGCAAGTGTTGGTATCCTTGTCCCATCCACAGTAAGGATCGTGGACGCATCTAAGACAGTTGTCATATCTACGAGAGCACATCACTAGGTCAATCTGTTTGATTCGGTGATCCGATGCTACGTATAGAGCCTTGTGTTCCCTGGAGATTTCCATAGCTTGAATTGGTTCACCAGGAGTCACGTCAAAGACATCCAGTAGTATGGATTGGGATTCGCCATTGCTGTCCAGCCATTGAACAACTTTGTGAACTCTTCCGTCGCCTGAATTAAAAACGAGAGAATTAATCAAATCGTACTAATGATAGTCCATGATAAGGTCATGGGTCAATAACTCACTCGAACCGGCGTAGTAGACGGTATAGTCCGTGTCCATGCCCACAAAGTCGATTCGAAGTAAGTCAACGACAAGTCGCGTAAGCATGACGTCCCTTTTGAAAAAAACCGGTTTTTCGTTCTCATGCGAAATGGCCGAGTCCATCAGCGGATGGGACCTTATGAAGTTCAGCACAGTATCCGGAAGTGTTTCGGTATCGTTGACGCACTGTCCAGGTCGGGGATTTGGGACTCTGGTAAGCGTAACCGGAAGCCAGGCGCTGTTGCTGGAGGCTTGTTCCTTGAACTTCCCTCTGAAAGCTTCCTGAATGGCGTCGATGTGGAAGGAACATATAGCAGATCCCATGAGACCGTTCGTAGAAGTTGTAAAAGTCCCATAAAAGTGCGTGTTGTCGCCAGGCACCTTGTAGATACTTTCTGCAAAGTCCAATTGGTATTTACTTTCGTGAGTGTGGCGGGAAAGATTACTATTTTTAAAACCTGACAAACTTTACGATTACTCACGTATCTCATTGAAGTAAAACGGAAATTCTCCTGGTATCGAACAGTTCAGCCTGGCTTTTAGGTACGTTGCCCAATTTTGGGACAAAATGTTTTTACCACCCGTGTCCCGTTTGCAGACACGTGCCACGCGCGAGTAGACGCTCTTGCCACAGTTTATATATTCAACGGCAGTCTCACGGAAGAAAAAGAACACGTGACTTCCTATGTCAAAGGATCCCACGAAGTTGGGTTCTGAAATAAGGTTATAGGTTAAGGGTCGAAGATTTTGGGATTTTTACGTAAGATACAGAAATTGAAGGTTTTTCAAAAAATTTCGTATCCAATTCAATTCTAGTATTCCATTTTTTTCTGGGACACCCGTTGGGTTACTATTCGCTTATTTAATATGAATCTTCGAATTTTCCTTGTTCCGTCTCATTTATTTTTTCCGGTTGCGGCATCAAGAGAAAAAATATACCGGAAACAATTTACCTCGAAATTGTACAGGATGTCAAAACAAAATTCAAATGCAATGCAAAATGCACAGAGAGCACTCTCTGCTTTAATACAATACGTCTGTGTACTTAGTTGCAGTGACTAGGAGTCTGTAAGAAATACCAAGTACTGCACCGGAGTATTATTAAGCCAGTAAACGGAAGTTAAACTTTGCCGTCGCAGTTATGAAACTAAAGCGCGACTTTGGACTTGGGAGTTTACACGAGTCTTTGCCATTTTGTTTTGCGTCACTGTATCCATTTCTGAAGCACATTTTGCTTAACGAACTACTATACTTTTTACGGCTCCGGGCATTATATCATAACGTCACGAAACTGTTATTACCCAGACTGGATATATACGTTTCAGTTCTTTGTCCGACTCGTAAACAATTTCCCGAACTTGTATCACCGGCGTTTCTCATTGAATCCACAGCCAAGATATTCGTCGAGAGATTCGAATACCGAATCGTTACTTTACCGAAATAAATAAATCGGGAATATCTCCGTCGTTAACAAAGATTCAAGCTTCGCCGTAAACCAAAGGAAAAATGGATCTTTGGGATCTCTTAAAAATTCAAAGATCGGTAGGAGCAGCACAATGGGACCGTAAAAGTGAACATTAGGTAGAGGAGTTTCGGCCGATAAACAAAGTTTTCCAAGTGGCCAAAGGCGCAAACGACTTTTGTCGTTTTCATTTAGCGCGCGAAAGCCCGAAGTGCCTTTTGGGTTTTAAGGAGGTTTTAATGAGCATCCACTTGTCGCTTTACGATCCAAAGTCGTAAAAGGCTTTTAACGGTTCATCCGTTATGACCGGGAACATTAATATTGCCCGAATGCGACTGAATCGTAAGAGGGTTCCAAACCCAATGGAGTCAAAACTAAAAAAAAGTATATCAAAGATAAAAAAAAATGAAGACAAGAAGAGTTTCATCGAACGTTCATCCTACTATGGGCTTCATAAATCTAACGTCGGAGACACCGAAAGATACGAGCGACGTCTCAACGTTCACAATCTTGCTTTACAGTTGAACGATTAAATCGATTGTCTGACGCAGCCAAGAAGGGAAGTTTGATGTATTGAGCTTTGAGGTGTCTCAGATTTGTGAGAAGTTTCTCTCCCCCCCCATCTCTCTCTCTCTCTCATGAACAGCATCCTCGATAGAATTCACTCGAGCGATTTGATTATAGCTTAATGCATCTCGGAGTATGGTTCCCACTTTCGGTTCGAAAGGGATAATTAAGTTAACTAAGAGAATTCCGCTTGAAATATCTATGCGCCCTTGCAAGTAGAATCCCAACTGATTCCTTTTCAAGAAATTACAATTTTCTATCGATAACACCTCCGGTAGGTGCCACTACGGTAGCGCAGTGGATTAACAAAATTTATCAGTAAAAAAAAAATCGTCCCTCTACAAATTCTTGTTCCAAATTCTTGTGGGCTTCTTCTAATTCCAGGTCAGGTCGATCGACTCCCGATAAAAATTGAATAAAGGTAGTCGATATTCCCAAACATAATTATTGCACAGCTGCCATAAACCTATTATAAATTTTAGTACCCACGGTGATAACGAAGTGAAACAGGTATAGGAACGAATGAAGAATCCAAAAATTGTGGAGATGGCAGGTGGCCACGCGACGCGTTCGCGAAATGTCATTTCGCGTGTGCACGGGTCCATGAAAGTGGATGCTCGCGCCTCGTCAGCTAGTTATTCAGGGCTTGTTAACTCTCCCGGGTTGGATCGCATCAGTCTTCATTGTATGTACTTTAGACTTGACGACGGGCACGTGAACTCATCCGTCTCTCTCCGTCCCCCTAGTTGCTCTCGCGCATTTAATCAACGCTTTTACTAATAGACAAACTCAATATAGAATGGCTCTTGATGTTAATGTTTCAAGAGGCGGGGAAGGATACAGAGAGAGGAGACAGCCCTGCTTCGAGGGACTGACTGGTACTGGCTTTAAATTAAACGGCGAAACAAATAGCTAATCATGCATCCCGAGCGAAGGGTAGTTTCCGCTTGGGGTTGTCTACACGCAAATAGATGGTGAAAAGAAAAAGGGAAAGAAATGGGGTAGGTAATTTAGTTTCTCTAAAGCGTGACGATGATGGCAGAAAAAATGGGGGGGGGCGGATGGGGGGGGGGTGAAAAAGTTAAACGAATATTCGAATAGTTCTTGACAGGTAAAATTAGGACTGATATCTGTTTTAAGATGTCGTAGGGGTAATTCTTCGAGCAGTTAGTATCGATTTGAAAGGGTTATCTTTTGGGGGATGATCTCGATTAATTTCGACCCCCTTTTTCAAAGTACTTAAAAGCTTCCAACTGGGTAAGTTTAACGTCTTTGAAATGCGACAGGGGATTCGTGAAGTAGTAGGATCCTCCAGAAGAGGGGTGGTGTTATTTTATTAGATCGGCGCGAGGACTCGCACCCTCTTTGACTTCTGATAGCCCGGATCCCGGCGACCCGCTACCCTTATGTTTTCGCGTTCCTGTAACTAAAGGAAGTGCCTGCTTGGGAACCCTCTGAAATAGACGGCCCAAGTGACACTGAAGTCCCAGCTCGCGCGTTCATTTAGGCCCTTCTGTGTTACCAGGTCCTGTAATTTCACCTTGCCACTTCGGAGACACGTTTATACCCTTCGTCATGGACCATCGTCCGTGTCAGAAATCACTTCCGTTGACGCACTTGTTACTTCCCTTTTAAAATTTTTTTTTTTATTCAATCTGGAGCTGTGTTCAGGGTCCTGACTCTGTATTGATTTTGAGGAAATAAAGGCTTTTAGTGTACTTAAGTAAGGTACTCACTGTCCAACCACTTCGAATCGTACTTCAATGTCCTCTTGAAGTGGAAAACCTTTCGTCCCGAAGTTAAATTGTACAAATCCGTGCGAAAGATGACGGTATCGGCCTTAGTGAACTCGGCATTAGTACCAGAATAGAGAGCAGGCAGATCACCTGGATTACCCTTCTCTACCCAGACAGCCGTCGAATTATCTGCAGGATCGTAAGGACACTTCGCTATCCCAGTACCAACGCCGGGTACGAATTCGTGCCTCGAGAGATGAGTTAGGTTGCTCTAGAAATGTAGTGATAAAATTTTTTGATATTAGATTAAACGTTAAATCCTTGAAGTCCTACACTGAAAAAGTCCTTACAAGAGGATAGGTCTGAATAAAAATTTGAGTTACGGCTTAAAAATTTTTTGATGAAACATTTTATCTTTGAAAAAAAAAAAAAATAATAATTCCAGTCGTATCTTTTTTTTTTCTTGTAAATATTGATATAAATTTTTAATTCCTCTATTAATACGATCGAGTGCATCAAGACTTATGATCGCACTTAATGGCAATTTTTGCCCGTGCTGCCCCTGAAAAAACTGTCGTTACGAGGGTCCTAGTGTGCTCGTGGGGCTCGTAAGCTACCAAGATCAAGAAGTAAATCTTTTCTAGGATCGTTACACGAGTACTTAGATGGTAGGTTAGTTTCGGGTCGTGTTTTAAAAAGAAATTCTGACTCACGTAGACGACCCAGTCCTTCGGGGAGTGGGCGTTGGTGCCGCACATGTAGAGTCTATTGCCGTCCCCAATGGGTTGTATTACTCGTATGTGATTCCGGCAATCGAAGTGCTGAAAAGAGATGAGAATCTTAAAGTTTGAGAATTAAAGTCATTGGACTCTTGTTCACTTGTTAAAGTTTGAAATTTCTTCTTTACTTGATTCCTTTTTTTTTTTCTATCCCGTCCCGAGTTTATTGATCGACACTTTTTTAACGAGAGCAGTCGCGTAGAACTCCTACATATTCATGCCTCTGGCGCGTCGTGAAGCGCATTTCGAAAAAGGTTGGCATTAACGTCACGTAGCGAATATTCGCGGCGGAGTGAACGATGTTACACCTCGGAAGTGCACGTTGCCGCATACGAATGTGTATCGACGTTCAAAAAAAAAAAGAAAAAAAAGTATACTATGAGCTAATATAATGATTTTGTCGAATTTAAAAAAGGAATTGCTGATTGCCACGTGTACTAGCTCGAGGCTATATAATATTAATTAATTAATCCAATATCAATATCAGCATTCGGATGAAATTTTGCGTAGTGACGAACGTATGCTTTAAATAAGCAAAATTTTACGAAGCATAATTCTTTTTAAGATTTTCATATTTTTTTTTTTTAGGTAAATTATTGAAATTAAATATTGAGTGAAATAATATCTAATAAAAGTAAACAAGGTTAAAGGTCATCGAATTTACCTCGGATTTTCCTTTGGATACACAATGAGCCACGTCGCTTGGTTCAAGATTCAAAGCGTCTCTCTGAAACAGAAAATTGGATAGACGTCAAGTAAAATCAGGGTCTCCCTTAATGTAATGAAGTTTCACCGGAGGAGAAGTGAGAGACCTAAAAGTAGCGACGTTCTTTTAAGCGAGTTAAATAATTAGTGAAAGCAATAGGGGTTGACATTCCACTGGTCCACAATCAGGATGCTTTTTCGTCGAATACAAAGATTAAGATTTTTGGTTGACTCGTGCCATTTTTTCATCCCTTAGTTTCTCTCGCATCTTCCGCGTCGCGACGTTCCCCAATTTTTCCGAGGTTAGTTCCACCTCGGTTCGGTCCCAGAGAGCCGTGAGTGTCGAAGGAAAGTGCATGCTCCACATTTTACAAGAAAGAAAAGCGCTCGGTTCGTGGTTCGAAAGGTGTGAAGCGACAACCATTTCTTTTGAGAGACTCAAACGTGCTGGAATAAGGTCACGGTTCAGATTTTTCAGAAAAAAATAAAATCTCGTCTCGCACGTTGAAACGTACCAAAAATATTTCTATGGAACTAAAATATCTCGTTTATGGATCAAACTCAAATTTTGAAGTCTGATAAAAATATCTGATCAGGTCCTCGAGACAATTTTCTCCGAACAGAGAAAAAAGTCTATTATCATAACGGCAGCACTGTCCAGGACTAATTTTCTCTCGCAATAATTAATTTCGACATGGTCACAGCGTACTGGTACCTTAGTGCTTATCATACAGGTCGAGTGCATACTAGAATAGTAGCACAGGAACTAACCCTTTGTACAATCTGACCTCACTCACCTTTCATACTCCCAGCCCCTTCAACCCTTAGCATACTCAAGACTCAACACTTTAGACCCACTTTTCCTACATACCCAACACGTTTTCCCAGCACCTACTTCATATTCCTCACATGACTCATATCAGTGACAAAGATGGCGGTCGATTTAATCATTTTTAATAGGTCTGACAACACAGCCCATTATATCCCTGATGTTAGTTTAGTCTCGTAGGTGTAAACCCAAAAGCTCTTACCCCCAGCAACCCCCTTTATTTCCAACGCGAAATACGAGACAGTGTGCTAAAAAGAAAATTTCTAGGTGTTCAGCGTCCTCAAAAAATTTCCAGCTTCCGCGTCTCAAAAAACCAACAAGAGAAGCATTCCAGTGGATATGCAAGAGGAGAGCGAGAGCAGGGAAGAGGAACGAGCTTAATCAGTCCATGATGCCGAAAGTCTGAGCCTCGGGCCTTCTGAATAGGGTGGATGCGACCAGAGATCCAGACACGGAGAAAATCATAAAGAGGAACCCGAGAAGTAGGACATGAGAACCTGAAGCAGTGATTACACATGGACCGGTGCATAATCAGCGCATCTTGTCCGCATCTCACTGTGGATGCTGGGGCTTTTCGAATTGCATCTTCTAATATTCAATGGAACGATTCGTCATCAAAACAGGCTCTCCAGGATCAATATCAAATTCCCGTATCATTCTCGACCTCTGACCTCGTCTCGTCCCATAATTTTTCAATTCTTAATTAAATACAAATGGACTAGCGATGAATTAATGGAATATTCAGGCAGATACAATTCCAAGAGAATATCCAGAATCAACTTGTGCTGATATTTCTGTTTAATAGTTTGTGGGGAGACCCTTATGAACCGGATGCGAACGTAATGGAAAGCTCGGCATTTGTATGCCAAGTAAGGCGCACATGGGCAGGGTCGTAAAGTTAATAGCGAGGCCTGCAAGCTCAATAATAAAATACATTGAGCTTTGTCAACGAGGTATATATTTATCTCTGTGTATTATGTATATATACGTAATACTGTAATGGAGCTTTTACTCGGGGTGGTTAGTTGATACAACCAAGATCATATAATCTTACAAGTTAGAAAGCTCGAATATTACGTACGAGACTATCTTACATAAGCCACTTCTGCTTTACCTTGGCAAACGTAAGTGCCGGTAAGCACTTTAAGCTCTCTCTCTCTCTCTCTCTCTCTCTCTCTCTCTCTCTCTCTCTCTCTCTCTCTCTCTCTCTCTCTCTCTCTGTCTCAGGGCTATGGTTTCGTATGATCATTACGACGGCCTATACCCCATAGCTACCTAATTGTACTAGTTATGGTCCTTACGAGTATATTACTGAAACCGTATCTTTAGTTTCCGGTATCTTGTCGATTTTGCACTTCCCACTCAAAATGCAGGAAGATACTAACTATTTAACGATTAGTGTAACGATACTATACAGGATATTACGTACGTGCGCGGATAACGGAAGTGACTTTTAATAACCGGATCACTATACAGCGGGTTATTAAGTTTCAATATTCATATCCGGTATGAATGTGTAACATTTATTGAAATTACGATCCTATAAACAGATACGCGTACCATTATAGTCCATATACACAGTGCGTAACGTTAAGGGCTGAAGAAAAAGCACATATCTCTCAATACTCGATAAAGGATCGAGTAACCCAGAAAAAGTTCATTAATGTTAATAAAAAAAAGAGAGTTCATTCGTTAGCAGGATATAATTAAAGCCTTAAAAGTTGATCGGGTAATGGCGACAATTTGGAACAAGACTAGGGGATGTTCGCCGGGGGGTGCTGGGGGGGTGGTACATTAACTTCGAACACTACAGATCCACTACCTCCCCTTTCTCGACTCGCGGGATCGGTACAATTTACCATGATAAAATATTAACAGGGGGTAAAACTGCGGACCTCCCTTGGGTTCCGACACTCCTCTAACTCCCTGAAAATTCCAGAGTAGACAGCATCCCTTGGTCGCAGCAGGGGATGATGCGTTAAAAGATTCACGAGCTGGAGCCACCGCGGCCCTTTTTATCTCATCAAATAGTAACGTGACACATTGGGCGTTAGGCGGAATCGCCATGCAGCTCCATGCATGAGAGACTATCACGCCGTACTATCACTGTCCTACGGTTTCCTCCCGATCGGATCCTCCAGAGGGTTTGCCAGTGGGGCGGTGGATACCTTACTACCTACTGCCAATGGTATAGGGGGTCGAAAAGCTTCGCATCCAACCAGTGGACGACGTTGCTGAGGGACGCTGGGAGTATAGTTCACCTAGACTTTACTCTGCCGTAGGACTTTTCGGTAATTTTTTTAACGGAGGAGTGCCTTTCGATGTCAATGTCGTAAGTCAAAATTTTGTTCTCTCTTCCATGGACCCCCTGTCACTTACTGGGCCTGTAGCGTCCGGAGGCTAAATTCAATCTGCATTCAATATTGATTCGATATCCGATATGGAGCTTTCAATTTTTGTGATTTACTCACCTTGCGCATACCGGCCATGCCTTCCTCCCTTTTTCCCATATTTCTTTCTCTTTTTTTATTCTTCTCTTTTTACACCTTTTCTACTCAGTCGGATCACGCGTACCCCCTGTACCCAATTTATTCTTACGGTACATCGTGTATCTTTCGGTGTCACGATCTTCGATCAATGTCTGACCACTGATGTCATTCTGGACTGGCGTACCGTTATTTACTGGTCAGTCATGGTTGTTTGTGCAAATCTTGATTTTATGGATATTAATGGAATCGAAGCGAGTTGGGTTTTCAGTTACGAGGGGATGATATTTGGGTATTATGAAGAGATGTGGTATGATAAATGAAAGGGATGATCTTTGATTTAAATTATGACAGTTTAATTATAGAGGGGCTGAAAGTCTTTAGTGATGGGTGTGTATGGTTATTTAAACGGTTTCTTCATAAATTTTCAGGAGAAAGATATCTTGAAATTTTTGTCTCATGAAACAAGTTCCGGACCATTTACGTAGTCGTAGCAAAACCCAACGCGAAGGCATTGGGCAAGAATTTATTCATAGGTACATTCACCAGGCAAAGAGTCCTGGTACTATGTGAAGGAAGATAAAAAAAAAAGAAAGAAGGAACAGACAAAGAAGACAAAAAGAATACCAGTGAAGGAAGGACCAAGGCTGTTACCTGTCCAGTGGGGTGTATTCCAGAAGGAATAATGTGACAATGAACACAAGATGCAAGAATAATTAAAAAGTTAAGTCATTAGGTAGCAGAAGATGGAAAAGTCCGTTGATACACCTCGGACAAGCTGAAGAATCCAGAAAGAGAATTTCGAATCAAGATTCCATTCAAGATAAACTTGAAACAAAGCCAAGATTTAGAAAAATAAAAACCCAAACATAAATTTATTCAAAGACAGCCGAAGTTTCTTTACTACCGAAGTCTGTCTCTATTACACAGCTGCTGTGGCTAATTTGTTTAGGTCCATGAATCTGCAAGTCCCACGAATTAGCCCAGTTGACTTTTAAGAGCTGCGCCATGCTACAGACCCTTTACCACTCCTGCATGAATATATGTACAAGACGTAAGGTGGCGCCGTCATGCGATTCCGCTTAGAAGCTTTTGGGGCTCATCAAACTGAAATTTCGCGAAAAGCTTATCCGAAATTCATCGTCGTTGTAAACTCCGCGTAACAACTTGTACCGTGGAAGCCTGGGCAAGCGAAGATGGTAGGGTTACTAACATCAGTGGTACCAGTCAGAAAGGGGGTGGTCGGGTGGTTCAGGTGGTTAAAGAGTTTTGGCGGGGATACGAGAGTCTCAAATATATAGGGTGGGTCTCTAAAAGATGTATATTTAATACCATCATTTTAGAAAGCAACAGGGTTGCTCCAATGGCTATTTATATATTTTAGGGGTTGGCAGGATTGTTTACTGCCCATAGTAACACTTTGACCATACGTAACTCCTACGATTTCCATCTTCTTTTTTTTTCTATCCGTATCCGCCACTTCCTGTTCCCTCCAACCTTTCCCCGTCCTTCTCGCTCCAACGGCATATCTCATCCTTGGCTTTATAGCCGTGTAAATCCTCCCAGTTCCTTTAATACTTTAACGTTGGCAAGTATAAACATAAAATCGCCTACGGCAAGGCGGCACGTTTCGTTTTGCCTGGCTGCAGTGCTGCCAACCTCCACGTAAATGGACACCGACGTAGTTCAGGTAGTAAGGATCTTTCCGGCGTCTCGTCCCGCTTTTATTGCATCCTTCCTGAGCTTGATCAATTTTTTTTTATTCCATTCGCGGTTGGTACTCCTGCACGTTTCCTTCGGAATCTTTGCTTCGTACCAAGTACTCTAGGGATATTTGTATTCATTCGTTATTTCCATCCGTATAATGATCCATACGATACGAGCTTTTATTATAATAACGGTCTTGGCTCTGACCAAACCCCCTATAAAATTTCAGTACCACGCCGGAAGGCATATCTACTGTCTAAGGGTAGGATATCTTTTCATCCCTTATTCTATTGTTCTTGTTCGTTAACGTAAAGAATGCAGTTAGCATACCATATAGGACAGTGTTATCAGAAAATATACCCTGACTCACGAAAAGTAACCAGGGAGCAGATGAGCGTTATCGTACATGGGATGCAAGGGGTCCGTCGATGTGTTCGGAAATATCATATTTTTATTCAGTGAAGGGATGCAATACGGGTACACGTATTAAAGCGAAGTGGATCGGTATGAGTAATAATAATAATGCCTTTGAGCCGGGTATGTCATCGCCATGCATATATGCAAAATGCAAAATTGGATCTCACCGACGTTCTTTCTTATGTTTTCCCCCCTGAATGTATTTTCGTATTCATTTTACAGTTATGGCATTCACTTCGCATCGAACATCCAGCCACCCCCCCTGTGTCCTGCCGATCCACCCTCCGACACTCTCCTCATCGGTCTGGGAAACACAGCGGTGTTAACGTTTTACGGTTCAACCCTCCGACTAAAATCGAAACCCTATTCCCCCTTCGGCGTTAATTCTCCATGGAATCGATCCCTCTGGTGGTGGCTGTGGCGGCGGGACGGGTCGTGGTGTGCTTGCAATATAGGATTTTACTGCAACTGCAACAAGCTCTGTCGTTCCGCGTCTGTGCGTCCCCGCGAAAAGAGGGGTCGATGAAAAATTCACGATTTCGGGAATTATTAACGAGATCATGCCGCGTCCCTGAGGGGTGGGTCTCTTCCTTTATATTTCACTTTTTTTTTTATTATCCGTCTGTAATTTTTAGGTCGGTTTTTTTTTATATTTTTTTAAGGGAGAGTGCAGTGTTGCCACCGATATGGAAGGGAATAACGATTTTTTTGGGGGGGACAATTTTGAGAAATTTTGGGAAAAATTTTTACATCGAGCTTTTCATATTCAATCGATCAATGGTGGTAATGGATAAAGAGAATTTTTTATTACAAGGCATACTGCCTTTCGCTTTGAAACTCTCGAGCCGAGGGTGCATGAGAAAAATTGCGTAGAATTTATTGGCGGTTCTCTTTCATGGTGGTTTCGGGTTCCAGCTGTCTATGCGGGGTGATTTCACGGCCCTTGGGGTAGTTTTTTTTTTGTGAATTTGCTTTCAGAACGTTTCACTGACATGCACCTTGCATATTGTAACGTCGTACAATTGCTGGCCAGTAATTGCTTTTTCAGATATCCCTACTTTTCCGGTCTTTGTGGAACCGCCTTGACGCTATTCTTTGCACTCGTCTCAAGAATAGTATTGTAGGAAAAAGAGTCGTTTTATTTACCCTCCCATTAAATGTACCGTAGGATTAAAAAATCTGTAGGTTACAAAGCCTCGACTTTTTATACCCCTAAAAATTCGAGGAAAAAAAATAGGTTTTACGTCGTACCGTAAAAAAGTAATTCGTTACAGTACCACTATTTTATTTAGACCTGTAGACCCCACTACTCGTTAATTCCAAAGAAAAGAGGAAAAAAACGTGTAAATGAAGAAAACCTGAAAATTAAAGCATACAAGGTTTGTAAATTACGAAATTTATTCGCTTCGTGCATTCGAAGCACTTTCGATTTAGAGAATCTCATTGACTAAATCCCAACCATGAGAAAAAATTATGTAAAAAAAGGGTCAGATGCAGAAAACGTAAAAGTAGGTGGAACAAAGTTTGGTTTCGGACAAAAAAATCCATGGTTCCTCGGTCTCTCGGCCGAAGGTGGTAGGTGAAAGCAGAGAAACTGCGACCTTCTACCAACCCCTCGTCCGCCTACTCGGCGAGAGGGTTAAAAAGCAATTTTCCGTCTCTCCCAATCTCCCGATTGGTACTGGGAGAGCAAAGCAATTCCAATTCAATCTCTACGATTGAACATCGCATTGGGAAACGAGCCACGTTTGTCTGTTACGTGGGCGCACAAAGCGTCCACGATGATCGGCCCGCGGGACGTGCGTTTGTGCGTGCGAAAAATCTAACGAGCTGCTCGTTGCTCGTAGAAAAATTTCAGACTCGTAGACTCTCGTACCCTCCCTTTATAATTCGAGGGTTGCCACATCCAAATCTGGGGGTTCACTCAGGCTTATTCAACAATGGATCGCTTAACGGGAGAGACGTGTCAGCTGTTGCCATTCTGACAGAAAATTTTTATGATTGACAGTTTTATTTGGGGGGGGGGGGGGGGGGGTGGAATTATCCATCCAGTACCCTTTTAAGAAATCAGAGGGTTAATTGTCCAAAAATCCTACACCTGTTAACTGGAGCATTAAGTTGTTATAAATCGGTTCGATTTCGAACAGATTTTTGAATTTAAATTATTCAAAAATAATAGTAAAACTCACCTCGCAATTTGAATGACTGATGTTGCTCAGGTTCAGCCTGAAGACTTTGTCCCTGAAAACAAAAATAATGGTCGTATTTATCATTTTTGTATTTTTTTTTGTAAGTTTGTTATATACGAATTTTTCCTTGAAAATTTTAAATATAATCGCTTCGCGATACAGTCTCGAATTTCTATCTGGTAAGCTACTGGATTTCCGTGGCCTTCATTTCCGTGTCGTTCAAACTTTCATCGTTTCGCGATTCGTGCTTATACTTTTATTGGAGCTTCCGACTTTGGACTTTTCTGCGAGTTTGATTTGTGCCCGGGAATCATCGGAATCGAGAGGGTGTACAAGTTGATTTTATTTATTTGCCAGTGTATAACGAGAGGGAAGTATTTTCGAAGGAGTGAAAAATAAATTTCAAATATATAAAAATATTGGGTAAGTACGTTATATCGAGAAATCGATATTACATGGAAATATGAAAATTCAGATACTAAGCACAGGTGCTACCAACAGTACGTTTCTTGGAGTTTTGTATCGAAATTACATTTTCTTATCGAAATTCTATCGATTCTTATAATAAGTATCGTTAGACTTGTACCGAGCCCGAGGAAGGGCAAATAAGAAAAAAAGTATTCTATGCTTTTCCAATCTCGATCGTCAGTCAAAAATTGAGACAAACTGATTGTAAATCGAATCCATCCAGTTTTCAAATATTTCGCAACATTAGCACCGACGCGCCGCATAACTTTATTCCAATAGCCATTCATCATGATCTTTTCAATAGAAGTGCAGTCGGATGGAATGCGCCACGAAGAAGGAAAGGTTCCATTCACCTCGGGCATAGTACCGTGAAAAAGTAAACACCGGGCAGAAAAACAATTCCGACTTCTCGAGAACCAGTCGCGAACTTTAGTCTGGTAGACCCACCCTTACGCGCTAGCCCGACTATAGAGAACGTACCCCTCACCCACAAACTTTTTTCCCTTCAACCCCCAACGGGCGAAAGTTACCGCGAAGCTTCCTTGGAAAAACATAAAACCAATTTCAGGAAGATAGAAGAAAAAAAAGGGTATCGGAAAATCCATCGGTATCTACCAGATCTCAATACGAATCCTTATCGATAACTGAAAAGCGTAAAAATTTGAAATATGAAATCCAAAATTGAAAAAAATTCTTAAGACCAGACCGAGATGTCGAAAAAAAATTTTTATCGCATTCGTATATCTTATGTATACAAAATTTTGTATTTGTGCCAAAATATTACGACTGACACTATTAAGATAAAATCTTGAAAGATGCCTCGGTATATTCCAGTTTCCAGTTGCATCTGACAGACAATCCTTTTCCACATGATGTATTACTCTCGCGTGCATTCACCATCCACCACGTTTCTATAAGGTAGAGTGAGAATCAAGTCTCTGAAACCTGGGATATGACAATGGCTTGAAGTTGGCGGCAGTGCTGGGAAACTCTTGTACAGGCACTGAAATATATCTACATACCAGTAGCCCAAACTGCTCTCGAGCAGAGGGCGAAAACCTTTGGAATTGCAATTCACAGCTGGGAATAGTGAATATCCAAAGTAGGTAGCACATTAGATAGGAAGGGGTTGCCAAGAAATAGTTGCAAGAAGAATCGAAAGATCAAGAACAAAAAACCGTTTTGACTGAAAATCCAAATTGAGATGTCTGTCATGGAGCTGAGATAAAGAGAATTCTTTACGAGGGTGCTGCCATCTGAATTAACGAGACGTAGACGGACGTGATTAAAATTTTTAAATTTTGAAAAAAAATATAGAGCAGGTGAAGACTGGTTCACTGAGTAACCTTGAAATTGAAATTGGTCCAATTTGAGTGATTCGGTTCGATGGTACTAGATTACATCTTATGGTAAGGATAAGATCAGCGGTATGAACTGCAATGGTATTATGACGTCACGTGTGTCTGGTACGTGGAACAATGAAAATTACTCAATTACCGTGAAATATAATTGCCTTTCTGATCCTCGAGCAGCAATTAGCGAATACGGTTCGTTTCTAATTAACGAGCAAACTGTCAGTATTAAATGTCGACGATTTAAATTGGATATTAAGACAGACCAATGAAAAGAGGTAACGGACAATTATACGGTATAGTTTGAAAATTTGAGTTTATTCGAACAGACTATACTATTTCAACAGCGTACTGTACATCGGTAACGTACCTAATTGTGTCATTTAATTTTTATCTTATTTTTTTCTGTCTCACGAACTCATTGAATCGTCAATTACATCCTATTTAGGATAACTCTTAGTTTGACAGCGTCACCAGAAGTCTTACTGCATTTAGTTTCTTTGGCACTTTACAAAAAAAATCTCTGAAATACCTTGAGAAATTTCAAAAAAACGCAAAATATAAAAAATACATCCCAGATTTCTTAACTCGGAAATTTTTTTTTAAATTGCCAAATCCGCTCGAAATTTTTACCGCGAAAAAGAAAACGCAAAAGAAACGAAGCAGTCTTGCGAATAAATATTAAACGACGACAAGCGTTCTTAACGGCCCTGATATAAATCGTTAAAGCGTGGCGGGCGTAGGGCTTCGACGATTTCGCCCTTTCCGCTTGAGCGACTCCTGATAACGTTGTCTCGAGGGTCGGTAATGCGTATCGAGTGAAATTTTTATCTTTCGCGCCGGAAAGAGGAGTCCCTTTTCAACGAGAAATGTAATCTAGCGCTGATCCATCCAAGAGCCCGGTTCCGTGTCCCAGAGTATTTTCAGCTTGAAGATGTCCTGTTTTCTTTTTCAACTTGGTAGGCTATTCAAAAAGCGCCACCTTTTTTCGTCTTACCTACCCACCCTTATTTTACTCTGTCATACCCACCCCGCCACCCATCCACCTATGTATATACTCTCTTTCACTATTACCCAGGCTGTAGCATTTTGTTGGCATTTACCAAATTAAGGAGGGAGAGTCGCACAAAGGCGGCCACGGGGAGTTAGACAGGACGATGGGTACTAGTCTCGGATAGGGGTAGTTCGAGGCGGAAGGGAGGGAAATTGAATTAAGAAATAATACTTTGCCAGTAATGATGCCACGTCGTGGTACGTCCCTTGTACCATACAATGCCGTGGAAGCAACGTATCCTACCCTCTTGAGAAAGCCATTTCGTAACGCGAGCAGGGAAGTATAAAATACAAACCCACCCCTAACCCTCATTTGCGGATGAAGGTTCAGGTTGGATATAAAAAAGTGTAGCATAATGGGACGTCAATCATTTGTTACACAAAGATCGTTTGTGACATTTTATACGCTTTTTTTTTTACAATCACCCCCTAACCACCATAATTTGACTGATTTCATCGAAGGCGCGATCGGTGATTTATTACGACATTTTTTACTACTTTTTTTTAATAAGGGACACAATTTTTGTTTTCGACGGTTCCCTTTAAAGACGCTTCACCAGACTTTACAATTTATTGTACGAGCTCGATATTTTAATTAGCAAGGGTTGGTACCACTGTATACTTAGTGGGTCCGCTTGAAATTTGAGGTTGCTCGGACGGTTTGCCGTAATTGTCTTGTAAGTCTCGTGGGGTTGAAACAATAAAAGTTTTATTACTTCGCTATAAATTCGAACGTTTAGCAAACATTCGTCGTTCTTATTTCGTTTCGAGTCTTTACTACTGTTCGTCCTTATATATTTTAGTACTTGAGTCGAGGGTGCTCGTAAGTATACTGCCGAGTGGTTAGCTCCTCGAAAGAAAAACTATTTTCTAAAAGAAGACATTAAAAGGACAGTTGTTCGCGACGTTCTTTGCTGTAAGTCTAAATGATTTCGGCGAACGTGTTGACGAAGTTCTGACGCTATTAATTAAAGGAGGCAGGTACCTCTATGAGAATGAAGTGATTTCAGCGTGAAAATTAACTGTATCGACTATTGATACAAGATGTGTCGTCGCTTGTTGATTTCGAGCACGACTGGTCCTTCTGTCTTAAATCAGAAGGGAAGAGGGTCTGAATATGGCTGGGAAACAAAGCAGAGGACTGGAGACATGTAAATTAGCGGGTACTAGTTGTGGAATGCAGGCAAGTGTATATAGCGCACATGGCACGGGTTTGCCGAAGGTGGTACACCTGCGGATCATCAAAGTGCTGGGGTTCAGGAATTGACTGTCCAGGTATTTAAGGGTTGATAGACTCTGGGACTAGAGACGGTGGATGAAAGGAGTAGCCATGGAAGAGTAGTCTGGATATGGCTGGGAAACAAAGCATAGGACTGGAGATACGTAAATTAGCGGGTGCTACTTGTGGAATGCAGGCAAGTGTATAAAGCCCACATGGCATGGGTCTTGCGAAGGTGGTACACCTGCGGATCATCAAAGTGCTAGGGTTCAGGAATTGACTGTCCAGGTATTTATGGGTTGATAGACTCTGGGACCAGAGACAGCTCTCTGGCAGAGACAGAGACAGTGGATGAAGGAGTAGCCACGGAAGAGTAGTCTGGATATGGCTTGAAAACAACGCAGAGGACTGGAGACACGTAAATTAGCGGGTGCTAGTTGTGGAATGCAGGCAAGTGTATAAAGCCCACATGGCATGGGTCTTGCGAAGGTGGTACACCTGCGGATCATCAAAGTGCTGGGATTCAGGAATTGACTGTCCAGGTATTTAAGGGTTGATAGACTCTGGGACCAGAGACGGTGGATGAAAGGAGTAGCCATGGAAGAGTAGTCTGAATATGGCTGGGAAACAAAGCATAGGTCTGGAGATACGTAAATTAGCGGGTGCTAGTTGTGGAATGCAGGCAAGTGTATACAGCGCATATGGCATGGGTCTTGCGAAGGTAGTACACCTGCGGATCATCAAAGTGCTGGGGTTCAGGAATTGACTGTCCAGGTATTTAAGGGATAGACACTGGGACCAGAGACAGTGGACGAAAGGAGTATCCACGGAAGAGCCTGGGACCAGTCTGATGGAGGGTTGAAAAAAATATTGTTGAAATCGAAAAATTTTCTTGAAAGCACATACAGGTGTAAAAAAATATTTTTCCAAATTTTACTCACATCGCTCCAACGTATAGAACATCCCTTTTGCTGTCCAGGTACAGTGTCCTGTAGTACAGCATCCCGCAGCTGAATTCTCGTACGTGCTCTGTGAATAAACAAGAGAAATGAGATTAAAGACAAGTTTACAGTCAGGCATTATGATTGAACGCTCGGCGTCGCATTTACAGACAAAAATACAGTCGGAGCGTGAAATGTAAATATAAATGTGAAAAAAAAGTGGAAAAAAGTTAAATGCACGAGAACCGGGGATAAAAATTGAGTTAGAGGGGGTCGGTAATACAGGGGTGGAGTATTTTACTGGAGGAAGTGAGTATTTCCATCTCTCTTTCTCTTTGACTTCCTTACGCATTTCATCCCCCTTTTAGTCACTTCCTTTCCACCCTCTGCTACCACCACCCCTCTCTCTCCCTCCCACGTCCTTCTCGCGGAACGTTAAATCTGCCCCGGTGTATTCGCAAGGGTGGACTGCAAGGCCCGCAGGGCCAAGAGGGTAGGTTACAGGCACCTACACGAGAAAAACCTCCTTCCACCCTTAAGCTCGACACTGATCTGCTTAACATATGAAAGAAAGCCACCCCTTCTAAATATACTCGTTCCACTCTAGACTAACAGAGCGCGAACAATGCTATATTTTATATGGTATCAGGAGGGGGATGACGGCGAATGAAAGGGGTTCGCATTTTCAAATCCACCCTTCGCTTCATCCCTTTTACTTCGTCTTTAGCTTCCCTTCTGCTCGCTTTTATTTGTTGACCCTCTCACTCACTCTCTCTCACTCACTCGCCAATCCTTACTTCTTCGCTTCGCGTTTCTTAGTCTCTACGACGAAATCACTTTAATACCCAACTTACTCGAAATGACGACCTTTGCCCTCTCGCCGAGAAATCATACGTCCCTTCCACCCTTGAGATTCACCAAGTGGTTTTCCTTATACGGAGAATTCAGGAGAGCCAACGGAACGGCATAAAATTTCGAGGAGGATATTGACTTTTTTTTCCAGGAAACCAATTCCTCTTTCTTTCATCCTCTTCTTGGCAGTAGCTTTTCGAAATTATTGAAATCCTCAAGATCCTCGAAAATGAACACCCCGGTCGGACATCAAACGCGAATAAGGAGAAGCCAACCTAACCTATGTGTTCGTAGCTTGTGCAAATATACAGTACCTACCGTTACTGACGAACTGTATAACATTCAAGAGTTTAATTTTTTAAGTATATAACTTTAATGTTTCAGTAACATTATTTGATTTCTGATAAGGTCCTGATAATTTTCCAAAAAAATATAATTAGGGCATTTGGAATGCTTTATTATTAGTTTCCAAATGTCTGTTCGATGTTCAGACCACAAATATAAATTCACCCTTAAGTCTCTTTTTCTCTCTCTAGTGTTTTTCTTCTGCCTTCGTGTTTTTCAGGTCACTCTATATCTGTTGAGTCATCGTACGAGCCAACACGCTATCATAGGCAGTTGTTCAAGCACTTTCCACCCTCTCTTTCATCATCCCCAAAACCCTGCTGAAGTCTAGTCTAGTCTAGCCGAGTGTTATCAGCGGGACTGGGACGCTTTTATCGACTCAACGAATTTCACTTCATTTCCGCTCGTGGGACCTTCGGTCTGCGACCGTCAGAACTTTCAGGACGCCACCAGATACCCGGTACAGATATAACCTTAACCGTAAGAGATTTATACAGTATGCGACCATAGGTACCAATATAGGATAGGTCACCAAATTTTGGTCAGTGGTAGAATACTATTCGACTACTTTAGGTCCCCACTAACCTAACAAATGCATTGCGTATGAAATATACCAGAACAATGTTTAGTACGATAAGATAATACTGTAACTACCCTTCGACCTTCACCAAATTTTGGTCAGTGGTAAATAATTCGTAGACTACTTTGCGTCCCGACTAGGCAAACAAATGCATTGCGTATGAAATATTCCAGAACAACGTTGAGTACGATAAGATAATACTGTAACTATCCTTTGACCGTCACCAAATTTTGGTCAGATGTAAAAAACTCTTTGACTATTTTACGTTCTTGCTAGGCAAACAAATGCATTGCGTATGAAATATATGATAAGATAACACTTCGACCGTCACCAAAATTTGGTCAGTGGTAAATAATTCGTTGACTACTTTGCGTCCCGACTAGGCAAACAAATGCATTGCGTATGAAATATTCCAGAACAACGTTGAGTACGATAAGATAAGACTGTAAGTATCCTGCGACCTTCACCAAATTTTGGTCAGATGTAAAAAACTCTTTGACTATTTTACGTTCTTGCTAGGCAAACAAATGCATTGCGTATGAAATATTCCAGAACAACGTTGAGTACGATAAGATAATACTGTAACTACCCTTCGACCTTCACCAAATTTTGGTCAGTGGTAAATAATTCGTAGACTACTTTGCGTCCCGACTAGGCAAACAAATGCATTGCGTATGAAATATTCCAGAACAACGTTGAGTACGATAAGATAAGACTGTAAGTATCCTGCGACCTTCACCAAATTTTGGTCAGATGTAAAAAACTCTTTGACTATTTTACGTTCTTGCTAGGCAAACAAATGCATTGCGTATGAAATATATGATAAGATAACACTTCGACCGTCACCAAAATTTGGTCAGTGGTAAATAATTCGTTGACTACTTTGCGTCCCGACTAGGCAAACAAATGCATTGCGTATGAAATATTCCAGAACAACGTTGAGTACGATAAGATAAGACTGTAAGTATCCTGCGACCTTCACCAAATTTTGGTCAGATGTAAAAAACTCTTTGACTATTTTACGTTCTTGCTAGGCAAACAAATGCATTGCGTATGAAATATTCCAGAACAACGTTGAGTACGATAAGATAATACTGTAACTACCCTTCGACCTTCACCAAATTTTGGTCAGTGGTAAATAATTCGTAGACTACTTTGCGTCCCGACTAGGCAAACAAATGCATTGCGTATGAAATATTCCAGAACAACGTTGAGTACGATAAGATAATACTGTAACTATCCTTTGACCGTCACCAAATTTTGGTCAGATGTAAAAAACTCTTTGACTATTTTACGTTCTTGCTAGGCAAACAAATGCATTGCGTATGAAATATATGATAAGATAACACTTCGACCGTCACCAAAATTTGGTCAGTGGTAAATAATTCGTTGACTACTTTGCGTCCCGACTAGGCAAACAAATGCATTGCGTATGAAATATTCCAGAACAACGTTGAGTACGATAAGATAATACTGTAACTACCCTTCGACCTTCACCAAATTTTGGTCAGTGGTAAATAATTCGTAGACTACTTTGCGTCCCGACTAGGCAAACAAATGCATTGCGTATGAAATATTCCAGAACAACGTTGAGTACGATAAGATAAGACTGTAAGTATCCTGCGACCTTCACCAAATTTTGGTCAGATGTAAAAAACTCTTTGACTATTTTACGTTCTTGCTAGGCAAACAAATGCATTGCGTATGAAATATTCCAGAACAACGTTGAGTACGATAAGATAATACTGTAACTACCCTTCGACCTTCACCAAATTTTGGTCAGTGGTAAATAATTCGTAGACTACTTTGCGTCCCGACTAGGCAAACAAATGCATTGCGTATGAAATATTCCAGAACAACGTTGAGTACGATAAGATAATACTGTAACTATCCTTTGACCGTCACCAAATTTTGGTCAGATGTAAAAAACTCTTTGACTATTTTACGTTCTTGCTAGGCAAACAAATGCATTGCGTATGAAATATATGATAAGATAACACTTCGACCGTCACCAAAATTTGGTCAGTGGTAAATAATTCGTTGACTACTTTGCGTCCCGACTAGGCAAACAAATGCATTGCGTATGAAATATTCCAGAACAACGTTGAGTACGATAAGATAAGACTGTAAGTATCCTGCGACCTTCACCAAATTTTGGTCAGATGTAAAAAACTCTTTGACTATTTTACGTTCTTGCTAGGCAAACAAATGCATTGCGTATGAAATATATGATAAGATAACACTTCGACCGTCACCAAAATTTGGTCAGTGGTAAATAATTCGTTGACTACTTTGCGTCCCGACTAGGCAAACAAATGCATTGCGTATGAAATATTCCAGAACAACGTTGAGTACGATAAGATAAGACTGTAAGTATCCTGCGACCTTCACCAAATTTTGGTCAGATGTAAAAAACTCTTTGACTATTTTACGTTCTTGCTAGGCAAACAAATGCATTGCGTATGAAATATATGATAAGATAACACTTCGACCGTCACCAAAATTTGGTCAGTGGTAAATAATTCGTTGACTACTTTGCGTCCCGACTAGGCAAACAAATGCATTGCGTATGAAATATTCCAGAACAACGTTGAGTACGATAAGATAAGACTGTAAGTATCCTGCGACCTTCACCAAATTTTGGTCAGATGTAAAAAACTCTTTGACTATTTTACGTTCTTGCTAGGCAAACAAATGCATTGCGTATGAAATATATGATAAGATAACACTTCGACCGTCACCAAAATTTGGTCAGTGGTAAATAATTCGTTGACTACTTTGCGTCCCGACTAGGCAAACAAATGCATTGCGTATGAAATATTCCAGAACAACGTTGAGTACGATAAGATAAGACTGTAAGTATCCTGCGACCTTCACCAAATTTTGGTCAGATGTAAAAAACTCTTTGACTATTTTACGTTCTTGCTAGGCAAACAAATGCATTGCGTATGAAATATTCCAGAACAACGTTGAGTACGATAAGATAATACTGTAACTACCCTTCGACCTTCACCAAATTTTGGTCAGTGGTAAATAATTCGTAGACTACTTTGCGTCCCGACTAGGCAAACAAATGCATTGCGTATGAAATATTCCAGAACAACGTTGAGTACGATAAGATAATACTGTAACTATCCTTTGACCGTCACCAAATTTTGGTCAGATGTAAAAAACTCTTTGACTATTTTACGTTCTTGCTAGGCAAACAAATGCATTGCGTATGAAATATATGATAAGATAACACTTCGACCGTCACCAAAATTTGGTCAGTGGTAAATAATTCGTTGACTACTTTGCGTCCCGACTAGGCAAACAAATGCATTGCGTATGAAATATTCCAGAACAACGTTGAGTACGATAAGATAAGACTGTAAGTATCCTGCGACCTTCACCAAATTTTGGTCAGATGTAAAAAACTCTTTGACTATTTTACGTTCTTGCTAGGCAAACAAATGCATTGCGTATGAAATATATGATAAGATAACACTTCGACCGTCACCAAAATTTGGTCAGTGGTAAATAATTCGTTGACTACTTTGCGTCCCGACTAGGCAAACAAATGCATTGCGTATGAAATATTCCAGAACAACGTTGAGTACGATAAGATAAGACTTGTAACTACCCTTCGACCGGAAGTCATCCATTTAAATTGGGGTAGTCGCCCATTAAGAGACTGAGTTAATGCTAATGCACCCTAACGACTGTTAACGTAATTTCATTAAATAAAATCTCTTTGAAATTTTTATTTTACATTAGTAAAAATAAAAAATTTCTTAATTTACTCTATAAAATATTTTTTACACCATAACTACCCTTTAGATTTTTTTTCTTCCCTCTTTTACCCAGTAACTCGTGTTCTTGCAATTATACGTAATTGAATAAATGTGCCACAATTAGAGACAAGTGTTCAGATTTGTCACGAGGAAACGGTCGAGTGCAATAGTACTCAGGAATAAGTACGCGTGTGCATTGAGTGCGCGAAAACGTACGTACACGGTGATTGAGAAATAAGTAACATATATATTTATACAGAGTGATTATTTTCTATCGTCGAGAAGTTCTGAGATTATGTGCTCCAATTATTTCGCGTTTTAATTACCCGGCAACACACGTAACGTTAATCAACTACAAACCACCACTGAGGTAGTCAGCCACTACCCGGATACGACGTTGCTTTTTTTTTTTTATTAAGTACCGCCGACACGGATTTTTCTAACGACCCGCTGAATATTTATTTCCTTACTCCTCCTCTGTGCATTGACCTCCATTCCTATAAATTGCGATGCCCCATTTCGCCATTTACTTCTTAGACTTGGCGTTCGGTCACGTCACTCGGCACTTTACATATATGTTCTCCGAATTTATATTTTTTTTTACTTTTTCTCTTAACCCATATGACCAAATTTCAGGGCAAATTTTTTTATGTTCGTCAGAAAAATCAATTTTTTTTCGATACCGTCACATTTTTTTGTACAATGTTCAAGTACTGCAGTGAACCATTATTAAGGGATGATAACAGTTTGATTGATTGAATCCATATACATTTCGTATCCAGTTACATTGTATACGTGGCTGAAATTCTCGAAAAATATAAGGGGTGTACATAGTGACAGTTATTGATGTCGTGAGTCACAGTGCCGAATTATTATTATTATTATTTAATAATATATATAATATGATCATCGGTATAGAACAATATTATTTCGACAAATGTCGTTAATGTTGTTAATATTAAAAAAAAATCCACAAGTATAAAGATTCGATGAGGTAAATGACAAAGTCAGCAACTCGTGCATTTTAATATCTGAAATCTTTTGCTACGGTGTCATAGGTCACCAGATATAAGACGATTGGTAAAGCACGTGACCTTTGACCTATATCATAATCCATAATACGAATTATTATGACACAATGGAAATAATTGTTCCTGCCGGTAAAATCTGTTTACATTGAACGTCTAAGCGTTTAATGCATCTGATTTGGTATTGGCGTCATTTGAATTGTAACGTTATACAAATTTTAATCTTACGATAGAAGATAACGAAAGGTTCTTCGCAAAGTGAACTGGAAGGATCAAGAAGTACCTTGAAAAGGAATTTGAACGCTTCCATTGATTTACATTAAATTCATTCACGCTACACAAAGTAGATGATACTTTTGAAGAAGTGTTTTTACAGTCACGTTTGATGCGGGTCGTTTGGTTGGATTCGAAATCGAAAGGAGAGTCTGGGAATATCGAATGTAAATCAAGAATGGAAATAAAGTGAGAGGAGAAGGAGAAAAAAAAACAATGAAGAAGGATTACGACTGGGGAACAATGGCATATTAAATTGGATCGGGTCACGGGGTTTGGATTTTTTTTTTAATAAATTTTATTCCTCTCATCGAATGGCTTTTCGAAACACTTCGTTTCCTTACGAAACCATTTCGCCGTCAGGTTCACCCCCTACGGTTTCGAAATTTTTTAATATACGATCTGTCATATATCATATATACAATATATTATGTATATGTGTGTGTTGTACTAAGCTGACCTAACGCATATCTTAGGTTAGGTTAGGCTTTATATATGTTAATATTTTGTGACGTGATTTTGCGATTCACGGTCACAAGGCGATTTCGGCTATCGATACAGATACTCCGGTACCGAGTTGCCCGGCAGAGGAGAGTACCCGACGGAGATCCGTACCGTATCCGATTACGTACCGATCCGCTAAAAAACGCTCTCGATTTGTTTTAAAGGGACGACTCGAGGGAAATGGAAGAACTATTGGCTATAAGGATCTCGACCAATCAGAATGATTAGCTCTCGAATTTGTATATTGTCAAAGCAGTCTGACTCGGGGCACCGACCGAGGTGTCACGAACTGCCTCGCGTGCCGGTGCTATCTGTTGATAGTTTTTCTAGTCGTGTTTCGATACGGTATAGCAAGTTCTCGCTGGTGTAGTTCTCGCGTTGCGCTCGCGATATCCAGAAAATCCTATCGGTTTTCCGCGTGTGTTCGGAAGTGCAGTGTTGTGCTATAGTGCAGTGCCCACCCGAGTGTCTTCTGGATGCAGTTCTCGGCCTTCACGGATCAGCTGCACCAGCTCCGGTGAGTACTCCCGATTTATTAATCGGCGAAGGGATTTCGATTTGATAGCTCCGATTCGTTTTGCTACGTTCTCGATCAATTGCTCCCTGTTTCCGGCACTATTTGCCTGACGCTTAACCCGACCCTCTCTAGCTCAACCTAGCAGCCTGAGCGGCCCTGCATTTCCGTAGCGTCCGCTCCCGTTCGTGCATCCAGTTGCGTTTGCTGATTTTACACGACCCTAAAGATCAGCACCTACGGTTGCGTTTCTCGATTTTACGTGTCCCCAAAAATCTACAGGATCCGTTAAGTTATCGCATTATCTGATAGGTTCCGTCAGAGCTCTCGTTTTGGTGGAGTTGGGCCTGTTCCACCCCAACTCCCAGTTCATACCGGCTCGTCAGTTCCCTGTGAAAAAAGAATTGGCTGGCGCCCTCCTGGCTCGCGGATGCATGAGCGAAGGGTGAACGGCCGAAGGTAACATAGGTTGGTTCTCGAAAATAGTTTGTTCCCGGATTTTTCGCTATCGGTGTCGAGTTAAGAAAAAGATTACGTTACAATATATAAAGCAAAAGTGATTTATACATATAGTACAACATTAATAGTCAATAGCGAACCTATAAAATAAATTGTAAAAATTGAAATACTAAACCTCCCGAGGCAAATTTTAATTATTTAAATAAGTATCAATTTCCTAAAAAACGAAGAAAATCCAATTCAATCCAGACATCGTATTTACACGACGGACTATAAAAAAATCTTTGGCACCGTATAGGAACTCATTCCGTTCATTTCACTTTTAATACTCGAACGGCGTTATCTTATCGTAAAAAATATTCGAGGACACGTGCACGCGAAATTGATTCGAATCGGCATCATTGGTCGTTCACAATTGAATAAATCCCTTCTGGGCGCACGACGCCAGATTAGCCTGTACGATCATTTTTAACATTCGCCTGGCTTCGCTCCAGCCACGCCGGCATATGGCCGTTAAAGATTACAAGGGTTCTACCTCGGGCCGTGTCCAATTCCCTACGTTATTATTATTTTAATCTTTTAAGCCCCATTGCGTCACTGCACAGCCCTGTGGAAAAGGTTGAACAAACGTCCATACGCATAGGCGCGCCTTAGCACGTCAGAATTATAGTTGTGGTATCCGTTTCCTAAAATGACCGTTTCAAAGTTGTAAAATTTTGGAAGAAAAAGTCAATGAAAAATTAAGACTAAGATTTGTACAATCCCTGAAAACTTTGTTACTGCTTTTTAGGTTTGGGTAGGTTGGCTGTCGAACACTGTTAATAAAGTGTTGAATTTTTTGGCAAGTCTTGTTAAATTTACAGGCACTACATTTTATTTGCTGTACACGAATGGTCTGATTGTGAGCGTTGAACCGCAGTGGCATCGCATCCCTAGAAACGATCCGAAGGGTCTAAGGGAACATCAAGAGTGTTTGGGCCTAAAACTGCGGTAACCTGGGTAACGATTCACTATCCCTTTTCGGTCGGGACGACCGATAGTCGTGGGAAACTCAGGCTGCACGTTCCTAATGCCTTTTATCTAGTCTCGCTACTGCGTAGGAAATTCCTTTCTCGTGAAACGGACCTCCCTCAAGAAAGAGTTCGGTTGGGATATTTCAGCAACCCTCGCTAACCGCTACCACAGAATTTACAGACTTTTATTTTACAGTCCCAAAGCTTTTATCTGGAATTACTCTGTGGTTTGTAGAAAATAATTTGACGTCTTCCATAAATCCATTAATTTTGGCGAAATCACCTAGTAGTGACTGAAAATTGAAAAATTGAGTAACATCGGAATTTTAAAAATTAAAAAAAATATTTTTCAGCACAGTTTATTCACTCAAAAGAACCGTATGGTTCACAGCGAGTAGTAGATTAAATTTTTTAATTTCCATTGGTGAATATTCCGGAAACACTGGGACAAGTACATTTTCCTGGGTTATGGATGGAGAAAAGGTTAGAGAGCATCGGCTGTGTTTGACCATGCGTGGATAACAGCAAGTTTCCAACCCGTTTGCGTATGTAACAAATTGACGAACGCGGGTGGTTGGTTTTGAGAAAGTGAGAGAGTGAGATCGGTCCAGGAAGGAAAGATGGGAAGGAATGAAATATTATGTAGAATAAATGGTAGGAAACTGCAGAAAAGCCATAGACACCGGGAAACAGTGTAGAATGAAATAGACGAAGGATGGATTTGATAGCAATGGATTTAAGAGGGTCAAAGGGTAAGGACTAAAGAGGAAGGAGGTTTTAAAAAGGAGTAACGAAAGAGAGAGAACACATATGCGTGAGTGTGTGTGGGCGAGAGAGAGAGAAAGAAGAAAAGGAGAGAGCAGAGATGAAATGGGGCAAAGCCGCGGCAGGCGCGCGGCGTACCGCCGCGTCACTCCCTTCTCATTAATCAACTCTTCTTGGTTCAACCCTCATTTGAGCAATCCCTCACTCCCATATCATGTAGGTACCTATAGCCTACCCTCTCGCATCGAAGGAATTCGATTATTGGATATTTTAATCAAGATAATAGGGACCCACTGCTCTGCTATACGTGAGGGGTAATAGGTAACACCTTTCCTTTCGACACCTTTCCGTATGGGTGAAATGATATAGAGGGTTGCGACGACGCCGAACGACGCCTGATGACATGGACGATACGTCATCAAAGCGTCTCTGTTATATAGGCTTGTTGGCGACGCCTATTCGTGGTACCGTTTTCTGATGACCTGATACGTTAATTTGGTCTTTACAGGATATTCGGGTCGTGAACTTTCTATAGAAATTTGTCGTTCGTGTTGTTCTATGATAAAATAAAGGATGATTGTTGTAGCTAAGTAAGTAGATACCAATTGAATTCAGTCCAAAACGGTAAATTATTTTTTCTCTCCATTCGCTCGGTCTGGAGAGTCGTGAAATATGGGAGATTTCAGCGTACTAAGCTAGGTGGACTAGTTTGTGACACGGATGAATTAAAAATTTTCTTCCGCCTGGATATAATAGTGAAGGGAAACAGAGACTGAGATTAGATTTTAAAAAAATACGGAGTCTTCGACGTCCATGCTGGACCGTCGGAAGGGATGAATAGAGCCTGAAATAAATTGCGTTATCTTTTCATTCCACGCGTATGGCTTCAGCTCCTGGATACTGCTGCTGCTACTAGTGCTGCCACTGACTGGTAGCGGCATAACGCGGAGACGGAGCTGCGATTAATGACGGCTACCGGCCGAAGTAAAAAGTTACAATTTTGGACATTTTTAAGCCTGACTTTTCATACTGCAATTATTGCTTGGTAGGGTGGTATTTTATTTTGGCTTACGAGTATAAGATCGTAAGCATGAAACACGTGATGGTCATAAAAGTTAACGAAGTTTATGCATTCATTCATCAAGGTTCGTTGCTGCTTCGAGATCGGCAATCGAGATGGTGCCATTTCCGTATAACAGGAAAGAGAACGAGCTCTGGGGGGGGGGGGGGGGTGGTGCTGGGAGGGATGAGAGATACCCAGAGAGCAAAGGGGAGATAGAAAGAGAGGAAGAGAAAGGTCCGCGATCGGATCAGACTCGCGTTTATCATCGGTAGGGAATCTACTTCGGGGCTGTAATCACCCCCCAACGTTCCTAGCTAATAACGAGTTACAACCCTTCCGCCGTCGGCCTCGCCCGACGTTGAATCAGGGGCTGAGGGTGGACCTCTCTCTCTCTCTTTTTACCAGGGGTGGGAGTAATTGCCAACGTAATCACACACGCTGCACAAAACCACCCCTAGCCTACATCGCCACCACGTTCTACGTGAAGGGGTGTGGATGTATGCCTTACCCTGGCGCCTTTAAGAATACGTGATAGGACATATAAAATATTCTTCCAGACAAAATCAACCCTTAAAGACCCTCAGAAGGACATCATCCCTTGTGCATGTGCACACGTTTATCTTTGTAAAGTAGGTACACACCCCCTCTCCATTTAATAAAATTATTTGCAGTACTTCGGCTTAATTAAATCCCTTAACTGGCTACGACGAGATAAAAGGGCCTGCCAGACTTGTTCACTAACAAATTCCCTAGTGGCATTGTTAGGGAGTGTATGTACGTATGTTGGTAATATAGGTAAGCAGATTGCAAGCGCAGAAGGGTAATCAAACATAGGATAATTGTAATCCCCTTATGAGCCGATTCAGGGGTACAAGAGCTGTAGCGTTATAGACTGTAGGACCTGGTAGACCTGGTTAAGGGGTGGGTGGGTTGGTAGTACTTGGGGTAGCCGCGGGCGGAGAGACTTGATTGACAGTCCGAGAGGTATGAACAGTCGGCTAATGAAACATCAGTATGCACACACAATACCAACCAGCGGTAGTAACCAGACCGCTATTACACTGGCATGTTTACATGACAAGGGGTGGGGTGTCAGAGTGGCATAAGTCCCTAGGAGAAACCTCAACCCTTACGTTCACGGAACATCCTTTCTAAAGTAAAGGTAGAAATCTAAGTTCCAGTACGAATAGCCATGATTAGCTGCCGTCTTCTTGACGTTGGTACGGCTGATTTCATGAACTAACCCCAAGACTGAATTTTCCTATGAGGTAGTTGTGTAACCATATAACTCCCCCTCCCCAGCTCCCCCCCACAACGGTACCGACCAATCACATTGCTTTTCCTAATTTCGATCAAACTTCCTGGCGATAGCTGTTGGTTCGGTTCTCCTAGGGAAGTTTCACAGTGGGTATGTAGTGTAAGGACTGCCAAAGTAATTTGAGGTCGGTGAATTTCGACGAAGTCGAAATTTCCCTAGACCGGATGTGGAATCTAGGAAAATTTCGCTGTTGGTACCCGACGGCTAAGCTATGGATCAGGTCCTGGATATTTTGGGAGGAATTGATTTTGTAGTCGAAATCGTGAATTTCCTACCATGTAGATACAATGATAATGTAATAACGCGCTCGGGTGGTACCCGTTTTAGGGATATATACGTATATCAATGTATATATACATATGTAGGTAGCTTCTAATACGGGAAAAGGGGATTTCTCCCTGCGGGCTGGTTCTCGCGATTGCTTCCTTTTTCGTATTCTCACGCTGGCAATAGAACGCTCGTTGAGTTCGTGAAGTGGTCGCTTCCGGAATTATTATCACCATTATCATATATATTGGTCCATGTCAGCAGTGGCTGGGGCGGCGCTCTAACATATTTGATTTAGCCCTAATAAATAACCATTATTGTACCGGGCTGTGCGCGCATGCCTTCCCTATATTATCCACCTTCTCGGCCAACCCTTCTTGCAAGTCCGTAGTACCCAGGGGAGAGAAAATAGAATCGACTACGTAGTTTCCATTACTGCGACTGATAAAGGGATTCCCTTCCACCCATAGCCATGTCAGCATTCGTAGGACGTTTGCAGATAGGGTTGATTGTACCAGAATAATAGCCATAGAGAAAGTAGCCAGATGGCTTGAAAAAATGTCATCGTTTGTATCATAAAAAATGACTACGTTGAAAGTGCCGCTTTTTTCTACCCCCTTCTGTGATCTCGCTATCAGAAGATTTTTTGTCTACCATTTCTACATCTCTGTCGCCCCCAGGGATCTCTCGACCCTGCGGTCCCGAAATCAAATTCCCCATCAAGTCGGACAGCAGGTACTCTCGACCTTGTCAAAACCACGAATAGCTAACCAACCCAGAGCACGTTGCTCCAGGTATAGCGATAGAGAATCGCGTGGTCGCGGTACGAGGACGTGCGGCTTCCAACACATCTGTGGTGCAACCCCAACGATCGAGTGCCGCCACGAACGATCCTGGCCAACTGGTGCCACAATATGTGGCATCTGTCTGCATGCTCTGTGGAGTGTTTGCGGGAGATACAGACAAGATTTAGCTACAGAAGTCACTTTAGGAAGTAGCACCCTAAAACTGAAGTGATCATCAAAACATTGACCCAACCCAAATTCACTAAAATGGTGGTAACTTCAAGATGAAGACCATAATATGTATCCGAGCAAAATTCTAATCACGGGTCTCAAATTTGAGGTCACGTAACATTTGGTCCACATTGGAAATACTGCGGAGGGATCAAAGTTCGTCCTGAGGCAAGCCAATAACTTCCATACGGGGGGAAGCCATTGAGATGATTTAAGACAATGCCTGGATTCTCAATGAAACGACGTTGTTTTCTTCTTCGTGGCAATATTGTTCAGGAAGACCAGATTCCCCGCTTATATCATGATCGTGATTAGTGAGTGTCTTCCCTTAATGGGGTTTCTCCCTGGACTAGCGATCGGAGGTCAAGCCCCATCCTGGATAATTCAGTCTCGGGCTCCGGTGGCCTAGCCCCATCCATAAGGCACCGGCGCAGCTCCAGCATCACCGTGTTCATCTCTGACATCCCTTTCTCACAGTGGCTCTCTTGCTGTATATACGCCATGCAGTATTGACACCGGACCTTCACCAGAGTTCAGCTCAGGCTGAGTTATCAACGTCGAACAACGTCGGGTGCCTGATAGCTCATGTGTCACATCCTATGCAATATTGCGTAGGTCCTCTCGGCCTGGGACTACAACTACGTAACATGCCTATGATTCTCTGTTCGACGTTGGTAATAGCTGAGCGAGGAGATTGTTCTGCACTGGTCTGTGAGAGGTCTCTGCTGTTTGTGACACGCGAGCGGTATGTTCCCATAACAACTAGGAAGATAAAAACCCCTTTGCAATCTTCACATTGATTGGGGGATCGATAGAATTTGGGGGCAAGAATCCATGATATGGGAATGGGTCAAGTTTACCTGAACGATATTAATTAACCATTTTTCCGAGCATGTGTATTGATGAAAAAAATTAGTCTAAATTAATTATGAAAAATGTCTAAATTTCGTACGCGTAACGCGAAAAAGAAATTGAGGAGTTGCAGGAGGCAAACTTCCAGGTCGAAGGGCAAATGGCAATCGCAGTAAAGGTTATGCGCGTCGTTACAGATGTATAGAAATGTTTGCCTTTGGATTCTTTTCCTTTTTTTTTATTTTTTGGGAAAAACCTTCACGAACCACTATGAAAGTTCTCTCGCAAGAGATTGTACAGAACCGGAAACTGGAGGGGCTTTACAAATAATATATTGCATCGGGAATTGAAATAAAAATCCACCGGTTGCTTTCCGTTTCATGAAAGACTTATGGGGACTATGGGTAATGGTTTTTCAGGGCGGTTTTCGTGGTTCCCAAAGTCTCTGCATATACACACATTCATCGGTTACAGCCACTTCCGTTTCCGGTACGGTACCGATGTTTCTGTACTTGTATGGTTCGCTGTATACTACAGCTTGAAAACGGGACCGACTACTATCACGAGAATTGGGTATGCATTGCCTTTGGCCGGCTTTATTTTCTTAGGAATCTCTTTCGAGCGCGAATCCAATGCATTTTTATGGGATCAGAAGCTCAAATTTATTAGGGTACAGCAGCCGTTCGCAACGCCCGGGCCTTTGCACCCCTCGCCACCCCTCGCCCTGACTAGACTGCCGCCCGTTTGGATCCTTTAATATATTCAAGATATAACCCGAAAGCAAGCGAGAATATCAAAACACATAAATTCACATGCTCACTCTTGAAAATGATGCATGCATAGTTAGCTGAATATCTAACTGGAGATATACAATTTTTTTTTTTGGGAAACTCAATTTTTTTCTTTATACACCTTGAGTTTAATATTAACATAAATTTCCCGTGGTTTATGGATAATATGAGAACTTTTTGGAATTCATTTTTTTTTTAATTTATATCATTAGCCTTCGTCTCCGAATTTTTACTTGCGTCTTTGGCTTTTTCGATTTTTGACACTGTTTCTGTTTATTGTCAATCTGCACAATGTTTTATTCATTTATATTGTATTGATGGAACTGGACTATGTTTTCCTTAAATTTATCTTGTCTATCTTGATCAGTCTTTCACTTTGTCTTCGAACGTGACACGACTAACAGATCGATTCTAGTTCTACTACTACTGTCACCGCTGCTACTACTACTACTGTGGCTACTACTAATTGAGATCGCGTGCGGTTTCTAACAAGGATAATTTACTCTAACGGAAAATTCGTGAAGCTTTTCATGTCTCATCCTAATGGACAGATTCGCGAGTGGGTGCGAATCAATGAGAATTATACTTGTCTTCCGGTTACAATTTATAACACGTTTTTTGTCTGACTGTTAAAAAAAAATTTGGAAGACCTATTTAATTTGGTTTTTTTGGATTTTGAAATTCACCATTTGGAAAATTTTTGCAGTAAAACATTTTTTTACGTAAAAAATTATACACATAATATTCTTTAATATTGAGATAAGCTTGGATATTAAAAGTAATAAAATTGAACGTAGTGGAAGCTGTAGAGGCTGATGATATTTCTTTTTTTTTTTTTTTCTTGCCTTTCCAAACGGATCTCACATGATGAGGTCATGCTACCTCTATTAACGGGCAAATTGCGTTGAAAAGGGACGCCTAGAATGGTCGGCGTGATGGTACGAGGCGAATTCAACCATCTTGGATTCTTCTTGCGACCTTATCCATTTTCGTTAAATGTCTATTTCCCTTTATACTTTTCCCTTGAAATTTTATCTGTAAACCGTATGAAATTTTCAACGAAACTGTTATACACGACGTCAGGAGAAAAGACTTCCATTACCTTCTTTATTTTTTGTTCGAACATGTTTGAAAGCAATGCATGTACAAAGAGGTAAGCCGGCACACAAATTGTAACTAATGCTCTGGCACTCGTGGGATTTCTGTTTCGAAAGCAGGATCACATAACAATGACGCCATTATTTTTTTCTCTGATATTACCAAGCACAAAGCCTACTACTGCAGAGAGCTAGCAGATATTTACATAAAGAAATGAATCATATGGGATTCGCGAGATGGATAGACGTATTGAAAATTGATAAAAAATTTAAAAAAAAACAATGATCAAAGTGGACATTTAAAAAAAAAAAAAAAAAAAAAAGGACTTACAGATTTTACTGTAGTTAACTCATGACGTCAAGTCGCAAAGAAATGGACAGACATAGTCAGTAATAATTAAAGCTTTTAATAAAACCAACAAAAAAAATTCAACAGGCGTGCGAGTCAAGGCGAATTTCAGAAATACACAATGGCAAACAAGGGTCGTACAGTTTAGGGGAATTTTGGTGAATAAAACTCGTAGCGAGGTTGGTATTAATAGGTCAACGAGCAATCTCGTACAACGAGCGGATTTCCTCATTAACGAGGAAATAGTATTCCAACGTATAGTGGCGCCATCACACTACACCCGAACGCACTGCTCTAGCATACTATGCGTATACTAAACTGGTACCGCGGAAATTTCGTGTCCGTGCTAATATCGTTTAGACGGCACGTTAACCAGACTGTAAAGGCGGCGATAGAGAAAGAAAGAGGAAGAAAGACCCTTTCTACTTTCATCCAAATAAATAGTAATTTAACCCCTAATTAAATTCAAATTTACCTCCCCAGGCATCGAGAGCCGCCACTGAAAACGCCAACTGCCACGTAACCTCCTTTCCGCAAAACAATCCATCAACCTTCTGGCAGGTTTACATGGCGCGTTAAGATTCCCTACCAGCATGTCGTCCAATCAGATAAACGTAAACAGGTCCGTGAATATGTATGCCCTTTTGGCTTTTAATACGCTAACCGATATATCAAGATTAAGTCTTATCAGCCGAGGCTCACGGTGGACTCCTCGTATGGTGTACCTCCAAAAAAAAAATTCAAAAAGGTCACCATTGAGTCGGATGAAAAAAAATATGGTCCCTCCAACTTTTGGAAATTTTATCAAGCAATCTCATTGGTCGTTTACGCAGGTTCGAGGGAGGTTGGGATCACGAGCTTTGTCGAATCACAATGTAAAGGGTATAGGTCCAGGGAATAATAGGGAGTATAAGAGCTATAGGATTTATCAGGTAGAGGCTATAAAATTCGCATCTGCCTAAGGTAGAATTCTCTTGGCGATGTCCCTACGTTCTAACGTTTTCTAGCTGAACGTTACAACGCTACTACGTAACCGGTACCACTCCAGCTTCTGGCCATATACATACGTTAGTACTACCAACGTATCCGAGCCGTACCCTTCTGTAGACCCCATGAGGATACCCCCATGGATGTTCCCTGCATACCCCAGCCATCTTTATTCCGGGACAGACAGGTCGAGAGGGTAGGTATCGGACCGTGGTAACTGGCAGCCCTAGTGGGAGTCGTTAAACCTCGTCCCGGGCCACCGTACCATTCACCTACTGATATACGGCCCTGGTGCTGAACAAGTTGTGTGCACCCTGCTGATTTCAACGTAGACTCGGCTAAGTATTAAATATTCTTTGATATCGTAGTCTATGACGGAAAAAATTAATAAAAATTGATTAAGGGTGTCATTAATTAGGACAGAGAAGGAAAGGAGTTAAAAGAAAGGGTTGTAATTAATTTTTCAGTGGCTGTTATCAAATTAGGACTTTGTGACGATCTTCAAGCGAAAGGATCAAAAGGTTATGTATTTTTTTTTTTTTTCGGGGTGCTAGATTTGTTATCTTTATTAAAGGGGATTTTGGGTACTGAGAAATCACGCGCGAGTGGAGTTGAATGAGGTATAAACGGACTGCGGGGGTTAGAGGTCGAATAAGGGATTGGATATTTCTTGTTCTACATGTTGAGATATCACGGTTAACGCCTTATCGGGTGGTGTCGGATGATTGCGCTCATCTTCTTCGCGCAGGAACTTCTGGCCAGAAATCACCCCTTAGTCTTTCCTAGGTCAAACCCTCGCGCTCCCGCGATATATCAAGACAGTTATCACTGAAATGAGATCATTTATTGCATTAAGACGCAACGCGAGGGTCCACGAACGGAAAACTGGGGTTCAACTGGTATTGGAACTTGCAGATAAGAACACGAAGACCGCTTACTTCCTGCCAGCCCATTTTCATTCTCTCTCTACTACAAGTTCTCTCTTTCTCTCTCTCTCTTGTATCTTCGCTATCCTCCATCCCTTTCGGTCGCACTTGACTAACTCTCCAAGATTCTCCACCGTTTGCAGTCTTACCCCCCCCCCCTCTCCTCCCCAACCTCTCAATCCACCACTCACTCTGCAACCCCCTCAGGCAATGCTCTCGAATGCGCCACGCACACTTCCACCTTCTTAATTGCCGGTATTTATCAAACGAGTCAAATAAATAAGCTGCTTACATTTCTTTGACGCAGCACCCTTATTCAAGCTAGGGTGATAAGTATATTGGACACCTTTATTAAGGAGGGAGCTACAGAGACGAACGTTAAATATATATTTAAATCATAGTACTTATTTTCTTGCACTCTTTTTCCTTTACGTCTTCTATTTCATCAAATATGATTTATACTAAAGCACCCTACCTTACCGACTGAGTTCAGCGTCTAGACACGGTTAAGATTAATTCTATAACGTTTGACAGAGACTAACGTAAATTTACACTGAGACAGGTATCGGTAAGTAGAGACCTGCTCAACCTAGACAGACTATTGGCTAGGAGGTGCAGAGCTTTCGCAAGGAATATCGATCTCGGTGCTTTAAGCGGTGAATCTGAAAGCTTCGGTTCCGATTATGAGCAAAGACGGGATAGCTCGAGAAGGTAAGACGGAAGATTCTGGTACGTGGTACAAGAGGGAAATGGGGAACAAAGATGGCCGACTAGAAGAAGGGAAGGACAGAGTTTGACGTTGGCCTCCACAAAGCAACCCCTATATAACAACCCTCACACAAATCCTAGGTTTCGGGAGGTGTGCGGATTCTGTTCGTGGTTCGGTGTTGGTGAGTGGATGCCATTATCCGTGTGTTTAATACCCGGGAAAGCAGTAGTGGACGTAGACGTCTAAGCGCTCATTGTATAGCAAGGTACCACCCCCTCTCGTACAACCCCTGGAGACCTAAACGAAGCGCAAGGTCCCTCGAAACAGGCGGCCCGTGAACGAACTGCAGGGTGTAAATCTGAAAGTTGGCTAAACTGTCTGCTCACGGACCCGAGTCCGCTTTTACTTCACCCCCTTCTTCGTCCTCTGCCCGATAGACGACACCCCCTCTATTCAAGTGCAGACCCTTCGTCCCCATTGGGGCGTCGTCGCGAGCTGAGAAAAACCAAATGATTGCCGAACCAGAGAAAATTGGAAATTTTTATTACCTCCTCGCTTTCCATTTTACAGCGAATCAGTTTTCAAAGGTGGTTGCCTTCCCTTGAACGCACCCCTAATACGATTAAGGGTGGCTCTTGAAAAATTGTCATACCTCCTCCACATTTATTATCCGTTCTCAACAATACTTTTATTCTTGATTTTTTTTTTCACTGGGTACTCAATATCAAAATTTTTAATTCTTATAGTCATCCACGTTTCCGGTTTAATAGGATCCTTTTAATTTGGATCCCCTGGGGGTGGAAAATATCAAGTTCTAATGAACGTCGTTAAATCGTATCGTGGAATCTAAGCGAGGTATATTGTTGTCGAGAACGAATGGTCCAAAGGAATTTTTAAAAATAACGCGGGTAATTATTTTTCAAAATATCTCTCTCGGCTCGGCTCTCGGTTTTGCTGGTTTTCGTACGTTAAACGTAGCACAGGTATTCGCCGCGAAGCAATTGGAGTGAATTTTGATTTTCAATAAGAGAGAAGACGAGACGTGTTGGGATTTAGCTTCCACGTACAACTGTACCATGGGGGCCATATTTGAATATGCATGATGCATGGGCATTAAAGCTTGCCGCACATCCCCGTATGCAAATAACCGACCCTGCGGGTTCTGTCTGGCCGATATCTGCGAGAGCAGCCACCATAATTGCTAGATTTTTCTCTCATGTGTTTTTTTTAACATTTCACGTCCATGTGGCAAGCGGGGTTAAAGCCGGGAGTAAATCACAGGATCGACTGGACAAAATTTTTATACATACGACCAAAGCCGCAGAGGGTGACCACCCACCGTGCTTAAGGCCAACGACAGTTGGCACTTTGAGAAACTTGAAATGCCCATGGAAAACTCGTTTAGAGTTCGATGAAAACATTCAATGAGTTTCACCCGCTATCAGACACCGCCCCCATTCGCATCCCAACCCTCGACCCCCCTTCAAAAAGTTTATCGGCTTTGATCCTACCTCACTCTCAAGTAGACTTTAACCATTGGAAAGGACCTTGCGCCGGATACTGGAGTGTCGTCAACCCGCGGAAGTGGAATGGAAAGACGATTGGAATATTGTGAATTGAAAAGTCCTGTAATTGGTCTGCGAAGAATAAATTGATTTGCGGGGTAAGAAAGTGATGAATGCGGTAGGGAAGATATCAAAGTACGAGGAAAGAAATCTTTAAGACTACTTGTAAAAACGATCTTACGATTATTTCTACAGGCATAATTTTCAGGGGATAATATATTCATGGAATCGAGTATAAGGGTGTATAAAGAAATTTTTCTAAGGGTCGATAAGTAACGAGCCCAATCGTCAGTACTTGCCAATCGAAGTTCTGGAAATTCACCAATTTGATATTTCAGGTGGTTGCCTTCGTTAGGGGCAGCCAAAGCCGGGGTCGGCAGTGGCGTGCAATTTGAGACGCGATAAACGATAAACCGCAATCGAACGCGGTTGTAAATAATAGCGTAATAGAGGCAGGTAATACTACCTTCATCCCTTAAGCTTGTTTCTCCAAGCTTTCGATAGACGGATTGGTGCACCCTTAGACTTCCCAATTTAAAGTTAATTTCGGCAAAAGCAAATAATTGGTTTCGAGAAACCGGCTAAGCTGCTCAAGGAACCAACTCCAATTGTTCCCTATCACGCTAACCCCGATACACGAGGTACCTACCACTCGTATACCCGGTAATTCGCGAAGTCCGAGTTTTTAACGGTGTGGACGTCGATTCGAGACACCCCCTACACCCTTTACCCACCCACCCACGTTTCCGTTCAATTATCTTATAATCACGATAATTGAACGGAAAATACGACTCTACGAGCTATGCTTCCTGGAATTAGGCGTCGGGACGCCCGTCGGTACACGGAAACGAGTAATGAATGTGATACGTTACCGGTCGGACATTGCTATCTACCGGCTGCTACATGCATATACAGACATTTCATACATTCAGTCTTTAACAACCCCTAACGCTTATAATCAGCCCAGTTATTAACGACCACCCTCGCGAGAGGATATTTCGAAAATCGGACTACTCACTTTAATTAAAGTTTCTGATAAAAAAAAAAAAATTGAAAAAAAAAGAATTTTGATTTTTATTAATTATTTTCATTTGCCATCTCAATTAACGCCATGAATCTGTCGCGCGACGGGATAAAATATAATAATGCGTCACGTGAAATGTGCAACAACCAGCTGGAATATATACCCTTTGGCGAGTTTCCATGAAATTCCTATTTGCGATTAAACCTTTCATAATCTAATGGAAAGGAAGGGTAGGAATGGGCGCGTTTTCAAGCCGTCGTCTACCAGGTACTGTTTCTCTTTTTTGATGGCGGATATCAGAAAGCAAGGCGTGCATTATATATAATTATCCCGGTGTAGGCAGACACGGAGTCTGGCAGTCGCTGTAAAAAGGGCAGCTAGAACACGCCAGCACGTCGAGCATGTCGCGCCAGTGAAAAGCACAAGTTTCGTCACAGTATTGAAATGGGTATCCGTATACGTAGACGTAAAACTACCCCTAGCTACATCGTAGAGTACAGGACATGTCGCCAAGAGTAACACGACGGTTGCGTGTAACGATTATGCGTGTATAAAATTAAAGTCACATACGTATAAAAGAAAAAATAAATTTTTTTTCAAAATTCTTCCCAACCCTTACGAAAATCATAAAAATGACATCCGTTAAAATTAATCTTGACGCACCTCGCAACCGGTAACCACCCCCCGAAGAATCGAAGAATAAAAAAGAATATATAAAATTTAATTCCCATCTACAACCCCAATACGATTACAAAGACACTTAAACGGGCAGAGAAGCGACGGGCGCCGGTTTAAATGAATCGAGACTATTTTATAATCAGTAACCCCGAAGTATGTCCTCCTTCGGGATATTCCGTTCGTTTTACGGGCACCGGACGAGACTCTCGATATAAAGGGGATGGTTGGGGGGTGGCGTTCTTTTGTCTCTCCTACAGGAAGAATGGCCGCCTCCTAGCTACCTCTTATACCATCTCATCCTCGGAGCTCCACTGGAAGACGATCAATATTTAATAAAACATAACCTCGAGAGGCATTCCAAAAACAGGAACGGGCGATGGCGCCTGGAAAAGGTGGCCAGGGGTGGGTTTGTGGGGTAGCACTGTCGGTGGTAGTGGTGGTGGGTACAAAGCGAATGGCGACGCCACGCACCCAGACCCCGTACCGAAACCAGTAGAAGATATGAGTAATAGGGGGTGATTTAGTATTAGGATTTATTAGGGGCACTTACCCTCGCGGGTAGCGGCAGTGCCACGAAGCGTAGGGTCAGGGTAAGACCTCATGATTTCTCCTGGGGGCTCATACATACGGCCTAGACTAATGCACCTGCTATCTTTAGACCTACAACGTGCCAGTACCGCTTCCATTTCTTTTTCATCCCTCTCTTTATATTTTTACCCCTGTCCTCTATCCACTCGCAGGAATATATTTATGTATTATACATTTATTTGACACCCGCTATATAATACCTGCTCAGGCTGCGAGACACGTATATCTGTGTGCCTTGGATTTTAGTCTACGTACGGTGTACGAGGGTGGATTGATAAGTTTCCGGCCTGACTAAGAAAAACAAGGTTATTTAAAATTTTTTTTTTTTATTTCTCAACATAATCTCCTCCAAGGCTGATACATTTCTCATAGCGGTGTTCCAGTCTATTAATGCCATCTCTATAGACTGATTCGTCAAGCTCCTCAAAATAACCATTTACAGCTTCGATTACTTCTTCATTGTCCGCAAATCTCTTACCGCCAAGCCATTTTTTGAGGTTAGGGAACAGAAAATAGTCACTCGGGGCTAGGTCTGGAGAGTAAGGAGGGTGCGGCATCAATTCAAACTTTAGATCGTTGATTTTAGCCGTCGCAACGATTGACGTGTGTGCTGGTGCGTTATCGTGATGAAACAAGATTTTTTTCTTCGCCAGATGAGGTCGTTTAATTTTCACCTCGTGGCTCAAACGTTGCAATAAGTCTGCGTAGTATTGACCAGTGATAGTTTTACCCTTTTCAAGGTAATCAATGTATATAATACCTCTTGCATCCCAAAAAACAGTAGCCATAACCTTGTTCGCCGAAAAAATTGTTTTTGCCTTCTTTGGAGTTGGTTCCCCTGGTCCAATCCACTGTTTAGACTGTTCTTTGGTTTCAGGAGTGTAGTGGTGGACCCAAGTTTCGTCAACGGTTACGAATCGACGCAAAAATTCGCTTGGATTACGCTTATACAATGACAAATTTGCGGTAGAAATGTTTTTTCGAATCAATTTTTGGTCGACTGTTAGCAAACGCGGCACCCATCTTGCACAGAGCTTTTCCATATGCAAATGTTGGTGCAAAATATGTTGCACACGTTCATATGACATCTTACAGGTCTCAGCTATCTCACGCACTTTCAATCTGCGGTCTCCCAGCACTATTTGATGAATTTTTTCGATCATATCTGGAGTTGTGACCTCAACGGGGCGTCCTGAGCGAGGCTCATCAGAGGTGCTCACACGACCCTTTTTAAACTCGGAAACCCACTGCTTAACGGTTGAATATGACGGGGAGGATGTCCCCAGTGTTGAGTCCATCTCTTCTTTAATTTCCTTCGGCGTTAACCCCTTCAAATAAAAGTATTTGATGACAGCACGATTTTCCTGCTTTTCCATTTTTACGAAAAACAAAGAGGCGTCTTGTTCAGCGTGCTCTCAAACCTACACTAGCAAGGCGATCGGGCTGAAACTATAGCTACAAGCTATCCAAGGATGGTACTATAAAATGTCACCTTCAGGTAGGCCTAGTGGCGCCATTTCTTGGTCAGGCCGGAAACTTATCAATCCACCCTCGTATATGCGTTACCCCCTACGGAGAAGGGTGGCACTGAAATTACGACTTGAAACTTCAACCCCGCTAAATAGCTACATCTGTATGTGTATATATATATTTTTTACATGGGAAAGAACCCCTTGGTGTTTTCGCTTCGGATGCGACAAATGATTCTGGAGTATTTACCCAATATGTATACGTACCCAGCCCCGGTGCCTCGAGTATGTTAACAGGGGTGTGTATGGTAGTATATGCCGTACGGTTCTCCTGTTACTGAATTTTATACGAAGTTTTACGGGAACTCTTCTTTGGGACTGGTTTTTTCTTTTAAATTTACTTCGAAAAGAAATGGGGCGAGGAGTATGAAAAATTATGGTTGCTCCCTAACACGAGATGTAAACGCGGATAGGAGATAACGGGTCTCGTTAGCATTACGGAATATTATCGTAAACAGGTATGTTTACACAGGCCACGCTCGAAAGTGATACGTGACACGCATGCTAGAAAGGGTAGGCAATACATACCTGTCGCTGCCACTATGGGACACTTCAATGGATTTAAATTTCCATTATGCCTATGAAAATAATGTCGAAACGGATTTTGTAACTTAAGGTGATCATCCGTACACGTGTGATACTATATGCACTTGAAGGTACTCGGTGGCATAGGGATCGGTGACGTTAATTAAGGGCGATTTTTTTTTCGAGTGAAAATTTTAATTTTGATAGGATAAAAAATATGTATAATTGGGTGAGGAAAAAACATTGAAATTTATTATGACTTTTTCTATTTCGGGAAAATTTACTAGAGAGCTCTTAGCTTTTGGTGAATCGGCACGGAAAATAAATGACAATTGTTTCGCACTCGTCCGAAGCAAGTGGTAAGGGCAGAGTCAGGGTGGAAGGAAACGGAGAAAAAGGACGAGCATGTTGAGAGAACTGAGTAATGACGCATTAATTATAATTAAAAAGAAACGACCCGCTAATTTACTGTAGTACCTTGGCGAAATGTGGCTAGTTTACGATCCGGACGTAGCTTTGAGTTTATCAGTGCACGGGGGTGGCACGCTACCGGGCACCCTTTTGCGAAGGTCGCTGTGGTGAATTTTTTCTTGTCTCTTTTTTTTTATAGGCATCGACTATCCTTAGCTAACGGAAAATACTGGTTTAAATAATTTTCGAAAAAATTTAAAAATTTGGGTATTTTCGATTATATCGTAATACAGTTTTTTTTGGGACGCACGATATTTTACATCAGTAGAAAACAATGTGGGGCTTGCAAAATGGTAGTACAGATAAAACAATCCCCTGAAAATGGAAGCGCGTTAAAGGCTCTCCTAAATCTCAACGGGGATCGAAGGGCGAAGTAGTAAGGGTAGCAGGTGTGTTTGCACACTTCCCAGACGGAGAATCCGAGCTCGCCGTGAGGGTTGAGATTTCAGGATAAAACCACCCCTAGATCGGAAGATTTCAGAATCCGCTATAGACGATTTATCTTAACTCCCTGGTGAGAAGCTGTTTTAGCGAAACAGTAGATACCCATGTGCGGTTCGAGAGCTGGGCTGACGTTGGCGCAACTACAACCGCCTGAGTTGGAAAGTCGGCCCAACTACGTTCGTCAACGTCGCCTCAGCATCCAATTAACGGCGGGATGATAACACCGGCCCAACGATACACCCAAACGTCGGGCCGCGACAAAATATTAATATTGGCCATACGTCGAATGCGGCAGCGGCTCTACGTTGCTGACGGTATCGCCCCGGCGCCGTTTGCAGCATTGGCTCTACGTTGACTGATTAAATATTCGACTCTGCCAACGTCGGTTTAGCGTCAATTTTACGTCGGGAGCATAATATCCGACCTGACGCCACGAGAGTCGGTTGGACTCTGGGTCTGCAAGCAGTGGCCAATGACACACGAGCGACGATTAAGCAGTGTTGGTAGAACGATGGTAACCGGCGTTGTGGAAGCTGCAGAGCCTAACGTCGAAACGATGACGGAACGAGAGTATGGACAACGCTGGGCCACAGTCGAGTTCTGATCGTCCGATGCCATTTCGACGCCGCCTGACAGCCAAGCTTCGCTCGTACGTTTCGCCAACTCTGGCTCGTCATAGAGCTCCGACCGTTGAGTACCGACGAGATGCCGTGATACAGCCAATCATCGGCCGTACTCGGCACGTTGGCTACCCGCACATGGGTACCGACATTGAACAGTAAAATCATAAGGATCGCGATAAAAAGATTTTATAAATATAAAAAAATCGATTTCAAGACAATTTTGAAAATATACGATTTAAAAAAAATAAATTCAAATTTACCTCGACGATCGTAGATTTTTCAAAAAAATTTCTGAACTATCAACTTCCGTCAATCTCGATTTTCTTTTTTTACGACTCCTAATGTTTATCCGTATTATACGTAGGGGTAAGAATATACTACCCTTAAGTAATTCGTAGAATTTCACACAGGGTGGCTTCTCCGGAGGACACAATTATCGTTCGTGCTTGGGGTGACGGCGAACGCACAACGATGAGAGGGATGAACACGTATAATATTTCTGGGAAATATTGAACGTTTAAATCGCTCAACCCCTAGCATCGGCACGCACTCCCCATTGGCTGATACCCCCTTGGCAAACGGAGCGTGGCATCGGGACAACACGCACCTCGCTACGCAACAAACAACCTCGAAAGCACGCATCGCTCGCTCAAAAGCTTGCTCGAGTGTACATCGGATCCACCCTTCGAAGTAAGCTTCTGCCTTTCCTTCAACCGTTTCCACTTTTGCTCTTATTCAATATCATCCCTTGCAAGAGAAAGTGGGATGGCACCTCTAAGACCTTTTCACGTAAAAAAAAAAAGCTCTAAGCTTGCACGATGGAGTTTGCGTCACGTACTGATAAAAAGTATCGTCAGGAAAAGCTTCTCGACTTCACTTCGGTATTTCATTGAGTTTGGCTACCGTGTCGCGATTTTACAAACACGAGGCACAGGAGGGGGTTGGATTCTATAGTTAACCGTAATATTACAGGGCGCAGGGGATGTTTTCGTATTAACGAGCACGTAATTCTTTTTTTTCTCTTTTTTTTCTTTTCTCGCGATACTACAAGCATTATGTTGCTAAGCTTTGCTGACAGGGGGTTGAAGTATGGTCGTGTTTGCACTATGTCACCCTTATCTGAACCGTGGCCGTCGTAATTGTGCCCTAATTTTCAGGAACCGGAACAAAGCGGCAGACACCCTGCGACCGTGTATCCGGCACCCGACATGGTCCGCGTGGATCATTAGCGAGGGTTGAAAATAAAATAAGAAAGAACCCGGAGCTTTTGAGACCAGGTTGCAGGGGTAGGTAACTGGGGTGGACGGCGGTTCACCCCTACGATGAAAGCCGTCCTGACGTCGCGAGAAAACTTTTGACAAGGATGGCTCTGATATTTGGGCAATCCCGTTACCGTAAAATGGGGTTAGCGAAAAGAGGGCTGATCGATCCTCATCTCGCAACCTTACCCCCCGTTTTTTTTTTTTGCAAATTGAAGATCCACGAACCATCCACGCAATTCTGCCAAACTGCTTTTATATTCGCTCTCTGCAAGTTGACTATGCTGAGCGTGGGACCTTATCGCAAAGCCAACACGCAAGGGATATCCTTATACCCCACTTCCCCCCGGCCAATCCCTCTTTCCTATCACATTGTAAACTTTATCTACATTTTGAATACGATACTATGAAGCGTAACTGAATAAACCATGGAAAACAAGGCGAAACACACCAAGAATATCCCTAAATCTAGCAGATCGAAAGAATCGTTCGTATCCCATCAGGTATAGAATAAAACCAAGAATTATCATTTCGGATATGCGCAATACGTACTGGGCTAATTCGACACATTTTTTCATATCCCAAAAATACGGATATCCTTATACCCCACTCCCCCCGACCAATCCCTCTTTCCTATCACATTGTAAACTTTATCTACATTTTGAATACGATACTATGAAGCGTAACTGAATAAACAATGGAAAACAAGGCGAAACACACCAAGAATATCCCTAAATCTAGCAGATCGAAAGAATCGTTCGTATCCCATCAGGTATAGAATAAAACCAAGAATTATCATAAAGGATAAACGCAATACGTACTAGGCTAATTCGACGCATTTTTTCATATCCCAAAAATAAGTTGTACCCAAATTTAGCTTGAGTTAGTAGAATAAAAGTTACGTTCAGCCAACCCATTTTGGATGCGATTGTATCGCAAGTGACGTATACAGTCGGAATAATTTCGAGTTCCACCCTAGACACGACGATCTTAAATTTCATTATTAAATATAATTTTGATATAATTTTCGACGAATGGTGTAATTTCGCTCAATTTACAAACCCGGTACGAAACATCCAATTTGCATGATGGTTCACGAGTCATCATTAAATTTCATCTATTTTCGTTTCCCTCGTCCGATGCAGTGCGCAACACAGGAAGTATCCGAAATGAAATATCAGCGCCAACAAATTATGATGATATCAAGAGAATTTACGATAACACTTTTGGCGCCGACGAGCATCAACGCCGCCATCACCCCCGCCACCCCTGTCACGGCTAATGCCTCCTTCAACCCCATTAGCATAAATCTTTGAATACAGATCGCCGGTCTATGGGCTAGCGTTAAAAGTGTCTTTATGTAACGTTTAATTAAACGTAACATAAATCACAAGGAGCGGGGAGCCAGCGGGTCGGCCGCCCTGGAACAAATTAATAAGATTAATCGGTTGACAGTCCGGAAACACTTTTCGCGACGTGCCCGCGGCGAGTTACGAAAAAAGCGCGTGAGCACGTCGTCGGGACGCCGGGCGTCGTTTCGCTTTTCTACAAAGAAAATTAATTTTTACCTCGTCCAGTCGCCTCTCGAAAACATGTTTTTCATGGGTATCCACCTTGTCCCTTAAAATTTACATAATTGGTCATCGACCAGTCGCCAATTTTTTTTTTTTTCGAAATTTTTTATTCCCCATACAGCGCCATCTTTTTTTCCTTTGTATTACGTGGAATATATTCGTGTCTCGTGATCCAACGTTCTAGCACGAACTGGACGTACTTATTCCGTCAAAAGCGTCACGACGTCTCGTATTACGTCAATGCATAAGAAACGAGGGATGCTCCGGGGATCTCTGCTTTAATTATTCAAAGGGACGTCGAAGGTAATACCTGTGTGACGTCACTTCAAGATCGATTCAATGAAACATGTAGTACTTGTCGGGAATGACGTTCACGAGAATTATGGTCGTTCATTGCACGTGAATGGTACACGAGACCGGAACTTGATACTGTGGTCACGGATTACAGTTCGAATCGGTACCGATAATTTTATATAAATTATAAAACACAGTAAAAATTGTATAGTGTACCGGGATCGAGGACAAAGTGAAATAATTAATTTAATCCGTACCGATGATATTTTCGAGAAAAAAATGTCTAGAAAAAAAAATTGATTTGGGTAAAAAAAGAGGGGTAGTCCTTTTTAACACTCGGGGGTATTATTGTAGATGCAATTTTAACATGCCGCGTGTCATACGTGAAAATCGTATTTGCGAAGAACAATGACGCTTGGATTACAATGCTGGGGATATGGATTGTTCGGGAGTGTATCGGATTCACCGGTACCGCATTGTCACGCGAAGCTAAAAGGCACCGACATACTGCAAAAATATGCGAGGGTTTGGGTTTTGCAGTGTAATATCGAGTGAGAAGAAAGCGTGAGAGAAAAGGGAATTTGAAAAAAAAATAGAAAAAGAATAAAGTGACATTTTTGGTTCAATACGCTTTTTTCATAGTATATCCAGTAATATTCCAACGCATACCCTGTGTACCTGTATAAATGTAAGTTACAGTCTGGTTTCTTTTATTCTTCCCTTTGTCTATAGGATTTTTTTTACTGTTTGCACCCTCTTTTAATCCTGCATCGTCCGTGCTACGTTTATACCATGTATTTTTCTGCCTATTCCGCACTTGCATACTACGTACCTAACTGTCACTTACGAAGCCAGCTATTATTCGTTTTCTTCAGTTGCGCTTTTTTTGTCGCAGGTTTTAATACTTTTTGTGACGTGATTTTTCGATTCATGGTCACAAGGCGATTCCGGCTACCGATATAGATAACGTTCTCGATTTCTGGTTCCCTTCGGGTCGCCACCCTGCTCAGAAGCTACGCTCTCGGGTTGATTCGTATAGTTACGCCAATGCTCTCGGAAGATTTCGTAATGGTTTAGTTGAGGTCGAGGTGCTCGAATCTGCCGTGGGGAGATAGTCTCGACGTACCGAGTTGCCCGGTAGAGGAGAGTACCCGACGGAGACGTCTCCACGGACCGGCAGAAGCCCGGGTGAGATACCGGCGCCCCGCTGGAGATGGGCAAAGGGCTGTAGAGCGGGTGGAGATAGAGTTTTGATACGGTTAAGGGCAGAGGAGGAATCTCCTGACCCGAGTTGAGGACGTGGTGGCCAGCTGTCGCCCGATGACCTGGGGATGCGGCCGTGGAGGATCTCCAAAAATTACGTACCGATCCGTTAAGGAACGCTCTCGATTTGGTTTAAACTGACGACTCGAGGGAAATGGAAGAGTTATCGGTTATAAGGATCTCGACCAATCAGAATGATTAGTTCTCGAATTTGGCTATTGTCAAAGCAGTCTGTCTCGAGGCACCGACCGAGGTGTCACGATCTGCCTCGCGTGCCCGTGCTATCTGTTGATAGTTTTTCTAGTCGTGTTTCGATACGGTATAGCAAGTTCTCGCTGGTGTAGTTCTCGCGTTGCGCTCGCGATATCCAGAAAATCCTATCGGTTTTCCGCGTGTGTTCGGAAGTGCAGTGTTGTGCTATAGTGCAGTGCCCACCCGAGTGTCTTCTGGATGCAGTTCTCGGCCTTCACGGATCAGCTGCACCAGCTCCGGTGAGTACTCCCGATTTATTAATCGGCGAAGGGATTTCGATTTGATAGCTCCGATTCGTTCTTCTACGTTCTTGATCAATTGCTCCCTGTTTCCGGCACTATTTGCCTGACGCTTAACCCGACCCTCTCTAGCTCAACCTAGCAGCCTGAGCGGCCGTGCATTTCCGTAGCGTCCGCTCCCGTTCGTGCATCCAGTTTCGTTTGCTGATTTTCCGCGACCCCAAAGGTCAGCACCTACGTTTGCGTTTCTCGATTTTACGGGTCCCCAAAAATCTACAGGATCCGTTAAGTTATCGCATTATCTGATAGGTTCCGTCAGAGCTCTCGTTTTGGTGGAGTTGGGCCTGTTCCACCCCAACTCCCAGTTCATACCGGCTCGTCAGTTCCCTGTGAAAAAAGAATTGGCTGACGCCCTCCTGGCTCGCGGATGCACGAGCGAAGCGTGGACGGCCGAAGGTAAAGTAGGTTGGTTCTCGAAGATCGTTCTCGGATTTTTCGTTATCAGTGTCGAGTTAAGAAAAAAAATACTTTACAATTTTTATCTCTTTACTTTCTATAGGCAGACCTTGAATAGTGTACCCGAGTACACTCTAGTAATGAAAATGTGAAATTGTCAAAAAACACAACGAAATACACGAAATGAAAGTTTCAAAAAATTTATTAAAAATTCGTTTGACAAGGTCTGTCGTCATTAGTACGATTCATGAGTCACGTGATATAACGAGAATTTGATGAAACGTTTAAAGCAACGTAATGGTCGTAGCGACCGACGCCGCAAAAAGCAGACAGAGGCAGGTTGACATTTTAGAATTATTAAAATATTCACGTCCTCGTAAAAATCCAGACGGAACGTAACGTGTCGGTCGTCCATGAAAGAAAAAGCAACAAATAAAGAGATACAGGTTCAATTCGCGGATCGACGCTTTTCACTCAGATATTTTCAAAAACTAAAGAGTACAAAGTGCCTATCCCACCTGACAACCTATTTACCCAACTTAACACGGATAACCTAACCTGACCCAGCCCTGTACTATATTACGTCACAGCCTCACATTTACCACGTATAACACATTTCGCAGTAGAGTCCAACAGCGCGAACCCTGTCGTCGCATGGGTTATAATGGGGTATAACGAGAAATTTATTACGGCGATACCACCCGGTAGCAAAGGGGTGGAAAACTTAAATAACGTAAACCTAATAAATTAACGCTGCAAATTATAATGCCGATTATTATTTATGGGTAATAAAAGTTCAACGTATCTCCTATTAATACCGTCAAACATGACCTCCTGACCCGGAAGTGGAAGCTTCGTCCAAAAGCACACGGCAATGCGCCGAACTACAGTTTAACCATCAGCACACGCTCGGAAGTAAAATATATTGGTAAATTTATGGCCACTAAACGAAAACCCCTTGGCGTCTATAAACTATAGAAAATCGTTAATTGTCCGCGCAAGCCCCGACGTTAATTTAGTTTGATGCATGAACCAATTTATCGGGTGGAACGATGTGGATTTTTATGGTGGCTATTCGGTACGCCGCGATACCTACCTACCTACCTACGTAGCTACCCAGCTACCCAGCTACCTCTCGCGTTACATTCGTTCGCCAGGGGGTGGCTTGTCGATGTGTTAATGGCGGCGTATCTATTTCGTGAGTACCCAGATACAAAGGGAAATGATCGTGCAAATACAAATACGTACAGTCGTGAAACAGTGACTGCCGAAACTGTTGGGCTGCTAACTAGACATTGTAGACACATCGAAAAAGCTTTAATTTACCATCCACACTCGCAAGGGAGCAATTTTTTGGTTTGCTCAGTGCTACCAACCCGACGTTACGACGATCCGATAATACAACAGAGATTTTATCCGGGATATTGGATCAAGGACCGAATAAAAAATAAAGTATAGAAATTTTCCAAAATTTACCGAAGAAAAAAATTTTAATAATTTTACATTTTTTTTGTCTACGATAAGTGCGCGTGAAACGGATTTACAGCAGGATAGTAATATACCGCGTGGCAAAAATTCAATGATACGATCTTTCCCAGATTATGGTAATCGAGGCATGCACCAAGGGGTAACGTGGGGCTGTTACTCAAGAATCATGTAGATCCCTGCCGTACATTTTCAACCCTCGCAGTGACTTCCCGTTGCGCTCGTGCATCGTCGAAATACTTAATGCGTAAATAATTGTACCTATTATGGATTCATAGTCGTGGAGTCAGTGTATGTTTTCCACTTTATCGGTCGGCGTTACGCGATGCTATCGAGTCCGATATAATACGCTTAAATGTGAAAATAATAGCCGCCCCATTCCAGCCATAGTCCAAACCGACGTATTGAAATAAATATGTATTGCACACGTACCAACCCCCTTTCCCAAACACCCAAACCCGGTTTACACGGTCTATACCGATGTAGCCTGTTTTCTTATTCACCCCCTTCGACCCCTCCGCATCCCTTACAGTTATTGATATAGCGTACACAACCCTCCTCCTGGCAATGTAATCGCCTGGACTCGTAATGGACTACTATTTACAAGTCTGCTTCAGTGCAGCTGATTACTGCTGCTACCGAAGCAGTATGAAGAAAAAAAGTACGCTGTACGCAAATTAAGCTCGACAGTCATTGGCGTACTAAAAAAAAATTCTATAACGGTACACACTGATTACTATCTAAAATTAGTACGTACGTGACCGGCGGAGAGTATGCATTTCCTTTGTACGCGCACGATAAGTGCAGCTGGACAGAACGTTTTGAAAATACTTTTCACGGAAGTACGATAACCAGATACGATTAGGTTTTCGTCGCGTTGAAAGCTCCTACGAATGTACGATGAAAAAAAAAGCTCCATACTAATTCGCAGTCCGAAAGATTTTCTGGGAAAGATTCAGCGGTGGAATGGTCTGCGGAAAATAACCTCGCGCATGCACCTCTATGCATTTCTGTAATTGTTCCTGGTACGTGACTTCTTACCGGTATCATTTTTTTTTTTTTTTTTTTTTTAATGCCGTTGTACGCATGCGCGATTTTACGGAATGCACAGTGCTACGATTTGGTTGTGCCGTTTTAACTCGCCAGGACGCGAGGACCGTTTGGCATGCGGTTGGCTGGATGAAAAGTGTGCGTGCGTGCATGTGTACCAACTATGCGGCGAACCTGACCCCGGAAACGGAAACGGAGGATGAAACTATACGTAAGCGCCATGTGTCGTGTGTTTCTGGGTGCATTTGTGTACAGTATGTGAGGATACGAGGGACGTCCGCGTATCGTTTATTGTAGGAACTGTAGTTGTTTCACTGGTAGTGCGTCAGTTGGTACGACTGTCTGACAGTCTAGGGACTTTTTCCACTGTGTCACGGGATATGCATGCTGGGAGCAGTGGGTTGGTAGACATTTCTGAACAGGGGTTAGAATTTTTTATTTACTTCTTTATTATGAACTTTATGAGAATTGCGGTTGAAATTTTTTTTGAGCTTTCGTTTGAATACGCTTTTAATATTTTGTGCTTTTTTTTAAATTTCTACTGGGTTAATACTTATCGATGATGCGTGGTGGTTTTGTCGTTTTTGTTTTTTGGATTTAAAAACTCGTGATGGTGAAATTATTTGTTTGTTAGTGCCATTTTGTGGTAAAGCTCGTTTCGTGCAATAAATTTTTTGAAAGCTTTGACCTTGCGGTCCGGAGAGATGGACGCTTAATTCTTTTTCAAAATTTTCTTTCTTTCTATTTATGCTTTCTTTTGCCGGTACATAATTAGTACTGCTTTGGTAGACAAGTTGCTAACGCAGCTCACAGAGCTTTTTTTTATGTGCTTTTTATAGAACCTTTTCAATCTTCTATGTTGGCATTGCGCTTTAATTTTCTAGAGTAATCCCTATTAAATTAACAGTGTATTCTTTTATGAAAATTCAGAAACCCTGAATTCTAGATGAACTTTCTGTACGGTTCCTGCTCGGAGAATTATTTTGAGATAGGTTTTTTAATGCGCAAATTTTATTAGAGGAAAAAGTATTGCACTGTTTGCAAATCCAATCTGCGCACATTCAGCCTGTACAAGTGGCGGACCCCTCAATTTCCCAAGGCTAGATTTCTATTTCCTAGAAAGCTTTTTTCTCGTCGCAGCATCCATCGGACACATAGCTCTTCTCGCACGTGCACTTTATTGTGCAGTATCTCAAAAGGTGCTTCCCAGTACCGAGATTATATATATATCAGAATAAATAGAGCGTGCATATTTACCGTGCATCAGAATACACAGCTAGCTACGAGAAAAATAACAGTTTAATAAAACGAAAAGACAAAAAATCATCAAACCGTGTTATTGATTAAGGAATAAAATATTATTTCATTCCGAGGGACTGGACTCTCAACGATAATATCGAAAATTTAGTAAAATGAACGTATCTTGAAAACCCGCCATAAAAAAAATTATACGTGTATATATATATACCTACTCATTGCCCAATTTCAATTAAGTTTAAAAAATTATATTAATCGCGTGTTTACAACGAACCTCTAATTTCCGGTCCTAATAATTATTCAAAAGGTCATCGTCCCCATGAAAGCGACGTAACGCAAAAGATTGACAGTAACTTAATTAGAAAAGCAGAAATTTATATAGATTAAAATTTAGCTCTGTTAAACAAAAATTTATTAAATAAATAAAATAAATCATATCCCACAGGCGTACGAAGGCAAAGCTCCCCCGATCGACCGATAGATATTCGAATTGATAATCAAGGTGCGTGCAAGGGTTGCGATATGAAAAATAAATAAATGAAGCCCTCATAACGATTTATCGTGAACTTGTACGTAGCCAAGTTTGATTGAGACTCAGTTATGTATACATTTTATCCCATACCGAAGATACTACGTTATACCTATAGGTGTCCGCAGGTGGTGGAAAATACGATACTAATAAAAGTAATGGAAGCGATACCATCATCGTGGGTTCACTTTGCCTCTTGGCGAACCCCAGCCTTCCCTGATGCTCGGCATATGAAACTAACCCAGATAACATGACACGATATCTCGCCGAGCAACGAGGGGCGTGTCCTCGAAAGAGCTAGAGCTTGCGGATAGTAAGAGAAGAAGGGAGATCAAAGATCGCGAAAGTGTTGAAAAGGGGTTGTAAAAAAAAATCTAAAAAAAAGATTTCGAGATATCGATCTCAAAATACATATATCAGTCGTGACCCTAATATTCCTTAAAACCCAATCTCGATATTATAAATACTCAATATCGAATATCCAGATATAACGTGATATTTCTCAATGCACGATAATACCTGGATAATGAAAATTACATTAATTATAATTTCCTAGTCACCTGCTGTCAACATAATTTTCTATAGTTCCAGTCAGCTCTTCATAAATAGACACGTTACAGGATATCGATAATCCGTCAAAAATACCAATTTTCAATATAATCCCCACACTGATCTAGTATAATTTAAAATAATTTATAAACACGAACCCAAAATATTGTAAATACAAAAATTGGGTACTCTGATATTATCTGTTACTTTTTTTTTGGAAATTTTCACTGTGACGTGTCTTAGACTTTTATGGACACTTCCTAACCAGCTGCAATCGTTCCATGCCCAAGGCACTGTTTATATATCTACTATATACATATAAATATATTCATGCATATATCAAGCATTGTGCATAGCTGCCCTCACCTCAGTTATCTTAATTACATCTGTAATGCATACCGCAAAGCCGACTCTGGGGGTAGTTGTGCATGGTATCCCTTGCAGTACGTAACTACGTTTGAACCAACCCTATGGATAGGTACGACCAGTCACGCATTATACGACCTAACAACCTATCTTACCTTTAAGCAACTGGAGCACTGTTCTAATACGAGCACAAAGTCCTAACCGCGTTACATATATGGTGGTTATTGTATTTACCTTACGTGCCAATATTATTCGCAGTTTGCTTCAATAACCTCAATTCGGTATGGCTATTATGGCGTGTGTATATATTAAAAGCTATATATTATGATCTTTGTCTTATGTTTGACTATCGACCTAAATACGTTGCCATTAGGTAGAAACAACATTATGCTGGATAGGTTGTACATGATATTTGAGTTACGTAAATTTATAGGGTAGGTAAAAGGGATTATGGACATTAAATATAAGACGGTTTAAAGTATTGGCTAATATTTTTACATTTTGAAAATGCATTCAAAATCAAAATTATTATAGTTAAGGGACATTGATCGGATTGCAGGTTTATGTCTTATTGTATTTTTTTGGATAATTTTATGACGAAAAGAATAGGGTATGTTTATGGTCGAGACGATAGACAGTTTTGTTCTGCGTTCGATAATTCACCTAATTTTTTTGACAAAGGACTCATTGAGATTAATGTGTGGTTTATACTTTTGTATAGAATTATTGAGACTCGTTTAGATTTTTTTTTTTGGAAAACTGGCCGATCAATCTTCGTAATCTTCTTTGGGACTCATCTCTCTTTGCTCTTTCTGTCGCGTACTGGTCTTGCAATTTTATATGGTAAAAGAGGATTTTATGCTCTGTTAAATTTAGGGGTTGATACCGATAGTCCTGGTACTCACTGATATCTGTATATATATGACAAGCAAATCCCAACAGTACTTTGGCAGTAATCGATCATACGGGAATGTACGCCATATTCCCATGGAGGATTGTGAATTTACCTGAAACAGAAAAAAAAAACTAATGTCAACTCGAGATTTGGATGGAGCAACCAGTATCAAGGGGTGACAAAGAAGAAAGGATCGTTTGAAAAAAAATTGTATGCACAAATTATTTTGTTCGATACCATTATTATTTAATTTCCGATAATTATATAGGGTGGACAGTATAAAAGGGACGATAGGGCTATTTTGACATACGATAATAAGGGGTCACCGGGAATAATACACAATTCATAATTGATCCTAATTTTCCTTGGGCAGTGTGTCTAGTGTGCTAATTACAATAGGAAGTATGGCGTGTCCCTTGTAAAAAATCAACTTTACCCTCCTCCCTTATCGGTATCGTGCGAGTGCCACCCTATATTTAACGAATGATTAATTATTTATAGAACGCCCCACTAACGCAATGGATATGTACGTACCGATGGAAGATAACGTTGCGTCCTCTGTAATTTCTTTGTTTCCAAATTTATCCGGCAACCCCTACAATTCAAACTGTCCCCAACTGTGAACGAAGTATCGTCGTCTGATAGATTGACGTCACGAGTATCTTTTTTGGTCGCTAAGTCAAAATAAAAAATAAATAGATTCATCTCGACATCAATACTCATTATACCCAGACAGTGTTTCATTTGGGTCACCATAGAAAAATTGGGCAATTTCGACCGCATGCTTTTGCACGGCTACACCCCGCACCCAGGACCCAACCGCTATTTCCGAACGGAATTAAAAAACCAGCTTGATGCTCCCTCGTGTCAAAAATCGAATAAATCCATAAAAATCCAAAATATTAACCCAACACTCAAAATTGACCACAGACCCACACGTCCTTGAACGCTATTAAAACTTCGTGAAGCTCATAAATTATACAGCGAATCCCTAATCCGAAGTTCACAAGCTGATCCACCCCTTGCAATTTCAATCCGATCCGTAAGAGCGCTTAGCTTTTAAGTTGTAGGCAGCAGAAGGGGAACGAAATGAAACCCATTGGCGTAGACGCTTCCTTTCAGGCTCGGGAACAATGTGCAGGTGAAGTTGGGATGAAGTTTGGCCTCGGCCCGAAGGGAATTCGGAGGGAGAGTGGGTCGGAGGAAATGGAGTAAGGGTATGTAGACTAAGAAAAGGATGAGCGAGAGCAGGGAGGCGGTGGAGGTGATAGACGAACAGGGACGCGAAAGGCGTCCAGGAGAGAAGCCAGGTTAGGGTTTGGGTTCTTGCACGAGCGTCGTGGAGTTTAAGGCACGGCGTTAAATAGCTGGTAAGTTTGCCATGGCAAAACAATGTGGCTCAGCGAGTGTGAAGCTGGCAGCCGCTTTCTAGGAAGTTAGGCAAACCTTTATAACAAGTCGTGTGTGTAACGCGAGCAATACGCGACTACGAGCATGACGCACACTTTGCCAATCCGAGGATCCGACGCCTGCGGCCAGTTTGCGTGCCGAATACAGTTTCTGCCATTCTGACGTTTCTACTGTGTTGATCGATGTAGGAAGTACATAGAGAGTTACATACACTGGGTTCGAAGTAAAACTTTAATCGCAGGAACACTCTTATACAGATACGTAACCTTAAATAGATATCCCGTAACCTATAGAAATTGGCCCCGCTTAAAGATACGAGTAACGTTTGAATTATAAAGGATTCGAAAAATTCTTTAGATTTATGCAACATTCCGGTTTTAAAAGTTGGGACGTGCACCGATAGACAAGGGTGTGTTGACGTTACTGGAGAACTAAGAGAAAAAAGAAATGCCAAACGGAAGTTACGTGGAGAACCAAGACTAAGGCCTGGGGCATTTCTGGCGAGCATCGAAATTATGATCCCGTGGTTTGCGTCAGCCCGTGATTGCATAACAATGAGGAGATTTCGGGAATTGCTTTTACGTGTCTGGAATTGCCGGGGCCACAATGGGTCCCGCGAAGCCCTGGTCCTGGGCTACCTGCTGCACAACCGGGCATTATGCGTCATTGGGTAATCTGGCGAACGATTCAATTGAAGCCGGCTGGCATGTCGAGTATGTGGACATAATGGAGCATCCGTCTCCACATGATACACGCGTGCATCAGGGAAGCCCTCGAGCTGCAAATATCCACCCCCTTCGCTCCACGTTGCCATCGACCAACCCCTGCACCTCGATATCTGCACGAAACCGGGCGTGAGTGATTTCTGGGTGCATATTGTGTCCAGGGACTCGCGTGTAGTGATTATGGATAGAGAAGTAGGTGGCAGATAGGGTCAGATGAGAAGTAGAGAAATTTTTGAAATTTAATGAATTCAATCTAACTTTATAAATTTTATTAAGTGTCTTTGGTATATTTTTGTGGAACGTTATTTTGGGAGTAAATAAAACTTTTTCAAAATTTTTCTTCATCATCGATCTCAACCACGACGCAAGGGAACCTTGGGCTCGAACCGCAGCGCTGCGAGAGGAAGAGAACCCACTTTGGAATAGATTACGACCTGCAAGTTCGGTATAGATTATCAATACGAGCCTAAATCAACAAGCTTTATCTGATATACGGCATGAGATATTGTGTTGTGTTTAGTGCGCGCCGTTTGCTTGGGGAATTATAAACGGAGGTGGACAATCAAATAAATAAGTGCATATAGCTACGAGTGGGTATCGAACGTTATTTATCCGGTAATACATGCCGAGCACCAATTTTGACTAGATGCAGGATCAGCGAATCGTAATCCAACCGGTCTCGATTATGCCAGTCCGATCTGGATGGTCTTGGTCGTATAAGCTCGATCGCATAAACCGGTCGCGCCTTGATCGTGACAGACCGATCGAAGGGACCTTTTTTACCGGCGGGGGACGGAAATTCGAATCAGCGATGATCGGGGGCTCGATCGTGACAGACCGATCCGGGGAAGTTAAAAGACAAAAATCGGATACCCTAGCACCCATACGTTGTGCCACCTCATCGTGGAACCGGTAAGAGATCGTGCTTCTGTGGGGCACGATTCCGGAAATTCTTGCAAAGAAAAATATCACATTAATGAATACTGTATAGATGGAGCCACTGTCCCTAGAGCTTGTAAAGGATTATGGGGGTATAAAGGTGCAGACTCCTTTAACCCCCTGGAGTGCTGTTTCCTTGGTATATGAAACGTCCCTATCGTGGGTTAGGACCTTTAATGGGCAACACGCTGACGTAAACTTGATTGTCGGCACGCACGTGAAACGAACCTGAACATCAGGGACGTTAACGTTAGTCCTAGTCGATTTATTATATACTTATATCGTACATCTATACCTTTATCGAACGTTAGAATTTTAGAAGAAAAATATTTATTCGAAGTATCTTATGTATTCTCGGGGAAAAAAAATTTATAGAAAATCCCCTGACAATATTCGAAATGAGAATAGACCAGAAAAAAATATTTGACATGCACAAAAAACGTTTCGTTTCTCCGGTGTTATAGCTATATGAAATCTCATAGATAAAAACCATAAAAAAAAGGAATCTAACGTTATTCATAGAATATAAACTAAATTCACATCCAATCTAGAAACAGGACCAATCCAAATGGCGAATGTTCATCTAGCAATTTCGCAGAGCGATCTCTCCAAAGGACGTTAACAGCCTCCTAAAGAATGTTTTCTTCCATTCCAGCGGATAGGATATCACGAACATTAATTCCCGAGATATTCCCTAGGTTTCTCCATATCTGCAATATTATGTCCAATAAATATGCAATCCCAAGCAGGAAGCCAGTATAGAAGTCATAGTTAATAAAAGATATTTCGTATAATCCAGAGGAGCTCGACCCAGCATCCACCAGTGGGTCCAGCAGTATCCTCTCAATTCATGAATCCAGGAATACTCATTAACAGTGCTACGGTTCTCTGATATCGAGTCTGTGAATTTACCTGGACCCCATCATCCCAGTTGGAGTTTACATATGCGCCACTATAGCCATTACCATAATAACAGTTGGTGCGCATACCTCACAAAGGTAATGAGTCAGAATTTCACCAAAGGATAAATTGCGTCTCCTAATTTAACAAACAGGAGTACCAAGTTAAAAAAAATATAAGACAGAATCGCATAATAGGAAGTACAGTAGTTAAGAGGGACAGGGATCAGAAATCACTGAGATTTCAATCAGACGTCATTACGGCGACCCGGTCGGGGCCAAGGAGTCACGTGGTAATTTGAGTCACCCTTACGTAGTAAGTAAAGCAAGCAAGTGAGTAAGTACGGAGAAGTCGTATCCAATGGGGGACCGTTGGATATTATCATTGTTACTCACTGTCCATAGACCTGTGTAAATACCGTAAAAATAATTTCCGGCTCGTCCATTTCCATTGGGTTTATTTCTCCTGCAACCTCAGAGTCCCGCTGGACTTGGAGCAAGTTCAGTGGGAGATGAGAATCAATAATAAAAAATATTTGGAGTGAAAAAAAAATATTTTAATCCTTCCACTTAACTTCCAGTTCAGTTAGGTTGCGTCTCCGAGGTAGTTTGTGCCTGTGGACGATCCCCCAGGTGGGTGTCGTTTGTAAACAGATCAGCCTTCGTTCCCTTTTGATGCAGGACGAGAGACGGAAAGTCCCGACGAAAGAATTCAATATAGGCTATGCTAGGGGTGTATGGGGACGAATGAGGAAATTACATTTCCATTGTGTTTCGGACGTTCGCATTCGAATCACACGCGGCGCCAAAGTCGTTCGGTGACCCCTACGAGGCCCCTGCCCATCATCTACTTCTATACACATATGTTCGGGGGGTGACTACTCCGAGCAACCTACGACCTGACCAGTTAGAATATGGTCGTGTAGTATGTAGAGAAATTCTGGCTTCTGGGGTGGCTTCGATATATTCCTCTTTACACACCATATATATATATAGAGAGAGACTATACCGGTCGAGGGATGCTATGCCAGGATGCTATGTACAGTGGCCGCCATAAGTCACTCGTCTTTCGATATTAGCGAGCTAAGGCTGCCGACCACTCCGTAGACCCAACCCTCCATATTCCCAAAGTCCCATAGTCCGGTTTCCTATATTGATATCGTTCGATATATATACACCCGGGGTATTAGTCGGTGTCGGTCCAGACCCTGGAGGACCATTTATACGACATTTACTATAGGGTGAGACCGAGAGAGATAGGGGGTGCGGACGCACGCCGTGATACAGGGGGCGGAGAGAAATTCTGTGTGATGGGGATACCGATGGAAATGGGGTGAGAAAGTGGACCCAGGGAAAAAAAAAGTTTATCGTTTGATTTTTACCGATTATGGGAACATGCTTATCGACAACTGTTATATACTTTTTTATTTTATTTTACTGCATGCTTTTTCTTTATTTATCGTCGCCACTACGCCGAAGACATTCACGGGGTAAGGGTAAATGTAGTTTCTAGTATTTCAACCCCTTATATTATTAAATCAATACAGCAATACAAAGGGCTTCGTGGAAGTTTATAGGGTATAATATCAAAAAAAAAAAATGTTATGCGTTTCTAGAATTCACGTAAAAAGGAACTACGCGAAGATTGACGGGCGGATGATTGTCATTGACCATTAACGTTAAGTGAATCGTTTCTCTAGAGGGTTGCTACCCTTAAAAAGATTTGGTCCGAGAACTATTACGACTAATATCGTTCACTGTACTGCTTAACGATAAACAATATAGATTCCTTCGAACTAGGGCAAAGATTGATCGATTATCATCACCCGGGTAATGTGACGCCCAGGAAAAGTAAAATTTATTGATTACCCGTTTGTTTAAAAAATCGACTGCTTTTCTTCAAAATTAATTTTTTTTTTGAAAATTGGTACGATTTCTTGTGGTAATGAGCTTGGGAAATTAGGGGTAGTCTCCCTTTCTATTTCAATTTCACGTCCCCATTAATTTCCCTTCAAATTGCCTAAGAGTAATAGTTGATCCACATGCGTCGGTGTCACAAATTAAAGACCGTACGGGGTGGGGATAATGTGGAAGAGAGAAACATTAAATGAGCGGGTGAAGGTGAAAGAGTGTGTGTGAGAGAGAGAGAGAGAGAGGGGGGGGGGGAGAGCGAGAGAGAGAGAGAGAAAGAGTACAGAGAAAATGTAGGAATCATAGCACAGAGAGGGGTGGCGAGAGAGTCAGGCTTTTCCGAGTCTCTCGAGAGTATTTCAACCCCCTAATGTGGTGGCAGCCCTTGAAAGTGCAAGAGGGCGCCACCGGCACACTGCAATATCCATTATACATATAGTGGAGTTTCACGCTCTTAAAAACCCCCACACTATAAAATAGCCACCCCTTTATGTAGCCTTTTACTTTGCACCCTGTTTTACCTCGACCCGTTATAAAAACCACGAGCGCTGCATATATCATTCATTAATTCACCCTACCCACATATATTTGAATTATGACTTGATCATTTATATAAAATGGATTTTAAAAAAATTCAATTTTACAACTTTTAACATAATGTTTTTTTATTAGTAAATTCAACACTGTTCAATTATGTGGCAAAAAAGTCAGAAACTATTAATAAGCATTTCGTTAGTTCAATAATGAAGGATACTTCTGGTAGTAGGTATCGTCTCCTTCATTACTGAACTAACGAAATGCTTATTACCAGTTTCTTTTTTGTTCAGGACAATCATAATTAGCCAGTGTTGAATTTACTAATAAGGAAAGTTACTGCCGTCAGCACTTAGACATTAGGGAGGAAATAATTAGTATCAAATTTTAATGAAATATTCGAATCCCTTGAAATGCCCTGAAGTAGAGACAGCGGTACGTATACAATTTAATTGAAATTAATGAGTGCTTCCAATTGATAATATCAAGACTGATAATGCTTAGTATCGTTACAATTGGTTTCTCAGCTGGAGCCACATCTGGAAGTTCTAACTTACCGACATTTCCCAAACATTACAGTTTGCTTCATCAGGGCTTGGGGAAGGCAGACCGATACACCGATTCGATTGGCCAACCAAAATTAATGTAACACCTGACTGGCCGGACGTGTTACACACGAATGGTACAAGATCCCAAATAAGGAACAACCCTCAATGAACAATGGCTACGAAGCCTCAAAACCCATATAGATTATATTATTGTTTCACTGTCGTTACCAAGAGACAAGAGTGTCTAGTAAATCGCATTATCAGCTTGAATCAGTATTCGAAAGTCTAAATTAACAATTAGACACTACCCGATAATCAATTACAATGAAAACAAGGTAGAAACTACATGACAAACTTGGAAATGAATATTATGTACTAAAAAGTGTCATTAAAACGTTAATATTGAAAAAAAATTATTTCCTCATCGGAAAACAGTTTGCCATAGTCGAACCAGCCGATGACAGTCGCCATCAATTTCGGTCACAGGTTAAAGATATAACCTTCAATGAACAATGGCTACGAAGCCTCAAAATCCATATAGGTTACATTATTGTTTCACTGTCGTTACTATGAGACAAGAGTGTCTAGTAAATCGCATTATGATCTTGAATTAGTATTCGAAAATCTAAATTAACAATTAGACACTACCCGATAATCAATTACAATGAAAACAAGGTAGAAACTACATGGCAAACTTGGAAATGGATATTATGTACTGAAAAGTCAATAAATCTTTAATATTGAAAAAAAAATTATCCTTTCATCGGAAAACAGTTTGCCGTAGTCGAACCAGGCCGATGACAGTTGCCATCTATTTCGGTCGCAGGTTAAAGATATAAGGAGCAACCTTCAATGAACAATGGCTACGAAAGCCTCAAAACCCATGTAGGTTATATTATTGTTTCACTGTCGTTACTATGAGACAAGAGTGTCTAGTAAATCGCATTATCAGCTTGAATTAGTATTCGAAAATCTAAATTAACAATTAGACACTACCCGATAATCAATTACAATGAAAACAAGGTAGAAACTACATGGCAAACTTGGAAATGAATATTATGTACTGAAAAGTCATTAAATCGTTAATATTGAAAAAAAAAATTATCCTTTCATCGGAAAACAGTTTGCCATAGCCGAACCAGCCCGATGACATTCGTCGTAAACTTCGGTCACAAGGGGCAGTTTTGCAGACGCAATTTATCGTCAGAATACATAATTCCATAGAATATCGAGAAAAAGTGGGACAATATTGTCGAATGAGAAGAGACGTTAAATTTGCCGTTCGGAGTATTGTGGATAGGCGCGAAAATCTCGAGGGTTGACAAGGGAGCTTTTCTGTATTGGGAGTGACGGAGGGGGGTCGTATTTCGTGGGGAAACTAGGCTTGGCACGTAATTGCACGCATTGTTTGATACCCGGCAGACGGCTCGAATCAGTGACTTCGCGCCAAACGCCGCCATTCTTCAGTCAATGAACGGGATCCCATTGTGACGAAACGAGCGGCGATGATTTACCCTGCCGACTCCTCGACACTCCCGTCACGCCCGACGCGCACTCTACGGAACTTCCGCAAACTACGATCGCCAATGGCAATGAGTCACCGGTAGTAACGACGCGTGCCTGATTATCGGAAATAGGAAAAGACAATTTTTCGATGATCCATTTCGCAGAATCCATTGAGGCGTCAGGAGCGTACCTTGAAACCCCTAATTACGAATCATCCATTTTGAATCTTGAGGATGGGTCGAATAAATTAAATTTCAAGATATTCTTCAACCTCTGTGTCATGACGATTGAAATTTTTTTTCGATTTCCTCATGCGCTCTCGATCTTCCACCTGAGAAACATCCCTTAACCAGAGGGTTGATTTACATCCATCTGGTATCCCAATACGGCTCTTCCGCAAACTACGATAGCCAATGGCAATGAGTCACCGGTAGTAACGACGCGTGCCTGATTATGGGAAATAGGAAAAGACAATTTTTCGTTGATCCATTAGTAGTCCTTGCTTTCGCTACACTGGACCCGCAGAACCCATTGAGGCGTCAGGAGCGTACCTTGAAACCCCTAATTACGAATCATCCATTTTGAATCTTGAGGATGGCTCGAATAAATTAAATTTCAAGATATTCTTCAACCTCTGTGTCATGACGATTGAAATTTTTTTTCGATTTCCTCATGCGCTCTCGATCTTCCACCTGAGAAACATCCCTTAACCAGAGGGTTGATTTACATCCATCTGGTATCCCAATACGGCTCTTCCGCAAACTACGATAGCCAATGGCAATGAGTCACCGGTAGTAACGACGCGTGCCTGATTATGGGAAATAGGAAAAGACAATTTTTCGTTGATCCATTAGTAGTCCTTGCTTTCGCTACACTGGACCCGCAGAACCCATTGAGGCGTCAGGAGCGTACCTTGAAACCCCTAATTACGAATCATCCATTTTGAATCTTGAGGATGGCTCGAATAAATTAAATTTCAAGATATTCTTCAACCTCTGTGTCATGACGATTGAAATTTTTTTTCGATTTCCTCATGCGCTCTCGATCTTCCACCTGAGAAACATCCCTTAACCAGAGGGTTGATTTACATCCATCCGGTATCCCAGGACGGATGGGAAACTTGTCCCGAAGACTGTTCAATCTTCTTATCGTCGCGAACGAAGCGCACGCGGCTACGAATATCACCGAAAAGTGTACTGCGACAGACAAAAGTGAACTTGTCATACCGTGGGGTGATGGGGGCGGAGACGGCGGAGGGGAGAGGACGAAGGCCGCTCTGATGTCCCTCAGGGTTCGTAAAGCGAACGAGTCGAGTGTTATCGCTTGGTCCATCTGTATTCACGGCGTTCTTGGCTTATCCAGCAGCAGCCACTCTCATGCTCGCACTCACCCTCTTCAGATTGTCATCCCCCTGGCCCTCTTTCACCCTCGTCACTCTTGCTCCCTCCAACCCTGTGCCTCTCACTTTCTCATCGTCTTGGTATACGTCTTTCTCTGTCTGACTTGCTTCCCCGCTCGCTCGTACTGTCACTCCATCACATCAGCATCTTACCTACCGCTCTATCGCCTCGTACCATCTCAACGGGCACTTCACTCTCGTCTTTCCCTCTCTTTATCTCTATCTTCCTCTTTTAAAGATACGCCCCTCCTTCACTGCCGGTCTGAACCATTCTTCTCGCTCTATGCGCATGCTGAGTGAGTTCTCTCGCTATGGCTTAATTCACATTTCCATGGGAAATAATAACGACAGTCTCTGCGCTGTGGATGCTGATGGTCGACGGTGGCTCCGCTTCGTGATGACGGTAATTTCTCACATTAAACCCACTACGTGAGTCGTCTGCGATATTGGTTGAAAATCAGGGTTTGATCTTGCTCGTTTGTAAAAATGAGCTGTTTCGTTAAGGATGGTTGAATTAGGAAAAATATTTTTCCATCTGAAAAATCGAGTTTCGTTAAAGCCAGTTAGAAATGTGTAAAACTGGCTTAAGCCCAGGTCCAAGCAACACAGATTTCTTTGTTCGATCCCAAGACTGTGTGGAGGCCACACGGTTACCCGGCCCAGTCCACGGGCAGGACCTCCCATACTGGAGACCAATCCGGTCTGACCGGTATGGGATCCCATACTACCAGTGTCCAATAAACATACAGTCGATCTTTCTCAAGCATTCCCAAGCCCTTTCTCGAGCTGAGAGAACCCAGCACTTATAACGTTACAGCGAATAGGAATCAAAATGGCTATTGACTGATCAACGGCATGAGTACACAACATGAGCCCCCGGTCCAGCCCGACGTAACAAAGAAAAGAACAAAGGAAATCGGATTAAAAAGCCGTAGCGGTTATGCAAACTGAACAAAAATCAACACAAACAAAATCAGAATAAATTCTCGATGCGCGCCAGAGCGTTATTCTTTGTAAAAAAAATATAATCGGTTGCACCCTGGATTTGAACTCGCGATGAAAATTGGCTCGCACATTCAGCGATTCGGAAAAAAGTCTGTAACCCTATTAATAGAAAATGAAACGTTGATTTCAATAGAGCGAGCATTCGCTAGCGAAGCGTACCGTTTGCCAGTACCTTGGCAGCGATTTGTTCGACCTATAATTCCATCCCCCGAGGCTAGGCTCTCTGAACCCCCACGCAACCCCTATGTAGAGATATACCGCTAAAAGAACCAATGCTCCGCACAGACTGTACCCGTTCTATATCCTGGACTGTGCAATCCCTCTTTTACATGCATTGGTACCATGTATCTCCTCGATATTCTACCCTTTATTTCTTTCTCCCTTACTGTACTCAACATTCAACCCCTTGTGTATCCTGATATCTTCCTGGTACACGTAGCAACTACCTAGTATCTACTTATGTGCTGGAGAATGTTCGTGCAGGCTGGTTCTATCAATGAATAAAATACATGGATCTCCAGTAACCTTGTTTATTCAGCTCGTATAAGGGTAGTGGCCTTTACGTTATTTCAAGTAGTTAAGGGAGCAAGGACCGCGTAACTGCTGGTCTTTGTTGCTATGAAATATCAAGAACAATCAATCGAAGACGGCACCACGTTAACCGACTTAGACTCCCTTCTAGCAGGTTCGTTAGTCGATTATTTATTCAGACGCGTGGTAGTACGGACTGGACTGTTATAGGGGATTGGCCTGTGGTTTTTATATTTTGAATAAGTCAAAGGTTTCAGTCAAACGAAAATAAGTGGTTAGGAAGGATTTGAGGTGGACAGGTTCAATTTTTTTTTTTTCAAATTTAATATTCCGTCAGAACTTTATTCTACGGTTGTCTGACGTAGTCATAGGAAATTATTAAATAGGAATAACGAAAATACGACGTACGGATTTTATTTGGAAACTAGATTTTTCGCAAAAATATTTAATGGATACATCATTTGACGTTACAGCGTGCTGCAGATAATTTCTCAAAATAGCTCGTATACTTTACAGTTGGCGGAGTCTTCTGATAACATCATTAGATAAATGAGTCATACCCAAAGAGATGAAAGCGAGTCACCCTTTCGTCACCCTTTCAGTCTCATAATGCCGCTGGTGCGTTAACCCTCCCGATTTCAGGAACATGATAACCGGAAACGGTCTTTCTGAAGTTGGCCGGCAGTTTGCTTTGTGGACTTGGTTAGCCAGGGGCCTCTCGACCGGGCTATTCTTCACACATGTAGATTAGGATTTACGGACCCGCCGAAAGGAGGTACCACGACTACTCCTGCGAGGTTAGCTCTATACGCGACCGTTAGGGTGGATCCACACTGGGTTAAGGAGAAAATCAACCCCTCGATCAGATCCGCGATCGAACGATAAGAGCCATCGACTATATCCCCAAGAAGCATTTAACGCGAATCAGCCGACTTTAAGACGCATTTGCATGAATAATATTCTACCATAAAATCAAGAAGATAAAACCAGCAGATACAACCACTCTTACTTTACCACGGCTTTATACTTAACCAGTAAAATGTACCGTCGGTAAGGTAGAGCGCCGTCTACAAGTATCATCCCGGGTACCTACCGTCTTCCGGAATAGAGGCAAAAAGATCCCACCGGTAGAAATTAGAGGTTTAAGGTCGCGTCCGGATTAAGAAGCTAAGCCTCGGCGATACTGGGTTAAAACAAGGGTTGATAATTTCAGGACGTAAGAACGCAATTACGAATCAGACAGCGAAGCGCGCGGCATGGAAGCAATTGGAACGTCTCTAGCGAAAGGTGGTTGGGCAAGGGGGACGAAGAAGGCTCGGCCAATTTTCGTGCTCCTAACCCAAAAGCGCGTCCTATCTATTTCAAGGCGTATAACCCGTCCGCAAGAGTCGGCTTTTAAGAGTGGGAGGATTTAATTAAGGCGTTAATTGGAAAATGGCGAGGCGTAATCGCGACGGAGGGTTTCGAGTAGAGGGTAGGTTAAGGATGGTGCCGGGGTCGGCTATTCCCACCCGGTGAAAACTGCGACGATAACAACTCCGTAGAACCCATTTCCGTGACAGTCATAGGACGCACCTGCCCATCCGACGTCCCCCCTGAACGTTGCTACCAAAATCGCCAGAAGAGGAAACAAGGAGTACCAACCCTAAAACCCCCCTAAAAGCAATACCCGCAACTCTTCTGGCCCAGCCCACGAACTCGACGCAATTTCAGAACCGGTTACTACTTCACGCGTCTTATTCCTCGGGCTTTCGGGGTTCGGTGAATAAACCAGCCAACTTCAAAGGATCCGTACCAATCCAACTCCTGGCGGGGATCGAAATTTAACAAGGGTGATATTTCATTGGAAAAACTTTGAGGATCTACCATTTTCCAAACCCTTTAAGATTCGACTTAAAGGGTCTGCCGAGTCTAACCCAACCTTAAAATCCCTACTTATCCCTACTTCCACCGAATGATACGGATACCGTCGGGATTTCTCAAGAAAAAAAGAGGGAGCCACGATACACTGGATACGTCTCGCACTGCTTTGGCGTATATCCACCCGATTCCCGATAGCTCGTGATTGATAAACACGTGTCGAACACACGGAGTGATTGATGCGACCAATCGACGTCAATATGCCGAGCTATCTCTTTAGTCACTATCAGCCCAAACCCCTCTCTGTCCGGGTCTCTCGCGAAAATCTCTCGTCAATTCTCTCTTTCGATTTCGCTCTCGCCGATCATACCTTATTCACTTTCACGAAAACCCATATACGAGTTACGTAGGACTAGGTGATTGATATTTAGAATTCGTTTACGGTGCCAAGATGCTCGTGTAATTTTCAAGGGTCGATCCACTAAAACTCGCCTTAAATAATTTACCAAATTTCACTTCCTTTAATTGCGGATATTAAATTAACCTACATCAAGTTCGAGATAAGTGATAAGTTTCTATACTTCACGTGGAAATAGGCAACTTCCAGCCTCTCGAGCCACACTGATTAGGTATGCTATCTAAATGGATACTATTAGTATTAACCACTACTACTCCTGTTTCGAATGTGACTACTACTGGCATAGGACTTACCCCTAGCCGCAATTAGTGTGTTACGGATTTTAAACTCCGTGCTGCACCTAATTGCCAATTATAATCCCTATTAATTACAACCGTTTCAAAATGGCGGCACACGCCATTTAGTTGTAATTTCGCGAAGGCGCGGATGTATTAGGATTATCGCCAGGTCATTTAACCGATAAACCTACGTTTTTTTTTTTTTTTTTTTAATTGTCCGCTGCGCCGTTTCTCGAGAAACCAGCTGCCTTGTCATTTCGATAACCGCCCTCTTATCCGATAGACGATTATTTATTTTCACCGAAACGTAAGATTTTCCTGCAGTCACCGCCCGAAGGATCTTGTAGAATTTTTTTTTTCCTTTTTCCCCTACTTCTCTCATTGTCTCTCTTTTTTCTCCCCTTTGTTTCCTAAACAAGTCCAATTAAAACTTGTTGAACAACGTAATCACCATGGGACTTCTTAGCCGATCTAATTTGCAAGAAAAGTCAAAGCACGTTCAAGAGGATGTTCATGAAGAAAACCTGTGCTCGATAATAAGACCGACAAGGACATTAGCAATTTCTCTACGGAAGTTTTGAAGCCTCGAAAAAAAAAAGGGAAAAACCTGTCAATAAAAGTTGAAAAGAAAATTCAACCAGTATATGCGTGGCTCGATCAATTGATCCAAATCTGGCATAGCTATCTACGTACGTTGCCACGTACACGGTACAGGGAATGAACGAACGTCTCTTGTTCAGAATTTCAAATTTATTGAAACCCCCAAGAATTTCAATGAAATCTCCGGAACGGCTGTAGTGCGCGAATCAATCTCATTTTTGCAGGTTTCGCGCGGAGACGCTCCGTCGCAAACATAATGCGAAAAGTATATAGTACCCATTCGAAAAAACCCAATCGCCGCTTTTATTATTTTCTTTTCACCGCGCGAAAGCGCAGATGTTGCGTATAGATAGAGAGGCATATTACTAGAAAAAAATATATATATATACCCAGTCCTTGAAAAAAAAAAAAATCCGAGTGAAAAGCAGGGTACGATTGAAAAGTGTGGTAGGTAGCACCAGAAGGAAAAGGCGTTGAACGCGAGTAAAAAAGAGGCTTTTCTGCTCTGTTAAATATAGATTTTCGTACTCGCGCTCGTACTTACTCGTCGCTCGCGTCTCTCTCTCTCTCTCTCTCTCTCTCTCTCTCGCACACTCTCTACATGCTACAATCTGCATTGCACCGATTTAAATCCGTCCAGGGAATCCTGAGTGAATCAGACGAGTAAATCGCGAGTGAATCTCAACAAGGTACAGCAGTAGTCCGTAGACGAAAACCTGTTCGAGATAAATCTGAAAATAAAATTGTATAAATTTTATGTGAATTTTTTATTTTTTATATATGTATATAAAACACGGAAGAATATATACGACGCGGCGTCGAATTAAAGCCAAATAAAATTGGACACTATCAAGTCAAATATCAAACGGAACAATCGGCAATAGCCAGACAAATATTTAATTACACTGGGCGACAAACACAGATTCGCATGACGATACGCCTATATGCATTTTCGTATTTTCTCTGTCGCTCCCACCCATGATATTTGCCTCTGATTCTCTCTTTCTCTTTCGCGCGACACGTGTGTGCGCCTACTGCGAATAGCACACATTCATTTTGGCATTGATTCATGCATCGCCGATTCCGCCTCGGATAATCGCATTTCGAATATGCATTCGACGCTAATATGTTTGATTGTGCTCAGTTCGCCGTAGTGATGATAATTATAATTTAGGATATTATCGAGGACACATAGATCCGACATTAAGCTCACGAGATTTTCGTATCTGGCTCGGCAGACGTGGATAAAAAAAAATTTGCTTTCGTTCGACTAGCGAACTTCAAGTTGTGGTGATTGGAATTTGAAAATCGTAAAAAAAAAATGTCCCAATAGTTGAGACACAATCAGTAGTAGAAACGTGCTCGAGTAAATTTGGATCCGTTCGTTTCTTCATAAATGCTCAGTCACGCCACGTGCTAATGGGTTAAGAAGAAAATGAGTGTAAAATTACTGGAAGAGACCATCTTGAATTCACGGTGGACTCGGGTAATGGCGAAGGAAGATACATATTTATGGATTATTCAGTTGATGCACGTGTTTTACGTAGGATGCAGAAAAACATAAAAAAGTGAACTGAGCATTTCGAAAAAATATGGATTTTTTTTAAGTCTATTTCAAAAACAAGGAATACTATAGGACTAGATTTTTTTTGGCATCAATTTATAGCGACTTGAACTTCGAAATTCGTCTAACAATAACCTATGGGATCGATACGGGATTAATTGATAGGTCACTAGACACAGACGAGACTCATCTATAGGTATTCAAATTAATGATTTAATAATACCGTTGATGTAATTATTTATGTGAATGCACTTTGATGGAGTGCTTGTCAAGCGGGTTTGAATAATCTATGATTGAAATGAGCACGGTACCAGCCGGTTGCATAAATTGTCGCGAAATCAACAATATATTCATCGAACTAGCTCGTGCCGTTCCTATTCGGAAAATGTCAATATCCGCAAGCAAATTTTGAATTTCCTTACACGTATTAAATAATACTATACGGTACAAGCGTAGAAGACGATAAACACTCGATTAGACCAGTTTCCCTGAATATGCCAAATTTTCGATAAAGCAGGAAAAAAAGAAACAAAAGATTTCGTAGAGCCAATAGCTTCGTAAGTAACCACGAAAAATTCTTTTGTGAGTATGAGAAAATATTTTTTTGTAATTAGCGAAGAAAAATTCGAGAAAAAAATCTAACTTGGGACCAAACGCATCTACCGCGGGTCGATACCGGCTGAGCTTGCTCGCAAGTTAGAGGCAAGTCCGGAGCTTAGCAGGTTCCGTAGGTGCGATCGAAGGGAAAAGTCTCTTCTTAATTAACGGAATTAATGGTGCGACAAAATTCAAGTCCCTCCCATCCAATCCACCCTTCCCCTGCAGACCCACCCTCTCACCCCCAGCGACCAAGGAACTTTGTCTGAAAATCCCTCTGCGCGGAAAGGGCGACAATTTAGAGTTCGCACCGGGTCCGCTTGCTAGATGGTCCGGACCCTTCTCCACATTCCTTCACCTATGTATATATCTATATATGGCTTGTGCTATGCTGAATCTATGTACGAGTGAACTGTGTCTTATGACGTAGCCTAAAAAAGTGTACCCAACTGAAGAAAAAAAAAAAGATAAGTGGCGCTACAGAAATACTTATTGACAACAAGACGCCAATGGAGGAGACTCGTTAAGCATCTGGGATACCAGAGTAGGGGGGCAACCTGGATTTGTAAAAAGATTGCACGGGTCAGCGGCCTGGAAAGAACAAACGGTGTTCAGTGGACCGTGTTCCATTCGCATTCCCTTGTTCCCCGATTTCAACCCTCGGCCAGGCTATCCAGTACCAAGTTCCAGTTCTTGGTCCCGGCCCAGTTCCACCCTCTTGGCATACACTGATTCCTCAGGGTTCTCCCTTTCCTTGCCATTTGGTGGTCGACGAGTGGATCTCTTTTTCTGTATCGAACCTATAGCTGGGCTCGCGTGTCGAAAGGCCCTTTCTTAAGATTTATTCCTTCTTCTTCTTCTTCTACCACTTTTATCTTGCTGTTCGTAATATAGCTCCGCGTATACATAATATAGATGCCGGCTCTCCTTCTCCGCAGAGAGGAAGTAGATGTCTACTTTTCGAACAGACAGTCACGCTACCTGGAAATTCTAATAGTCGAATAATTTAGCGTTAAAGAGAATATCCAAAGGTGCAAAGATTTTATATCCGGTATTTTACTTATACGAAGTGGATATAGCACGGTACGTGATCGGAAAACGTGAGAGAGGAAATGGAACCGTCCGGTACTTCCGGAAGGGTGAATCGAAGTGGATTGAAAAGGGTTTTCAAACAGTGTTCGATCGTAATCTTGTTGCTATAGAAAAATTTTGAAAAAGATTCCGTATCAGTTTCACTTCCATATTGGAGCAAGGTCTGTATCGAGTTTCTATGTATCCTACGTAAAAAAAAAAAAAAAACAAAAAAAAAAACAAAAAAAAAAATTGTTTTCTTTTCTCAAAATAAAAAAATTATCTGTCACATTATTTTTCCATCTTACACGAGTCCTCGTGCTCGACTTCTGCCGTTGTCCTGTTCCCAAATGTAAAAAGATTATTTCCTCGTAGTGACCAAACGTCACTCGGATGTGCACAGGACATACGGAACAAGGTTAGTAAAGGAACACTTATGGTCGCCAGGGAAATCATCGTTTTACCCGCAACCGGCAAAGCTTCCATCTTCTTCCCGGATGGGAGCTTAAATGTTCCTGAAAAGTTTCACGAAGCTTGGACACGTCCCCGAGCCAGCAACCTCAGGAGAATATGGCCCGAGAAGTGGTAGCGTCAGGACACGTCGATGTCAAATTGAAAATTTGATATGACTCCTATTTATCTTTTATATCGATCACTTTGCTTCGATTGATTTTTAGGTTTAACCAGGATCAAGATTATTACGTTGGCTGAAATTAATTTTCAATTTATACAGATTTTCCCGCCCAAGCCCCAATTACGCGTAGTCCTCGAGTTCGTGAGAATATCGAATCTACGTTAGAAGTGCTACCTTTGGATGAATAGCCTTAATTAGGCCCTAATGAGTCGGTCGACAAACCGACACGTGAATCAGCACCTCGGAGTATCTTGAGGGAATATAGTATACGTATGTAACCTGTAGAACAAGAAAAGCAGATAAAGACCCGGAAAAGGTGGAACGACGAAATTCCCAGAAAATCCTGTGGAAGAGAAAATTATATTAATTTTCCAAATCTCCATCTTCGTGTTTATATTCGAAGAAATTTTTTCTCCACACTTTTTATTCCTATACTTTGGGCTCTTACATTTTATTAATTGCTTCGGGCTTTAATAAATTGCATTAATCTTAAGTGGTGCTTCGTTAGGGGTCTGATATCTGGACCAAGTGGATGTGGATGTCGATACAAATATTGCGTTACCATATTCAAGGATAATTTAAGGATCCACTCGATTATAGACTTTACTAAAATTACTGGGGTGGAAGTTCGATCGAGCCGTCGTTGATATATTTCGCTCGTTAGGTCTTGTAAGATTTTTTTTTTGAGTTAACGATTATAATTTCATACGACGAAGATACTCGAGAATTTCATGAGGATAGCCCGAAGGCGAGAGTGCGGAGAGAAAAATAAAATATGAAAATAACGAATCGTAATTTCTGACATGAAAAAAAGTAATCTAAAAAAAACCACGTAAAATTTCCATCACGCCGATTTAAGATAATTTCGTTGTTCTCATTTTATAATCTGTCAAAAAAACTTTTTTCTTACTAAAAACGAAAATTGTACAGTACGTGACACAAATTACGTGCTCATCGGTCCTACCGAAATGGTACCTGTCACTTTAATGCAGATTACAAAGACCCTCCCCTCTCCCGGAATTAAATGCCAAACACGTATTGCTTGTCGTATACACAATTTTTACCCGCGAACAAACGTTTTTAAAAGCTTCCACAGGCTTAACGTACATTTACGTATGATAGTCAGAGAAGTAGACTGCCTGTCCTACACACGCTTACCAAGTAATGGGTCTACGTGATGCAAATTATAATTCGCATACGTTCAACGGACAGATTACACGAGTCGTTATTTCTGTCACGGGTGGGTAGCATTAAAATTTCCCAGTGAATATCAGCAGGCATCGAGTGCGAGAAAGATAGAAAAAAAAGGACACCTATTAACAGACCCCACGAATATTTTCCCGTTTACTGTCCAAGCCATTGTTTTTATTTATTTTCTCCTCTCCGTCCATCTTCTCAGTCTCTCTCGAGTCAACTTATTGGCGTCGCTCCAAAAAATCCAAAGCGTCGGAGTTGCCCGTGGCGGACCAAACCAGTCACGTGTCCACCGAGCAATTCCATGCCAGCCATTGCTTAGGCCACATGTCCAACAAGATCGTCTTTGATGCTCGCGTATCTCTTTCTTGTCTATCTCGATGCATCCCAGACTCTGACAATTCTTATAGAGATTTATCTTCTGGTGAAAGCCAGGGAATTCCTAGCCAAAGACGTATATCGCGACGGGTCAGCGAATCGGATTCGCAGGAATTTCATCTAAATAGGTAACGTTACGTTTGATGAAATTCCGTGAAGTATATATTCGAAAAATTCATATCGTGTATATCAGGCGTCCGATACGCGATGATTGTAGCAGGTGATAAATATTGATAATGCGAAAATATCCTGTTTTCACTAAAACGCGTGAAGCGTCATTAGTGGAAAGTTTTATCGATGGGAAATATCATACAAAAATTTTTGAAAAATTTCAATGGCGTCCATGTACGATAAAATAGGCAAATTTGGACTGCGTCATTGGGCTCAACGGGTTACGGAGCTTTCCGTGCTGGACTGATTTTAAAATAAATTTTTTTTTATTATCCTTATGGGAACGTTTTTTTCTGTTTCAAGTCGATTAAGCGGATTCGAAAGGATTCTATAAAAATTTTATTGCCACAGGGCCCGAGGGATCCAGTTACGGACCTGGCGGAGCGCAATCGAGAAGAAGGTCAGGACCGGAGTGCACACCCTGGAAAGTCAACTACGCGGCACGTTCGACGAGCTACTTCACGAGCCAAATGACATACGGGGATTCAAGTGACGTCTTGGAGACGTACAAAGAGGAAGAAAAGGTGGACGAGAGTCCCGTCTCCCGAAAATAGCAGCCACCGCAACAATCACAGATACCAAGATCCACTTCATCAGGATCGTCGAAGCATTTGGAGAACGTCCGCACTTTGGTGAGGCTGATCTGTCCGCGAATCAAAGGACGCTTACTGCAGCGCAGCTCTCGGTAAGTTTCCGTATTTTTTTTTCTACAGCGTCATTCAAGGCGTACAGGACCAAAATGACGTATTCCTGAAAATATTTGGAGTAACTAGACGACGGTGAGTGACGCTCAAAATGCAATTTGGAAATTTTTTTCTAGACGAAATTAGCCGATCTTTTGTGGTGTTCCACGTATTCTTAAGCTTTTCCGATCGCTACGGATACGAGGGTAAACTAATACGGTGACAAACACAGGATCGGTTTCTATCTTACTTCTTTTCATTCGGTCCACGTCTCGTGGAATGGTCTTCCCATCACACGGGTGACGTGAGCCATAATAGTTTGTTATCGTTCATCGTCTAGTTCACGTTCTGTACCATCTTGATCTATATTGCGTTTTTTCCCATTGCGATTATTATTATTTTTCTCAAATAAATCAGATCCGTCCATGGATTTCGATTCCGATAATCTCGGGCCAGATAAAATATTTTCGGTAATTTTTGATGAGCTTCCCCAAATTATTTTTTTTTTAATAATTACTTTTTGTCTCCCGATCATCGTGAAACCAGACTACGGTCATACTCCGAGACAGTACCTCGGTACAATTTCTCTGTACATGGTGTCAAAAAATTTCGTAAGTCCGGTCCCTTTGAATTTCCCAATGTGCCATTTATTTTTACACAACGCCAGAAAAGCGTCGTTGCAATACATAGAAAGAGTACTCGGAACGTGCAGAAGAAGGCTTACGGAGAACCCAGTGCTAAAAGTGTAAAGTAACGTCCTAAGGTTTGGGCTCAGGTTAGGTTAGGATCAGACTTGCATCAATCATCCTCGCATTTGGGGACTTACAGGTGGATGAAGGATTATCGTATGGAAGGAATGTGCGATCTTCTTCAGCGTACTCTATTGAAAAGTCTCGAGAAGGTCAGGATATAGGTATATGCTTGTATATAAGGGGTGAGAAAGAATTTTTGCAAAAATCTTCCCCCGAGGCGACACGTCGGGATAACGCGTGACGAGGAACTGTATGGTTATCGGTGGCAGATAACGAATTCATAAATTCTCCTCGTCACTTCTTCATCTTTCCTTCTTTCATTTAGGTATTCACATTGTCAGGGAAAAAAGAAAGAAGTTTTTCATCCCCCTGAAGACCGAGTGAAAGGGTGTCGTTTCTTTCCAAGTGGGTAATGCTTGGAAGCAGAGACGAATGGAGTGACGTAGAGAGGGACGGAGGATAGGAGGAGCACGGAGTAAAGGAGGGATGGAAGTGAGTGTATTTTTTATTTTTTATTTTTTATATAAACGCTACCCCGTTATTGCATTTTATCCAGCCGGTTTTATCGAGCTTGTGGCTCGTGCTCCTATCCTTTGAGAATCTTGGGTCGCGTTGCCTCTTATCCCACATTCTGTAGTTTCCGGATCTACTTCAGTCGCCATCTTGATGGGGCGACGGGGGGGGAGACTTTATTGTCTAGCAATATACAATTATATAATAATTTGAAAGCAAAGACTATGAAGGAAGAGGGGGTGGAGACAGGTGGGGTAGGAGCTGCTCTCGTATTTTATTCTCATTTCTCTACCTACCCCTGTTACCATCTCCTCTTCAGCATACATCCTCCCACTTTCTATTTGCTACCCCCCCTATTCAACTCTCGAGAATCTTCTTTTCTTTTACTTCGTCTTATTTTTGTTTCATCTTTTTTTTTTGCATTCGTTCTAACGGACTACGGAATTCTATGCGATATCTTTCTGAAGTCTGTTTTACCGACAAAGCATTGCGTATCTTCTGTTTTGGTTTAATTTAAAGTTACGATATGGAAAAAGAAATGAAGAACCCGAGACAATATAGAGAAAAGAATGAGATGAATAAAAGGAGAAGAAAAAAAAAATGCAAAAGGGAAAAATCCCTTAATAATCATAAATAATGACTGGCTTTGAGTAGCCAAAAAAGGATCGATTCCAAAAAGGGTATGAACGACAGGAGCTGATTAAACTTTGAAAAGGGAAAATGATATTGAATAAAGGTAACTTAGAAATACGTCGTTATAAATAAGGAGGGCTAGTTCTCCAAGCATTGGTGAAAAAGTCACGATGGCCTCAACCGAGGATCGTTAACGAACGTAATCGTTAGCTTTGAATCGAGATCCAAGAAACTCCATAGGGCTAGGGCCACAGTTCCTCATCGAAAAAAAAAAGTAACGAACGAGAACAAATGACGATACCGAAAAAAAAAGGGGTACAAAATGTGGGGGAAAGCACAAGTCGCAAAACTCTTAACGATTCGTGCACCGAAAAGTATGAGCAAATAGAAGAAAATTGTGGAAACGTAGAAAAATGACCTACAAAATAAAAAGCACAGTCTAGGTAAAAGATACCAACCACTATATCCTCGAGTGAAGTTAGTAAACCGATACAGGGAGCAATGGGGCTGGCATACACATGCCATCTACACTCCACCCCCTCCATCAAATTCTCTCTCTCGCTCCTTCCCCCCCCCCTCTCTCTCGTACTCCCCTACTTCGCGCAAAGTTAATTACTTTGAAAAATAACCATTTCCTTTGTCTGCCACGGCAGGGCCGACAAGTAAGGGCCATTAATCTACCCGTTAGCAGAACACGCCGGAGCGATCTATGTATTGTCTTGCCATGTGTGGAGAGGAGGGATGAAGGGTGGGAGGACCATCGTGTAAGAACATCCTGAAACGTCCGATAGGTACAGTCCTTATGGGAAACTAAAAGCGAGCGTGTAAAAAGCTAGCGCGTTCATTAAGTTCTATCCGGGGTGCGGTGACCCGAGTCAAGCCGAAGTAGCCGAAGGCACAAAAGTATTTATCGAAATCCCTTGAATCTTTTAACAGTGCATTAACTGCATGGTAGCCGATAGGTTTCGCGTATCGCGGCTATCGGACTGGATTGAAATCCAATAGGGCTATTTATAGTACACGTGGTCAGAAGAGCTCGTATAATCGATACCCTGACTATACGTCCTCCAAATAATCCGTCTCCGTGATCGATCTCAATTGGCCGCAAGACACGTTGAATTATATATCCATTAGCGAAATGGACGATCGTTTCAAAGTGGACGATTGCATCGGGAAAGAGCTTCGTGAACGCGACACGTTGACATCGCGTCGCGACAGTCGTTTTCCGCCGTTGAAGCGCGAGAGTGAGGCGCATTGAGCAAGCTCAGGGATTGTTTTGTTTCCTCTTTTTTTGACTTTTTTTCTTTTTCGAATTTTTTTTTCCACTTTTTTTTTTTTTCACTCTCTCTCGCTTTCTCTGTTTCACACGTTATTTCCCCAAGGTTATCTCTATTCCGTACCTACACGCTCTCGTCCACCCTGTCCCATGGACGCTGATGAACCTACCTACCATATGTGCCAATGGTGACCAACCAAAGCTTTTTTGTCATTTGCAGCTATTGATGAAGTCCCGAACGAAAAACACTAATGGCGCTCGCGCGGAAACGATTTTCCGGCATTTCACGTGAAAGCCGAGCTCGGTTGCTCAATGGGCGGACACCCTCTTTATGGTCCACGATAAATAAGCCACGCGCACAATAAATTAGCCCAGGACCAGAATCCCTTTCGTTACCCTGAGCGAAAATAAAACGTTTCTCTTTTCGCTGGGAATCTCGCCTCTCTCACTTTAACTGTCTCGGTCTCATTTCTTTTTTTTTTTTTTTTATTTGTCATTTCACCTTTTTTTTCCCTTTTTTCGTGTACCTTTGCAAAGTTCTTTCTGGTTCGCCGCGGCTCCAGCGGAATATTTATGTGCACCGTTTCGCGGTGCATTCCATCAGGAAAAAGCAGAGTGAGAGAGAGAGAAAATAAAAAATGGCCGAACGCTTACGGACTTTTGCAGATTCCTCGTGCAAATCGAAAAAGTTCACATAGTGTGGTCATTGACGTCCGTTAGGATGGTACCCCATTTACAGGATGCAGGGATTTCGTTGTACGAGATGCAGAAGAGGGGACGGCACGATTTAAATTGTAATTAGTCCCGGGACCAAGGATCCCTAAAATATGCGGAACACGCAGCGATTAATTAGAAGGTTCGTACAAATTCGCTCTGCGACTGTTTGCATGCTTTTCTGTCTCTCTGTCTGTATGTCTAACCACTACGTTCGTCCATCCGTCTGTTTATACCTGTTTCCTGTCTGACTGCTGTTTCCTGTCTTGATGCTGCTTTGCGGCTTATTTAGCGTTCCCTCTATTCATGGCCAACGATCATAGACGACTTTTCCCTTGAGTATTGTTCCGTAACCCCCTCTAACACTATTTGATTGCAATTATACTTATTTACTTGTGGAGATTGTGCACGCGGAGAAAGAGGTCAAGGGTCATTTATTAAAAATGCTAAAAAAGAAGGAAAGAAAATAAATTGGAGAATCTTGATTCAGTAGAAACAAGGATTTTTGGAAAATTCTATACAGCAGCTGTTCGCCAAAGGAAGTAATAAATTTTCCAAAAAAATTATTTTTTTGCAAATATGCTTTTTTTACATACGTGTTAGACGTCACTCGAAATGAACGTGCTTTTTATACGATAGTTGTATAAGGGTGGAAACCCTTATCTTGGTCCACTTTCTCAACTTATTTCAATCTGCAAGGGTCATTGATTTTTATGGACTCACCTTGCCGCCCCGTAAACTTCCAATATGAAGAATTCAGGGGATTTTTAACTTCCCTAAGGAAATCGGCAGGCACTTTACGTTACGTTATATCGCGAGGAAAATCGCTGGGCTGACTGAGAGGCGTAAGAATGAAAGGCGACAGGGGGTTGCTATCTCCTCATTGAGAAATAAAATTTTGTACACAGATATATCGGGTGGTGGCCGTGAAGATGGTAGCTGCGGTGGTGTACAGAAAAGATGGGAGGAGCTTAATGAAAATGAAAAAAAAAGCAGCAAGAGGGAATGACAAATCAGGGTGGAAATCCGTCGCGATTCTCGAGAGAGATGAGTCGAGTGTCGACTGTTAATTACGTGAACTTAATTCATTCAGTTTACTCACTGTAAATAGCCACAACGTAGGGGATGCTGACACCCACGCTCTTCAGATTTTTTGTAAGTTACATACGATGCTTACCTGAAAGAAAAAAAATCAATTTTGTTAAGAATCGAATGGCAATTAAATATTTGGCAATAAAGAAAATGGTACATGACTTGAAATTTGTGTCTATAGATATTTGATGTTGCACAAATTCGATATAGACACATTTTATATTTTTTATATAAAATACATACGGACTCGTGAATAAAGCCTCAACCCCATGGCACTGTACATACATCCCTTGTAGTAGTTATGAAAAATTTTGTCAACTTGACAAACGAAAATTCGCCATTCGAATAATAAATATAATGAATGCAAATGGAGATTCAGAAATTATCTCGGCGCAGCTTGAATCAAGTAAAATTACGAGTTGCTCGAGTATGGCTAAAGCGTTCAATTCGCGCCCCATTGGTTCTCAGAAAATATATTAAATCATATTCAATCGTAAATTTGGGACAACGAAGGTAGCTAATAATCTCAGGCATAATACTCAGAGGGTGCGAGGATCGAATTTAATGTTAATTGAAAATTCCATAACCTCGTCTTCCCTACTGGCTTCACCTGTGACATTTGCCAATCAATTTTGAATACCAAATTCTTTAATAAGCATTAATGACAGATCAATAGATCCGCAAAAATTCAATCATCCCCAGACCCACGGACCCCACCGACAGTGCCTGGCTATAACCCAAGTCCCACAAAATCCTTAACTAATATTTTTTTGGTATATTTGAATTTTTCAAAAAAATGTTTACATCACCTCGATACGTCTCTTTTCTACGAAATTGTTATGGATATCGACTGACAGATACATTTGAAATTTGCAATGTGTGTCAGCCGTTTCGAAAACGGGGCAAACTAGTTAGCCCCAGGACCGCCGTGTATAAACATAAACCCTAGTTAGCGCCGGAGTATAAGCTCTAGTTAAGCTGCGAGTTAATCGTTTGTTTAGCCCGGCGCTCTATATTTAACGCTTTGCTTGCAACGCGTCACCCTCGAACAAACAGGCCGACGGAATCAAAACGTTCTAGAAGGCCGACGCCGAGGTCCGTCGCGCTCGATGGCCTCGAGGCGAAGAAAGAAGCAGAAAAGGAAGAGGAAGAAATAAACGAGAAGATACCACACTATTAATACAACCTAACCTACCGCATGTTACGCAAAGTACAGTCACGCCGAAGAATAATAATAGATCCAAAAAAAAAGGGATCCAAAATAGCCGTATCGAACGCACAATAATTTTTATCAAAATTTCTTCAAATTATATTTAAATCAAATAAATTCCAGCTTCTGCCGTACTATGCCCAGTCTACCAATAAAATATTATTAACGCTAAGACCAACGTTAATTGTTCTGTATGGGAACCTCAAAAAGTTATGTAAAAAGGGTAAATACACCTACCAGTAAATTGTTCGTGGTACCAGTAACGATATGTAAAGTGTGCGTAGTCTGTGAATATTGGCTGCTGAACATTGCTAGATGGTCCGTGAGTTGCGATATACGTGCACACGTACTATCGTTAGACTCCAGCCGGTCGCTGGGCACAGGCTCAAGCCCACCATAAATATCATGTTAAACGGGCTCGATTTACTGTCCCAATAATGGTCGAATACCTGGGACTGTCTGCAGCGATAGTCCATGGACGTTATGCAGGACCTCAGTGAGGCGCATAAGAAAGGCTGATTGTCAAGTGCCGATAGGGGTAGGTGGACTTTACGATTCTCATGAAGGTTCGCCAACCAATGAAAGTTCACTGGGTGTATCGAAGTTACTGGTAAAAGGATCTTGGACGGCAAGCGCTGGTTCGTGCATATAAATAAAAGTGGAAAACGAAGAGAAAAAAGTACGTTCAAAAATCTGTCGACGAAGGGACCGGCTGGGGTATCGATAACACCTTGATGAGGGCGTCAGTTCATCTTACCCATTGAATCCCATTAATTAGTCAGTGTCTGCAGTGCCTCTCTTTGGAGACCGCAAATAAAGGCCCCCGACGCATTTGGCTACCAGGGTAAATAAGACATCAAACAATTTAACCGAATGAACTCGGAGTCCGCGTCAACGTATCGACTAGTGGATGGAGACTTGTCGGGATGAACTAATCCCGGACCTAACCTATCTAACTAACTAACTAACTAGCTCTGGTTAGCCATTCGGCTATCATCCTCTCCTGGTAGCACTGACTGGGCAGGGCTTATACCTTGACGAGCCCGGTTCCAGGTAACGACGAAGGGGTGGGACTTTGGCCAATCGCGGAGAACCCAAAGTCAAGGGACGGCGTGTGCCGGTTGTTTTCCAAGGAGACAACAACTTCATTAGGCCGTTCCTCCGCCCGTTTCCACTCTATCATTCCTTCATGAATATGTATGCCAGGAGAGAGGTGGGAGGTCTTATAGAGATTGCGATAGAGTGAATGAGTGGGTCTGTAAGTCCGAGGGGTATTGGACTGGGTCAGAGAGCAAGAAGATGAAGATGGAAAACGGGACCAGGAGTGGGAGACCCCCTGGTCTATGCCATGAGACCAATCATGGTTCCAAGTGGGTACCGTCGTAAAGATGTCGGCTGAGCTTGTAAGGTTCTCGGCGCTAGTCCTCAAGTGACTGGTAAGGTTGGAATGCGTGACCAAGAGGGGTACCGGGTCTAAGAGGTTTAGGGACCAATCAGGTACGTGAATATTGTCGACTGTGCATTTGGAATATACCTATCGCCATTTGGTTTATCGATGTCTCTATTATCCTTCGTCCTTGGCTGCCTTCGGCAGGAACCGGTCCCTGTAGACGTAATGCTATTTGAAGAGGTAAGACGGTATTGTATCTATGTAGCTGGGTAAGATGCTTGCCTATCTAATGTTACTTATTGGAACAGAGTTCATGGACGTTCGAATAGAATTTCAGGAATCGATGACTCTGCAGATTCTATTTTGTTGTTAGCACTGTGGATTCTCGAGATCGTTTGTAAAGTAGTCACTGCTACCGATATGGTGCGGTAATTTATTTATTTAATGAAAGTTTTTATTTCCAAGGATGATCAGCACGGTTGTTATTAATGAAAATAGTGAAAAGTCTAAATGTCTTAATAATTATAGATTTATTTCACGGCTCATTCTTAAAATTCAATCCGGTAAATCCCACGGATGTACCAAAGTGGTCGAAAGCAGTACCAAACACCGATCCATCTGGCTAAGGAGATTAAAACCACATCCGCTCGGCATTTCCCAACGGTCTCAAGATCTTATTCACAGCATCACCGGTAGCAACACACCTAAACGCATAAATTCCTACCTAGAGTCCAGAACCCGGACCTTTTCGAGTATTCCGAGATGTCTCGTAGTCTCACCTGATCCATCATAGAAATAGACGAGGTGTAGCCATTACCGGTTCTGCGGATTTAGACGGTGACGTCACTGGACCGTCTCTACTCTGATTGGCTGGCCACTCGCTGCCCACGATGCTTTTACGTTTTAACCGTTGCATCGATTGTTTTCGAGCTAGATTTCGCGCCAAAAATTCGGCGTGACAGACAATTTGAATCGTGTGCAATAAATGAATCTAAAATTGTTTTAGATTTTATTACATAAAATTTCTGTGGTTGATTAAATAAGTATATGCTTTATGTATTAATTGTTGATATTAAATAAGGTATTTATTTCAGTCCGGGCTTAGATTATTTAGCGGTTGCAATTTTGCATTAATAAATTAATAAATAATAATAAAATTAAAATTAGTCGAAATGCAAATTATAATAGAAACACATGTTCCTTGATTATTTCAAACAAATTGTATGGTTAGCGCTGAAACATGAGATCCGTCCGAAAAATGAAGAATTCGTGTTCGAGCCTTTATGAAATATTTATCCTTTTCTATTTTGTTCTTATCAATTTTTCATCTTTCCATTAGTTCATTCGAAAAGAGTTCGAAAATTCTTTTGCCACGATTATATTTAATTGGTCGAACATTATCTGTATATTTTCATCAAGCAAAATTCATAAAAACTTATATAACATGTACGAAATTATTTTGATGGCGCACGGAAGTATTTTTTTTTCGTAAATATTAGATATTACTTTGTAAATTAATCAACGCGAAAAATATAGGAATAGAATATTTTTGTATCGTCTTCTTTAAACTTTCACTAGATTCTACAGACTTATAATGTACGAAAAAATTCTTTTATGCGTGTCTTCGTTTTAATTAATAGATTTACATATATACTTTATTTTTGTACCATGTACGTCCTATATAGCGTGTCCATACGAAAATTTGTTTTATAAAGTACAGTGTCAAGGTATTATATAAATAAAATGAAGTAGTTTCAATATAAAAATAGTAAGTCCGTTATAGAGGATCGAAGTGATTCCTTCATTACGAAACTGATTCGCTGTCAGTGTGCTACCGCAATATAAACTAGTGGCAAGCGAATTAGAACTGAATTTAAAATTGATTACAGGAGCAGCACCTCTCTATAACTTCGAAATGCGAACCAGAGATGAGTAGGGAGATGCACAACGCTACGGCTTTAGGCGATACCAAAATCATGGCGCTAAATTGGAGCGGCGGGTCTGGAAGTACGATTTTGTGATCATCGCTTCCATCGACAATGCGAATCCCGTCGTAGCTGAGCTAAACGTGAACACGGCCGCGTAGGTTGGCGGGCAGAGGTTCTCCGCTACTCACTGCTGGTTCCTAAAGCAACCCTTAGAACAAGGCCGGGAACTTCTCAAGACCTATTGAAAAAGACTATTGTTGAAAAAGTTTTAAGACATTTTTGAAAAAGTTTAGTACCAACTTGACACCCGTGTAGCACCTGAATTTTTACTAAATATTATTAGAACTTGAATTACTTTCAAAATTTATTCAAAATATAAAATTGAAGATAAATCAAAATTGAATTGAAATTGTAGAATATTCAAAATAAATTGCGTTCAAATTGAAATAGTAATAAATTAGGTGTTTGGAACATTAAGATAATTAATTAAATCAATAAAGTAAAATATGAACACTTAGAAATCGAAAATTTTGAATTTTTTTCTTCTTCATTTCTTCTCTACATTTATAACTCTTTTCCTTACTTTTCTACTTTTTGACTTCTCTATCTCCCTTTCTGATTTCTCGTTTCACTCTGTTCCCTCTCACTTTCCATTGTGCTTGTCTTGCCTGTTCTATTCCTTTGGTCGGGTCGAGCAGATTAATTCAAGTAGTCATATAAGAGTAGTCACCCTGTTAGTGCAGCTAGACGCAAAGACCATGGTGTCGGAAAAGGAAAGTTCTTTGGAAAAGGAAAAGTTCAAAGTGGTAATATATAACATACAATAGGTATATTATAGTGGCGATATATTTAATATATATCTCTAATGGTATTGTTATTGCTAATCTCTTGCAAACCATATATGTACGTCTGTACTTCGTATGCTGTATCATTATTGCGTTTCTCAAATAAACTATCTTTAAACACTTATAATACGTGGATATTCTTTTGCCCTACACAGCATCCTTCTCCTCTACCTTCTGCCTTATGCTATGACTTTTCAGCTATGCCCCACTTTCCCGACCATTATTTCCATTCCACCTCTACCGTAATATCCATATCCTGATATCGCTTTCTAACATAAAATGATTCCGTATGCAATTTGAAAATAAACTCTTCGAAACTAAAATGGGTCAGTTCTTATTAAAGAATTCACATTAGTTCTAATTTTCGCCGATAAGGGGGCAGCACCTTCTGGGCATGATAAGTAGCGCCATCTTTGAGACAACTAGTAAACTTTTGTTGGGAAAATTTTTGAAATTTTAGTTCCGTATATCAACGATAGGAGGCGCTTCAAAATGTCGATTTTCTCAGAAAATCTTACAAATTTTAGTTCCGTATATCAACGATAGGGGGCGCTTCAAAATGTCGATTTTCTCAGAAAATCTTACAAATTTTAGTTCCGTATATCAACGATAGGGGGCGCTTCAAAATGTCGATTTTCTCAGAAAAACTTACAAATTTTAGTTCCGTATATCAACGATAGGGGGCGCTTCAAAATGTTGATTTTCTCAGAAAATCTTACAAATTTTAGTTCCGTATATCAACGATAGGGGGCACTCGAAAATGCCGATTTTCCCAGCAATAGTTTACTAGTTGTCTCAGAGATGGCGCCACATATCATGCCCAGGAGGTGCTGCCCTCTTATCGGCGAAAATTCGAACTAATGCGAATTCTTTAATAAGATTTACTCATTGAAATTTCGACGATGGGATTTTTAACTTGAATTCGGAATTATTTTATCGGAGAAAGTTCACTCGTTCACTCAGAGATGGCGCCACATATCATGCCCAGGAGGTGCTGCCCTCTTAGCGGCGAAAATTCGAACTAATGCGAATTCTTTAATAAGATTTACTCATTGAAATTTCGACGATGGGATTTTTAACTTGAATTCGGAATTATTTTATCGGAGAAAGTTCACTCGTTCACTCAGAGATGGCGCCACATATCATGCCCAGGAGGTGCTGCCCTCTTATCGGCGAAAATTCGAACTAATGCGAATTCTTTAATAAGATTTACTCATTGAAATTTCGACGATGGGATTTTTAACTTGAATTCGGAATTATTTTATCGGAGAAAGTTCACTCGTTCACTCAGAGATGGCGCCACATATCATGCCCAGGAGGTGCTGCCCTCTTAGCGGCGAAAATTCGAACTAATGCGAATTCTTTAATAAGATTTACTCATTGAAATTTCGACGATGGGATTTTTAACTTGAATTCGGAATTATTTTATCGGAGAAAGTTCACTCGTTCACTCAGAGATGGCGCCACATATCATGCCCAGGAGGTGCTGCCCTCTTATCGGCGAAAATTCGAACTAATGCGAATTCTTTAATAAGATTTACTCATTGAAATTTCGACGATGGGATTTTTAACTTGAATTCGGAATTAGTTTATCGGAGAAAGTTCACTCGTTCACTCAGAGATGGCGCCACATATCATGCCCAGGAGGTGCTGCCCTCTTATCGGCGAAAATTCGAACTAATTAAAACTGACCTCCCACTGAAGTTTCGACGACGTGATTTTCAAATTACATTTGAAATCATATTATCATAGAAGGTAGTATTGATGAAGAAAAGCGAATACAAAATATGGATAATATAGCAGAGATGGAATGGAAAATGGAGCACAGCTAAAAAGTGGTTTTGAAGCATATGGGAGGAGAAGAAGAATGATGTTAGGACGGAGGAGAGTAAGCGAGAGACAGAACTCATTCCTACTCTGTAATATTCGCAGGTTGGAGAAGAATATCAATGTGTATAAGTGTTTAAAAATGATTTATTCGACAATCGCAATAATGTTACAGTATGCAAAGCACAGATGTACATATACACAGTCCGCGAAAAATTAGTAGTATCAATGCCATTAGAGATACATTAAAACGTGTCACTGCACTGCACTGCACTGCATTATATAATACGCATGTGGTATGTTATATGCGCTACCATTTTGGACTTTTCCGTTTCCAAAGGACTCTTTAACAACTTAGTTTTGAAGGATATATTTAGGAGGAGAGAGATGGAGACAAAGGAAAGAATAGGAAACTTAAAAAATATAGTGGAAACGTTGAGTGGTAGCAGCCAGGGAAGATGTTGTTGAAGGAAAAAACAGGAAGATTGTTAAAAAGAAAGAGTGAAGACGAGAGATGGTAAGGACCGAGGGAACAAGGAGAGAAGAAATGAGGAAAAAGATAAATAAGAAAGTAAGGAATGAAATATAAAGAAATAAGGAAGTAAATAAGAAATAAATATAGGAAAAGTAAGACAAGCACAATGGAAACTGACAGAAAACAGAGTGAAAGGAGAAGACAGAAAGGAAGGTAGAAAGAAAGAAGTAAAGAAGTAGAAAAGTAAGCAATAGAGTTATAAAAGTAAAGAAGAAATAAGGAAAGAGATAAATAAGGAAGTAAAGAATGAAATATAAAGAAATAAGGAAGTAAAAAAGAAATAAATATAGAAACAGAAGATGGTTCGAAATGAATATGAGGGGTGCTTCCAAGAGACCAGTGTAGGAGACCGGCTCGAGGAAGAATAAGCGCTCCGAGTCCGGGCACTGCCTTAAACGCACCCCCCACCATCCGCCTGCTCCCACTCACCGAGTCCTGCGCGAAGAATTTGCGCGTACACAATTTTGGGCAACTTACAGTAATTTTCAATTTCTAAGTGTTCATATTTTACTTTATTGATTTAATTAATTATTTTAATGTTCCAAACACCTAATTTATTAATATTTCAATTTGAACGTAATTTATTTTGAATATTCTACAATTTCAATTCAATTTTGATTTATCCTCAATTTTATATTTTCAATAAATTTTAAAAGTAAATGAAGATCTAATAATATTTAGTAAAAATTGAGATCCTACAGGGGTGTCAAGTTGGTACTAAACTTTTTCAAAAATGTCTTAAAACTGTTTCAACAATAGACTTTTTCAATAGATCTTGAGAAGTTCCTGGCCTTGTTCTAAGGGTTGCTTTGGGAACCAGCGATGAGTAACGGAGAACCTCTGCCCGCCAACCTACGCGTCCGTGTTCACGTTTAGCTCAGCTACGACGGGATTCGCATTGTCGACGGAGGCGATGATCACAAAATCCTACTTCCAGAGTCGCCGCTACAATTTATCGCCATGATTTTGGTATCGTCTAAATCCGTACCGTTGTGCATCTCCCAACCCATCTCTGTGCGAACCATTTAAATTGGGAGTTCTGTCCCGGTGGCGTTGTTGCATATAGTGGCATCATGTTAACTTCGAACGTCACGTCATTGGACCTGGACCATCCGCACCAAAATGCGTTCGCTAGTGGCTCTATACCTTGTCTATTTGTATCACGATCTAATCAAGATGCAATCCATTCGCGTCAACTCGAACTCTTACATCTTTTACCAAATATTAAGTCATTCGACGTAGAGACCACCCTGAGCGAAATCTATCACGGGAGCTGACAGCTTTCGATTGACCCACATACGAATCGACAGTACCCAGAACCAGTTGGTTGTATCCCAGGAGTGCGAACCTATTGTGGTCGACAGTTGGATGGAGTTAGAGAGGTCGAAAGTGGAAAAGAAAAAAAAACCAATAAAATAAACCGGTCGCGATCAAAAACGGGTGATGGAGAAAAGGGATACCAAGAAAAGCATGAAAAATGAATGCATGACTCAAAATATAAATTGTGACCTGAACAAAACTAAGTGCAAAAATTGACAATGCCGTCACAGAATCCGATTTGTAGAAGATCTGGAGCTACCTCGGGTTAAGCTAGGTTATTTTTGGTTCCGCGTCTCTTCTCGACCCCTCTTCACTCCGAGCCACGCCCACGGGGCATCTCGTGCTGAGATACACGGATGACTTTTTAAAATGCGCGTTCCACGTGACACGTGTGTGTTGCTCTTAAACCAGATGAGACTCTGTGCCATGTTTAGACTGTAGCAGGGGAGTCGGCTACGGCGACATCATCCCCGACATCATCTTTAACATGCACGCTGGTAGGGACGGGGCTGATGGCGGCTTATCGCACTTTTTCCTCAAGTCTAGACCTTTTTTTGGATCATTCATCTCGACTCCGCCATTCTCGTTTTCTTGGCAATTTTCACGCGACGAAGGTATGCAACTTCCCGGGAACAAAAGATTGACCTGAAAAAGCTCTTTTAGATTATCATCATATAGCGGTAAGAGTTCCATCCCCAGCGGACGAGTAGACGAGGATGACCTCAGGTTTCAATAACGATTAGACGTTAACTACAATAACGGGCAGGGAGCGCATGGATATTGGTTTGGAGTGAAATACGATGATTGAGAAACTCGAAAATTGAGAAACTCGAAAATTGGTCTTTTTATTCTAGACAGTAAATTTTAAGAATTTTATGCAAAACAGGCTGGTAAATATTAGTGAAGAATATTTTAAGTGCCAAAGTAACAGGTCTTTCTCGATCGGGACGTCGTGGCTACTTGGTACAGGGTGTCGTAGTCGATACGTATGAAATGGATATGTATACGAATCAGCCTAGTTTTAGTTAGCTAGTCCATGACCCAAAAATTCCTGGCCGGTAGCGCACGATGAATTTAACGAAAAAGGAAGGAAATACATTCAGACTATGAAAAACGATAGTGACAACCTTAGGGATTTTTCTTGAGTCTTTTACAACGTCAAAATATATCGAGTGCCTTGGGAGTCTAGGGTGTATACTTTTAATAGATGGTTTAAGTAGTCTGCTTTGATTGCTAAAGAGGTACAGAGCCATCTGGCTGGTATTTAAAGGGGATGAAATTATTTCCCAGGAACTCGAAGATTGCGCTGACTTTGAGGAAAAAAAAAAGAAAAAAAACATCAAAAGCTATCACGACAGACGGTAAATACTAGCTGGTAGTTGATTACCGAGGTGGATTTGTTGAGACGATCGTAAATGATTTGACGCCTGCCGAAGAGAAATGAAGGAAAGGTAGGAGAAATGAAAAACGAGGAGCGACAGTCGATTTGAAAACGGAAGGAAATAGGACGTCAGTAATTTTTCAGGACACTCGGCACCGTTCGTTCCTCCTTTCTCGTGTGAACGAGAATTAAATTGGATTTCGAGTCATTTGATTGTCCATTTAATGGAGGAACCGGTAAAAGTGAAGGAAAGAGACAGGAGAAACTTGAAGCAGGTTGAGATGAGACGTCAAGGGAAAACTTGACACAAATTGAAGACGAATCTTAAAAAATTTTACGTAACGAATGTAAAAAAAAATTTTGGTCAATTAACGACTGCGCAAATCCAAGATGGTCGACGAGAAGTTAAGAAATAAGAGGTGATATTTACTGGTTACGTTTTATACTTTTTCTCAATCGACGTTCATAAAACGTATTAACTATTCGACTGAGTGAGTAGCGAGATAAAAAAAAGAGAAAAAAAAACGAAAAGTTGTAATTCGATAATCACAGTCCTAAAAGAAGTTATCTCGTACCTCGTTCGCCGGGCAATTCGAACGATCAACCAAGTGCTCGGTTGGTTCTGTTTAAAATGTTTCTGGATCCATTAAAAGTAATCCCAGCGACGTACGTACTTTTCAGCTGGTGTGTACCTTGCAGAGGTCAATACCGATAAGATATGGAAAAGGACGTTGAAATTCCAAAGGGATTCGAGAAGTGGAAATTACGACTAGGAAATTTTAGTAACTTACCTCCAGTCAAGTGTCACGTTAATCAGTACAGTGGTAAAAGGATATGTTCAGCTGCTCCAAGGTATGATTCGACAGGGAAATTAAGACATCTCCCTCAACGGCACTATTTAGATAGAGTGTGAGATTAAGACATTGGAAACGGAAATCATCCAAAAATAGATATTTATAAATTGTTGGATTAATAGAGAAATATGAATACCTTACGAAAGAAATAAATGATCAACGTGGATTTTTTGAGTAAAATTAAAAAAGGGGTAAAAATAAACATTATAAAAAGTGAATAAAAAATTACGTACCTTCACGTGAAATCGAACTCAATCACTGTCTAATTAACATATTTATGCGAACTGCGTAAAGCTGGCTAAAAAATTATCACGATACGAGCAGAGTGACGATTTTACCTCAACGACGACAAATACGTATTTCGGTTATATATACATATATATTTTGTAAATAATTAAACGAGTAAGGGAGGGTAGTGACAGCCAGCGAAAGTCTGGAATGAAGAAATTTTTTAAATTACAAAATCATATCTTAATTTAGCCGCTTCGACGTCGTGCTGCGAAACTTTTAATAAAGTTGGCACGGCCGTACACGGTTGCTACAAGGGAGTCAATCAAAGAAAAAGAAAAAAAAAAAAAAAGACCTTTTTAAATTTTCTTCAAGAAACTGATTTTTGTCAGGCAACTGGAGAGAGAGGAGAAAAAAATCTGTCTCGTTCATTCGTTACGAGTTGACAACTCCACTCTTCTGGAAGACCATAGAATTCTCAAAAATAAAAAAATATCCCCGCCTTAACAAAATCCAAAAATCCTAAAATTCTAAGAAACCCACTAAGTTATATTTATGTTCTGTGAAACCGTTAGCCCATTCAGCATTGTATGGGAAGACAACCCTCACTCGAAGATTCTCTAAGCACTCCTAACACTAAAACCTCTCTCGTATATCCCAAGTTAATAGGCGGAAGTGGTACTAGGAAGTCTCTCGACAGCGAGAACACTTATGGCAAGAACCTGCGTGCTAGAGCAGATCCTAGGAAATTATTTGTAGTTTAATTAAATCTGGTATTTACACATTTGGAGATTCTCACTGTCAGAGGGTAGAAGGATTAATCATTATACAGAATACGTATGTAAGCACGTGTATCAGTGTAGATGCAAATAAAAAAAAAACGTCCATCAAAAAGTGGTGTCCTCCAAAATATATAAATATATACATATACTCATTTCCTCATATACCATTTCCCAGTCCCGATTACCAACCCTAAACCCCGCACTCGCGAATCTCGCGTGAAATAGTTTTATGAATTCTGGTAAACAGCGCGGAAAACGAAGTAATCTCCAAGTTTTGCGGTCTGGCCCCCCCGGTTTATTTTCCACTTCGGGTCCGTTAAGCACGCGTAGATGAGTGCCTTGAAAAATTTCCAATTACCGACTTAACTCCCCAGGAATTGCCAATGGCGGAGATAATGATAGAGAGAGAAAGAGAGGAAATGACGCGGAAGATGAAAAAAAGGGAAATAAAGGGGTAGAACATTTTTAATTTAACAAATAATATACGAAGAACGTGACACCGTGTACACTCTACTACGTTACTACGATTCTCAAAGTGCGATTTCTTCCGGCACTGAAAATTACGATCCATTCGAGTAAGGGCGGATCGTAAAGCGTGCGCTGCAAGCAGCCAACTTGATAAAGCACCGAAGATTCGTCAGGATAGAGATCGAGACATTCTGGTGAACGATCGTGGTAGGAGCATCAGCAAGTAATATGGGAGGAAGATGAACATAAAAGACATTGGAAAATAAAAGTGTTCTGTTTTTGCATGAAATTCTCGTAAATTTACTTTCAAACCGGAAGTTCAAATTTTACTAACCGTATCTCATGTTTCATTACGCATATATAAATATCATCCTAAGTATCTGCCTATGCATAATTACCACGAAGAAACATGCGAATGTGCGATGGAAAAGTAAAATAGTACTTTTTTGAAAGAACAAGTAAAAATGAGAGAAAAAAGTGCAAATACGAGAAGCTTTCAATAGCCAATGAATTCCGAGGTCGAAATTAACCGAGCGGAAAAATAGTTTTGGAAACGACGGAAATCGAATTCGGGATCCGCACCCACCTTCCGGCACGATGACGCAAGCGTGGGTGGCTCCGTAAGGAATAGGATAGTGAAAACGTAAAGTAAAACTGTGGCGAGAGAAAATAAGGTGGAAAAAGTTAGATGAAAGCAGTGAAGGAAAGAAGAATGAATGAAGGAATGTGGAGGCGAGTTAAACCGGTTTTATGGTTTCAGCCTTGTAAACGTGTACGTAAATATAAGAATGTACGTTCGTAAGTGAATGATATAGATTTTGTTCACGGAACGAAAGATCGTCAACCCTTACCAAGACCAGGTGCCGTTGAGCATAGATATATTTTAAAAATCAAAAATAAAATTTAAAAAATTTTGTAACCGTTCCTCAGTTCGCCATTGGTTGTCTCCGTGAAGTTTAAAATAGTCATAAAAGTCAAAAACGTCTTTTCCACCTATTCCCTGGTAATTCCCAGGATTCGTCTCGGTAACAATTTCCACGCTAGATCCCACTGTAAAATGGTAACAGTCAACCATTCCCAGCAGGATCCAAATAACCACGGGTTCCGGATGGAATATCCGGTGCAAAAGCGAAAGCCTGAAAACTCCCAGTAGCCCGTCCTTTAACAGAGCCACGGATGCCACCGCAGAAACGGGAAATAAAAGGTGTCAGACCAGGATTCAGTTAGGTTTTTCGCCATACGGATTCATCCATAATTTCCCTTCAGATCTCAGCAAAGCAGCAGGAAACTTCAGTTGTTTTGTTAATTCGTTGGTACCATTTCAAAATTTTCTTCCTCAACATTGGCAAATACGTAAAATCCACTTGCTAGTATGCATACTCGATCTAATCACGCGTTAATGTGGCGCAACTTCCTACGGGAGTGCCAACGAATTTCTAGCTCCGTCGGTAAGGTAGGTAACGGTGGTTCAGGTTACAACTAAGAGATGATACTAACGACATGGAGTGTCGTGGCTGGAATGAAGAAGGTGAGGCAGGCCAACAAATGGTGCCAAGTGGCAACTTCTCTTGTTAGGAAACAATTAAGAAATGCAGTGTTGCAACTGCTGCCGGGCTGCAGCCTGCTGCAATTTTCTCGCCGGCGGCATGTGCGATCCTTTTTTTTTTATTTTTTCTATTCTTCCCCATTCAAACTCTGTCACTCGCGAGGGCAGTACCGACACTCTTACCGGCCGTGGTTCTGATCTGAGCTAACCTAGATATAATACAAAGAATTTTTTAAAATGTTATCACTGAATAAATATATTTCAAAGTTAACGGTAAGGGTAGAAAATCTGATTGGAGAAATTACAAAAATTTCTAACGCGTGACCCTACAATATATTCCTTACACTTTAATCATTTCTACCAACTGCAATTCGCAACTGGAAACTTGACGAAACGCGAGCTTCCGCTTCTTAGCGTACCAAACAGATATAGGTATAAGCCCATGAGATTTCATGGAGCCATGCGGTCTTGTTACGTTGGTACAGGTAGTTACGAGGGGTGATTCTCGACCCCTTGGTCGCCCATTACAAAGCATTAACCGGTCCTGTCGACTATTACAAGCGAATCAACGGTTATAGTAATTCTTTCCTGGCGCAGCGACGTTTTCAGGCCAGGCCCGCCAACTTCAAATTACCCTTTGTTCACTTCCGGCAATCACCCTCGGATACTGTGCATACCGTCTCCTCACGATTCTATTTAGTATCCTTCTTTATGGCCCTAAGGGATTTTTAGTTACCCTGTCAGCAAGAACCTGGCCAGGTAGATAGACAGGGGCGTCCAGGTACGAAGGGTGAATAAGTAGGTAAAATTTTTTTCAAAATATGCTTACTAAGAATTTTCAAATTCCCCAGGTATAAGGATTGGTGACTATGTGGCCCATGTGAAATATATATCCAGAAGTGCTGTCGATAATTTTGAATTTCAATTTTGCAAACTTTTATACTGCAATAGGAGGAATATATTTTTCGAGTTCTAAGGTGCAATCTGTAATTGCATGGGTATTGGTATATGGTAGTTGGGAATTCCAAAGGAGGCGAATACCTGCATGCAAACCGAAGAACACGCACGCGTCTGATTTACGCAGCTTGGAAAAACGCTAGGCGGGTTATAAAACGTTGCGGAAACGTGGCTCATGAAATTTCAATAAAATTGTTACCCTCGACGAAAACTTCTTCTGCCTCTAGTTACACTTCGGCCGTGGAATACGTGGTAACTGCCGTATTCTTAAAATAAATTCCCTAGGATGCACGTGAGCAGGGAAAAATCGATAGCAGTCAGTTGCAAGTGATACGCGAGACAAATGGTAAAGTCCAAAGTTTATAATGACTTTCAAACGTAATAAATTAATCAGCATTAATTGTGTATCCAATCAAATTTCAATATTCATAATAATGAATGAAAACTATAGACATAATTAAATGAACGACAACGACCGATCTTCCTCTTAATTGAGTCATCAAGAAATTATGGTTCATCAATTTCATAGCAGACTCCAAGAGAAAACATGTGATGACCACGTGGTGCCTGACCTACATCAACCACATGACTCCCACGTTTTACTTCAGAGTCCGGACCTAATAAAACTGACATAAAAAAATAATGGGAATTTAATACTAATTTTCAAAAAAAAAAATTTTTGATTGTAAGAGTCTGTCAATATTTTGGAAAATCAATTCAATTTCATCAAGCAGGTCGTTTTACGGACGGCGATACCGTGACGCTCTTCAAAATTTTTTTTTTCCTTCAACAACCAAAACGCCATCGCCATTTCAGATAAAGCGAGATTCAATTTCCTTCTTGGTTAGTAGAAAAAAAAAAGATATGCATTTTGCTGCGGGTAGATACCACTGCCATGTACCAAGAGGTAGTAGGGGTTGGCTCCAAGATAACTTTGGAATACGTGGAAAAGCTACCCTTCGCCGAAGAGTGAATGTACAACCCCCACGATTTCATCCGGCGATGCCAGGGGTAGTGCCAGGGGCAGAGCCAGGGGTAGCTTCACGAGAAAGAGGGTAGATGGGTGTATCCGTGTCCCAGCCTCTCTAGTACCATGGAAACAACGTATAACAGCGTCTAAACTTTTGCAAGTACCGAAAAGGCACGAAGACAAACCCGAGGTATCCCGAACGAACGAAAATACGAAGAGGCGCGATTAGGTGACTAACCCTCTATTTGCTAACGTGCCCCGAAACTTTCGGATAAGCGTTTATACGCGTGCTTATTGATACAGCCCAAGCAATTAGCCCGTCTGGGTATTGTGTACCCTAGGATTATGAAGACCCGTTTCCATGCGAGATAAGTCCAAGCGGAAGAATCGGAGCGACGTTAGAAGAATAGTAACGAGCCCATAAAAATAATGAACGATTAGTGCAAATGAATCCTCCATAGTTCCTGACCAACACACACAATCTACAAAGGAAAGTCCGTAAATTGAAAATCAACCAGAATAAAAATTTTGAAAAATTTTACCAAATGAAAAAAAATGCTTAAAACGAAATTCAAAGCGCAAAGGAACGACTGAACTTTTGCGGCTATGAAAAAGTCATGTCGTTATGGGACCAACATTTTCCTCCATTAAACGTTCAGGCTTCGGGATATCTCGGCGGGGCATTACGGTCTCATTATCCTTTTCCAGTAAAGCGTCTACGACGAGACCCTACCCGCTACGAGAATACACGTCTGCACAAAGCGTCGCGACGCCTCTTGCGAATTCCACGGTTACCGAGAATGCTTAGAGACTCTCAGTCTCTCTCTCTCTCTCTCTCTCTCTCTCTCTCTCTCTCTCTCCCCCCATCCCCCTCTCCCACTATCTCACGAAGAGAATGAGTCAACGAGCAGTAACCCTACTGGGACATAAAACAGACTACCGCCTTTATAGGAAACTTCGTCGCGTAGGCATTTGCACCTTTTTCATTTAACTTTTACAACAGCCAAATAATAAGAAAAGACAGAGATGATCTTCGTCTCCTTAAGCGATTTCGTTTTACGTTATTACGCGTGCAGTGTATATATAATGACATACGAGTCGATGCGTGCATCAGGGAGGCGTCCATCGACGTCGGGACGGATTTTCCATGCCGAAAAAGCGTCGAGCTTCCCCTTTCGGTGTTTCTATGTTTGCTGAGCGCTGACACGTTTATAAATGGAAACGCGGCGTTTCCGTCTCTTCGGGAGACGAGTCGCCGGGTACTGTTGTTATTATTATTACTATTATTACGCTATTTCCAGGATAATCGTTCGTGAACGAGAGAAGCTGTATTAAGGCTTTCTCTAATTTATACATGTTTTTACAAATTCGAATATACACGACGGATGTAATTAATGGGATAATTAATGAAATAATTGCTACTGGCAATGTACGCAAACTACGTTACAGTGATCAAAATGGTGATTTTAGATTGAACTTTTGTACCTATTAAAGCGAACTTGTATTGAAAATGAATTTTTTAAGTTTCCCGTACTACGTGCATTTATAGTTAATAAAATAATTTACCACTGTCCAAACAATTAGGACCAAGTACCCTTAAGCAATTGGTATGGCGCCTACGTTTAGCATGCTGTGACGCAAATGACAAACCGCTTGAATCACTGTCAACCGCCAGGATTAGTTCGATGTTTCTACAGGGTGATTCAAAATCAGCGGAACGGATTTATGGGTTACCTAACCAGACCCAAGCCACCGACCCTCATCTGGTGCCATTATCGGCGAAGGTGGCTGCCAATCTCGTAGCAGATGTCAAAGTCCTCGAAAGCCCATAGAAAGCAGCATGGGACGAGTCAATGGCAAATGAATGGAGTAAGATTGCCAGATATTCGCATAAGTGCAGTACCGGTTTTCACGTATGGTATGACGTCAGCGTTCACTCAGGTCATTAGTACGTCTTGTAGGAAACGTCGGAGGACGTTGAATGTGGAAAGTGGGGAAAGAGGAAAAAAATGGCAGAGGGAAGAAAGTGACGTCACGAGGGACAAACATCCCTTGCGTTTCCCTCTCGTACTTTTTAATCTTCGATTCTTTAGGTCCCTGACCAAAGAGGGGAGAGATCGCTGCCCTCTCGAGGTACATCTACCGGGTCTCCTACTTCTGGTTACTTTTCTCTATTTTTGTTTCCCCTAGCCAACTCTTTTCTACTCAAGTACCCGGACTTTGGTCTCTTACTCCACGATTTCTGTCCCTTTCTCATTTGGAGGGACCATCGGATCGGGACGGAAACTGGGGCTCCTTCCGGGCAAACGTCACTCAAAAATTTCACTCCAGAGTCTCGATGTCGGTTTGTGGCCGAATTACGAACTCACGTAGGCCTAATTTCCTTTGAGGATCCTCACAGAGAGGGGAGGGCTTAAATTGTTTTTTGATAAAAAATAATTTTGCTATTTTCAAAAACTGTCGCGCTACTCCCAGACGCATATGGAGTATTTGCTCATTGGAAAACGTCATTTCCGCAGTTTATTTAACTGGGGTAGTCAAAGACGGGGGAGTGTCGAAAAAAGAGAGTAAAAATATTCAAAATGTACTTCTCTTCGAGATTCTTTGCGCTTGGTGTGACACGTGAACTTGTGTGATGTTGACTGAAGACTAAATGAGGTAAAAAATATAGGAAAAGGGTGTTACAGAAAATATTTTGAAAAATGATATAAATTCAAGAGAAACAAATTGACGTACGAGGTGCACGAGGAAAATTTTTAATTTATAAAAATCAATCTGGTCCTGGATCTATTCAAAATTCCCCAGATAATTTCCTGTGTATCGACAGCGATACCAACTGTATTTCACGGAGATATGCGCGTGTATATATGCTCGCAAATTGGATTAATGGATCGGTTTGAGAAGCGCGTCGGAATTAATATCCGTTTGGTTAGTTACCAGAGATCCGATACGAGGGCTTACGATTGATCATCCTCCTATAATACTCCAGATACACCGGGTTTCACATACCAAATATGGTACATTAGGGACCTTGAATAAAAATTCTAAGAAAAAAAAAATTTTTAATATACCAAAAATTCCATAAAACCCACAAAAATCTTCAACACCGTGCAATAAAACAATTATTGACATTACGCAACCTTATCAATTTTTTTGTCAAATTTGTAATAACTCTATCGTATAAAAGTGAATCGATGCAACGGAGCAGGAAGGCAAACTAAGAAAAATAATCTTTCAGTATATTTCCCTGGTTTGAAGCACCTCGTTAAGAAACACAATTGACAAGTGTGTTTCGTGGCTGTAAAGATCTAGTGTGCTTTCTCATTCTCTGTCTGTTCTCGCCAACGTACTAAATTCAATGTACATTGTTGATATAACGTGGAATAGGTATGCTGGAAATTGGTACTGAGAGATCCTACCAGTGAGATATACCCGGTGAGCGTAGAGTAAAGGAACGGAGTGAGAAAAGGTCCATAGGAACAACGCGGGCCACATCTCTCAGCATCCACACACACCAGCCATTCCACATTCCATTCGACGCTGCTCTCCCTCGGCACTATAATGAAGTCAGTCCCAGCATCTAAACCCCAGTAATATCGTGTGGCAGCGCGAAGATAATATTGGTGATGTATGCCAATGGGTTTTTGAAAGTACTTTTCACATAGCTGTATTATCATTGCGTATATAAAAATATTTCCGTGTATAATCCCATGGGTAATTTAAAAAAGGACCTCAAATATTTAAACGATCGTACAATATAGATATAAGAAATTAAAATTAGTCCAAAAGTATACGAGCATGTTAGATACAGAGTTTGAATTTTGAAAATTATAAAATTTCATTAAAAAATATTTTTCTCAGCTACCCACATGGTCCACCTACAGTTATCAGACAGATAAACGTAGATCAGACAAATGGAGTGGGCTGAAAATAAATGTTGATTTATTAAAAAATCCCATTTTACCATCTGTGTCACGAGGGATTTAATTTTTTGTATTAGAGAATTTATTTTAAAAAGTCAAAAAATCATTAAAAATCTTAACCTTTATGATGACGCAGATGAGAACGTCCGCAGCAGGGCTGTTCGAAGTAAGCGTGTCCTGCATGAGCTCCTGCCGGCCTATTCGCCAGGACTCCAAGCTGGCAGAGAACAGCTGCCAGAACAGCTGCCTTCACAAGCACCATCACATCCGGTAATTTTCGACGCATTTTTCTCGACCCTTCGCAACACATTCAACAAGAATATCCAGGTAGGAGCAAATCGTCTTCGACAACGACAAAGCTGCACAAGAATTCACCGATAGCCAAAATAAGCCTCGGTCCTATTTCTTTAGACCGTTTGACCAATTTCTCCCTTTCACTTCATTTTCCGTCCTCAGACTTTTCGTTCTTTATCCACGCGAAGAAACGCAGGATGCTCTTGGCTCGTACTGATTTATTCACGCACGAAGCAGACTGGTCACGGCTCTAGACAATTTGGCCTTGAATTTTCTTGTGGCGTGGTTGTTGCCCTCCCGAGCAATGCGAGCAGACGGACATTCACCGGTTTAAAGTGCGTCGTCCGGTTCGCCAGGTATGAACTCGACTGCACTAGGTCTTTCGATGGAACAAAGGAATTCTGGTGGCAGGTAAAATCCGTGAGAAAAAAGAATGAGAGATAGAAATAAAGGAGAAGGGAAAAAAAGAATTCCCTGTGAACAGGAAAGACTCGGGCTTCCTCCTTCTGAGTGATGGAGCAAAAATTCTTGTTTTTTCTTTTCTTTTTTCTTTAACGAAAATCCACTGTTCTTCAAGCCCTGGTTAAATGCTGCGGATCGAATGCTCGAACGTCCAGGGCACTTTTCTGTACTGGATTTATCTTCTGTCAATGTTTAACTATTTCTTATCAGGCCACTATCGATATCACTGTTTATTCACAACAAGTATAGTATAATGCACACGGTACGTTACCACTTTTCCTAGTCACAAAGGATCATTGCGTCACCGTTTCATATCCCACTCGGAGCACCGTGCAAATCGTTAAATAAATTCGGACGAAATGTAACGTGTAAACGCGACGAAAATCTTGACGGCTGTCATTGAATTTTGTGGTTTACGGTAAATTAGAAAATCGACGGCAACTAAATATAAAGGAAGGTACCCGTCGCGTAATGTCACATTTGGTTCACGAGCTTGGTCGACGCTTTGATTATTTTTGATAATCAACAAATGACTTCTATCGAATGTACATCGTCGGAGTTTTTATTGTTGATGATCATTTGTATTTTTCACTCGATACTCTACTTACGTTACACGCATTTATTGTATTTATTGTTAAGGTCATGTGAGAGCGACTATCGAGACATGGCTTGAGGATGACACGCGTTTATTTTCGATTATTCCGCAGCACAGCACGAAACGATCCTCCACTTCGAGAGGCCGCGGCAGAACTGTTACCCTCTTTCATGGCTTGCCGCGTTGAAGCCGTTTCGGAGCAGCTCGGCTATCCTCGGCTGTTTCCGCTTCCGACGCCTGTACTCGCTTCACGGACTATATAATCCACGTATACCGTCCAATCCGAATTCTCGACTACTACCAAGTGCACCACTCTCCTATGGCTATATCCGAATGGGTTTATAAGGGTGAATATTTTGCTAACTTTGAAGAAGATGATAAATTAATTAAATTAATGATTTATAATTATTAAAAAAATACAATTTTTAGTTTACCGATAAAAGTTGACTTAAAATAGTAATAAATTAATATTTTTTTAATTTTCAGATTTTTCACATTTTTTTTCTCACTTTTTTCTCAGTGTTATGTATATGGTAGGTGCAGCATTTCTTCTTTCTTTCTTTTTTTTTTCTTTAAGGAAGTTGTAAGACGGAGTCAAGCGGATATGAATAAGTCGATATGCTAATGCGAAACCCCTCTTGTAGTTGAATAAGACGTGGTAAGGGGATGAAGTTATGTACAGCATCCGAGAAAGTACAAAGTCCAGATACAGTTTTGTTACTGGTTTTCTACGGGACAGCGAACACTTCCTTTGTTGCTCATTGTGAAAAGGAAGTCATAAGAATATTAGAACAAAGGGAGAAAATCTCGCACGGCTTTTCCAAGGAGCCAGCTTACAGTTCATGCGGATGCCAGTGGTTGAAGGTAAAGAGACCTCAGACCTCTTGAATTCAGTTGGAATTATTTTGAATTGCATGAGGATGCCATTTCATCACCCTTTTACATCTAAGTGAAAACAACCCTTGTGTCTTTTCCATTTTCATTTCACCCTCGATACCGATAACTCATTTCAAGCCAAATTATAATGGACGAAGAGAAAAATTATGGCGATAAAAAATATATTTAAGAAAAATACAAGAATCCAAATTATCCAAAAAAAATTAGAGGATAAATCTTTATAAAATAATATTATTTCAATTATACTCGGAACAATTTTTTTTTATTACAAATATTTTATCATTGCACTTCAGTTATTTTGGATTAAGCCCTTTCAAGATGGCCGTGCTGGTAACAGTAAAGATATCCTCATTGAAAATGATAAATGAGGGGTGTAAGGCGGATCCCCAGTACTTATGTATTATAAGAAGGGATAATTTCAACCCTCTCCATTCCCCTTAAGCGAATCGAAAAATATTTATCATTGAAAAAGATCAACAGCATCCTCTGGTTCTTTCCAAGATTTATACTTTAACATCTTCGGTATACCTATATAGCGCGAAGCATCCCTTTCACCGTGAAACGGATTAGTGAAGCAGATTGTTTGAACTTTTTTGTCACAAGCCGCTATTTCATTTTGCCACATTATAAAAGAGCTCAAAGTAATTTAGCATAGACTTAATTAAGGCACGCCTGAGGCTATCAAAAAAAAATTCTAATAGTCAGCTATAGTTTCTACTAATAATATAATCGAAAAACATGCTGTAGCTCATCAGGAAAATTGTATTCAATTTAGTAAAAAAAAAAGTATTATTTATGTGTATGATTTTATGAACACCATGGAGAATTGACTGAATCTGATCGTTTCCCATGGTAACGAACTTCAACATTTTTTATCCTAAACTTTGTTGAAATTCATAAAGAATCTATCTATTCATAAAGAAGAAAGAAAAACATGCTGTAACTTGTCAGGAAAATTGTGTCCAATTTAATTTCTTTGCACTGAACAATGGTAAAAAAAAAGTATTATTTGTGTGTATGATTTTATGAACACCATGGAGAATTGACTGAATCTGATCGTTTCCCATGGTAACAAACTTCAACATTTTTTATCCTAAACTTTGTTGAAATTCATAAAGAATCTTAACCCCTACCAATGCAAAATTTCGCTAACTTCCCTCGCACCCCTAATATTATCGTGATCGGAGTTTCGCTAAGTTGAACTTAATATTTGAGAAGCCAAACCTAATTTCTACGGCACTAAGGGCCGCGATCCGATACGTCATTCTTTTATTCCATAAAATCGGCTCAAGTTTCCATTGTCAAAAATCTATACGTACGCAAAGACGTCAAAGAAACGTTAAATTTCCAAAATAAAAAAAAAACCACCCTGAAACCCATTTTGGTCCTTTTCTTTACTATAAAGAAAACTGAGATCCGCTTAAGTTTTGTTCCAAGAGACAGACAAAGAGAATCCCTAGAAATACCAGCAGGTCAAAGATCATAAAATCGGTTCCAGATGAAAGGGCCAATCTGTAAGGTTTTACAGTGTAAAATAGTCCCCCGAGTCAAAACCCAACCAAAAAGTCCAATACTAGAAAACTCAAAAATAATTTTATTTAAAATAATAATGATATACAAAAGAAAGTACCCTTACGAACCGAAATCTATTAATAAGTCCCCGTATAGACACGAATATTAAGAGTCTCAAAATTTGGTCCAGGTTCACTGAACATCAGAGTAACACGATCAGCTGCCGAAGTACAAGGTAACCAGGCAGCCAGGTAGGTTTCTCTCTAGGTAGACAGGGTGGGTCAGTGGGTGGGTGAATAGGTGGATGGTTAAAGAGACACGGGAGTTTGTGATGATCAAAGTGTACCACACCCTGTCAAATACCTCACGCCTCGATCGCGTCCCAAGCATCACCGCCGACTGATACCAAGCTGGCCGAGGGTGTCACGCTGGATTTAATTAATGCAATTTAGCATCCATCCATCATCTCGCGCGTTTTTGCCTTAACGAGGGCTGCTCGTCGCGACGCCCAGGGCACTTTGATGACGAGCAAACCTCTCGATTATATCGACACCGAAGACCCCAAACCAACCCTCTCGCGGTCATCCGGCCGTATTAAACTTCGTCATCGAAGGTTGGGCTTGCCCTATGTACCTGATTCCCTATACACACACCTTGGGAGCATCAGCTGGCGATACAACGAACTGTCTCATCCCTTATAAGCGTCCTTATACAGAAAAATAAAAAAAAAATATGGATCGATTTTGGTTTCGGTTTTATTAAAAAAATTAAATCACGACAAACTTTTACCCAAATCTTTTTTTTTTGAATGGCTAAAGGTTTTCGATTCAATTAACCACGTTTTCAATAGCTGCGTTTTTGAGACGTATTCATTTCGAGGATCCAAACTCAAAGAGGGTCCAATTTCGTTTATCCATATGGTCTATTATTAGTTTAATAAGGTATAGGAAATCGCAGCTGTGATCCTATTAAATTATCAAAATTTAATTCAAATATACAGCTTCCCGGGGCGTATATAAATACACACCTATACATTTTTTATAAGAATTAAGTATTTTTTTTTTTTTAAAGTCGTGGGGTTTCACTATATGCGTAATACTGGTTGGGACTTTAGTAGAAATAGCTCTGAAATAGCCAGACGCGAAAAGGACAGTTACTACTGTACAAGATAGACCAGAACGTACTAAAAAGGTAACAGTGTATACAAGTATTACAGTTTCGGATTTCAAGCTCGTCCGCACGTACGAGGCAATGTCTTGTAATAACTGTTTCCGTTATGGCGCTTGTGTGCATTGGACAATAAAGCCACTCGGTACAACCACACGTCATAAAGATCGAATACGAATCAATCGATAAGGGATCTTTTTTACTGGCACAGTAGCTCAACGCGTTATCGTCAGAAAATAAAATTTATTTACATCCACGTTCGGTCTGACGATTCAATCGTACGATGCGAGATTTTTTTTTTCGATTTTGGGCAGAACTTACTTTAGTAATTGTTACACTATTTCCAAAGTTTTGGAACGATCGCGGTTCAATTGTTAACTGCAGTCTCTAATTACGCAGCTGATCGTTCAATGTTTCCGGTCATTAACTGCATTACGAGTGATTACAGTTGGTGTTCGCTTCGATACGTATATACATCATATATGTACGTCAGTCAAATTTAACTTTAGTAAATGGAAAAAGAGTTACGTCCAACTGGACAGTTCGGATACAATGTAACTGGCAATGTAATATCAAATTTAAATTTAGTAAATGGAAAAAAATTACGTCCAACTGGACAGTTCGGATACAATGTAACTGGCAATGTAATTTCAAATTTAACTTTAGTAAATGGAAAAAGAGTTACGTCCAACTGGACAGTTCGGATACAATGTAACTGGCAATGTAATTTCAAATTTAACTTTAGTAAATGGAAAAAGAGTTACGTCCAACTGGACAGTTTGGATACAATGTAACTGGCAATGTAATTTCGAATTTAACTTTAGTAAATGGAAAAAGAGTTACGTCCAACTGAACAGTTCGGATACAATGTAACTGGCAATGTAACGTCAAATTTAAATTTAGTAAATGGAAAAAGAGTTACGTCCAACTGGACAGTTCGGATACAATGTAACTGGCAATGTAATTTCAAATTTAACTTTAGTAAATGGAAAAAGAGTTACGTCCAACTGGAGAGTTCGGATACAATGTAACTGGCAATGTAATATCAAATTTAAATTTAGTAAATGGAAAAAGAGTTACGTCCAACTGGACAGTTCGGATACAATGTAACTGGCAATGTAATATCAAATTTAAATTTAGTAAATGGAAAAAAATTACGTCCAACTGGACAGTTCGGATACAATGTAACTGGCAATGTAATTTCAAATTTAACTTTAGTAAATGGAAAAAGAGTTACGTCCAACTGGACAGTTCGGATACAATGTAACTGGCAATGTAATTTCAAATTTAACTTTAGTAAATGGAAAAAGAGTTACGTCCAACTGGACAGTTTGGATACAATGTAACTGGCAATGTAATTTCGAATTTAACTTTAGTAAATGGAAAAAGAGTTACGTCCAACTGGAGAGTTCGGATACAATGTAACTGGCAATGTAATTTCGAATTTAACTTTAGTAAATGGAAAAAGAGTTACGTCCAACTGGACAGTTCGGATACAATGTAACTGGCAATGTAATATCAAATTTAAATTTAGTAAATGGAAAAAGAGTTACGTCCAACTGGACAGTTCGGATACAATGTAACTGGCAATGTAATTTCAAATTTAACTTTAGTAAATGGAAAAAGAGTTACGTCCAACTGGACAGTTTGGATACAATGTAACTGGCAATGTAATTTCGAATTTAACTTTAGTAAATGGAAAAAGAGTTACGTCCAACTGGAGAGTTCGGATACAATGTAACTGGCAATGTAATTTCGAATTTAACTTTAGTAAATGGAAAAAGAGTTACGTCCAACTGGACAGTTCGGATACAATGTAACTGGCAATGTAATATCAAATTTAAATTTAGTAAATGGAAAAAGAGTTACGTCCAACTGGACAGTTCGGATACAATGTAACTGGCAATGTAATATCAAATTTAAATTTAGTAAATGGAAAAAGAGTTACGTCCAACTGAACAGTTCGGATACAATGTAACTGGCAATGTAATTTCGAATTTAACTTTAGTAAATGGAAAAAGAGTTACGTCCAACTGAACAGTTCGGATACAATGTAACTGGCAATGTAACGTCAAATTTAACTTTAGTAAATGGAAAAAGAGTTACGTCCAACTGGACAGTTCGGATACAATGTAACTGGCAATGTAATGTCAAATTTAAATTTAGTAAATGGAAAAAGAGTTACGTCCAACTGGACAGTTCGGATACAATGTAACTGGCAATGTAATATCAAATTTAAATTTAGTAAATGGAAAAAGATTTACGTCCAACTGGACAGTTCGGATACAATGTAACTGGCAATGTAATATCAAATTTAAGTTTAGTAAATGGAAAAAGAGTTACGTCCAACTGGACAGTTCGGATACAATGTAACTGGCAATGTAATATCAAATTTAAATTTAGTAAATGGAAAAAGAGTTACGTCCAACTGGACAGTTCGGATACAATGTAACTGGCAATGTAATATCAAATTTAAATTTAGTAAATGGAAAAAGAGTTACGTCCAACTGGACAGTTCGGATACAATGTAACTGGCAATGTAACGTCAAATTTAAATTTAGTAAATGGAAAAAGAGTTACGTCCAACTGAACAGTTCGGATACAATGTAACTGGCAATGTAATGTCAAATTTAAATTTAGTAAATGGAAAAAAATTACGTCCAACTGGACAGTTCGAATACAATGTTCCTTGCAACGTAATTCAATGTATATTGCAAGTAACGTATTCAATAACGATTATCTCGAATTTTACTGTATAAACTAAAGCTCGACCTAGGATTATTTCGGTGCTTCTTTCCAAGGCCTACCAACCGCATTGTAACAAAATTTGATATGGATATAACATATATCCACAGGTACATTTAATCAAATTGCAATTATTATATATTCTGTTATAGGATATTCAGTGGCTTTAATTTATTTATTAACTGCACGAATAATAAATTGAATTTAAATTAAGCAAGAAATTAATAGAATGGCTGAAAGCCATATTCGTAGTACGCAACGAAATATTTTAGAACGATAAAAATAATTTTTTTTCTTATTTATACACAATAAAACTTCAAGCATGATTCATACGATTCAACGATCGGAGAACCAGTAGTGGTTTAACAGTTCAAATGTTCTCAGCGGAGCATTAATCCAATAACTTCCAATGACTACTTTAATTAGTATGACCAAGGGTCTAATTGTACTGATAATTAAAGATCCTCAGTCACGAATGAACATGGCCAACCCATTATTCACGTAGAAGTTGATGACCTAATATTTTGGTACCAGTCACGTACAAATAGAATCTGGATTTCATGCTTTAGTGCTATATTGATTAATAAGTTAGCAATTTAGGTAATATAAAAATCATCGGATTCGTCATCGATAATGTTTATCGTAATTTGTATGGTTTTAACAAATGATGACGTCACGAATTTATACGGCGACGGAGAGAATATTATAGCGTGTGAGTGTGAGAGAGAGGGAGATAGAGGAGAGGAAAGAGGACAGGATGGGGACGTCTTTCGGTTCTGTGCGGCTAGGGGAAATTGAAACAGCTAACCGTGTTGGGGTTGACGAGGGTGGTGAAAGCGTCGGAGTGAATGCGGAGAAAGGAGAGAAAAGCAGAAAGAGAGACGTACGGGGGAAGGGAGAGATTCAATCAAACGAACGCATATAAATGAGTCGTTTCAGGGCAAAACTGAATTATACGTGCTGGCTTATATATAACTATACGGGACATCAATACATGTACCGTATGTATATAATGCAGATAGATGCTGTCTAATAGAAAGTATATACATTTATATATAATATATAGTATATGTATTTAGATAGTATAGAGATACTAACGTGAATATTAAAATTTAAAATAGGAAATACAGGGTGAGAAATGAGTTGGTTGCAAATAAGAGGTAATGGTAGACAAATTGAAAAAAAAGTTGTAATATTTTTTAAGGAGGTGAAGGATTGTCAAAATTAATTTTTTTTGGATTCATTCAATTCTACTTTTTTTTTATCAAATCAATCTGGTACGAGATAAGGACAAGCGTATGTATATAATGTAGATAGATGCTGTCTAATAGAAAGTATATACATTTATATATAGTATAGAGATACTAACGTGAACATTAAAATTTAAGAAATGAGTTGGTTACAAATAAGAGGAAAGTAGACAAATTGAAAAAAAATTGTAATATTTTTTAAGGAGGTGAAGGATTGTCAAAATTAATTTTTGTTGGATTCATTCAATTCTACTTTTTCTTTTATCAAATCAATCTGGTACGAGATAAGAAATTTACTAGCGAGTCGTTATCAAGACTCTTGATAGGAGTTTAGTAATAGTAATCACTGCAGTCTCCCCCCCTCCACCATAATTCCTCGTTCGCCATTTTGCAGCTGGCCGATGAATACCGACTGTGACTGGAGCATCAAGCATGATAATTACGACGAGTTTCGCAATAAAGTGCAGACGTTATTAAGTTCTCGACTGCGACTCAACAGTGGGAATAGGAAGTGCAGTTAGAGAGAGGGAAAAAAAAATAACCGAAATTCATAATAAAATCTCTTGTAAAAATTCGTCAATTTTTCCTATTATTACGGAAACAGTATTTCGACTAAGCGGAACGTGAAAATTGTTTTAGTAATTTCCCAAAATTAAAACAGTTCTAAATCAATACCCACGGGCACATATCACCGTAAAGAAATTGTAAAAAAAAAATCCTAAATACAGACAAATATATATAGAAAATATTTTTTGGATATATTAGGTATACTAGACTCATACAAAAAATGGCAGAAAGTTATCGGCAATATATATTGTCCTCATAATACATTATCAAAAGTCTAGAAAACTAGATCGGAAGAACGGGTGACAACGTAAGTCTTGTAACTGACGCGAGAGTGAAGCCAGGAAGATGGCCGCGAGTAGAAAATTAAATAACCAAAGTTTCCGAAGGATTTCGCAGGGGTCCTAAAGGAGAAGAAGAAGCCGCCAGCATCGGCGTAGCTGGCACCGCGGCAGTGAAGTGACTGGAAAGAATCAAAAGAACAAACAGTGACTGAGCTGGGGGAATCCCCGGTTCGCTAGTAGCTAAGACAAACGTGACTCGGGCGCCACCATTTCGCCGTTTCGCCTTTGTCCGACGTCGGCGTCGGTTCTTGGCGACGCTTCAACGAATTTTCAAACTTTTCCTCGCTACGCTTTTGCCGATGCCCTACTAAGACCCCCTTCTGCACCCTGCCCCACTACCCTTTCTCTTACTTTTCTTTTCTTTCTTTCTCTTGCACGGTGCTGCCCTCTCGTCAGGTTCCGTCTCAACAACTATCTGTTCCTCTCTCCCTGAAAAGCCGAGAAAAGTTTGGCTAAAAATTTCTTTTTCCTTTTTCGATCCAGTTTCTTTCGAGCAAGTTTCTTCATTATGTCAATGGTCGATGTGTCGCGTCACGTAGAGGGTTGGGAGGGAGGGAGGAGGGCGATGGAATGGCAAAAGGAGGTCGTTGCTGGTAGTCATCGACTCCGGTCCGATCAGCAGGAGCAGAGGTCGGTTGGTCTTTGCCCGGTCGATCCGATCGTTGATAAATTGCCAGAGGATTCCCCGGTTCGAAGGACGAAGTTTTATTAACACGCGCGGAAATAGAATAGAAAAGAAAAAAAAGAAAAGTCGACCCGGTCAATTATGCAGCAGTCACTTGCAGCTACCGCAACGCCAAGAAGAAGGTTCACGGTGGTTTCCGCGTGGCGTCGCTGAAAGCGTCTTCAACGTTCCGATTTTGTAAACTCGATTATCGATAATTCATACTTATCCTAGGCTAATAAGAAAAGAGACGACCTGGTTCACTTTTAAAAAAATCCAACATTTTATTTTTAACTCAAGAATCTATGTTCAAATGATATTTTAATTTTAACTGATCTGCCATGAACAAGATTTTTATTTTGTACCAATCCAAAATTGAGTAAATATATGTGTTCATAAAATTAAATGATGGCTGAAGGATTTTTTTTTTTTCAAATGGATCGGATCAGGGGTCCACTAATTGGAGAGAAAATACTTATAGATTTCTGAGAATGATCTCATCATCTTGTCTCATGTGTTAGGGACGTATATCAATGGCGACGTCAACTATGGAAGTTACTACTGCGCTGTATGGCTCACGGAGGGGAAGGATGCGCAAATCCGTAAATCAAGGTAACCACACGTCGTCACGATAAAGTAGTCGGTAACGTTAGGTTTGAGAAAAGGCCAGGTAGATTTAACCGTCTACATAACTTTTAGCGGGTCCATCACAAATCAAAGGGAATTGAGTGCCGGCGCGTGAGAATGTGAGTTTCAGCACTGCGATGTGCCGACGACACTAGACGAGAGTGAAATCTGCTGGTGAAAGGAAGAGGATAGGAAGAGGGGGACGGTGAAGAAATTCGGGATGAAGATCCTAACAAATACCGAGATTTGGTTCCTCTGGATGATGGATGAGCTCGGTAACTGTTACCAGGAGGGAAGGATCATTCGAAGAGATCCTGGACCAAGGACGAACGGCAGGATGAGTTTTTTTCTTCTTATCATTGATAAGAATATAAAATCCTAGGAACTGTTAATCCTGATAAAAAACATTAATAACTCTTCATTTGCAAAAAACCAACTATGATTTCGTCGACGACCGAGGATTGATTTGAAAAGATTTTTTTTTAACAATTTTCAGTCTGATTCAAATTCATTATTTTGTTATTCGTAGTGAAGATATAAGACATCCGGTATTTTGCTCAATGGGATTTAGGTCGACGGATGTACAATTTTTTTTTTTTGAAGTGGTACATGGGAAGCTGTAATGAAAATATGAAACAATTCTATTTTCATGCAGCGACTATTGGCGAGTATTGAGAAATACATTGAACTCTTGCAATGTCGCCGATATGAAAACGTCTATCGCTCGAAGGAACTGTTCGCTGTATGAATTACGTCAAAGGCTACATCGTCGGAAGCGGAAGTGAAGCGATGCTTATTCGGTCGGAAGTTGCATTGAAGCTTGGTGGCCCGAGAGAGGTGCGGGGCCGCTCTTGTAGCAACATGGGGAGCGATGAGAGAGAGGGGAAGAGAAAAACCAAGAGAGCATAGTAGAGAAAGTGAGTCAAAGAGAGATAGAGAGAGAGCGAGAGAGAGAGAGAGAGAGAGAGAGAGAGAGAGAGAGAGAGAGAGAGAGAGAAAGAGAGCGAGAGAGAGAGAGAGAGAGAGTGACAAAGACCCAAGACTACCTATCGACAGGAAGGCCGGTTTAGATATTACGTTATCTGTAGCGATATAAAATATGAAGATACCAGATAGAATTCTATCGTTCAATGAAAATAAACATTCCTGCTTACTAGAACTACTCAACCATGAATAATCAATTTTCCAAATTTCCCATCAACTGTCGTTGAGACTGATCGACCGAGAAATGAAATGACAAAGATGTTTTTTTTTTTCGTGTGCTACAGATAAAAAAAATAAATAGAAATTTCGATTTTCGTGATTGGCACCGAATTATGTCACGACACGGAACAAGGGAAATCAATTTAATCCAGAAATGGCGGAAGGTATTCGTTAAAAATTTGCACCCTAAGCAAGCGCAGGGGACGAGCAATATTGTCCTATGGTGTGGCAAGGCGTGATTAATATACGAATGACTTTATTCATGGGATTCGTCTTGTTATGCAGATAGAATTTATGGTTAAATCATATGGTGCGGTCGAGTTCTCGCCAAGGGATTTAAACGGGGCGAGGCGCTAGGACGTGGTCGTCGTTAAAGCTTTTCCGCTTTCGACGCACGCGGCGATGGTGAATTAGGATAATGAAAGCGCGATATCCGGGACTCAAAATCATTAACTGCCACTAATACTAACCGAGTCCAAATGAAATTAATGGATTGCTTGATATGGTATCCCATAATTAATTGGTTACCAAACATCTGTTATCATTTGTCCAATATTCTTAAAGACCGAAACTCATAAATTTAAACCCAAACCATGTTGGGTTTTTTTTTATGTAATCTAATATAATAATGAAAATCTTTGGATGAACTAATACGGGAATTAGATACTCTTAATTGTACCCATATAGTATACAAGTACTGAGTAAAGTTCCAGAATTAAGGTAAGCACGAGGACATACTAGAGTTTCAATATAATCGTAAAAGCCTCATTTTCTTGAGTCTCATTCCAAAACAGCGTTCACAAAGCGACTCAAGTTCCAAATTTGTAAGCAATTCGAAACTTGAGTGATACAAATAATGTCTACCATAGGGAGTGGGTTTACGATACAAGTTTCCTACTCGAAATCTTAGTAAGAGGGTTCAATTTTACCTTCGTGAAGCTTCTCCAAGGTTCCGGTACTCTCGGCACTCGCTGCTGTAAGGAAGACCGACGCCAGGAGCCAGAAAGTCCTTCCGGTTATATGACTTCTTGAGGTATCCATCATCGTGTTAGCACTCGCGAACTGAAAAAGAAAAAGGATAAAATTAATAAAAGAAAATAACTTTTTCAAAATTGATCGTATCAGGTTTCAGTTATCCTTTAACGTAGAACTTTCTCCATCGTACCTCAACTACTTTACGCGGTACCAGCTTTTTGACGTCGAGTAGTTTTTCCAATGTTTGGTATCGTCAGAAAAGAATCAGGAGTCATCAGTCTAGTCGATTTTATCCAAAGGAAATGGCGCATTTCCTGAAAAGTTTCACTTCGCTCTATATACCCAGCCGCAAAGTAATGACAAATGGAAGTCGGCATTGAGAACTTCAGCTTCGCTATAGGAAAGATAGAAGTTGGGCGTAGTGTTGAGTACAGTGAAGTTTTTATATGTACCATAGAAAGTAGGCGTGTAAGAGCACACCCTTGAAACAGGGCTTCTTGTGTTTGCAGTTGGGTAGTCTGGCAAATATGTTTTTATCAAGATGGCGGACAACATCGAAACTTTCAGAGTATCAATAATGCTCGCTGAGAAAAAGCAGACGGCGTATATCATTTGGCTTCCATGGGATTCTAGAAGTCCGAACTGAAGACTGCACCGACGATCTCCCGTTAAGGCGTTCGACTTTTCTTTCACTTCATTTTTTTTCACCAGGACGAAATAATGAATGATCCTAATAGAGCAATCGTGCCAGATACTACTTCTCGTCGAAAGAACTTTTACTTCGGGACAAATACACGGAAACTCAAAGCGCGTCTCGTAAATCAAAAGTTTCACACCTAACTGTTTTCCGCGTTTCATATCCCACTCGGTCTTTTCTTTCTTTCTTCTGTTCTCATCTCTTTTTCTTTTTTACTGTTCAGTATTTCATATCCTGCTCACTAGACTTATAGCTGGAGAGTATATATATATTGTAACGAGAATTTCTCCTGTCGTTGACAAATAAATGAAAACCTGTAATTAATCTAAGAAACTATAACAAATGGGCACCAGGTATAATATAAAATAATACCAGCTGAAACACTGTCTCCTATTGACACCCTGGTCCAGATCTTGCACGGTGTGATCGTGGATTTGGAGATAACAATAATTGAATTAAAAATCTTAAAAACAGTGAAAATCGAAGGGGTCTACTAAGCTAAAATAGACCAGAGAGTTCTATAAAAAAAAAACTACAGGCAGTCCCGATTTATCAAAATAAAGAAAATATTCGAAATAATAGAAAGGAACATAATACCGATGAACATCGGTTCCTTTAGAAATTCGGCAAAAAATAATTAAACAAAGAAACAATTAGCGTGAACCGATTAGTAATAACAAATATAAGGATAAGACCGTGAAATATTTTTCAAATACTAAATATAACAGTGGTAGAAGATAACGGATCCTCGAGATCCAGCAGTCTTATCAATTGTTCCGGTATGTTGACCAACAGCTCAAAATTAGAATTCCAAGTGTCACTCACCCATTATCGCACTAGTAAATCCTATTTCGACCATCACTGTCTCGTACTCACTCTTCCTTTTACTTAATCCCACGAATTAATAAAAAGCCCTCCTCGCAATTATACGGCTACACAACAACTGACGCTACCTCGACGCTTGACCGGTAAGGACCCCCTGCAGTAGCACGCAAGAAAACTGCCCCTTTGGCCAATCGCGTCAGGGATATCCCCAATCCGCTAGATTTGCCCGCGATTTTGAATTGGTCCTCTTGATCCCAAAAAAATTGATCCTAAAAAAATTGATCCTAAAAAAATTGATCCTGATCTCTATGCCTCTTTTAGGTAATCCCAGTGTCTTTTCGTGAATTGAGAATATCATTTGCACCCTAGTCCTCGTTGCGCAACTCCAGGATGCTACTGTCCCCTGATGCCCTCAGGATCTTGAAGATGCTCGGGTCGTCTCTCGGCGTAGATGCTTTTCCCCAGGGGTACTTTCCGGTCTTAGCAGTACTGTACTACGTGCCACGTGATAATATATACTGTTCGATAATAATGATATTATTATTATTCTTTGTAAATTTAATGAATCTAACGTATATGATACTTCTAGAATCTTCCCTGCAAATAGCATTGTAGAAGTATGAGAAATTTAATAAAATAACTTAGTTGGACTTTTATCAGAGTAACTTAGGAAATATATTAATCATCATCCCACGATTCTTATAAGAGAGTTAGCCACGTGGTTACACCTGGAAATAGGATTGCCTGGCAGTATTTCTCAGCAGACGAGAAATTACGAGAAAATGTAGGAATGAAGGGGTTGGAAGATAAATGAATCCAGGAGGGATGCTACTCGATTAAAATATTCTTATCGATACTTCTCCAGCAGTACTGGTTACGAGAGAAATATGCAGGACAGATTAATACGGTAATCTGGTATTTCCAATTGTTTCTATATGTCTTGATAAGACAATGTGATAAATAAAAAAAATTATCAGACCACCAACGAATAACCTTATTTTTTTTAATTTAATGGCAATTCCTTGAAATTAGTTATTTAATTTGATTTCACCGTATAATTCAAAATCTGCAGGACGATTCTACAGAATATACACATATGTAGCCTATACCTTGAAAAAAAATAGATCCTACAGGAAATACACTAGAAATCCAAAGCACTTGACATCCTAAAGTGATCCACTCAATCAGACAAGGCTTCGCGCAGAATGGCATTTCTAGGGCGCTCGACCCCAGACTGTAATTTGCACGAACATCTTCAAAGACGTCCAACCGAACCTAGGTACTTCCCTTTAACTATCCCTGGTCCAGTAAACCTACAATTTCCTTGGTCGACCAGACCCACACCCGGAACCTAGCTATAACCATATAATAAATCATTAGATTATCGATTAACAATAAATAAGACAATGGATAAGAAGAGGTTATCAATGGGGCATGATATCCAGAAGTCAGAATACAAAGTGGAGTAACATTTTATAATTCAAGAAGGCAGTTTTTAATAGAAAAGACTAGGTGGTGAAGTATCGATTAGTGATCGACCTAGATACGTATTCAGGCTTTGAGATGTCTGAGAGATGTTCGATTCCCAAAAGTGAATATCTGAAACGTCAGAGTAGTAACGGGCAACCGATGCTCAGCCGCATTGTAACGTGAACGAAGTATCCAACGAATTAAGCTGGAACGCGTTTGAAGTTAGCAGCAGACAGGACAAGCAAATTCGTAGATTGAATTGCGGAACGGAGTTGGTGGATGAATTGACAAACGTGGGAACGGATGGGCCTAAAATCCAGGGTAATCTTCGACTAAGCCGGCTTGAGTCGCAGTCGTATTAACGTACCAGTAGGTACCAATCTATAGACAGAAGCCCTTTCTCGTACTTGGTAACCAGCCATTGCCAACCTCCATGAGCTGACAAAGCGCCAGAGGGGTTTCCAAGGTGTGTTAAGTTAATCGGAGCACCGGTGCGTTAAGTCCTGTCACCGGTTATCTCGTTAGTGGAATCTGGGTTCATGTATGGAACAACTGAATTTCTATGATACACAAAAACAAAGCAAGAAAAGTTTGAGAATTACCATAAACACTCGATACGAAGGGCAAATGAGAATGGACCGAGGTCCCTGGCCCAAATCCTGACCCCTGTACCCATCCGAGGAGTGGATCAAGTTGACAGAGTAACACTAGACACGTTATCTTATAGATTTTGATCCCGACCCAAGGGACATTCTTGATGGTGCTTAGGGCATAGAAATGGAGTATAAGAGAGGTCGTCCTGGAGTATACTTCAGAATCTGAAGGACATTCAGGATCAATATTTATAATCTCAATTGTGAACTACCCAAAGGGGTCTCCTTCGTGGATTACTTCAGGAGTTAACCTTTCAGGGAACTTGTGGATTCTTAAAGAGTTATATCCTGGTTCAGGAAAAATAATATTGATCCGTTACTCTTTCAAGGATATCTACTACTGATTTCATTGGGTCCTGCTGGGTGGATATCCCTAGGGAATACTTGTTTGTACCTCGGATGGATTTTGAGTAAGGTCAGACTTTCCAAGTAGGTTTTCCTGTGTCCATGAGAGTCAGACAAGCAAGCTGACCACCCTGAGACCAAGTTGGCCTTTGTGGAGTTCCTCAAGCACGTTAGTTGCCTAAGATAGGGTAGCAACCACCTCTTCCGTCGTTGAACGAACCTGTCCAAGGGTGGTCCAGCAGTTCGTGGTTTTACGGGTGATACAGTCACCCTCTGGTGCTAAGGGTGAAATAGAGTTTTCCAGGCTCGTGTTGGAAGCACGAGAGAGAAATAGTGAGAAAGACTACAGCCTGAGTGAGATGAAAATTAGACGCTGGACTCTTTGAAGTTCCTAAAAGCTGCCTGGTTACTGGCAAAGTAGGAACCTGTTTCCATGCCACCCGTACGTATACGAGCATGGACTTGGAAAAGAAATAAAAAGAAAAGCTATACGTAAAAAAAGGATAGGCGAGTAAAAAAAAAAAGAAAAAATTGTGTAGAACGTCCAACGTATCCGAGGGTGCAAATCGTGCAGATTGTTCAGGTTGTATAATAAAGCCAAAAAAATTTGAGGGCTCTTGATAATAGGGGTACTGAACTTTTTGGAAGATCAAAACTTTACGTGCTAATTAATTGATACTATAAATGCCAGCTGCTATTCTGCAAGCTGGATAGCAAAAATGGCCGATTTTAAGGAAACTCAAAACAGTGCTTTTAACCCAAATCAAGTGAAAAGATCCAAAATTTAATAAATCCGAAAACTGATTTTAAAAAGTCAAACGGAACAGGTAGGTATCGAACATCAAAACGAAAGGTATTAACACGTAGAAAGTCACGTACAGAACCAGAGGCATTTTGTTCGTTAATAACCTAAGGGGGTGCTGGGTCAAAGTTCATGATATCAAGGGTTGTTAGTTAATTTTAGCCCCTTTTAGTTGTTCGAGGTACGTACGTGCTTACAAGGATCCGATAACGCTTTCAGCAAAAACGGTAATCTACATCCAAGGGTTGTAATTTTCAGTGCAACTAATTAAGCCTGTCTCCATGATAAAAGATCTCAAAGATTTTTCCATAAGCGTTACCATCCTTATGTTTTAATTACCTTCTAATCCAAGGTAACTTAAAGCTCTTTCGGCTTTCAGGAGACGACAACTACTTGTCTCATCTCTCCTGTCGCGGTCGGACAGCCAAAACCGTTTTCAGTTTTGCGCTTTAGGCGACATCCTGATAATCGAAAGTGCTATGCTTTTAGCGTTAATGGGAAAGTACACGTGCCAGGAGTCGAGAGTGTTCTCCCACGGACAACTGCGTGGTAACTGAATTATTTGCTTGGTAGGAGTTGTAGTAGAGAGAGGAAGAGAGAGAGAGAGAGAGAGAGAGAGAGAGAGAGAGAGAGAGATACAGAGAAAGAGAGAGAGGGGGAGAGAGAGAGAGAGAGAGAGAGAGAGATAGTGAATCAAAGCGAGTCAAGTATAGTCAAATTATAATTAGAACAGATACAATAATTAAACAATGGGATACAGTTATGAGATTTTTGTAACAAGGTTATTCAACTGTTTCTTAGTTGCATTGATATATACAGTACATTTTTTTAATTTTATGTAAAACTGAATAAAAACATTTTATGGAAACAAACTCAATTTAATTAATGATCCTGGTACAGTGCCACCCTCTGGTAGTCCTGATAGTCAAGCTTTGTTCTACTAGTGGAAAACTGTCGAATTTATTTAATTAGTCCTTTAATCCTGAGTAGTGTTAATCATAATCAGCCAGAGTTTATTAGGCTGTTCTACGGTAGCCCATAGGTTCAACTATTGAGGTTATGGTGGTGAACTTTATGGCAGACCTTTCCATTACTACTGGAGAGCTTTATGCGTCGACCTCATGGACTTGCACAGCTGTCCAGAAAGTAGAAACTTGAAATTATTAATGGCCTTTAGACGAGTAATGAGGTTTTTGTCTTGATTGTACATGAATGACATTTTAAAAATATTTTTTAATCAGTTAAAAGATTTATTATTAATAACAGTCAGAGGACCAACGGAATCCTTACGACTGAATATACATTAACGGGTTGTTAAGCAACATGATAATATTTAATACAGAAGCTGCTGAGGGTAGAATACAAATTTGGACAAATTCTGTGAGAATTTCAGGAAAACATGAACGTGTAATCTAAATGAAATTGTTTGAGTCAGCAAAGGTTGGTGTTAGGTTCCCAGATATTCAAAGAGAATTCGAAATAAATCACAGTTTTGACATTTTGATTTATTCGGATTGCACCGGGATGTACGGTGATACAATAAAACCTAACAAGAATCCCATTCATTTTTTGCTTAACAATTCTCATAATTTTTTATTTGCAAAACCTTTTAGGTTCTCCCAAAATTGATTGCGCTGGGAATATAATTTGATTGCCTCAGTGCCCTCGGCCAATAGATACGACGATAATTCAAGGTTGGAGTTTAATTAAAAAATATTATTGACTATTCTTTTCCAGATACTTTTTATTCATTTTGAAAATAAAAAAAAATCTTATCGAGTCCCTTCAACAAGAAATTTTAATTGATACTTCCGGTGCGAATAAAAATTGTACAAAATTATATCCTGCTGTGTTATTTTTGAAAATTCTTGTAGTCCTTCGACTTTTCGTTCGACCAAAAAATTCATGTCTCATTTTTCTTCTTTTCAAAAGGAGCAGATACGTTTCGTCGAGACTAATAGTTTTTCCGTTCTGAAGCGCAAAATTAAGACGTGACGCAGTAAAAGACGTCATATAGACGCAGACGTCGTACTCGACGTCGACGTCGCTCTGTACTTAACTCTTACCCAGTTAGTATCAACGTGACAAGACCTCTCAAAGCTCCTAGTCGGATAATAAGATAACGTAATAATACGAAAGCTTAGTCGCAAGGCCTACGATGCACTGGGGTCGTTGAGACAGGGTTGGATGGTGCATTAACCCAATTTGTAAAGAACAGACACATCGAGACAAAACGAAAAGACTGCCCGGTAGTAAAGAACGAAGAGAAACAAGATGGAATCATTGAAAAATAAAGAGAAAAAGGGCTTAAAAATAAAGAATTCCCTTTTTCTTTTCGCCTTTGGCTCAGTAGTCTTCTTTTTCTTTTGACTATCTCTTTTATTCTTTCCTCTACTACGAGCCCTGTAGTGTAGCTCGTTGACTGGTTGGCAGGGCAGCCGACTGGTAAGGGTGACTTTGCTGTCTGACTGTATGGCTATCTAGGCAGTTCCTCTACTGGCTCGCACGGTACACTCCAAGCAGCTTCTCTTCCTTTTTTCTTTTTCTTCTTCTTCCTTTCAGCTGATTCTTTCGGCTTCCAGCATCCGCCTCATTCTCAAGAGCTTAGCTTCTCCCTTGCTATATCTCTTGGTACCTTCTACCCCCGTCGTCTATCTACCGCCTTCCTCCATTCGGCTCTTCGTTAACAGAAGGCTGGGACCCTTCATTGAGGTATCAGACGTACACTCTGACATAAAAGTTTCGGCCTTGCTCTTCCCACGAGATTCAAGTGCCGTCCGGGCAATCGAAACTTCTAGTCGACTTCAACCCCTTTACCGGAATACCAATTTCACTTACAGGGTTAACGCCGGATCCTCCATACTTTTATATATGCTTGTACAGACTAATTAACGGATTTTTATATAATCCCTAGACACACTAATATCCTTTTATTAAAATTATACCCCCCCACTTCTCACCCCTTTAGCTTCTTAAAATTCTAAAATTACCTGTGACGTGTAACAAAGCGAACCATTCGTCGTTTTTCGAAAAATCATCTCAAATATTTCTATTGTATATATAATCACACGTTTCCCCAGACGTCTCAATTCCATTGTTAATTTTGTTCTTTGGGGGATGTTAAAATTCAAATTTTTTTTCAAAGTCTACGGTTCAATTTTATTATCGGTAAGTGTTGGTAGTCACGTGCTTCGATGTCATATTAGGTTTTTTTCTTTATCATTTTCTCGTTTGGCACAGATATTAAGGAAAGCTGAGAAATAGATATGCTTTAATATTTCATGAAAATGGATATATATATATACCGTCTCGAAATATGAAGAAATTCCAAGCTATGTAAAAAAGGGCGATAACGACCTCTGTTTACGTCCTTAACGTGGCACACGATATTCTCTTCGGTCAAACCCCCTCGCCCCATCCTCATTCCCAACCCCTTTTGGAAGACGCGAAATAGGTAGCAGTAGTCAACACGACAGTAAAGTTATCGGTGACGACGGTTCTACAAGAAAGGCCTGGAGAGCCGGTCGGCGTGTAGCGAGCCGTAAATCTTTTTATACGTCCCGGTTTATTTCATTTTTATTGCACCTCGTAATTTGTTAATGATGCAGTAAACGCTGACTGCATAATGGCCGCTGGAATATAATAGGATCATTTCTATTTGCCATAGCCTGCGAGCCTCCTCGCAGCGTTTTGCGCGAGCTTTCAGCCAATAGAGGCTTGGTACGAGACCAGCCGGAAAAGCCCGAGTGAAGCCGAATGAAAGATCGAAAAAAAATTGGTTATTACGTAATGAATAATTTAGGATTTTAATTGGGTCATTCGAGTGCTCGATGGCCATTCGCGAAGAAAAATTTTTTCCTATTGAGGTAATAATGCAAATGCTAAATTGCTATATACTCCCGCAGGGAACGTTTACTTGGAATAGCAGAACTTGAGTTAGCTCAATTTTTTTACCTTCCCAATATAATCTGCTATTCAGGTAAACGTCAATTTCTTTCTATCGATCCATAATGGACACTGTTATTCCCTGAACGGTGATATCGATCGCTTCAAAAAAACTGTTAGGAACGGGTTACTTTTGCATCACGACCCTTAGGTATTGCCCAGGGAGGCAGAAACCTATGATTCGTACCTGTCTACTGTTATTTTCATATTATTGGACTGTCCACCTTTGTATCGCCATTTCTTTCTAATTATCTGTTCTTTTTGACATAAAAAAAGTAGATATGTATTATTATTTGTAATTCGACAATAGGGGTTCGTACGTTGCTTTCTATTTGCTGTTATAAATTCACCAAAGTACAGGGTTGTAGTTTCAGAATGTCTAAGGGGAAAATCGCGAATGGTTTTTTGAAGATAGTTAAAATATATTTATTTGTCATCCCTTGAATTATTTTGTATTTAATATTCCTGAAAATTGCGTTCTTTTGATTTCATACTGCCACCACCTATAGAGAGGTAGTTAAGTACACGAAGCAACCGAATGAACTCTGACAGGATTTTGGACAATTTCAAATTGAAGTTGGTTATAACCAAATAGATAAAGGGATGCCAAGAGACTGACTGAGTGAAACAATGGATATCCAAAACGTGTAGAAAAGAGAGGGTGCAAAGGATGAAAGTGATGATTGTGGATGATGAAGAGAATTAGGGGAAGAGATGGGTCTCCCGGTGCTTTCATGCCACTGGAAAATCAGCGGACTGTAATGTAATCAAATACAGTACACTCTCGGTTCCCAAGGCTTCTGAGTCGTTTATACGATACCGAGCTCAGAGATTATTAATTGTAATTAAATTCGGAACCCCAAATCACGAACGGACACTTTTAAAGCACTGATTCGCATCGCCCGTTTCGCCGAGTTCGAGCCGTTCGTTCGGGTCTAAACCACGTGGCCCGGGGGTTTCTTTATACGGTACTGGAAATAATTAAAAAAAAAAAAAAAAATCATTGCGTAAAAAAATATTATATTGTATAACTGATAATCTAATATATTTTTTGGAATTTTTATAAAAATTTGTGCATGATTATTTAACGTAAGCCGATTTAAAACGAATGGCAATCAGGATTGTGGTTAATAATTCTCAAACCGAAGGATATGCGGCAGCGTGTACGAGAAATACCGAATTGCGGTGGGAAAACCACATTTAACAACAAAACCAGAAACTCCGTTCAGTGAGATAGACCATTGTATAACGAGAATTCAGGGAAATACTAATCGTCAGGTTTTCGAATGTTGACGTGGAATAAGTTTCGACGAATTAACGTGAAAATCGTTATGGGGAACAATAATAGGGCGCAGTCTGCTGTGGTTTCAGAGGGACGTTTCACGTGTTCCTATATTTCAGCAGACTTTGAACCAGTTATAAACGAAGCTGGGCTTCATTCACACGGTTTCCAGTACCGAGAGCAGAACTCGTATCGGCAAATTGTGCGATGCAATTGTCCTATGAAAATCTACAGGAAAGTTGCCAAACCGCCTAGAGAACAGCGTCAATGTAGTTGCACCACATTTGGTAATTGAAAATGACGAGAGACAGGGAGATCGCGTACTATAAACCAGAATTCAAAAAAAAAAACCAACCAAAAAATCAAGAGAAAAGCATAGTCCCAAAAACGTAAATAACAGTAAATTGTGTATGGTACAATAAAAATATAAATATTACACTCCGAATACATAAATCCTATAACTAAAAAAAGTTTAAATAAAAGATTAAAAATTTTTTCAAATTTCGGCAGGGACAATCAGATATTTTCATCGAGTCTCAAGTTTGCTCCGCGATTCCCTGAATTACCGTATATGCGGTGGACGCATATTTCATAATGTAATCCAGTGGCACGTAAAGGGTGAGAGGGATGAAATGCGATAGGGGTAGAAAAGCATGTGCGGCAAAACTACCAGCAGCTTTTCGCGGTTGCCAGACAGAAACTTAGCGTCCAAGTTTTAATTCAAAGTTTTATTTATGCGAGTCGTGGATTATCGTAAAGCTACCCCTTGGCTAGGATTTTGTATAGAAGGGGATGATAACATTGGCGAAACCACTGGGGGCACGTTCGGTCAAGGGTGGTTATACCTGAATCCAATTATACCTCTGATAAATATATATCCAAGAACGCACGTCGACGCGAGTCAACGCTTGCTACCCTCTACTTAAAAAAAAAAACTACCCTTAAAACTTTTCATCGAATAATATCAAAGATCCCAGCCAACGACGGACTTCGTAGACGGGATAGAAATCCGATTTGAAATTCGTTTAGGCGGGCGTTCAAAATCATTGAAGATAATTAACCCGTAGCGTCACGGGGTAGTAGTGTCAGGGGTGTGAGAGCAGCCCTTCCCCACGGGGTGGCTGAAAGGTTAACGCAGTTAGCCCCTTACGGGAGGAGTAGTGTTGGCGACTGTGGGGTCGGGGCGTTTTAGTAAAATGGCCTGAAAATGCAATTATCAGCTATAGGTGTGTCGTAATGAATTGCTGGCGTTATCTATAGTATGAATTTCTATCTCTATTTCTCTCTGACCCATCCCTGTTAGCACCCTGACTCAGTCTCTCTCTGGCTTGTTCCACGTTGTATACGTATATACAGAATTTGTATCCATCTCTTTCTTCCTCCTTCTATTCCCCTACGCTCTCACTCTATCCCTTGCCTTATATATTAGTTGTCCTCTTCTTGAGAAGCAACCAACACTCTCTCGGTAGGTACTGCCTCTTTCGACCCTCCCTTTAGACTGCTCCGGCCTCACCCCGCTTGGGGTGCTCTTAGCACCCTGGGAACTTTAACTTATCGATACCGAGAGGTTACCGGCTGAGATTAAAGCCAGGGCGCCGTTACGACTAAGCGAATTAATTTACGGATTAATAAGAACGAACTGATGCTATTTATGGGCTTGATTCGAATTACGGTACCGGGACTGTACTTTTTTACGGGTCAGGACGTATTTCATGAGAGACAGATGCATCTGCTACGGTTCAGTGTTTCGTGAAACTTTTCTACGTCTTTTAAACAGTTGATATTCAATGAGAGAATATTAAATAGAAATAGTTTATTGCATTAGTTCCTGTACCGTATTATTTAATACGTTAAACAATTTAAAAAGTTGTCAATCCAATATGCAATTTGTCTATTTTTGTTAGATCGTTCAATAATCCTCTGCAGTACTCCTGGGCATGGGAGAAATCCCTTTAGATACTCCTCTGACATAATTGTCAGGAATTTATATCCGATTGTGGGATTTACAAATAATCGTATAACAGATGCAAGAAGATTGTTAAACCCTTCTGTAATGGTCCAATAGGAATTTCTCCTGAATGCAAATGCATAGCCATGAGGTCATCATACAGCGGCTACCATTATACCGGCGTATCCATTGTATGATTCATAATTGAATAGAGCCTGAGCCTACCAAAGATGTTGGGCAACAATGCAGACGCGAAAGTGGAGGTAAGTAACGCTGGAACGACGCTAACAGAATGAGGTCAAAGGTACTTAGAATTGCCTGATCTTCAATAGCGAAACCTGAAGTGCTTATCAGCTTAGTTTACAGCTCAGGGTTTGGTTCAAGGGGATCTGAGATATGACGTTGCTGAAAGCGCAACTGGGTCCCGTTGAAGTTGAAAGTGCAAATAGATCCTGGTTTACATCCTCCATTGAGTGCATTTAAATCTGATCCGTTCTCGATCATCCATGAGTTCTTGAATGATGCACTTGGGTTCTTGATCCTGGAAGTCATTTAGACCTCCTCAAAATGAACTTATCAAAATGCTGATCTTCGACCGACTAGGTCCTTGGTCCTTCACCCCCAGCAAGCGATTATCTCATGGGTCTTGCAGCATCTAAATGGAGTCCAAGATTATAGATAAGACCATAACTGTAACAGGAAACTAGTGACGCCATAAAAGAAACTCATCAATGTTTCCACGCCTGGACTGACGGTGCTTATAGTTCAGTTAGTATTAAGCCGGACTAGGACCAGTTCAATTTACGTTGCTCCTTGTGGTACCCGAGGCTGAGGAAGACGTCAACCTGGACACGTAGACCAGGTCGTGTGCGTCGACGCGTACGTTTCCACTGGGTGATCTGGTGCGTACGAGGGAAACTGTCACATTATCTGGCATTTACTCCTTGGAAGCGGTGAAAACGGGGAGCCGCCATTGGCCCAGCCGACATTTCGCTGTCCCTGGACTCATAACCTGTCCGAAGGATCCGCGCCAGAAGAGACGCTCTTAATTAAACCAGTCAAGGAGAAGACGCCAGCTGCCTGAACTCCCTCGTCGTTATTTCCAGCCATCAATGCAACTTTAGCACCACTAAATCGATGCTGCCTAGGCCCAAGTCCGATATCGCACCAATTAACTTCCTGCAGAATCCATTCGTATGGCTGGTCACGCATACCCCACTGGAAGCGAATATCCCGTAATAGGAATTCCGGTTATTAGATATCCCTCTATTTAAGCAATGCCCGGTTACGTACTTATTATAATATATACCATAAACTAACCCAAGTCCTAAATATGGAAATCCAACCGGAGTTCATTCGGGAACCACTGTACAACTCTATTTTTTTTTATTTCCTCAGCTAGCTATAGAACCAATTGAAATTACTTCACAGCTGTACCATTCTTCGCGAAGCACCATCATAAAAGTGTAACCCAGAGGGAATGGAGTAACTTTAACGTTTCTCCAAGTCTTGGTTCCAGGATCCCACGTTCAACTGACTCTGCCCGTCAATTGCAAATCCAATTTCAAGCCTCGAACGGTCTTGCCTAGCTGAAGGATCCCAGACCCCATGCCCGACCCTCGCAAGTATTTACAAGGCCATAACACCCGCAGCACTTCCTAACCGATCGATTTGATCATCCACGGAAGACCGTACCACGGCAAGAGGACCAAACGCAAATGCTGGCCATCATGGGATTTCGCAGTGAACGGGGGAAACAAAGAGGAAGACAGAGACCAAGGTAGAACTGGTACCACAAATAGCCAGGGAACCAGTGAACCAAGCGGACTTCTCCGTGGTTGCGTGGTGGTTGCGTGGCGACTGGTCCAGGCATCCTAGACAGCCGTGGAGAGGTCCTTGATTCATGGTCGTTGGAACTACCCCTCTTCTACCCCACTACCCTGGACCACCCCATGTGCCTTTCCTACGACCCTCTGTGCTCTGGCTACCTACGTACGTCAAGGTATACCTCTGGTGTGACCGTGTGTGACCGCCGGTCACCAGCAGAAGGCAGCTCCACATCCTGATGTGGTCAAACCAGTCGGCCACTCATTTGCACCCCCTTGTCTCTCGAAATTCTCCCTCACTCTCCTTCCCTCATGCTCTCTGTATACTTCCTTCTTCCTTCTCTTCTGTACGACCTCGTTGAACGGCACCCTCCTCCACTTCACGTTTCGACTCTCCTTTTTCATTCAAGAGACCTGGTCCAAGGATCTGGATAGGTACCTACCAAACTACCGGGGCATCCACTGTCCAGCCGTTCTTGAAGTGACCTAACGAAGTGCCGTTATATAATGGGAATTATACACAGGACCAGGGACGTATAGCGTTTCGCTCTCGACCTTCGACCTTTATTTATTGACCGACCTAAATCCTACTATCGACACTCAACCCAATAAGGTTACGAACCCACGAAAGGTCGACTCTATCCAAGTTTCATATTCGCGGTGACATATTGACCTTGATACTTTGAAAACTGACGATGATCAAAAATTTGATCTTCATTTAATGGCAATAGTAGTATAATGAGATATACGTAATCAGGGAAAATTTTAATTAAAAGTCAAAGGTCAAGAATACTCCATATTTGCTATTAATATGTTCTGAAATTTTCGTATTCAACTGGTAAAACGTATTTATTCGTGCGATTAAATGATTTCGCTAAAAACATAATGAAATGCGTTTAATATTCCAAAGCATAGCGAATCGTGAATTTTGAGAGTTCATAAAATACATTGAACTACGTTAACGTTTATTGTACCTGAAAACAGTAAAATGAGAAAATTGATACTATTAATGACCACATCGATACTTATTGACAGCTAAATCACATAGATTGAAAATAAAAAGGATTCTCGATATTGATAAAAAAAAGCGATGAACAAATAACGCAGTTGCACATTTTAACCGTCCGTATGATCAGTTTCATATAAAAAATAAATCGAAACCTCTGTTTGCAGACTCCAAAAAAAAAAATCTTAATACCGATACACAATTTTAGATAGAATCCAGCATAAATCGAATCTCACGCCATTCCAGCCACAGAATTCTGCCTTATTCATGTTACGTCGAAACAAAAAATCCAAACCTATTTCAAGACCGTTCCAAGAGTAAGGGATAAAAAAAAGTAAGTCATTTTCGTCAGAGTATACGAAGATATAAAAAGGCTCGAAAAAGCTTTGCTACATAAGAACCAATCTTTGTTATATAAAATCGAAAGTTACGATGAAATACGACTTTGAAAATATTTTCAATCCAGTGATCCCGACTTCATACGTATCGTATCAAACAATAAGTAACCCTCAGCTCGATCTCAAAATCAAAATGGTAAAAGACTCCTACGTGTTCCAGACAAAACATAACCAACTTTTATTTTCGACAAGGAAAAAAAAAACTTAATATGATTAACGGTACTCTCGGTGCAATTGAAGTTCAAAATTTTTTTTCAAAATAAAAAAAATTTATTAAAAAAAACGCAAGTTCGATACAGGCCGAAGATGCATGTCAGGTGGCGTGAAAACGAAACGAAATCATGTATAAGGGATGGTACCTATCTAGTGGCCCTGGCATCCGGGAATTAACGCAGTGAGTGCTTTTACAAATCCCGACAAAGAGGGCCGCGGTAACAATAAGCCGCGGGTAAGTGCTTACAAACACCAAGGGGTGAGTTCAACTCTCTACCCTCATCTCCGTCACATCCTCGAGGTCTCTGTCGAAGCGTCCCTTCTCCTATCTGAATGAAGCCAGGCCGCCCTTACTCCCTTTTCGTGTTTAGGGGAACGATTCGCCGATGCGCATGCGCAGTACTACGATCCCAAAAACGCAGCCCTATCTCTACGTGCGTCCATTGTGTATCGTCCTTCCACGTGGGATAGGACTGACACGCGGCAACCCGGGGGTCGTCGTTCTCGTAGGAATAGGGGTTGCTGATGGTACCGGTACAGTCGGCTATAAGTATTAAAGGATACTAGAATACTGGGATAACCAAATGTTCTTGTTCGGTACTTACGTCGGTATGGAAGCTACGCTGCCGGGTGGGGGCACGGTTTTAAGGGTGGCCGCAGTTGCGAACAATATGTTAGCCTAAAACAAAGGGCTATTGCTATGCACGAGTGCGGTTTCGACGGATAAGTAGCATCCACCGCGGAATTGAGATAAGAGGGTGGAAACCCTCGGGCAGTTACAGGGAGAATTTATCCTTTGCCACGTGAATGCCGAACCCCGTTCTACTTTACCTTTGCCGCAAAGGTGGCATCCTCTTGTTTTAACATTTCCACTTTTAACTCCTTCGTACGCTACCCACGCTCCGGTCAAAGTCAAACGAATTTTGCAACCCCCTGTATATTCTTTTACCGAACGGTCGTCGAAGACAAATTTTGATTATTAGCGAATAAAAGTTGACTTTCATTTTAATCGTATTCATCTTTGTAATAAAAAAAGGGTATACCCTAATTTACCAAAAAAATTTGAGGGACGTTTCGAAATGTCAAATTAACGAGTATACGAGTTACGTCATATACCGAAATAGTATATTATATAAATGGCCAGTGTGAAGTTTGCGGCATAAGGCTACAATCGCATGAGTGAGATATCCAAATTTGCCGTAGACGATATTTTTCGTAATTTTTTTAAGAAAAATTTGATTTGATAATCAGGCGAATGGAATAAAAACGTCCAAGTACGGCACTGATAGTCCGCAAAATTGCCGCCGAAAATAAGCCGCTTTACGCATTCTCCGGAGGTTTCGAAAATCAAACTTTCCAAGCAGATGCTACAAATAGAAAGTATCACACACCCTAGCACGTATCGATGCCAAACTGGATTTTGAGTACGAGCAAGGGTAGTAACCCCAATACCAACCAAATACGAAACAACGTGGATATGCGTATCGAGTACGATTGGGGTACGTCGAGCATTTCAAACACCCCCAAAATTCGGATGGATCGTACGTTGAAGTGGGTGGAGGGTGCTGGAGGTTGAATGTTACGAATACTCGTATGCATTAAAGGTTAACTTCATTTTGGAGAATTATAACAATCGAAGGATTCCCTCCCCATATGAACCACGCTGGATCGCCATAGTAGTACGATTTTGAATTGGTGCGAATATGATGAAAATATGTATCTCCCTAATATATACATTATATAGTATATATAAATTTTACGTACCATACTATACCATATTCAGGGACTAATGCTTTCGAATGATGAGCCATTATTACCTGTACCTCTCATAGAAACAAAACAACTGCCAGATCGAATACCATTTATTTTTTATGCCATTACGAAATTTATCATCGATCCCAGGCGCAATAACCTGTACCTAATTCGAAAACCAGACAGACCTCGTTTGTCTCCATTACACCATATCTAATGTTTGCGTAGCTGCCTTGGGAGGAGCCAAGCGTAGTTTCTCTAATCAGACACATGACGTCTTTATGTTATTTTATTTTGGTCCCCGAAGGTAATTTTTCTTTGCCGTAAATCAAATCAACCCTTGGCTGACTTTAGCCTCTGAGACGTCCTTACTAATGAGCATCCTTGTTACGTTGGGAACCCTAAAATAAAGTCCGATCCAAAAAGCAAAGTCGTCGAAACATAAAGTCCAAATGTAATTCTGTCTTAAAGACCATTGGCGTATCCATTCGAGGGTATAACCAGCAATTTAACGTGTTCCAGGTATTACTGGCCTGGAAAACGAAAGCTGTGGCGGCTCTCGGTACCAAAGCTCATTCGTATCTCGTAGGTACACATAGCTCGTATAACTCGTTGCTCGTGAGCGCGTTTTCGATCGGCATTAAATATCGCGTAAAATCGAGCTTTACGCATTCACCGCCGTACATAAATTTTCTTTCCAGAAGGAATGGCAAACTCTCCGGCCACCTCTACGAGTTGGATTTTCCTAGGTTGGTACCCCGGACCGTAGACCTTTTTCCTGACAATACGCCAGGAACGAGCAGGCTATTTATTCGCGGATGAAAATACGGCTTGACGAATTCGTTAAGGGTTGAATTCACGAGTCGGTGGGTAGAGGGATGAAAAGAGGGTAATAATGAAAATTCCGCAAGAATTTTCAGAGTACGGTTAAAAAAGTTTGGCAAAGTCAAAAAAAAAGTTCAAACCCAAAAAACATCAACGTCGTAAACCCAACCATAAGAGTTTAGTTGGGATCGGGATCAATCGAAAACTGGTGATCCAATTAAAGGGCATTATGGTTAATAAAAATTAATAACGCAAAAAAAAGGAACAAGCACGCGAAAGTCGGTTGCCACCATCTACGTTCCATTTTGGTAGCGAAGCTTCTCCTACTACGTATATACCGGGTGCAACCGGATAAAATTGAACCAACAACCCGTTTCTCCATCCAGAACAGGTAGGTGGGTAAAAGTCGTCCGCTATAAACTTTATCTTTGACAATTTGTCGAAGCGGCGTCAAAATAACGTCCACGTAGCTGGTATATGGCCGTAACGGAATTGGACCATTCGGGATGAAATCAGAAAGTCACACGTAAATATTTTACATCGGTTCTCAAAACCGGACGTGAACGTGGGATGCGTCCCTACGTGACACATCCGGATATTACTAGATGCATACAAAACCCATGCAAAAATATCAGACTCTAATTCTGTCTCGAGAGAAATCCAAAATACGCCAAAGACCCAAAAATAAAAATATGAAAAGTTCATAATCAACAAACCCAAAAGAAAAAGCAGAACTCGTACCAATTTTTTTTATAAACAATATAATTAAATGTTCATCGCGTTATACAGTCCCAGCATGGACCGAAAGGGAGGATCATTCTGATGTTCCTGGAATATTGGCCGGGTTCTCAACGGTAACGTAACCATAACCGTAAAACGGACGACACACGATGATACGCGAGACGCGGCTGGGGTCCTAATGAAGACGCATGGTGACCCGGAGGCCTCGACACGCCGCGTTAACTCTGCTACGCCACGCAACGGCATCGCATTTGTTTTATTTAGCTTCACGAATTTCTCGCTACGCATTGCCCGTATCCGCGTCTACTTGGAACGTATACTCCGTACCGGATATATACATATATGTATATACGCAGTAGAGAGGATTCTACTCAAGTATAATATTATATCTATCTGGTCGTTTGGGAAATTACAACCCTGTCTCGTAACTCTAATAAGCATACTGCCGTCACGAGTACATTTGGTCCAGACGCGATTTCACGCCTTGCCCAAGGAAACATTGTTATTATTTGAGGTGATCATGAATTAAATCATAAAAGACCATGTGATATTTTCGCCAGGAAACAAAAAATAATATTTTTATGGCTTTATGGTCTTATAATTAGGCGACAGTTGGTATTGACATATCATGAAAATTGTAATCTTGATAAGGCGAAAGCTTTTTGAATGCATGAAGGATCTAGGATTTAATTGATTTATTGAAAAGGAAGTGAGATAGAGCATATGCAGGTTAATTTATGCGATTGATCGAAGTGCAAAGGTCACCGCAGCTATCGGAAATATTGACTGCTTCAAAATCGCTCGGTAGAGTCGCGAGCTTGCGAAAGCTCCATCGGCGAGGATAGCTACCTACCGACCTCGGATGGTACTACCTATGCGTAAAAGGTAGCCCGTTAATCACGGGTAAGCCCTTCGCCTGTTTCCAGCAACAAAAGCTCCCTTGGCAAATAAGCTCGAAAGCTCGTACGACGGGATTAGCGGATACCTATTAGCCGGTTCGATCCGCCCTGAGAAACGATAAGCTCCCGTTGTGCCGTTGTCTCTAGCGAACTAGGCGAAAGCGTCGATTATCCTTTAGAGCTTGCAATCTCGATGTGCTAGACACAGATTCTGTATAAAGCTCATGCAAATCGACGAGTAAAAGCTCCGACATGATTTAAACGATCAACAAGTAAATTGACCTTGCAAAATTTCTGAAAGCTTTCGGTGACAAATTTTTGTAAAAAAGCTTCGTTGAAAGCTCCGCCCAATCGGAGCTTTTTTGAAAATAATTCAAATGATGTCTGGTATCAAGGTACTTTGTAAATATTCACGGTATACAGTGCAGGATTGTCTACGGGTACATGAATCGAAAAGCTCCCTCAGCAAGTTAAAGCTCTGAGCTAAGGACCTGCGGTGCTTAATATCCGGCAGTGTTGTACCGTGTGGATTAATATAGATGGATATGAGTTATCTGACGCCCGGTGCCCGTGTATGGTACTGACGTGTATGACTTTCATGATAGGGGATCACAGAACTCCTGACAGGACATCCTGGCAGGACGATATCACAACCCGTTTTACGTGACTGTCGAGTGGACGTTTTCGAATCTCTGAAACTGACACTGATGGCTCATCGCATGCGATATCCCTGATCGTTCGACCGACTGTTAAGTCGTTAAGTAATGCATTTCAATTAACTTATATTTTCGCAATGTTGGTTGATATTGAAATTTTTCAAAATGAACCATTTCAATTTTTCACCTCGTGACCGATGACAAGTCTGGATAAAAAGCAAATCAAAACCGTTCGTGAACGTCGACGAAGAAATAAGAGCATGGATCTTGCACAAAAACCGTAACGTTTGAAGTTCTTTAATCAAAAATACTGAAGGCTTTCTTCTTTCCTACCCTTATCATAATTATGTCGAAATTACACCACCAAAATCCCTGACGCTGGTCTGCTCGAGTAGGAACTTCAGCAAACGACCCTGCGGTAGACCAAGCTTTGATCATCGATGACACCACCAGATGAGGTCAGACTCCCCCATGCCTATTTCAGGTTTCCTACTCCAGTCCAGGTCTTTTTCCCCATATTTTGATATATGCTCGTCTCGCTCTTCTCCTCTGTCTCCCTTTCTCTATCTTCGTTCGCAACGTCTCGGCTGAGTTTCGTGAAAGCGTTAATGAGAAAACTACGAGGCCGTACGGGAAGTTCGAGATCTTCGGTCCAACCAACAGGGGAGAGACCCGCGCCTGGGACTTCCTGGCTAAGCCGAGCCAGAGTCCTTTTGGCTCTGGGGAAAGTGGTAAATAGACAAGGGAAAGGGGGCAGAGAGAATTTTCGTGAAAATTAGAAATATCCTACGTTATCTCAGAGCCACGAAGGTTCGCTCGTGGAAATTAGGATTTTCCGGGTGAGATCGAGGAAGGGGGCACGGAAGCTGGAGAGGGATGTAATTAACGAGGGCCGCAACTCTCGCGGATGGGGGCATTACTCTGGACCTAGGATCGCGTTACAATCCTTCTCTTCTAAGCAACCCTTATACCTACCGCTACTGGTAAAACCCCAACCTTTCAACCCCATCTACCCAGGTGAACACTCTTGGGGCGCCCTCAAGATATACTACCAGCGTATCGGCCGTAACATTCAGCAATTATAGCCGAGAACGAAACGGCTAACCTCAGTCGCTTTGCAATATCTCTTTGGCTAACCTTATTAAACTCGAAATACTACGGCTAATAGCCTGTAATTCAATTAGCGGCAGGCAAAGGACCTAGGTGGCAAAGGCATTGGGTGAAAGTTCAAAATTGAAAGCCGCACCCTGATGACCCCACAAATGTAAAAACCAGTACAGCCTCCGATTGGCCTAAGATTAACCGACAAAAAATGCTGCGTAATTAAAAATTAATTTCGAGGAAATCAGAGGGAATTGTCATTAATTTGAAGTTCGATGTAAAAAAAAAATTTTGGTTAATTAAAAATAAAAAATAAATAAATATGTATCCTATGTAAGTGCCATTGGACGAGTAATGGAAACGTAACAAGTTCATCGTGGATTCAATGATCACTGTATTTTACTTCGGATAAGGCATAGGGTAGATACAAGGGGAGAAGATTGAGTCCTGTGTATATAATACATATAATGAAAGCCGAGCTGTCGAGTGGCTTTTTATTATGATGAATGATGACGGAGTTCCATGTGGATGCTGGGAGTAAATAATGCGACTGCGGTTAAGGAAGTTCACCATGGAAGGTACAGTGGCGCGACACGAGTAGGTCATTCTGAATGGAAGGTTCTAGAATAAAAGAGGTCCCCGGGTCCGAGGTAGGACATCTTTTTGTCCTGGGAAAAGGGACCCTTTTCTTTTCTACCCTTCATTACTTTTCGGTCTGTCTCACGTAGGTACCTGATATCTGGTTACTTCAAGTGGGCAGGGGTTGTTGCTGGAGTACCCTTGAAAAATCGATTTCATACACGCAAAAAATAATTTTCTCCAAGGACACGTGGCTCTACGATTTTTGGTATTATTACGTTTACGCCACTGTACCTCGAGACGATCGCAAATAAAGACAAAGTCGAGGTGTCCGTATGTTAGAAAGGTGGGGCTGAAAGTCGACGAACCAAGGGGGTGAAATACCACCTAATAGAGACAGAAAGCCAATCTTCCCTTCCCAGGCTAAGATACTTGTACCGCAGGCTCTCTAATCTACAGGAGAACCCTTTCAGGTTTTAGGGGTAGAAGAGCGCAAACACAACCACCACCGTCAGACTTGCTACTAGAGAAGAGATGCTACCATCCGTTTACTGGTATTCGTGTCTCGGTCCGACACGTCCCAAAAACTTTTGGTCTTGTACAGAAAATTAAACCGGGGCGGTCAGATAGAGTTGAGTCAGTTTGAAAAAGGGTCGAAGAAAAAAGGAGGAAATTACGTAAACGTGAAAGGTAAGTATTAATTTACAACAATAATAATAATCCATGTGACCGAAACTCAAAAATTTAGGTCTATAACTTTGTTTCTCTTTCGAAAAGTGCACAGGCACGTTTTCGGTATTTTAAATACCGAAAATAAGTCGTGCGTAGAAGAAAAAAAAGAAGCAGATCCATTTCGCAGTTTATTCTTCAGTCAAGCAGGGGGTTCGCGAGCACTTATATGAATGAAAGCCCGGTATTATTTGCTTACGGTAAGGACGTCATAGAGGGATGAACGAATGGGGGTGAAAGAGAAAGTTGAAGGGAAGTTCGCGATGTATAAAAGCAACGATGAATAATTATTAAGAGTACTTGGAACTAAAAACAAACAAGTAAACATCTCGACTCGAACATCCAAGTGCCGCATTTAACGAAATACTGCATAAGGGTAGCATGTACTGTGTATATATATATACTGGAAATGACTCCTCAACCCCAAGTTCTTGATTAAGAAAAAGCACACAGCCGGACGACAAATGCATCCAGGGACCCTGTCCGTTCTCTACACAACCCCCTACGAGGGGCTGATATCAATGAGAAATAATCAATCCACCATCTACGGTGGACCATGGATGCTGGCTCTTGAATTTCTCGAACTCGTTCGAGGAAGCACAAAAAAAATGGATCGAGAGGCAGAGGAAGAAAAAAAAAAGTGAACCCATCCTGAGGGAAAAGGGGAAATGAGAATAAAGATGGCGGATGATGATGAAATTCGTTCAGGGTAAAAAAAAAGTTGAGGGTTGGCAAAGAGCGACACGCATAGATATAAAATTTTACGGGCGGGCTACATCGCACCTCCATTAGCAATGCCATCTCGACTCACGCCTTAGCCTCATAACGTCCATGTCTTTTCCATAGCGGCTGGCTAGGTAACCTACCCCGCCGCTGATACTACCACCCTCGAAGCTGAGAACAACCCCTGCAGACGAGCTTGGAACTTTTTAAAAATAAGAGCACGGCGGTTCCACATTACGCGACAGAACAACCGGGAGTGCTGGAGTAATGCTCGGCCTCTCCCAGCGTTCCGGCCTCGCCCGCGACCCGCTCGCTCACCCACCGGCCGCCCGTTCGCAAAACTGGTAAAAGGGACTTTTCCGGGTTTGCAGGTTTAAAACACTTTCGGCCTCCCTCGTCTTCCTCGTCCGGCGACTTTCCCGACTCCTGCCACAAACCACCCTCACCTTCCCAAGCACCAGAGGGGAGCGGGTTGGCATGCCCAAGTCTACTGAACTCGCTGAGGGTGCTTGGGGGGGTCCATAGGGCGCGACCCGACACGACGCTCAACGGCAGTTCCCCTTTGACATCATTTAGATAAAATACGGCGCCTCTTCTATACCCAGTTCACGATTACCTCCTCCAGCAGGGTTCGCATATACTTTTCCTACCCTCGTTTCTTACCCAAGACCTACGCGTAGGTACCTACCCTCTTAGTTCGCCAGTAGAATATCATAAAAGAAAGGGTACCCCAGTCCGTATACTTACTTACCATCACCACACGACCCGAGTGAGATGAACAAAGACAAAGATTGACTTCCGGTCAAGAAGTACTCAACTTACAGGGTAGTCAGAGACGGATACGGCCAGGGTAAATTTTTTTTTGTATAAGGAGGACCACGGGACTCGTTATGGACCACGTTAAATCGGATGGTACAGACCTGAAAGTCGTTTCTACATGGGCCGTAATGAAAAAAGGGGTACTTCCGGTGGAAATACTCATGGGCATCTCAGACCTATCCTGATCCGGAAAATGAGAAGATTTTTGAATTAGGATCGTTCTACATGGCGAATGACATCTGCGCATCGGTTCTTGAACAGCTGAACGTGCCAAAAAGTCGAAGGGTTCGCGAGCGTCAGAGGTCTGCAGAGAGGCAGATAAAGAGGGAAAAAGAGATAGAGGAGACGAGATAGAGAGGAGCAGGGAAAGATAGCCACTAAAGACCCAACGGTCTCATTTTGGCGGTACAGCCTCGGAGACAAAGTTAGCGTCACGTCCAAAACTTATCTCGGACTGTTTAATTTAACGTAGCTTCGAGTTAGCCGTTTACGTTCGCGCGACAAAACTCGGACGACAAGTGTTCGCAGCTTCGGGATTCGAGTCTGTTCCGTGCATCCATTCCTTTTCTCTCTTCGTCGTGCTCTCGCACCCAGCTACCTCTCCTTCGTAGACTTCGTCTACGCTCCGCTCTCCATAATACGATACTGGCTGGAATGTAGTTTGAATATTCTACGCCGTCATTCTCGCCTGTTCGCGCCATTTCCCGTATAATTTTCAGTTTGAAAACTTCTCGAGAAGATGGCGACACTGTAGCTCCTCGTACGTAATACACGAGATAGAACCGTGCTTCTCGTTACGAACTCTTGGAGTATTTCAATTTTCCGCAGGACGTGAAAGGGACGTTAAAAATTCTGAACGACGTCAGCTGATTCGCCCATTTTTTACTGTACACGCGTAAACACAATTATCTCACTGGGTTTACCGTTTGAATTTACGTTTACGTGTGTTCAGACGTTTGTATAACGTCTGCACAGTTTCCGGTGCTGCTGCTGCCGTTTATGAGGATCAAAGACGATGAGCATTCTGTTAGACGATTTCCGTTTGGAACGGAAGCTTGGATATTTGTCTCCAAAGGTTGGTAGTTATATTTACGTCTGGACTGTGAATTTAGTGTGGACAAAAAATTTATAAAATTAATAACTAAAAAAAAAATGTCTTCTAATCAATGGATCGGCCATGCCTGGGATGTCGGTAGGAGTAAAAATGCTATTAGGGTTTGGTTGAACCCGAGTCAGTCGAAGGGACCAATTTACTGCAACAACATCAAATTCCCCTATGGTAGTCTAAGACCGCAGTTGGAAGAGACTACGTCAGCTGGCGGAGGATGTTTTCAGAGTTTTACGGGGATGCAATGTTAAGGGATGAAACGCCGAAGCCAGTGGTCTGAACGGAAGAGAGTCGGGCCTTAAGAAAACTCGCAATATTTACCCAACAGAAATCAGGCACGACGTAAAAATACAAATCGCCCTAATCATTATTTACTTTAGTCTGTCGTTACCATCCCTTTGGTTCTTAGTAGCAGGAATCATCCCTCCCGGTACGGAACGGGAAGATCCATAAAACGGTCGAGTTTTCTGCTTTTTAAATCAAGAGACTCGATCGAGTCTCCCACCAAGTACAGGCTGTACTGTATAGCACTACCGGCTATACAGGATTTCCGAGACGCTTTACCTGAGTCAACTTTTATACCTGTTTTTGAAATTTAAATAATTAAGTTCTTCATTTCCGTTTACTATAGTGTCAAACTCTTATTGTAAAGTTCGAATGTATTTGTAAGCAAAAATTAAACAATTAAGATTATTATTATATAAAAAAAATTTATTGATAAATTCACTATAGGAATCGAGAGTTCCAAATCAATTGCCATCGAGATCAGGGCGAATTGAGATGATGGTCGAGATGAAAAATTTTACGATTCAAAAAATCATTCCTCCGCGTCTGATTTTATTGAAAAAGTAGCGATGCTAACGAGATAAAATTTGACATCGTGAAAATCAGCGCGCACGATTTCATTGTGAAATTTAAAAGCGTCGACGTAAAAAAAAAAAAAAAAAAAAAAAAAAAATAAGCCAAGTGAAAAAAGTCGAAAGGCGTCAGACACCGGAATACAGAATGAAAAATAAGGGTTGCGAAACAGGGACAAAACGGCTCATTGGCCACGCGTTCGTCTAACTACGTTACTCTCTGGCAGTAACCATTTCTTTCCTAGCGCCAGAAAGAAAGAGATAGAAACTAAAGGAATCAAGTCGAGGATGTATGAGAGCGATAGAGAGTGGACGAATCACCCTCCAGGGGTGGGATTGCTCGCACTCGCAATCTCTGTGGGAGGAACGAAGATAAAAAAAATGAAACGGTAGAAACTAGAAGGATATAAGAAGATAGGGGATGAAGAAAGAACGAATGGGGCCTAAAAAAATGAACACGAGGAAATCACACCAAGCGTCTTCTCGCAGCCGCGGGTCCAGGAAATTGAATAATGCTTGCGAAATTGAAAGGGGAAATTTGACGCATTCCAATGCTTTGTTGTTTGGTCCCTTTGTAATGCACCCGCCCCCGCCGGCCCTGTCCTTTATTTCCTTCGTTCCTTCTGACCCGCCGAAATAAACCACGAAAAATCAATGAGCGCCGATCGCAAATCAATGAGGGTTGCTTTCATCCCGTCGTGACGGTCAGACGTATTGCCACGACTTAAACGGATAAAAGAAAGGCTTTCTCTATGAACGCTGCTTAAATCTGCCTCTAGTTATGGCCCTTTAAATCAACCCCAATGCCACCCTTGATCCTAGGCTACCTACCAACTAACCTACGACTTTTGGTACTTGTATAGATATACTGTGTATTTTATTCTACCCTTGTTCCACTGCTTTGCTATGGCCGTATTTCTTTTTTATTCTTTATTCCTTTGTCATTGATTTCTACCAGTGGGACGCCAAGTACTTTCTCTTTGGTATAAATAGTATTGGTCAATTTTCTGGAGGCAATACTAATAAACTTCTCAGGATTTAACTGTAGCTTGTAAATTTTCAAGGGACGGTACCACATTTTCTTCGGTAAGTCCAGGCTCTGTTTGGGTCCAGACTGGACTGGACTGGTAAATTGAGTGATTGAAATTTTGTGGGAATAAATCACAGGGAAGTTCTTACGACGATCAAAGACTCCATCTTGGATACCAGCAATTTAACTACTAGATGAAAAACAGCGCTATCATATTTTATCGAAATGAGAATATAATTAGTTGAAATTACGGAAGATAAAGGGACGCCATTATGAGAGCGATGCAATAAATGTAAATCAGGTACCCGCGGAACCGGTATTAATTCGTACTAAAAACGCAGAGAGGGCGCCACATGTAGAGTGCAAATGGCGAGAGTATCATGGAAATAAAAAAAGTATAGAGAAAAATATAGAAAAATTGTAACGCGAAAATTTTATTTTCAAAAAAAAAAGCTGTCTTTCAAAAAATATTCGCACCATATTGACACGTTGTTAAAGCTTAGAAAGGTTTTTTTCTTTTTTTTTTACCGTAGAGTGGCGGCACCACTTCGTCCTTTTTTTTTACAAGGTCACAGGTCACGATTTGAACGCGACAATTTATTCGGCCACTTTTAGCCATTAGATCGACAATGGAAAAGCAGCCAAAGGGTCGCTTACGTTACCACCCAGTGTGATAAGGGTGGTTTTCGCAACGGGCGGTAGTGGTTGTCGTTTGGGAATGGAAGTCACTCGCAATCATAACTATCAAAACCAGAATATGCTAGGCGAATTCTGTCTCAATCTTCTCCATTTTCACTCTCAAGCACTTGCCAACGATCCAACCCCCCTTTTCCCATCCCCTGTCCTACAGCAAGCAGTTCTCATCTTTCAGCAGATCCTCGAGCACCAACCCCCCGTCGTTACAATCATGTCGCTTGTTTTGTCATTTGTTACCGGCAGCAATTTTAGGTGAATCTTCAACGGAACAAAAAAAACCTCCCCAGACACTTCTCGCCCCCTCTAGCGACAGAATCTCATGAAAACGTCGTATCATAATCCAGAATCAAAATTACTGCACTCTATGCAGGAGCACGACTGCCGACGATCGATACCAATTAAAATCAATCTAGGAATAATATTTATGACAAAAGTTGGCCTGTACAAGCAAACAGACATTCTCCGCATTCTTGAACCCTCCTAAAAATTTTTAAAAATTTCTTTAAAAACGATAAAAAAATTACCACGAATTTCCAACTACAGCATGTTCCAATTCCGTTTTTTTTTTTTTTCTTATTCCTCGTACATCCACTTCACTATCTTATCCATCCAAGCACCCACTCGCTATACGTCAATGGTCTCAAAAAAAAAAAAAGAAATGGACAAGCGAAGCCAGGACATTCATTTTCTTTATAGTTAGGTGCATTACGAGAAATGTCGCCGATCCGCCAGCGTGCCAAGTCACCGGTTTGGCTTTACATAGAAGGACAAAGCAATGAGCGTCGTTATGGCCAAGCAGTTGCCGTAAAGACTGGCGTTTCACTCGGCGCACAAAGCACGCTACTTTCCTACCCTTCCGTCGTAAGCGTCGTCTTCATCCCTCGGCGACCCACCACCCCGCGAAGCAGACCTACCCCGTCCACCCATTGTCAGCCAGAACGGCAGGCATTTCGCGCTGCCAAGTTGGGCCCTCTCCTGCTCCTTCGGTACGAAAGCCTGCATTTTCAGTCTACCTCGCATAAAAAGCGAACCGGGTTTATTTAAGAGGCCTCCTCGTAATCACGGTCACTTTCCTCCCTTGTGAAAGCCGCGGAAAATGGAACCCACCGGCCTAACAAGAGTTTGACGCTTACTTTAACATGCCTGTCATCCCTCTATAAATCATCATTGCCATATAAAATTATTTAGACCTACCCTTACCCAATGTATTTTACAAAAATATATTAACCCTATACCGAACGTTCCATTACTTTTGAATATTGGATTTTAACGCACTATTATCCAATTCCACTTTGTTACATAATTCTAATCCGAGCCCAATCATAAAGTTTCGCAATAGAGCAATTCACTTTTCAGTTTCACTTTTTCAAACTAAATATTACAGCAATAATATTGACCAACCCTTTGTCTATATACGAATACGAAAACAATTTGGGTCGTTCTACGCCTATGCGAGCTTTACAGGGATGTAAAATTTAGGGGTTGAAAAAAATATATATACGAAAAAAAAATTTGAGAAAGAGCAAAGATAAAAATATTAAACCTTCTTGGCACTTCATTCCCTATTCTCACCCTCGAGCAAGTACCAGAACCATCGACTTCGGGATGAATCAGTCGTTTCGCAATTTCTTCATGTTCCTTGCTACTCCCCACGCTCCGGGTCACACAAAGCGCCAGTAAAGAATCCCGGGGTCTGGTGCCACGACGGTGGCAATCGACGCCATATAAACGCTCCGGTTCGTTGCTTTTATGGTACTGATATAAAGAGACGGTCAACTACCCGCCAACTGCTAGACAACGGTTTATGAACTCCGACCGAGATGACGTAATCCTACCGGTTTCTCACCTGGATATTTAGAATCGGCGCGTGACCTTCCGCAAAGCACGTACGCGATATGAAAAAAGAAGTGAGTCAAATGCGCCAACATACAAAAAAAAAAATAGAACAAGAAAGACATAGGTGCTTTTATTCCTGGCGTGTCCGCATTGCGGTCCCGGTCCTACTCGTTCGTCAAAGTAGTCCGGCCGACTATGTATGATGCCTTTATATATGGGACGCAAGGGTAGAGGGTTCAAATAGAAGGGAATAGCGCTGGGTAATGGCACAGTAGCACTAGGTACGGTGCCATTGGAATATGATGGTTTTGTGCTAAGCCAGACCGATGGGTACGAAGGTGAAGGGGGGTAGTAGGAAACGGCCGAAGTTATCCAACCGGCTGAGATTTTGAGGGATGCAGATGCAGCGACTGCACTTTAGACAGAAGAGCGTCTAGTGTCAAGTGGCGGAGGGATGCGGAGGACTGGAAAAGGGGCTGAGGTTAGGGGGGCTAAATCGTGGGGATACAGTGGCGGATGATAGTGGTAGAAGGTTTTAGAGATGCGAGTCGAGGGGTTAAAAGGGGGTTCAAAGGGGTGTCGCGTAACGACGTCTTGTCGCATGCAGAATCTACTTCGCGATAACCGTGATAAAATGACTCCATTATCGTACCCATGTGTACGCGACCAATGCGACAACCACTCAAATATTTTTTTAAGCCCGTCGAAATCGCTTTGGGAAACTACCCTTATTTTACTTGGCTTCCTCGTTTTAGGTGCTCGTGATTTTGGGATGACGTCGAGTCTTGAGGTACGTGAAGGGTAGTTTTTTTTTTGTTCTACGGAATTTTAACCCTACGGTAGATCATTCTTGACGGGGTTTTCGGATAATGCTGGATCGAGTTTCGAGGATAAGACGATCTGAATATATATAGTTTTGTCAATTTAATTCCATAAAATCATTATTTTGAATATTTAAATTTTCTCGAAATTCAGTGAATTAAAATAAAAAATGACGACTTAGCTACATCCATTTCCACGATCGAAAATCGCTGGCCAAGCCGCTTCTGAATTATTCAATCTCTCATCCACGAAAGCTTCACTACCCCCATTTACATCAGCAATCCTGATAGTCCTCGTTCGACTTCTCGTAAGAGTTAACCAACCTAATATCAGTTTCGAAAAAAAAAAATTAATACAAAAAACAAAGATCATACAATTTTCCACATGGTAAAATCACAATTTAAGCTCGACCTTCGTACCCGGAAAAGAGGGTGCCCGTTACAAAATTTTCGCTTCGAGGCGAAAAGAGAACAGATTTTCTAATCCTCTTTGACGAAGACCGCTGTGGTTAAACGCATTACACGACAATCTCGCAAGATTAACGGATTAGATCCTAAATCTCCCACCTTAAGTGCTTAATAATTAATGACGGCCCACCGTATTCCAGTCATTTTAATATAAAACTTCGTTCTGTCATTCTTTCACGTGAATTTAGCATCATTCAAATTAATCTGTATACCATAATAATAACAACAACAAACCTTTTTAAATTAAAACCAAACCCGGACATTAAAACCCATATAGGAGATACCATACATATAATTCTTATGACAAGAGTCAAATGCCAAAAAAGCTATATATCCAAAAAATACAACGATAAAATCCATGACTCCAACCTGACACTGTTTACCGCGAAACGGATGAAACGCGGACTTCTCGTACCTCGAAAAATTAATCTGTATACCATAATAACAATAACAAACCCCATAAGAATTTGGCATACTCAAAGCATCCTTTTTAAATTAAAACCAAACCCGGACATTAAAACCCATATAGGAGATACCATACCCATAATTCTTATAACAAGAGTCAAATGACAAAAAAGCTATATATCCAAAAAATGCATATATATCCCAATGGTAAGTTCAAATGAATTTCTCACGCAAACGATAAAATCTATGATTCCAACCTGACACTGTTTACCGTGAAACGGATGAAACGCGGACTCTTCGTACCTAGAAAAATTAATCTGTATACCATAATAACAACAACAAACCCCATATGAATTTCGCATACCCAAAGCATCCTTTTTAAATTAAAACCAAACCCGGACATTAAAACCCATATAGGAGATACCATACCCATAATTCTTATGACAAGAGTCAAATGACAAAAAAGCTATATATTCAAAAAATACATATATATCCCAATGGTAAGTTCAAATGAATTTCTCACGCAAACGATAAAATCCATGATTCCAACCTGACACTGTTTACCGTGAAACGGATGAAACGCGGACTCCTCGTACCTAGACAGCGAGTTGAAGTTAGGTATCCCAGAACACGTTACGGAACGCGGTGAATCCGTGTGCGTGTGGCAAAGGGAATATCAACGGGTCCCATCTATGCGTGAAAAATGATGGCGATATATCAAAGTGGGAGGTCATTAATCATCGTGTGGGATTGGGGGGTGAGATCGGTAGCCCGGGACCACGGGCAGCTAGTGTCGCCGCAGCGAAACGAAATCCTCCGGGCGGAACCGTCGGCGCACCGCCAGAGGAAAAACCATCTCCGGCTGCTAACCAAAACTCACCGCCCTGTAACCGATCCGGAATGGAACGTATGCGCCGACACAAAGGACTCTTCGGTAACGCATATCCGTACCAACCCTGGATAAACGTACGTGCAATCCCAGTCAGAAAAAAAGATGGCATCAAAATAGAAAAACAAATTTTTTTTTTACAGCGCCAAAAAAAAGGTAAATCCGTTATCGAAACCCAAACCGTGTTGGTGGTTACGAGTAAGGTCCTTCGGTCGTTTGAAATTTGAAAAATTTGTTTCATAAATACTCATGATAAATACTGAACGTTGACGTGGACTAACGCGGAGATAAGTCTGTTCGCCATTGTAATGGGGGATGCCGGTAACGATAGGTGTTTTTTTTTTTTATATGGTGGATATAGAATGCGGGGAGTGTGAAAACGCATAGGACGTCAGGATTTTGATAGTGTTCGTGGACGGGAACGTTGATATCATTATAAACGAGCCGGGCACCGGAACTCCACTCAATTTGTTTGATACCCACTGCCACCGCCCAGTGCTGCCACCCTCGTGGATCCTTTACATCCAGGGCAGCCAGTGGTGCCAACCAGTAGCTATAGCCAGGCATCCCTTCCGGTTGGATCCGCGATCCGCCGTTGATACTTTGTCATCGTAATACATTCGGGCAAAAAAAAAGTACAAATCTTCCCCCTTTTCGTACGAGCGTCGCGACGGGTGACGTCCCTCCCCTCCTTCGCTCTTCCTTTCACTCGGATATCCCATCGGACGAATTGAACGAAGATAGTCGAAATTTCAAATGACAGAGATGGGTTCACTTAAAAATCATGATTTGCAGGTTCCCTGTCTGTCTCCGTTGAAACGGTACCGATTCTCGATCAGACTAAACGAACTTAATCGTTATTCTCGATTGATGAGACCAGTAGAGAATTTTACCTGAGATAGAAAAAAAAGGGATTCAAAATAATCGATACCGATCGAAAATAATCGATAATACATTTTTAGACAATAATTGTCACGGGGAATCACTTTGCCAAGTTTTCGTATATTATTTAATCGCTCTGACAGTGACATATATATACATAGGCGTAAGTAAAAGATAAATATCGGAAGACTGCGGGGGTAGAAGAGGGATGGAAAAAAAATTACTGTATACGACAAATATATAATAAAGGTAGAAAACCCATGTAAATAACGGGGTATCCGTGGCTCGTATAGGACTGCTTATCAGATGCCAGTCATGTAAACCGATTCGCAGATAACCTGAGCCTTCTGGCCAATGGACGTGCCCAACAGCGCACGTCGCGTAACACGAAATGAATGATGATTCATGCGGCACGCGAGCGATTTCACGTCGTGTTCTCGTATTCTTTAGTATACCAAACGGTGGGTAAGTGGGGGATAATACGCCGTCATTCGGTGTACGTGCAACAGGGAGAAATAAGAGAGAGGGAGAAATAAGAGAGAGAGAGAGAGAGAGAGAGAGAGAGAGAGAGAGAGAAAGTCCAATCAATATGTACGCTAGCTCGTGTTATGTGTCGCGTGTCGTGTATATATATACGTATTTGTTACGTCAACGGAATCTTTTTCGTTTCTTTGAAAAAATTGTCGGAATTGAATCAGCCTTTATTATTATTTTATTTATATTTTTGTAAAGCCCCCGTCACGCGAGGTAAACGCATATAATCGATATGAAAAATTCTTTAACGAGCTCTTTTGATGGTTTTCAAGTTTTTTTTTTTCAGGTTGCTGTTTTCGTGTATCGTATTATATGTATTATATATACAGGGTGTTCGTTATGAAACGCACTGTAGTAACATCGTTGCATTCCTTGTCAAATTCTAAAGAATACGTGTATTTTCATTTTTTATTTCATATATCAAAATTTCGAGATAATCAAGGTTGAAATTGCAGTAATGCGACCAATCAGAACGTGTTTAATCGGACCGTACATGACGTAGCGAGCCAGCCCGTAAGGCCTGCTTACAGTAGGCGATTAACACTAAGAGTATCGTTTCTTTTATCTTACTCAATTACATACAGATAAACAGGGAGACTACGACGATACTCTTAGTGTTATTGGCCTAGTGTAAGCAGATCTTGCAGGCTGACTCGCGACGTCATCTACGCTCCGTTTAAACGCGCTCTTATTGGTCGCATTACTGCATCTTCAACCTTGATTATCTCGAAATTTTGATATATGAAATAAAAAATGAAAATACACGTATTCATTAGAATTTGAAAAGGAATGTAACGGTGTTACTACAGTGCGTTTCATAACGAACACATATATTGAGTATAAATTATATATCATACCGTATGTGGGAAATAACTGTATGAGTCAACCTGGTAATTTCTCAACAGATGGAGCTATAACCAATCTCTTTAAAACGTAGCCATTACAGGGTGGCACGTTTCCGTGATATGGGTGATGCCCAGTAGTAAGGGCCCGTGCCCAACCAGACACGCCAGGATGTTTCATGAGAAATTACTGAAACACTTGGCGCGATTAGACCCTACGATGACGCAAGTCTTCGCGCTGCTCGAATTAATCCACGTGAATTCAAAATACTTTCAATTACGTCGGGAACGCTGGCTGATAATGAATATGTAGAAATTCGTGAAATTAAATCCCAATGCTCTTTTTGTAAAACATTATCCGAATTCCTCGAACTTGAATTGCATAAATTCTAACCCTTGATTAGCATAGTTCGGAAAATCTATATATATAATAATTTAAATTATTGAATATCCGAAAATTCCTTCGCTAGGATATTGAGCCATCAGGATACCAGGTACGTCCGCGTATTGTAAATTAGACGATTGGGGTAGCAGACTGGTAAAAGTGAATGGGTAGTTCGGGGGGGGGGGGGGTCTGACCTAACGTTACAATAGCGAAGTGAAATTTTGAATTTTTTTAGGTCGACAAAGAAAAAATAACATATGGAATCGTCGGGCCTGATTCTGGCTCCGTTTCAATGACTGCGCCCTTAGAATTGTTCACGGACCCTCATAACTTTTAGCGAACGTTAAGGCCAGATCGTGCGGCACGCTCGGTAGACGGTGGTTATATAATAATTTGACTGCTGTCAGTCAGCTCACGTGCTAAACTTTATTGGAATTGGATCCGTAATCTTGGTACATTTCCCAAGATGTAGAGAGAGAGAGAGAGAGTCACGGTTTCCTCTGCTTCTATATCTGTCGCTCTTATTCTTGCCGCCCTTCGACCCCCAGTCCACCTCGCCCCCCCTTACTTCAGTGCCCGAGCTACAGACAAATGGGAATTGGGGGATCTAATCTGACGGCTTACCTAACGCTAATATCCTCGCATCCTCGACGAGGCCTGCCAGGCCAATCTGAAACCTCGGGAATGGAGTAGGAAATCTCGGAGACGTTGATTTGAACTTTACGTCCTGTTACCTATCGTATTACAGGAACAGGGAAACACTTGAGGGACCCATGAGAGAATTTGGATTAGTATGTATTTCAAGGATTGAACGTAAAGTAATGAAATTTGTGTTAATGGACTCTGAAGAATTTCCTTGAGGTATTTCGGTGGTATAACTATTTTGAATTTTCAATATTAATTTCGAACTACGTTCGACTCCAAAATGGAACACCAAACAAGACTTAATGGTGATTTACGGTAAATTGCAAGGGAACAATAACCAAAGCTGGTAATCCCTCAGTTGCATCCTGACCCTCCTCATCGTGTACTACTTAGTTTACAGGGCTACCCCCTCTATTGGCAACCTCCTTGATCCACCCCATGGCGTGTCACGTGCATGCTACTAGCCCTTGGCACGGAAAGCGACACGCGTGCCGGAGCGTGCGGGGAGTCTAGTTACTAAAAAGAGGCTTTCGGGGGGGTCGAGGGGTCGAGGGGTGAAAGTGAGAGTGGGAAACGACTGGTAAAATTGGAGAAAGGGAAAATGAGGTAAAAGCTCAGGGAAGAGAAGCAGGGTATTTTTTAACGGTACGATACGTAAGGGCTCGTACTTGGGACTTTTTTCTTTGTCGTTTCAAAGGGGGGAACAAAATATATTTCAGGCTGGGAAGTTACCTGTTAAACTTTATTTCCAGATCCCATACGAGGGCGACAAAGTCAAAGGGAACAAACACCCTTGAACTCGCTGGCGTCGCTTTTGAATTTTACGGCGAATTATGTCGAGAGTGTCCAGGGCGTTTGAAGGCGTATTAAGGAAGGTGAAAATGACGGAGAAAGGGGAGAAAAAAAATTTTATAAAAAAAAATTGTGAACTGCATATATTAAGTGGCACAGAGAAAGAAAGATCATTACGTAAAAAATAAAATTTTGAAAAATTCTTAATGAAGCTTTTTTTTTCATAATTTTTAATTCATGCGATTTTATGGTAAGTAACCTGGTACGACGTGGGTGAGCTTTTTTTTTTATTTTACCAAGTACTTCGTATGCAATTTCTGTTACCAGGTGGCGCAGGGGTGTACGAACACGTGTATTACTTGTGCGGCGTAGCACACGGAGAAACTGGTAATAAACGATGCACTGTGCCGAGCTTAAACGCAGCTTTATGAGATCCTGGCCATGATTAATAATTCTCTATCCTCTCTCGTCCTCATCAGACGCACCTCACGTCTTCATCTTGGAGATCTTAGGATCTGTTGGGTTATGCACTGAGGTCTTAACGTTGAGATGCTCTTACTTACAAGTCGAAATATTAATAACACCGAAAGCGCAAATGGCTTAGGGTTAGGTTAGTACGCAAATGTGGATGAAGCAGTGGATTTTACAAATCCAAGTAAGCGACTACTGTCAATACTAAACCAATGAAGGATTTTACGAAAATTGTTGTCAAAGACGTTAATAATTTTTAAATTATAAATTCAATGCACGTTATAGCAGATAAAAGTATTACCCAGGTAACACTGTACCATGTAAATATATCTTTTCATTGTTTGCACGATAAATTATTATTGCCTTTATACGAATTACGATCAATTTTTTCGAGGTTAGGCGATGATGATGATGTAAAAAAAATGGGAAAAGTATATATCAATAATAGAGTAAATGTAGAAATATTATCAGACAAGTTGTTATCCATTATTATATGAAATCCATATGTTAACGATCGATGGATAATTAGTTAAAAATCTAAAATTAGAGTTTAGACACCGGAGGTGGTTTTTATTGTTTAACCTAAAAATCTGTAATTACCGAATGAAAATTCTACCTGCCCAAGGTTTTTGTGTGCGATTTTTTTACGAGGGTAAAAAGAAAATCAAAATCGAAATGCAGTGACAATTGGAAAGACGTAAAGCGGTTAAAACGGACGCAGGATGAAGATCGGACCGACGTTGCACCGAGTCCTGCTCTATTCTACCCTAAAGTTCTAGGGGTTGAAACTGGCGGTGCGCCGGGGGCAAGGGTCTGTCGGTGGCAGCTAGCAGCAGCTCTTTCTGATGGATTGGCTCTCGCACGCCCCTTGATTCTCTACCAATCCCACCCCAATTCACCCTCTCCGCCCTTGAGAATTACACAGCACAGTCGCTGGCCACAGATATATATGCCGCCGATTTCACCGAGTTTCCTTCGAGATCGAACAAAGCAGCCCTTAATTACAGAGGGTAAGGAAATTTATAGGATAACCAGCAACAACGCGCGAGCCACGCGTGCACTTTTTGGTTTTTTTCACGGTCGCCCAAAAGTAAATTTCATTAAATTCCTATCACACTTACACCGAAATAAACACGTTGGTAAGAAAAAATTGATGCAAAAAATGTGTTACGCGCATTTAAAAATTAAATATAAAATTGCCGAAACTTTGACAGTTTAGCACAAATCGGGCGTGTACACTAAGCGTCATTAATGCTGTCCAGCTTGTAGACGTAATGCGGCGAGGTAAGAGAGGAGAGTGGACGGCGCCTGATCACTTATCTTGCTTGGCCTCTACGTGCAACGCAGAGAGCACTCAATTTGGCGTCTCGCTCACATCGTAGTGCTCGTGGCGTTGCGCGCAGGACAAGACACCTGAGCGGGCGCCGCCAACTCTTCTCTCTTATCTCATCGCACTGCGTCTACACGCTGGACACCATTAATGACGCTCAGTGTACATAGCAGGCTATAATAGCGAAAATAAAAAAGATAAATCCTTATTTGATTTCCAGTATCTGTTATTTGTCTATTTCAATGTCTTTATAAATGTTTTGTAAGCATTCCCATTGCACATCTGCAAAATTAATCTGTACTACCACCCTTAAAAAAAAATAATCGTAACGACCTCAGGTACCTGTACACTCAATTTGAAAAGTATTCCACAGTTATTTTTCAGTACCCGTACTCGTGGCTACAACGACGACTGGTTCGGCAATCTATATTTCGATATCTTATTGGAAATTGGGGATGATAAAGTTTCCAAGAGATTGGTCCATTGAGAAGTGGCTCTTGGCACGACAAGTGGAATCCACGTGCCTTTTGTACCCGGAAAACACCATAACTTGGAGTGGAGCTAGTTTTCAGAGCGATACGAGTTTAAGATAAGAGGGGTTCAAGAGAGTGAAAGAATCTTATGAGCTTGAGAAGAAACGATAAGAATTACTTGTATAGGAAGAATTAAATTCAACTTATATATATATATATACATTTTCTCTCTCTTAGGGAATCAAGAACTAATAACGAAATTAAAAAAGATTTTTTTTTACCGCACTTGTAATCCGTCGATTTCATATCTAGATTTTCCTGTGAGAATTTACAGTAGCAACCCTCCACCACTCTTCTTCCCGCCCCACGAAGCATCTACCGTTATTGATAGAGGGTCGGCGACTAGAGCCAGACTGACATATAAAAAGATGATAATCGCGTCGAGGGATGAAAGGGGTGGAGAATTATCCGGCGGGCAAATTGGATCCGTGAAATCTTGTCGGGGTATCAGACGCAGGATCAAGTTTTAATTAAACCGTGGATCACAGGGTTTAAGATATTTATTTTATATTTCAACACCACCCCCTTTGCTCTGACAGTAGACTTCACTGCCATATACAGCCAACTACCCTTCTGCCGTGGATTGCCGCTACAGTTCCGCTCTATATACGTATATCCCGTGAATTCCACCTCTCATCACACGCACCCCAACCAAACCGAGCAACCCTTTAGAAAATTTACCCGCTACGTACATTCAGCCCAGCCGAACTCATCCCTCTGCAGCTTAGACTTTTCAATCTTCCAGGGTAATAAAATTCAAAGATTTTACAAGACTGCGAAAGCACAGCCACCCCCTTAACGTTACTGCAATTCGCGAAACACGTACGAACACTGTAACCCCCAGAAGTCAAACGACTCGCTCTACCACCCCTTCGACATCAGTCGCTTCAATTGTACAATATTTTGTATTTATTTTTTATTAAACGGGACCTAAAAATTGGTCGTAATATACAGAAGGGGTAGTAAAGTTAAAAAGAAAATTACTGAAAAGACAAGAAACGATCGCCTATGGTAGAAAATTTGTATAAAGAAAACGAGGGGATGACGGAGCGAAAGGATTGATCCTACAAAGACGTAGACACCTGTTGATTCATTAACGTACTTCATTAAGCTCAAAGAAAATACTCCCCATTTCTCCCACTTTCACCGTTCTAACAAACGTGCCGGTTTGAAGTCACGTGCGCCAGATCCCTAAAAACAGGTCCAATCACATTTTCCAGGGAACAGCAGAGCGTGAATAAAAAATAATGACGTGTGACAAATTTCGAAAAATATTTTCTTCTTTCTTAATTTTACCAAAATTTCTATCGCTACGATCCACTGCTTACGCGATCCTCCTATCCTGGATAATGCGCTATGCTACGAGTAGCAAAATTCGCTTGTGAATTTTCTCCTATAACAGATTTTCCAATCTGGCACACCAACCCCGGTCCTGCACGGCACATACGTATAACGCAGCCAGATTGAACGTAGCGAGCCGGGGGAATACGATTGTCGACGCAACGTTCTGGAAGAAAAGTATCTTACAAAGGTTGGAAGAAGCCAAGGCGAGTGGCTGAGGTACCCGAACAGAAGTAAAGCGAAGGAATCGTGGAGAAAAGGGGAATAGGGAGAAACGGGGGTGAGGCGAATGAGAGAAATGAGAAATGGAAGAAAAAAAAAAAAGAAAGTCAAGTGTAACTTGAAATAGATGCAGGAAATTGAAGGCGAGCAGGCAGATAGGTAGGTACCCAAGGCTTGTACCTATATGGAGGTTCTAGCTACATTGCTAGATGCATCTTAGAGAAATGCCGAAGTGCCATGGAATAAGAAGAGGGTTGAAAATACAAGAAAGTAAAGGAGTGAAAGGATAAAAGGAATTGAATGATATATGACGAATGTTACGTTGTATATACACTGTATATTATATATATAAGTATATGGGTATGCTTATATACACTTTTTTTTCTGTATATATTTGGTTGGTAAGATCGATGAATGGGAAACACATGTACGTCTTAGAGCAGATCTGTTCCCCCTGTCAGCAAATATCACCTCTTATTCCTGACTGGACCCTTTGTATTCCGAGCACATATCACTTAAGGGTCAGGGCCTTCAAAATGGATTCGTCTCTTGCGAAATAACACGTATTGCCACGGACACTTGTCACGGGCCAGGCATACCAACGTGACGGTTCTTAAACAATTTTAAGGTGAAAGATCGGATCGTGGGGAAAGTTTAAGGGTCGGGAAAAAAGTTTAGGATTAAATCGAACAGGGTAGTTGGTCGCCTTGAACTGATCAAATGAAAAAAGATGGTGATGAAGTTTTTGAAAAAAAAAAAATTCATTTTTTTTTGGAGATTGTATAAACGAAATCAATGCTGATTAATCAGGTAGTTGGAAAGGAAGCTGTCAGTTTAGCAATTGTTTTGGGGTTGCTTGCAAAGAGAACAAGTCTCATCTGTTAATAATAAGTAGTTAGACACCGACAAAGTCAGACGGGAGTTAAGTGTTAATCCAGAAAAGTAGCCGGGATAAAAAGCAGAAGCGGATATGACAAATAAACTCTGATTTAATTTTCACTCAAGTGAACTCGCACTGGGACGGGGGGTGGATTACCCTTAATATCGCGGAGGGGTGGATATTAATTAAATCCAGTCTCATTCGGTACGAACGGGTCTGAACGTCGACGAAATGAAGCTTCCTGTGTAAAAAGCATTACTTTCTGCAAGCACGAAAGAGCCGAGGCACGTAGGGATGTAAAATATAGAATTTAGCGGAAAAAGATCAGGGCTGGATTAAGTTACGTTAAAACATATCCACTTGTTAATTTGTAAATACTCATTATTTTAATTTAGTAATTATTTTGACCATTATTTATCTGTACATAAAATTAATGTCAAATCTTTGGAAAGGTTTGAAATTTGGACTGTGATAAGATAATTTTTGAAAGTCAAGGGAAAAAGTTATATCTCACTGGGAAAGGCCGGTAAGAGCTCGGAGAGCAACAGTGGCGACATCTTCATCTACAAATGGGTATTTCCACGAGGGTGAACTACCCTGAAATGGTAAAGTTTCCCGCTCGCCAGATGGCGCCGCTCATATCGACGTCGTTGTGACGTTCCGAAAACTTCCGTGTAAAAGCTCGCTTTCCGACCGACGGCGAGTGACCTTATCGGCCATCTACTGACCGATAACAAACGGTGTCCACTCGTGCTACGGAAATTGATCATTTTTCATTCATCCAGAAGCTGATAAACCAATTCCTACGATACGTCCCAGACCTATCCTTCTGTATCACGATACTTCTACATTGTGACCACCATCATAATTCATCAGTCAACAAATCCTGATTCTGTCAAAAAATAAGAATTTAAAATAAAATTTTTGTTTATTATCGAGAAATTCATGGGAAATAAAATGGGTACTTTTTACAATAAAAAGTCACTATGGGTTATACGACTATGAAGTATGTATATATCCCTCATATATGTGTATAGAGTATGAAAGCATTATGGCGTAAATCTCCCGTAAAATTAACCATAGAAAAATCCTTCGTATTTCAGAAATTCTTGAATGCGCCTACCAATCTCACCAGTTCTCAGTCGTACCAACCTCGGTCATGCAATTCCAATTTTCATAGCGGAATCCAATAATTCCCAAGCTACCGGGTGCTGACGCAAAGCTCAGGCGGGATCTCGTAAAGCGAGTAATCCGCCATTCCTGAGAGTCTCGCGAGTCGCTCAACCGTACAGGTCGGTATGAGATAAAGGGAAGAGAAGAATAAAGAAAATCGAAGTACAGAGACAGAGAGATACATAATCAAAGAATAACAAATAAAGCGAAAAACCATAGCAAAAATTTGTAAAATAAATCCTGGTCATTTTGAAAATTCCTTCATGAAATTTTCGATTTTATATATATAATACATACAAAATTCATGTACGAACGTAATAGTCGGGAATGTCAATAAAAATATGCGAATTTTAAAAAAATAACCAAATTTTGTATTCTACTCGAAAACTACGCCTCGAGTGAGGTTCGTGTCCGTGCTAAGTATATATACCGTTCGCTAGATGGATTACAAAGGCTCGATAGCTCCTACCATATCCACGCCTATAAACCTTTCTATGGCTAACCGCCTTATCCCGTAGCAGTGGCAGGAACAATGTTAATCAGACTGGGTAAACACCTGCCGCTGATTGTGCTACGTGTATGGGAAGTACAGGAAGGCACACAAAGCGCCTCGCAATCCACGAGGGTGGAAACATCGATCGGCGAAAGCCGGTGCTAACCAGGAAAGAGGCCGCTGGAGAACCGCAAAACGTCAGAGCCCTTTTGTACCAGTTAGTCGCCATACTTGTTACTGTTTCGGAAATGGGATTTTTCTTAAAAAAAAAAATTTTTTCTCACTAGTTCCACCTACCGGAATCCTCCTGAAACGTAGTGCAAATAAAACATTTCTTTAAATTCCTGAGGGGCACAACTGCCGATACGAATTGCTGATATTTGAATTTTGACCTGACCCCTCCCACCCGCTCACCCTCGTCAGACTTCTAATTTACCTTTTTCTTCTCCAAAGCCATCCGTTTGTTTTTCACTTTCACATTTCCATATTGTCCAAACGGCACAGACCTTTATGGAAATTCTGGAAACGCCTTGCTGCGTACCGATATTGACTTCGAACCGAATACTGATAACGCATGCATTATCGGCCTCCACCTAAACTACCAGTAGTATGGTAACCACTACTATATGGAGGCAAGCAGTTTGCTTAGTGTAAATAGAGATATCTCAAGACCGTATGCATGGTAAACGTTCAATATACACTGACATGTACGTGGACAGATGGAAATCGGTTAGTGCAAGATAATTAAACAAAACCATATGAAAAGCATTGGAAAAATCTAAAGAAAATTTAACACTATACATATAAAAGCAGCATATATCCAAATAATAAATATATAAAATAATTAATCAATAAAAATCTTATTAAAAACCCTAAAGCCAAATAAAATCGAAAATTAAACGTCCTTTGTCGACAATTAACCCATTGACGAACAATAGTTGCTCCAACGTATACAACAATAATAAACAATACAAAGAATCTGTATTCCCTATACAAAAAGCAATCGGTCCTTATCATAAATTAACAAGACAAGCCTGATAAGCAGTTTCGATTTGAGCATCGATTTCAAAATACAAAATTAATAATAATAATACAAGACTACTAGCCTCAACCAGCAATTCTAGAAAACGACAAAAAGATACCTAAGAGTCGCGTGCCACCGTTGACATAATTTACTAAAAAATTCGAAACACCCTTAATTTTAATCTCGTGCCACGTGCTTCGAGTTATCAAAATTCAGTCGGCTCATTGAAATAATAATAAAAATAATTTGACAAAATGGCGCCTGGAATGTTTCCACAGTGCCTTACAGTGTTTCGCTGCGTTTCTACGTCACGCGCGAATAATTCCGCGAGATTTTCGTAAGGGTTGGTTAGGGGATGACTGACCCCATCCCCCCTTCCTCCCACTCCGTCATCCCAGCGAGATGTTTCTGGGGTGTGAAATTAAAGTCATTCATTAACCTAAGACATTCTCGAAACGGCACGTACGTGTTAACACGTGTATGCGTATATGCGATCCACCCTCGGCATACCCAGGCATGTCTGACCATAATAAGGCAAGTACTACTTGCGTATATTTAACAGTCTGACACGTGTAGGTACGTCGATGCGTACTTGTGCGTAGACTGGTATGCTTATCAAAGGGAGTCGTCCGTTCAGTCTTCAGGAAGTCGACTGTGCGTGTAGAGAGGGTGCCGAAGAAATGTCAAAGGACCCATTCATCCCTTAGTAGACTGCGCTCTTATAAATTCAACCCTTACGCGCCTTTATACGTCTCTTGAGCGGCAACTGCCATGGGGAATAGGTATATAAATACACGTAAAATGAAATTTAGTTTAAAAGTGGAAAAAAGGTGGTAGGACAGTACCAACGTGTCAGCGTGCCTCATTTTTAATTTATAAACAGCCCTCCACCCAGCAACTGGATGCCGGAAGTGAGGTCGGAAACGCAAATGGGCCTCTGGTCTTCTCAAATAACTTCTTTGCAATTATCGTGGACGACTTCCGGTTGGAAATTCGATGGTCTTTTGAAGTCGGGAAAAAGTCTGATGGAATTTCTGTATTTTCCGATTGAAAATTAAGGATTCATTTGCCAACTGGTATATACGTAAGTGGAATCTATAAAAATGGTAAAGGCTGTAAACAATGTCGTAATATAATGTACTGGAGGGATCGAGTGTTTTTTTTTATGTGACTGTACCGCATTGTGACGTTATATATATATATATATTAATTAAACTTATAACGCAAAATTCAAACGAAGAAAAAAGTTGAAAAAATTCGTATTAAAAATATCAGAACTAATACCAACGCTCCTGTATCGGAAATAATTCATTGCTTCCTCGTAAGTCAATTTCGCGTTCTAAAACGCATCTATTTATTCGCAACAATTTTTAGTGACCTAGCAACGCGATTCATTGTGAATTACGAATGTAACGAAGTGGCGTTAAAAAATGTGGAAAAAAATAGTAATAAAAAAAACATGGTTGCGGAGTGTAATTAAAAAAGAAAAATTACAAAATTTTCTCCCTCCCAAAGAGCTGTCCGGTAACAACTCTTCTATCCCATAACTGGACGCTCCTTTCTGCTCGTCCCACAGTACATAAGTCATTGTCCGCATTGTTACGCGAGCGAGGGAAGTTAAAAAAAAAATTGCCAACTCTCGACGAGCCAATGAAAAATCCCTACGGAGAATAAAAGTCACGAAGCACGGAACTCGCGTTAACTCCACGTCGGCATATTACGCCACATGTCCATATACGTATATCTAAATCCATACATATATTTGACGTACGTGACGTAGTATAGCGGCCCGAACTTTTTCGCAACCCTTGGGGACAACGTGGATCCACAACCCCTTCGCTAAACAGGAAAAACCCACCAGTATTTTCCAGACCCACCATAGCATACTTTTTCAAAATAATTTTTTTGGCCATAACCCTCACTCTTAAATTCGAAGTCCCTAACCCTTTTGAGTAAAAAAAAATATTCTCCATCGCACTCCATTTCGATCTACGCCTCCGCGACGCAGGCAGATACGTAAAAAAAATTTTTTTTTTTTTCAAAATTTGAAAATCAAAAATCGCCAAACAGACCCCAGCAACAGGGGATACTAACAGATATCCTTTATACCCGTAATGCCAATTCTTAAGAAATCCTTGGATCGTCTCCAGCGTGGCGTTAAAATAATAATCTGCCGTGGCATCCGCGCATAATAAGTCTTCATTAATATTGCCGGGGGGGGGGGGGGGGGGGGGGGGGGTGAATTGCCGAGATGGGAGACTGTCGGCAAGAAGGGAAGAAAGTGAAGGCCTCCGTGGTAGACAATGGTAGAGCAGAGCTCGGCGTATTATGTAGATTGCCGAGGTGTATTATATTATGTATTACCAAGGAAATCGGTAGGCCCGGCACGTTTCGACGGAATCTTTCTTCCTCGTTCTCACCCTTAGGCCATCCCTTTGCATAGCGCGAGTTAAGTCAACTCGTATATACACCGTGAGCGACTACGCCGTTAGAAGCGAACCGAGAACGATCGAAGGGTGAAAGTGAATTTTCTCGAGTGCTTTTGAAGTAGAAAGACGCTTCCAGGTACATTCTGAGAAAAGCATATATATACAGAGACGATAGGCGTCAAATAAGTTTTATGTTTAGAGGGATGCTTTTAAGGGATGAAAATCGTGATACTAGCCATCGAGAGATCGATCCCAGTCGCTTGGTAGGAACCGTTATTAATTATTCGCCGAACGCTGAATTTCCAAAAATAACGCGTACGGGGGGATGAAAAGCTTTGAAATTATTACCTCGCGAAAATTTAACCATCCCCCTTTGAGCTTTAATGCCTCAACCTAAACGGCATATTACACGTATATACATCTCTACAGGGTGATATATGTCGCGTTTTACGAGCCGCTTTTAGGTTACCGCAATCATCCCCTAAACTTTACTGTCCTTGTAGACGCCCTGTGATACACCCATTGCCGCTACTTTTGGAACACCTTGTACCTGCGGTGTTAAGGACCGCTTTCACATTTTCTGGCCCCATGATCGTTTCGTGGCGATAAAATAAAATCCAACGTCGTGCCTGGTACGTGCAACGTTGGCGCACCTGCAGGGTAGGGTGGCGCTTGCGCGTTTTCGCATAGCCACTCGGGACAAGGGATGATACTATAAAAGGTCATTGCATTCGACAATGGGGTACGAAATTTTTTTTTTTTTTTTAGAGCAAGTTACAAATATATTGAAACTATTGATAAATATTGGAAATATATAATTTTAAAAAAAATTTTTTATATATTATACAGATATCAAGAGACTCGGTCGAGTCTCGCGCCAAGTACAGGCAACCGGCTGTACAGGGCGCAGCTCGCCGAGACTCTTTACTTGAGTCAACTCTTATACCTGTGTTTGGAACGAAATATCTTATTACCCGCTATACATGAGAAAAAGCTATTGATACATTCACTATAGGAATTGAGGGTCCTGAATTGATTGCCCCCACGTTCATTACGATTAGTATACGAGATCAGGGCGTATTGAGATGGCGAGCGAGATGATTTTATTTCAGTTCCGTCGTCGTCGTCATCGTCGTCGTCGTCGTCGTCGTCGTCGTCGTCGTCTTCGCACGTCCATCGCATTTTTTACACGACAGATGGCGCTGATTGCTGTGCCTTCTTTACCTATTTGTACTCTGTATGGTGGTAGTAATTTACGAATACACAACACAATCAAATACACTTTATAAGTGAAGCTACCGTTCATACCGAATTTCCAATTAGTATAAGGGTGCTTTCACAACAGTATAGAATAATTCAGTCATGTGCAGCGCGCGTATATGGGTGTATGTATATGTGTGCTTCGGCATAGTTCCTCGTATTTTAGGTGACAGTTTGTCCAACTGTTCTGCTTCGTAGTTTTCTGTATCTAGATGGCGGACGTGGAAGTCCAGGGTGTCCAGGTATTCTGCTTCGTAGTTTTCTGTATCTAGGTGTCGGACGTAGAAGTCCAGGGTGTCCAGGCATTCCGCTCCGTAGTTTCCTGTGTCCAGGTGTCGGATGTGAAAGTTCAGGGTGTCCAGGTGTTCCGCTTCGTAGTTTTCTGTATCTAGGTGTCGGATGTGGAAGTCCAGGGTGTCCAGGTATTCCGCTTCGTAGTTTTCTGTATCTAGGTGTCGGATGTGGAAGTTCAGGGTATCCAGGTATTCCGCTTCGTAGTTTTCTGTATCTAGGTGCCGGATGTGGAAGTTCAGGGTATCCAGGTATTCCGCTTCGTAGTTTTCTGTATCTAGGTGTCGGATGTGGAAGTTCAGGGTATCCAGGTATTCCGCTTCGTAGTTTTCTGTATCTAGGTGCCGGATGTGGAAGTTCAGGGTATCCAGGTATTCCGCTTCGTAGTTTTCTGTATCTAGGTGTCGGATGTGGAAGTTCAGGGTGTCCAGGTATTCCGTTCCGTAGTTTCTTGTATCTAGGTACTGGATGTGGAAGTCCAGGATGTCCAGGTATTCCGCTCCGTAGTTTCCTGTGTCCAGGTGTTGGATATGGAAGTCCAGGGTATCCAGGTATTCCGCTACGTAGTTTTCTGTATCTAGGTGTCGGATGTGGAAGTTCAGGTTGTCCAGGTATTCCGCTTCGTAGTTTTCTGTATCTAGGTGTCGGATGTGGAAGTCCAGGGTGTCCAGGTGTTCCGCTCCGTAGTTTCTTGTATCTAGGTGTCGGACGTAGAAGTCCAAAAAAGTGTGCAACAAGCTTTGGCGCTTCGCTCAAACTATAGTATCCTCTTTGATGTTCGCACGGCCTGAGGTACAAGGCCTGAAATAATCCAGCACACTCTCCTCTCTTACGTTTACCACACGGCTTCAACAATCTGGACACCATTAACGACGCTTATATGCATTGAAGATTACATTTTCTTTAAAAATTTGTGTATGTCTTTATGCATTTCTAGAAAAAGGGACTTACACATTAAATTTATATGCCATTAAACATTTTCGACACCGCTATATATTTTTCTGATTAGCAACATCATAACGCATTTACATTTTATATCTGTGACAATATAGATTTCAGTACTTAATACTTCTATGTCTCGTTGAACAACAAAAACTTGTGATATCCCCCAAAAAACACTTACGTGTAAAAAACCACGCCAAGTACAGGTATGCTGTGTATTCCTCTAATAAAAAGTATTGATATCAGATTATTGAGGCCAAGTACATAAGTCACTACATGTTTGCCTATTATATGATCTAGCACTGGCCCATTATTTTAATTGTAATTTCAAAATTTCCTATAACGTTTTCACTACTCTTTTACATTACTACTGTTTCTCGTAATTGATTATGAATTAATGGTTATTTAATAATTAATAAAACTTTAGCTGATTCCTTATCGAGTACTACTTGGCGGGTCCGTGCCAGAAATTCCAAAGTACTTACTTTGAACTTACTAATAGTATCCTAAAATTATATGTTTGTTATTAAGATTTTACCGTGATTATTATTAACGAGTTATCGTTAATAAGCTCTATATAGAAAGTTGACATTGGTTTTGACTTTAATGACTGGCATTATGAATGCAAATTTATATCAAGAAATGCACGGACCCGCCAAGTAGTACTCGATAAGGAATCAGCTAAAGTTTTATTAATTATTAAATAACCATTAATTCATAATCAATTACGAGAAACAGTAGTAATGTAAAAGAGTAGTGAAAACGTTATAGGAAATTTTGAAATTACAATTAAAATAATGGGCCAGTGCTAGATCATATAATAGGCAAACATGTAGTGACTTAAGTACTTGGCCTCAATAATCTGATATCAATACTTTTTATTAGAGGAATACACAGCATACCTGTACTTGGCGTGGTTTTTTACACGTAAGTGTTTTTTGGGGGATACTGTAATACAGGACTCGTTAATATTCCAGTCAGAAAAGGGTTAAGGGTCGCATCCCTCAGGCATGGCTTCATCCACGGTATCATACAGTACGAAATGAAAGTGAACGGAAGTGAAGCTGTCGTAGGCTACAAGTGGAATGACGGAAAATATGAGGGAGGGTGAAAGCGATAGCTTCGCTCGCAGAGTTTCGCTTTTGCAACCCCAAATATTTGAATTAATTTGTATAACAATCTCGGCGTTTCCGTCGGGGAGAACTTGCTGATCGCGTTCACTCGGTCACGTAGGTCTATCGGAAGGGCGGTAGGGTAGGAAATGTTGGGGGGCTACGAAGGAAAGTACTTTTACTTCCATAAGGGGAAAATTTTGAATTTAGAGGCGACGTAAGACCCTTAACTATACATATAGATATACTTTTTGTATTTATATTTCAGATTTTATGCACTAAAATAGACGATGAAAAATTAGTAACTTTATATGAAATATTGGAAAAAAAAATTTTTTCAACGATATATATTTTAATATATTACGTATACAGGTATGCGATATATTTGATATACGCAGTGGTTGTAATATATATTTGTCTGCAACCTATTTAATAATTTAACGCTACATCCAATCTCCGAACAAACCTCAATTCCTCCTCATTAAAGGATAATACTTCGAGAGTAAATTTATTGGCTCAAATGCCCACGCGAATTTCAGATAATTAATGAGACAAAGTGCGAGGAACGAGTCTGGAAATGAGAAGGAGAACCGCGGGGCGGAAATTCTCGGGTGGAGAAGTGATGGTGGGAAAGCTGGGTGGAAAAAGAACTATGCCGAAGCGAGGAAGCAAATACTAATTATTGCCAAGTCGACCGTCCTTCTCAGGAAAAGAATTTGAGGGGTTCGGTAAAGGGAGGAACGGTTCCCTTTTGTGTGTCAGTGCGTCTGTGTCTGACTAAGGCGCATGCGCGTACCACCGGTCGGTGCTTCGCGCTGATGGAGTTCCGGAATGAAAATGGAATGACAATAAAGCCGGATGAGAAATAAAAGTGCAAGAATCTCAGCGGGATTCAATTTCGTCCCGTTGATTATGTACGGACTAGACGGCGTTTTGGAAAGGCAGGGATTGAAAAACAAATTTTCAAACGCGTCACGTTTCAGAAAACCGTAAAAGGGGTAAGCCGAAGAGGCACCTAAAATAATTTTGGAAAATTCTCGACCACATGGGGGTTGGGTAGATGAGGGAATAAAAAAAAATAGTCTTGGATATTTTTATTATTTTCGAAATTTGACGATACTTGTAAATTACGCCGTGAATATTAATTTTTGAAGTGTATTAGGGGCGAGTAATGGCAGGCTAAGTGAGGTAGTTCGTGGAGTAAGTGAGAATGAAAAATGAAAATTGTAAAAAAAATGTGGAAACAAGGTTTGAGTCTGTTGGAGAAAGGAGGGTGTATGATAAAAATGAAAATGGAATTTTTTTTTCTAGGAAAAAATAATTTTCTCATGATGTGCCGACAGCCAGAAGATATTCCCTCAGGTTGTGGACTAATAAGTTCAAAGCCTTCATAAAAACAAGCCCGCTTAAATACTTTGCTACGCTTACGCTGCCCTTCGGGCGACCCTCCGTCCTCCACTCCCTCGCTTTGCCCCATCATCCCTTATAAAAAGTTTAATCATTTCTGCTTTTAATGAGTCTTCAATTTTGCGTACAGGGGTGCTTTATACCATCTCAGATTATAAGCCACGTGCATGATTCTTTGTGAAATTCATGTCCTCAAAAGTGAGAAAATAAAAGATCAATCAAAAGCACGATCGACGAAAAGTCCAAATATCAAGAAAAAAAAAAAAGGTAAAAAGGTAAAAATTAAACTGGCAAAAATAAAAAACCGTCTGATATTAAAAAAAAAGGTCAAAGAGAAAAAGTGAAGGCGAGTGTGGGAGACACAAAATGGTAATAAACGTATCGTACTGTCAACGAAAATATTAAGGACGCGGCTGATACGAGACAAAAGAAATTTTTGGTAAAATGAAAAGAAAAAAAGTGGAGTCGACGACAATGCTGCTCTCTTGGATAAAAGTTATATTGAATCGAGCTTTTATGAACGTAAATATAATATCAATGTTAAGAAGGGAACCAGTTTCGCTCAGATTCGTGTAATATCACTCAAAACGGTATTTACCATTTTTTATCTTTAAAAAAGGAAAAAAAAAAGCGAGTGAAAAAGAATTCAATCAATTGCGCAAGAGTGCTGCCTGCGAAAGTATTGGCTATCGGGGGGAGAGGAAGCCCTTCAAATTAAAAAGCCCACCTAACCCCCTAAAAAGGTCACGTGTTGAGTGGATTCATTGAAATTTCGTTCTGAACAGTTGGCAATAGGCAAGACACGGGAGATGAAAAGTCTTTACGTCGGTGGGGATGCTTTCACCTTTCACCCTTGAAATTTGACCTTTAAATCCGAAAAAATTAATGGCGCCAAAGGCGGCGGAGTCTGGCATCCCTGTGAAGGATTTCTATTCGAAGATTATTTTTCCGGGCCGATAATAAGGACCTGCCGGGAATCGAATGGGGGTGGCAGTGAGGCGTGATATTGATACTCTTCCATCTCCCGTAGTCCTGAGGGGTGACATTCTAACCCTCCTAGTCCTCTTTACCCGCGCTACCCTCTTTTCCAAACCCCCGTCTGAATTTCTACCGCGAATCCGGCGTCCCTCTCGCAGCCTCTTCTCCTCTTTGGCTTTAAAGCTGGCGGCTCACCAGTGAGTGAGCAGGATTTTTACGATAACAGATTAGAGGATTCTGGCCTGGTGAGCGAGCAAAGGAACCGGGACGTCGTTTCCGAACTTTGCCGATATTTCAGAAAAACGTAACTTTCAACATTTTATTAAGAAGATTGTTTTAGGTAAACAATTTTTTTTTTTTTCAATCGGGTTTCCATTAAAAAATTGTAGATCAACCTCGGCTCCACAAAGTTTCAAACACGTTCAAGATATTTCCAATCATCGATTTGATATCTCAAGAGACGTCGTGCACGGGGTTGAAATTCAAGGGGGGTCAAAGTTGAAAGTTCTCCAAAGTGAACTCGATAAAATTTTCCATGTAAACTTTTCTAATCGCATATCAACCCCTTTGCCCCTTTATCGCATATGACGAGTACTGAAGATCCACATGAAACGTGCCGAATTGAAAAAAATTAAATCCACGACGCACAGAAACTTTGCTTTTATATTTTAATAAAAATTAATTAAAATGGTATTAACCTTTGTCACGCGTAAAATAAATGAAAATCATCCCGGAAACTGTAATAGATGGTATTAGCGATACAAATTCATTTACTGCAGAGGGTACTGTCTTTCGGGGGTTGACTTGAGTTCCGGATTTGGAAATACGCGAACTGGGGTTTGGGGTTGTATTGATCGGTGCCGACTGCACGGGGGAGTGACTGAAACAGTACGCACCTCTAGTCACTGGAGGGGTAGGAAAATTTGGAGAAGCACGGCCTTGACCAGTACACCATTTATTCATAAGTCAAAAAAAGGATTGTCGCTTTTTTTAAAAAGTCAAAAAAAAATTTCCCGAGAGTAACGGGAACGAGGTAAAAACGTATTTTTCCCGGATCTTCCGACGCGCGGGAAATAAATATAAATATCACGTCCATTCGGTCCGTGGCATTTTTCAAGTTCCTTGGGGTTGCCACCCTCGGGGTGAGTTGCTCTTGATTCGAAGAAATCGCCTAAGGAATTGTACTTCCTTGTAAAAAGTCCTAAGCCAAGAGTTTCAACCCCCGTGTCCCTTGAACCCCATTCGATTTTTCAGAATTTCTCAAAATACTCACGGCCCTCTGCCCTGTATGATTTCGCGAGAAAATAAGTCTAGTAAAAGTGATTAAGGGTAGACCGACAAAATAAAAAAAGCAAAAAAAATATATACAAAACCAAATTTTCAAAAGTCAAATCAGTTTAGATCCCATATATTTTTGTGAAGCAGAATCCGGATAAACACTGGCCCTGGTAGCAATGGCAACGCGATGGTGATGCTGGAAAAATAAAGGGTCCATAAAAAAAAAAAAGAAAGGGAAAAAGCAGAGGGAGAAAACGTGCCAATCACTGCGCCAAAGAGAAGGGAAGAATGGGAAGGAAAGTAATATCGCGGGAAACGCGTGTCTGCAATATTGGTCGATGGTCAATTAGTTTCACGAATCTCGCTTAGGATTATTTCATTAGACGGGGACGTTACGCGAGAAGAAAATCTAGTGAGAAGATTTCAACCCCTGACTTGTCGACAGCTAAAAAGAAAGTCCAGTATTTCCTTCCGACAAATCTTTCAAAAATCAAATCACAAACTGAAGAGAATTTCAAGTGAAAAATCCAAACAATCATTTGACACGACTTTCGACGGACTCGGAGTGCATTTTTTAGGTAAACGATTTGGGTAGGCAAAATTATATAGTACGCAAGGGGGATGAAAAAAGAAATTTCCCAGATTAGGGGTCTCCGACAATGGCTCACACGCGACTTGCCAATATTATAGGAAGAAAAATCAATTTTCGATTTTCTCCGTGTCCCTGCCTCCCCCTCCCTCCCCCCCGCCAACCACTCGTTCCACGACCATCATCTTGCGAAAGTACGTTCCCACGGTGATTTTCCAGGTTTTCACAAAAAATTTTTACTGTTGAAGTCTCAAGGGATGACACAAAGTATCTTGATATTATTGAAAATTTTCTCTGAAGAGTTTTCAAATTTGAATTTTTTCGAGCATTAAAGGAAAAAAAATTTCTTCAATTCTTGCTCGAACTACCTTTCACCCTTCTACGATCGGAGGCCGTTCGCCGTTCGTAAAAGCTGATTCTGCAAACTGCCTGGTGCACTCTGCAGTGCAGATAAGGGATGCTGCTGTAGCTTACGGGAGATGGGAGGGGTGGTACGAGGGAGGCGTGACCCATAGAGGGTTGCGAGGATGCAACGTTCCGTAGTCACAATTTACGAGAGAATCGCGCTAATATCTGCTAATTGCTCCCAGAGGCGAATCCGGGGGATACGGAGCGTCGCGACGACTTAGCATCTAAGGAGACCTTTTAGGGGGTAAGTCGCCTCCAGCATCTAATCCAAGGTCTCCCATTTTATCACTGCTTTTTATAGTCTCTCATTTACCCTGCACTAGTCTCATTTTTTTTCATACTGCAAATCAGGTCTTACAGTACAGCTAAAATTACAGCGACAAAACTGTACTAAAAATCCTTAATAAGAAAATAAAAAATATCAACACCACCCCCAATCCTTACCAAACACAATTTTCTAATCGTATCAAGCCAATTCAATCTAAAACTAATTAAAGCATGTATTTTTCCACCAGACCTTTTCCAACATTCTTCTGGCAGATCCAAAATTCTACCCTTAAAAAGTCAACCCTTTCAATGACAGTTACACCAACCTCTTATCCCACTTTTCGAAATCTCCATCTGTCCAAAAAATCAAAGTCCACAAAAATCAAACCACCCATCACTATGCGCATACGATAAGTATTAAGTCTCCAACAACCCCCCCCCCCCCCCCCAAAAAAAAAAAAACCAGAATCAGCTGCTGGGATAAAATTCCGAATAAATGACTAGCAAGTAGTACACTCATATATAAAAAAAAAACTGTCCAGGATTACGTTAGAAAATTAAAGAGAGGCGGCAGCTACACGCAATGAATATTTAAATAAAATCTCAGACCGGAAGCGTCTCGGTGCAACCGAACCAGCCTAGACTCTACTCGGCTGAGCTCCAGTGGTTTCGTCCACGATTCAACCTGAACCTGAAACCAGGCAGTTCCTATAGCGTCCACGAGATTCGTAGTCCGCACGCGAGTTTCCCCTAATCGGCAAACTTTAGGCCCGTGAAACTTCCGTCTGGGAAGCTTACAAGTTCAACGACAGTCCTGCCACCATAACGAATCGAAATAAACGCGGTCTCCGTTTCGGCTCGCGTGACAATCTCTTACGAATGTTTTACGTTTATTGTCGCAACTTTCAAATAAGGGGATGATATGGCTATGCGTAACCCCAGGACACCCCTCGGTCGATAAGGTAGAACACGCGTACGTTATCCATTAACCGACGTGGAATAATTTATAAAGAAAGTCTGTAAAATTCGTTGGAGTATTTGTATGGAATAACAAAATATTATGTAGGGTGGTTGTAGTGTCCATCCATCCCGGAGGGTTGTGGGTGACGTTATAGGGGTTGTTAGGAATTCTTCAAGCACGTGATATATTGACCTATCAATTTATTGATTATCATCGTTAAACTAGTTTTCGCCCTTAGAGACGCGACGCTAGGCGTCTTCGTGTTCTACTTTTGCTTTCACGACGCCATTAACGTTAAAATTATCGCGTGTCTCTTCCGCGTCGCATGGCGTCGTTTCGCATAAGCCGGGTCTCTCTCTCTCTCTCTCTCTCTCTCTCTCTCTCTCTCTTCCATCTTAAACACCATGATAATTTAACAGGATCGAGCATCGCGACGACCAATTATGCTCAGGGACGTCAACGTCCTAGTTACTTGCCCATTAGCGCGAAGGGGTTGTAAAGTGCGTGGTGACAGCGGCAGGTAAAATTGACGTAAAAAAAACTATGGTAAATCGTAAAAAAAAAATAAAAATTTTTTAAACGTTACTAAAGAATAAGAAAAATTATACGAATAATAGACAGATAATTGAAAAGCGTTAAATAATAAATTCCAAAATTCCTCGCAAAAAGAAAGTCCACGGTAAAGGCAAAAAAACTTCTAGAACAAAATAGTCATCAAGATTATAAACTTTGACTGCAAGAGCAATACTAGTCGGCTACAGAAAAAAAAAAAATAATAAAGCCGCAGCTGCAGAAGCCAAGTGAATTCAAGAGAAATATTTAAAGAAGACCAAAGCTCATGTACGGTTGCAAATGAGGCCACAGATTCGGTAAGAGATAAGGTACATGAAAAAGAGCTGTCCTCGTATTTCAAGTAAGGACGCACACAGCATCCCCGTTCCAAGATCCAACCAAAGAGAGTGTAAACAAGATAAAAATATTCCAAGAGAGATTCATCATAAATGTCTTGGGAAAAGCTTCCACGGTACGACGTAAATGCCTAGGCTTATTATAGGTTATGTTAGAAACAAAGAAAAAAAAAACAATACACAGCCCTGCAAGCTAACTGAATAATCAAGAAAGACACCCTCCCTCCTCCTCGACCAACCCCTTTCGCTACCTACCCCTTAAGACCCCGCAGCATGGCTAATAGCTTGGAACTTAGTCGCGTTTCCATGCAAATTGAATGCTTATATAACCCTCCGCTAGGTGGCTACATGACGCAACCAGCCCTAGACGGCTCGAGTGACTTTACCCGCATGCACACAGAAATAAAAGGGGTGCCGCAGTACTCGCGAGTCTCTCGGTTGTTTATCTGACGACAGTGCCTCTTAGCTGACTAGTAAATGGCGTAGTTATTGCAGGGGTAGGAAGACTGGCTTGGGTAGCTGGGTTGGGCCGGGTCGGTCGGACGGGTGGCTTGACTGGTTGGGCGCCTCAAAACGAACGGGGAACGTGTGCGAAATAACGATAAGCCTTAACGGCACAAACGACAGAGTATTTATGGGTCTTGCATGCAAACGGTATCTCCACATTTCTTCGGCGTCGTCATTGCCCCAAAGTTCTAAGGGTTTTGGGCTTAGCCTTTAGGTACAGAGTTCAGGCTCCAGGTCGAGCTAAGTTGGCTGAGGTATTTCAGTGTTTACGCTGGCTTCGGTCTATTCAATTGCCACTACCGAAGGATGACGGGGGACTGTAGCAAAAGGGTCACCATCTTCTTATACACGTTCTGGTATTTCTGTCGCCCCTTTGTACATACAGTGCGCTTCACTTGGATTTGACGTCTTTAATTAAGCGACTACGTACAGGCAGACACAAAAGTTTGATATCGAAATTATAACGTCAATTAAATTTTTTAAATAAATTTTCGAACCTCAAAATTATTTTTTATTGTCATACCTACTTAGCTTATTGTCCAATTTCGGTTAATTTGAAACAATCCGCGTATATTCTAAATGACCGAATTTGCACCTCAATAAACTATCATAACATAACCGTACCGAGTATAGTGTATTATAGTATAGTATGTAACCTAACCTAACGTACCTAAAGTACTATTACCGTATAACGTAACACTGTATGGGGAGTTCTGACTCCTGTTTACACTTAACGTTATTGCTCTGGCAGATCTAATGTGTGCAAGCTGACTCAGCCGATATTAAAACCCTTTCGTGAGGTGCGGCCATTGCTCGAAACTAATCAGGGTTTATGGGTATAGCAGGGTTTCGTCCCCCAACCAAAATCGACATTTTCACCGAACTAAAAAAAATTCCAAAAAATAAATTTTCCCAGAACCACACTTTGGTACGCCGATAATGATTTTTTGAAATTAAAAGTATTTTATTATTGATTATATTTTTTTTCTCCTGGACCCCCCAAGAATTTCACTGAAGGACCAAGATTAAGAATGATCATTCCTCACGGGGATGAAGGAATAGAGTGATGGTGCTCTGGCCAAGATGCTTAGAATTCCAAACAACCCCCTGACGAGTATAATATTACCCACTCATCGACCCCCCATGCTAAAAGCTACCCCCCCCTGGCATTTCATTATTCTATCGTTTGCTCGGGCAACTACCATTTTAATTCTCCATTCAACAGACACCTATTTACTGTATACGTAGATCCGTCTTATTTGACTACAAATTATATTCCAGTACCTGGACTGTGCATTGATAATTATATAAGGAATCCGAGTGACGTATTATTTACAGTTACTTATAATTCAACCGGTCTGAATATAATCAACGTTAATATCGCCCACCCAACGTATCACTCTTATGGACACTTGGAAATCCGCCTGAAGCTTTCGTTATTGGCGAATCGGAAATATATATGGCATAAATAATTTTGCGGTTAAGTATCAAAGTCCATAAAGGTAAATTTGCCATTGAGCTAACGGGATCCGTTGCCATTATTGCCAATTACAACGTGGCCGACTATATGGGTGGCAGTTACGATTATTTCGTTACATCGAGCTTTCCATGACCTATATTTTTTTCGTATTAAAAATCACCCAGCTTTCGTAGCTATTGAGGTTTATGCAAATTTTTTGTATTAATTAATATATACGTGATTTTGGTGTAAATTGAGGAATTTCGAGGATCCAGAAAAAATTTATAATATTCGTATTACAAAAGTGCAAGAGAAATCTACCCAGTGTTACCGTAAACGCGATTCGTCGTTTTATTCCATCAATTGTCACTTTAACGGAAGTGGCGGAAAAATATTATCAGACGTGATTCCATTATCGTTCGACGATCCTAGAAGTTTAATGCACATAAATTCTTTTTTTGTTTTAATCAACTTTCCTCGTACAGTTCTTGTGTAGGATTTATCGATTTTTCACCCAGACCTAAGGTATCGGTATATGCCAGGGTTAATTGTCGCAGCGGGTATTAGGGTTGTCATTTTGAAAAAATTCAAAATGTTAGAAGTACAAAAAATTAATTGAATTTGGGACAGTGGGGGTCTGAAACACCAGCGCGATATGCAATACATAGCAAGATAGGTGGTGGTTATCCCAGTAGGTAATATCAGGATTATATTAATTTTGTAACGGGTGGACGAATAAAAAAAAATTTTCCTGAAACCTTCGGGTGAGCGACGGTATGTCATAACAAAAAAGGAATTAATTAGCAAGGCTGACTCTGCGGGATAAATCAAATATCCCGATGTGGGAAACTTCCTAATTTCGGGATTTTTAACGGAGGGGATGAAAACTCATTTGTGCGAGAGAAACCACCCGTTGGGTTAAATGCCGGCGTTGGTCCATTTCTGTGACTGTACGAAATGGAGTATATCGAAAATAAAAAATTTTCACTAAAAAGAAAATCGATGGGTACAACCATTTACGTGACAGTCGCCCAATAATAAATACAAATTTTGAAAAAATGGTGGAACGTTATCACCAATGATTTTAGGTAAGCAATAAAAAAAAATAAAACCAATCTCCAAAAGTTCATTACACGGTATCCTCTATAGGAATACAATTATATCTTCTTTCGCCGTCAAATAAAAAGTTCAAATAGGTCAAACAATCGCGAACCCTCTGACGGATTACGAATATCGATGAGAGCTTAATTTCTCCAGGGGGTTGCAACCCCCATTCTTTTCCATAATAATGATATCGAAAATTCCTAAGATCATCCCCAACAAAAGTATCCTCAGAGTGCACTAGACTCGGAGATGTCCTTGAATATTTTCATCCCCCCCATATAAACCTTCCCCTACGTTTACGATATGGTACCAGCAACAATAGCAAAGTCTGAGCGTTGAATCTCGTGAACTTAACCCTTTCAGACTTGTTTGTATCTGACGCCAATTCAACTCCCATTTACATTGGCGTCAGCTCTCGAAGGTACACGCGAGTCCCGCAGCAATTCCAAGACGACAAACAAAACCCATACAGAGGGTTGGTATACAAAACAGGATAACCCCAAGAATTCAAGTTGTATAGGTGAGATACGTGAATTTACTAAATGCTAAGAGGGTTGTCTCGTATAGATATGCTGATACTAGCGCAAATTATCATCGCACCCTAGCGCGTACTTCAACGGGAGTACTTCATGCTTCAAGGGAGGCTGAGAAAATAAACTAAATACCAAAGTGTCAGCGCCCGACACCTGGAGCCATTGTCCAATTCAATCGAATGAAACCGATGAGAAGATTTGACAATTTCAAAACAGGACTGTCTCGATAAAAATTATTTGGCATCAAGTGGATCGAGGATCCTCGTCTTCTACTCTACTTTCCTCTCGTGGTACTTCAGTGACGCAGTCCTTGCTACTGGATAATCCATGTACCGGAACGACCTGGCTATTATTTTTTCACTACGGATATGGACTAGTTACTTATGAGTAAGTCAACATTGGAAATAAATCATAAATCTAACCTGCACCCGTGCAAGATTTTGGTTAGTATTTTTCAAGTACACCCAGGGTATGGAATAATCTCATTGGTCTATAGCTAGTCTTTTCCTGAATAATCAACTGCATATTAAATCATTTTTTCTCCAGTTGGGCATGCACTGGTGTATTCTTAGGACCAAGCCCTAAGTTACTACAGGACTAGTTACTTATGAATAAGTCAACATCGAAAATATATAAATCTAACCTGTACCTGTGCAAGATTTTGGTTTGCATTTTTCAAGTACACCCAGGGTATGGAATAATCTCATTGGTCTATAGCTAGTCTTTTCCTGAGTAATCCACTGAATATTAAATATTTTTTTCTCTAGTTGGGCATGCACTGGTGTATTCTTAGGACCAGTCCTTAAGTACAGGACTAGTTACTTATGAATAAGTCAACATCGGAAATATATCATAAATCTAACCTGCACCCGTGCAAGATTTTGGTTAGTATTTTTCAAGTACACCCAGGGTATGGAATAATCTCATTGGTCTATAGCTAGTCTTTTCCTGAATAATCAACTGCATATTAAATCATTTTTTCTCCAGTTGGGCATGCACTGGTGTATTCTTAGGACCAAGCCCTAAGTTACTACAGGACTAGTTACTTATGAAGAAGTCAACATAGAAAATATATAAATCTAACCTGAACCTGTGCAAGATTTTGATTTGCATTTTTCAAGTACACCCCTGGCATAGAATAATCCCATCGGTCTACAGCTAAACTTTGCCTGAGTAATCCACTGAATATTAAACAATTTTTCCTCCATTTGGGCCTGCACCGGTGCATTCTTAGGACCAGGCCCTAACGGCGGAAATGTCAAGGCCGTTTACCAACCGCGAAAATGCCTACTTTGAGGCACTTATGATTAACGAGCGATTACTCCTCGTGATTACAGAATACAAATGTATTCCGGAAATGGTGTATTGTACTGCGAAAGAATCTACTTCTCTATGCAAATCGTTTTTGTATTACAGCTCGTAGTAAGGGTGAAGTGGAAGTGGGGGTGTTAAAAAGTGCAGTACGTAATAATATCGTGGTATGTAAGTTCACGAGACTTCACTCCTCTCTTTGTGTCTCATCCCTTCCCTCCGTCTCGTTACGCGCATTTGCACCCCCGCATATACTCTCTCTCCACTTTCTCCTTCCATCGCACTTCCGGCTCGCTTACCCACAGAAGCGCCATCATCGAATCGTCGGATTCAATTTACCGAGCGATAAAATCTGCCGCGTTTTTTTTTTTCTTGCGGGGGATGTCTGATTCAGATAAATCGGCAGGGTGTCTCTTCGAGGACCGCCAAAGAAAACTTTCTTAGCTTTACTTTATCTCCATCTATTTTTTCCCTTTGTAATCTTTCCAAAAAAAAAAAAAAAAAAACCAGAGTGGTACGGACATGGATAAAGTTACCGATGATCGCGATATACACCCCAGGGCACTCGGAGTGATACCAATTACTCAAAAATTTTATTCAAGCGGTGACTTAGTGATTTTTTTATTAAAAAAATAACGAATGCATAATTAGTAAGCAAATAAATAATCCTGTGGTAATAAAATTGAAAGGGACTGTCACTGATTTCAGATTTACGTGTTCGAGGCAAAGGAAGGCATGGAATATTAGATACACGAAAGAGAAGAGGAATGCTTGAATAGGCGAAGGGGTGTGATGAGAACCACAAGGGGGGTTGAAAGAGGAAAAATAAAGAACTATCGATCTCAAGCCGATCGGCCGTAAAATAAAGATTTGGCTTTGGCTAAGAGGGTGGGCGTTGGTGGTTCATGGTCTATGGAGGGTTACTTTACCCGCAGACCAACCCCTTACGGATTCGTAGCTCAAGAGCCGTAGTAACATCGGGGCGGATCACGTGTGCTCAGTCTGAATACTGATTCTCGACGGACGCATACATTATCCAACGGATAAAAGATATTTGCATTTTGATGGAGCGGCGCCGAGTGCATTTGACGTTTCGTATGCATTTCCCTCGAGCAGATGCGCCCGCGTAGTATTCGCGTATAGGTGAATTCCACGACAGTCCTTATTTATTGCCATGAAATTTGTATTTATTTCGAACCCCTTTGAAAGCCCTTTGAATAGCTCCCAGTTGATACTGCCTGTGAAGACCAAGAAGTGAGGAAGATAAAACCAGCCATCTTTTGAAAAAAAAAAGAAATTTGTGAATTATAAGTACCCCATGAAAAGATGGAAATAAAGGTAATTTAGATGGGGTTGAAAATTTTTTAATTTAGAACCGAATAATTGAGTCACGCTGTGACTGCTTATAAGGGTGGTTTAAGAGGTAATATATTTTTTTCGGAAAATTTTTGTGTCTTGCGATCGGTTCCTATTGACTTATCCTAACCTAGCCTAACCTAGTTCACGTATATGGGGAACGTGCAGCACTTTTTGGAAATAGTAGCTGCGAATCGAAATTCAAATGCGCACTGTGTATATAATACGGTGCATATATAAAGCAATCGACTCACCATTGTCTTTCCTGGAGATAGAAGTTTCGATCCGCTTTTTCTCCTCTTCCGGTTTCCTTTTTCCTTTCGAGATTTTCGTCAGCGCCTCTTCCCTTCGTCACTGGCACTTACTCTCACTTCCTTTTGCACTTCCTCACGCTCACTTCCGTTTCTTTATTCATTTATTCCGGAATCGTGGATTATGTCAATATCGTCAATTATCTTCGTTCACTGATTCGCCCAGATCCTATCACTAAACACTCGAACCTGCTTGTCGTCCTCGAGGAAGAGAATTCGCCTCCTCAGGATCATGAGTCTTTCGGATGAGATCATTTCTGAAAAAAGAAAAAAAAAACAGGCGTTACATAAAATAGGATATTTCTAAGATGTTAAAAAAATTTTGAAATTATTTTGATAAAACAATTTTTTTCGACGAGGGTCGCAAAAATATTATTTTGGATACAAATGAAAAAAAAAAAAAAAAAAAAAAAAAAACTAAAAATTCGGTAACACTGTGTCTGAACAACGGGACGAGACGTCCTTTTCTTTGCGTCGCGACGACCAGCGTCAGGCGACTCCACGATGCATTTGCGTGGCTTTACACGTCAGTGTGCACGTGCATCTTTTTTACTTGACACTACTCTTTTTTTTTCCTGAAATTTCTTTCAATCTTTCTTCTTTCACGCCTTTCTTTTTTCTGCCACTTCTCCCTCACGCGCATTCCCTTCTATTATTTTTTTTTACTTTCTTCCCTTTTTATTCTGTTCTATTTACAACCCCTATGCCCTGCTGCACCCAACGACCGACTGCATTTACGAAAGTACTGGTATTCACACCTCCCTACGAAATATGAAAACGGAAGCCAACAAAGCGGGTTCCTTTGTCTCCGTTGACGTCAACGTCGGTACCGACGTCTTCGTCGAGTGTAACACGTTTTCAAATTACACGACGTAAAATAACAATATTTTATCCGCTGGAAGTATATGAAATATGAGAAATATAAAAATTTCGCTTTTTGTCAAAAATTTTTGCACTCTAACCAGATTTCTGATCATTTCCATAATTAACAGAAAAACAAATTATATAAACACTGATTCAGTCATTTTTCTAATTAATAAAAAAAAAAATAAAGAATAAAATTCTTCGCAGACTGTATTAACCGTTGATTCAGCATCACCTGACTCTTCGTTTTGGACGATTAAATGGTCCAGGTATTTCCCACAGGAGAACCAGCATAGTAGCCTCGAGAGGTACCAGGAAAAGGAGGAGCGTCAGGTCGTCAACGTTCATCAGTTCCTGTTAGATCCTCCAATAACTGCCGTTTAGTTCAGGGGCGTATCAAGCGTAATAAAAGATCGGGATTAATAATTGCCCGAAGGAATCGTTCTAACGAGAGAATAAAATCCCTAGGTCATATAGGTATTTCAATGGCTGAGTATCCAAGCTGACCATGAATCAAAAGAGAGAATGTGCATTCATCGGTTCCTTTGCGCGAGCGACCGCCTAGTCATTATGATAAATAATAAAAAAGGAAAAGGGCAGCCATCATAAAAAAAAACACTTCACAATATGAAGTAATGAGTTGACTGATCCAACCCATAGAAAATCGCTTCGAGCAGACCTGGTCCGACTACTTACCAGCATTACCTACTACCTCGTTAAGATCAAAACTTCAGGGGTCCATGACCAGAGTCAGAGCCTATTCCTAATTTTTGATCCCCACGTGTTATACTGTTTCATAGTGACTTTTCCCTCCGCTATCGGCTATTCATTTTTGTAACTAGGGGTTGTAGGTGCAAAAGTGAAATTTTTTTTTCAAATTTTTCACACAAATCAGAAAACTAAATCTTTTCATACAGATTAATTCCTCCAGCGAATTTTTCTCAGCATCCAAAAGTTCATGGACCAGTAATACTGGGACTGGTAAGACTCAATGAAGTAATCTTCCAAGTATATTAATGATTTCAACTTTACGGCACATTGTGATGCCAGATCCATCACTAGGGATTTGCTGGCGTGCTGTCAGAGAATCTCTATAATACCCAAGTTACAGCACCCTTGCGTTCGCCTCCGACCTCTCCCTTAACAACAGTTCAATTAGTTCTGGCTTAACAGTTCCGAGTTCCGGTGACTCGTGACCAGAATCTCAGACAATTATTAGATGCGCGTCGAGATGAAACTTGGAATTTTCATCCCCGATGAGTAATCTTAAAAATCATTTGAAAGTGTAATCCAATTAAAGATAAATTCTCTCTCCCCTCTTCCAAATTACGCGCGCGGCCCAAGTACAAAAAAAAAATTTGACTTTTCTTTCTTCGTCTCGCCCAGAGCACTTGTCGCTAAGAAAAATATAAGGAAAAAAAAAAAAAACTTTTATTTTACAAAAGAGTAAACGGTTTCTTGAAAACTAGCATACCCGTGAAACCAGCTAATGTATTTGCTTGTACAACTCTATGTAGTAAGTGCTTTTTACTTACAAAGCGTGTAAATGAAATACTGGTGCATTCACAAGTGAGCTACCGCGGGAGCACTTGCGAGTAAATAACTAACTTTCTTGGCTCATGCAGCTGCCTTAAACCGCCATTGCAGCTTAGCTCGAGCTACGTTCAATCTTAAATGGAATCACGGTCCCTTTTTGGCAGCGGCTTAAAGTCGACGGTAAGTGGTACGCGATAGACTGACAGACAGCTGAATTTTCAAAAATTGTTAAAAAAATCTTTGCACAAAAATTTGTACGTCATGCAAGAAAAAAATATTGAGTAATGTCAATAATCGAATTTTGTAATGGAAGATCAAAATTATTATTTTTTTTTTTTTCAAAATATAGTAATATACGGTTCCAACAAATTTTGAGTCACTTTTCAAAGAGAATTTTATTTGTTGCTCATACTTTGGGAAGACGCGGCCTTTTCAAAAAGTCGTTAATACCGATACAGTCGAAATGAGCGCGATATTACAAACGAGACTTTAAACGATCCCGCGTACAGTTCGAAATTAATTATTCTTCCGTTCCTGCTGGCACCGCTCACGCCGCCATTGAAAAGCGAAACGGCAGCACAAGCGCCGACTAAAACTGGGGGATTACGCATCAATATCTAATTCGCATTACGTAGTGCGCCTGGGCATAAACGGTTGAGTGCTTTTAACCGAAGCCATCATGAATTCACGGTTGCGCGAAAATGCATCGAGCAGCGTTACTTTTTCCGGCGGCGCAACAGACGGCGGACTTAATCGTTTTAAAATTCCAAAAAAAAAATACCATGCAGAACGTCAACGTCAATTTAAGACAATGAAATTAAAAGCGCGCTAATCGTTTTCGAAATGTTTTACATTACCGTTGAAAATTTTCATTCCTAAAATTTGGTATCTCGGTGATTTAAAAAGAAAAAAATTCCTAAATTTTTTCAACGATATTCATCCCCGTTTGAAAATTAGATCGTGCTAAATTGCCTGAAATCGAAGCTCGCTCGTAATTTTCATTATGACGAACGTGATGAAATGAATTTGAAAATTACATCAAAATAATGCGCACATTGACAGACCATCAAAGAAACTTCAACCCCTGTTTCAAATTGTCAAAGCAATATCGCTTTGAGCATCTACGGAGATGCCAATAAACGGTAATCAAATGATGTATTATAAGCTGCGCAAGCTCCATATCCGGAGGGCGTCGTGTCGTCAAAGATAAAAGACAAGATAGATGCCTATATACGTATATAGAGTTGAGGATTGAGGGGTGGCAGGAGTAAAAAGGGGTGGCGGAGGGGTAGGATGATGGCCGCTACTATAGGGTCCTGAAGGTTGTAGAGAAGATTTCGACCAAGGAAAATAGGCCATAGGATTGAAGGTTTTTCGAAGCAAGAAACCTCCGGGACCCACCTACCCCTAGCGCCTAAGGGTTGAAAAAGACGAAAGGAAAGGAAGAAACGGCACAGCTTATGGATTCTGTTTCCCTTGGTGAACCTTGGAGCGGTAACCCTTCGTATAAAACGCCAGGGGGTGAGTTAGGGTCCTACTAGGGGAAGTCTCGGTGTCAGGACGGTTAGGCCGTCGACGTGACCTCGTGACATCCTCACCCCACCCCCCCACCCCCCAGATCTTGACGGAACACGAATCCATTTTTATAAGAAATTTCGTCGCTGGTTTGACTCATGATTTTTCAATGTCAGATCGCCGTAATTTTTCTACCAAAAATTTTACACCGTCGCCTCGATTAATCATTATAAGCGATAACGTTCAAATACGAAAGGTCGACTCGAAGTAATAAATTTTGGTTAATTTCGAAATTCCGTAATAATTCAAAAAGTCAACATTAATTTTCACGAGTTACTTCCGCTTCGATGATTCTTTAACTTGGTATGAAAAAAAAATATTCAAATTTTCATCAAACTCGAAAAGTCTAAGCTTTTCTGGCAATTCCATTAATTTCGCCTTCTCCGTAATAAAACTTTTTTCGCCACGAGAAAGGACAAAGATTGAAAATTTTGAGAAACCTCAAAGATAATCAAAGCAAGCAATCTGCTGCTTCGTCAGCAAATGTCTTTATCCCCATAAGCAAAAAGCATTTCTATCAAGAATTATAAAAAATTTTCAAAAATCTATAAAGTAACACCAAACTCCCTTAAACGAGGAATAAATGTTACATATGTAAAACGGTAAGTGACGTCATTTTTTTCAACCACTAACACAAGATCGACCAAGCAATGTAAAAGAATTAGGGCTTGATCGATGGTCCCAGACGCTCGGACCCGAACGTTGTAGCATAAACCATTCCCTACCCCATATACCCCACGACACATAAAACAGCATGTAAACTCGCATAGAGGTAACTGACGCCAATATATTTCTCAGAGAACCCACGTACAAATCATCCCTTAAATCAGACACGAGAGATACAACCTGATTTCTAGCACCTGCCGTCGTCTAATTCCCACCCAGAAAAAATCCCCCAAAAAATGCAAATCGAATGCCGCTTAGACGCCTAAAAAGAGAAAAAAAAATATATAATGCCAAAAAAAATTTTTCATTAAACGGTCGAATAGCAGTTTACATAATTTTGCATTTAATAAATTTTTTCAGTTATACACGTCCCTCTTAATTTCCATCTCCCACCCAAACCCATTTAACTCGAATCGCCCTTAGAGGTACATTCACCGTGAAGCAGAAAACTACACGGCACGTTTAACCGGTCAATCGGAGCTCCGCAATGGGGCGTACGGAGCTTCGGGAAGCCAGGGCCCTTGCGTAATATTTTATAATATCAATCATAGCGCGCAATAAACGGCTTCAAGGGAGGGTCGTGTTGCTAAGATACAGAACTAGTTAATGGCACTATTACGTCTAGGCCGAAGGACTTGACACAGCCCACGAGAAAGGGGATGATGTCGTAGCAACGTGCTACCAGCTGTGACTTATGACGTATCGCGATACTACCACCACCCAGACTACTAGCCGTGCTACTAGTACCACCACTACTAGCGCCAGACCTGCCACTGCTATTGCTACTAGCACTACCACTGCTACTACCACCCCCCGGCACATTCTCCAGAACCCTTCGGCTTACGTACCAACACTTCACCCCCTTATACGTCGGAGCGAACTGTACGTTCAATAAACTGTGATTTATCGTCAGGTACGTTTACCAGGTTGTAGGAGTCCTGGGAGGAAAAAGAAAAAAAGTAGATAGGTGCAATAACAAAGATTTTTCTACTTAAAACGCCATTTCCCGAGGACGCGTGGATGATGCATGTATTCGCTTAAGGGAATGTTGGTAGTCGTTAAGTTATTCTCTGAATGCAGGGAGGAGACACCCTTAACGAGATTTAAACTCAGTCGGGTTTTCAGAGAATTACAAACTATCCCTGCTGCACGCCAAGTATTCCGACGGAAAGTGGAATCTGCCGGAGAAGAATCGAATAAAAGAGAAGTGCGAATATCTAGGCTGGCACGGGGAGAGTCTGGAAGCGTCGTTCATTTGCACGTCTGATACTTGAAAAGTAATTACCCGGTTGTCATCAACAGAAGGACTTGGCACAACAGGATTTAACTCAACTCGGCTCAACTCTATTGACGAGGTTCAACGTCTTCATTATTTTTCAATGACGCTACAGTCCTCCGAAGACATAGTTGGGAGATTCGGATGAGATTCATCTTATGCATTGTTCGACAATTTTAAAGGGGTAGAGGAGAAAGATTATTCTGGGTAGGAATTTCAATATCTTAAAGCCAGCTGCTTGGGAAATTAATTACAGTGTTTTTCATTCGGAGTTATCAATTCGAAAATTTTTCTTTAACAACTTTTTTTATCTTTCACGTGCAAATCTCTAACTACGTGTTCGCGTGTTAAGTGTGGAGAAGAGTGGCGCCCTAAATGTTTCATCAATATTTATTCGCAAAATGATCCACGTAGTGCTGCCTGTTCACTGTTTAAGTTCATTTGTTTACAGTGCAAAATATTATTTATTCTTGAAGTACAGAAATCGAATGGAATAGTGGGAAAGCAACTAAAATCCAAAATTTGATAAAAGCCAACATGCAGTGATAAAATAAAATTGAATAGGCCAAGAAAAACAATTTTTAAATATATGGGAAAAGAAAGGTCATTTTTAATACAAATTATGTAATTACGCGTCAGATAGGTTATTTATTTTTTATAGCAACGGGTGAAATATTTTTTTTCACACTACTCGGATGCACTAATGCGCTTACCTAGGTTCTATGCATTTTTACCGGATATATTTAAACCTGACGTTTGCATATGCATATCTATATATTTGTACGACAAACTTCTGCATACTAAAATCTAAACGTAGACCACAGCGGTTGTAGATCTCGAGTAGACACTTTAGTCATAGATTTTGAAGTCGTGAATGACTTTTGATTATATTTGAATATTTCCAGAGAAATCATTCTGACTGTTTCCAATGAAAACAGCCATACCACCAAGACTTTCAAGAATCCTGTTTAAGCTTTGGAGATTTCCGACTGAAAACAATCCGGATTATTATTAATGTTTACGTCAAGGGAAATGCGCTCGAGCATGAATTATCAAAGTAGCTGATTAAATGCAGTTTCTGTAACTTGCTACGAACTGAACAAGATTACCGGAAAATATATATCTCAATGAATCGAATAAATCAAAATAGGAAATTGCAGCTGGTGTCATAGATTTTGAAGTCGAGAATGACTTTTGATTATATTTGAATATTTCCAGAGAAATCATTCTGACTGTTTCCAATGAAAACAGCCATACCACCAAGACTTTCAAGAATCCTGTTTAAGCTTTGGAGATTTCCGACTGAAAACAATCCGGATTATTATTAATGTTTACGTCAAGGGAAATGCGCTCGAGCATGAATTATCAAAGTAGCTGATTAAATGCAGTTTCTGTAACTTGCTACGAACTGAACAAGATTACCGGAAAATATATATCTCAATGAATCGAATAAATCAAAATAGGAAATTGCAGCTGGTGTCATAGATTTTGAAGTCGAGAATGACTTTTGATTATATTTGAATATTTCCAGAGAAATCATTCTGACTGTTTCCAATGAAAACAGCCACGCGACCAAGACTTTCAAAAATCCTGTTTAACCTTTAGAGATTTCGGACTGCAAACAATCTGATTATTATTAATGTTTACGTCAAGGGAAATGCGCTCGTGCATGGATTATCAAAGTAGCTGATTAAATGCAGTTTCTGTAACTTGCTACGAACTGAACAAGATTACCGGAAAATATATATCTCAATGAATCGAATAAATCAAAATAGGAAATTGCAGCCGGTGTCATAGATTTTGAAGTCGTGAATGACTTTTGATTATATTTGGATATTTCCAGAGAAATCATTCTGACTGTTTCCAATGGAAACAGCCATACCACCAAGACTTTCAAGAGTCCTGTTTAAGCTTTGGAGATTTCCAACTGAAAACAATCCGGATTATTATTAATGTTTACGTCAAGGGAAATGCGCCCGTGCATGGATTATCAAAATAGCTGTCTGATTAAATGCAGTTTCTGTAACTTGCTACGAACTGAACAAGATTACCGGAAAATATATATCTCAATGAATCGAATAAATCAAAATAGGAAATTGCAGCTGGTGTCATAGATTTTGAAGTCGAGAATGACGTTTGATTATATTTGGATATTTCCAGAGAAATCATTCTGTCTGTTTCCAATGAAAACAGCCACGCGACCAAGACTTTCAAGAATCCTGTTTAACCTTTAGAGATTTCCGACTGAAAACAATCCGGATTATTATTAATGTTTACGTCAAGGGAAATGCGCTCGAGCATGGATTATCAAAGTAGCTGATTAAATGCAGTTTCTGTAACTTGCTACGAACTGAACAAGATTACCGGAAAACATATATCACAGTGAGTCGAATAAATCAAAATAGGAAATTGCAGCTGGTGTCGGTTAAATAAACGCAGTAAAAAATTAATTGAAAATTTCCAAAAAAATAAAAAAAGAAATTTTGTTTCAATTTTTTTCATATGACGGATTAATTTTTATTATCCCTGGTAACTAAATTTAATTTTAATCGAAATGCTCGTCGGCCACGTCGGACACGATTTCAAGTAAATTCAAATCGCACAATGACAACTAGGGTCCTTTGATTTTTTCCTATCTTTTTTTTTTCTTCGCCTACATGAAAGACACTCCAAGGCAATTCAACGGAAATCGAAGCCTTGATTACCAGCGTGACTAACGAGCCTTCGCTCTTGCCTAGAACCAGAATGAGAACGAGGAACGTAAATGGCCGTTCGGGCCCTACATATCTGCACCCAATCGATTTAGCTACGACGAGGTACCAGCCGTTCCCCACCGATTCCCGAACAATACGATCGACTTCACTTAGGTAATCGTTGGGTCATGCGAACTCATCAATGAGAAAAATCATCTAGCAGACCAGTTTCAGGTTCTACTAAAACCTAAAGAAAAGCCGAACCAAGCTAAAATTCGATTCGACTCAAAAAATACAAGCATATTAAACGTCGTATGTATTTGAAAATTATTAAAAAATTTAATAAAAGAACGAGTTTCTTATTACACCAATAATTTAGATACTAAATAAAAAATTCCATAAAAATAGCAATCTCATGATATTTATAAATCTTTTCACATTGTTATCCACAAAGGAGCTTGATTCAAATGTAAAAAAAAATTTTCAAAAATAATCAAATTTTCAAAAACTTCATTCTTTATTATCAATCAACCCTAGGATTACGTACGTAAATTATATGGCCAAGTCCAAAAAATGTTTAACATAGGTTACAAAAATATTCCTAAGGTGAATAACCCAGAAACGCGTATGAAGTAATATATTACACACCAGATTCCGCGAAATATCATACTGACTACAGACTGGTTCACCCCGGACCCCTATTTCCCATATGCGAATATATACGTCTAATATAGACCCTAAGATTCCGTACATATGTACACGGGTATCAGCAAATCCGTATTTCCAATTTCCATTCACATAAAGCAAACATGCATCTTACGAATAGCCAGTGAATGGTATAAAAAAATAATCAAAAATGAAAAAAAAATTCAAATTTAATTTACAGATCAAACTGACCTTCAAAAATGTTCAGCCTCCTTTGGTCCTGAGGGTAATATTATTCTTATTAAAATCACAAATTTTCTTCTCGACACCTTCCTGGTTCCAGATCATTCGTAAATGATCTCTCGATCGGGTATTACTTGACTGAATGATCAATGCGAACAGGAGTTTCATGCAGGACATTAAACACGGCGTGTCTGGGATATCGTGTTGTTCTGACGTAAACAGGAAACCATGTAAACACGTAAACAAAGTTCGCGTGGCGCAGGACACGAGGTACAATTGTCGTCTGACTATTAACATTGGCATCCACTTCTGCCAGTTCTTTTGACAGGTTGGATGACCTGTGGGTATATGAGGAAGATTAATATTCGATATTAATAATCCAAAAACAGTTCCAGCGAAAAAATTTTCTGGTTCACAAACAGCCAATCGATATGTGGCTATTGAAATTACTTTTCAAAAATCTCGAGGTCACGAGTCACAAAAAATTGTTGACACCGACGTCGAGCCTCTGGCCAAGTACGTGACGTTTCTCATTAAATCCATGATCGTGACTATGGCTTTTCTTTTCGAAAATTGCCGATGATAGAAATCAAAATAATAATTAAAAAAACCGCACTGCACACGCGCACTTAAATAACCACGATTCCCAGCACAAGAGTATGTACAGTATAATCACGTAAAAAAATTCACTGAAAAATTCTAAAAAAAATATTAACTTTTTGCACTATCTTTAATGTTTTTTCACTCTGCCACGCACTCACTATTTTTTAAAATTCAAAATTCTATATGTCTGAACGTAAACAGCACAGTATTCGTTCGTAGACATGTGACAGTAACTAGACCACTCTTATTAATTCACCATTAATCCTCGGACTCACTCCCGTGACTGGATTCCACGTGAGGACAAGATCCAAAAAACCGAAAAAGAATTATCTCAATGACTATAAAAAATTGTACAGACAGCGATTTTTTAACGTGGAAAACTCGCGGAGAGAAAACTCACGGAGTCCCGCTGCCTGCAGATCGGTCCCGGTGACTGAGACGGCAGGGGAAAGCGGGGGGGTTTGGTTTTCGTAGCCGACCATTACGAAGGTAGAGAGGAAGATAGGGGAGTACAGCCGGGAGAGGGTGGGGGTATCTAGGGGAATTAGAGAAGGGGTAGCTCGCCAGAGGGTTGCTAAAGAATGATATACCCTCTCGAGGCGCATGCGCATCGCGCTGCTTTATCACCGCCGCGAAACTTCAGCCCCATAACGGAAGCAACGCGTACGGTTACGTTTCTGTCATCCCCCGTTTTCTACTGCGACGAGGCTGTTGCCGACTGGTAGTGACTACTGTCTGTCCTGTCTGTCTATCTTTTTGTCTCTGTATTCTCTTTCTGTCTGACTATACGCTTTCCCGTATCCCATCCGTTTCTACATTGGCATCCATGGCTGAACATGCACCTATGTACCAGAACTGTATTTAGATATAAACTATCTACTGCTTACAATAAGATAATCACCAAGGATTGATCGTTATAACGAAGAACCAAAATTTTTGAGTTGATCATTTAATAAATTTTCTCTGTCCCTTTTTGTCTCTGTATTCTCTTTCTGTCTGACTATACGCTTTCCTGTATCCCATCCGTTTATATATTGGCATCCATGGCTGAACATGCACCTATGTACCAGAACTGTATTTACATATAAGCTATCTACTGCTTACAATAAGATAATCACCAAGGATTGATCGTTATAACGAAGAACCAAAATTTTAGAGTTAGTCATTTAATAAATTAAAAAATATACCATTTTTTTGTATACCCTCCATACTCTAAAAATATCTTTCGCCTTAATAAGCTGATTAGAGTCAGTCTGGCGTTAACACTGTTTACACTGTCTAGTTACGTACGAATTAGTAATCCCAGGGTGTAATACTGGGTATTAGAAAGCTGTAGGATTCTGACAATAGACGACGATCCGCCCCAGGGCCTCTTACTAATGTCGGGCGTTCCTTGTCCCGATGTGTAGATACCCGTGATAATCGGAATACAAGACGGCTAAACGCCCTGCGAATAATAGTGATAGTGATGGCATAGTGTTAATAGGGTCAGGAAGTAGGTCTTGGTTTCCAGTCTGCTGTCTGACTAGTTCAGAGAGACGCAATTGCCCCGTTAAAAATAATCCAGAACGGTGCAAGCCCAAAGAGAAAGATTTTTTAACGAAATTTTTATCTTAACGAAATAAAATTTTGTCAAAATTCAAGTAACAGGACAAAATATTAACGTGCGGAATTTTTAAGACATGGTATGCGTGGATAGAGACGACGCAATCAACACTGCCATGAAATATAGGATTGTCCTTTGAGTTCTTATCAGATAACGTGGACACACAATATCCCGAGGGCAAATCTCGACGGTCGGTAGTCGTGAAAAAGGAAGTAAATGAAGTTTTAATTAAAAGCCATTCAATTACAGGAGCCTGTCCCTCCTATCTGCTTCCACTGGTTGTCGGTCGGCGTTTTTATCCACCGCGAAATGCGGTTGTACCGCTGACGACAGCCAACCTATTTCAATCCGGAGTAATTTAGCGCTGCGACGAAAAAAAAGGTCTTACGACTCGAGGCGGTTGCGACGAACCCGATAAACCAAAAATTTACTTCGACTCGAATTTACGTAGAGTCGAAAGAGTTCGAAAGGGGATGAATCATTTATGTAGGATTTTACTTAACTAAATAAAAATTGCTAGTTATTTCGCACCCATGTTACTTGCATTGACCTTACGGGTTATCCAACCACCCCTATAACTTTATGCTATACACTGTTAGGTATATCTTCATCCACGGTTCCTTTCCATTAGTGAATTTGTCTGATTCTGACAGGGAAGGACCAGGCAAACGTAATTAGTCTACGCCAGTCAGGTCGAGGTGGCTCCGTAGGAGCCCATGAAACTCTATTTTGTGAGGGAAAAAAAAGTCGAGAAGGGAAGATAAGAGAGAGGGGGGGTATGGGGGGGGGGGGGCAGCTCGACATGAGAAAAACGGGAACTCTTCAACCCCTACAGTTCACCCTAGTTTTCCAAGTAGCTTCTCCTCTTCGTGCTCTCTCTCTCCCTCTCTCTCTCTCTCTCTCTCTCTCTCTCTCGTTCTTTCTCTCTCTTACTATTGCACATTGGCCACTTTCTGTCTTTATTTCCCATTCAGAGCTCGGTGTTAGTATTTATAGCGCTGAGAAACCGCAGCCACGGAAAACCTGCAGCTTCAACTTTTTCCATACCTTGCACCCCCCACCCACCCCCACCCAGCCGTAGTAGAAACAACGACGCAACCCTTAAACTGGTTTCTTCAGTATCCAGCATCCTTATCCTCTTCTTCTATCCCATCTCGATTCCCTCCCGCAGAGTCCCCTCTCTAACGTGGTACGGACCAGAGAGCATATGGGACCTCATAGAGAGGTTTCAGCTAAAAGCCTTAATCGTTATCTTACCCGTACCAGTTTTTCCGGACGAAAAAGGAATTAGTGCGTCTTGGCACCTGACTTTGTTTTCGTTCAGCGAGCCGGGCAAAAAAATTAGGTTGACTTAAAAAAAAAAGTGGTGTACGAAAAATTATGGAAAAAATTTTCCCGCTGTGAAAAGCTCACTCGGTCGAGTATGTGGAAAATTTTTTGGTTGCGTAGCAAGGACCGAAGAAACGTACCTGAACGTGCATAGATGGACGGTTAAAAAAAATAAAAGAAAAGGGCAGCAAAAAAACTCGAGGGAGGTTGAAAGCTTAAGGGGAGAGGCAGTTGCGCGCTAAATTCTATTTTCATCGCGTGACACTCCCGCTTCGAGAAGGAAACGAGGCAACAAGGGTTGTTTCATTTATTTTGCGAATCGTCGCCGCGGGCGTCGTTTCATCCCCATTACTTTTCAGGAGTCCTTTTACGTCGGTGGCTTATTTCCACTACTGGCAACCGGTTACTACCCCCAATACACAACTGGGTACGGGCCACTGTTAATATTGGAATCGTTCCAAGTATTTGACAATTCAGATGGCATCGTCTTATCTCGACTTCCATTTTCTTCGGCCGGAGATCAAGCCCGTTTTGCATATCTCTAATTGCACTTTCATTAAAAGGAAACGAGAGAATTTCCTAATGAATTGGTCCATTATGGGATGAGATTATTATCCTGAGATATTCAAAACAACCTGTCATCCGTATGGGTTTAATATATAGGGTTGGTAGAACTGGGTTGTTGTAGCGACCAGGTTGATGATCAAACGTAAGACTGGGTTTGGACCCTTAGATATGGGTTAGAGCACATTGGTCACGAGCAACCTCAGTATAGCTCTGAGACGTTCTCAAATTTAGATGAAACCACCCGTCGTGCATGGTCTACTCAAAATTTGGAATCAGCCTGTACAGACTATTTTGGGGAACAATAAAGCAGACTGTTCCAACATGTGATATGTTCTATGCAAACACATACGCAAGGGCTGGCCAACCCTCTTGACCATTCCAGGACCACTTGAGACGCCTGTTAGTATGTAGAGACTTTAGTACCTGCAAGAATTAACAAGCCACTTTCTCTAGATTTCTTGCATCGCCTTTTTTCGTTTTTCAACCCCTAAGAAAAACTTATGGCGTCCAATTTTCTCGTCAAGGGCAATAAATTCCGATACTTGATATTAGGGTCTAGTAGATTATGGCTGTGTGAGTCTATGTCTATTGAGGTTGGTGGATGTTGATAAAAATTATTTTGGTTTTTTTATCAATAGTCAAATTATCTTCGTCAACGATAAATGACTGGGATTTCTTTTCTCTTCTCACGTAAGTTGGAACGAACCTTAGCAAAGGTGGAAGAAGTAGATGAGCTGTCAGTTTACCGATGTCCCCTCTGGGACCCGTCAAATGTACAGAATGACGGTGAACCTACTTTTCTACGTCCTAGCTGTCTCCCAGTTCCCCCAGGAACAGTGATAAAAACCAAGACCAGTCAGCATCCGACAATGAACCAGCCTTTACGTTCCCGATCTTCCTCGACAAAGGACTCCATCTTATCCTTGACAGTTAAGATTCCTTCGACAGGGTGAGGAACCATTTCACGAGTAACAGAGCAATGGGAGACTTAAGAAAAATAAAGAAAGATTCGGATACAAATTTTATATGAGAATTCGACAAGAACCCGTTTTTCAAATTAATTCCAGATAAGACACAGGGAATCAGTGATTGCACGAGACTGTTATTAATTTTAGTAATTTTGTATCATTTCAAATTTACCTGATCATATTTTGTATAATAATCAGGTGTGCAATATAAAAAATGTGAAAAATTGGATTCATTTTTATTATTGAAATTTCGAAAAATCTCTCAGCTTTTTTTAATTTAAAAAAAATTCATTGCCATGGATGATGGTAATCCTTTCCCTTATACTCGTTGTAAAGAATCTAAGAATGAGAGGACTCTCAACTGTCGATAGGATTTTAGGGTGGAATAAAGTGGGTGGATTTTAGGGTGGAGGTTGGGTAAAGTAGTATTATAGCAGTGATGACGCTACTGTCCCCGCAAGTACCTACGTATGACAAGGAGTAGATTATAGTTTCGAATTTCGATTGAGGACCAAAGTCAACTGAAAAATGTATCAAAGGAGTAAGCTGGTGTATGTAATTTTGGCAATGACAGGTTACCTCGAAATGTGAACAATATTGCTTCAAAGTGCTAATTCCAGATAACGTCTATGGTTATTATACACTGACGTAATAAAATAAAAAGTTTCTTTGATTAATATACACACTCAGAAATCGAGTAACACGTAAAAAAAGTGGAGTGTAAAATAAATGGACAGACATTGAAAAAAAATGTTAATGAGGAAACTCACGGGAATTCGTAATTCACCTTTGACCTTTGATTTCCCCATCGATTCCTCCGCCTTCATTTCTCACGGTGCCACTCGGAGGAAACGCTCCATTGGGGTGAAGGTATTGAAGGAAAACGATTTTAAAAAAAAGAGTCAAAGAAATTTCACCATAGAATCCGCGTGCTCGCTATTCTAAAACAACGACGCGGAGTAATAGCATTTTTGTTTAATTATCCAGGAAAGAAAAAAAAAAGTTGTAAAAAATCCCAAATTGCTTCAAGACCCATAAATTAACCATCTCGGGCAATAAGTACTGCCGGAATAAATAAGCCAACTTTTCCATTAAGGCTGACTCAATTAAGTAACGTCCCACCCTTGAACTTCGCCCTGCGATTGCTTCAATCTTAAGAAGCTGGAAACTGAAGAAAGTAAAGGTGTCTGATTATTTACAGAAAGATACGTTTAATATTTTCAAACCATTTTTTAAATAATTTTTCCCTCCTACAAACAGACACGAGATAATGAAAAAAAAAAACTGTCCGTCGGCGTTATTAAAAAAAAAATAATAAAAAAAATAAAAAACCAAGAAGTACAATCGTACCGTGAAATCAGACACATTTATAGATACGCAGAAATAAGTAATACAGACTCCAATACACAAGGGACGATCTTGTTATTCGAGTTTGGCCACGCGAATGATTAATATTGCGAAACTTCTCAATTTAACGAGAACGAGAAGAGAAAGGGGTTGGCGGCGAAGTAACAGTGGATAGGTATCCGAAATCAATAGGGGATGATAGGGGTAGAAGGTACAGCATACCAAGTGGTTTTCACGGGTTTCGTTTTTCCTACGCCGAACGGCACGCTAGGAGAGCTCAATTAAAAATTCGCCAATAGACGCGATAAGGGTTGCGAAAATTTTCAGCCAGTTATCATTGCTCCTTTTTGCAGTTGACTGAAGTATTAAAACGTTAAGTACGAAATGATTTCGAAATGAAAGTACTTGAGGTAAATGGACAATTCATACTTAATGACCTAATAAATATCTCCCTTAAAAAAAATTTCGCCTAATAAAAACGGATATATGCAAATAACGTATTTAAGCTGCAAATTTCAATACTTCAATTTCCATTTGAATCCCCCCCTCAGAAAAAACGATCAAACACAACGGACACTGAGTGATAAGCGATAACGTCAAATTCTGTTAAATCCCGTAGGATATCGTCCCTATTGGGATGATCGAATTCAGGGAATCGTCGATTGCGTCACGACTATGACGAGAGGATGAATAATGCCAGCCGCGAGCCCTTGTCACTTCGAGATCGCGCTTAGGCGTCTCCATCATTCCGCTCAATGATGCGTCAAATGCAATCAGAGTGGAGATTACTGGGACGAGCCTGGGGCTTCGCACTTCCCATAACCATATCCTATCGATAATCCGGCCAATTATTATTGATCAAGTTACAGACGGAAATGGCTGGAGGATAACTCCGATAAACAGCCAGATAAACGCCACGGGCCTTACAAATGATAAGAGAAAATAAAGAACAAAAAAATAGCAAACCTTGCAATAAAATTAAAAATTTATTTGTCGTACAATAATTATCATGGTCCGAAACTATTGAGAAACTCACGAGAAGATACCCATGTGAACTTTTCAGATAATCGATAGCGAATTTTTCTTAAAAAAATTTTTCAAAATAATCTCACGCGCCCTTCGGTCACCTGGAACCGAAGTAAACAGAGTATCGTAGATTTGATTCGTGTAAATGTTCGAAAGCTTGACTCCACTTAAGCCAATTCCACGATTCCGAATCTGTGGACCAATAAATACCTGACTTCGAAAATATGATTAATTAATACCTTTTAATTGCGATATATTACGTAAGGCTCAGTAGGAGTTTCATCGCAGAATCCATACACGATCCCTTCGTGTGGAGAGAATACGTACACAACGCGGTGATAAAAATGGGGTTTATTCATGGAATTTAAATGAGATCCTATAGACATTTCACTTTGACCTTTCAATCAGTGACGTTACAATTGGATCAATGTTACGCAAACACGAGCAACGTTCCCACGCACGTACAACTTCATTGTGTTTTGTTTCACGTTGAAAATGGTCCTTGTCACAAATTTCGTTTGTCACGTAATCACTTTTCTGTTTCATTCCTCGACCCCTGAACCACCCCCCAACCCACCCCGGTTGACCTATGCGTTTTTCCTTCTACATGGACACATCTACGTATTCACTGTCCCACTGCTTCCTGTCTGACCATCCTCGGACTCCAACCCCTAGTCAGTCTCCTTGGTACATATATCGTAGCTTTTTGCAGGGACGTTTTCAATCTTGTAAAAGCGACGTAACCTAGTTAGCCAAACTGATTCCTCTTACCCTAGCCTAATTGACCAGACCCTTTGGTTGACTCAACGTTAAAACCGTAGTCACCCTGAAAAGACTTTTCCGGTAGGACCAGCACAGCAAAGCCAAACCCAACTGCGAACTCCTCCATTCGTTAATTGGATCTGTAAACAGAATCAAAAGGATTCCGCGTACAAGGAAAGATTAAAGATGAAGTTAGATCATCCGAAAGGAATCAATTAACAGGAATCAATTAAGAGCATATAATATGTCAATAATAGTTGGTAAAAATGATCAAATCCCAAACAAAGTGACCCATAATTAATTGGGCACTTTTGATTGACCGTTTGTTGATTTTATAAAATGTCGATCGATCGTGTTAATTAGTTTCATACAATTTGGATGAAATTAATTACAATCGTGTAATGAAGCAGCTTCAAGCCGTTACAGCTACCAGTAGATTTTAATTAGATTATTTTCTCCAACGATGCGTTATTGTTCAGGTTAATTGGACTAGTTACACCTTGTGTCTTGATAATGGCACTAAATTCTGCTTCAGTGAGGTTGCACAAGATGGCGCAACGGGTTACGCATCCCACTTGTTATTATATGCGCCAACAAGCAATTTTACGTTATCAGGAAAATTGGGCTGGTACAATGAGCCGGGGTTAACGTTGAGATTAGATTGGGTTGGGTTGGAGAGTCTAAACTTCGTTAGGAAAACTCAAGCAAAACTGCTGCCCTGTCTTGTTGGATAATCTAACTGGTATCGATTGGGTTATCCTTGAGTTCAATTTAGACTCTATTCTGGATCAATATCTTACTGTAGTATGAATGACAATGGATATTGACTTTTGTTTGTTGTTTAGTCAGAAGGAATCTGGGGAGCATATTGAGTAGTATGTATTAAGTAAATTTAATCAAGCTGTATATGTATGTAGTGTTACAGTTGAATTAGGTGAAACAATATTATTCTAGTGAAACTGGCAAAAGCTTTATTATTGATAAGCATAGACTTTCGGTTTGAGTAATTATCAAAAACCATTAATAAATTGTGAATTAGTTATTCTGTAATTAAAAGTCACTTCGATACCGTCAACCCTGGTAGAAACCAAACACAGGCCTAGATATTGAACAGGGCTTCATCAGAATATTTAGGGAAAACCGCGATTTCTTAACTTGAGGGTAGACTAGCTAGTGCCTGGTTAGATACGAATCCAGCATTTAGACTTCCAGTAGAATCGAAGTGAAATTCTTAAATTGGGCCTGGTTCAATGGGTAGAGGTGTCACACTGTCTCGCTTCCAGCATCCCGATAATCACAGGTTCGAGTTCAGGATCCGATCCGATTATTTTTCCATATTTACTTTAATTACCCAATTACTCTGTTGTGACAATTAAATATTTGGTATATTTTTATGAATATTAATAATACGCTAGATTTTATATAATTCATAGCATTTTAGGGAAATTCAAATCTGGTCCTGGCTAAACTGCCCTGTCAGGCCCAACTCAGCGCAACCGTAACCTTGTCGGGCCCTATTTGGGTTACCTAAGCAAAGTCTGACTAGGCGGCAGTGTGTACTGCCCAGCGCCTTGGCTCGACCCGGTCATAATTTCTACAAAGGACTTAATAGAAAATGATCAATAAATTTCTAAATTAATTTCTACGAAAATTACCAGCAATTAATTTTACATATTCCATTTCCACTTGTCAAACTGTCTTGCGGACGTCGAACTTTATCGGTTCATCTATTTCCTGATATTACACGAATTTACGTAAATCACGTTTAATTTCAACGATAGAATATAAGCCCTAAAAATACTGTCAATTAAAGCCTTAAAAATACAAAAAAAAAGATTCCCCTGTTCGCATATCAAACTGCTGAAATATAACACGGGAAATAAATCCTATGGCATTTGTATCAATGCAAATACCTACATCCCCCATATTCCAATATCCAGTCTCCATTTTCCAGCTTACCCACGGGCAACGGACCAGATCGTTAGAAAAGCAAAAAAAAAAACATGAAATGCACTGATCTGATATGTACCCCATAACGATTCTGGTTTCCACGTAATGTCTCCAATGGATATGGTCGCTTACTAAGCAGATTTCCCTGTCTGATCCACAGGGCAGCATTGTCGCATTGTAAAGTTATCGGTACGGCGTCCTGGGCACTGGCTGGCTCTGCCCGTAGTAGCCTGGAGCCTGGATGCTGTGGAGAACGTAGAGACTACTCAAACCCAGCCATTGGATATCTCTGGGCTCACTCCACTGGCCATCAGCTATTCAAAGCAAACCAGTGTCAAGGGATGCGCAGCGTATCTGACTGAACAGAACCGGTCTGTTATAATTATTGGTAACTGTCCGGGTGTGAAGACTAGACCGTGATATACAGAATATATACATATAATATATATATACACAAGACAGGGATCCAGGGAACCCATAGAATATATATATATACAATAGACGCTAGTAGATAGGCAGACCCAGCCACTCAACGAAATACGATAATATTAGCATAGAGAAAGTGAGAAGGGAGAAAGACGAGGGTGATTGCAAATGTTAAGAGAATGAATTTGAAAAGTGAAATTCAATGTTACACATAGATATACTATATTTCGAAATATATTTTCCAAATCAGTTATTTCGCTAATGATGTAAACTCCCAATGGGAATTTAACCCCGGAGCGCCCCCTGCGTCCCATCCAGCGCAAGACACACACGCACGCCCCCTAACACTGGTTCCCGTAATTATACTGTAATTGTTGCACGGAAACTGTTGGAGCGCAAAGTCTACTGGTTTACCGTGAATATACGTAAAGGACGTGGGTATTGGTAGACTACGTAGGGGTAGTTTGATACGTACCCACGGCATTTGGATTCGCCATAGCACAAGTACCAGTAACCAGTAGGTACGCGTGTGGCGCTGTATTAAATTTGGGCAGGTGGTACGTTAACTCGTTCCTAGGAGGGTGGCTTGCACGTACGAGATTAGCTCGACTCAATTTCGAGATTAATTAGCACAGATACAGAATTTCGCAGTCGGTAATAATAACGAGATTCTTGTTGGCACGGGGATGGCAAAGAGCATTTAGAATTTTCACGTGTAAAATATACCTGCAGTATCCACCCACCGGGTACCGCTCCCGTCAAAGAGAGTGGGAGAGAGGGTGGTTTGGGTCTGATCAGGCTAATTTTCGTAAAATTTAACCTCACTCCAAGTGGAGCTCTTGTCGTAAGCGACCCCCTTACGTTGTAATTACAGTTCGGAATATCGATAACGTATAGGCCCTTGCGAACCCTTATATTAATTACGGTAAGTTCGCGACCCTTGACCCCACCCGTCTGAACCCCTGGAATGCCGGTGGGAGCCCAACCCCCCTTACCCATAACTGACACTGGGTCAGTCGTTCCGAAGAGCCATGAAATTTCTGCTTTCTCATGGCCATTGGTACCAACCTACTAATACCTATAGAGAGGGGGGCCCGGTAGGGGGTGGAGTTGCGGTACGATCAATAATACCAACCACCCCACATCCAAAGTTCGGCAGCCGCGACTACTCCACTTTCCAGACTAACTGTGGATTCGCAAGAAAAGGCGCCCAACGACTCCCGTGCTCTTGCTCCGCGAGAAGGTAGAAATTGCGGAAGTGCCGCGGATGATGCAGCCACGACGCCAGCCCCGACGCCGACGTCGTCGCCGGTGGAGAACGTGGACCACTTAGCAGGCTGGCGCGACGCCAACTGCAATCCCTGCACAAGCGCGCTAAGCCGGTTGCATTCTAATCGCACCCGAACGACTTCCGTCATTAATAGATTACACGGTGACGAAGATTCCACCTTGGAATTTCGGTTTTTCGAAATTTCAAAGAAAATATCCTACAGGATATTAAAAAAAATTTTTTACTCAACTCAATAAGAAAATCCAAATTGTACCATGGAACAATTTTTGAGTCGCGATCAATGGTAACCTGTTGAACAAAAATAGGGGATGAAAAGGCTCCGTTTAAACCCCACGCTAAAATTGCTCAAACGACCCTCACGAATCAACCAGCCACGTAACCCACCTGGGCTGCTTTACCAAATAATTATGTTCTCAAGTGGTTCCTACCCATCGCTACAAACCTTCTATCATAATGCCGGGGGTACGCGAGACGACGCGATATAACTCTAAGGGATGGTTATTGATCATCGAGCAAATTTCTCATCGGCCCAGGACCAAGACGAAGAACGAGGACGCTGTTACGCAGCAATCTTTACCGCAGCTGGTTCCATCTACTTCATTTCACCCTTAAACCCGGATGGCTTCCTCAGACCAACCTTGACTTCTTCCGGGTCCCACATACACCCCCACCAGTCCTATTTCAAAAATTCTTCACCTATCAACCCCCTCCCTCCATTTTCTCTATTTTCTATTCCATAATATTTCTTCAAACTTTGCCACTCCTCTCCTTGGACCGTCTTAGACCCCAGCCTTACCTCCCCCCAGCGACCCAAAGTACCAGACCTCAGCCGTATGTGGTCCCTACACCCGTAGACGTCCCAACGACACGGACCCCCCCGGTTAGTAAAACTTTGGTCGTCTATTATCCGCGTTTTCCCTTCAATCAGCCTCTTCCATATTTATGTGCGGGCGGGCGCTTCTCTCGAAAATTTTCCAGAGTTTAGAGCAGACTACATTATCATAATCCGTTAGGCGTATCCGGTGGAAATTTACTTGCTCTTAAGGATCCGACCGGCAAGGGGCATTGACGGGCGAATTTGGATCTCAAAGTTTCACGACTAATTCACGTGGTTATTATCTCACGAGGATTTCCACTTAATAATTAGATAACGTATACAGCTCGAGATTCGCCGTTTACGTGAAATACTTTAAAATCACATCCCCCCATTCTGTAATTAGTAAAAGCGTTAGAGGGTGCACACTCACGTGTTATTCGCATGATAAAAAATTTAATGCATCGCTTTACGGTCATTTTCATTGGCATTTATCCATACAGGAATGTAATGTGGATATATTATATAGATATACCTATGTGTATCAGGGCCGCATGTACGTTTATAAATTTTACCAAATTCCCCGGATGAATTGATAAAATCGTACAGCTCTGCTCCAGAGCATCCTACCCCTTTTCATCCCCTATTGATACCATCGAAAATTCACCCTACAACGACAATAACCCTTCAGTCAGCATTAAATGCTCTTGAAAAAAATAACTTTTCTAAACGTGTAAATTACAAACGTACAAATATACTCGGCAAAGATCTGACCTAACCTAACCAAATGAAAACTATTTAACCGATTCCCCTACATAAATTCATATTCATTGACGTTATCGAGATCGGAAACTCGATAAAAATTTTTTAACTCGATTATCCACTCCATGTGAATTATAGATAAAATTAATTAAATCGATCGTCGCTTGTCGATAGCGTAAATGTCGAAATGAATCGACTCGATCCAGAGTTACCCACGTGCATCATAAAGCGTCTAATAAACACTGCAAGGTAAGCCAACCCGATGGTAGAGTTTCCTACAACCCTTGTTATTATTATTATTATTATTATTATCCTAATACGATATCACAAGGTCTAGTACCTACCCCTATCCTATGTTACCTACCAACCTGCAGTCCGACCTGCTCTTACTTTAACGAAATTAGCATAATACCACGAAGCCATTCTCAGGAGTATCTTACAGCCTCCTGCAACCCTGTATACAAGTATCAATGCAAAAAGCAGTTATCTTCCTGTGGGTAGCAGAAGGGAAAAAAATGAAATACAATGCTTTGAGCATTGAAAACATAACGAGACTCCACTCCTATCCCATAACGAAAGCTTCAGATATAATGACCAACTTTTAAGTGGGATTTTGCTCTTTCAGATGTAATAGTACCTTTGAATCATCCTGGATTCAATTCCACTTGTTAAATTCATTTAATGATTTTGCCCTGTGCCATAAAAAAACGGTTTTGTACATAGGATTATATAAAAAATGATATCCTCAAATCAGTATACAGTCCAAAATACATAATTGTATGTATGACGTATAGTCAGATTATTTAAAAAAAAAAAACGCAAGTGAAACCAGCTAAACGACGTTTCAAGAGGATGAAAAAATATTTGGATGGCGCATGGTACCAGAAAAGGGGTGGTACCCGTAAAATCTAAGTAAATTCACGATCACTGATCTTCGCTCCAATTGGTCATTGTTTTTACGCGAAAAACCGTAAATCTTGGATACCATGTGAAATCGTAAAAAATCATCGAAAAATTGTAGATCAAGCGTCGCGACGCTCGTGACGAGGAGGTCGCAGGACTCAAAATTAAGTAGGAATCCACGTGGTAACGGATGACTACGTATAAGGGTGACTTCATCCAGAACAAGGTTCACGTACCTACAGTATACGTGCAGTCCTACCCAAGGCTCATCCATCAACGCATCTGGAAAGGTAATTTATTACGACGAAAATGGAAACCCACCCTTAAGTCCAACCCCCTCAGGATGGAAAGTCCACCCTCTAATAAGTTCATAATAAGGGTGTTAATAGTGTCAAGACAGTATGTGCACCACTTAGCGGACATCTTGGGCCCAGATCATGACCGATCGTCGCAGTCTACGGTTAGGGTGCTATGGGACAGAGAGGGGGTCGTGGGGGTTCGCCGAGAGGGGGGTCGACTGAAAAATATTCCAAGAGGAAATCAGGTTACACTCGGAGCAGGAGGATTAAATATTCATGCGAAGCAAATGCTAGAGATTAAAGCAGAGAAATTGTAAAGCCCCCTCAAACGAACTTCGTTATGTTTCACAGCAGCGTAGCAAAGACACTCGAGGCTGGATTCTGTACTGTATCATCAAACGGATATGACGTAGGATGGGCGCAAGAGAAAGAGAGAAAAAATTGGTCTGGATAAAAAAATTTTTTGAAAATCTGCTTTCGCCTTAAAATTACCCCTTGGGAATTTAGCCTTGGTTTACCCGATGGAGCAGAGTCACGGCTGGGCTTCGCTATTAAATTAATTACGCCAACGTTTAATTCGTCGTCAAACCCTGTAATTTTCTCAATTAGAGTTGTCTCCCGGTGTACTCTGCTCTTGCCAGCGGGAGACTGGGAGCTTTCGGCTATAGTCGCCCAAGAGCAATGCTGTGGCATAGGTACGGAATAACTTGAACACACATGACGGACCTGTTCTAATCCAATCGCGAACCTTTACGGATTTTATTTCTCATACGAAAATAAAGCTGTTGCGAAATCAGACTTTTCTCTGGGGATGCGCCATCCCTCATAGCAGTGCCAGATTAAATTCTCGGTGGTACAGCAGCTGAAGGATGCTGCGACGTACGAGATTCTCTCGTGGTTTCCCGTGGCGTTCATCAATTTTATCGGCAGGGGCAAGAAGAGAGGGAAGAAAAAGGATACGGTGGTAAAGAAAAAAAAGAAAAGAAAAATAGAAAAAAAATTTCTTACAGTCAATTCCGAACCTTCGCCCTTCGTTGACTGCGACAATCGGTTTATCGTTTTACGAAGTACAGTCTGGCCGGATGTGGCAGAGAGACGAGGGGTTGGAACATGGGGGGTAGTTTGGAGGAACGAACGAATGAGGAGGGGGTCGGGGGGGGGGGTGGTAGCAAAAAAAGAAACGAAGGAAATAAGAAAAGAAGTTATCGAGGAAAAAGATACTTTCTTGGGAATAGGTTGGTCGGTGGGTGGAGTAGTGGGTATCTTGGGGTGGACCAAGTGGGGGGGAAGCGGAGGAAAAGTCTTGAAAAAGAATGAAGGAAAGGAAGAAATAAAGGACGGGGACGGAAAACGTGCTTCCAGTGTTGCCACCTATACCACGGTATAAGATGACAGGCCAGGAGGATACACTCGACTTCGAGTACTGTTCAGGACTAACAAAAGCCGCTTCACGTAAAGTTTCTTTAAACAAGTAGCCTTGGGCCACTTTGGAAATGCGGATTTTCTACTGGTGTTTAGCCCTTTTTTAATTTAAGAGCGGTACCAGCTACTTCGAGTCTTAAACGACAGAGTTAAGAGATTGCGAGATTAATAAAAAAAAAATTCATATACAAGTCAATTGAGAAAAAAAAATTACTTAAAAAGTTACTTAAAAATTACTTACATTGTATATATATACATTGTAAATGTATATATACATTTTTTTTACTGAACGATACCGAAATCTTTGTACAGGTTGAACGGGGGGTGGAGGAAGGAAAGTGTTGGTGAATTTTCGAAAAGTTAAAGAAGAGGGTAAACAGCCCCCAAGATGTCCAAAAAAATTGCCGGGCAGTTTACTTCGGAAAGAAATGATCGGCTTGGAGAGTAAAGTCATCCCTTGCTGACGCTTGATATTTCAGCAGAGTCTCTCCCTATGGGGATGAACGGGGGTGGAATTTTGCATAGATCCTAACCTGTACTCGGTCATGGGTTCTAGGGAAGAGAATGTTTTAAGGGTAGCAAAACACGTTGGATTTCTAATGCGTGGAACTAACTCGAATGGGAATAACACAGGGTGGCACTGTCTAGAGGGTAACTGTCGGGGAGGGTTCGGTACGATATGGAAGAACGTCGCAGGCTCGAGGGGGTAAACGAGATTTAGTCTGGGGTTGCTTCTCTTTTATAATGAAGACCGATGACAAGCGGGCTCCGTCGGTGGCAAGGGTGTGAAGAGGGTGTATAAGTTGTTGGCCATAGTAACAGCAGGGCTACTAGGCAAGCCCATTCATCCTGATTAGATGAGACCTCCCGTTGGGACAGGAAGTCAGGAAACCAGAAATCTCTTCAACGACGTAAACCACGTGCGGAGACAGAGAATTTCCCCCCCCCCAAAAAAAAGCCAAAAATCATCCCTTCGCTTCCACGACCTAATTTGACTTCAAACCCCTACGATATTATTTTTTTCGCAAAAATCACTGCACTTTACCAATTTTTTTTGGATACTTCAAAAACCATTATTCCTACCTGTCACCTCATTTACCGAAAAATCAACCGACGGAAACTCCAAAAACAATAATATAGGATTTTGAATCTCACAGTTACATCCAATTTCCCGTATTATTATATTTCCCTTGAGGCAGTTCCCAGCGCCTTCGGCCAAGGAAGAAAATTCTCACGGTTACGCGAGACACTTCCTCCTACGTTCCAGCCCCGACAATCGGCCCGCGAAAGTTTTCCACTTGTTTTCCAGGAAAAAAAAATATAAAGAAGACGACCAAGACCACCCTCGGTTAACTTTTCAACGCGAGGGTATCACGCGCCTCTCAACTTTAATGGGATTCCTTAATGTCGCGTTCACGTGACACTGGCGCCCTCGAGCGTTCAAAAATGACATATACACCTCAGAGATTCTGATACCACAAAGACACCAACCTCCTTTACATATCGTCCCCATCGTAACGCTTTATCTCGGACTCTGTCTACGTTATCATCCATATAGACGAAAACAACGTCCACTGCATATACAACCACGTAAAATCACCTTAGCACCGCCATAAACGTACACGGCGCCTATGGTACCCATACGCAGTACTCTCGATCCAAAACACCATAGGCACCAGACCCGCCCCATGAGAAATTCCATGTTACCCAATTTCATGAAACTTTACAGATAAGGCTTAACGACCCAAGATTCCACATTTATAACGGTACACGTACTAGGACCAATAGGACGTGGAAGCAAGGAAAACGATAATTAGAAATCGTGACAATTAAATAAAAAAAAATGAATAGAAAATATTTATATACAAAATTGACTATAAGTTTCCACGGAATAAAATCGTCGTAATTTCACTGATTTTCAAAATCTGACATTACCGACGCGACGGTAGAATTTCCTTGGTCTCCTTCTCCCCCCCGCGGCCACCCTGCTCCTTTGCTCCAACCCCCATTTCACTACCACTTATATTGTACCGGCACGTTGTATCGCACTAGATACTGACCCCCCCTGCAAACTTTGGTCTACCAATGTTAATGCTCGTACCTGGATGACGTAATGTATATTCGCGAGCGTGGAAAACAGTGTTGTGCGAAAACGTGAAATCGCGTCGGGTAAACAATGCATGTCGCGGAAACAAGCAAATCCAGGCATCCACCACCTCTCCCCCTCCTCGTCCCTCCCCCAACGAGGCAACGCGACACTGGTACAGTTTCTCCCACCACCATATATTTATATCCCACGTACACCGTTCGTTGCCGGCAAACCCCACGGCCCATCCGGTTTTTGCTTTATTTTCGCGCATTTCCCTGCAAATTTAATATCGTCCCGCCGCGCTGTGCCCGACATATGCAGGATATTTGCATAAAATCCAGAAAATATATCACCGACGGATTACCACGAGCAGTCCCGGCTGGTCTCGCAGATTGGCCGCCGCTCGGCCAATGGTCGATCTCGACGTTCGCGGCTTTTTTTTCGTTTCCGGTTAGTCGCTGACACTGTAAGAGCGTTCATTTTATTTTTCAGTTGTGATAAAAAAAAACACGATGAAAATTACTGATAATAATCATAGCGAGGGTACTATTTATGAAGAAAAATTCTTTAAAAAAAAAAAACTTTTTTTTATCTAATAACCCAAATGCAAATGAGCCTTTGGACTTTAGCTTGTATAAATTTACTAGTGTACCGTGTATCCGTTACTCGCGCGGTAATAATTCTTTAGAAAAATTCAAACCCCCTGGGCTTTTGTATTTTTATTTATTTCCACCCTTCGAACGGACCCTCGAGCAACCGACCGAGCAACCCACCTCCCTCGTCATCCACCCCTCCCATTTACTCCTCCCGTTACCTCCTTCCAAAAGGATTGCACCTAGAGAGCCTGCATAATGCGAACGCACGGGAAGCAGCAAACAAAAGCGCTTTTTAAAATAAATTTATTACCGTGAAGCGGGATGGCCGCCACCGCAAACACGATGGTCACCAACGACCAGCCAACCGACCAATGAACCACCACCACCGACCACGACCACCACCGGCACCTAGAGCATCGCTGAAAAACCTCTCTAACCAAACCCCTTAACCGTCATACAGACCAGAGCCCAGAACATTTACGAGTTTGTTCCCCGTTGCATTTTTCAGCCTGACCAACCAGCAGCTCTGCTGTCCAGCTGAAACATTAACTCCATAACTGTCGGCAAAAGCGCTGTAATTCTACATATACTTTAACGTGCGGCAAGCTAAACACAGGGTATAAAACGAAAAATCATATTTAGAAATCAGTTACCGGATTTAGCGTCTACCTGTAGGCTGACAATAAAATTTTTACAAAACAATCAAAAAAACGTGTTTGAGGTAGCTGTTAAATTGGTATCGGTCAGGTTATTCAAAAGTGTGAAGGAAAGACGAAATCACTGATACCAATGCATAGCTGCAATTCGATTCCAGAATTTGATGCCGCAGCCAGTGACCGCTTGATCTTGTCAACGGAATCGTAGAGACAGTGGGACTTGCAGGGATGCCTGAGACTCTAAATGGTACGGCAGAGGGACCCCCGACCCAGTTAATGACACAGGGTGAGCAGGGGGGCTTCTATCATCCCTTGGGAACTAGGGCGTGAATGTGCTGCTTGCTTCCAGAGGCGAAGTGGCAGCCGAAAGCGAATACCGGGAGCATGGGGTTTTGCTAAGCGAGCGATAGAAGCTACACTGCTGGGCCAAGGGGTGGCGCGTTAAGGGTTGCTTCTACATATTGCGTGGAGAATAGAGCAGAGGTGGAATTTTCTTTCTACCCCGTGCGAAATGGTCGGCGGAGGAGGAACGTGGAAGGAATCGAGAAAGGGAAGAGGGAAGGTGTTAAGGAACGAAAAAAAAAAGAATCCTCTTCAGAAGAGCGCATCCTCTTCTTGGACGAAAACCTCCTGCACAACTCGTCCATCCATCATGGGACTGACAACCCTTGTAGCCCAAGCTGCCACCGCTCCATCACACCCTCGCTTAGATTATCTCTACACTGCTCGTCACTCACTCAGAAGTAGCTCCTGCCGTTTCCTGATTCGCACCCCTGAACTATCTCAAGGTCAGAGTGTCAGGGGGTTGGCACCCCGGATACTAGAGGTTACACCCAGTACCTACGATGGTCTATTCCTGTCTATGTGGGTCTGACCTAGGTGGTTCAGGGGGTTCATTCATCCCCTACCGATGAGAAATAATTTTCTACGCCCTACCTAATATTTAGGGGATGCTGGATGGACTATAGGTGGTTGAACGGAAGAAAGTAAGTCTTCGTAAAGGGAGGAGGGAACCGTGAATAATAAAGAAGGTGGCACGTGTTTGCGTACGTATGGATAGGTGGGTCGGCGGTTCAAGGGGTGGAAATTGGAGGGCGAAGATGCAGAGGGAATAGGTAATATGCATAATCCAAGGTAATAAAATTAAATTTTATATTTTGCCAAAAAAATACACCCGGGCAAATTGGCAGTAAAACAAAAGAAAATCCAGGAGGTCGGGGGGGCCGTCTCCGGGCAAGACGACTATTACGGGTCTCTCCCTTAATATCCAGAACGGGGAGTGAACCAACGTTGAATTTCTCGTAAATATGGCTTATAACGTCAAAATATAAAATAATGAGGTCCTCCCCTTAATACCTATGGTGGGAGGGATGCTACCTATCATTGTGTATATCTCGAGTCAATTGATATAAATAATATTTAAAATTTTGGGAAAATACGCATTTTCAATCCAAATTCCGTTCCTCGTTATCGTCCTTCAATTTTTTTTCCCCCAGTAAATTTTATCATTTAAGTCGGTTAAGTCGTTACGCAATTTTCGAAAATCACAAAAGAATTAAGCCTACCCGTCCCGTTTTACCGAAAAGCAGAAAATCAAAGTAGAAGACTGTTTAGCCACTATCCCGTAGTGGATAGAATTCTACCCTGTTTACGCATAACCTATCCATGTTTTCACGAACAGGGTAGTAGACGTACACACTGTACAAATAGGGTGGAATGATGGATTTGATAAACTGTCCAGATAACAAGCACGGGTTATTTTCAATACATCAGACCTGGTTAACCCCCTAACAGCCGGTGCGTAACAGTAAACTCGGATAAAAAATGATTGCGCACCTTTCTGGGTCACTCGTTGCAGGTCTTGATTAATTAAGACTCATTAATTAAAGCTCACGGAAAATAGAAATTATTGTCAAACGCATCAACCGACCTACTAAGTCATTTTCTTCCCCCTCTTAGTCGCCAACAAGCCAGACAAAAATTTCACGCCGACAAATGTCATTCGTAAAAAAAAAAAAAAAAAACCGAAATCAAGACGCTCTCCAACCCCTACAAAGAACAAAGAATTAAATCGACCAGTCAGTCGCAACAACAACAAAGGTCATAATTACGATAAACGCGCACTGAAAAAATCGGCAAGAAGAAAAAATAAAACCTAAGAAAAAAGAAACCAGAGAAACCCGCCGATTGAGCTTCCCTTACAATTGGAGCAGAGAGATCATTAAAACTACCCCATGCCACGGGTAAAGTCACGTACAAACGGAAACGAAGTAAATTTCACTGTCGAACCAAGAAACGTTATCAGTCGTAACCTAATGAAAGATAAACCTGCCGTTTAATGCTAAAACAATATCATTCGTCAAATACAAAGTCGTTAATTACAAATCGGCGAATCGTCAGGAAATATTTGAATAATCAGCGTGCCGCACGGATAACGCAGCTAAAAAATTCAGAAACAACGAAAACCCCAAATTCCAATCAATAAAAAATAAATTTTCCACCCCCAATACCAAAAATCGATTTCGAACTCGCAAGCACAGCGACTGCCTCCAAAGTAAATTTGCCGCTAGCAGCAGAGTTAATGACTCTAAAATCATGACCCTAATCTAGGCAATTGGTATTCCGCCTATTAAAATCCTTCCACGCGAGTGCAGAATGGTGCAATTATTGATCGACCTAAAAAAACAACATCAGCAACCATTATCATCCAAATCTCAAAAAATTCGCCCCTGATACAACATAAAATTCATCAATAGAAAAAAAAGATACTCGTAATCATCATCACGTCGATAGTCCCAATTACCAAAAATCGATTTAAAACAGGAAAAAATACTAAAATCCCAAAAAATCTTTCCCGCAGCACTAAACTCATAAAATCTCTCGCGATTACAGACCGATGCATTAAACCAATTCGCAACCATACCTTGTGCATCTATTGTGAATCCACCATCATGCGATGGCCCGCACAAGAATTCCCAGTGCAAGACGCCGAATGTATTTCGCGTAGCCAGCAATTTTAGTCACTATGGAAAGGCAAGTGATATATATACAGACATACAGCATATACAGTAGACCCGCATATATATATAAATATGGTATATACGTACCAGCAGAAGCAACGGAAATGCATAGACAATACATCGCATCTGCCATTCGTGAGATATTTTCCCTGAGTTTCTGCATCCCCAGCAGTCGTAGTCGGCGGCCATAGTTCGAGGTTCTGGTACTACCGCCCCTCCGCCACCCTTCGGCCCCGACCCTCTCCAGCCGCTACTACCCTCATCCAATTCCATCCCCGACCCACCCCTTTCCGTCTTAGCACCGGCACACAGAGAGAGGGAGTCATTGCCGCCCTTCCTCACGACCCCCCCCCCAACCCCCCTCAAGAGGTAAAGTCAGAAGCTTATTTCCCGGGACGCCTCTCAACGGGGGTTCCATTCCCGCAGAGGAATCACGCGTCAAAACTGCAAGAACTCGAGACATGCAAACCCCATGGATGCAGGGCGGTGCGCTTTGGATTCAGAAGAAAATGCAATGTACGTACGCTACCGTAACCTTATCCGACTTCCAGATACCCCAAGTCGCGTGACTTGGGACGAAGATGAAAAATTCTCATGGGTTCAAAAAACTACCCTTGTTTAGAATCGGCTGAAAGAACTTTTGAGAAACGTACCGTGTGCGTCATCATCCACGTGGGTGATGCTGGGGACTTACCACGTGGTCTGAAGATCAGTTCTCTCAGTCACGTGACACTTGGGTCTGATCTGATCTTGTCTGTGGACCAGGACGATTTTTGTTTTTTTGCATTATTTTTTTGTTTGCCACCCAACTGATAATAGACCCGCTTGAGCAAAGTTGCTCCAATTTAATTTCCGCGAATAGGCCAAGCGGATAATATCCGCAATTTCATGACGAAACTGATGTAATGGGAGAATGGATTAATATTCAGAGTTATACATTTGGTACGCGAGGACGTAATGTCCTAGTTACTGAACTGTACGTGAAACGTTCTCGGGACAGGTGAGAGCTCTGTGGCATCAGGATACGAAAATCCGATAACATATTGATCGGTTATTAGCGAAGGGACGATTGAATAAAAGTGACAGAATGGAGCGTCTACGATCGTTTATCATAAATAAACGCGAGCGTCCATTGTTGGCGTAATATAAATTCATCGTAATCAATCATATATCAGGACAATATTTATTAAGCACTTTTCACGACAGTGATAAGCCGTATTCCTGCTATACGCAGTAACGTAACCAATCAGGGAAGCAGGTATCTTGATCAGGTACCTGAATATTATGTTAAGATCGTTACTACCCCTCTTAGGTCCGTGTTACGTAAAGCGTTATTGAAATCATAATTAATTAGAGTCTACCTGAAATCTAGAGAAAATTATTAGCCAAAGGCTGGTTTACACCGATACCCATAGTTAATGAGGTATTTCGATGAAAATCAAATTAACCCAGCGAATTCTTCATTATGATCAACATCAGGTATGATATTTATTTCTTTAGCTATCCGTTCGTCCTACTACCCCTCGTCGCTTCTACTACCCCTTCCCTTAAATACCAAAATTTGACAACCTATCCAAAATATTATTTACATCAGCTATCAACCCTGACGAATCCTGGCACTTGGCTCTCTGAAGTATAAAGCCAACAGAATCAAGAAGATGAACCCTATGGAGGTGTAGTAGAGGTTGGTCAATTTTGATATTCAACCCTTAGAAGATGGGTGTCTTTTTTTGACGAGATCTGGTAGATTTCGTGATAGAAAGTTACAGGTATGATTAGTTGTTGATCTATATGAAAATTTTGGGCCGATTTAAAGGCTCTCTAAAGATTAAGGGGGTAGTAGAAGCGATGGGGGGTAGTAGACGGACACTTTGGACAAAATTAATATCCGACTCTGTATCAATAGAAACCACGCAGAGTTTCCGTAGTCTGGCAGATGCACTGAATTGATCGTGTATTAATCCCATGTCAACCGCAAGCCATAATCAGTTTGGTAGCTTAATTAAACCAATTAATTCCATCCACTGATAGGCGAATACCGATACCAAGGTTTGCGTTCTAATGACGTTGATGGCAATACGTCCACGTGTCTACGTATAACGTAGTAAGGGGGTGGTCTTCACTTCGAGTTAAAAAAAAATTTTTGAGATTGCAGTTTCTCAAAAATTTAAATCTTCAAAATACGTGCATCGAAAGATTTTCGAGATATGGAAAGTATTTACCGAAATATATTTTGACGATTTTCAAAACCAGTAGCTCCGATCGCCCTTCACAAAATAAATTTTGAACTATGACCCGTGCACGAACCTTTTTTCTCTTTTGTCATCATACGAGAAACAGTTATTGCCGTGGCAAACTATACTTGTGTCGCCAGTACTAATCCTGTGGTTGGGTCGTCAAAGTCGAATTGTCGGTGGCTGGTGGAGGCAGAAGGAGGAGTAAAGGGGGAGTACGAAATTACTTTGCATACTAAAGTAATCACACGAGCGGGTCTACGACCCCCTTATAATTTGATGTTGCGTGTTATTAAAGTGCCATTAAAACTCCGTACATCTACTAATTACCTGCACGCAGTCTACGTGTGGAACGTTTAATCAATATTCAGTTATTTCCACAACGTACCGCCTATTCGTCGTACTGGCTCGTATCAGCTTAAGCTTTTCACGGAAATTTTCATTTTTTCTTTTTTTTCAATAACAATCCCACCCACAAATCATGAATCATCGTGAATACGATAACGAGGCATTACAGAGCGATAAGTTCAAGAATTCTATTCAAGTTTTATTTCATTACCTTGTTTTGTTGTCCTTTCAGGAAGTAGCGTTCAAAAATTCCACAAATCCTTCAGGCATCGTAATGGGTGGCTGGAAGAAAAAATGAAAATTTTACGTCATTACAATAGTCCGTGGAAAAAATTTCTCGAAAATTGATGAAAATTAGTATAAGCATACCGAACGAGGTAAAATAAAAAATAAAAAAAAAAACTATGAACGTTTCGATCCAAAGTTCGAATAATAGCCAAAGGTATGTCTGGTTCATCCGCGCCAATTAAACTCCGTATCGCTGCTCTCGTAATTGGTTGGCAGTTATTTAGCGCGATAACCAAGAACGAGTGCAAAGATCTGGAGTTCAGTGAACTCGTCTCTGGCTCATCTCAGTTGAAAAGATGATTTAAAAGGAATCGGTTGAAAAGTTCGTCTTAAATTATATCCAAGTAACTACGTACACCCGGTATATACACATATACCAGAACGTGCCATTAGAAAACGTCAAGTCTTTCAGAACCTTTAAGATTTTTCAAAAGCGTCGAGACCAATCAGATATAGAAAAGATGGTGACTCGATAGACTGACGGGATACTTTAAGCCAGCAGTGATCTTTCAGAGGGAAAGACCGAAGATAACAAGACGAGTCGAAATATAAGAAAATAAGTTGATAAGGTGCAGAAATAAAATGATACGAGAAAAATTCTAATCTTTTTCGAAATTTTCATATATCCAAGAAAAGGAAAAAAAAATCCGACTAAAGCAATAAACCTCGTCAGCAAATTGGACCTAAACTCTCCCCCGACCCCCTCCCGCCGACAAACCCCTTATCGATTTTTCCGGTACCATACAAATAAGACATCGATGCCCGATTGGTATTTCTGGCCACAAAGGCATTAAACGAATGTCGATAAGTTTGATAAGACTCGCGATATCGGATGCTCTTTACGAAGCTTTCGCACGCGAGCTTTTATATACGTGATGCTTTGAGCTTACGTGAGAGGCCCCCCCCGATAGGCCTCCGTGCGGCTGACGCGACACGCAAAAGGCTCGGCCTCTCTGTTCGTTATCATGATTTTTCTGGGAAAAGAAAAGGGGGGGAAAAAAAGGTGAAAAGAAGAAAACAATGCTAAACGAAAGATTACCTGGAACAGTGAAAATTTCGTGAAAATAATTTTGAAAATATTTTTTACGGTAACAGTGTCGTCAAGTACGTCGTATCGCTTTTCGTTGACTTTTTCAATTTTCTCCCATTTCTTCCAACAACTTTTTTATACCGGGTGGTTACGTGGGTCTGAGAATGAAGTCGACGAAACACTTCGTTCCGTAGTATTTTCGAGAAATAATTTTTGAATACATCTGAATATGATTCTAAGCGAAATGAAATGGATACAACCTCCTATATATATTTTTTGTTTTTAAATGTGTTTATGCTAATGACGAGTTATCGTGATAAGCATCTGGAGTGCGCGAGGTTTTCCTTGGCGAGAAAATATTCTGGAGTCACACGACGATGAGTTTGGCAATTCCAGGGGGTCGCAAGGAGGTAGGAGGAAAGTGGGGGGTGGATAAGCGTGTCATTGGGGCTTTAGGAAAATTCATTAGAGAAAATTGGACCACCTCGAAACGGGTTTGTTTTGCATTTTTTTCCCCTCCTAAAATTTTCCTTGGATGAGCTTCGACGTTTCGTGGAACAGCTTTGGAATATAATCCGGAGATTGGTATGCGGATAAACGCACTGGATAAAAGATGAGGAAGAAGAAGGTAAAAAAAAGGTCAAGATCCGAAAATTAGTGGAAAAAAGAAAAAAAAAACTTTCACGAATAAGAGGCTGGGCCGAGCCCGTAAGAGTCTAGGAGCGACTGGTCTATCTTCAGGGGATGGTGTAACTAAAAGCCCAAAGTGTCGCAGCTGTTGTCTTGATTAAATTTTATATATTTATGAATTGTGGGTGGAGGGGGAGGTAGCCGTCTAGATAATCCAGTTTGAGGGGTTGGGTTCCGAAACTGCGAAATGGCAAGGGCGTCAGTTCGAACCCAATACGATCTTTATTAAAGACTTAAACTTTTCTCATCCTTAATGGACCATAAAAAGGCCATCAAAGGCCGCACCCTTCCCTAAATCACCTTTGTGTGTTTTCCGTTCTATATTGATTCTTCCCAGCCCCACGGCAACGACTCTTTCCCACCCCTCGGCATCCGAACCCAAACCCAACCCTTCCTTTCCCTATCCGAAATGGGTACCGGCCAGGGCGTACAGTTGGCTGGTTCACCCAGCTAGAAATCAGGAACGAAGTGAGAGTTCCATCCGTCCTGAGGAAAGTACAACCCTGAAGGCCCTCCTTTGGGACAGGACAGAGACCATCGAAAAAGCTTCGCGAAAGAGCCCACCCTTGTCAACCTCAAGACGTAAAGTGAGATTCGCCGCGAGGCCAAGTGGTCCAGATGAAGTTGGCGTACCCACGAGGCGACGTCAGCAGCGAATACTACAAGGGATGGTTAAGGGGATCTGACGACCCAGCGGGGGTCGGTAGACGGATAACCGGGAATCTCGTTTCGCACCAAATAAATCGTGCCTAGTTACACGCTCTGTCGCAATTAATAACATGACGTCAAAGCGATCTGTCAGTAACGTCCACGTGACTCCGCACCCGTGACAAAAGTCAATAACGAATCGAATCGACCTGAGGCTTTGATGCGGCCTACTGTAATTTCCAATAGTCCCGATAGAGGCGCGATTTTGACCCAGATCCAAACGCGTTACTCATTGTTACTTGGCCCTCTTACCAGGCACCTGTTTTTCTTATTCAGTCATTTACCAAGTTTGCTCACTTGGGTACCTGACGTTTGACCCATGACCTTAGGGCATGGATGAGGTCTCGATTTATGCAAAGGAAGCACCACCTGGACCGGTCCTATATATTCGGCTCGAGCAAGGCTTCGTCGTTTGGACTATTGGGTATTATTTCCTGGATCTATTCAATTTGACAGTCACTTTCTGTTACGAATTTTATGAAATTTCTCGAACGTCTGCATTGTGTCACGGCTACAACTTGATTCCCTTATTATTCGATTTTTAGTAGTTTAAGTATAATGGGGGAGAAAGTGTCATTGGATTTTATGAAGTGGATGGGATCTGCGATATATATACTTGTGACGGATAAATGTGGGTGGTGGGGGGGTGTAAAGAGAAAGATGAACAAGTACGAACCGAGGGCAGGGAAGAGAGTCAAGAGGAGCATTGGAATCTGTGCCAATGGATGCGACCTCTCTCGTCTTATTTGCCCGGTAGCTGGTGGAAAATGTGAAAAATTCCTATTAAAGGATTCCAATAGGGATTCGCGGGTGTCGGGGACATAAAACATAATATTATTTCCAGAAAGCGGTGGTGCGAGAATTCAATTTAGACCGTGGCATAATACCTTCTCGGTATACGTAGTGGGGGTAGCGGGATGGGGGTATGCGACGAAGAACGATAAAAAGATAAGAAGTAAGTAAGTCGGGTTGAACGGGTAAAAACGATGATAAAACAAAAATTCCGATCCGAGATAATCACGAAAAACTCGTTTCGGATAACGCACTGATGAAATTACGAAGATTGATGGAAGCAGTTTAATAATTTGATAAATATATTAAAACAACGTCGATAAAAATATTGAAAAATAAAATCGATCAGCAATCCATAAAAAAGGAAAAAATGAGTTCTGATTACATATTCTCGATATCCTACCCCCTGTCCAATGTTCCACGGCCTTCTAGGTAGGTTAAATAATTTTCATCCCCTTTTTCAACTCCTATAGATACAGCCTTCTTGCTTTCATTAAAAAAAAAAAAAAAAAAAAAAAAAAAAAAACGGACAATGCAACAGTTTACGCGAAATACGTGTTCCCCTTTAATTACGTGTTAACGGCGGGGGGCCTGAATCGGCTGAAATATACTTAAGTTATAGAGGTTGGCAGCCCTGACAGCGGAAATCGAAGCCATTAACCTCAGTCTTCATGAAGCACCCCTGCGGCTTACGCGCTACTAAATAATTCGAAAGCAGAGGGAGACCCCAGGGGATGGTCGGCCTTGTGGTCGAACGGTTCGAGACTGGATCCCATTCTCGAAATGTCATTTCGAATCGAACTTAGAACCAAGGACAGAGGTCAGGTGCTTTGACCTCATTGAATGAGCCAGTCGGTCCCTTCGACCCCTGAGCATCACGACCGGAAGCTCTTGTTACCACCTTCCGTGTTAATCCGCAAATACGGTACCGCTCAAAAATTACGGAATCTCACGATCCAAAAATTTGACAATTAACAATCGATACGTTTGCTTAAAAAAAATATATCGATCATATCGAGCGTATAAGGATAGATTACGAAAAAAGGGGAGGTATCCAATTTTACAAATAAATTGTTATACAAAAAAAAAACGAAAATTTCGGATAACCATTGTTTATTTTTAAATTCCTCGTTCTAACGTCTCGGGAGAGCTGATAAGACATAAAACATGTATCCGACGCAGCTTCCTTTGTTCTTTGATATCAATGGACGTTCTTTTTCTTAGCCTCTTGTCTTTTAACCTTCTTATGTCTCCTCCAATAACCTTCCGGTGGAAAGCCTCTGCTCCTCCATCATTTCATATCCCTCCCCCACCACTGTCGTTTCTACCTTCATCTTTTTCAACCCCCCCCCACCCACCCACCGACCCCCTCTTCTACGCCGCCATCACCTCCACTAGTCCTCTGTGCTACCCCACCGTCTTCTCCACCTACGCCTCCTTCCTTCTTATTCTCCTCGACTTCCATACCTCTCTACCCTGCTACACCTTCTACATCCACTCATGTTTGAGTAATGCGAGCGGATTACGCAACCTGAGCTGAAAAGTCCTGGAAGCTAGGTCTTCGCTCCGTACCTTCCTCGAGATAAAGTTCCAGCTTCCAGGATTAATCCGGGAGCCCCGTAGGCTCCTTTCACACCGAGTTGGTCTCCTCGCTTCCTGGCTAGAGCCTCCGCCTTTTCTCGGCTGGCTCCATTTTTTTCGACAGGTTATTACACCCCGTCCATCTTCTTGCGAGAAAACGAATGGCACTCGGTTGGTCGGGTCGTCTCGACCGTGGAATTTATTCGGAAGTCAACGGTTTCGAAAAAAAAAAAAATTTGGGAAAAAAAATTATAGAATGCCCTTTGTTTCGCATTGCATAAAAATGCGCGAAATAAATATATAGTACCGACTGACGCTGCCTGTGTAGTCGTACAGGTATGATTGGAACGTCACGCAAGCATAGTTAATCCACGTATCATAGGGGTGGCTTCTTCTTGAGGTTGACGTTTGGTACGGGAGGTTTTGCTGAGGGTTGTAATAATTCGAGTAGACGTAAGCGTCGACCACGAGCGAAGGGCCGTTGCTGTCGTGGCGTCTGGAGGGTGGAATTACTCTCCTTTGAAATAATTTAGGGGTAGTCAAGGCCACGTGGGGTATACCCTCTGGCTAGACAGAGGTTAATGGGTTCGATTTTCTTGGGTACGGGGTACCCATCCGTACACGTCCCACACGAACGATTTTACGTGGCTAGAGATCGCAGGAGCACTTGGTGTTAACGATGTACAAGTAGTAAACTATCGGACACGGGGTATATGGCACCCTTGGGCGTGCACCAGTTTTCAAGTAACTGCGGTAAAATTAAGTGCGGCAACTTGGCGGATACTTAACTTTTAACCTTGTATGTAGATTTTCAAGTTAAATCTACGAAAGGAATTTTTATGAGTGCTTATCGGTTTTCGATAAGCCCGACTTGGCTCCTAGGGGATGTTTTTTTTTATCAAGATTAGAAATTCGAATCTCACGTCGCTATTGACTTAGGCATTATTTATATACGGTTTGTGGGTTGTGAATTAAAATTTTTGAAAATCCAAAAAACACTCGTGTCTTTCAACCAGTGAATGAAATCGTAAAATTCAATGAGTAAAGAGAGCATACGCTGCTACCCTTAAATTTCATCGGATTTGATATCCATCCCGAAACCCCTAGTAACATCACCCTTTCGTGTTTTACAATTACGGTAGTTTTATGAGTTTCACCCTAACATCCACGACGTCTCTTTTATCTCCCTCCTTCTCCTTTTCTTTTTCGATCTCCACTATCTCTCTCTCTCTCTCTCGTTCTCACGAGTCACCTCCTTTCCGTTCCTCCTTCCCCCCAGACTTCACCAACTTGTGATTGCGTAAGTTTCTGCTTTACGAGTGCAGACTGTTACGACTGTCTGCCGGTGATTCCGCTTTAACGGTCCTCGCATATAACACGTGAATGCATATACGTTTTCGTGCACGGAATCAGCGTAAAACGTATTGAAATAATTTTAAAAAAAATTGGCAACCCCTTAGAAATCCGATAAAAAAAATCGACAGATCAAATCCACGAGTGAAACCACGCTCCGAGTTTTGCGAGATAATAGAAAAACGGATAATGGCAAAAAAATTATTTTCAAAATGAAAAAAAAATAATACCGTGTGCACGGTTAAGTAAATTTTTTAGATTTACGTATGAGAGACCCTAACGAAGAGACCGTATAATGAGGTGTGACACGAAGGTGGTAGCTAGCAGGTAGATATAGCTCGTAGCTGGAGGGCTGCTTCAGACACCCCTAGTCAGACGGGGGCTGATGGGGTTTGAGGGTGAACTCGCAGATTTCCATTCTGTAGGTAGAGACCAGTCAGAAACAAGGCTCGCACAACCACCCCATAGTAGACGGACGCGACACACAAAGACTACGACTTACACCCTCGCGCAACCCCTTTTCACGTGTCTCATTGGGGGTCCCTCCCGGTTGTAGTGGATGTAGCCATGTCGGTGCTCAGGGCTCGTGGCTTTCTCTACATATTCACACGGCTCCCTGAGCACGCAGGAAGCTTACGGAGAAGCCCCCTAGAGCTCACGGCGACTCAGACGCCGGCGTCGCGACGGCCTGCGTCGATATTGTCCGATAACATCGACGCCTGGGCCACTTGTCTCAAAACCCTTTCATAAAAGCCCAAGCTCATTCACGACGATCAAATTTCAAGCCTTATCTAGCTCGCTACGTTCGCAAGACAAAAGAGTCGAGTCTCAATTAGGGGATGAAAAAAAAAATTTTATTAAAAAAATTTATTCCCTGCAAGCACATACCAATAATTCCCAAAAACAGCGTTCAAGGAGAATAAAGTTCATTTCACGATACAAAATTTAACAACCACCCCTTCGCACGTTGCGACAATATACAAGGGAAAAAAAAAATTCAAAAAATTAATTCTTTTCAAAATTTACGTAAAGCATCCGACTACGACGTTGCCCATTAAAACGAGCTTGTTCCGTTAAAAAGCTAAGTGTCAAGAAGCTCGCACGTGTATTCAGAAACTGCGTGACGAGCTTCAAAAAAATCTCGAGTCTCAATAAAAAAAGTAAAGTCATAACTCAAACGCAAAACTACCGGTACCGTAGTACTGGTACAATGGTAACGGAAGTTACATGACAAATAGTAAAAGTTTACAGCAGCGTATAGTGCGAAATACGTCATAGCGACGTAATTTAATTTAACACAGAGTGAGCTTGCGGTATATGCACCATGGATGCTTGTCTTAACAGTAACCGAGATGCTTCCAGTTATAACTGTTACCGATAGGTGGCTACGTGTACGAAGGTAACACGCGACAAAGCTTACACCGCGAGCTTGCAGCCACCAGCTGAAAGCTCACGTGGGTAAATCCCAAGTCCGCGAGTAAAGCACATCCTCTACGTCATCGTCTCCATCGGACGGCAAGTAACCGGAATGGTTACAAATATTTTGACCGTCACTTAAATTCAGGGTCCCTTTCGTAGCACCAGTTTTACGACAGAATCCTGTATAATTGGTGGGATTTGACATGAGTAAATGGACTTGGTTTAGATCCAGTGTTCATTGTTAAAGCTCAAAGTGGTAGAGGTGGCTTGTAAAATAATGGAGCGGAACCTAAAATCAGTTTGAAAAAAAATTGCTTGTACTTGGATAAAATTAACCTGAATTTAATTGATTAAGGTATAAGGAGGCGAGAGGGGGGTCGTAATTTAGGGACTTGTAGTCTTCAAGAATCAAGATACTAGAAGAAAATTTCTACAGGGATAACTTGAGAGTTTCTTGCCAAAGCGACTGATGAGGGATTTGGTAATTTCCTAAGATAATAACAGCGCGTTTCGCAAGAGTGCATTCGCTAATTAATCAGACAGTGTAATTAACGCGTCTGCCTAGCTACCAGGCTTAACTCCTTTTACAATCGACGATCCCGGGAAACTTCTCAACAGCAAATTTCGTACGAACGAGAAAATTTTGAAAAATTCAGCGACGTTGCTTGATATAAGAATATTTCGGTCGTATCGATTCGAAGTTACGTGAAAAGTCAAAAGCGGTTGACAGCTAAAACTTTAATCCTGCAACGTACTAATTTACAATTGTAATTAGCCAAATCCATTAGAGCAGCTTCCATTAGTAGGTTTCACGACGGACTTTGGATTCACGTTATTTAATCAGATAATCAGACAAAATTACGTACTACGAGTAATCACAGTATACACTCGTAAAACAGACAATTTTGAAATTTTCTTTCAAAAAGTAAAATTCATGGCCGATCCAACTGATCCTACAGCCAAAGGTGTGCGGAATATGGGACATATGTAAAATATAAGAGGCAAAAGGACCCAGGGACCACGTTGAATTACGAGTCTACGAAATCGAGCCTAACACCCCCGGAGCTTTTCTTCCTGGCGAAATGATAGCCAACGGTGAATCCGGGTCGCGCGTAAATTTCAGGAATCTTAGCTGATTTATCGCAAAGTGTATATACAGCGTGTGAGCCCGTATATACGTACACCAATTTACAAAACGTGTACCTTGCGCAGAGAGGGAGAGAGATTGCTTGTCGGAAGGATTTAAGCTAGGCTGTGGCACAGTTTGCAGCTGTATCCACTGGCAATGGTAATGCCACCGGTGGTGGTTGGCTGGGTAGCCCGGTGGTGATGGAAGATGGCAGGGGGTTGGTGGTGGTTGGTTCTTGTAGCATAGACGGTTAGAGCCGCCAAGGTATGTTTTTACAAGGGGTTGAATCACGTACAAGGGTGAGAGAAGCAAACGAGGATTCCGGCATGCGAACTAGCGAGAGCCGAAGCCGGCAAACGAGAGCGAGTAAGACGGCGAGCGAGGCGGAGACGCGAGAGCGAGAGAGAAGCCAGAGACGAGAGTCTGGGTACTGGGAGGGATTTGTTAGGCAAACATTCATCCGGGCGTTGCAATAACAAATCACGGGGTTTTAACACGGTCAAACGGCGAAAAGCCATTTTTCCTTGTATTTTGTTATTTTTCTTCATCTCACCCGAGCCCCAACACACACTTTTCCACGTACAACGTTAATATCCAATATTTAGAATACATCCCCGTTCATCCCCAAAAACTGTTTCCAGTTTCCAATCATTTATTTTTTTTTCAAGTTCACCACCCCACCCATATACTCTTCTTTGTTCTCGTAGAGTCTCTACCGGCATTTCCGGTACCTTCTATTAACTGGATCTCTTTTACACTTGGCTTGGTCTACTTTCTTTTTTATTGGCACAGAGGACACCAGCGAAAACTGTTACTGGTTAAGTCGTCGTCATTGTGCGAAGATCCGAGGGTAACGACGCCCTGAGCGACAACTTCGAGACCCTCGTTACTTGCACAGGACTTCCTCGTAAATCGTACGGTGGATTCTCCGACCTCTGATCTCATCCTACCAACCGAATACTTGTACCCAGAAGGCGTACGACTGAACCGCAGGGTTCGGGTCGTCTGGCCCAAAGGGATGATCAGCAGGGCGCTTGACACTGCGTTTCTTTAATATAACCTCAAAAAAAGAAGCCACGTGACTTTGACTTATGTGAAATGATTGCCGAGATAGGGGCGAAGGGGTTTGGAGGGTCGAGGCTAGTGAGCAAACTGTCAAAAGAATGAGGTCGAGGAAGGCTGTCAATGGGATCGAGAAGGGGTAGGACGTGCATAGATCAATCGTAGGGCGACGTACAAGGATGCTAGTCGAAGTCAAAAAAGAGGTGGCGCAAAGGGATGGAAAAGGCTGAAAAGGAAGGTGAATGTAGAGTGCGAAGAATGAGCACCGAGCGGAAAGTTGCCATAACGAAAAATGGCAGGGGCATCGGAGAGTGGAGAACGGATGGACCTCTCGAAGATGGGGACGCAGTCCACGCACGTATTCCATCAACGGACCAAGACGACGAGTCGTGGGCGGAAGTCTGTCCGGGGGATGGAAAAGAGTCCAAGGTGGAAGAAGAAGAAGAGGAAGGAAGGGTAGTCTTGGCATAGCCATTCTTAGAACTCCAGCAGGCGTTAGTAGTAGTGTTAGGTATGGAAGGCGTTAGCATTATGTAGTAGCAGCGGAAGCTGTAGCTACGGTGCCAGAGGCCAAGATAAATTTACTCACATGAGAACCATCCAAACACCCTCCGAATCAAACATCCCATATAGCCGCGCGGGGGAGGCTATTTGAAAAGAAGTAGTAAATTGGGACACGGTAGAGGTAGGGATGGACCTGAAAGTGGAGAAAAAAATAAACAGAGATCCAAAGAGGAATAAGAAGAAGCTGACTAAAAGTATTTGAGTAACGAGCGTGACACTTCAGACATCCTCATCGTGCTGGACCCTTTAGTCGTTAATATACAATTCGATTTCGATCGATCTGGTTCGAGTATCGACTTTACGTAAGACATCGTTTTCGGTGCTGGGACCCAACGTGAAATAATTATCACAGTCGCCATTTTTTGTTGGGAGATTATTTTAAGATTTCCAAAAAAAAATCCTCCACCTGGAACCGAACCCAGACAATTTTAGAGCGAAAGAATCTTTCGCCAGGCGGAAACGACTGAAGCTCTGAATTTACCCTATGGAGAGGATTGGTATTTGGCAAATTCGTCGGGGATGAATGGAAAAGAGAACGACTGCCCCTTTCTGATTGCTATGAATAAATAAAAGCCAGCGATAGAGCACCAGCATCCAAGCTGCATGCAGAGCGCGTTCGATTTTCACGTTCGACCTTTTGACTTTCAACGATGCTAATTGATTGCATAGGATGGCAAAGCCATCTATGCATTACACGAATGTTGCACTTTTATTGGTATCCATGCTTATATGCATTTATTGGTCCGATAGATTTTACAGTAGCCGTGCTGCAATTCGAATGATCGTTTACCAAAAAAATGAAACCGAGTGCCAAATTTTAATAAAAAAAGTCAACAATATTTTTTAAAAATTTTAATTACGTCGTACTACAACTCTATATGCGGTATCACTTAATATAAAAAAAAATCCAAAAAAGCATAATCGCAACTTCCCGATACAAGATACTCGTGTAACGTCTCAGTGGCCACAAATGCCTGAGCTTGCTGCGCTTGACGTCTAACGTATCGGCAATAACTTAGGTACATAGACCGTAAAGGTCCCTAGATTGTAGGTACAACTCTGTCAGCCTTTACCTTCTCCAACAACCCACGGCCCAACCTTCCTCTAAGTCCTACGAGAGAGACGCTCAGACCCACATAGATAGTTACAACCCAAACCCAAAGAACACGACTCCTTCCCAAGCCATTGCTACTTTCCACTACGGACTTCTCCACGGTGTACCGCCACTTCTGTCCGTCTCTTTCGCTCTCGCTGTAATATCCACCCCCCCTAGAAGTTCGCCGAGGGATGAACGAGAAATTACAGGGAAGTCTAGCTAAATTCCTCACCCAAGGGATTGGTAATTACTACGAGAAACTCAATGATCATTAATTTATCTTCAATTTCCAAGGTTGTTATGTTCCCTAAGTCGGGTTCCTAGGGTACTTTCCAAATTTCACTGTTACCAACTTTGCGAAATTCCCGTCTTCTTTCTTTTTTGGGGTTTGCCTAGTTCATATATGAATTTCTATGTTTATTTCCAGATGCGATTGCTACTCGAGAATGATGGAAAGACCATACGAGAGGAATCCTCGTATGAGAAGGTCCAAGGAAGTATATAAAGGTAGAAAGGGGTGGGACAGGGTCTGGTAGGTAGAGGATGATGAAAGAATGAGATCGAGCTTTCTCTACCGGGTGAGAATTTCTTTCTCGAGGAAAGCGTCGTTCGAACGCAGCTCGTAGCATGTACGTGTGTGCAACTCCTTGGAATTGCGAAATTGCAGAGTCTTGGAATCGCGAGGGTGAGGTAGTGTATGAAGGAAGCATTCGTGGGGAAAAAAAAGTGAGTCGAGAAGGAAACAATGACGTTCGCGGTTTTCGTTTAGTTTTATTTTATTTTTATTTTTTTTTCTTTCACTCGCTCCCGTTCAATATTTTCTTACAGGGAGTCCAGTAGCAATGCCCTAACGGTACAGAGTTACGGTGGATATCTGTGTAGTGACGTATTTTCACCATTTCCATTCCTTTTGTTAAAATTCAAATTATAGAGACCCCATTGACCTGGTCGCGAAATAACGTCGTTATAGTATCCTGTAGTGTTACCAGTTCTCTCTCTCTCTCTCTCACACACACACTGTAAAACTGTTGGAGGATTTCCGGCTTTTTCCCTTGACGTCCACGAAATCATACTTGTGGAAAATTCCGAAAAATACGAGCGCCAGAGCGAAATAAAGGCAGCCACCTCTTTGACTCAACCTTGCATCTCTATCTTTTACAGTACTTTCAACATTTTCTCTTTCTACCCTCACCTGCTTCGCCATTTCAACTCTCCCTCTCTCTCTCTCTCTCTCGCTCTACTCGGAGCACCAACTCCATCCCCTATTTTTTTCAACCTCTCACTCAGCACCATCCTTGAGTAATGACCGACTCTCCTCGGTGCGGTTTTCCCAAGGAAAAAAAAAAAAACTTTTTCCTTCCTTCCACTACTCACGCTAACTCTGTGAAAAACAGAGGAAGAACTCACCGCCGTCGCGGCTATAATAACCCAGTGGAGTCCTGGCTAGTGCCAGGGGTAACGAAAGAGGGATGACGCCAGAGAGGGAAAAACAAAGGGGAAAAAAAATAAAAGGAAAGAAAACAAGAAGAGGAGCCAAGCGGAAAAACGAGTGTAGGAAAGAAACGTTATGAAACTTGGCCGCCTAATGTACCGGAAAATATACATTTAGGGGGTACGGGGGGTCTTTGAAAAGTACAACCACCACCAGGGGGTGCGACGCGTCGACACGAAAGAGTCCTGCAGCCCCGAATTAACTTCCGCTTCCGAGAAATGAACTAATCATTTTCTTCCGCTGTCATCCTCCACCACTGACCATGTCACCTCACAAATTTAACCTTTTTTTTTACAATCATTTTGCTCTAACCGAAAATTATACCAAGCGACGAATATATCGTCAGTTTGAAAATAACATCGAGACGTTACAAAGGGGTAGTTTTTTTTTTGAAGGATTTCATCAAAATTCGATCGGGTCCTAAGTTGAGGATTTTTGAAATGGACTAAAAGATAAGGGTTGAAAATATATATATATATACAATCCCTGTATAGGGATGGTGTTGGGTGTCTGATATGGGCACCGGCCTGAATGTATCCCGATATTCTTTTTGTCCAGGATATCAAATGCTTTATGAAGTGAGTGACCCCTTGGCCGGGATTATCCGGCACCGAGTTCCTGTGCTCTTGGCCGTTATACGAGAGCTCTTTATTCTTTATGGGACACAAATTGATTCTTTATGGGACAACAATAACTTATCCAGCGCGAGACAGTATGGGTAAGCGAATGAGAGTAAAAGAGTGATGACGTAAGGGAAGCGAAAGACAGCGGGACAGAGACGAGAGAAAAAAAATGCAACAGTCCGATCGAAAATACTCGAGGCTTTTCTTTTGCTCTTTTTAATCGCACGATCATGCATATCATTAATTAATAGTATCCGATCGTTCGTAAAAGAACCAAGCTGAAGCTCTTATAATGTGTCAAGAGCTTTTACGAGCATCCGAATAAAAATTATAAAAGGTACTAAGAAAGTTTCAGGCATGAATTCCACGTGGAATGAACCCAAAAAAGTGGAATATCGAATTAGGTGGAATACACAAAAATTAAATGAAAAATATGGATGCTGCTTGGACCTAACCACTGTCCATACTCGTACACGAGATTAAAACCATAAATTTGTATTTTCCCCAAAATTAACACAACCGCGTCCAAATGTCAAGTCTTGGTTTGGGATATAAAAAATAGCATATTTCTCAAACCGGCAAAGACCAAAGACAAAGAAAAAAAAAATAAGCTCTATAAAGAACCTAATTTTCCGTGACGCTCTCGTTAAGCCACCAGGAGCAGTGACCTAAATTTCACGGCGCAGAGTCATACCTCGTACACCAACCCTTAGCTATTTCCCCAAATAGAAAAAAAAATAGTGTATAAAAAAATCCTTTTAACAAAAAAAAAGGTTCCTCAAATAAAATTGCCCAATCTATCCGGTACATTAGAGTTGAACAGCCCTGTAGTACAGGTCCTTGCGTACCTGTGTATATCCAGATAGCAACCCTTATATCTTCTCCATGCACCACAAGGAGGCTCTCCCTTAACCATCCCTTAGCAACAGGACCCGTTCTCTGACGTCACCCTCTCTCAGGACGCTTTTCCTTCACGCTCCCAAGAACGCACGGAGGAAACTTAGCGGAAACGCAGGCAATAAAACAGAGGTGAAACGTCCGGAATAAAAAGGATTGCCATCAGTTTCGAGAACCGAGATGGTCCAGCAAAGTAAAAGCAGAGATGTTTGCATTAATAAAAAAAAGAATATATAAAAACGTCCAGAACGAAACAAAAGGACCAAGAACAACCCCCGATAAAAATCCTCGTACCCAGTGCAATAATCGAAAGCGGCAAACGATATCATTCGAACGTTAACGATTCGTGAATTATTCATAACGCAACTACCCCCTAAAACAGCCCTCAACCGGTACCACTACTTTGCGCTGCTTTCAAATGGATTCTAACGCACGATGGCCAATCTTGATTATTAGCCGAAGAAGAGAGAGACGACCATCTCAGTTAATTGAAAGGGAATTGCGCAAAGCCGAAATGCTCCGAGCCATTTTAATCAAAGAACCCCTAGAGAATTAGTGCCAAGGGGATGAAAGCAGATCGCAATAATATCCTGATATAAAGAGTGAGGTAGATCTAGGAAGATGAGGTTTCACTGGCTCGGTATGAAAATACCTATTTCGTCCACATACCGGAAAGCTTTTAAAGAACTTGTCAACCCTTACGTTACTCTCGATATCAGTATCCCTAATTTTGTTTCGTGTGACTCGGAATCTTTTTTATCGGTTGTATAGTGTAATGGATAGCTGAAGTCTCTATAGCGTATCTGTGATACACCTGACCCAATCCACATGCCTACCTAGTATTACGTAACGTTCTAAGGGCAAAGCTTGCAGGCCGGTCGTAACAGCTTAAGACGGAATTATATTACTGAACCGCTTGCAAATCCGCGCGGAATTAGGTGTGCGTAACCGGGTTTCGGTTGGCGTGCTATGAACGTACGGGAAACTGGCTCCAAAGTCCTCGCAGAGTAACTGGACCGGACTTGTTCCGTTTTCTGAATGCAGGATACGCGGAAAGTCATGGAAATTCGGATGGACGGAATAAAAGCTTATGGATATAAAAATTGGGATAGACGGTAGAAAATGTTAAATTTTGTTCAAAAATATGAAAAGAAGATTTACGTGTGAGTACCTCTAATATTTTTACTACTGCTCCCAATATTTGATCGCTTTTGGCTCTTGGGTCATCGTGAAAGACAGAAACGCATAGAAAATAAAATTGTGGAAACGTGGTCGATACTTTCAAATAAAGTGCATAAAATTCTGAAAAATTCAACAATTTTATTCTGACATACGAACTGGAGACGAAACTTACTCGGTTAATCAATTGGAATATCCGAACCACAAAACCAAAAATAAAAAGTCAAAATAGTCACATCTGTGTAGAAGGTGGGAAGCGATCGAAATCAAACGAAAGTAATGAAAGTAAAACGAATCTTGATCCATACTAAGGAAAGCACGCTATTCCGGCGGAAGTATCCCAGGAAAAGGGCTGTAGCGTAAATCCGGCATAGAAAAGTAGAGAGAGCAAGAGGGAAAAATATAAGAAGAAAAAAAAATTAAACCCATGAAAAGAAGCGAGAGAGGAAAGTCGAAGGGTGAAACCAGGTATAGAAAGAAAACGCAGGTAGCGTCGTCCTGAAACTTTCATGAGCTTTGGCCCTGTCGATCGAGTTTTATTCTCGCGCAGTGCTTTGCATTTTTACGACGAGGCGTCGCGACGCCCTTCTTAGCCTTTCTCGCCATCCATACTGAAAATAGCTGAAATGGTAAATAGGCAAGAAGTTGAAGTTCTACTGGTCCCATAAAAAAAAATCCAATCCAAAGGGTGAAAAGATATCAAAATACCCCGCTGAAGACGACCATTGATACCTTACGATTAGCTACTCGGATAAATCCTCCATATTCTATTTTTTTTTTTTTTCATAAAATTAATTAAACTTCAAAAATTCACAAACCCCGAATGAAAAACACATGTGTCCCTTCTTGAAATCGTCGTTGAAAATTTTTCCGATGTCAATTGACCCTATTGTTACCAGTAAGCGAAATAAATTTTTTTCAGCTTTTTTCAATCCAATTTTTCCACGTATTTTCACCATTTCCGAATCTGACCTAGATTATGGTAGCGTTCCAGAAAGTGCAAAGCGTACGAATGATTTATTGATTTGTCACGATGAAACAAGTCTGATTGATTTAGTAGGACGACTATGGGTTCCGGATTTCTTTTGATTTATGAAACTCGCAGGGTGCACAATAGGCGGTTTGTAAGATATACCCAATGATTGATGTACTATTAATTGGTTTGTTTAGAAAGTCTACGTGCACAGTAGGAAATACATTTATCGCATGACGTTTACACAGAAAGAAACTCTCAGCGGAATCGTTCATTCTTTACCCAACACAAATAAAGCTCAAAGCCCGAGCACTCGTCATAAAAAGAAAGACAAGAGAGTACATAGAAAATGTTTGAAAGAAAAATACGAGCAAAATATTAAAAACGCAGCATGTTACTGTACGTAAATGAAAGAGAAAAAAAAAAGCTTCCAAATGAAAAGAAAATTACGTACTCGAACGAATTACGACATGGGAAAGTCCGTACCAGAAAAGATGAATTAAAAAGAATGAGACGAAAAATTCGGGACGCAGATGTCTCTCGTAGTCCTAGTGATCGTAAAAAAAAAACAACGGTATAAAAATCTCCTCAATAAAACATAAAAGGGCGATGAAATAAAACGACGCAAGAGAGGCGAGCGGGAAAGAGCATACCAGAGATAGAGAGAGAGAGAGAGAGAGGGGGGGGGGAGAGAGAGAGAGAGAGAGAGAGAGAGAGAGAGAGAGAGAGAGAGAGAGAGAGCCAAAGAAGCGAAGATAGAAAAAGAAGGAAAATTCCCGCAAGAATTCGTAAACAGCAGAGTAAGAAATAAATTAAAAAAAAAATGAACAAAAGAGAGGTCAAAGACCAATGAGAGAGAGAAGCCTGATCTCAAAGAAGCTTCAAAGCCCAGAGGTACGACATCGAACGAAAAAATAAGTCTCAAATTCAATAGTAAACGATTCCTCTCTGGGTTTTCATCATGGAATCGCGAATACCATCAAGCGCGGAATCGTAAAATTGGAGAGAAAAAATATTTATGGCCCTGGAGACACTTACTACGAACCGAGGTGACTGAGGGGGTGAAGAGAAGGGGGATCCAAAAGGGGGTGTACCGGGTGACCAGCACTAGAAACCCATGAAATACCCAAGTAGAAACGTGAGTCTCTTCGGCACTCGAAACGACCAGAAAGTCCAGAAGACGAGGATCAGGATGATCCAGACCAACCTCCCTGACCAAGAGGACCCACTGCATATTTGAGTATCCGGCATCCTCAATCCTGCGAGAACCAACCCTCTGGGTACTACGAATAGGGTAGAAGGAAAAGTAGCTTTTCAAAATGACTTATACAACCCACCCATGAGTTGCGTAGATTTGATTGAGCACCACTGGTATCGGTTCGAGTTAACCTTTGGTAAGAGCCTCTTACGCAATGAGGGAGAACCACTGAGACTACGTAACCTACACTTTGCACGACTCCGACCCCCTTGGCCACCCCCGATAGATTTTCACGGCATTTCTCGCAGCAGATGCTACATATTTGTCAGACAGTTTAATCGCGTCTTTCGACTGCAGCGCCACTGGCGACAACTACGAGCGACGGAGAAAAGTGAAACTCAATGAAATGATTCAGTAAACTAAATTCCATTCTCTTCTACTACCATTGTCCTCCGTATACAAAGATAGAGCTCGTAGGGATTGAGTTTAAATAATGATTCAATATTTTATCTGACTCTCTATATGCACGTAACCAATTGATTCGCGGCTGACAAGTAGGTATGGACTAGATATACATGGTTATGTATCGGTAACCCGTGTTATACGAACTTCTGTATGTGCTTTAGATGAGATAACCTTTAGTTAAAAAATATATAAGGATCCTTCGAGCATGACTGCGTATAAGTTAAACATGGTCGCATTCATAATTCCGATGACGCGATAATACTGACCGGTACTGCCAACTGAAACAATTTATAAGTCCTATCTTGATAGGTCACTTGAAAATTATGAAGCTCTTTATTACGAGCTGAGTAAACGTAGGCGAAGGGGTGAAGGGGTCAGCTGGTAACCCCTTGGCCAGCGACGATATACAAGTGCTTTGTGAGCGTAGGTGGAAATTTTTTCAACTAAGCCCTTTGGATGAAAGTTATAATTAATCGTGGGTGGGAGGGAGAGGTGAATTTCATTAATGGAATATGGCAACTATATAAAAGGGAGTGTCAAGAGTTGGTAACATGACCTAAGCATAAATAAACCCGTAAAGGGATTCGTATACGGGTCCATTCGTTCGAGAAAAAAAAAGCCCAACCCAAAGTTGGTCACTGAGAGAAATGTCCGAAATTATCAACGCAACGGGATCGTACGATCTTAGCCAAATTTGGCTGGTATGTTTTTTTGGTTTTTTTTTTCTAATATACGAATAACATAAATACCGATATTTATTTCCAAAATCATTCGACCGTGCTCTAATTTTCATCGAACCAGTTACCCGAACGATATCTAAAAGAAGTGACTGTTTGGGTTCCCTTTTTGGTTCTAGATTCTCCACTGTGTCCCTTTAATGCACCAATTAGTCCCGTCTGTCCCGCGTCGAATCTACGTCGAGGACCAAGGACGAGAAACGTGGAGGGATCGATTGGATCCCGTCAAAGGAGTCTGGAACCGTAGAGGAAATTCTGTATTTTATTATCATAAATTGCATCGACGACTTGGACCTTCGTGAACAACGAAAGTACCCGAAGACTCCAGATCTAACCTAGAGCGACTCGAAACGAAGCGTGAAGATGAATTTGCGTAATTATCGAGCATCGTTAGGAGAAGAATAGATAGAAATAAAGTAAAGCTACGAAACGGGGGTATGAGAAGAGACACAAAAGAACCGTAAATTATCCTAACAAAGTTGACTGAGGAAATAACGAAATTTTCGAATAATCAAAAATCAATGTGAGCAAAGTTCGTTAAACTTTTTCACGCCGTGACGCTGAAGTGTCACTGGACCACCGGAAGTGTTGATTAACCAATAATTAAGGGCTTGAAAAAAAATATTACCAAACCAACGCACGTTGCCTTGATTAACCATGAGAAACGTCATAACCAATTATCACTATACTAATTTCCTCAGGTGTACCAACTTACACATTTTTTTCCCTACAAACGTATCAATACCTTGTAAGAGTCGGAAACAGCAGGTCCACGGCTAATCCTTCGGCAGCACAAGCCAAAGCTTTCAAAGTTCCTCGCGTAAGATACAAAGCTCTAAACATTGACACCGAGTCACAAAACGTACACACGAAATTTGCCACATATCCTCAATCAAAGATACGAATCCATGATTGCCATAGTACACGAATTTAGCGACACTCGTAGAGAACACGTTAACGGGTTAAACTCGAAAAAATCCAACAAAGCAAAAGCCAACAAAAAGAAGCACCACAATTTATAACGCAAAAATTTTCCTATACTCTTCACTGATTATTTAACACGTAAAGATGTCGAACATACAAATTTCATAAAGCTCCGTGTTGTGCTACGACTAAAATTTAAGGGTTGTCTCACAACCTCTGACGGATGGACTCGCTGTGAAACACCGTTAATTTTTCTTCCTTCCACACCGTATAGCTGCCAATCGAATTTCGAAAATTTCGAACATACGACACTGCGACAAGTAACGTTAACTGGCGCAAGCTCGTTCGCAACGCGGCGACAAGGCGTGTCAAACATCCGCACGCTCCGCGTCGACTGGGCGAGTGAACCGAGAACCGTCGAGGTTGATGCAGCAATGCGCATGCGAAATAAACAAACCGTAAGAGGAACGATATATAACTATACTCAGACTGCGTGAGAGGATTTTGACTTTTCCAATTCCGTGCGAGACATTGACTTTCGCCTTAATAGGATTTGTCGCTAGGAAATTTAAGTGAATCGTCGGAGTCAGTAAAGAGTGAGTGAAATAAAAAATAAAAATTACACGTAAAGTTCCATAACCTTTTTTTTCATACTTAAACCATTTAAAAAAATGGATATATGCCAAACGCGGCTTCGGCAGGTAATAATTTTGAATTTATTCAAATAGACCGATTCACTGTTTTGGAAGTGATGGTAAAGGGTATAGGGGAAGATGGTGTGAAATGAGCTGAACGCCCGAGGTAAGAAGCCCCAAGCAGAAGATGATGATACGAATAATGATTATTAGAGAAATTACAATTAACAAGAGACAATTCCAAAGGACGCGGTCCTTTTTAATTCCTTTTTAATACCCAGGTCGCGAAATACACGCAATCAGGCCCAGCCCATCCGGAGAACCTGGGTCCGGCTGACAGATACTCCAAGTAGCCGCGGACTGCTGTGACCCAGGGGCGAGAGGGTCCCGGAGGGGATTCCGACCTTCGGCAGACTTCAGTCCCAGACCCAGAGCACTGGGAGACGAGAGCAGAGACTTTGACAAAGAAGAATCCTGTGAAGAGGCTTGGACCAAGCAAGTGCGCTGCTTGGGTCGCAGACCCGGAAGACGGGAAGAGGAGAGCCAGACTACGAAAAGTCGCGACCACCCCTAGTCCAGTTCACCGCAACGAATCACTTGGCAGCAGTGACCGACCGAAGTCTGATGATCCTCAAAGAGATAAAAAATTACGCTTTCAACCTTCGTCACTTCTAGCCGCAAGCCAAAGCTCGGGTAGGTCATGGGGCTTTGGTATACAAGTCTGTATCCCTTCCCATTCCATTATTGATCAACAGGCGCTTCCCTCCTACTGCGAATTTATCAATTACGACTAATCCACTGATCTTCAACGGTTTCCTGAAATGGGTACGCAGGCTGATCAGTATTTGACAATGGTATCCGGTTCAGAGCACCGTTGACGCTCCCTGTACTACCCATAACTCTTCCATGAGTCCTATCCTCATATACCGATCCATAATTTGTCCGACAATACAAATTCGATCCTGAAGTAAATAAATGAAAAAAATTCACACGCGAAAGCAGCAAAGATAAGGACACAAATAAAAATAAAAAAGAGACGATATTCCAAAAAAGATAAAAATCGGTTAATCAATCTTTCAAAATTACCTCGATAGGCAATATATCTCCCTCACTCAAGCACAAACGCGTAAAGCTCCCGTGGGCCAAACAACCCAACTGGGCTTTTATTTCAAAAACATTTCATTGGCATTTTACTGCCGAAGCTTCCGCAACGTGACTTTTATGAAGCTCTAACCATACCAAAAAAAAACTATATACACAGCGTATATAGATATAACTCGTAAATTCAAATACTTCTCTCTTAGGTAAACTAGGTAATACGTAATCACGGATTCGTTATACTTTTTCATTTCCCTCTACGAAATTGCTCGAAAGTAACCCAGTCTGTCATAATATTTCTATATCCAGTGACGTTATCAAAAAAATTAAACTTCAGCAATGCCACAAGCTCACAACCAAATTTCAGTTTAATAATAGTATCGCTTGAACTATTGCAAAAAAATTTTCGATTTTCCGTTTTTCCAGTAGGCCAGTTAAGAAAATACATAGTCCATATATGACGTCATCAACCCAAGTCAGTGTCCCTGCAATTCGTTACATAACCCATATGGGATTAATCGTGTACACGTTGGTAAAGTTATTAGCAGTGCAAGCTAACGACGTTACGGTTACGGCAGCAACGCTGCTGTCATTGAATTACAACTTAGGCACGTTCAAGCGCGAGGGTACACTAAGGGTGGGTGGGTTAGTGTATATATATATATATATATATATATATATATATATACACTAACCCACCCACCCTTAGTGTATATATATATATATCTACAAGTATAGATTGACGATAGAGTAAATAGCTCAGGTAGATAAGACTTTACGACGACGATGTTTAGGATTAGCATGTAAATTTCGTGCATTGAATTCTATAGTTTCGAAAGCTGTAAACGGCGACAACATTCATCACTGACGAGAAACGGCAAACTACCCTGTGGTTCACGGACTATCTGAAGGGTTCCCTATTATATATACATGTTCCGCCAAAATGAGAGCTCTGACAGAACCTATTGGACGATACGATAGCTTAATGGATCCTGTCGATTTTTGGGGACGCGTAAAATCGAGAAACGCAACCGTAGGTGCTGATCTTTGGGGTAGTGTAAAAACGGGAGCGGACAGTTACAGAAATGCATGGCCGCTCAGGCTGCTAGGTTGAGCTAGAGAGGGTCGAAGTAAGCGTCAGGCAAATAGTGCCGGAAACAGGGAGCAATTCATCGAGAACGTAGCAGAACGAATCGGAGCTGTAAAATCGAAATCCCTACACCGATTAATAAATTGGGAATCCTCACCGGAGCTGGTGCAGCTGATCCGTGAAGGCCGAGAACTGCATCCAGGGGACACTCGGGTGGGCACTGCACTATAGCACAACACTGCACTTCCGAACACACGCGGGAAACCGATAGGATTTTCTGGATATCGCGAGAGCAACGCGAGAACCTCCGAGCAACTTCCTATACCGTATAGGAAACACAGCTAGAAAAACTATAAACAAATAACCCGGGAGCGCGAGGTAGCTCGAGGCGCCTCGATCGGCGTCCCAAGACAGACTGGTTTAAACCAGTCAACTGACCGAGTCAAATTCGAGGACTAATCATTCTGATTGGTCGAGATCCTTATAGCCGATAACTCTTCCATTTCCCTCGAGTCGTCCCTTTAAACCAAATCTCCACCCGCTCTACGATCCTTTGCCCATCTCCAGCGGGGCGCCGGTACCTCACCCGGGCTTCGGCCGGTCCGTGGAGACGTCTCCGTCGGGTACTCTCCTCTGCCGGGCAACTCGGTACGTCGAGACTATAGCTCGTATTCACAACTCGCTCTTAAAGTCACTAACAGAGTCGCTTGTAGTTAAAAGTCACTAAGAAAAAATTTAAAAGCGCGCTATTAGCACTAAAAGCGAGTTCTGAATACGGGCTTATCTCTCCACGGCAGATTCGAGCACCTCGACCTCAACTAAACCATAACGAAATCTTCCGAGAGCATTGGCGTAACTATACGAATCAACCCGAGAGCGTAGCTTCTGATCAGGGTGGCGACCCGAAAGGAACCAGAGATCGAGAACGTTATCTGTATCGGTAACTGGAGTCGCCTTGTGACCTTGAATCGAAAAATCACGTCATAATATACATATATATATTACTTAAAGGTAGTTGGCAGCCAAGTAGCCTCTATTGCGAGGGTGTGAGACTTTCTTAAGGGATATGGCTGGTGCTGGTATTGTCGGTAGGAGTAACGAGGCAGAAAAAAAATAAGGTGCGAAACAGTGTTTTCATGATAGCGATGCGTCGGGTTTCCCTTCGCGCTGAACACGACCGGGAATATCGAGGAGTTTAACGATGTTGTAAATCCGTTTAAGCGGCCCGATTCCGGAAGGCACTTCCTGGTTGGTGGTTGTTAAGGCAGAAGCGCAGTTCTGGGGTTGGAAAAACTGCCCTTAAAATAACCCTCCGTAGTTTGCCGTTTGGCAGAGAGCGAAAAGAGAGTGGGGGGTATCGAGGGTGAAAACGAAAATTGGATAACGGAGTAAAGCAGAGTAACGACACAGACAGGTTTTACGCGGAAGATAAATAGTGAATTTTGATTTTGAAAAAAAAATTTCAAACATATACCATGTATTTCCATATTCAAAATTTGAATCGTACGGATTTTACCGCCTAATTGAATGCACTTGTTAATTTTCAAAAATATTTATAATGAATCCCGTTACAAAAATTGCATGCTATACTGTGTTCGATATTTCAAGACCATTAGTATATAACGATAACTCCGAATCTTCGTTGAATAAATCCACAAAGAGATGCACGATAAGAAGAAAAATAAAAGAATAAAAATATTGAAAGAGAAATTCGCAAAGTAAAACCTTCTCACGTTTTCGCAGCATAACCGCGCACCTTTAGCATGCAAGCACCGCAAGCTCACCGGTGGGCACGAGCTTCTCATATATTTTGCTAGCGCCAGCTTTCGTGCTGTTACATTACCGCGTAGTGAGAGTGGGGAGGAGTAGGGGCAAGTGGGATTCCAGATGCAAGAGAAAGAGAGACTATGGGTAAGGGTGGCCGAGGAGGGTGTCTTTCCGGTCCAGAATGCACTGCGCGCCTTGAACTCTTATCGGAGCGCAATCAATTCTCAGTGGCCCAGTTTTTGACCTCCCCCTCTCCCTCCTATCCTCCCTCCTTGGATTCCTCTTTGCTTTTGTCTTTGGTCCTTCTCTCTCTCTCTCTCTCTCTCTCTCCCTCTCCCTGCTACTCTCTACGTCGACCCACCTCTCCCATCTTTCTAGCAGCGTCCCTCGTAGATCTCCTTTCTCACAGCATCCCTCTGCCAGCCACCAATCTCGACCGCGCATTGATCCTTCTGCTGTTATTTTCATCTTTATTTTTCATACCAGCCTTATCTTTACGCGCGAGGCACTCCTCGAATCTTAATGATGCGATGCAACCCCTTGCGATCCTTTCCAAATCACTGGTCCAGTTGCAGCATCCTCAGGTAGATTCAAAGCAGTAGCTTTTCCACTAGGTCATCCGAATCCTCATCTCCTAGTTTCATCTGTGCTTTTAACCTGAAATTGAAAATATTTTTTGAATCTGTCCGAAATTATTATTAGGCTCTTTAGCGTAATCTCACCAGCATCAGCTTCATCAGATCCGGTCCAGTACCAATATAGACCTTTTCTGCCATACCTCTCTCAGGACTGGAATAAAATTCCTTACCAAGATTTCTTACCACTCCCCGGTCCCCACCGTCAACTCTCTCTCCTCTCAGTAACGGAGTCAGGATCAAAGTCGCGTCTCCTAAGTTTCAAGATAGAGTCAATTAAAAGTTCGTAACACCGATCCTTTTTACCGTGCATGCGAATCCTCAACTTTCAACCAAGTTTCAAGTATGCTCGGTACGGTAGTGGAGGCAGGGTATATACCCATATTACACAGACATAATAAAACTCGTATAAAAGTATGTATGGATAAGAGGAATACCTGTAATACCAAACGTAACCATAGCGCAGCCATTTTCTTTCAATAAAAAAAACGAAAAGAAAGCAAATCCAAGTGAAATTCAATAGACAAAAATCCCAGGGGAAGAAAAGTCGCTCGAGAAGAAGGAAAAGGGATTACCATCCCTTCATTTCAATATGGCTTAAGATTCCCTTCAGGATGGTCCATCTGACGTGACTCTTTCGATCCAGACGCGTCTACCACGGTAATCTCAGTCAATCCTGACAAAGATTTTACCGGCAGTTACCTCCGGCCATTTCCCCGTTCGCCTCGCCACGGTCTAATAGCATATTTCACCGCGGGCGGCGCTAGTGGCGGCGGCATTTCTGGCAAATTTAATAATTTTCACATCCGCGAACGACGTCGCTTCTACCAGGCGAAATGAGCGCATATATGCAAATTGGAGCACATTCCGCCAGTCTTCATTAAGTCGCTCGCAATCAGCGTGCGACGAGCGACTAGCGACGAAATGCTTCTGTCGAGCAATAGTAAAACCGGTACAACCAGAACCAACCAGAGAAACCATCATCCTTGAGTTTACAAGCATAACAGTTGCTCGAGTAAGATACCACGACAAAATCACCATACCGGATAACTATCCTTTAAGATTTCGCGTCTCCGTCTCGTACCTTCGCCACCAGATGGCAGCACGTACCACTGCCCCACGTATACCTACGAGCACGGGTAACGCGAACCTCATTAACCACCGTCATCTAATTACGCAAAGTGTCGGACTCATTAAAATTACCGGTTCATAACTATCCTTAAAGAATCCACTTGATTCTTCGTGAGCAGTCATTACGCTTTATCCCTCAACTTTGACCTTTTTTTTTTACGCCCTTAATTTCCCTCTAATAAACGTCTAAATCACGATTTAAGAAATAAAAATTATATCACGTTAATTCACTCGAGAAAAAAAGTCACCGGAAGCAATACTCGTCAAAAAGTAATTTTCAACTTTTTTTTGGAAAATCTTCTACTTAAAAAGCTTCACCCTATATGCACCACAATTAAATCACTCGAGGTCGGATTAGACCACGTAGTAAATCCCCATTAAAGTTATAATGAATTTTCCTGAAGGCTGGGGATTGGGGAAAGGTCTGAAAGCATCGCGAACAAGAGGATGGGTATTGAGAAAGGGTGGAAAAAAAAGAGAGGGCTGCGCCTTTCATGAGGTCGAACGTGTGTACTTCTAACCGAAATCCCTAAATAAAACGTGAATCCGTATGCAGCATGCGTCTCCACTGTCGCTTGCGCTGATTGCTGTGTCCTGCTGGCAGATTGGAAGGGTGGGGCGTGGGGGGTCAGTGTTAGCAAGAGAGAATGAGAGGGGGGGAACTGTACTGCACGGCAGGGGAGGTTTGTGTATCTGCCGGCCGTTTGGGGGTGGCTTGCAAACAAACCGCGTTCTGTTATTTGATTCTGTCGACCCTCTGCTCCTATTCGGCAAACCACCCCTACGAACCTTTTCCATGCCCCAATACCGGACAGCTACTGGACGATACGAACTTTGTGCTCGACTAATGGTCCAGCATCGTCCTGCAAAGTCCACGAGATCAGCTGTCAAGTCGACCTCGATAAACATTCATGTAATATCAAAATACTTTTTTGACACTGACAAATATTTTGGATAAAAATGGAAAAAAAATATGGGGATGGAAAAGTAGGAATTTTTTCGGCAGATATGGTTGGGCTTTATTTTTATATATGATCGATGAATATTTAAACTGTAATGAGCTTTGACATTTAATTAATTAAAAATAAAATTAATTATTAGTCTAGCTAAAAATAAGGATTCAGGATTAATCAATTATTCAATATTCGGGATAATGATAATTCTATGGGCGTGCGATCCTATGAAAAATTCACGATCTGTTTATTAACCAATAATCAAACTGACGGGAAAGGATAATGTTATTATTACTATCAGATCCTTTAATTCCATCTGATTTATTAATCCGTCCAATCATTTTCAATTACCGAAAGGACCCGATTTGCTGAAATTATCCCAATACCAATATTGATCAAAATCAATTTCACTTTGTTCTAGTTCTAATCAAAACTACCCTTCCGATGATCAGCAACCCTACCGATAAAATCGAATAGCGAGATGCCTCAAAGATAAGGCAAACAATTTTTAATCTATATCAGGTAATTATTAAGCCGACCAGTAACGCGGCAGACTGTCCTGCTGTCCCTTCCTGAGGTATAGAAAGGGATGGTGATAACCCAGAAGGGATGAAACACAGAGAACTTCACTCTGATCTCATCCATCTTCTAGTAGCAGAACGGGGCTTGCGCCTACGGCTAATAAGGTGTTATTAATGACATCACGCCATAGCTATCTAACTACCCCCTAAACTTTGCTAACTATTCTCACCCCGGCCGGCTGGCATGTATCACTCCTTCTCTATTTAGAATATTCCCGGAGCAGTTTTGGTCGCAACCCTCTAAACGAGACTCCCCGGCATCAAGGGTAGCAAAAGGACCAACACCTATGAGCTTCGATAAAAAATCCATTTTTAGCGTTTTATCAGATACTACAATATACAAACGAAACATAGGCAAAGGTTGGTACTACTGTTTTATTTGTGCCAAGCAGAAATTTAAAAAATAGGGATGCTTCGAAGGCTTCGTTTCACTGGCGATCAATCCCACGGGATTGTAACTTTTTGTATTCCAGGATAAAATATTAATCCGTGGAATTAACACCCCCGATGGTGACGAAAACCTCCACGTTTCGCACGAAACGTTAAGTAAATTCGCTATTTTGAAAAACAAGATTTAATTCTCAAATTTTGAAGGACCAGAAACCAAAATTTCTCATTGAAAATTCTGCACGGGTATGCATGTTGGTATTTATAGAGTTGAGGGTAGGTATAGGAAACGTAGTGAAACTTTTTATAAAGCAGAGTAGTGGGACTCGAGTTAGTTTCGACCAAAAACCGACAGGGGCGCCACTATCAAGATATCGAAGTTCAGTCCTATGGGCGTTGTATCCTAATGCTCCTAACGGCTGTGCTTCCATAACGTCCGACCTAGGTTCCCGTCCGTTTCTTTCAACCCTCTCCCGAGGAACACTAACCACAAAACAACCCCCTGAATCCCCGAACGCGACAAAAACCGAAAGCCATTTGTTAGCACAGGACATTCGTAAAAATTTCATGAGCACCAATAGTCGATTTGAAGGATGATGATAACTACAAGATATTTTTCAACCAATATAACAAAAACCCCAAACAAAATATAATAAAATATTCCTAAAAATCACTGTTATCAACGTTTCTTTTTTTTACTTTACCTGACAATTTCTCAAGTAACTAAGGGTAGTACACACCCCTCCTTAGAAAACCCTCGAGAGTAACTTCGCGGTGATGCGATTCTCGACAGCTGGCGAACTTTCTAAATCCTGAAGACTGCAAGAGAGGTGCTAGAGGACTTTCGCGCATCTACTTCGCGAAGCGTCACGTGCGCCGTCGCTAACATGGAAACGAGCATTAGACTGCGTCGACGTCCCGTTACTGGAAAATCCTTGGGGAGTGCGTTTACACGAGACGTCTAACTAAGTCGATAACAGGTTCCACTTGACAGGTGAGGAGACTCGATCCCCCCTCGCGATCGGCAAACTCTGATCCCAGGAATGTTAAACTTCTAAGGAGATGGGCAAAGTCCCTCCAGGGTACCGCGAAAGAGGCCCCCGTCTTCCTGTACGCGTAGGAGTCAACTTCCGGAACAGGCAGACATGTTCCTTCGGTGCCTCGAGCGTCCTAGTTAGTTGGGACTTCCAACGCGTGTCAAGTGACGTCACTATAAAAAATTGTATATAATTAAAAACGAACAAAATAAAATAGCTAACGTTACAACCGTTTACTCTATATAAAAAAAAGGCTTCGATATCAGAGTAAACAACCTTATCTATACTTACTGTTTTTGGAACTTTTTTAATTAGCGAACTATTCGCAACACTGACCAGCCAGACACTCTTGTAATTAAAAAAGCGAGTTGCGAATTTTAACGCGGATATATATATCTGCATATATATATATATATATATATATATAGACCATGTACCGTTAACTCCTGCCTTAATTAAAGCAACGGACGAACCCATAAGCTCTGCGCTTAACCTTTCACACGCGCAAGTTCAACGGCGTTAAGCCCTTTTTGGCGAGAGCCGCAAAACGGCGAACTCTCAAGGGCTGCTTTTTATTTATTTTCGAATTCACCCATCCTTTACATTAGCCAACTGCGTATACGTCAGACACGATAATGTTTTGTACTCTCAGCCACTTGGCCCAAAACTTTCTATGTGATCAACGGTATTACGTAAGTCCACGGTGAAATTAATTCACCCCTCTTTATTAAACCCGGCGACCCTAATTTGTGGTAAAAATAAATAAAGAAAAAGTTTAAGGATCAAAGTTAGGATTTTGTACACGACAATGAAAATTGAAAGAATAATTTGTTTTTATTTCTGTTTCACTCTGGTATCTACCCCTTAACTATTACTAGATACTACAGGGTGTTTCGAATCGACGTAACCTTTTCTATCCTCCCACACAGAAAATCCCACGGTACAGCTTCTTGGTCCAGAGTGCACGCGTGCATCCAGAGACCATAAAATGTATTGCACTGACCACTGAAATTGATTAAGGACGTACGAGCCAATAAAGCTGGACGCATGGGTCAGAGAAAATTGCAGTAATTATGGTGGTACCCGGTATAACAACGTTGGTACCCATAAAACCGTCAAATGGAGACTAACTCGGTTTTACGTAGCCGTAACTTTTTTTTTCACATGACGCAATTACGAATACTAAATAACTAACGAAACCACGCGACAGCAGCGCCAATTTAACGAATTTCAAGTGAAAAGGAAAAAAAATGGTCAGACCATTTCTTTAGACGCCTGGTAATTTTCAAAAAAATTGTTTCAACCCCTTGTAAAAGCACATATAACTCGAGGTACCCAGATCTTCTAATTAGAAATTCTTGGCTAACAAAGCCCCACTACCAAATCGCTTCCGAGGATGCGAAGGACGTTTTGTCCAACTATGGAAAGACTACTTGACCAATTCTGCGCCACCCTCACCATAAAATACATCTCGCGTGCCGTCGGAATCCAAAGAGCACATTTGTGCAATGGGATGTGCAACCAGGGCGAAGTACTTTGCCATACCATAGAGATACGTACATACAAGTCTATGCGGTATAGTAAACTCCTTGTGCATTCCATAGGATGCGTTCCATTTATGGGATTGCATGAATAAATTCCATACGCATTTTAGCGACGTTTCCCATTCCGCCTCATACTTAACGACCACGGCTGTGATCTTAGAATGGACCAGGGATGACCGACCGTATAAGAAATCTAGACTGTAATCCAGTTACAGGTAGCGAGAGTAGATATACAAGATTTTGAGATACAGATAACTCGGTGCTGAGGAATTAAAATTTTGTAATTTTTTTTTTTAATAAAATTTTTGAGAGTTCAAAATTTTGAGGAAGTCTTATTGCCGGTCGCTGGACACATTCCAGGTTGAATTCGTCTGACTGGGATTGGCTCACTCCGTTTTTCACCCTCCTTGTAACGGCGACCCAAGCGACCAGTTAGTTTTAGGCGTCGTTATGCAGATCCAAGGGCTGTAGCTTGGATAACCGGTAGTAACAGGGTCAGGGGGTGGTGGTGATAAGGGTGGTAGTAGTGACGGTACTGGTAGTAGTACCTGCTGTAACAGTAATATTGCCAGAACCAGTAGCAGTGGCAACCCTGAACCCCTATTGCCTACTACTAAAACCACCCTCCAGGATCTCTCTTTCCATGACACTACCCTTAGCAACGCCCAACCAATTTAGTCATACAAATAGCAGCATTCACGCTGGTACGACGATGCGACCGGTTGATATTAAACGCACCATTAAGTGAAATAATGAAGGCAACCTCAGGGCCGGATTGGAGGGGTGGTTCGTGTAGTTTGAGTTTGGGGGGTTTCTACGTTCTTCGTAATAAAAAGAAAAAGTCACGGGATCAATTCCAAGATAGCTTGCTCTTTTGGTTACGTCTGATGCAGAGTGGTCGAAGACGAATATCTTTTTATCTTTGATAAAGGTTTTCTTCAGGGCACTCTAAGTTAATATTGTTTGTAAATTTCGAGACATTTTTTTATATTTATAAAATATTAAAAACCGATTAAGATTTTACGTAATAATAATCTCAGGGGAATGTACTATGTTCAGATTTAATAAATTCAAGGATTTTAATTTTTTCATGATATTTGGCAGCACTAGGATCAAACTCACGCCTTCGAAGAGACTGGTGCCTTGAACCTTAGACCGCTCGGCCACGCTATACTTGTTCAAAGATTTACCAAAATCCGTTCCTACCCCATGGCTGTGGCAATTTAAGGAGCGCCGACTTAATTAAGATTATCTTTAATTAATACGTAAAACTCTCATAATAGCACTCTCACCGGTGGAATAGAATTTCTGAAATGCCCATAAATAAGTAACGTTAATTCTCAAATTTTGTAACAATCCCGCAATTAATTTGTACATGAAATAACCACGAGTCGGATTCGTCGCCTAATAAATTCATTAACAGGTAATAAGCGGGAGCCAGTATGAAAAATTAAAAAAACACATCCCTTAAAAAATGATTCCTCAGAATGGTGCCAAGATACACATATAACAACATATAGGCATCTACAAGAATGAAGGAATTGCCATCACCATGAGTACATCCCTCTCGCAGAAGGGGATGATTCTTCGCCAAGCATAACCACATGAAGAAGTACCACCCCCCTCGCGTAAGGGTAGATTCGCGGATGGAGTTATTAAAGCGAATATTTACGAGGAGGTCAAGGTAAGTAAAAAGAAGGTGAAGGGGGCTTGGGGTCGAAGAGAACGAAAAAAAGTGGAGCCGTGAAAACCGGAAGAAAAAGAACAAAAGAAGGGGGGTTGATTTCAAGAGCAGAAAAAAAAAGTACCCTTTAATTTCTACCCTCGAGAAAGTTTCCAGAAGTGAATATCAGATGAGGCGGAGGATGCGGTAATGTCGGAGGTTGAAGATAGTAGAGGGCGCAGGAGGGTGGCAAAGGTGGATGATGGTTGGTTGATGCGTCCAGGGGCGGAAGGGGAGGGTTCAAAAAAAAAGAGAAACCAGGGTCGTGCAGAAGGAAAGATGGCACGGAGGGAGCGAGGACGATGGCGTAAAAGTGGCGTGCAATTTTGCGAAGAATATTTTTTTATATTCCCGGGAAACCCGTAAATCACGTACCCGGATGAATATTTATGGTGATTATTAATGGGGTTACGGTGTTGAGGATTATTCAGCGGGTTGGTACCGCGAGGGTGGCCAACTACAATGAGGGAGTATAATACACCATGTGGTCTTCCTCAGGGTTGCTTCTACTACCGTTGTATATATATATATACGTATACGTTCCGCGAGCTACCATTAAAGGGAAACGCATCCAGCTAACGTAGCTTCGCGGTTCTCTTGGTATTTATGGTCCAATCGTCGTTACACATTTTGAGAATATTTCGAGAGAATAAATCATGTCAAGCAAACCCCAAAACCACTCCTCACGTGTCTCTTAACATACCGCACGCTGGAGATGTAATTTCAAAAAAATGAATCACTGTTCGTAATAGACCCCAATTAGGGTACGGAGTATGGCTGAGGTATTAAGGAAAATTTAAGATATTTTTTTAGCCTTGTTTTAAATAATTTTACAAATCCAAGGATATTTTCGTTCCGACGTTCTTGCAAATGGTGGATCAAGTTTCTCTGCCAAATTTTTTGTTGGCCGTATATTATCAATGCTACGTCTACTCCTATCTTCCTTCTGTGCCTTCAGTGTGACTTTTCCTGGGGTGGCTCTACCCTGGAATAAGGGATGAAAGTGCTACAGCCTCTGGCACGAGCGATACGATTCGACCTACACGCTCGTCATCCCCATAAAGCAAATGCGATTTTTTTCTCAAAATTTGTTTTCTTTCTCTTTCTCCCCTCTCTTCCTCTACCCTCTCGCTCTTTCACGTTGTATCCGAATAGCTATATGTTGATTCCATGGTTTCGGGAGAACGGGGAGATTTGACTACGTAAAATCGGCTTGTGCGAGCTTATTCCAGTGTGAAATCGAAATCATGCTGTTAGATGCGGAGACCTCGTGCTCGATTCCAAAATACCAAAAATAGCCTCCGGTGACACCATCTATCAACTTGTAACAAAGTTCCACCCTTCAAAAAATCGTACGCACATGAATACGCGCATTCAAACCAGCGGCAAATTACATTCGCAAATAAAACCGCCCTTAAAAAATATAATACCAAAGCGGTTTACTCGATTCAGCGAACGCTTTCAAATGACCTCGCGGACGTCCGACCCCATTTTAACCCCTTCTATAAATAATATACTGCCATACGCAAAAGGACAATATCGGTAACAGAAATAAATTTAAAAAAGTTTACTTTTATGACATTTTTTCAAAAATATATTTTATCATGAAATTCTAAGATTTTTAGCAATATTCAATTTGTCTCGTAATTTCAAAGTTCAGAATTTATCAAATATTTTTATCAGGGGACGCAGAAGTGTATCGTCTAGCACGGTATGGATGCTGTTCCTCCCCCTCCCCCTCCCCCCCCCCCCTCCATCCTCAGCCACGACTACTTCGCGAATACCAACACTCAGCTAGTTGGATTTCGCGGACCAACGAACCGTTTTATTTAATTCCGGATTAATTAAAAATGTTACGCTGCCACACGCCGCACACTTGCCGGAGCTTAACGAATTCGCCACTAAACCAATTTCAGTGAGACTGCATTCCCAAACCAGGCTTTACCCCTTGACACCCTCACGGCTACACTCCATCGCTCTTTCAACGATCCTCGTACTTTTTTTTCACCCCCCTCCGATTCACCCCTTATCAACCCAGACACAACCGTACCACATTTGATACAAATGATCACCAGGAAGCCCTCTGTAATGAAGATCGTCACCCGAAATAAAAATGTCAAAATAGAAAAAAAAAATTTACAAAAAAACCATGTTAAGAGGCATTAAAAAAAACGTAAATTAAAAAATGACAAGGGTGGCCGGTTAGATATCGGAAGGGCGAATCCATAACTTAAAATATCTAGGCGGACCATAACGGAAATTTAGTGGCACTTGCCCACCGCGAAGCTGTCACCGTATATTTGAAATTTTATCGCTCCCGGTGTTAATGTACGATCCCGTATCCGGTGGATGAGTAGAGTAAAAAAAATAAAAAAAATGAACAAGACGAATGCCTCCCTGACACCTGCAACTGCATCGGCTCTCTGACCCTAAGGAAATGGCTGTAATATTTCACAGCTGGCTGTCTCCAGGAGAACGTGAAGAAGGACCTGAGGACTATTTGGAAAACCATAAAATTTTCGTTAAATAAAAATTCTAAAGTATGTCGGATATCGATTGTGTATAACGTAAGAAAACAAAATGGCCGTGTGAATCCATATCCGCATTAAGGCCATGGGACCCAAAATAGGGGGATGAACAGAAGGGTGAACAGATTCGGCTATAGTACATCGAGGCCTTCGTTAACCTCACGAAACCGTAATTGGATACGATGGGTAACGAGACCCTAAATACTGATATCTGATAGTCCAGTCTAGAATCCGTTGCGCCTTTCAATGATTAACATAAACCGTAAAGCGTTACAAGTAATTAGGAATTTTATGAAGCTACCCTCGTTGCATGAGGTAAGACAAGCCAAATAACAGGAGGCCTTAGATTCCATCTATTAATAATAATAATCAACATCACTAATTAAAAATCAACGCACCAATACAGGGTGACGGATCATATATAAATAATAAATATTTCCAACAAAAATTTTTTTTAAACAAATTATCATTTTTCTGCACAAACCACCCTCGAAAGCAGCGCGAAGGCACGATTTTCCGTAAAATAAACCGCGTTCTATTTTTCACTCTTAAAAATTCCCATAACGATCATATCCGATCTCGTTCATTAATTATATATCGCGAGGGTGAACTTGGCGCGCTGAGATAGACGCGAAGTAGAGGGTGGAACAAGTAGAATTCTCAAAGAGGGTGAATGGGCAAAGAGGAGTAGAGGGGGTGTGGGATACACACAGGGTGGGACCAGTCTATACACAGCGTCGAAACAATACCGCAGAGGTACCATTATCCCGGCACCCTGAATATTTAAGGGCACGTCCGATCTTAAGGAGATTACACAGCGACGTGGTCCTCTTGCCGGGGACCCAGGTCTCATTAATATTGGACTCAGTCGAAGGTACAGGCTTTACATGAGAAACTTGCAGGGCGAAGTTCCTGTCGCTGTCAGGAGAGCAAATTAACCCCTTTGAAAAAAATATTTCACCCCCCAATAGCACCCCCCATCGGTTTACTAAACGGAATCGCCGTATTTACATTTTTCTCTAGGAAAATTTCACTCCCAGAACCACCCTCTCAGAAAACCACTTTTGCGACCTAAAAACTACCCTTGTCCAATTCTATCATACGATACCCTTCGTATTATACTCCCTGGTTCAGGGATTTTCACCAGGTACCACGTACTACCCCTAAATGTTCTAGGTTACTAATTATGCCAACGTCATACCATCCCTTATACCTGAGCATGCATTGTGCTCAGCTTAAATGCATCTGTAGATATATATATATATATATGTAAGTATGTATATATACCATGATCTATGTATATGCTGTATAAACGCATCTATTCACCTATGCAGTTGCATAGAAATCCTTCGGCCTCCTCAGACGGACTTTAGGAGGTTGCATGAAGGCAGCCCAAAGGTTCAAGGGTGGATTTCGCGAGTGGAGTTAGCGGTGAAAAAAAGTTGAGACTGCAGGGAGAGTGGGAGAGGTGGGTGGGTGCGTTATGATCCCCTTGATGAGGGTGTGAATAAGTACGTCTCGAGTGGGCCCCAAGTGGCTTCCTGACATATGTCGGTAAGTCTGGCTGACGTGAAAATAGTCACGCGCCAATAATTTTGAAAACGCGATAAAATGGTTGATAAAATCCAAATTATTAAATTTTTTAAATATGAAAATCACACGAATTTATTTCTCATGTTGACTTCGGCTCTTAAACAATGACAGTCTACTGACTTGATGCTGAGCTCAAAGAGACGATAGACAAACAGAAACTAACAGTGATGTAGATATTGACCCTCAGAAATGCATTTTCCAATTTTCCCATAAATAGCAGAAGGGTTGAACTTCCTATTACCCAAAACTGCTCTTATTGTCCGACTCAGGTAAACGGAGCATCTATTCAAAATGGTCATTTGTACACGTGAGATCGATTTATCAGCCAAAGGACCCACGATTACAATGTCCAGTTAAAGGGAACGTAAAGTGAGCAAAATGTATCTTGCACGACAGGTCCACCTTCATTATTGAGCTGAAGTTCCTGATCGACGTTGACACTTGCCTAGTGGATGCTGTGGAATAATGGGATATCCTACTCAGGTACAGATAAATGATCGCTTCAGTGATTCTCGAAAGACTATATGGGTTATGTAATATTTTGAGAAGGAACGATAACGAATTTATGTGCAATATAAAATTTTTAAGCGATACAATCTTTTTTCATAATAATTTTTCATATTTTTTTCATTTTTTTTGGAGCTGTACGCATTGATACGCTGTACAAGTCTCTTGTCGACTTTTTCAAAAATTATCAAAATTGCTCAGCAGCCACGTGGGATGTGACGTAAACGTAGAAAAGGTTATGTTAACACGGAAGAGAGAATGACAGTGGTCCATGTTGGTTTAGGACGGAAACAACAAACTTTGAGAATTTAGGTTAACCCACTCCTAGGCACGTGTTACGAGATCAATATTTTTTACTTCCTCGTCAAAGAATCTTGATCGTGAGATCTTCTCCTGGTTCGGTGTAGGATGAAATCGGAGTATAAAATTTTGAAAGAATAGTTGCCATTCCAACAGGAAATCGAGTAGATAAAAGAATAAATATTGAATATAATTCTGAAAATAAAATCGTCTTTCATTCTTTTGAATATATAATTTTCCAATAGATGTTTGCATGAGAGATGAAACAATGCCTCGTTTACATTTTTCAATTTCCACCCTGTAGCTACTTTATTGCCGACTACCATCGCCAAGGGGTTTTCGTTGAGGGGGTAGTCTTTTTTTATGGGGACGATCACGGGGAAACATCTGCGTCCCCCATGTATACGGGATTCTGAGGATTTATATGTCGCGCCATTTAATTCATCCCACTTTAAATAACCTTCGGTTATATCCTTCTTCACTTACGATTATGGCCAGATCCACGTAGATCCTTGCGAGCGTTATCAATAAACATTGTATAAATTGAAAAAGAGAAAATTGTTATAAACCAATTTTATTTTCCGCAAAATCCAAAAGAAAGAAATTTATAAACGTCCGATAAATCATACTGGGTCTGACAAATTTGTGCAAAAACCATATTTATGGCACAGATAAAAAAAACGAGTAACTCTATAAATACAAAATTTTAAAAATAAAAATAAACTTGAAGTACGTTATTTTTTAAAAAGCAAAAACTCTTCTCTTTTACCCGGCACACGAAAAAAAGGCTACAAAAAGACATTCCTTACGGAGTTTAGAAAGAGTCTCTCCCATAGGTAGCCCAGGACAAAGGAAATTTTCGGCGGGAAGTTTAAACCTGCTACTGGCATTTAATGGCATCCGTAAGTTACGTAAAGGGAGTGAAGTGAAATCCCTACGAATACAGATATACGCAGAGGGTTAAAGTGGCAGTAGAAGCCATTGGAAGACGGGCAAAGAGAAGTTGTAGGTAGGTAAGACGACTTGGAGTAAAGATGGTTGAAGCGAGCGGGTCCTGAGTTTGGGGCGGGTGGTTCAAGGGGTGGTTTAGGAGTTTGGTACTGGGATGGCCGGAAAGGAAAAGACACTTGGTTTTTCCCACACAAATTACCCAGAGAAGCGTAGCGCTTGGTGAAGTATCATTTAAGGTTTGGTTCCCAATCTCTCACGAGAGAGCAGCACTGTCTCTCTTACCCCCGATCCTATAGATTCGGGCTTAATTTCCAAATCTAACAGGGCTGCGAAGACGAACGTACGTAATTGTGACCCCCGATTGGCCCTGAGGCCGACCACACAAGCTCATATGATTCGTTACCGAAGTGCCGAGTCGATTCTAGAACCATCTATAGGCAAAAAACGCAACACAGTCTGAATCAAATTACCCGTCTTTAAGGAAAGAGACAAACTTTCGTATGTATCAAATTCTAACCTAATCTGAAAAAATCAGATTTCACGAATTGTTCCCAAAGAGGATGACGCTTTAAGATATAACGTAACCAAACGTTAAATATATTAAGGGTTGTTAATTAATGATTTTTCTTTTTTTTTTCTTTCGTGAAATGTCAAAGTGATCAAATAAAGTGCGAAACTCTTCAGTCTAGCCAATGCCGGACCCATTCTACTACTTTTACTGTTAAGGATACTAAGGGGTGGATATAAATGGAATGGGAACCGGATGGGACGCGTTGGTCCTGGATACGACCTCACTGAATTCTCCAAGGATTTCGATGTCCTGATCCAGGGGTGGCGGACCACCCCTGTGTAAATCGAAGCAAACAGGATGAAAGTGCTTTAGTAAGATGTCGGATCAAAGCAGGCACGTACTACTGTGGAATATACGTTGACAAGGAGCTTATACCTTTTTATGTTGATAATATACCGGACCAGCAACATTCTGGTGACTTATTATAAAAATAAACATAAATAATCCCACAAACCCATATAGAACGGAGTAAGTAGAAAAATTCAAATTTTACTCGTACAGAAAAATTTATCGAGTAATTTCATTTACAATGATAATTTTATCGATTCTTCTCATATTTCGTTACAAGCACAATCTATTTCCTTTTTGTCTACGAGACTTGTTATTAAAAATAATAAACATAATATTGATTTTTCATTTTATTACGTCCAGTGTATCGTGTATAACAATCGTAAACGTACGAACAAAACGAGACAGCAGACTTGATTACATTTAATCAAATCAATTCTGGTTGAAGAGTCAGAAATTCTCAGAGTCTATCTCGTACGTCCGTAGATAGCAAGGGTCATAGGTTACGTTACTAGCCTACGGCGACCAAGTTTCATTTGGTAAGTGCTGTTTTGTTCAACGAAAATGTCAAAAACGTCAATTGACCTTCTATTACATTTGATTGCGACCCTGGGGCTAAAGTGTATCGCGGAATAGAGGACAGGAAGTGGATGGAGACCTGAAGCCACTTCCGGCATCGTCCTTTTATCCGACAATTCTTTCCCATCATCTCTCCTCAGTAATATCATCGAGATAACGAAGAACTTCTATATATACTCTATATACTATATATATGTACGAGGACAAGAGAAGGGTGCAGAGGGTGGTAGAAGAAAAAAAGCATGAAGGAAAATATATATATATACAAACACACGAATCCCGTGGAACTTTTCAGGCAATTTATTGCTAGCGAAAAGAATTGCGCTCGTCTGTTAATCTACAACGTTTTCCACTTCCACCTGCAAGAATTTTTCCATTCCCCAAGAGTGCGATTCCTTTTGCAACTGCAGGAATCGAACTATTCGAATCCGTTCATAGTGAAATTTCACGTGGGTCCCTTTTACGTTGCTCTTCTATATGTACGTATATTTTGTTCGTGTGTGTCAAGACTTTTTTTATTTACACAAACTTCCTCGTAGAAAATTCTTAATATTTATTAAAAATCTTTCTCTTTCTTATTCTCTTGTACAATTTCATAATTCATCCTCCTGATGCAGAGAAGAGACAAAGTAGCCGCCCCTGACTCGAGTCAGGAATCGCGTGCCTTAATTACATTAAATTTGAATGAAGATAATATGCGTGTAGAGACTGAGAGAGGTAGTTTATTTTTTTCGAGGGATTCTAGTGCTTTTAACGCTGATATATCATCGATTTAAAGATCACCCTCGGTATAGGCGAATTAGAAAGAGATATGAAGATCGATAAGAAGGGTGGAAAAAAAATGATAAAACTCTAAAATGTCATGCAGACATATAAAAATTTAAAAAAGGATGATTCTCATCATCAATTCGTGTATTTCAGCCTAATAAATGAAAATCGCAAAATTTCAGCTGCGAGCTCGCAAAAAAAAGGGATTTCGACCAATAAGCTCTCTAGGTAAAACGGAATTGGAAGTGACTAAGTGGTTGAGTCGAGGGTAAAAAATGAAGAAAAAAAAACAAGGAAACTTAATGCGTCGTGCTATTCGCATATTAAAATTTTCCCTAGGGGTTGACCGACTCTATTTAAATGATTATTCTTTATCATTCCCCTTTAAAAGGGGCAGAAACGTGTTCGCGACATCGTACCGGTGAATCCCTTCCATTCGCCACCCCCTGTCCAACCCTCTTATTATTATTCTTATTCTCATCTGTCGTTCCAGCCCCTAGACTAAAATTGCTCGGGTTAAAAAGTGCCGACTCCGGTCTCACCCTTCGAGAATATAATTTCATGGAATTTCTTGAGAATTAAAAGGAACCACCCCTCGTGTTATTCAACCCTTGAATACTGGATCCACCGAAATCCATGGAAATTCTCACTCTCGCCCCTATTCCCTAACCCTTTCCCAATCCTTGGTCGTCTTTAACTAATTATCAAAGCGGATTTTTTTACCAGGGTGAAATCATCCCCGCCTTTACTTTCCTAGTAGTAAAAGCCCATCCGGTTCAGACATATCCCTCAGTAAAATGAAATTCAGTGATAACAATAAAGCTTTAGTCAGACGTCACAGGATATCTCTTTTTTACCAAAATCATGTCTCCCCTATTCGTAGATGCTTCCCAGGATTCTTGATCCTTCGTGAGGTTACATCAAATGAGAAGATTAACTCTAGGACAAGTTGGTAATCCTTATTTTCTATGTTGTCTCTGAGAATAAAGAAAGTCTTTCTACTAACGTTTGAAGGACTTAGGGGTAAAAAGCGAAGGAATAGTATAGGATCATATTATGGCTTGAAGGAAGCGTTGCCATGAAGACCATGAATTAATAACGTCCTAATGAATCTTATATGTCTCAAATTAAATTTTAGATACGAATACAAAACATTCATCCCATTCGATATTTAATCAGACAATCAGACAATTTTCTTTTCGTACTGAAAATGTTTTTTTTATTTTTGAATCCTTGCACGATTCAACATACTGAGTCCATAAACCAAAAGGCCATTGGCATAAATTTTAAAATACATACGATGTTCCCTATAACCATAATCCTCTAGTTTAATCCTGACAGTACTTTCTCCTTAGATCCAGCCAACCTCCAAGCAGAAAAGTACAGCATTGCACAGACAAACGGCCAATACTATCTCTGATGTACAATATGGATTTTTCTAAGGATTTCTTATAGGATTTTTTCATCTGTCAAATTGGATTCAAAAATCCATTATTATTATACGTATTGCCAATATGCTAAAACTGAAAGCGAGATCGGTCTGGAAGTCATGAATTTAAATAATAATTTCGGCTGCGAAAGCTTCAAGTCTAATATTCTACGTGAAATACTTAAAAACGTTGGACCTGGTATAGCAAGTAGATACGGACTCTACAGCGTCAGACATTGTAGATCCGATGATTTTGAGGAAAATCTGATCCTAGTATTCCAGCAGGGTCTCGTTTTCTGCCAGGTTCAATACATCGATCACGTGCACGCCTAATAGCAGCACGTGTTGGTGATTACGCTCGAGGGACTGTAGCCAGATCGGGTCTAGGTAATTGCCCGAGCAGTGGTCCCACCCCCTCAGCAATCCCTCAAACCTCCAGCAACCCACCCAGGGTTGGTACAGCCCTGCTACCTATACGATTGATTGGTTAACATGCCTGGCTCACCTCCGGTCTGGCCTTGATTATCTATCTCTACTGGCTGTCTACAGCTTTGCCTATAACAGCTTATCAAGCTTTTGAACCGACGCTGTTGATAACGCAGAAAATAATTATTCCCTCTCAGCCATCCTTTAAATTTCAATTAAAAGCGATCGACGACGAGATATATGGAAATTGGAAATTCCATGGATCGAGTATTCTTGATACGCTTGATGTTATCAATGTTGTGAATTGTGGATATTTGAGTGAAAAGTGGATTTTCAATTTTTTAAATAATTTTTTTCAAGTCTTACACTGTCATTTTGCCTGACACTTTTTTTTATTTACTTTATGCTAGAATTTATATTTCAGAACTTTGTTTGGGGGTAGTTTCCTGGAGATGTGGAACTCGAATTTATTTCGAGTTCGAAGTTTTTTTTTTTTTTAATTATTCGACAGGTTCCATTTATACAGGTACACTCACTACCCCTAATTCCTTCACGTCGAACGACTTTCCCAAAACGCCTTACTGCCTTTTTTAATCGAGCCGACTTATTTCCCTTGAGAATCTCGGACTTTCTTCTCAGTTCGGTACGCACGTGCCCGCCAACCAAAAGTTCTGACATTCTCACGCGTGACAGCTACTTTTTTTGATTTTCCAAATTTACTCGAAAAACACCATCAAAAATATATTACGAAAAGATTTCTCGACCTTTCCATAAAAACCCTCGCATTAAAGTTTAATGATATTTCGTAACAGTTTTTTTAGCCCAATCCAAATTTGGAATATCCCAATTGACAGAATCCCAGCGAGCGACCCTCCGACCAGAAACTACCCCCTTCTTCGCCAAAGTAACTTTGCCGACGATTCCTTCCAATTTCAAGAAAAGATTTCCCTCCCTCTCTATCTTTCTTTACCCAGCACCACCGTTTCCACCCCATTTTTTTTTCTGTACTCTCATTCACCCACGCTAACGCATCGAAGTGCGCGTGTCTATTAAAGCACAAGAGTGACATAATACTCGCCACTTAAAAAGGGTTGCCGTGTGACCAGACAGGCGAAGGGGTGTCTGGTGTCTCAAGAGCACCACTCTAACGTTGCATCATACAGATCCCTGAACATCCCTCGCGTGTTCACCCAAGACAAATGCACACCCTTATATAGGCACATCTGCCTGTCTGACTATCTACCCACCTATCCACTAGCATACGTGCCTGCAAGTCTGGCCCTTATAACACGTATTCTACTTACATAAACAGCGTGCACATATATATTTACACATACAAAAAATTAATTATGAACCCATATAATTTACATACGGTCCATTGGGTCTTAATTAACGGATGTTACGAAAAGTCAAAAGCGCACCCTTATACCCACCCTTACTCGTCTAGCTATCATACCTATTTAGTATTGTACGTATTGAAAAGTCTGGTTGCATCTACTTGCATGGATAGCATATATCTATATACATATATATCTGAATATATCTATACAAGGATCGTTAAATGTACTATGCTTAAATAACATTTTTAAAACGTCTAGACACGAAATTCCATTGGGGCTGACATCTTTTATTTTTTATTTACAAAAAAAGTTACTTTCTATTGCAGATTGCACGACACGATTACATAAATCTTTTTTTAGTCGTTTGTAACTCCAGTTGATCTCTTAATTTTATTTCTATACCATTTATCGCTTTAATCGGGTACTCTTGGTTGGAATTGAAGTGTACAGGACTGTTCAGTCTGAAAGCATCACCCGAAGTCAGCATGTTGAATTTCATTGCTTTGGTGTAACCAAATTGGTACGTTTTTACTGAATGACTCTGTACATAATACTTACAGATACTTATATTATTACTTTGTATTTAATTAGGCAGATATATCTACAAGTGAAATATATGGTAGAGGGGCCATCTCTATATGAATATCAATGCAGAGGAGTCCCCTCGATATCAAATTTGATTTTTGACTTCGCTATATTTCAATATTAATAATTAACTACTTCTTCGTTAGTTAGGGTGCGCTTCGAAATTGACAGCCAGTACTAAAAGTATTTTCGTGTCTCTATTTACCTGCATGCAATTGAGCGAGACGCGGCAGTCGCAGTGAATTTGGGAATGCACCCTTAGGAATTAGTAATGGCGGCAAATACAAAATGTCAAATACTTGTTCAATGGATTGTACGTGTACGATGGTAGAAGGGGTGGTTAAAATAAAATTATTCTATGGCATAACCAGCGGAGCACCCTTATTATATGTACGTTTAAATTCGACTTTTTATTCCTTAAGGGTTGCTTTCCTAGGGCTCATTCAAAACTCTCGATTCGTTTGAAGCACCAGTTGGCAAATCGTCCATGCGGTCGTTAACGTAGAAGCTTTCATTGGGAGTTTCTTAGTCGAGCGTCTTGTGCCCACGAGGGGGGGTTGGTTGATTTTTCTTTATTCGCTGTACGTCATTTTAGGGGATGAAAAGAAGCAGCCAGGATTACCTATAGCCCGGTGGAAAAATACACGAAATTTTATATTCACGCGGGATACTCTTGTCGCCCTCCCGTCTTTCCACCCCTGAAAGACGCGAAATACAATTTCACACCACCCAATGGCGACCAGCCCTCCATCCCCTATCAAGAGAGAGGGATAAGGGGAAAAAAAGAAATAAAAAAAAATCGGAAAATAAGGTAAAGGTGAATCGGCTTGGTCGCGCTACCCAAGAAGGCAGAGGCCCAGCCACCTCTCCATTGGGACTGGGGTAGTTTTTCCCTCGCGCCCTCCCAAACTCACCCCTCACTGGATTTCACTGCGAATGCACTGACGCAACGCGTAAGGGTAGATTTACAAATATACGAGAGGCAAGGAACGCCGAGAATTTACAAAAAAAAAAAAAAAATTTAAGCCTCCACGGCATCCATCAACCCCCGATGTGACAGCCACCCCTTGCAGACTCACGCCAACCCCTGCGCGTTTATCAGACACATTATATAAATGCAACCCTTGAAATATATTCTTACGGCTCCAGGAAAGATATTCGAGAACTCGGGATGAAAATTTCTTATAAGGGTGTTTTTTCTTCGAATAAGGGTAGTTTACGAAAGATCACGTTAACCTTGCTCGTCCTTTCGCACCTGATGGAAGGTTGCGACACAAATTTACGATATTGCAAAGCGAACCGAGTTACTCGTCTTTCTTTCTAATTAACCTCGGACCATTTTTCTCTTGTTTTCTATTTTTTACCTGTAGGAAAAAAACCGCTAGAAAAAATACCATCGACGTTATTTCTTATGCGGCATTCAAATGATCCTTGTATGCTGAGAGCACTACTGACAAAACATATATATATTTATACACGTATATACTATTTCCAGTTGCACCACACTCGACAACCCCTCTTTATTAAAAATGAAATATTCAGTGTTGTTACGGCGCAACCTACCCGTTGCCGATGCTAATTTTTAATGCCACCATCTCGTACGTCTCCCTATAACGGGTTTAATTAGAGAACTTAGTTAAAAACGGCCATTATTATACACCCTGGTGAAGTAGTGCAATATGCTAAAAGTTGAGTATACTCAAGTGCATATAACTTGGGATATTAATCCGATACAGTGCCATTAAAACTTTATGTCTTTTGGTGCACGAGTAATTTTATTTTATTCAAGATGAAAAATTTGTTTCCTATAATTTCACAAATTTTTTTAAATTCAAAATCCTATAGGAAAATTTTGTAAAATACGTATGGCTTTTGTCTTGAAACAAATTCTATTCGTCGTATGTTCATGTGTGAACGTTGTCACTAGGCATGTATCAATTACGTCACGGAATTTCATTACGTATTGACATTCCTTTCCAGCTGACACGTATTGACATAATCACGTTTCCTGTCAGTGGACAACGAGCATGACAGACTGCAGTGAACCGACTATCAGGTAAATGCGACGCTGGGATTGAATTCTCAACCGACCTCTATTCTTTTTAAATGCCTAAATGCATTTTCTGCAAAAAAATGTACGTAGGGTTAAAACCCGTATGGGCTCACGGTATCATTAAAAAATTAAATGGGAGCAAAGGACCAGACATCTTTTGAGCCATACGGAGTTTAAATGGTACAGTGGAAAATTCATTATACGACATAGGCTAAGGCATCTCTATGCATTTATACGTGAAATTTAGCCCTGGGTATGGGGATAAAATAATTCTTCGTTAAAAATCGTTTTCATTGGTTCAAATCAATTTATTGTTCTTTAATTGTTTGTATACTTTTTTAGTATAATTTAGGGGTGTTTTTCTTTTAGAAAATCCAATCTGGTCTTGACTCAAGATTGCGGAACGTGCACTGCTCGTATGGGATGTGATAATTATTTTGGAAAAATTGGGAATTTAATTAATAAGTGTAAAGACGTTTTTGTCCCTTTTAAGGGGTGTCAAGGTGTGCGAGAGCAAAGGAAAATTGGGAAGAATTGTTTGATCGGATCTGATGTACGTGAAGTTAGTGGAGCAAGAAAGGAAGGAATTCTTCGAACAGACAAATACAAATATGATAATGCAGGACATGGGCATTTTGAAAAAAGAGAGGAAAAACGGCAAAATCTTTTTTGTGATGACAAAGTTGATGGACTTAATGATGATAATCGGTCGATAGGATCATTTAGGAATGTTACGTCTGAACATGATATGAGTGACTCTGCTAAAAGATGTGACTCTCGGGTGGCTGATAAAATTTTGAAAATTAGCGAAAGCAAGAAAATTGGTAATTCAAAAACAGATATACATTGTGAAACGAGAATCCAAAGAGTTTGCAAGAGAATCAAAAGAACGGCATCCAAGAAAATAGGTTATCTTACAGTTAATAAATGTCTTGATAAGGAATTTGATAACGTGACTGACATCACTAGTAGTCACGGATCTATAGACTCAGACACTGGTACGACTAAACAATTTTTAAAAAATATTTTGGACTCTGCCTTTTTGGGAATTGAGAAACGTTTGAAAATTCAAAGAGATGATTCTGAAACGTGTGTCGGTAACAAAAATAGCAGATCGAGGAGTGGTTCTAGACATAGAATTAAGAATGTACATTCCAGGGAAAGCTTACATGTTTTTGGAAAAAAATCGCAAAATTTTGGAACCAATACATTGACCAATGATTTTTCGAATATTCAGATGTGTCATAATGCTCATTGTCCACTGGCAAGGAGGTGGTAGAATTTTGAAATTTTTTAAAGGGATAATCTTTTTAATCATTTTTAATAATTAACTATTCTAAATACTTGGTTTTTTTTATTCTTTATAGTTACTACCCTAAGGGAATATTTGTTTAGTATCTTTGTAGTATCAGCTACTTAAAAATATTTTTATACCAACTCTGCTCCAATTCGTTCAATTTACCCCCACAAATTTTAATAACGAACTGAACGATATGTCATCTTCTTATATTAGACCCTGAGTTAACTCCGATGAAGAATCGAGTTTAACTCTATCATAACCTCCGTGCACTAACCAGTGTCGGAGTAAAATTTTTGGAAAAATGGCAAAATAAAATTGCCACATATTTTATCATAAATTTATCAACCCTTAAAAAACCGTGTACGAGGCAAACCAATGGAAAAAATCAGGATAAAATGTTAAAAAAAATAAGAAGATGAGTAATTCCAAAAAGGATAATAAACCAAATCAAGCAAGAAATTTTCAAAAAAATTCAAGTAACGTGACAATTTTGATGAAAAGATCCAGTAACGAAATCCTTGATAAACCATTGAAAAGTGAAAATTTAAATCGTGAATGTGGTACTGGAAAATTTATAACTGTGAATTATTCCAAAAAAACTTACGGACCTAAACTAGTTACGAGAAAAAGTGCAAAATTAAGGGAAGAAAAAAATAATTGTCAAATTCCTCCGAAAAATAAAAATTTCAACACACTGAATGAGGTTGATAAAAATGTCAAGAAAGTATATAAAAATTTTGAAAAATCTTCACTCATTCACAGGCCGAGTGATGAAGTGACGCTGTTGAATTTTGGCACGTGCAAATTCGCCAATTCGATGCGGATGAACATGCAGGAAGTATCAGTTTGTCATAGTGGTTTGGACGCCGACGTCGGTACGTCAACAATGGCGTCGCCAAACGACGGAAAGCTTTTACCGAGTCCAACAAACTCAAAATGTTTTGATAGTCCGAGCCATACTGGCAAAGAGGACAAAGAACGTGTTTCGATATACACCGGAAACAGAATGTCCGAACACGTTACTAAGCACCAAAAGAATCGCAAGACAATAGCCGCTACCATTGTAGGAAGTGACGTCATTCAGAATCGTGACCACGTCTGGACGCAGACGCAACAAGGGACGTCGTGTGACGTAACCGGAATCGGTGTGAGCACTGAGGATCGTGGATGAAATTTATACAGCAAGACTTCAAAATTTGACAGTTCACTTCGAAAAAGTAAAGATAAATGTAGAATTTTGAAAGAGTGAAGGAAAGAATAATAAAAATGGAAAAAAGACAAAGAAAAATAGTCTCTATCATTTTATTTGGGATGATATCAAAATATTGAATTTTCTTGATCAGACGAAAATGTTTTTTTCCAATAAATGATCAAACTTATTTTTGGCAATAATGATTACGATGTAATTAGACTTTTTTTATCTGTCAAACGCACGTCAGATGACTATATATTATTTTTTTGTTTCTGCGTCATTTGTCGCGCAAAAGACATACGTATTTTGGCTTTATGACATTTTGGTTAATTTCGCATTTTGAAATTTGAACATAAATTAAATTATTCGGCATAAGCAAAATTTATTGTCAAAAAGACTAATCAAAATTTTAATTAATCGGAAGGCACCGTTGTATGATACAGAATGCTACCATCACATCCTAATTCGCCATACTCAAAAACTGTAAATGGAATCAGAGCCGGAAAGTAAATATAAAAAATGGCATTTATCAAAATAATTTCATAAATTGTCAAAATTATTAAATCACAGTAAATATCGACAAGTCAACGAGCAACAAACCAATATGATAGCAGTAGACGTCAAGTGAGAAACAACATTTACAGATATCACATTCTTAAAGATTGAATATATCATCAGTCACTTTAATAATGAAAATTTGCAGAAAAATTCATCAGGCTCATAAAATAAGTAGCGAATATCCAACTAGAGAGACGTAAGTACATATCACATATAAAAGCCAAAAAAAAAATACAAAATATTTTTTAGAAATCCATACCATCACCATCACGATCATCACAGCCACCAACGTCACCAGCAATATCATCATCCAATGATAGGAGAACAACCAATAATCCGTTCAATAGGTAATACCATCAAATACTTTAGCATGCCAAAAACTCAAAAACTGTATAAATCATCATGAAAAAAAAAATAATTTTGACAGATACAAACAAAATTCTTGTACAAACAACCCCTAATATCCGTACAACTTCAAAACCAAGACAGTGCACCAATTGCTGCGGAGGTCTGCCAGGATGTGGACCAGGATCAGGTCTGACAGTAGCAAACTCCAGGCAATCCGTCCAAGGACAATGCTGCTGTCAAAATAGTAAACTCAAAATTCATCGTTATTCACATAGCAATCATGATTGATCCATATATAAATTTCAGAAACAACCGTTCCACAAGTTTTCATTAAACATTCAGGAACCATGAACATCTCCCACGAAATTCCATTCTGTCCTGATGATAAGCGTCTTAGGGGTGGCGGTAGTACAAACAAATTTTCATACCCAAGGAACTCTTTACCTTCGTCCGCCGGAAGTACCAATGAGGAAACAAGTTGGAATGAAGATTTTGAAAAAAATTCCAAAACTGATAACACCAATATACGTTCCCGTGGAGGATGCGGCGGATGCGATTTTCCGCAAAGCATTAAATCCTATTCCGCGTACAATTACGCTTCGCGTGATCAGTGCCAACCACCTCCATGCCCCTCGTCATACAATTATCCAAGAAGACGTCCTTGTCCGCCATTAATGCCGGTCTGTTTCACCCAACGTAAAACTTGCGCGCCTGAAAATTTTCAGGTGAGTACGAAAGCATGTTGTCCTTGCGGTGGATGCGGAGGAGCCGCGTGTAGCGATAATCCTGGAGGCGGACAAATAGATGGTGGATGTTGTGGCGGAAGCCACGTCAAACCACTTCCTTGCAAGTAAATGAGAGAAATTTTTTGTATTGACCCATTTTCATACTTGGTAAATACGTATTAATCCTTGCCAAGGTGCAAGTGTCAATCCTGTAAGGATTTTCATCCTTGTGGAGGATGCGGTGGACAATCGTGCGGGAAGATTTATAGCTGCGCAGGATCCAGTGGCGGCACCTGCTGCTTTCCAAGGAACTATAAAAGAAGATCCGGGCCGGAATGTTGCGGCGGAGGTAATTCCGGATGCGGTGGTTGTTGCTGAAAAACTGAAAGATACCTTAAGAAATATTGAAAAATTTGTAAAAACTGAAAATTACTTCATTGACATAATAAAGAATTAATTCAATTTTTTATGCTTTCAAATATCTTTTAAATTTTTTTATCAAGACAGTCTCCTGCAAAGTTAATGGAGGCGGAAAGTTGTGTGACGTCATAATCTATATTAAATTATAAAATATATTTGAATTATATTAAATAGACCAAATTTGAAACCTAAATAGATACGATGAACCGGAAGACTTTTAACACTTCCAATATATTTTTATTAAAAATTGTTTCGTTTCTAAAATTTTATTTTTACAATTTTCTCAAACTTTCCACCTAAGTACTGCTCGTTTATTCGTCCCCAAAGAAAAACTACCCTAGATACGTGTGTTGGTTTAATACGTTCCATTAGGGGTTTAGCAATTTTCGGTTTTTCTAGATTCCAAAATGCAGGCAAAATGCGCTAGAAATATAATCTCTGATAGCTGCACTGTTAGTTGCTGTACCAGCAACAGCGCCAGCAGTAATGACGGCAGCAACGGGAAACTCGTTTAGCGTTACCTTAAGATGTCTACACATAAGTACACGGTCTGGCTAAGTGCACCGGTTGGTACCTACTACTTAGAGGAAAAGTTCTTGGTGCTTGAGAACTCAGTACAGCGTAAAGCCTTCAGTGGCGTTTTTGGGAGGGTGGTTTTTTGGGGTAGTGTAGGTCGGGTTTCAGAAGTAAAATAAAGTAATAAAGGCGGCAAAAGAGTTTCGTCTCTCGAGCGAGCAAAAGGCCATGTCGAAATGGCAGCATCCGGGTTTGAGTTTTATTGCTGAACAAGTACCAAATGTGCTTTCCCCATTAGGATGGACCATCACCCTTGACGTTTTCATTTATTTTGTCTTTAAATCTTATTTCGTTATGAACCAGATCTCCGTTATTTTGAAATTTCTCCCCTTATTCATTTATCCGATGAAACTGCAGGTAAATCCAAATTTTTAAAATTAATTTCATAATTTTGATTTTCCTATCCGCACCAAAAATCCCATTGAGTAATCCTTACTCGATATAACTTCCACAAATGTCCGAAGGTGTATGTTTTCTCTCTCTCAGTCTCGGGCAAAGTTCCAAAATTCTTCTCAAGGACGGAAGATACCGTTTAAGGGATGAAACTTCTGGAAGTGACTTTCTAAAACGTACGGCCACTAGTGACGTAGCCATGCCCAACCATTTTGAGAATTAATAGTTTACTGAAAAAAGTGAAAAAAAAAGTCGAAAATGGTATAAAAGTAAATGGTCCATTCTGGATGAATGCAGCATCCACTGAAGCTGCAGAGCCGACGATTATACCCACTTATCCCAGCGCTCGGACGCTCGTTGCATTATGCAATACCTTCCCTTGTCCTTTTTTCTCACCAAGATTTTCAGCATTAATCATCGTCCTATGAAAACGGCCATAACGGAGCCCCTGATGCAGATGGTGGTGGATGATGTCCTCGGCGCACGTGGTTCAAGACGAAGCGGTGGATGAATTTTCTAGCCTGGATTCCGCACATCCCAGAACCAGGACCCACTTTCCTCCGGGATCATTTGCGAACCCTCAACTGAAGGATGACGACGTGTGGCCCACGTTTCGGCATTAAGAACACACGTGACTCCATCGACCTGCCGAATCGTAATCCTGGAAACTTGAACTTTAATTAAAGCTGGATACTCGAACGTAGCGTGAAAATCTCCAGCGTCCTTGGCCATATATATACAGGGTTATTCAGTAGAACCGCACCACCTGAAGTTAGCGCGCCTATTTGAGTGCTAAAGCCATATTCAGGTGGTGCGTTTAGGCTGAATCACCTGGTATACACATTATATAATATCTGTATATATTGTAACGTAATTCTTTTCCTTGACTCGACACCGATAGCAAAACATCCGAGAACGAACTATCTTCGAGAACCAACCTACGTTACCTTGGACAATTCTTTTTCCACCGGAAACTGACGAGCCGGTATGAACTGGGAGCTGGGGTGGAACAGGCCCAACTCCACCAAAACGAGAGCTCTGACGGAACCTATCGGATAATGCGATAACTTAACGGATCCTGTCGATTTTTGGGGACGCGTAAAATTGAGAAACCCAACCGTAGGTGCTGATCTTTGGGGTCGTGTAAAATCAGCAAACGCAACTGGATACACGAACGGGAGCGGACGGTTACGGAAATGCACGGCCGCTCAGGCTGCTAGGTTTGAGGTAGAGAGGGTCGGAGTAAGAGTCCTGCAAATAGTGCGAGAGACAGAGAGCGACGAACCGAGAACGTATCAGAACGAATCTTAACTATCTATCGAGATCCCTTCACCAATTAATAAATTGGGAGACTCACCGGAGCTGGTGCAGCTAATCCGTGGAGGCCAAGAACTGCATCCAAAGGACACTCTGGTGGACACTGCACTACGGCACAGCACTACACCTTCGGAGCACTCACAGGAATTCATAGAATTTCCTGGATATCGCGAGAACAACGCGAGAACTATACGAATCGAGAACTTGCTATACCGTAGCGAAACACGGCAAGAAAAACTATCAACAGATAGCACGGGAGCGCGAACCAGCTTGTGACACCTCGGTCGGTGCCCCGAGACAGACTGCTTTGACAATAGCCAACTCCGAGAACTAATCATTCTGATTGGTCGAGAGCCTTTTAACCGATACCTCTTCTATCTCCTTCGAGTCGTCCCTTTAAATCAAATCGACAGCGTTCCTTAGCGGATCGGTACGTAACTTTTGGAGATCCTCCACGGCCGCTTCCCCAGGTCATCGGGCGACAGCTGGGCACCACGTCCTCAACTCGGGTCAGGAGATTCCTCCTCTGCCCTTAACCGTATCAAAACTCTATCTCCACCCGCTCTACAGCCCTTTGCCCATCTCCAGCGGGGCGCCGGTACCTCACCCGGGCTTCTGCCGGTCCGTGGAGACGTCTCCGTCGGGTACTCTCCTCTGCCGGGCAACTCGGCACGTCGAGACTATCTCCCCACGGCAGATTCGAGCACCTCGACCTCAACTAAACCATAACGAAATCTTACGAGAGCATTGGCGTAACTATACGAATCAACCCGAGAGCGTAGCTTCTGAGCAGGGTGGCGACCCGAAGGGAACCAGAAATCGAGAACGTTATCTGTATCGGTAACCGGAGCCGCCTTGTGACCGTGATTCGAAAAATCACGTCACAATATATATATATACATATATATATTCAACAAGTACTTCCCTCTAATTGGTCCACTGGTAAAGTCAAGTTGATAGTGTATTTTTTGTAAAAGCGACAAAAAATTGCGATAATAAAAAAAATGAAAGTAGAAAAAAATGTAATTAATTTTTTTTCAGATTGAAGGTACAGTGAATCTTATTGCAAATGAAAATATTTGAGATAAGATCTTATTGCCATAGGACTAGAGCCCATCAGGCTGTTAGGTGGAGGCGTCGTTTAATTATATTGCACAAAAGTCTCAGATTTAGTTTCATGAATTCAGAAAAGACCCAATCTCCCAGAACAATACTGATCCTGGGTAAATCCTGGAATCAACAGCAAACGTGCGGACAACTGATAAAGAAGAAGGGATGAACAAGCAACCCTTTTGTTCTGAAAACTGAACCCGGCGTCTTCTTACTAACAATAAGTTCCAGAAAACGAGGAGTGGGACGCCCGGCGTCTCGTTGACGCCTTTGACTCGGATGAGTTTTTATTTTCGAAAAATCAAAGTAACAAATCTCGTGAATATTTAATGGAGGTTTTTTGTAGAAAAAAAAGAAAATGAAGGAAAGAGATGCTGGCTCATTATCATTCCGTAAGACGTGACGGACCTTGGAAAGGATGGAGTCGGTACCTGATAGTAGGTGAAGAGACGAAGGATAAGGAAGGGAGGTACCATGAATAATTTAGCCTTTTTGAAAACCGCCACTAGCGACGGAGTTAGAATTCAATAAAGCGTGACGCAGGATAATTCGCATTTCGCATTCCGTTTGCGTACTGGCGGCTCTGCGAGGATTCGACGTTCCGACGCATTTCTAGATACGTCTGCACGATTGCATTGGTATGTCGACAATTATTTATGAAAACCAACCCTAAAAAAATACGGACAATATCGTAAATAAGCTTCTATAAGGATGATCCCCCCAAAAAACACGTGTACAAAACTGTGCCAAGTACAGGAGTTAGGTGAATTCTTCAAAGAAAAAATATTAAAATATTATTTACTTGGCGGGCCCGTGTCAGGAATTCCAAAGTAGTTACTTTGAACGTACTATAGTAGTATTCTAAGACTATAAGTTTGTCATTAGACCTTTACCGTGATTATTTTTTACGAGTTATTCCTAATATGCTCTATATACTTGACGTTGGTTTTGAGTTTGAAGACTGGCATAATGAACGCAAATTCATATCAAGTAATGCACGGGTCCGCCAAGTACTTGATAAGGAATCATCTAAAGTTTGATTAATTATAAAATGACAATTAAATCGTATTTAAATACGAGAAGCCATAGTGATATAAAATAGTAGCGAAGACGTTATAGACGACCCATTTCATAAGAATATTTTTTACTTTCTTCATTTTCTTTCCAACTTTCAATCTCCTTTACTCTGTTATCTTCAATGTTTTCCTTCTTCCCGCTGATCATCCAACCAGCTATCAAAAGTCTAACTTTAAACACTTGCACTGAAACTGGAACTACAACTTTCACCTACATTCCACCCGCACGGTACATCAGACTTTTCTAATTTTCCTCAAGATATGTACTACTCATTTTGAATTCATCGTTAAATAATTTTCGCTATTTTCATTGTCAGATTTTTAGTATCTGTAATTCTAGATGAGTTATTGATAAAATAAATTCGGCTACCGACTGCTCAATTCGGATATGCAATAATACAACAGTCTACTATATTTGCGATACATCGGTCCGGAAGATCCGCACACTGTACAGCCGGTCGACCGTATTTGAGGGGGAAACTCAAATTTTAAAGTCAAAAAAATGTTTTCTATATTCAATCATCAACCCACCCCTTTACCCCTCTAATATTTTGGTTATAAAATTTTTCAGAATTTTCCTCATTATTTTTCACGACAATCGCACACCCGTGTCGTCAGGAATATTCATTCAAAATTTTGACAGGTGTCGGCCCCAACGTTCTTAAAAAAAATATATAACCCCTTTTGCCAGAAGGCTTTTTCCCGGTGCGATAAAAAAATTACCAGCCGCGTCCCGACGCCCAACTGCATCCAATGCTCCCATATCCTTCGACAACGCATACTAAAGGGAACTTTCGAGGGCTCGTAGAACGAATGAGAAATTTGTCGCTAAAAATTCACCCGGCCTCGGCGCGAAACGAGGCGACACTTATTACAGGGATTTAAACCACGCGTCTGGCGCGAATGCTGTTAATTCGGAGCGCCCTGGTGGGCTTAAGAGAGGTGATGGGGTAGGAAAGGTTGAAGGGTGATAAGGGAGGGTTCATGGCTCATTGAAAAGGAATGAGGAAAAAGAGGTAAAAAATTTTGAAAAAAAAAATACATTAGGTAGGGTGTACGATCGTGGTGCACGATTTTGAAAATCTGACGTGACAACTCTTGAATATTTTTTGATCGTGCATCTATCGCGCATATTAATATTTTTTGGTTGAAATTTGTTCACAAAGAGAAAAAAAAAATTTTAATTCAAAAAGAGAAATTAAAATTTTAAAAAACTGCTCAAGCAGTTTTCAAATATATTGTATTGAACCTTACGAGTGAAAAATTTTAATAGCGAATTCAAAAATTCTTAAAAGACAGAGAATGCGTACTGAGGTCGATGACCTGAAAGGGAAGAAAAAATGTCACTCGATTTCTATGAAAATCTTCTAATGAATTTTTCAAATCAAACTCGATTAAACGAACTGCGGGTATGATGGAAAATCGCTCTACTCTACTGACTGTAGCTACCAGTAGCCATGGCTACTGTTATATCTATATGAATACAGCCACGAACCATCCTTTCTCAGAACCAATTTCTATCGGAGCCCGACTTCCGGTTTTATTCTAGAAGGACGTGACGTAGTCGAGGACACCGGAGATTGCCGTACAAATGAATCTGAAGTATTGGCAACGAGAATTTCCTGACTGTCGTCCGTTGTAATAATTCATAATGAGAATTTTCGTTGAACGAAATATCTCAAAATCGGTTGATTCCTCGAAGCGTTTCTACTATTACGAAAAATAGCCAGAGTCGCCATTTGCGACTGGACCACGTAAATTTTTTAAAATCTTAATTTATATTATTATTTTGATATTTAAAAAAAATATTTTCGTCCCTCATGCACGTGTGTGTAAAAAAAATCTACACACTCCCCTATATAAATTAAAGAATTTCACCTTTTCCTAACCTAACCTACTCATATCCTTTTCTTATATCCTTAATGTCGAGGTCGCTCTTCACGCGCCAATGAGAACTTCCGGAATGACGTAAAGTCCAAATCGAAAAGACGAATCGTAAATCGAGAGAAATTCAAAGAGAAACGACAAGACCCAGTTCGTAGATGCTCTCTTAACGTGGCACCAAGAAGAAAAGAGGCAAAACGTTAAACGCGAACGAAATAAATTGGCGCTCGCGTGTTTACACGTCGACGAAATTAAAATTCCTCAAGAGTAGCAAAGCAGCCGACAGTTGAGCCGCGGGAGCGCAGGCAGCCTCGAAGGAGAGTTGTGTTTAATTAATGACCGGACTAATTAAAAGCCCTGAAGAAAAATATACAACGGCCAAAAACCTGGCCGATGGTGGCGCCACTTTCAAACACTTTTCTTCGATGCTAATTCATAAAGGTTCCCACCACCTTCACCGCCTTCCGCCCCTCTTCCTTCTCTTTTAACTAATGACTTTTCAATCTTCAAAATGGCTCTCCACTTACTTTACTTATTTCCTATTAGTTTCCTTTGACGGTGACGTCATTCTTCTTAACAGTCATAAATTGTTATAAAAAATTTTTCATTTTCAAAATTTCATGTATGCTTCATTTAATTAACGTAGATTGTAATTATTTTAACCAACCGCTTTCGGTTTTATCTCTGTATCGCAACGCTCTTATCATTTCCTGTGATTAATAAGTTTTCTTGGATCGCTATTGAACAATTTTTTTTTATCGTCAATTGGAAGCATTTTGGTTAACATAAATTGTATTATGTAAAATTATATTTGACTACTTACGTTATTTGGTTTATTAAACAACAGTTTTTTTATTTTTTTTAACGGTATAATTATACACTTATATGACGTATAAGGGAAGTTCATGAAATTGTTCATTTCCGGTGGCAAGACATATACAGCGATGCATTAGAATGTTCAAGATTACTCGAAATCGAAAAAAATAAAAATATCGTGTATCAAATTAAAAAAATAAAATTAATTAACTAAAAAAAACGTTAACCCCATTAGTCAAATTAACAAATAGATCCGCAGTACCCGCAGCTTTTCAGGTACAAAACAAAAAGTTCATAAGAATTTTTCATCGAGTCAGCGACCCGAAAAAAAAGCTCAAAACCACATATGAAACGAAGACCTTTAACCTGCGAGTTGAATATCTTCTTTGCATTCATGGCAGGGAGCGCATTATATTCATATATGTATAATAGTAGTACCATATATGCCCGTGCATAATTATACTGGAGTGGCGCCACTGTTTTACTGCTACCTACAGCTCGCAAGGTAATAATTAAAACTGCCTTTCCATAAGAGTAAAATATTTTGTTTGGATTTGTAAACCAACCCCCGGCCATCCCTCCTAGCTAACCCTTCCACCAATTCACTCTCTCATTATCTGTTCTTCTCTCTCTAGCCGCTGGCAAACATGCCCACGGTATATACGTATAAATTACCTGGAGGTAAAATCCATCTGCTTTTATCATATGTGTATATACGTATATACATAATCATATGGATCCTATTTGTACATTACGTCGACACGGCAGTCAGTTTTAGCTATTGGAAATGTGCTGTAATAATGTATTATCCTGATTTATAGGGATACCGATCAGGATCCTTAATTAATTAGATTAACCGATTGGTACGGCGATAAAATTTATTTTGATTATACAAAATTTCGAGATTAACTTCTGTTGGATGATAAAAGGCGGAATTTTGTGTCCGCTTTGGATTTTCGTGATGCACTGTAATTTATTGAATATAATTGGCGATGAGAATAATGATAATTTTTCAATATAAATATTTATAATTTGTACATTTTGATAATATGATTATGATTATTTTTTACGGTTATCGTAGTATATAAAAGTATATAGGCTTGTCGGCAACTTCAATTCTTTATTCGATATAATCATTTTCAATGCGAGGACACGTGTTATCGGTACTTTTTGGAATATCGTGATAATATTTTTGACATTGGTCAATCGCAATCAGACAATACGTATGAAAAATGTATGTAAGTCAGCGAATTGTACGAATAAGGTCAAAGGGCATAGAGAAAATTTTTGAAAAAAAGAATTGTAACATTTTTATTGAGATATCAACGTCTTAGGGCAACCCCGTAGAGTTCTGCGAGAAATTCGCGAAGCTTGATTAATCTTTGGCTATCGTAGTTTTGTAAAATCTCTTGCTCGCGATTCACTCGTCTTTGGCGGACTTCCGGTGTCCAAATGCGGGGCCATCTTGTTTCTATTTGTCTTTGACTGCCCAGCCATAATTTGTCGACTAATTGCAAACAGCGTGGCAATTCTATATCTAAAGAATCTTCAGCCATGATCGGTACCACCTTGTCGATTAAATCGGCACGGTTGTACAAGTAGACTAGCGACACCAAGCGGGAACAAAATTCATCTTGCACAAAATCGTCGGTAAGGTAGAAAATTAACTTAGTGGTGCGACTAGCGAAATTTTCGAAACTTTCAAAAAAATCGGCACCGATCGATACACTGTCGTTATAAAGAATACCGATGAGATTTGAATTTTTATATAGTCTCTGTAAACTTTGACGAGCAGCCTCCTTATCGGTTTCCGTCGAAATTATCAAAAAATCGGAATTTTCATTTCCAACCACAAGCGGTAATTCGTTATCCAAACGCTTGACAATGTTGGTTAATGATAATTCTAATTTATTTTCAGACACGTTGATTCCCATAGTTTTTAGGATCGTTATCGAAGTTTCCAAAATGTTATCACTATCCGTAGATAACGATACAATTTCACTTAACGATTCTCGATTATGCACAGTCAATGCCTCTGCATTTGTATTTTCAAAAATTGGTTCAACGTTGTAGGATCCTTTTTCTTTAAAAAAAAAATCACAAAATCCTCTCTTAACTTCGAAAATCCACCCATAAAAAAAACCGCAATTCATATTAACAAACAATGTTAATCAAAAATCCATTTAACTGATAACACAAAACTAGATCAACAATTGTTCTAAAAAAATCTACTCAGAATCGGTCACAACATTAGTAACAGGTCCGTTATGAACATTAACAATTAAATTAATTTGTGGTCCAACATGAACATCCGAAGATCCCTCAACGTTCACATACTGCTGCGTCTGTTCTTCACTCAGTGTCAATTCCCGTCTCGAATCTTCATCAGCACTGATACCCAAGCCACTGATCAAAGATTCCACACCAGACACAATGCCCTTAACCGGTGTAACCGGTTCCGAACAGTTTGGTAGTATCCCTCTAGCAGTGGCGCCACCAGTAAACAATTCACCTTTATCCCGAGAACCGCGACCAGAGATCATGGACGCCACGCTATCATTAAAGTTCAAAGAGGTCAACCTGTCATTCTGAAATAACAAATCAAAAGATTCATCGCTCAAAAGACGTTTACAAAAATTTTCACGTTCCTCAAGATAATTCAAAGCTCTCAAAATTTTAGTGCCCTTCACTTCCGCCGTATAGGTATTTCTTATTCTTTGAACGACAGCACGTGGCTCTGACAAATTCAATCCAGCCACCCCGATCAGCGGCAGAGGTATCCTAGGCGGAGGGCGTCCCGACGCTTCAACAAAGACGGGCACGCACTTATCACGCTCCTGTGAAATTCGCGTGAGCAAACTTTGAAAAACTGCGGCGCTCTGTAATCTACGACAGAATCTATCGGCCGTGAAGTCTTCAGTGATAAGGAACATAATCTTCGTACTGGAGCTAATGAGGACGTCGTATTCTTGAAATATGTCACCGCCTAAGCCACTTCCGGCCACGCGACCACATAAACCTTGATCACGTAGGACTTGGACGAGTCTCTGAGCGAGATCGAAATCGTTATCACTGGCGATAACGCAAAAGTCAAAAAATTCTATTGGGGGATAATGACTGTTCAATATACCGATGACACGTTCCCTTTTTAGGTTAGGTAAACGATCCACTTCGTTAAGCGCCGAACAATGCTCTCTCTGATACAATTGTAATTCTTGTTGAAGTTTGTTCACTTTTTTGTTCTCGTACAGCTCCACTTCGTTACAGAACACAAAGGTACTTTGCTCCGCTTCGTTTTCACTGTCGTTTCCATCGCACCGTTCCACTGTTGGTTCCCTGGTAAAAATTTTCTCCTTTTTTGTACTACAATTTTTTTCCTCTTCAACTTCTGTCTGATCCGCCGCCAATTCAGTCACTGATGAGATGAACTCTGGAACTTTAGGTCTGGTCCATCTTTTCTTCAGTCTGCACGGCTTCCACAGCTTCTTCAGGCCCTCGAACATTACTTGACTAATTATGTTTTCAGTCTGTGTGGCACGAGAGACGCATCACGAGCGTCACGAGCGACTGAAGAAGATAAGCATATTTCCCACTTTCTTGGGAATCCCCGTTTCACATATAAAACGTTACGTCACTTCGATTAGTCAATGTACACATATATATATTCACTCTCAGACATACGCGTATCAGACAGCTGTAGCCTCAGCAGAAATCATAATAAAAAAAGAAAACATAACCGTTTCTTATTATCTGAATAAAAATACATCCGTGACTATGGTTATCTTATCCTTGAAATATGCTACAGTCAAGTGAAAAAAATGCCTGGATGATTTAATTCAAATAATTATGGTTCTCGTTGAACACCGTTATAAATTTGGCAAAGGTCAAAGTTCATTGACTCCAAGTTTCGATATCTCTTGGAAACATCATTTTTTTGTTTGATCAATTTTTAAAATATTTTTATACAATTTTAATAATTACACCTGGTCCTTACTGTGTTGAATTTTATTCTGAATGAACGTTTCACTGTATGCATCGTATAGAGCAAAATTTTCTGTATACTAGGTTAAATAGTTAACACGTATAATTATTATCAAGAAAAAATTCTAATATCAAAGTAAATACAATCTTACCATAGAAATGCCTTTTTTTTATTTCTTCATTTTTCTCAAGAACTCACGTAAGCGGAACGGATCCAATCCCTGAAGTGACTAATGTAAGTGAAGCCTGTGTAGGAATTATAATCACAGCTGTTATCCTTGACTGGACTAACACTGACTATACCACGTAGATACCATATTCCTTGCATCTCGAAACATAGTCCTCCCCCACTGTCACCCTCGCAGAGACTGGAACCTGTGGGGAAAAAAAATATATAAAATTCCAAAATTTATCTGACATCAATTTCACTCCTTATATACGTACCATTCAAATATCCCGCGCAAAATTTGTCAGAGGTTATGAAAGGACGAAAATCATTTGGCACCGTCGACAGACACTCGTGGAACGGTATAAATGGTAAATTAATTTCCTGCAAATCCTCGCTGGGTAAACCACTTCCCGTTTTGCCCCAACCAACAGCCTGTTTGGTATATTGAAATAATTGATAAGATATCAGCGTAATTAGATAAATAATCAAAAAATTTTTCCTCCAATGACCTATTGAATTACGCACTTTGCCACTTTGCCCAACTTGCAATTGTTCTCGCTCGTATTTATTGTCCCAGTCTAAACAAATCGGTCTGACTAACGCTGTTAATACAAAGGGTGTCGATAATTTAAGTATGGAAATGTCCAAGGCAAAATTTCCACGTGCTCCCATGTATCGACTGGGTAACTCGATTTTTTCGATATTCGATTTCTGCACGTAATTCTCAACAGCTGCCCAGCTGCGATTTTGTTTACCAGCTGCAACTGCATAATTCGATGCGTCCTTAGACACAGCGTTACCTTCGTCGTAGAAGCAATGAGCGGCTAAAATGAGAAATTTTTGTAAATCAAAAAAAAATTTGTTTGCTGTCGACTCACCGGAAATAACAAGATTGTTGCTAATTAGTGTCCCGGCGCAAATTTGTTCGTAATTGCCGTTGTGTGCTTTTTCATAGATACCAACGTGCCAAGGGAAGACGCCAACTTTGGCAGTGAATCCATTGACTATCAAGGTGTTACCATGGGCTACAGCAGTTCCGCATTCTGTATGAGAATTAAAAAGTTTTTCATATTTTTTGGAATTTCATATTTTTTTTAATCGTCTCATTTTTTTTAATTATCTCTACGTCTCTTACCTGGAAGACAACGGAATAAAGGACGATCCCAAATTCCGTCTTTTAAACACGTCAATTCTCTGTACGCAGGATCCTCGTACAAAGAAATTTTGTAAGAACTCCTACAAGCCAGTGTTGCTTTTGTATCTGGTAGAATTGCACCTTCGCAAGGTACAATGCTTCCTTGATATGTACAGGTTATGTCAACACTAGTACTTTTGAGTGGGGGACAAGTTTCTAGATAGAAAGAAAGTAAGTGAAATTGTTTAAAAAATCAGGAAACAAGAATGGACAATGTTCCTGAGGTTGTTGAGTTGTTCGGAACAATGTTTTTGGATGATCAGGTATATACAAAAATACTTACTCAAACATACCGGTGGCTTGTACCATTCTTGATTTAGACAAAAGGATATGGTATTGCCTTGTAACGTGTAGCCACTGTCACACGTGAATGTAAGAATACTATTTTTGGGTACTTTGTCACCTGGTACTTTGCTACAAGGATTTGTACAACCACCAAGCTCATAACTTCCGCCTTCCGGCACTTCCGGAAGTGTGCAACCCGTTACGGTTGCGGACGCTTCTTCGGCAGGAGCGCTAGCGGGGATAGATAGATATATATAGGTATGGATGGTACAGCAATTTTTTGCTATTTTTGTAATTTAGGAAAGAATTGAGAACTCACGTGGAAGTTGCTATTTCGGTACAATTAAATTCGTCGCTACCATCTTGGCAGTTTCGTACGTTGTCGCATTTGACGAGGCTTGGGAAGCATTCACCACTTCCGCAAGTGAAATCGCTTTCTCTGGTGTTTGTGATAGAATATTGGGTTAGCGTGATTTTTAGGTGATTTTATTCAAGGAACTTACTCGCATTTGTTCCGATTGGGAATAATTGGGGATGATCCAGGAGGGTTGGTAAGTTGTTCGTTGTTTTGTCCAGATGGAACTTCATGACCAGGTGGTTTGGGTGGATCCTGATCTGGTTGAGACTGACCTGGAAATCCGCCATGACTAGGAGAACCAGGAGGATCACCGTGACCTCCAAATCCTGGTCCTCCTGGACCTGGACCTGGTGAACTGTTATGATTTGTTGGTTCATTTGGATGGCCTGGATGTCCTTTTTCTCCCGGTGGGTCTCTACCACCCGGAGGTCCACCGGCTGGAGGTCCACCACCTTCATGGCCACCACCTGGATGACCACCACCTTGATTGCCACTGCCTGGAGGTCTACCACCTTCATGGCCACCACCTGGATGACCACCACCTTGATGGCCACCATCTGGAGGTCCACCACCTTCATGGCCACCACCTGGATGACCACCACCTTGATGGCCACCGCCCGGAGGTCCACCACCTTGATGGCCACCACCTGGATGACCAGCACCAAATTTACCATCTGGAGAACCAAATTCAGATCCGACAATTTGTCCTATCTCGGGTCCTCCAGGTCGTCCAAAACCATTTCCAAGTGGCCCATGTCCAGGACCACCAGGTCTTCCGAAACCACCTCCAGGTGGTCCACGTCCAGGACTACCAGGTCCTCCGAAACCACCTCCAGGAGGTCCTCTTCCATGACCACCAGGTGGTCCCTGACGTTTCCCACGCACATACGGATCATCTGTTGCTAAAATTCCACCTAGAAATTTTTGAAAAAATTCAGTATAAAATTTACACTGTTTCTAAACTCTTTCCAATAATCTAATTCCAACTACACTCTCCATTGCTTCTCGACCTATTACACTCTCCGTTAAAATTTTTTTCAATGCGCAAGAATATTTTAACACGTGGAATTTTCATTAGACTGACTGAGTCCTTGAACATTGTAAAGAGCGTCAAATCTATGATTTCCACAGAGTTCACGGACCACTCAGTTTACTCAATACATACCATCTTCATCGGTACAGTCGGATTCCAAAACAAATACATTAAAACAAAAAACCGTTACGTCCCCACTCTGGTCCACAGATCTCTAACGATCAAGGTCCAAAAAAAATGTATTTACCAAATAAAAACTCCAGCGATACATAAATTTTTCAAAAATCCAAACCCATTATTACCCATACAAGTCACTACCAAAAAATGAAAATTTCCAAAATTCTAATTACCCAATTTGAATCACAAATTCCAATTAAACGAATTTAATTTACCCGTAAAATAAAAAACACCCTGTCATTCAAACAGTAAAAAAATCACCAATAAATCATAATTAAAATGTCAAAAAACCTATTTCCACCTTCAAAATTTCTCTGATCCAAAATTCTTATCCATAACCATATTTAATATAATAGATTTACTCATTATATTAAATCATTATATCATTACTCACATGGTAGCCACAAAGTCAAAATTAATACACTTAAATACACTACAGCATCTTTCATGGTTCTCCAACTAAGAATCTCTGCTCATCACGGTCACTCACGATTCCACAATCTACACTAACGACTATCCAGCATCAAGTACGTAGTAGCTTCGCAATCAAACCGTCCAGTAGTACCTTTGGATGCCCCACGCAGGTATCACTGATTGTGCCATTGGTAATCATTGACATCGTCACCTGGTCACCAGTTCCGAAATATAGTAAATTGCATAACGTCCTATTTTATAAAAAATATATACAATATATGCTTATCAATGCAGTTCAACATACAAAATAGATCAAAAAATAATTAGTTAACCAACTCATATCCGCGAATCATGATCTTCGGTAGTTAAAAAATTTCTTGAAATAATTAAGATACATAACAAATTTTTATTTAAATGGAATTTTTAATAGATACGTCAATCTTGATATTTCACGTGTACAACAGAAAAAATTAATGGATTTTAATTTTACTAACCAATTTTATTATGGTACTGAGTCTATTATCGGTGATTGTTGCTTTGTTGCGTAACTGTTCTTAGCTCTGTGTATAATTTTTTTTAATGATGACGTAACTGATTCGGTATTCAGTTTGTTTTCAATGATTATGCATTTGCTTTTTATTGTTGTTGGACATTTTTTAGTCCCTTTTGAAGTAGTGATACTGTTTTTTGTATTTTGTTTTTATTTATTTGACAGCTGATCGATGACAGTACCACGTGGTAATTTTGAGTAGATTCTTCGTATGTATTTTTATTTATGTACTAAACGACGGTTAAAGGCATTTTACTAACGTTATTCACAAATTTGTGCAAGAAGATGGACGTTACGCTTCAGAAACATAGTTGTAAACATATATATAGAGTACCGGACGGTTTGCAAGAATTGTGTAGTGACATCGTGCGCGAGGTTATGGAGAGAGAAAAAAAATTGGAAATTTTGAACGAAAAATTATTTTGAAATAAATTTCGTTCATTTTTTTTTAGGTACTTCGCACACAACCAGAGGATATATATTGTTTCGTGGCAGATTACGTGGACGCACTTTTAATCACGAGAGAAAATGCCAAAGGTGAAATAATATTTTTTGGAATATTCAAAAAATTTTATATCTCTTAAGCAATTCATTTTTATTTCCAATAATCGCCCAGTCGCTGTAAAGGTAGTAAACAACGTTGTATTAGGAAGCGAATCGATCGTCGCCATTTTACAAAGTACAGGCTTGAAATTAGATGGGATCGCCTTGGCTTCCAAAAGAATTCAGGTTAGACGCGAAAGAAGGAGGGAAAAAGGAAAACAGCGATAATTAAAAATTGATTGATTTTCATAATGAATATAAAAAATGTTATTCCCAGAAAGCTTTTCAAGTATACTTGGAATTAATGGAGACCCCTAACGCACAGACACGTAAAGGTATTTATGGTTAAAAAAAAAAGTAGCAGACATTAATATTTTCAAATCCAAATTTTTTCGACAGAAACAATTTTCGAGGAACAAAGTCGGCTATCGATTAGCAATATTTTGGAATCTACTGGGACGTCTCGAGAACAGGCAGTCGAAGCAGCCACAAGGATACAGGTCGCCTTTTTTTAAAAATAATTTTGGTAATATTATAATTTAATAAAATGACGTCACGACAGGCAGCTTTTCGCGGCCATTACGAAAGACTTCGTATGGGTGAATTACGCGGGGAAATTCAATGGCAACGTGCTGCCAGTAATACTTTGGAAATTTTGAGAAAGGCTGGGGTCTCCAAAGAAGAAGCTACCAACGCAGCCATTTTGATTCAGTCAACCTATCGCGGGTATTATACCAGGCGAAATATGAAAATGAAATTGGGTAAGTGATTTTGAGTAAATCAAAATTGATTATTATTTTGAGCCTATCTTTTTATAACGCCTGTAGACGAGAGGTACGAGGAAAATCGTAGAAATAAAAAAAATAAAAGTTCCGAAGAATTCGGGGAAACTATTCAAACTGTTACTTGGATCAATATGATGTATGAAAATTCAGGTGTCACCGTGGATAAAGCCAATCAGGCTGCTACCGTTATTCAGGTATGATATAATTTTAATTTTTGAATAATTATATTTAATTATTTTTATTCTTTTTAGGCTTTTTTTAGAGGATATCGCGTTAGGCGGGATAGTAAGATTAGCAAAAATTCGGCGACGTCAGACTCAAACATGGTTAATGACATTTTGGATAACATACGACAAAGAGTATTCGACAGTGTCATGTCACGTGACAATATACCCAACAAATTTGGGAGTCACGAAGAAGTCAAAGACATCGCCGACAAGATTCAAAATGACATTAAGGAGCGATTCAGGTAGCTGATAAAAATCATTAAACAATTTTAATTCCAAAACGAAAACATTACAAATAAATAACATCTCTTTACAGCAAAGAATCGATAAGTAAAGTTCAAAATAAAAAAAAATCAATAATGATCGTGGAAAATTAAAAAAAAATATTGATCTCAAAAAAAAAAGGAAAAATTCAAACTCTGCCATACTGTTCTCAAAATAAATATGCACCACGTTGCGATAAGCCTTGTAAAGAGAATTTGGTAAAAAACAAAAAATTGTAAAATGAAAATAGAAATCATCAAAACGTATGCCTCCACATTCCATTCGCTCTGGAACGAGGATTTCTCGAAATCATCTTTCGAAAATCGTTTGAAATATTTTGAAAATTTTTTCTACAGCCACCTGACTTTTTATTTCCATAACAAGTCATCTTGTTATTATCTCGTAATGATCTCATCCTGCCCTCGCTGATCTCCCCGCAATTCCTTCTATCCTGATCTTTGATTTTCGCACAGTCACGAAATTTTTCCACGAGTATCGTTACGGAATCCTTATGGTCGATGGGTACCACTTCATCCTCCTGGACCGGAAGTGTCGTAGATATCAAAGGCGAATCCCGGGGATACTTTTTAGCGCGTTGCACGTATCGGGAACATCCTTTGGAAAAATTCTTTCCGTAGACCCTCCCGAGCTGCTGAGCTTTCACGAAGGACGGTCTAAGGCAACTCTCTTGTCTGGATGTAATTTCAGAAGATTGCTCGAAGCAACTGCAGCCACCTGACGCGACGCCATTTCGTGAAATTGTCTTTATGGATAATCCTGGATGATTTCGATTTTCCCAATCGTAAAATCCACCTGGAAAGTCATCCTGATCCTGTCGCAGGGTCTCGTACGAGGTCAGAAGATCATATTGAGTTTCTGGATCATTTTTCAAGTTTCTAGTTCGATCCGAAAGAATGGACGGTGCTGCCATCTCGCGGCCGCAGGATCTCTTATCGTAACTCTTAGTCCCGACTGGTGACTTTGATCTACGAAATCAACGGTACAATTTTAAGCTGATTTCTTTGTATTTTCAAAATTGGCTTTTACTTGTAAATCCATGACGGTTTTTTGTCACTGTGCATTTTCCCAAAATATTTTCTTCTATCGGTATCGAAATTCAGTTTTACGTAATCTGGGTAACTATTATTTTTCATTTCTATACTGTTCCTCACGTCGCCGCCACTTTTTTCGTTTTTCAATTTTTCTACATCAATTTCCTTGGCTTCGTCTTTATGGGGTTTACAGTGACATTGGCAGCAGCTACAGGACGATTCGGGTCTCCTCTTTATATCCTTTTTTAGGAATCTGTCTGGTGTCTTGGGATGATCGTTTATCCATATATTAGGCAAATACAAATTATTCGATTTAACATTTCGAATTTGTTTATTCGATGAAAATCCTGATTTGAAACTTCTAGGACTTGTCGCCTGCAAGAAAATTTTATTATTTCGATATTCTCTAGCTTGTGCGGTTAACTAAAGCATACCTTTGGCTCCTTATGATAATATCTTGAACGCGACCGAAATTCCAGATTTTTTGGAAATTTACGACGAGCACGTCGAAAGGCTATGGATGCTGCTACCAGTTGATGAGATGAACTGGGACACGTATTTGACATTTTTGATTAAGTGAATCCGATATATCACTGGTATATATATTTAAAAAAAAATAAAATTCACAAAATCCTTTATCCAAACATAATATTTTGGTTAACTCTATTACGTATGACGTTTTATTACAATATGAGAAATTATGTGCGAAACTTTCCTTTGTTTCTTATTTTCAAATTTATACAATCTTATGACTATTGTATGAGTTTCAGGCATTTCAGGTCGTAATATATATGGATACTGGATATTGCGAAGTACTGTTGACGCTTGTTGTTCTCAAGTTTTAATAGACGAGACGGAAGTCTAGACGGTCGGAATTGCAAACGAACGTTGGAGCGGATTTTACATTATTTAAAAAGTGACTTAATGTAATTTTCAAAGTGTATAAATATTTTGAAAACTTGTCAAAAATATTTTTCTTCGCGTATATTACGACTGCTTCGACAATCGTTCAGCACTGAAAATTTGTCTGATAGAAAATTTACAAAAAATTTTATACTCGTTCCACGAGCTTTTAAAAATCCATTAACCGTTAACGGCTTTAGACAAAAATCGAAACAATGAAACGCTCGTAAATTCCAGAAAAAATAATAAACTCCCTTAGGTCAAGTTAGGCTAGTAGAAAAAACCATGCAATACAAACGAGTATTCGACTATCGTTAACGCCTACGTGAATGGTACTAATTAGCAGCCGATGTAATTGGAATGAAATTAGCGAGAGATTTAATGATGTTTAGCCAATGAAATTCTTACCCGTTGAAAATGAACTTAGTCTCAGGGATTAAGGTTGAAGATCAACTTGTATTTGAAAAATGCAGTGGTACCGTTCAATTTTGTCAATTATCGTTATACTAATTTTCCAAAATTTTGTCAATTCCGAAGAGTGCCAATACGCGGAATGTATAGCGGAAGGTAAATTCGAGTATTTTTAGTTCATAAAAAAAAACATTTTTAATTACAAAACAAGGATCTATCTAAAATTTTTTATTTTTTAACAGCAAATCGTATAAAAAGTATCATAGACGAAAGTCTCAATCCCTGTGACGATTTTATGGAATTTTCATGCGGACGATTGAATAGTTATTATTCTCAAAATTCTTATAAATATCCGCGAGCCAGAAGCAGTGTTCTTGTTCAACATTATGAAACGCTTGAAAGTAAAATAATAGAGGAATTAGATGAGCCAGTGCGTCCCGATGAGCATCGAGGTATTAGTCTGGCAAAATTATATTGGCAAAGTTGTAAAATCAGTAAGTATCTTTTTGTACCTTAATTATTTTTTCATTATTTAATAAGGACATCGCGTAATTTTTATAAAACAGCAAAACCCGCGGAAGCAGCTCACGGATTGGAATTGGTCTTCAATCGATTAGGCAAATGGCCAATGGCGACTCCCGATTGGGACTTGGATTTTTCTTGGATAAATTTTTCGATAAGTGCCAGAAAATTGGGATTTATGCCAAAAATGTTTATAGACGTTGGTTTAAATTTGGATGACGTTGACAAACCGTGGAGCATCAATGACACGCTTACGTTTAGGGTATTTTGAATTGAAAGTCAAAATTCGTGAAATCCAAAAACCGGTGTCCTCTTCGTTAAATATTTAATTCCAATTTTATTTCCACGTCAGGTGGAACGTGCGAAATTTCATCCACTCGTAGGACCTAAAACTCCAACTGGTATGAACTCTGACAATTTTTATTCGACAATTTTGAAACTTATGATGGGAAATCGTTCAAACACTTTCAATATGGATGATATGGTAAAAGACTTGGCGGGAGTTCATGACTTCCGTATGGACATTTTTGATGTAATTATTTTTTTAATAATCAACATTTAACGTAAACCAATTGTCTTACATTATATACTATAACTCACTTGAAAATTGCGCAGATGAATCATGGGCAAAAAACACCAATTCTTGAGATGAAACAAGTATCAATCGCTGAATTACAAAAGACTTATCCTTACGTCAACTGGATGGAGTATCTGAGGGCCATGCTACCACGTAAACAAGCCAATTATTTGTCTGACAGAAATTGCGTATTAATCGAACCGTGCTTCTTGTCGAACATCGATGAGCTATTAAAAAAAACAGATAAAAGGTTAAATATTTTGAAAATTAGATACTCGCGTAAACGGTGGATTAAAATTTTCACATTTTTTTTTAAACAGAGTACTAGCAAATCATGGCTTTCTGGTTCTTCTTGACGAAATGACCCTGTATAACAGGCCACTCGTTAACTTGATATTGGCCAAAGATACCGAAGAGATTGAAGACATCTGTTACAAATCGACTAAGCTCACGTAAGAATTTTCAAATTAATTGGTAGAGTAAAACGACAAGAAAAATGATGGAAAACTTGTTAAAAAAAATATATTATTTTTTTTTTCATAGTTTTTCACGAGCACTCGATATGATTGTAGCCAAATTTGCTGGGCCAGTTACCAAAGCAAAAGTCACGGAATTACAAACTCGTATTGCGCACGAGGCGCATCAAATATTCCATAGAATACCATGGATGGATCATTTGACACAGTGAGTATTGTCGAACAAGAACAAAAACAAAAAAATATGTATATTCAATAACGCGCACAAGATCCCATATACAATACTATAGTAAAAACTATAACAGTACTACAATTCAAAATAATTGATTGCATGACTCATTTTTAACGTAATTTTATGCTGTGATACAATTTTCTCTTTTTTTATTCACAGACTGCACGCAGCCAAAAAATCCGAGAGGACCACTTTCGTCAACGTCTATTCAGATGATATTTTTGATACTAATTATTTTGATCGTGTTAGTGCCATTGTTGTACTACAATAATTGTACGGTGTATCCATTGCATTGTTTGACATTCCAACAAAATTTACCATTGCTTCTTTCCTCTTAGCTCGACTTTACCAAGCCCAACGCCATATTGGTACTTTTCCGTGAACTTAATATTTTCCTGAGAGATCAGTATTTTCTACAAATCGGACGACCACGGGCCATGTATGCTTTGCGACGCATCGACAATCAGACAATGCAGGCGATGGTGAGGACGCCATTTGCTGCGAGTGACGTAGTCGTGAAACCAGAACGTATCACTAATGAAGTTTGTGAGTATAAATCAAAGTAAAAGTTGACGTTGACAATTAATTATTACTTATGATAATTTTTGTTATCCTTATCAGACATACCAGCTGGAGCTTTGGGTCCAGGGCGGTTCAGTACATTGCCTGAACTTGATTTTATGAATTACGCTGTCATCGGTTTGCAAATTGCACTTTCAATGGGGCTTCAGATTTACGAGAAGGGATCGTTCATCGATAGTAATTTACAATGGCGAGAAAAATCCTGGTGGACTCAGACGACACAGAGACACTGGTGCTCTCTTAAAGCCTGTCGTGAAATTGCTCAACTGAAGGTATGTGTAAAAGTTGATTGATAAGTTGGTTTTTGTATGAAGACTTCAAAATAATTTTGTCATTTTTTTCATAGCCACTTGACTCACTCGACATCACTTTTGGGTACATTGGAGCTGCTGAAATAGCTTACAAGTCATTTTTCTACTGGAAACAACAAAAAATGTGCAACGTTACTCTACCAGGTAAGTCGGTGCGGTCCCTTCTGGTGTTTAATTTTCGTTAAATTTCGTTTTTCTAACGACAGGCTTGAAATACACAACCAGACAGTTGTTCTGGATAGCAGCAGCTACCGCAAATTGTGATCCTGCCATGAAACCACGATACAACTGGATGGTGGCGAACAATTGCAATTTTGGTGTTGATTTTGGTTGTCCGGTAGGTTCCAGAATGAATTTAATGAATAAATGTAAAATGTGGATACCCTAGAAATCATATTAATGACATTATCATAAGTCAATAAATAAATTCTCACGTTTTAACACACCGTTCGTACACAAGTATTCTAATTGTTATCAACCCTTAACAAATGACTAGTTTTTCAAAGTAAAGAAAATAAAAACGAGGACAAAAACCGAAAACCGACTCGCTAAGAAAATTTTTATTTATTCTGTACATAAATCACACGCTCTTTTCTCGAACCCCCTCGACACTGTTGATTCGCAAGCAAAAACAGATCATCCGATTCGCCAGCGATCGTCGCGTTGTGAAACTTACATCATTTATACCTTACAATAAATACAGTTTAATAATATAGTGTACAAAGTTCTAGAGAATCAATCATGCGTTCTGTCAATTTCAACTTTTCCTCAGATCTAAGCTCAGCCAAAAAATGTGTGAATAGAGAAAAATAGCTGACTGTTCGCTCGCAATTTCCTTTTTAATAAAAGACAATTCACACGTAACACACCTACCAGTTATGATCCAACTGCAGGATCAGTCTGTATTCTGATTAATGCTGAGCCAATAGTAAAACGACGTCTTTACGAAGAGGTACCAACGTTTCTTATCAACGCCAATTATTTCCAAAATTAATTCATCCACGGTGGGCAAGAAGTGGGCGGCTGACACGCTTGAGAAATAGGAACTTGATAGTGCTGCATATTTTGCTGAGGATGCTGGGCCCTCTGTTGTTGATGATATGGCGGAGGTGGCGGAGGTGGATTACATATCGATTGCATCAGAGGCATCGAATTATAAGGAGGTGGTTTCATGCTGTATGGTGGCATCTGATTGTATTCGACATTCATATGCGACTCCATCATGGGACTTTGAATTCCTACAGGAGACTGATTACCCTCGTTTTGAACTGAAATGAAAAAGACACATTTTTTTAAGGAATTTATTTCATTTTTTATTATAAATTTTTACCCACTTACCCCTCATGGGACGAATTTGTGGTGGAGGAACATTCGTAGGTGGTGGCGCTGGGTAGAGAATGTGATGATCCTCTCTAGGAGGTGGCGGTGGGGGTGGTGGTGGCCTGCCCCAAGGGACTCTAGGATGATGCGCTTGCCATGGTGCCTGAGGTGGCGGTGGCGGAGGTCCTGTAGGATCTCCTCCCAAATTCTGTTCGTTTCCTGTAATAACGATTTATCCTTGTTAACGTCAAGAAAGACTCGATCGGCCTGATATGAAGATGATTCATCCAGTTTTTTGTCTCTGAAATTTAAATTTATGTACCTGGATTCTGACCAGCCATCTTTGGATCCATGCTACGCTTGTCACCTGAATAAATAAACATTTACTATATGAAGGTACTGCAAACTCCACTATGTGACAGATAATTAAAACTTGTGATAACAGCAATGTTGCTTAAAAGATGAATATCTTCTCAGATATTCTAGCCATCGAGATTTACTGCACAGTTGTGTCTGGGTATTAGCAGCAATTGTTTTCCTGAAATAAGTTTGTAGAATGCAAAAAATATTGTGATTGATATTGATCGATAAACCACAGCACTGAAGTTTTTATAGTACTCATCGAATCTGAAAGTAAATCAAAAGTACAATTCATATTAATTGTAGAAGAAAAGCAACAATTATTTTAAACTCCATTCCAGCTCCAAGTGGACTTAATAAATACAATTCAACTGTCATCTGTAAATGCTGCACACTGATAAGTCAATTAAATGTACAATACAGACAATGCAATTACATAACTCCTGATGACTCCCACACATGGAAATAAATGCACACGTGATTGCAGACCTGAACAAAAATCGTAGAAGTAACATCAGCAAATATCAAAATTCCATGTAATCTGCAAAATACAATGAATTAATCCACAAATAATATGCAATAATTATATAATCAAAGTCAGCTAGTTTATCCATCCCTGGTGTCCCTACAAATTCAGCTGTTTTAAACTGTAAATATAAGAGAAAAACTATGCTTGAACAGAGCAGCACGTAAAACAAATTAAACAACAATACAGCAACTCCAAAGTCATACCTGATCCATCGAACAACCTGTAATTACACAATCTCATACGACACAAGTCTTAGTGTAAGAAAAAGATGTAAAACGACTTAAATTACCATATATACTACAGTCTAAGAGTATCGAGAAACGATGCCAGGTACCGATCACTCAATAAAACTAGATAAATATAAATTTGCAAACCTCTCTTTAAATTGAAATGGTTTTGCACACTTTATTTTTCTCTTTTTGTCAAAACACACCATCGTACCAACAGGCTATATGAATATTTTTGCAAAACCATTCCTAAAGGACAAAAAGAATTTTCTAATAAAATCTGCAAGGCATCCAGCACTCTTCCGCCTGTAATACTCTTAGCTACAGACCTGGATGTGGAGGTGGCATTAGCATCTTGTTTCGATCGCCATGATGTGGACCCACACCCGCTGGTGGTGGACCATGTAAGATCTGCTGATGTCGGTCACCTTCTCTGCTTGAACAATATCAATTGCATTGATTAAGAGCATAAAGTATATCGTGCAGGACGCGTGGTAGAATAGCGTTAAAAAATGACCCACAGACCCTCGGACAATTCTGAAATAATAAAGTCAAGCCTTGGCTTCGACCAGTTGGCCATTAATGATAAGAGGTTTCTCAAGGTTTCTATATACGTATATACTGGTGTGACGCGTTTATATAGCAAACGACTTTGATAAGCGCAAGAGTGACTCCACGCTGGCTTCTTTACTGCTCTCCTCTTATCTTATTCTGTTTTTATTTTTTATCCTCTTCACCCTTTCTTAGAAAAACAATTGAGCCACCTCGTTTATTGTACCGTCAACAGACTATAGATCATAAAACCCGACTGATTGTGAGTCAACTGAGTTTATTTTTTTATGATTCTAACGTGAAAATTATTGATATTTATTCTTACGTATGTTTTCCGTGTAAAACTCATTACGGTAGAGCAAAAACGATAATTGTGAATAATTTGTAAATTAACAGAATTTGTCACTTCGTTTGGTTTGCTGTTATTATTTTGCAACGTTAGGACGTAATGAGTTTTACACGACTCGTGCCAGCGATTCAAATTGTTACTGTAAACTAACTTAAAAGCCTTCTCTTTTATCTTTCGCTCTTTTTGTTTCTTTAAGAATCTTTAATGTCACTGGATTCCGTAACACCGTTCGCCCATAAGATCGTACGACGCGATTTTAGGGACGTACATTTTTCTGGAAAAAAATCGTTAACGTTTAATGATAATTGGTTGGCAATTTTATCTATAATCACAAGTCCTCGAATCCGATTTGGGAATATTCTTGTGTCGCCTAGTAAAATTCATAGCGATTGTAATACAAAGCGCGTATAGGATCACTGCCACGATCACAAATTATACAATAATTTCAGTACTGCAAATACAATAATTAATTATGATTTTGTTCCACTTACCCAGAACCATGCCGCTGTGCGTGTGGTGGTCCACATTGATATGGTGGTAGTTCCTGAAAAAATAATTTTGTGAAGATCACAAAAGTAATTCCAGGTGTTGACTAGAATTCTTGAAATACTTCTTCAAAAATAATACTGTACAAAATAATTGAAATTTTGAAATTAATTATATCTACCTGCGCCCCATCGACATCAGAAAATCGCCTCTTGACACCGTGACACTTTTGATGTTCAGGCGAATCCGGTTTTTGTTCAAACGACTGCAGCTGCGGCTGCTGAAGAGTATAATGCACCTGCGCTTGCATCTGACCATTTTGATATTGTATCTGTTGCGTGTGATATTGTATTTGAGCCTGGACCTGAGGCGGAGGTACGTTATGTAAAGGCATACTCGATGGCGGCAGTTGCACCTGCAAATAATCACATGAAACAATGAAGATAAAATTGACTTCTATTGCACCTGATCAATAAATAAATTAATAAATACCTGTATCTGTCCCTGGGGTTGTCCCAATTGTTGATGCTGATGCGTCTGATAAAGCCAAGGGGCTGTCTGCGGGGGAGGTACTTGCGTGGGTGGCGGTACGCTGGTCAGAATATTCATAGAATTCTGAATTTGATTGACCGACGGCGGCGGCACCATTTGAGGTGGTGGTACCGGTTGTGGCGGAGGACCCTGATCAAGAGGAACTTCTTGTGGATGTTGCATTTCAACACCTGGAGGTGGTGGCGGCGGTGGAGGTGGAGGTGCCTGCTGATGATGCTGCGGCGACTGAGAACTTGGCACCAGGAAAGTTTGGTTTGTGGGAGGTGGAACTTGAAGATGAAATTGTGGCGGAGGTGGTGGAGGTGGCTGACCCTCATATTGTGGAGGCATCACGTGGGACATGACAGGGGGAGGTTCATGAGTTTGATGCATTTGGGATGGTACAATATGTTCTCCAGGTTGTAACACAAATTGGGTCTGGGCCTGAGAAACAGGTGCCTGAACTTGTTGATATTGTATTTGATAAGTTTGTGGTATTGGCGGGGGTGGTTGGTTGGGTGGGAAGTTTGGCGGTGGAAAATGAAGATGTAACAATGGCGGTGGTGGTTGTTGGGTCATGTTCAATGGTGCGGAAGGTGGTGGCTGTTGAAGATTCACGTTGACAGTTTCGATGACACCGTGGGAAGGTGTCGGCGGTCTTTGGATATTTGGCTGCGTGTAAACGTAAGAAACAGCGCCGCCGTTTACGGGTCCACTGCTACTTGAGATGAAACTTTGAGATGCTGGACTGTGTGGTGGGGGTTGGCTCATGACGTACATTTGTGTCATGGGCTGTGGCGATGCTTGAGAACCTGATGGAGGAACTTGAATTCCTTGGATTTGTAATGGCTGACCAGGATGAATCTGATACTGAACTTGGCTGACTGCTGGTGGTGGTCCAATTAATTGGACCTGCCCAACTGGTGGTGGTTGCATGAAAGTTTGTATCTCCTAGAGATAGAAATTCATGTATTGATTCTTCATTTTCCCTTGCTGAATGCTAGTTTTTGTTAGGATTGGATAAATGATACCTGAGTTTGACCTGAGGGAACTAGAGGTCCTGAATGTGCTGGAATGTGTACTCCTGGAGGTGGCACCGTTACACCTGCTCCCGGTGCACCAGCCACTGTCGCTGTGAGTATGGTTGCTGGTAATGTCACAACGCTACTCTGTGGATGCTGAATTATATCTGGAATGGCAGATACACTATCAGATTTTCAATACTACAATAATTTTGCAAAGTATTAATAGCGGTTGAAATTTGGTGTACCTTGATGTTGAATAGTAACAACATTCGGTTGTCCCAGTGTTCCAATATTCATTGTTTGAAATTGAGCTAAACAAGATCAGGAATGGATTTGATTTTATGAGTTTTCTTTTTACTTACGAAACCATGCATACTTGACAATTTTGTACCTTGTTGTATCTGCTGCATTTGCGGTTGTTCTATAACTTGTTGTGATTGAACAGGTGGTGGTTGTTGCTGTATATAAGATTGCAATTCAGATTGCATCGTTTGGATCAAATTAATTGCCAGTTGTTTAGCATTTTGCAACGCCTCTGGTTTCGGATGTCTATAACAATTACAACAATAATTGTTTCTGCTACGACTAACTGTTGCTAATATCATAACAAAGACAAATAATAAAAAAATCTTACTCTATATACAAATGAAGTGGATCTGGCGATTCAGTACCCAAAACTGGGTCAGTAAATTGTGAACCGCGACCCCGTAGGGTCACAGTCGCCCCAGTCTCACCCCTAATATACAGTAAGTTCGCACCACCAGCCCCAATAATACGTCCCCGCAAGTCAAAACCCTGAGGAGCATTTTCTATGCCTACACAAATTTTCTCCTAAAATTTAAAATAGCAGCACCAGATATTGAAATTCTTAATAAGAAACTAATATCTCTTATTAGAGTTACATACCACAGTAGGTACACCTGAATGTAAGCTCATAAGCGGTGGAGGAGCATTGGTAAATCTGCTGGGTCTATTCAGAGAGCTTTGATGTTCTGTTTTTATTATTTCATTGATCTTTTCGATAGCCACTGGTTTTGTGAAAATATATTGATATGAAGATGTCTTATTGTACTAACGATATAAATTACACTAACAAGAATTAATACATACAGTCAATATTATGTTTCGTATGACCCTGTATATATAAATACAATGGATGTTCGTTTGGACATCTTAATTTTTCTTGTTCTGTCATAAATCGTCCACGAGTGGAAACAGTAGCACCTGTACATAAGATTTTATTCAAATATTAAATAAAAAATATCATTATTGGGTATACAATTGGTTTCTTCATACCTGAAAAATTGTTGATCTCATCTTGTATGTATCCTTTTGTGAGCAGAGTTCTGGCACTGGGTGGTGTTTCATTTATTTCAAATTCTGTAGTATAGGTATCGGTATTCTTAAAACTACCATTCGAAGATGAAGTCTAGATGAATAAAAGATATATGAATTTCAAAAAGGAACCATCAAAATACAACATTGGAGGTACCTGCAAATTTACAAAAAGACTGTAATTGTTTTACCTTATTGTTAGGGTTGGAACCCTGCAACTTTCCTTTAGCCATTAGCATTAAATCGACTCTCTCAGTATTATGCGTGGTTTCTTTCATAACCACGGTATCATTTCTGGAATTGAGAGACAATCACACTAAGTGAGGTGGACACAGAATAATACATACGCAGTATCTGACAATCATACAATGACTACAAATATAATAATACATGATATGCTCCAAATTGTACAAAGTATTTATTCCTCCTATATATCAAGCAAGAAAGTATATCTATATTTGACACAAGCGGCAAGTCAAATATATGAATTAAAGCCTTTTCTCTGACATAAAAAAGTATTTATTATACAAGCAGGTATCAAGTAACGATAAAGCAAGAATAGCTGATAAGAATAAAAAGAAAATATCATGTTAATGAAAAATCTTACTGTACTTGAAATAACACATAATTATCTCTTATAACATTCTATAAACTTCCTGAAGGTTATGTTATGTATAATTTATAAAATGTATAAGCAGAATCAATGCCGAATAATAAATCATGCATTTTTATAAATAGTTCTGACTCAGTTCATTTTGTATATCCTACAATACTTAAAAAAACAGCACACAAGCAACAAAAAAGTAATAAATAACGTTAAGACAACTATTACATGCAACTCACCACTATACAGTCCGAGCTGGTTGCTTAACTTTTATAAAACAAATAATGTTCCACATATTTCTCTCACGCTTTAAACAAGTGGATAGTTTAAAAAATCATGAAAATCATTAATTCCAATATAAAAGATAAATTATGAACAAATAATTTAACACTGCCAGATTATTCTTTAACAATATTGTTTCAAACACTTTCTTCAAACACATCAGCCAATGTTATTCCCGTTAAACGTTTCATATTCACTCAAATTGCAATGCAAGCACAATTCTATTGTGTAATACTGCAAAAATCAGCACTAATTTGCATAGTGTGTAGTAATCAATTGGTGTCCAGAAATAGTGGCGGCCAATTCAGCGTGAAAGTTGTACGCAAGTTAATCAGCTGACTGTGCCTTTCGAAATGCGCTGCAGTCTTGAATCTATAATTATCAAATATTAATTATTTCTAACAAAAATATTAACGGTGAGCAACAAGAATGAGATTCCAAATTTGATCCTTACATTATTCAGAGATTATTGCAGCTGAAAGCCATTCACACAGCTGGGTATCGTTCCATTAAATTCTGATTTGACATTTTTGAAAGTAAGTCAATGGGACATTATAACAAATTTTACTTCATGTATAACGATAAGAATAAGCGTAAATTTCAACTTATTGATATTTCGTTAGGTATTTTGAATGGAATAATACATTTTTGGAAAAATAATCTCTTTAGCCATCTAACGCAATCTAACGGAATTAATCGAAACTAAAAGTCATAATTAACATTTTCTATTCTTTCGATGAAACTCCTGCAGAGGTCTCTTATTTTATATAAAAATTTCAGAATAACGGTGGAATTAAAATTTTTTTCCTCTGTCGGACATTTTCAAAACCACTCCATTCCAATTGATTCCTAATCATTTGCTTTTCACTGCAGTTGTTAGCGGTTATCGAAGATGCTTCAGTAAGTGTTTTTAATATTTGCGCATGACTTTCGTGCTATACACGTACAGTAAATGATAGCAAGATGCCACAAGGAAGACGACGTGCACCTTTTAGTGGAAAAGCCAAAAAGCAGCAAATGCAAGCGAAAAAACAGCGACAGAACCGGCTTCTTCTTGGTGCGTAATAATAGATTTGCTGGTTTTAATTAATGATGAAATTTGGTGACATGCATTTCATGTATTCTCTTACCTGATACCATGCAATTCATGTCGTATTTTGATATGTAATATTAAAACATGTAAAATATTATTTTAAATCTTATGTCAATAAAACTTGATAGCATGAAATGATATGGTATGAGGTGAACATACCACCAGCCTGTTTGGTTTTATGGTTTTGCACTTTATCCCACTAGCGAGATTAAGAATACTTAAATTAGCAAAAGTTAGGAATGAATATTTGGGTAAATAGTAGGACACCACAGCAGAGGGGATGATGATGAAGGAAGCGATGACGATGCGGACAAGCCTTCTAGAACTGTTCAGAAGATAAATCTACAGCCTAAAGATCGTACTAGCAAAAGCAAATATGCATTGCAATTCTTTCGAGAAACCAAGGAGGAGCTACAGAGAAGAAAGGAAGAAGCTAGACAGACCATTGAACCAATTCCTTTGGAGCAGCAAGAAATTTCGGACAACTACTTCCCACCAGGAATCGATATGCCTAAAAGACCACCGTGGGATTTTAATATCACTAAGGAACAACTGGAGTCAAGAGAACAAAGATACTTTACTGTAGGTTTTTATTGGAGAGATTCAACAAGAGAAAATGTACTAGAAGACAATTTCTTTCCTTTTAGGAATATTTGAAGAATATCGAAACCATAGAGAATATTGGATACTTTGAATTGAATCTTGAAACTTGGAGGCAATTGTGGCGAGTCTTAGAAATGTCAGATATATTGTTGATAATAGTGGATATTAGATATCCAGTATTAATGTTTCCTCCTTATTTATATCACTACATAACAGAGGATCTGGAAAAAGACATGATCCTAATATTGAATAAAATTGATCTGGCACCTCCAGCATTAGTCGTAGCCTGGCACGATTACTTTAGAAAACAATATCCCAAGATACATGTCTTAGAATTTACTTCATTTCCTGGATACAATCTCCGTGGTAACACTGAGGATGGTGAAGGATTAAAGAAAAGACGTCGTCGAGGAAAACTAAAGATGGCTGCAGAAGGAGCTCAAAAATTATTTGAAACTTGTAAAGAAATTGTGAGCGATAAGGTAGACTTGAGCTCATGGCACCAGAAAATTCAAGAAGAAATGAATTCAGAATATGATCTCGATGATATTGATAGGAAGGATAACGTAACGATTGAAAAAGAAGACACGAGTTACTTCAAACATGAAAAATACAAGAATGGTGTCTTAACAATTGGTTGTATCGGAACACCTAACGTTGGAAAATCTTCTTTAATGAATGCTCTAATGGGTAGGTATAAAATATTATTTTCACAAAAATTCGTAGCACAGCTCATCCTGCAGCCTTTAATCATTCTACATACTCAAGAAATGAATTCAATCGGAATGACATAACAAGCTCATTTTTTTTACATCAGGAAAGAAGGTAGTGAGTGTATCTCGTACTCCAGGCCACACCAAGCACTTTCAAACTATTTTTTTAACAAAAAGCGTCTGCCTGTGTGATTGCCCTGGATTGGTTTTCCCTTCGACAGTGCCAAAACAACTTCAAATACTCATGGGATCATTTCCAATCGCCCAGGTTAGGGAACCTTACACAACAATAAAGTTTGTAGCCGAGAGAATAGATCTGCCGAAGCTTCTACGAATACAGCATCCTTCGAATGATGACACCTGGAGCGCCATGGATATCTGTGACGGATGGGCAGCTAAAAGAAATTATAAAACAGCGAAGGCAGCCCGATTGGATTGTTACAGGGCTGCTAATTCTTTACTCCGAATGGCATTAGAAGGAAAGATATGTATATATGCATATCCACCTGGATGGGCTGCGAATAAGGGTGAGAGAGGAAAATCACAAGATCAATTGACTCATAATAAATTGAAACCCATACAAATAATGATTGTCACGTTTTGTTTACAGAAAAATGGGAGAAGCACAGTGATGTTGAAATCGTCAGGTGGATTCAAGCTAAAAGTCAGGGTGAGGTTGATCCTGAAACTGAAAGAGTCTTTACATCTTCTGAGGAAGACGAAGAGGAACATCCGGATGAACAACAAGAATCGTCAAAGGATCAACAAGATGACTCTGCTGATTCTACGGATGATGATTTGGACATGCCAGTAACAGTGAATAAATTTAAAGCGCTTACAACGGCTTCTTAGTTTTGTGTTATTTTCTCTGTAACGATTGAAAAAGCTTGAAACTAGAAACTGCAACAGTAATAAAAACATGTTAATCCTTTTTTTTTAAATTATAATTACTCGTTACACCAAAATGGCGCTGATTTTACTCGAATATATATTGTAAAATATCATAGATGCATCGAAAATATATTTTGCAACATTTACTGCATCCATCAGTGGTTTTTTCGAATTTAAATTCCTACTAATATTTATTTTAAAAAAGACAACGCTACTCAAGTTTTAAGAATAATTTATTTGTTATTGCGAGCAAAATAATTGCATGGTGATACACCTATTTAAGTAAAAACGTTATAATTTATATCTTACAGACTTATTACTTATTGTTACTACGGGGTATTTTACCACTATTATTCGCAACCTGTTCTCGTGATTAATTTCATTTTTAAAAAAGAAAACGAATATTTACATGTAGGATCTATCAAAGCAGTGAATAATTAATGCGCTATTGGTCCATCGAAATGGAAATATTTAGCAAGTACCGATATAGCGGATACGAACGCGTGAAGAATATATTCTTAGAATAAAAGACATTCGAAGCTTCTATTGTCTAAAATCCTCCACTACTCATCCTTGCAGCATATTGCAACAAATAATAATATTAAAAAATGTTTGTGCTACAAAAAGATTGTGTAATAATTAAATTTATTTCTATTTACTTTTTGCACAAGCTAACACGTACTATACACAGATTGCAGTCTATGAGTTAAAAATTGTTAAAGCACAGTAAACCACAAAATCGATTGACTTTCGATTATACAAGAACTCGTGATAATTATTTTTGAAAAATAGTGTATCTAATTACTCATTCGGCTAATTCTTCTATCACTATTCTTATTGATTGTATTTTTTTTTAATTTGAGGTATAACGGTGTCACGTAATATTTCACTAATGAACCTGCTACTAATTACTTTTTAAATTGCAATCGCTAATATCACGGGCGCTAATTAGAGCTACGGATATCTTCTCTTTTGTTCTTTCGGAAACGAAAAAAGTGAAAGAACAAAGAAACAGATCACAGTTACAGTATAGGGGGGGAATACGAGTGGAAAGTTGTTGTTTTAGGCACCCAAAATTTTTTTGACAGAGTAGCCAGGAATTGCGTAAAAGAAAAGTAAAATTAATAGCAATATCCCAATGGCGATCAATGCTTTGAGAATAGCCCATTTGTAATTGTGCCAAACTATGTACTTGATCGACTTCAGAGGATTCAGGAACCACATAAAAGACGCATCCGGTCGACTGCAAAATCAAAATAATATTATTAGACAATAGGAAAATTTTGTACTATATTTGATTCTTATGAAACTGCTTTAAGGCAAATCAAGTAAATCGATATTAAAAATTCATTTAATGACAGATTTTGAAAATCTAAAACGTCATTTTTAATTTGATGTATTCGCAGTAATAAGTAAATAATTACTTTGGCTTGTCAAGTGGATCTGGTTCGTTTCTTCCATATCCAGCTGGATTTTTTTCAGCTTCCTCTTTCGTCAGCAAATGTATTTCCGCTTCGACTTTTCCCTAAAACACAAACAATAATTTTGAATATTAAAACAAAATATTATTACAATTCCCATAACGACGATACTTATTTTATTATATTACCGTCAATTCCATATCCTCGTTTTCTTTTTTCACGTAAAATGGCCACCAACCCTTAATACGTTTCTGTTTAAATATATTAACCATCGGCACAGAACCGTCAGTTTTCAACATGCCCAAAGTACAAAGTTTACTATTTTTCGCGCCCCTGGGAAATCTATTTAAATCAAGGGTAATGGCACCCAAGAAATCATCAGCCGAAAAATGATCAGCGTCCCAAACCTCGAAAAAAAATTCAAAAAATCAAATTTCTTAGATAACAATTATTAATCAACAATTACCAATCATTCAATATATACACTCACTTGCAATTCCAATCTTGCAGGTATTTTACATTCAGTCTCATCCCAGCTGAATAAACTTTCTTTACGATTGATCACAATTTTTTCCTCAGCCACTAGATAATCGAAAGGAAATATAAATCTCCAATTAAAATTACCCTCCCCCGTTAACGATCGATAATGTATATCAGTGCATTGACAGTCTTCGGGCCCCTTCAACCAGCTGTAACGATCAAATATTATTATTATATATTTTTTAATCGATTGACCTATCGATTTTATTATTTACCCCTTGACATAAATATCGCTCATTTTTTCTCCAGTAAAAAATGCATCGTCCTCCAAGACAACGTCGTCGGTATTCCAAATGACAATTCTTAATTCATAACTTTTTGGCTTTCTAGGTGAAATATCGATCGGCGGTCCCGGCAATGGCATGTCCATTGGAAACATGTCCACCCACATTTCTAATTTCCCTTGTTCGATTCCAGGCTTGTCTGGATTATAAAGTGGCCGCGTCTCCACGTGTTCAGGAACCAGCGCAGAACCAATACGTGGAAAGGAATTCCATTGATGCAAAACAGCAAGAGCCAAGTGTTCCTCCATTCCTAAAAAAAAAGGTCAGATAAAATTTTTCAAAATTATTCATTGTCAATACTTGCCTCTGGAATGTACGTAATACTCCATCTCCTCATTGGGCAATGAAAATGTTTTTCGACCAATGGAAACCCGTCCATTTGAATATACCGGTCCATCGATTTTTCCATCTTTACATAATTTTGTCAAAATCTGACTGGGCTTCATAGCGTCCCTCCATTTGTTGTAGCCAGTCCTAAGAAATAATTGTGTAAACTCAAAATTGCTAAAATTTTTTTTTTCTTATTCCAATTATAATCAAAATTAATTACTCATCGTATCTTTTAGCGAGACCAGAAGTAGCGCGATGTCGGCTGTAGAAGCGATTCTCCAAATCGATCTTGGTCTCACCAATGAGGTCATCAGCTCCGACCAGGTCCCAGTCCAAGACCTGAACAGTCAGCAGAGAATCCTGTGGGAAGGTAGCTTCGATTTCAAAACACTTGCCAAACACAGGATTCAATTGTTTGGATATATAATTATCCTTGTCGCTAATTCGTTTGCCACCCAGTTGTAGGACCACATAAGGATCAGCCTTGCCGTTGAGGTCGCAGGGATGAAGATCATTAGCCTTGACGATATAGACCCTGACCAGCACGTGAATCGGCTCGTTGGATGGTACTCCTTGAAAGAATCCATACTGAGGATCGAACCCCATGACAGTATGATCTGTCAGATCCTTAGGTAGCGGCCATTTGTAAACCTTAAGGGCGCCTTTGAAACTACCGACAATCCTGGACTCGTCTTCCGGTTCGTCGCCGGTCTTCTTACCGCGATACAATTCAAAGGTATGCAACCATTCTTTAAAAGACTCGTATTCAGACTGAGACTCAAGTTCGTTGGGATAAATTTTCAAAAGAGCCGTTTTTTGAGTACTCTTCGCACGTGGGATATTTTTTGGACTCAACTTAGCTACAAATTTGGCAGCAGTACCAGGGCTCTTCAAACCAAATAGTTTCTTCGTGGATTGCATCCCAGGACTCTTCTCGTTAGACCCATGAACGTGCCCCGGTGCAAGCTCATCGTCCAGGTAAAACGGTACGGTGCAGTTTTGTTGATTTTGAAAAAATTTTTCTTTTCGGATTTCTTTGTTCTCCTCGATCATCGCTTCTACCGATGCGAAATATTTTGTCCACCAATCCTGACAACCCTCCTCGTCCTCGAATGATCCCAGGTCACCTGTTGGTTGATAAGGAGTCAATTTTTTGATTATATTTTTTCTTTTTTTTTTTCTTTCCTACCTATACTTCCTCCTTGTCCCAGACTTTCTTTCCGCCTCAAGTTTTGCTCGGTTTTGTCCCTTTTCGTTGGCCAGCCTACTTGCTCGAAACCTAGTGTGATTATTGTGTCCCCGTTGGTCGATTCCAAATCTGTTAAAGAATCTGGTAGCGAACTATGCTGATATTTTATCTTTGGATTTTCAATGGAGCCGCATTGTAACTGATAGAGACTCTTCTTCCTCTCTTCCGCTTCCCTCGCCCTCTTTGTTTGCGGGTAATACATATATTTGTGAATCGAATTTATTGTGTGCGTACCAACTAGGGTGTATCTACCAAAACTACGGCAATCGACTGCCCGGATTGTCAATGGCGGACGATATAGCTCCTGCTCGGGTAGTTCAACTTCTAGGAATTTAATGGGTGTATTGAAATTTGGATTTTTTTTTGCGTTCGATATAACCGATGAATACAAAATATGCCCGGCACATTCAACGTCGACTCTTGGTTTGTCAACGGTTAGTAGATGGACTCTTTTGAGATCCCTTAAACCCCAAAAGAGTACTTCGATTCTGAAAATTTTGATAATATTAATTTTTGATTAATTTTTTTTTCACGATTTTTTTTCCAACATTTTTTTTTACCGATATTTTGACAGGGTTGGACGTATTCCTACTGGTACCGGTAATATCGGACCTTGATCTTGTTCGAGTCCATTTAATATCTGATATTCCTTGTCTTTTGGATCCGGAAGCGTTGGAAACACGAAATCCTTCGTGGTCGGATATTCGAGCAATTCGAAAGCTGCTAAGAGTTCGCCTGCTCTCGCTGCACCTCGTGAAATTTCGTACCATTCCAGTGATGGTGGAAACTGTGGCGGCGTGTAGGGTTCTGCAGCAAGTTTCACATGCGGTTTTGCTATAGCACGACCTATGTATTCGGACTTGCCCTGTAATTCGGGAAATGGTAAAGGACGGAGGAAAATTATTTTTTGCAGTTTGTCGGAAAAGAAAAAGAAAAAAGTTTCTCTTACGGATCGATACTTTTATTTACCGTAATTAACTCTCGCGCGTGTAGCCACATACAGGGTGTCCCGGAACATGCGCATTTGATAGGTACGATTCTACTGTATTTCACCAGTTTTCATTTTTACGGTAAAAAAAAATCATAAATAAAAAAAGTCAAATATCTCCGTATTCAATTCTCAAAATAAAAAATGCCTAATGTAAGCATATATTCCATTTTTTACCAAAAATTCAATTTCATTATTCCCATGCGGTCGTTTCAGGACACTCTATACAGATGTATAACTCATTGGTATACATCGAAATAATTTTTATCAATAATCGTTATTTCTTTGTAGCAAAATTTTTTTTATTATTTTTCACGGAATTTACCATATATCGAAAGTCACCCCTTAAAAATAAATATAAACCTGTAAATAATATTTTTTTTCCAGCAACAGCGCAATTCTCAGCCGGAAATTATTTTCTAAAAATAAATCTTATATTTCCGACAAAGCTGCGTTATACAGCTTTTATTATCGATCGTATGAGTTTCTACGTGCGATTGTGAAAGTCGTGCTTAGAAATTTGCGATAACAGTACCTACATAATACTGGCAGTGTGTATGTAGTGCAAAGCGTGTTAATATATACAAGGAATGTGAAACAGCAGGAAATCAAGAGTGCATTGGATAAAAATAATCGGATATTATAAAATGATTTTTTTTTTTTCTTTTCGTTTAATAACGTATACAAACTGTTAAAGCAGAGCCTTCATCATGCAGTGTTATGTCCATAGCTTACAATACGACTCTGTAAAAAAAATTAGAAAAACCACGTGTAAATGAAATGCGACTGACAACGTCAACGTATTTAATAATATTCTGTCATTTGACATAAGCATTATACGTCTCATGAGTTTCTTCGAAAATCCGCCCAGATGGCAGCACAGGTACTCGAATAAAATAATACGGATATATCACGTACTCAAATTTTCTCACCACTTTATCCTGATCGAACAATTCAATGACGATCGATGGTGGATCCTTCTTGATCTCCTCGGCAGTCCCATAGATCAATATATCATCGAATATTAATAATTCGTCCCAAGTTGGACTCAAAGTTTCGTCAATGACTTGAGTCAATTTACAAAATTCGCCGCACACGACTCTGGCGAATGGATCGGACAAACCGGAAGCGTCACTTCCGATCAATGATCTTGCCTGATACATGTGGGCTCTTAATTGAAATTTCTGAAAAAAAAAAATCGTTTTTTTTTCTTTTTTTATAAAATTTTTTTTTGACTCACGTGTTTTTGAACGTAATGGATAATCGATGGCGGCAGAGCACGTGGTCTGTCCACGTTTCTTATCTCGTGGCTTATCTCGTATCCGGATGGTATACCCTGGATAAAATATTTCTTGTGCTTAAGTATACCGAGCCACATATAAATCTGTAGCTTCGTCTGGATGGTCCAGCCGGATGGACCAAATCTCTTCTTTCCTGGTAACTGAAGAAAATTCACTTAGGCTGATTGTATAATCTTATAAAAATTTGTTGTTGTATATAAATTGAAAATTTTATGCCCATCTACCTTCAGAAACATGGTCTGAACTTTTGCACAGTGTTTTCCGCATTCTTCGTCGACTATCGAGTAAATGAGATCTCTGCTAGGGATTCTGTGATAAGCCACGCGTCTACCGGAACTGATAACCCAAATAAATACATCCGGTAACGAGTCTTGAGGCTGTAGAAGGGTTTTACGTATTTTAAAAAAAAAATTTCATTTTTGGCTCAAATTTTTTTTTATGATTTTAAGTTAACTAAATTCATCTCTTATCAGATACTAACATCCTCCACCAAAAATTTCAATTTCTGCAGATAACTCTGGGTGGTTTTCAATCTCTCCTTGAAGCTGCTCCTTGTGACAAGTGCCTTAAGGTTTCTCGACATGGTAGCCAAATTCTCCAGTTCTCTTTGACACAGCTTTGTACGTTCCTTATCCAGCTTCGTTTTACCGACTCCTGGACCAGTCGTACTGGACTTGCTGATACTTACGTAACGATTGCAATTGCTACTCAATTCCTCCAAAACGGATTTCAACAGTTTTTCACCATTCGAACTCTCCGCGTGGGATTGAACGTCGGTCAACCCTTCCTCCTGAAAAATTTTTTCATTTTAGAAAAATTTTGAAAAAAAATTTTTGAAAATAAATTAAGAGCGTTAATTTATAATTTTCTTTTCTTTTTTTGGTACCAATTTGTCTATGATTTTTCCAATGATATTACTGTTGTACATTCGCCTTCTGTAATCAGGCCAGATACTTCTCACGTGGAGACAGGGTTTGTCATCCCAGTATGGTAAAAAATAATATATTCTGTCGTGAGTCATCGGTTTACTAGGGGGTGTGGTACTCTGCCAGGATCCCGTTAAAACTTCCTGTAGATCATCTTCCTCCCCACTTCCGGTACCGCCTGAGCTCAATTCGCAGACCTGAGAAAAGAAAAGCGGAATTGTTCTCTATTGTGCTCGAAGAATAGAACGCAGATAACCCGTGGACAATTCCAGGATCCCTCGTTAAAGTGACAACAGCAAAATTTGGTATCAAAATGAAATTCCACTCAAAGTAACGCTAAGATAAAATTCATAAAAGAAATATTGAACAATTTTTCTTTTTGAAAAAAAAAAATTTTTTCTTTCCTACTTCATCACGCAACTCACCTTAGAACTCTCGTTATGTCCATCCAACGCGTTTCCAGCATTGCCAATGGAGATTTCAAAATACATAGGCTTATCACCCAATTTCTTATCAATCATAGTAGCGTCTATTATGGTTGCAAATAAAAAAAATTCATCGTTCCTTGCATAGGACGATTCCGTTATCGGCATCGTAGGCTCAACTTCAACTTCGGAAGGCGCCATATCTATGTTATCGCTGATCTCAGTCCTTATCGCTATCAGTAATCTTAGGGAAAAAAAATATTTCCAAAAATTGTAATAAAATTCAAAAAGTTTATTTGAATTTTTTTCTCAAAAAATACCTTGCCCTGTATGAAATTCCTTCACCCAGTCCCGCATTAAGGGTGGAATGTTCGTCTATAATACTGTAGTCACGGATGCTGCCGTAAAGATGAATAAAGGCTGGACCAAAAGTGGGCAAAAATCCTTTTTCGCCGTCATTGCTGATTTGCTTCAGATCAACGAAATGGGTACCGATGACAGTGGCGTGGACGGGATCGTTATCGCATAATTGAATTTTGATCCTTTGACAGAGGGGAGGAAACATTTCTGTAAAAACAATCTGTTCGTTCCATACGGGTGCGTAGCTATGTCTCTTGACGCTTGTTTTGCCCTGAATAAGATGAAAAGAAAATAAATTTTTTTTTGAGTAAATCAAAAATTTTTTTTTCATTATATTCATCCTTACGCTCAATCCTGCAAAGGACACTTGGACGTAAGGATCGACCAGATCCTTTACTTCACCGGTAAATGCTTTCTTCACGTTCGCCATTATACTGCTATTCATTTTTGGCAAACCGTCCGCCCTGTAGATTTTTACCACGAATCGAGCCCTTTGTCGCTCAATGGGAACGCCGTCCGGTAGCAACAAATTCCCTTCTATATCATCCTCGTCCTTTTCACTTTTTGGGGGTATCTTCACCGAGTCACCCTTGCCGATAACACTGATATCACACTTTAGGTAACCCTTGGGGCCTCCTGCTACGTCATCTGGGTCCGTGAGTAAGGCCCATTTATGATAGAATTGATGATCTGCGCGTTGGATAAGATTTTTTTTCAGATTTTTTCCCACAAAAATACGACTTTAGGACATTAGTTTTGTTTCCGTTATAAATTACGTGGTTTTTCAAGCATTGTGCGAAATTAAAAATTTTTTTCGAGTAAATCAGAATTACGAATTTGGAATTCACTCGATTTACAAACACTTTCATACAGTTGACAGTGTTGTTTGTAATAATTATTTCATGAATTTGTCAGGCAATTTTTTTTAATCTAAAAATCTGAAGGTGTCCATTTTAAATTTCGTTTTTTACTTAATTTCCAAAAACACTCAAATTCATGATAAGACTAAGGTCTTCACGTGTCGCGAGAACGTGCACTGCATGCTGGGTGATACTTTGCGAAACTTAGTGGGTGGATTTGCATGAAGAATATTAACACAGTACAGTTCTCGTACGCGCAGCATCATTTTCCCTGGATCTTTTTAACCCATTTCGTTTTACTACCATCTCCCATTTACCCTTGACTTTATTATTTCATTAACCTTGATCTTCACGAGAACATCCTGACGCATTTTCCACGGAAATAAAATAAAAGAGATCGCAGGTAGTAAACGGTAGAAAGTAAAGAAAGTTCAGGGTGAAAATATCCTTAGAAAAGATTTGATCCGATTTTATATTCAAAAGTAAGAATACGGTGTCTTGAAACTCTTTTTAAATTATTCCGAAAGACTTCGGGAATATATTTTGTACGGAGGTAAAATTAAATAAAAAAATGTCAAAAGCATGCACGGATTACGAGGAGACTTACAAAAAAAGAAAGTAAAATTAATGCTGTTATTAAGGTTAAATATTATATAGGTTAATACCTGGCTGCGCCCAGACCGTCGCGACGTCTAATTTAAAGCTGCCCAGTGTTAGATTAGCACGCAACAGATTCCGCGATTGCTGTACCTGTGTACGACCATAAGGTTTATTGGTAAGTTTTTGTGATATATTTTTTGGATTTTATTTTCGTAATTTTTCTTTTTTTTTTTGTCTTCTTTATTCTTTTCTTTAATAAAACCTCCAACCTACGTTACTTTATATCGTAATAACTTCCCTAATCGTTATGGAACTTCCGTCTAATGGTATTTGCTCGTTTTTTTACTTCCTACTAAAAAAAAAAAAAATGCTTTTTCACAAAGTTTTCTCATCTGATAGTCGCTCAGTGTAAATGGATGTCCGGAACTGAATTTACGAAGTTGGGCAAAATCGTGTGAATATTTTATTTAACTCCCATCAGTGACTTCGACTCGATTCGAAAGTTCACGGGTTTCTGGGCTTCGGTGAATTATTTTTAAGCTCCCGGAAATTGGTATTTTTTGCGAATTTTTTTTTACGTTTTTTTTTTTGAAAGCTAGTTTTATTTTAAAGCTAAAATAGTGTTATTTTCATTGATAATATCGCGAATTTGGTTCGATTCGTGCTCGAGGTGATTAGACGCGTTTCGGCGTGTGGATGAATATTAATTTGTAATTTCGAAAATATTTTTTTTCAACTGTTCGTATCTCAAACCATAAAATCAATAACGGCACGTTGGGAACGTGTAATTTTTTTAAGAGTAAAAGAGCTAAAAACAATTTTTATTAATTATGATTCAGGCGATTCAAAATGCAATTCCAAGAGCTTTCATATTTCTCAAGTAAGTTTTGAGGGGCGAGAGGGGGTGAAGGGTGAAAAAATTAAGGGTTGAAAAATAGCTGAAAATCCTTTGGCTTAATTTCTTGCAATCTAACCTTATTAACTTAATGCCCGTGAATATGCATAGCGTGAATTCAGCATCTCGTTACTTTCAATTTTCCAGCTACACGTGGCCGTCAGACTTGATCCGGCGCTTTAATTGTAAATAAGGCGAATTACGCAACTACGTGGCGTTTCTTAAGGTAGGTCGTTAAACGTGGCCAAACACTGATAAAATTCGAAATTGATTACCTCTAATCGCGCTTCGATCTTCGAACGACATTACGATATTTTTTTAAAATATTTCAATTGACGACTGATAACTGTTATCAGTAAAATTTCCTAAATTTTTGTCATCCTTACAGCCACTTGCAATATTAAGTATCTTGCTCCACGATGAATTTGTCAAAATTTTTGTAAACTTATGATTTTTCAAAATTATACACAATCCGTTTTCACTTACCGAGAGAGTAATGATCTTGTCGAAGAGCATCACAGGCGGCATGTGAAAATCAAAAACGAAGTACTGAAAAAAAATTTTTTCTATATCTCAGTATTGATTAATAATTTTATAAGAATTTTTTAAAATATTAATTATTAATTTTTTAATCACCTCATTATAATATGGACAATTCGTCGATTCCTTAACGCTCGTATATTTTTTCTGATCGCCAACCTGTACGCATACAACCGGATCCATATTCAGTCCGGCCAACTGTCTGGCTTCGATTATGGTCACGCACACTTGGTAATCCTGAGCTTTCAAAGCACCCTGACCGACATCCCCACTCTGTACAGTAAAGAGAATTCGATAAAATTACCAAAATCCCACTTCCCCAATTACATGTAAATCGAAACGAAATTCATAATCATCACAATGCCAATAATCACAATAATAATCCCCATCTTGATAATCATCACGTTATACCTTGAGTTTAATTTTCCTAGTAACTTTCACAACATTCTCTTCGTCCTGAACGTCGCCGCTCTTATGACTCTCGTTGTCCGAGTTGTTGGTCTCCAGTGACGTCATCGAATTTGTTCTAGAAGGTTCGTTCGACGAAGCATAGCTGGAGTCACGTCTGTCCAAGAGTTCACGGGTCTCCGAACTGGAGTCGCAGGATTTTTCCCTGGGCGGCCTCTGCTTTCCGAGTCTCATCAAGGACCTCATGCTTTTGAGAGTTGAGCTCCTTTTGCGATAAAAAATTTTGAAGTCAATTTTTTTCTCCTCGCAAAAATTTAACCATGGCATATTAACTCAATTATTTTCTGATAATCTGCCACCAGTCCTCATCAGAAATTTGAATCGTACCCCTGGCTAATTGCAGCCAAAGGTCTCGTACTGGCTATAGAACCTTATCAAAATTACAGAACCAAAATGGCATCGCTGAGATAAATCAACTGGTACGTAGAAAAAGATAATTGCTCCAATCGAACAACTTCACGATATATTTTTGATCAAGACCATCAAGGTAAAGGTATATTTGGAAAATGCAAAATGGCATCGTTGGGATAAATCAACTGTACGTAGAAAAAGATAATTGCTCCAATCGAACGTCCTCACAATATATTTTCGTCCTGGAGCTTCAAGGTAAAGATGTAAGTACCCATGACTACCCTAATGGTCATTAGGGTGGAGTCTGGAAAAAAGGTCAATGACCTCTCGAAATATTAAATTCATCTTTATCTTGTCTGACCTCGTACTAGGGTGTCTACTTAGGGGCTGATCTGACTTAGGGAAATTTCGTTAGGGGTTAAAACGCATAACTAATTACCTACACTTGGGTATTGCCTTTATATACTTACCTATTCCTATTTACACCTATGTACCTGACTATGTACTCTTTAAGAGTCATATATATATATATATATATATATATATATACATTGGAGCCTATTAAATCCCACGTGATTCGAAAATAAAGAGTTTACACGTAGCAACTTCTGCTTATCTTTCATTTTTCAAAGTTTTGCTATGGTCGATAACGACCCCAAATCGATTATTATATTTGGTGGTATGTTTGTGGATTCACCCTAAATTTTTGATACCACTATGAATCCCACGTGGTCATTTTGATTGACAATTCGATTGTATATTTTATTACTGTTAATGGCAGTATACGTTATTCTCGTTTGGAAGGATTAAGGGTGAATAATCGGAAGTGACGTCATCGGCAATTTATCAAATTGATTAGCTGGACTTTAATCAACCGGACAATGAATTTTCATCAGACCCATGCTGTTTCGTATTATCGATTCTGGATCGCCCCTTACAGCAACAAATAGAGGCCGACGATAAATAATTTCCGCAACTGGCATGCAGTTGCCGTAATAGCCAATTGCAAATCGAGTGCAGTTTTCAAACTGAAGAATAATTGCAGCACATGCAGGAAATGGAATTGCCAGCTGCGCTAATTGACCAGTTTTTTTAAAATCAATAATCCATAATCGCCATATACATCGATCAGAAATTCAAAAATCACCAATCAATTCGTATTAAAGCAAAAATACAAAAGATAAAAGTTTCTCAATAAATATTTTTGTACATTATTTTTATACAATTACATTTAACCGATAGGATCCACCATTAATCCGAAATTATATTATTTATAACACCACCCCATTTTTTCAAAATTTGCTCTTCATCCAATCAGCTGCAATATACTGAAAACACTGTCTCTGGAGTCTAAGACCAAATAATGAACGAGAGTAAGGTTAGAAAAAATAGTGAAAAAAAAAGAAAATAAGGGATGAAAAAATAAAGCAAAGCACCACCACACAGAATCTGCTATAAAACTACTCCGGAAGATTACCTCTTACGATCCGGCGAATCTTCTCCGGTAGACATCGAGCTACCCCGTTGCAGGAAACCCTTTTTGCAACTTTTATCATGACTGTGCCAGGAACCCCTTCTCTTGGTGCTGTTCGCCTGCCCCAGGCTGCGTTCCAGGTTGGCAATGTTTTGCTCTATGTCAATGAGCATCTGTTGCTCGTCCTCCATGGCTTCAGTGGGCGCATAAGAGCTGCAGCTTCCGTCGGGTGGATTATAGCGCACTTCGAAAGAGACGACGGTCTGAGAAAAAATGAAAAAAAATTTTGTGAATAAAAAACATTACTATGAATTATCCGAGACAACAATTCTTTCGAAATTATCCAATTAGTCCCGTGTCAAAGTTTCCCTTTGAGAATCAACTTTTTTTTTCCTACAAGAGTCCCTTTCTCACCTTCGTATCATCCCTTGTATAACAAACCCTTTCACTCTTCGCGCCCGTTATCACTTATCACGTCTGGCATGAGAAATCATCCCCTTTTTGTTATCAGTTTTTTGGAATTCATCTCGCGAGATTCTCAACAATCTGTTGACCTAGTCTTGTGTTTTATTTATGTGCGAAACCCAGACGGACAAAAACGTGGAGATAAGGAAAATAAAATATATATATGTTGTGACGTGATTTTTCGATTCAAGGTCACAAGGCGACTCCGGCTACCGATACAGATAACGTTCTCGATTTCTGATTCCTTTCGGGTCGCCACCCTGATCAGAAGCTACGCTCTCGGGTTGATTCGTATAGTTACGCCAATGCTCTCGGAAGATTTCGTTATGGTTTAGTTGAGGTCGAGGTGCTCGAATCTGCCGTGGGGAGATAGTCTCGACGTACCGAGTTGCCCGGCAGAGGGGAGTACCCGACGGAGACGTCTTCACGGACCGGCAGAAGCCCGGGTGAGATACCGGCGCCCTGCTGGAGATGGGCAAAGGGCTGTAGAGCGGGTGGAGATAGAGTTTTGATACGGTTAAGGGCAGAGGAGGAATCTCCTGACCCGAGTTGAGGACGTGGTGCCCAGCTGTCGCCCGATGACCTGGGGAAGCGGCCGTGGAGGATCTCCAAAAGTTACGTACCGATCCGCTAAGGAACGCTGTCGATTTGGTTTAAAGGGACGACTCGAGGGAAATGGAAGAGTTATCGGCTATAAGGATCTCGACCAATCAGAATGATTAGTCCTCGAATTTGACTCGGTCAGTTGACTGGTTTAAACCAGTCTGTCTTGGGACGCCGATCGAGGCGCCTCGAGCTGTCTCGCGATCCCGGGTTATTTGTTTACAGTTTTTCTAGCTGTGTTTCCTATACGGTATAGGAAGTTGCTCGGAGGTTCTCGCGTTGCTCTCGCGATATCCAGAAAATCCTATCGGTTTCCCGCGTGTGTTCGGAAGTGCAGTGTTGTGCTATAGTGCAGTGCCCACCCGAGTGTCCCCTGGATGCAGTTCTCGGCCTTCACGGATCAGCTGCACCAGCTCCGGTGAGGATTCCCAATTTATTAATCGGTGAAGGGATTTCGATTTTACAGCTCCGATTCGTTCTGCTACGTTCTCGATCAATTGCTCCCTGTTTCCGGCACTATTTGCCTGACGCTTAACCCGACCCTCTCTAGCTCAACCTAGCAGCCTGAGCGGCCGTGCATTTATGTAACTGTCCGCTCCCGTTTTTACGCGACCCCAAAGATCAGCACCTACGGTTGCGTTTCTCGATTTTACGCGTCCCCAAAAATCGACAGGATCCCTTAAGCTATCTCCTCGTCTGATAGGTTCCATCAGAGCTCTCGTTTTGGTGGAGTTGGGCCTGTTCTACCCCAACTCCCAGTTCATACCTGCTCGTCAGTTCCCAGTTAAAAAAAAGAATTGGCTGGCGCCCGCCTGGCTCGCGGATGCATGAGCGAAGGGTGGACGGCCGAAGGTAACGTAGGTTAGTTCTCGAATTTTTTTCACTGTCGTTATCAAGCTAAGAAAATACATTACAACATATATACAGTCGTAAAGCGACAGTCTAAATTTATCGACCCTCTTACAGTGTCGTAGGTCCGCAGCTAATGAGACCACGTGGTCTTATTAGCATTATCCTTACTTTCTTCCCCCGAAAGTCAAGAAGAAAGTAAAGAGAGAGGAAAATAGCCTCGAGCTTAAAGAAAAGAAAATACCTCATATTTATTCATCTTTCTTTTTTCGTCCGAGGTGCGGAGCCTAAACATTCTTATTTAGGTAAAAAGCTTCCGAAAAGCTTTTTGAAAAGCACTGAAGGTACTCAAGCAAACTCAAATAACGAAAAATTTTTGAATCAGCCTAACCTTTTATTGGGTTTTACTCAAGACTGTTGGAATCCATATGTGACTGTATTATATTTTTTTTATTTTTCCAATTTCCTGGAAATCACTTTTTTATCATTAAATTAATCTAGTATATCAATTCTAATAATACGTATCATATATGACAATCCATTAGTATGATATCTTTTAGTATCGTCAAAGGAGTCGGAATTATCGATTCGACAGATATTTTTGGTATAGGTACCGGTAACATATACAATATCACGGATTACATATATGAAAAGAAAATGTTGCCATATGTGGAATCTTTATCGAACGACACTTTACTAACGGCGAAAACGAATTTTATGTATTCCGAGTAAAATAACATAAATGGGTCACGTACCGGAAGTGCTCTGTTGTTAAGATCGAGTAGAGAATCGGTAACGTGAATTCTACCATCTCTGACGACAGTCTGTAAGACCAGTCCATATTTGGCGACAACTTTTTCATGTCGCAATACTCCTTTCGACACTACAGCCAATTGGAGTGTTTCGGCGTCGTCAATTGGTCTTCCTAAATTCCAGGTAAAACTCTGAAAAAAAAATTTTAAAATTCGTCAAAATTTATTTAGCAAATTTTCACCTGAATAAATCGATTTTTATATGTAATTTGCGATCAGAGGAATTGAAGGTTCTGACGCAATTTGCATATTGATCGGGGGATTTATTATTGGGGAAAAATGACTGTTTATGAACTAAAAAATAAATTTTTTTAAATAAAAATTTGTCATAATGGCTAAAATTATCTTTTTGTATTTTATATATGTTTTCTATATTTATATGACCGGCTTGCTTTGTATAGTCGGTTCATGGAAACTTTTTGACTAATTCACCTATCGACCTTAATCGAAAATTTATTCAATTCAACGGACGTGGCACGCCATTAGGAAATTAGTGGTTGCCATTTCAGTTTCCGTAGATAGGAAATAAAAGGAACGACGGTTTCGCTTTTGCAGAAGTTTACGGGATTTTATGAATTGGTAGAAAATTTTGTAATATAATTTTTATAGCCGTTGACCAATTACTAATTCTTGGATTAACAGTCAGTTCGCAATAGAGGGACTTTCGTTTACTTTTCTGAGTAATTATTAACAGATTTATTTGACAGATCAAAATTGAAGTTTCAAAGAGAAAACTTTGTAAAAAAAAATGTTAACAGCCATTTTGAAATTTTTTTTTATTTATTCACCTCAACACTAACTACCCCTTACAACATATATGGTACTGACTTTTTATGGATCGATTCCCTCATCACGCACATTTTCAGTGACCGTGACATATGAGAAGGGCAACGTGCGTTCTTAACTCATCGTAACGAATATTCGTTGCAGCTTGAGCAAAAATGCATAAAAAGTGCATCCAAGTAAAAACATAAGTCCAGCATACATATAGCAGCGTTATCCCACAGTTATATTCGTCATTGATAAAAAAAGATTGAGAGCGTAAAAAAAGTTTTGAAATTTTCGTAAAAAAGTTCCAATATAAATTTCGCCCACTTGCAAATTTAATATAGACTGAGGAACGTTAATTTTTTCACGTGATATTATTCCACGTAGTTTTGCTTTAAATTGCAATGAAAATGAGGTCACGACGACCACTTATGCTGCACTTATGCAATTTTCTTTCATTAGCATATCGTACTACCCGTTCTCTCTGTTGCCTTTGCATTCATAATTTCTGGGATCATTTAACTTTAATTATTTGTCATGCACAGGGATGCTGGGTACTTGCTGCTAATTATTACATATATAATTAAATGCATATTTTATTAAAAAAAAAATATATATATACAGTAGGTATATGCGCAGAAGTCTATAGAGTTGTATGCATTCGAAGATCGTGATTAACACACGTAACGTACCTACCCTTACTTAAAAAAAGAAGATAAGGGTAGGCGGGGTTGTTGAAAAAAAAAGGATGTCAGATAAAAGCTCAAGCTGACCTTATATCTGACGGTTCGCGTGTTAATTAAGAATTTGGCCTACAGGTACCATTTAAAATCAAGGATGAAACCCCTAGGGTCCGATTAAACCCCCTCGCCCCCCTCGCCACCCCCCCTTGAGTTTCAATTGACAAGCGGGTTGAAACGGTTGAATTAGTTTTGTACTGCTAGGTGGGTACTGATTTGGTAACGGTGTATGTGGTTTTCTTACCCTTAAGTTTTAGGGGTGGTTTCGAAGGGCTGCCGGATATAGCACAAGGGGTGGTTCCGAATTAATTTGAAACGTGACGTTGTCTCCTATCGGGGCATAGTTGCTACAGTGGCAACCGCCGAAATTGGGATTCTTTGCTAAGGGTAGTAAATAAATGGGTACTTTTCTAAGGGATGAATAATTAAGGAGGACTGTGTAAATATGGATTTTTGTTAGCGAGTCAACTATGTAAATTGCGATATAAGTATGGGGTTTGGACTGTATGACGTAGTCGAGAGAATGGAGGGGGGGGGGTTGGAAAAAAAAATTTAGGGGTGACTTCTATGATTGCGGGAAAAAAAAAGGTTTGCCGACTAATTGAAATCGTGCAGGACTTTTCATCGCGTCGTTTTCTTATAATTTCGTTCGTTCTTTGCCAAAGAATTACATTCCTCCCCTTATATGACTCTTTCATCCCTCCCCCAGACTGTTGGCCGAGACAGCTCGGCCATAATGGATCACCCTGTAATAATACGCGAAGAAGGAATTAGCAATTTACCTTTTTTAACGATATCACGAAGCGGATCTTATGTCTCGCCGCCCTTAAAGTCCAGCTTTTTTTTCCCTTTTATCCCACCCTTCCCCGGACACGATGCGAAATGCCAGACCAAGGGCGAACGTGTCCCGTGCCCGAAGTCCAAACTTTTGTAGACGCGTCGCAGCAGTAGCACGTGGAAAGTCATTTAGGACCCTTAAAGCATCCCTTAAATTTTTTTTTTCACCCTCGAGTTCACCCCATAAAATTTTGCCTGACTCCCACGCACAGGGGAATACCTCTGCCAACCCCGAAATTCCCGAGAGCCACCAAATTCTAGGATTCTCGCAATGCTATTAATCCGATCAACCCCCATCGTCGTTACGTCACTCCGTAAGGGTTGCAACCCGAGACTCGCACGTCACAGGCATTCGCCATTCACGAAGAGAAAAAAAAATGCACAAAATCGTATCACGGTATCGTATCACCTCATACCCACCCTTATTTTCATCCCTCAACCGACAAAGATTGGCTCGAGAGAATCAAGTTTTTTTTTTCATTTTTTTTTTTTTTTTTTTTTTTCTTAATCCCTCTGTACAAGTTTCGCACGTGTGTTAATGCACGTATGTTACACACGCTTTTACGGTGTACTTCAACGGTTCGGATTTCAGGGCGCTCCGAGCCACAATGGCTTCTCGTATGAACCCCCTAAGGAAATTACCTGATCGACCGTGACGAGGTCTCCGTTCTCCTCGAGGTTCCTCGAGTAGTGGGATACACCTGAAACACAAGAGAGTACCAATTCAGGTCTGAGTAGATAGGGCGTCTACCTACTACATAAGGTATCATATATGTACCCTATACCCAGAGCAGTACTACGGAACGGGGACCGTGTAAGTGGATAAATACCCACATGCTCCAGACATCGACTCTAGGAATTTCATATATAGCCTTCGAGGATGAGATTATTTTGCCAGAGCCGCAAAATAGAACAGACAGACGTGCCGGTGAAATTTCGCCAAAGCTGGATACGTGGGCGTGTGGAAATTAACTTGAAAATCCACCCCCAAAAACGTCAATCGTATTTATACCGTGAAGAGAAAAAAGTGAAATTTATTTCGAAAAAAATTAATTTTTTTTTATCATATACTACTTTTACCCTTCTCTCAGGGCTGGATTACGCGTATACTATAGTGCGTGGTCAAAGCCTAATTTTTCAGTGTGAAATGCGTCCGAGTGACAAAAGCTCATTTGGTTTGCCTCGTTATTCTGCTTACGTGTACTTGATTTAGTTCAGTGATAACAGAACTGAAATTAATGATAACCCGTGTATTATTGTTTATTATTATTTTATGTGCTCTACGCATATGCATTCGATTTTCTATTATACGTTTGCTTGCGTGCATATTCACTCGTACCGGGTGATTCACTCGGAACGTACCAACTGCAATTTGTGCGTTCGTTTGATTCTTATGATAAAATCATGTTCGGGTGATACGAGTATACCCATGGACACGTTATTAATACTTATTAGTACACCCGGTATAATGCTACGTGGCTTTGATGCACGCGATAAATAATTCGTCGCGTGGCTACCAACTGGGGGGTTGGCAGCCCCCTACATTTATAAAAAAATAACTACAGCCGAGATCTCTGTTGTATTTTTCTTCCCCCCTATACACGACTGACCCAGTCCTGATAAAATATGTAGGGACGTATCGAAAAATCGTTCAAAAAAAAAAATAATAAAAATTTACTTTCGCATTATCAAATTCTTTTTTTTGAGTATCGTAAGTCAAAGGCAGCCAAGGGATGAAAATTGTACAATTTTAACAAAGTTCTTGACCTTTGACAATCCCCCACTTCATCCCTCTTGGTTCCCGGAAACTAGGACAGCCATGATTAAATGAAAAGATTTTTCTTGTATTCCCTAACATCCCTACCCCCCCCCCCCCCTTCAACCATCCCTTAACGACAGAACTCAAAAACTCACTTCTACTCACATTTCACTTTTGTCTCTTTTACGTCTTTCATCATTCTTTTACTTCTTCGCCTCTACTTTCATCCCTTGAGATATATATATATATATATAGTTCGTAAGTTCAACACTTATTCAACTTTTCATCCTCTCTTATTCTGTTGGTAACTTCGTCTTTGCCAGAGAGCATATCTAAATAATTCAGCAGGGCTGCCAATGTTCGGAGCCACGTGCGTCTACAAAATTTCGCACCACCCTTGAGCAGCTAATAATAGAAAGCTCGTGAAATTCTTAACGCGATTAATCCCTACTTCAACCCTATGGCTCTTTTTTATAATTTAATAAGTCTACTTCCCTTGAGATACATCTTGTCTTGTCACTCCATTACATACGTATATATATATATAACGTTTCTCCACTCTGTATACAACATATATTTCACTGTATACATTAAATATTATATATCCCATCTGAATATATTTATTTTTAATACCATATAGATATTAACATATATATATAGTTGTCACGTGGAATTTTCTTCATCCCTTATACCGCACGTGCTATATATACTGTTAGATCAAATAGGGTAAACGACAGAATATGAAAAATAAAAAATTGGATTCGATGACACAAAATAAATTGTCATTTCATATCGATAATTCCATTTCTCGTTAATAACGCGTCGTCGGTTTCTCAGACTTTATACATGAAGAGATCTAACCTCTTCAAAGTGACTGTACGTGTGAAACTTAATAATAATTTTGTAGAGAAACGATTTTTTTATTCGCATTAAATATCGTGTATCCATTACAAATATATTGAACGTTAAAAAGCACGTAGAACAATTCGTGCCAATAATTGCAAAAGGTTGATAAATATAATGTCAATAGAAAGAAACTAAAAATATAATTATGCTAAAACAATTTTTACCTCGAAAATCGATCTTCACCACCTTGTCACCCTTGCACTTAAGAGCTTGAAAATTCTTCACAGTCACCACCAGCGCCATTGTACACTTTTGTATGTACTAAGCTGTATCACAGTTAATCCCTAATTCTATCCCATGCTCGAGAAACGCTCGAAAGCACCCCTAGAGTATTCGAGTCAAAAATATTTCAAAAAATGCATGTCCCATGTGTGCTGCACCCTCAAAATTTACCAATACCCCAGGGTGCGTACGAAATTAATATTTTCCCTTAAAAAAATCGTCTGGTGACCCACGCCGTCCCTGGTCCATGGACCATCCCTCGGAGAAGAAAATTATAAAAAAAAAAAAAGATTGCGCCAGAAAGCAAGTGAAAAAAAGCTGCTTTTCGGTAGCGACATCCGACTCCGTCGGCTGCCGTCGTCAAACTGGTACCGTTCGCGCCTAATCTACCCTCGAATGCTCCGTGAACCAGGGTTGCCGCGCATGCGCAGAAGCGACCGGAGTACGTGGGGTGTGTATGCGCGAGAAAACATTTCTTAGGATCGTCGATTTGAAAAGAAAAATTTTTTTCTTTTCGCCATCACAAACGTAATAGGTGTTGAATTTCATAACGCGGTACGGCGCGATACACGTGTCGCAGATCCGTGACGTCAGGTTATCCCCGGGTATCGTAAACTCTAGTTTGGGGTTTAACGACGGAGAAACCATGAAATATGTATCGCGTGTTATTCAACAGGGGATGAAGAGTCATGAATGTACTTGGATGAATATTAATTCACCCTTAGCCAGTGCAAGGTTAATAACAGTTCTGATCCACAGGTTGGCCTCTCTTGAGATCTTGTACAATGGCGGGTACTAGGGGTGGTTTCTGATGGACGAACGATTGTCGGGACGACTAGAAGTAGCAACAGGCTTTTAGGGGTGGGAAAAACGGGCGATGAGCAAATCTCTCGGGGGTTTATTTCTACCATCTTTTTTATCGCTTCCTGTTGCCCCAGGGGTTGTTCTACTATATCGCTTTTCTTTCATCCCTTGTATTTTCTATCGCAATTAATGCGTGGGATACCGGTTGATCTTGATGGACGGTATCTAAATTGTCACGGGCTCTTTCGCATGAGTTTTCATAAACGGTAAATACAGGGGTTGAAAATAAATATTTGCAGCGAAAAAATTTATTTTTTCAACCCTCTTCGTCTCTTTGGATAGATTGCATATGTTGATTGCGATCCCTTAGCATCCCTTACGGCACGCGAGCGCCTTTACTGTAAAACGTATTAGTTACGATCTTATACGGGTTATTCAAGAGACTCGGTAAAGTCTTGGGCTAAGGTGACGCCATTAATTGTAATTTAAAAATTTGATATTTTTAGGATAAAAAATGATTTTAGGATAAAAAATGGAGTAAGTTGTGATTTTGAAAATGTTGCTGATTTTTGTTAAGGCGTAAATAAATGAAAATTAAGTAACTCGATAGAAAATTCGGAAAAAAGAATTATTTTTGCGTGCCGCTTACTCAGATAAAAAAACAACATTTAGAGAACGTATATTAATCAATGTCGGGAAATTATATTGGAATACGTTTTTTTTTTGCAATTTTGAAAATGACCTTTGCTCGTACTCGATATATCATTAAATATTAACAACGGAGGGTGGTTTTTTTTAGAGTATATTATAGAAACCCTGCGTCGCGAGAATGACGCAAGTGATTTTTCCATGAATGACATCAAAACCCGAATTCCCTTCTATTCTATGAATACATCAAGGGTGTAATTTACCGAAATTCTTGCGGTAGAATATAACCCCTCGAACTCTCCTGTGTACTTTGACTAAAAAAAGATCTCTAGCTTTATGACGCTTTCATAAAAAAAAAATCTCCCTAGAGGCAACCGCCTATAATTTTTATACTCGTCACGTGTCTTACAGTGTGACTGATATAATAGCCACCCTTAATTTTTTTTTTCTTCCCCTCTAATCAATGCCACGAGTACCACGTCTGGTCAAAGGCACATCAGAGAGCATTCCGTGTAAAAAAAATTTCCAAAATCCATACCCCAGCGTTATCGAAGGAGACTCCAAATTGGCAAAGTTACTTTTGTCACGGAAAATAATACGATGGGAAAAGTCAAAAAAGACCAATCCAAATACACTGGTAAACGTGAGAAGAAAATAACTAAGGGATGAATCCAAGAAAGCAAGCTAGATAAGGAAGAACTGTAGAACATATATAAAAAAATAAACGAAAAATCATAAGCAAAGGTGACGGATGTTCAAAAGGTCAACCCTCGGGCACCTTCGACTAGGAATGGTTTTTTGGTTATGCGGGGGTGGATCAATAGTAGGGGGTGGCTCGCCCTGGTGGTCTACAGCAGCGCCATCCCATCGAGTTGGGCCGTACCAATAGCTTTTACTTTGCACCCCTTCCCAAGAAAAGGTAAATCCGGCAGTCCTGTGGTGGACGCGACTCATACGTCACAGATTTGAAATGACCTACCCTTCAGATTTTAACGCCATCTGGGTTACGACCTACTACGAATTTACTACCCCCTCTATTAATTTCGGGCACTAACCATAAAGGTTATTGGGGTTATCCATGGTCAATTCGTATTATTACCAATTGCGTAAACATCTGTTTATTTTAATACCAATTGGATTAATCGTATCGGAATAATGATAACAGCAAAACTAAGGCACTAAGATTGATTAAAGTCTTAAATATTCAAAAACTAATTAAAATAATGTATAAACAAACAGTACGTGCACTCGAGTTACTTAAATGCACTGTGACAAAATTAAAGGTGAAGAATTCATTTAAAAAAGTCCATCTCCAACAAACCTTTCCGTTCGACCCTTTTTTTTTATATGCAGGATAACAATGGAACGATACCTAATGACTTGGTATTATCATCCTGATCTGGCACAAAGCATTAATTTCGTACCCGAACAAATTTTCTCCCCCAAATAAACGCAGCTGAAACAGTAAATTCAAGGAAACTAAAAACGTCAATCAGAACCCAAACTTCCCCGGGCATGTTTATAATGGAACAGATTTCCCGGGACTAAGTCATGTTCAACCTAATTACCAAGCACGAAATGTTTTGCTTTGTGTAATTAAGCAACCTGCGTACACATTTTATTATATAAATTTCCTGCCTACCTTCCCATTCGCATTCGCCCATATTTTAATATTTCTATCTGCCCCTTGATCATCACTGCACCAAAGATACAGTTCAGCCAACCTTTCGGTACTCATCTACCGACAGTGCACTTATCAGATTAATTACGAGAAGGCTGATCCATTATTAAGAACAGCCGATGGATGAAAAACTCCTCACAACTTAATCTTCCCTCGATAGTATCAATTTGTGCCTTTTGAGATTAGAATATTGTTATATCACTTTTTTCGAAACTCTGACCAACGGCACATGACATTCTACCGAGTAAATCGAGTAAAAAATTTTGTCAAAGTCCTGAGGTGAGCATTGCGATCTCACTAGTAAACTTCACTAGGCGCTGACAAACATTTCCTACAATACCGACACTTGTATTGATATTTATCGTTTGCCAATTACTGTTTTACCTTCTATCGATATTTTAAAAAATACCTATGACTTTATCTTATCGTGTAATCCTGTTTCGCCAAAATTCTTAAAAACGTCAGCGTCGATCACCTACCCACGTCTCCATTTCGCACTGTCATAAGGAGCATACGAAATTACACTATCAAAAACGTCACAGTACCCAACAACCCTTTGCACTAAGGCGTCAAGCACCTTGCAGTGTTTAAGCACGGGAAGTGCTGGACTAAATTCAAAAAGATAAAGATTTCCGGTGCTCGTAACTATAAAAAAAAATTCAGTCTTTTCCTATTATACGGTAGATACCTGATATGGCTTATGTAGATATATGGAGCGTATACACCATATTCTCGTTCGGCACGAACGTAGTCCTTAAATTATATTTTCTTTTGACACCCTATACTGCCCATAGTGCACAGTACTTTTTCAGCGAAGTGAACTGTAATCACGTGTAGCTGTAGTCTTTAATATATAATTTTACTGATAACGCACTGGTCACATAATTAGCCACGACCTACGTCACGTTATTGAAAATTCATTTGCTCGTCGATACATCTCTTTATTCCACCGATTATATTTATTTGCATATATAAAAAAAATCATTCTATCATGATTCATCTTAGATATAATAATTGAGCTTAATCTTATTATCTACTCGAAAAACTAGAATTTTTGGTTATGTTCATAATTTCGAATTTTCTTTTTAAAAATATTTTCGATACCTCTAGCTGTTAGAATCGTCTATATAAAGTTCTTAAGTATTATTGGTATACATGTATATCTATGTATAGGGTGTATTGAAAAAAATCGAATGGCCTCTTTCAAAGAACAAAACTCATGGCGATGAAAAAACCAACTTTTCGTTTACGGGCTCTGTTTCGGAATGCGCGTACGCCAATGCGTAAGGAAATTAATCGATTTTTATTTATATAAAGAAATCAATGTACATATATTTACAGAAAGTTTTGGCAAATTGCCGCGATTAAGCAGAGTTCATTTGTTCGTGACATTTTTCAAGTCTCATGTTCGTAAAGTTTTAGATTGACGAAATACCCGTTATAAGGGCACACAAATCCTTGAGTACTTAAATATAAAATGGTTTTTTTTCCCCAAGGATTATGAGCATGTTATTCGCATGCGTTCATTTCAGGACACCCTGTATCTCGACCCTTAGACGTTACAGAGGTTTCATTTGTTCTCGATGCTTGAATTCGCTATTTTTAGCTCTAATCTCTTATCGCCCAAAATAACATACTCTCGTTTATATTATCATTATTATACGCGAAGATACGTACATTCAAAGGTACTATACGCCTATGTAATAAAAATAAAAAATTGTTTAAAGCTGGTACAGGCCATCTGCCTTTAGATCTATCCGAAGCTGTTATCACTACTGATTACCGTTACTATTATCATTATTGTATACGTTCTATAAGATCAATGTTACAGAAGCGAAAGCATCACGAAAAAAATCGTTAGGTGACCCTTTTTGACTTTTTTTTTATCTTGCCCAAAAACGTACTCGAGCAATGTAGTATGCATAGATGGCTGGATGAAATAAATTGAAAAAAAAAATGGCATCATTGAAAAAATCTTTAGATATGCGCCTTTTCCACAAGGCCTCCGACGACTGGCAATACTTTTAATTTTTCCGTGACAAAATCCAAAGTTACCCTGGTGGCTTCGAAGTGCTGGTAAACGTAGTAAAGAATTCCGAAATAGAACGAGTAGACAGCTATGTTGTGGATTACGTAGAGCCTAGGGAGATAAGAGAAATATTTTTAAAAAAATTTTTTTAATTTCAAAATATTCAACCCACTTACATTTTTTGATGCAAACGCGCACGTGGCAATGTCGACAGGTCTTCCTTCATGCAATACTGCCTTGCGCCCAAAATAATTTTCTTGAGATATTCCACCTCGTCCAGTACCAAGAAATCAATGGGAAATAATTCCTTATCTTTGGGACTCATGTCGCCCCATAATATTAATAAATTTGTATTGTGAAAGACCCATTCGCGCGTGGTGAAGTATTGCAGAAGTTCGAGACCATCAGTGATCCTTTTTTGGATTCGAACCATACTAAAAAAAAAAAAAGAAACATACATACATTGGAATAAGTAAAAATGAAAAAGATTTTTTTTTAAATGTTGAATCTTTATACGTCATTGAATTTTGGAACTCACAAGCGTTTCTGTCGGAAAATAAGCATCAGAAAGTCGATAAAGTACGCAGGGATTAGATGAAAGAAGAAGACAAAGAGATTGTGAATAAATTTACTGCTTCTGATGTCTCCATCCGGATACCAGATGGCGCCCTCAAAGGGATACTGATAAGCTACCTTTTTCCCTTTTTCCAAGACCTCGCCCCACTTTATGGGCAATACCCCACTTTGTGTGATATTATAAACGGGAATATTCTTGGGCCTGATGACAAAATTTGGTTATTAAAATAAATTTTTTTTTTCAAATTTAACAATTTTGCCACTTACTTCTCGACGGCCGATCCTATTTTAAAGGCGATCGCTATCAGTGCATTTATAGCAAGGTCAACAGGTATGACCTCAGCATGATAATTAGCATTGCAATGCATTGACCTGATGACACCTTTCCCAGCACCCACTATAAGGCCCACAGGCCCATTCAAACTGTCCACCCACCCGGGTAGTGGTTCGGCCCAAGCTGGAGTCACTGTCAAAAATTTGAATCAGTCATTTGAACGTTCGATTAATCATCAGATTGAATTGTCGATATGTTAATATTTTATCGATTACCTATCGATGGCCTTGCGATGCTGCAGGGTAAATTCGCATATTCATCAGCCACTAATTTCTCAGCCAATCGCTTCGAGTACGTATAAGTATTAGGATGAGGATCCAGCAACCTATGATTAATGAGCATTATCAAATTTGTATAATTAATTTTTTCAAAAAAAAATGTTTTTTCAATTACTTCGGTGTTATAAGGTCAATTGCGCTTTCATCCATCCACTGTACCAATCGCATCACGTCACGCGGATCATCAGGAGCGTCGTAGACCCTCTCGCCAAGTTCCTCCTGGTCAACGTGACAGAACGCAGTGCTCAGATGGACCAGGGCCTTAAGGCCCTTCATCTGTTTACTCAATTCCAATATCCTCTTGGTGCCAACCTTGAAGACCAAAATTCAAATTCATTTGAAAGTGTAAAAAAAATCTGAGAAAATTCCAAAAAAAATTTCCCAGTCTACACTAGGTTCCTACTATTTTTTTCAAACGCACTACAGTCCACTCGTTCAAGATCCTAAAAATTTTACGATACACGCAACAAAATCAAATATACCGTATTCATCTCAACGGCGTCCTTAAGCTTAGCTTCGAGCTTAAGCGTCGCGGCGCAATGAAAAATTACGCTGACTTCGTTGACCAGACGTCCTTGCTGTTCGTCGGTAAGGCCCAATTTGTCCATAGTGACGTCACCTTGAAAAGGTACCAATTTCTTCATCACGCTCGACTTGGTTTTACGAATTCTGTTGAACATCTAAAAAAAAATATTAATTTTCAATCATTTAAAAAATCAAATTCCATTAACGATCTTGAATAATCATCACAATAATTTTATTTCGGAAAATGACTTACGGGCAGCTTGAACATCTCGTCCACGCGGGTCTCGGGCGAACGGCCTCTTTTGGGCCTTAGCAGTATATAAATCTTGTCAAGATCGCTGCAGCTGTACAGTAGCTTCTCTATAAGTACCTTGCCCATCAAACCAGAACCTCCGGTAATGAAGATGGACCTTCCTTTGAAAAAGGACTGTATCTCGCTGAGATCGCTCATGATGCTGCACTGTAACGTTACAAGAAGATCTTCTGAATCGACTGTACCTGAAGGCTCGAAAGACCTTGATGAATAAATGACTGATCGCAAGTGAAGGGGGGGGGGGGGGGCGGTTATTGATGACGATGAAAAAAGAAAAATTTTTTTTTCTAATTTTTCTTATCATTTCAAAATTAATTTTACCACACTGCGCCTGCTTCGTATAAATTTTGCACCATACATTCCTATAGCAATTATAACGACATTAACCACTCGGATGCTGCAGCCGAGAAATTATCGTGTACGCGCGTCTGTTCGAAAAGTGAAAATCAGTGAAAGGCATCGAAAGGGCACGAGTACTCGAGCGTAGATATTTCCATGAGTTTTTGCGCGATTAACGATGGCAATGGAGATATAGTGACTGGGATTGCAGTAAATTTTTCAATTAGCTTTATTATTATTATTAGCGATGAGTAAATTTGAAAATAATGTCAAGGAGCTTTGGTATATTAATCATGTATAATTATCGTGCGTATATGTATGTGGATATATTTAATGATTTTTTAAAGTTACGAATATATTGAAATTCGTGGAAAAAACGTTTTGCAAAATCTCATTTTGCAGTGACAATATTGAATTTCTTTATTCGAGTTTAGTGAATGAATACATTTTTTTTATTCCGGCTGACCCGATGAATCACTCGAAACATGCGACATCGGTTTGTCGATTTAACTTAATGTAGAGAAAAAAATGTCATGGCTCGTTGCGTGCGAAAAATTATTATTACAAATTGCGCGATTGCGCCTTTGAATCGTCCGAGAGTATCGTTTATTTTTTTCTCTTAGTTTCCTTTCTTGTGTCACGCGTGATCAATGCAACCGTAGGCTCCATTAGCGCGTTCTTGTAAAACAAAAGATTCCGTTCATTTACATTGCTAATTGGGAACTCGATAATATATTGTTGTTCGAGATTCAAAAGAAAAGTCATGGACGTCCATAAGACGTCTGCAGGACATTTCGATGATCCCAATGACGGCTTATGAAACTCTTCGGCGCCCCCGCGATAATATATATTTTAAATTTATTAAAAAATTTATTTGTTATACATGCCGATCGGACACGTGGTCGAAAATCTGCTTAAAAAAGCAGCTAGTGAACTGTAGAAACGAAAAGGCATCGAGACGGGCAAAAAGGTCTGAAAGCAGCGTTTAAAAGAGTGAAAGACCATGAAAGAGTGAAAGTCCGTGGAAAATATAGGGATGAAATTGACAGGGAAATATTGGAAACGGGACTTGACGAGAACTGCGAGACGACCAGGGATCAAATAATCGAACTTGGTGCCGAAAAATAAAATCCGGGTACCGCCCGGAGTACAAGTAGCGCAGGGAAGGTCTGGGGCTGCTGGAGTACCAGGAGCAAAAATAGGCAAAGACGAAGAGCAGTGGGCAAAAATGAAATATGAAAATGTGGTAAAAGAGGAAATGAGGATTTTCCTTAACAGGAATGCAAATTGTATGTGGAGCCTATGGAGAATATATGACGTATTAGTATCGAGAATTTAACCTGGTACTGGATAGTACTTACATGACCTAAGAAAGAAAGTAGAGATGCTTTTAGAAGGTAGGAACGGACGAGAGGAGTAGAGAAGATTGTTGAAAGGAGAGATCGAACCGATTTTATCTTAATAGCCAAAGACTGAGAGCAGTGGGCAAAAAAAAGATATGAAATGTGGTAAAAGGAGGAAATGAGGATTTTCCTTAACAGGAATGCTAATTGTATGTGGAGCCTATGGAGAATACATGACTTATGAGTATCGAGAATTTAACCTGGTACTGGATAGTACTCACATGACCTAAGAAAGAAAGTAGAGATGGTTTTAGAAGGTAGGAACGGACGAGAGGAGTAGAGGAGATTGTTGAAAGGAGAGATCGAACCGATTTTATCTGACAATGAGTATGGCCTAGTGCATGAGAAAGCAAGGAGAGAGGTGGTGGGTGGACAAAGTCGAATAAATGCAAAAGAAAAATGAATGCAGTAAAAAATGCAAAAAGTTTGTCAACGACGAATAGATAAGTAGGTTAAGAGAACGAAGCGAGGAAAAATTAAAAGCAAAGGAAAACACGCTGTAAACTGAATGTAAAATATATGTTGTATTCTAATGCCCTAAAGAGCATATACAATTATACATACATATAAATATATCATTCGCTAAGTTCCAGGACTTTTTTCAATACGTATTGGCAAGTTCCAGGACTTTTGTTACTTCCAAGACAGTCTTGGAAATTTTTTTCTGGGAATCGTAAAGTTCCAGGACCATAAAGCGGCATACACACCGAATTTTTCAAAAAATTTTTAATGCTAGATACTCGGAGTTGTGATGGGCTAAAAGATGAGTTTCGTTAGGTTAGTTTAGCTTAGAATTCCAATGCTGTCACACCCCAAGGTTTAGTTTTTTTTTTAAAAAAAACGCATTCGCTTGCCATTGTGGATGACCACCGTCCTGGAACTTACTGTTAGTCACGTTTATATACGTATGCCAATATATGCGTAAATATCGTGCATAACATCATGCGTACATTATGCCTGTAAAACATGTGAAGTATATTTAGAAAAAAAAAAAAATCATACAACTAAAATTTAATTATTATATTTTAATAACTTTTTTGATATAAAATATATTTTCATATAAATTAGAAATATCATTATTTTCGTGGGAGTTGTCCAATTTTTTTTCCATTTATCTGGAACATAATCAACGTCTCAAAATTTCAATCGACGACTCAAACTCAGGTACGTATGTCAACAATTTTTTGTCACGATGCATCTCAATGCATCAGCCGTGCAAAATTTATTGCATTTTTTTCACTCGAGTCCCGCACACACGCACCTAGGTATAAATAAAAAATTGCATCGACGATCGACTGCAAAATAGCAAAATTGAAGAACTTTCTCGATTACCTAAACGCGCTCACTTGCGTTTCCCCGGGTAAAAATTTTTCTAGCTCCCGAAACCGGTTTTAATCCCGGTTAAATTGATACGCTCCATAAACTCCAGACTTCTACGTGCATTATGCAATTTTAACGTTGCAAACGTGTCTGTGATACGAGGCGCGAATGTCCAAAAAAATCAAATGCACCTACAGCAAAGTGTATTTATACATTTTATTGAAAAAAAATATATACCATATATGCGTTTTTTATACATCTAATAGTTACATATATACTGATACATGCATAGTTAAACATTTTAATAAATTAGTACTCTATTATATATGTATATATATATATATATATATATATATATATATATATATATAATATGGTACTATATACAAACACTTTGTTGCGCAACCATCATGCACTTTAGTAGTCTGGTGAAAGTAACTGCGAAAGTTTATTTCGATCGTAAGTCTCGCGACTAAAATAAATACTAGTACGTAATCCGTATAATGTCTTCGTGGATTGTTGCGCGGATTGATAAGTTCGTTGTTGTTATTATTATTGATATACATGTATCGCGGAATATATTCCGTGGGAGGTATCGGTGAATAAAATATCGGAAGTACCTGTCACACGAGGGAAATTTTGGTTAAGAAATTTTTCGAGCGAAATAATTTTTCGATAAAAGTTCGAAAAACAAGTCGAGGAATCTCATGAATTTAAATTACGAGTTAAATTATGCGAGGTCGATTCACTCGATGATTTGGGCCTTGATGAAATCGTGATACGTAAATACATAATGACTGGTAGCCGGAGGGTTCGTAATTTTAATTGAATTAATTGGAATTTCGACAATTGGATTATTTTTTTTCGTGGTGAACAAACACGAGGGAGATTATGGAAAATAAATTTTTTTCAATATCTTTGTCTTTTTTAATATTTCAATGTTTAAGTCAAAATGTAAAGTTTTTATTGTCATTTTGTAAATTTTTATGTCAGAATGTCATTTACTTTCATATCTGCATTTTTCTCCAGTGTCGAACTGGCCCGTGTGTGGATTGTCTGACGAAGAAAAGAACAGAGAAACTTGAATTTATTCCGAGAGAGCATCGACCCTAGTGACTCGAAACATTATATCATTTTTCGTAATTTTGAGATTCTTGTCTCTCGGTGGTTTTGACATTGAAAAAATTTTTTTTCATTTTTTTTTCCATTGATATGTAAGGAACGATAGACCAATCCATTACAGACTACTGACAATGAGAATTAACAGAGACATTAGTCAGATTGAAAATTTATTAATAATTTTCCCCTGGTTTTTCCACTAAGATAATACGAATTTTTTTTAATATTTATTTTATTATACAAAAATCAATAAAATTGCATATACGTTCAAAATTAACCATTGAGACTTTAGGCAGATTCCAAGATCATTCACTCAGCCACAAGAATCTGATTTGTGTACGAGTTACGCAATTGAGTGGTTGCATAAGTTTTGTTTGAAAACTTAACCAATTTCATTTTGCCCGGAGGCTTCATACTATAAGTTAATGTATCCGATCGATCCTTGACCGTTAAAAGATATAGCTTTATGGTCAATGTCTGTATATATTTTAAAAAAAGATTTTTGGGGCAATTTGACACTTAGGAAAAATAATTGAAACCTTGTTTGATATTTTCTCGAAATATTGTAACCAAAAAAAAAAATGTCCAAAAATCATCTCTGGTAACATCAATGAAAATTTTCAATGAATCTTTTGACACTTTTAAACTTTGTTGTCTTTTCAAATTATCGGACACGTGCTCCAACGAGAACGTCAATATAACACAGGTTAAATAACCCAATAAGGTTGCGCGTAATATCCTTTGCGTAATTCCCTCTCTGTAGTAAAGCAAAAAATCACCACATGATCCGAATGACGAAAGGATGTAAAATAAAAATTTTTTTTCTTAACATTCTACAGCTTACTAAATAACGAAAAAAAATATCTGCACAGTACAATAAGAAATTCTTCCAATTCTTCAAGTCAAATTCAATGACGTTTCGAATATACATATTCGAAAAATATTTTGACCGGACTAAAAAAATCATGAAATGATTATACAGCACGATCCTAAAAAAACGGTCGATGCACAAATCTTAAGAATGTAATAAATTTTCCGAAACACAAATTAATTGGATAAAAAAAACGTCAATTAGAAATCAACACGGTAAAAAACAACAAGAAAAATCATTACGAAACGCGCGTTGACTTTGTAATGGTGATTAAAAAAATTAATGACAAATATATTCAAGCGCGCGGAATATCCCGGAGAAAATGATCTCGAAGAAAAATATAGAAAACACAGGAAACAATGAAATTTCAACTAACCCACGTCCCACTTAAAAATTAATCGCCGGTCATTAAGTACTGTTTTCATAAATCATTAAATGACAAACAAATCCTTCCTCGATATGCGTCATTGTTTAGAAAAATATTTCATGACTCGTGATGACGTTTCGTGAATCTTTATTAATAATCATTTAATGACCGACTTTCTACACACCTGATGTCGCAGACCTTTGACAACGAAACAAACAAAACTTCTTGCGATCACTCAAACGCTGCTCCGAGATCCTCGATCGAGGACAACAGACGATCGCGGCGGTTGATCGTGAACTGCAGCCAACTTCACGGAGAGCTGAAGTAGCCCGTACTAAAGTACAGTTATAACTAGTCGCGAATCCCCACCTCGGCTCGTAAGCGAGAATACTATTTCTTCGTTCTCTATGGCGTTTTACTTTTGTATATTATATGTAAAAAAAAAAAACCCACCTCGCAATGACATTTGCTATATTTTTTATCTTGTAAAAGAGGAGCATTGTTTTTTTGGTTAAATTTTATCCTTTCGAATTTCTCATTAAATGTGTCTATTATTTCTTTGTTTCCTTTCTCCCGTTATATAGGCCATTCTTAGATAGTATTGCCAAAAAATATAATTTGTGAAATTAATTTAATTTTTTGTTATCTGCTTTTTATCGGATTTCACCAAAATTCCTAGGGATCATAATTTCCCTTTAACTTTCTTCATAGTTCATTTTTTTTATCCCTAGATCTCTTGTCTGTGTCTATGACTCTGTATAAATTTCCTTGACCCAACATGTTTTTTTGCTTCGACAATTAAATGACGCAAATCGATCTTCTCGTAATGGTAGAATAGTACAAACATCATTATCCTGGAATCATAACTTGCTGATATATACAAATCAATCGATATCAATACCGTGTTTGATTTTTATAAGGAATTTTTATTCGCAAATCCCTTTTTTGCAAAATTCCTGTCTGTCTTCGGATTTTGTAATTACTCCACCGGTAGCCTCAAGATCTTAATTGTTAATGACTAATCAAATATCCTGACGGTCAAATTTAATTGAAACAACAAACTACACAAATTTCCATAATGATTCGCAAGTCATGACAGAAACCGTAAATAATCCAAAAACTTCGAGGATGGAATGAAAGTTTTCTTGTTGAAGAAAAAAAAAAAGTAAAGGTGTCACCAGCTTCACAAATAGCGACCATATTGAAGATTATTCAAAGACTGATGTAATTTGAATGACTCAACAAAATTCAAACGAACTCAAACACAGTTTGTGTATCTCTTCTATAATTTTTCTCTCTCTTTTCTATGCCCTGTAAACAGTCTGTTGTAACACACAAGCATACAGGCTCGTTCAAAGGTATTCTAGCAACTGAATGTTGCACAATTTCCATTGATTTCTAACGATAGAATCAAATTCAAGTTTACTACTACTGTACTACCCTATAGCCCGTATTCAGAACTCGCTTTTAGTGCTAATAGTGCGCTTTTAAATTTTTTCTTAGTGAGTTTTAACTACAAGCGACTCTGTTAGTGACTTTAAGAGCGAGTTGTGAATACGGACTTATATGTATATTAAAATAGGATGCCCGGCTCTCCCCGTTATGATTAATTTGCCCAGAGGGCCGCCAGAATGCGCTGGGAAATTCCAAAAACAAGTTCTAATCGGAAATCGAACTGAAAATTTACACCCATACTAATTACTATGAAGATTTTGTACTCTACTACAGTCTTTTCAATACAGTCATTGGTCGTTGATAACTTAATATAATGTATTTAAATTCACAAAAGCTATTATTTCCTCATTTACCTTTTTCTCGTACAAAACTCTAAGTTATTGTATCCAAGACACACATGTGGCTCTAATATTGTACTTAGCCTTTACATATTACCCTACCTTATACATATATTATACAAAAACTATTATCTGACTCTCACTGACTACTATGAAGTTTCTTAGCCTCTGCTTCAGTCTTTTTAATACAGTCATTGCTCTATGCTAATTTTGTACCTATAATGTACATTAACAGAAACTATTACTTCCCATTACTCAGTAACTGACTTATCTTTTCCACTTACAAGGTTATAAAATTATTAATTCCAAGATACACATAAAAATACATATGGCTCTGCTACTGTAGTTAATTTTTACATATACTATCCTATATATTATAGAAAAACTATTATATAACATCCACTGACTACTATGAACATTCTGCACTCTGCCACAATTTTCATATACAGTCATTGCTCTATGCTAATTTTGTACCTATAATGTACATACACAGAAACTATTATTTCCCATTACTCAGTAACTGACTTACCTTTTCCACTTACAAGGTTATAAATTATTAATTCCAATGTGTGTATTGACAATAAATAAATAAATTATAAATTTGTCGTCACACGCATACGTACTAACATGACTGAAGTCACTTTTGCCTGGAGATTGACACGTGTTAATTATTCTACCTTTGGCGTCCTTCGCTTTACGAGCTACGTAATGATTTTCTTCATGATTTTATCGTTGTTATGACTTTGTACCATACTCACTGATTTATTACAGCTTTAGCATTACACAAAGTGCGTGGATCGATGCCGAATATAATTTTAATGAGAAAAATATTAATTGGTTAATGATTAATCATTGATGATGACTAGTAAGAAAATATTTATTCTTTAACGACTAATAATTAGTTATTATCCTAATTACTTAGGATAATATAAATGTTGTACAAGTTGCAAAAGTCTGTGTCCTTAAAAGGAAATTGGATCGAACAAAAAGAATTAATGCCTTTACTAAAATAAAAATAAATATAATTTACTGCTTGAAATTTTTGATGTAAAAAATTATATTTATTAACTAGTTTCTCGTTTGCATTTAATTATGCGCAGGAGAATTTGCAATTAGTGACAGTTGCATTTGTGAAAGTCCGAAGAATTAACTATGTTGGTTACTTAGTAGGAACGAAAAAAAAATTAAATTGGAAACTGACCAACAACCAGTTGGACGCAACGACCCAGCTGCCACGTAAGCAGTACTATTTAAAGCAATTTCACTGCGAACTAAGAAGAATGTAGTTCTAAACTCTCACTCTTCACTGACCGTATAAGCACATCGTGTCTATCTATACATATATGACATATACCCAAGAGTGCAGTTAATCACTTTTTTTTTACACGATAGTTGCAAACGCGCGAAAGTTTAATTACGAGCAACAATGTGCTCTATTGCGGATTTCAAAAAAATGAAATTGGCGTTTAAAAAGAATTTCGACTGCACTTTATTTTTACGATCAATCTTACTGATTCACGTGTCGCAATAAAATTTGAAAAATTCGTCAAAACGGGGTCAATAATAAATGTTGATAAATACTTTTGATCAGGAGATTTTTATAAAAATTATTCGATTAACACATTTTTTTTCATTTGGCTAAAATCCTACTTGGAGAAAAGGTCATGTAACTCAGAAACACCTGTTTCTAATTTTTTGTATTCGCTGACTCAATACAACGTTATTTTTATTATATTAATTTACATGATACTGTCAAAATATTTAACATGAATTTCGGATAAAAATGTTCGTATTAAAACTTTCTAATGGTATATAGTTAGTACGTTATGCAATATACGTTTCCTTCGGTACTCTAAGTCAATATTAATCTCAATGAATACTTTGAAAATGGTAGTTCATAATGGGATTACGTCACGAGCCAAAAAAGACTTCTAATGAAACACCCCGTAGCGTCTGTACTGTGAAAGTTTCATGCAGCATCTGTACTACGTAGCATCTGTATTATGTAGCAACTATCTATATTGACTAGATGGTCTTTTGAAAGTAATAATAATAATAATAGGAATGGCACTATCCGTGATAACTAGACCAAAACAATTAATACAATTATTTAACTCAAATTGTTTACGCGATTTCAATTGAACAAGTGAAATTTTTTGTAGAGTAGATAAGAAAGTGCGAAATTGCAGTTACGGTACGTTTTTAGTAAATTTTATTACTTTTATTCCATACAGCCAGGAATAGCAATTTACAAAATTTCATTAAATGAAGGTTTTTTTTCCTAAATTTTCTCTTCGTTATCCTTCAAAACCTAAAAATTCTATTTGGAATTACTAATATGGTAAATATCGTTCAACACGGAGAAATTTCTCAAAATAATTGATCGTATCAAAATACTCAATAGACTCTTGTGCTAAATTTCCATATACATTGAAACTTTTCTCAAGTGAGAAAAATACAGCTACTTTAACGCAATTACGAATTATTGCCATAAATCATAATTATACATGTTCAGCTGATAAAAGAACACATTCGAAATTACACGTCACGCGATCTATTCAAATGAAGCTATAAGATAATTCTCATACTGTAATTTCTTTACTGCCACATAATACAGAATACACATGCGAGTCAATGCAGCAGTGCGTGAAACTGATTGGCAAGTATCAATTTAACCGTTACATTTCAATTCCCTAAAGATATCTTAAATTAAAGAGAATTAAACGAAAGTAAATAATAAGACCCTTCTACAATTTTCCAGCTGAATAATAATTTTATTCAAGCATTAGTAAGGATCGATCAGTATTGCCATTGGAAAATTGATTATAAAACTATTTTACGTACATTCTCCAAATGTAAATTATATTAAAAATTATATTAAAACTTGTGATGCACTGCAGTTCAATAAAATCCTAGAAGATGTGTTGCACGCCATCATACGAATACTTGTACTTGGGTTCCATGTTTCTATACTGGTTGCGCATGCGCAATAGTTTCAGTCATGATGACCAACCGTCCTACTAGTACCGTGAAAAACTCCAGATGTCATTCCAGGGAAACTGTCAGAGTTTCGGGTAGCTCCCACTGACAGATATTACATGAGGAGAAAATTAACAGTGAACTAATAATGATTGAAGAGTTGGCTAAAGATTATGCGGCTTACGCTAAGGTCGATCTGACCGACCAGGTAAATATTGATCACTTTTGTTTTTCCTTATCTTAACGTATTTTACGTGGCGTTGTAGATTTTGATGGACACGATGGTTACTGGTTAGACAGGTTTCTCTGTGGTCCAGATAGCCTCGTGTCAGTCTAGTGGATAATTTGTAAGAGAAATTCCCTAGTCTGACTTTCAATGCAGAACTTAGGTTTTATGAATGTTTTTCGTTTTTCAATTTCAGATGAAAAATGTCCACGACTCTATCGAGGATATGATGACGCGACTGGAAGAATTTGAGTCTATTATTGGAATGGTTAGAAATTTATATTTCTTATTATCGTCATTGACAAATTTATATGACTGATCATTGTCATAAATTATGACTCACAATCATAAACCTGACAGTTTTCGTAAAAGTTATCTTTCTAATTTCAAGTCATTTCATACTTTGCACAGCAAAGTACTATGTGCAATTTAGTCGAGACTATTTTTTGTTAAAATCCATATTCCAGACACGTTTCAGAAAGTGTGAAGAAAAATTATAAAAATCAACCACATTTAACCATACGTTTTACGCAACTGCTGAATGATGTACCGTCGTTTCTGCATTCCGATGCATCCATTCCGCATTCCCCAGTGTGAATCAAGCTTAAAGGGTAGGTCATGGCAGTCTGAAACGCTGCTTGATTAAAGTTCAAAGTTCACAAGCTGGTCCGTCCAATGCGATCCAGGTGACCTGACGAATAAGCTTGAGTACGTAAATATCGACCGAACTGAAATCACACTCCAGTAAATATAACATCAGACAGTTTCTATGTTGGCGACTGTCTCGAATTTCTACGTGTTTTGCTTGCCATTCACTTCCATTACATAAGAAGTGATCCCTGTTCAAGCAGCCTCAGTCTTTTTTCTGTTATACTTTTTCATCAAAAGGTCCAGACCGAAGGTGCAGAATGCATGAGCGGCCATATTCCAAGATTACTTTCCATACGTCCCGAGCTAAGAAATCTCGGCAAGCGTATAGACGCCCTGAACTTCTTCGTCGCCAGGGCAAACGCCGATCTTACTGCCTTGGAAACAGCCGTCGATAATGCGGAAGCTGAACTGGGCGGACCTGAAAGAATATTTGGAATGCTGAATCCATTGTCGTTTTTTGTAAGTAACAGTTGAAACTTGTGAAACAGGTATTTCTACGTATTTAATAATTATTAAGGTCTTTTCAATAATAATATGAATGCGCACGATTGTCATCTTGGATTTTACAGAAAAAAAATCAAGAACCCATTATCGTGCAAAGGCCAACCAGTTTTGAACAACCCATCATTTATAAGACTGATGATTACTTTGACAAACAATAAATATGACGTATGCACTTCGTTAATAACATTAAACATTGCAAGTATATCCTTGTTAAACGTTTACGTCTCTTCTTTCTTTACTTCTATCATTACAATTGTTTCGTTCGAGTAAGATATAGCGTTTATGCAATTACTACTAAATTAAAAAAATTGTGTAATACAATAAATTGGATTTCCACCTAATACACTTTTCTTTCCAATTTTTATTATGCCTCAAGACAACAATATCGATCAAACAAATCAGTGCAAACAGGGTGCCAATTGGCAGGATCTAATCTGAACTTCCTTCTCGCCAGAACGGCAACCTCCAGCAACACAGTGCCGCCATCTTGTTAATTTCCCAGGACCACAGGACGAGCTGCAGCAGGACCACTTGCTCCACTGATCCCAAATTTCTGGTTCGTCTTCTGCAGGGAAAGAAGAAAAGAAACCGAGGAAAACAAAATAACACTTGAATATATTATTTATTTTCACTTGGACTCTATAACAACGATTACAGATCTAATTGTGCCACTGAAAGGAATAAAATTAATGCATCCATTCAACACGAAGCGAACGTGCAGGTTTTTAATTGCGCTTCTTTTTCGCCAATTGAACAACTACCAGCGATACAGTGGCGCCATCGCGTCAACTTTCCCACACCACAAGTGACACTGCAACTGGACCATTTACCCCATTGGTCCCAGATTTTAGGTCCCTGTCTACCGTGTCTTCCTGCAGGCATTATAAACGAGTATGTATATCAGATACATTAAATTCTGATCTATTATCTATAAATCATCAACGTATCCTCCTCCGCCTTGGGTTCTTTGTTAATACAAAACATTATTGATACATTATTTCTAAATATTATTACGCACTACAAGCTTCTGTAATACGTTAGTAAAAGTTCATTAATAAATCATTGCGCAACGGCACATTGCCTATGGTTCTTGAATGGGTAATAATAAAAATGTAGGTATATGTATTTATAAAGTTTTAACACTTCTTTATTCTTATTGCTCTTTGAATCTCTCGGTGAAAGTTGCACCTGGTTCGGAATAATGTGCACAAGCACGTACGAATGCACAGTTGATGCTTTAGAGAATGAATCGATACCGATTAAAAAGCCGTCTAACCACTTTGCATTAATTTAACCAACAAACTGCTTTAACGGACTTTCACACATACCCCGTGGACATTTTTTTCAATGTTCTTTCTCTTTTAAATCAATGTATAAGGTTGCACTTATTATCAATGTAATAAATCTCCGCGTTCCTAAAGATCGTTTTTTTATGCCAATTTTTCAACGTACCACCACGTTTGAATTTCCGCTGGAATTCTTCTTCTTCGTCGTCGTCCGAACTTTGACCCTCTTCGGAATAATGCGAGGGTTCATTTTTGGCATCTTCCTTTTTATTTCTCATACCGCTTTTGGAAATATGCTCTTTGTCGTTACAATTATCGTCTACCTCCTCGTTATCTTGATCGTAGGAATTATCCTCGTCTTCATTGTCGTCTCTGCGAACGAATAATAAAATATTTTTCTTCACCCTTTGTCAAGAATCGTATTTGAGGTTATAAGCTTGCCAGGCAAGACGCTAATGATCTCTTGGTTCGAGAAAGAAATTTTTAAGGCGTGGTAAAAAAAACCTTGTAGTCTCATGAAAAAGAATCTTGTTGTCCCATGGAAAAAAACCGTTTCGTTCGAATCGAGAGAAACCAATGGGAACGGTTTATATGTAAAAGCAATGGAAAATTTCGGACTCCGTGATACTTTCACTGTAGCGTCTCACCTAGTGTAGTGTCTTAAATTATTTTTACGAAGATACGATTAATTTTCGATACTTGTATACAGGATTATTCACCTCAAAAGTATCGACTGAAGTTGTACTGTATATTCGATTTCTAACAGTAGAACCAAATTCGTTTGACAATTTTATAGTGAATAACCCTGTATACGAGGATGCATATTTAAATACTTGAAATTTTCTAAGTTCCGTTCGTTTCTGTCATCCAAGATCTCGAAAGAGTCTGTTTTTCTCTTATTCGTCACTCGTAATTTCGATTTGACTTTTTCTTTTGAACGTACGACCTGACTCTCGCGTTTTTTTTCCATTTTAGTTGCGCCTTCCTTCTCGAGCTCTTGCCTGCCATCCACTGGCGCTTCCACAATTGCTACTGCATCCTTTCTGGGCAACGAGGTATTTTTTGCAGCCTCCTGTAGCACACTGGATATAAACGTAACATTGGCTGTGTTTTTAACTTCTTTTTTTGTCAAATTCCCAATGCTCTCTGTACTGGATACACCTGAATACACTACCACTAGCAGGGGTAGGAATACAGACAGTTTCAAAAGTAACGTACGAATGGCATAGGACATTGGTATTACAAAGTGTCCAATGATGTCATCCTGTTACGTGCGAGGTTGTAAACTTTGATGAAATTGAAAATCAAAATTTTCAGCACACGCGTCGCGCTGTTCAGCTGTTTTAGTAAGACAAGCGAAAAATTCATTTTCTGGTATTGTCTTTGTTTTCGCTGCCTCTATAATCTGTGTTTCATTTACAGCTACATTCCTAGCCATTTGAGGAAACCTTTTTTCCTACACTGTTGCAAATTACAAGTCTTCATCTGCGCTGTTTTTAATCCGGGTGGACAATTTTCAGTTGTGCAATGACGCCAGCGAACTCGACGACCTATGCCGCAGGTGGCGCTGCAGTCGCTCCAGTTGCTCCAATCGTCCCAGCCCTCAGGATCCGCCTGAACTGTAAGCACAGTAATTGTATGAAAATAATGAAATTTTATTGACTGAAAAGAAATCGAGGGCTGGGACCATTTTGGAATTGACAAACTCCAATTTTCCTACGTTCGTTCTTTTCCCCTCTTTCGGTAGAAATTTATCAAAGTAATACAATCTTGTTATGCGCATGCGCAAACGATCGTTACACTGGGTCGAATTAGGAAATTAATTATTCTTGTCTTTTCTTAATTAACCTACATCCTTCGTCCTCCTGCCTCCATTCCCTTTCTTTTACTTTATGAGGGTATCGGGTTATGAAATGCCGTTGTTTTCGATCCTCATTTTTTACGTTTTTACTTTTTCTGTCCTCCTCGTAAGAATCGTTTTCGTAATAGTTCGCGGTGTCCTTTTTATTGGGCTTTCGAAATCCTCTGTGAAATTCTTTCCAATGACGACGGGAGCGAGGAATTCTTCGACGATGGCGAATTAACTGTGTATTCTGATATTTATGGAATTCGGTTTAATCTTTAAATTGAATTAATATTTATTGTCTATCGCTGTTATCATTCACCTGGGTATCTGCAATCTGTCGAGATTCCGATAACCAATCAATATTTCCCGGTGAAGATTGATCGTCGTAGCTGGAATTACTTTTTGAGTCCTTGTCGTATCTTTTGGCACTCTTCGTTGGCTCACTCAAAAAATTTTGTATTCTCATGGCGTTACAAGCGTCTTGAGGATTTTCAGCTCTGAACAAAATACGTGTTAGTGGGGGTTATTATAAAATGAACTTTTTTGTGAAAACAATGGTTGGTTACTTCAAGCTTATATTTTCTCTGTAATTTGCATCCCTGAGACTTATCGGATGTACTTTATCCTTCATTATGGAAAGGTTAGATTTCTTCATGCTAAATTCCTCATCCGAATCCTCTGGTATGACGCAGCCGAAACAATGTGTGAGGACTAATGCGGATAATACGCGCATATCATGATTTTTATGAGCAGCTTAAAGAGATTGTGATTAAAATAGAATTATAGAAAAGCTAAGACAAAAGCCCTTTTCTCTATAAACTTTAAAAAATATAGGCAAAGTGACAGTTCGGCTGTGCATATAAATTAACATTGCGCTTGTCACGAAGTTGTCTGTGATGATTTGGAATTTCTTTTGAAAATGAATGACAATTAATACTGTACAATTTTGTATTACGTTCAGTATGAGTTTATTGACTAAATATCTGTTCTAAACTTACATCTCTTATTATTTTTAATATATATTCTTTTTCGATAGTATCATTTTTCATCTATTTACATAAGTCTACTAGTCCTATCAAATATTGTAATTATATATTTTTTCTGATCTACTGAAGACTTAACTAGCCCGTTTGGAGGAACCATTTGATTTTGTAGACTTGCTTCATTGTTCACGGGAAAAATAAGAAGCGAGACACTCTGTACGGCACAATGAGAATTTTTCATTTAATCGAGTAGAATTAATCGAAGCACAGCTATTTCTTGGCTGTAATGAAAAATGGTGGAAATGTTTAATGATCCAGCTTCGAGTACAGTTACATCTACTTGAATTGGATAAATGAAAAGCTTTCGATATTAAGTACACGCAGCTGGGCGCACAGAGAATAACGAATAAATGCACGCACAATTAATAGTTTATAACCAAAAGTAGAAACGTAGAAAAATAATTTATTCTTCTTAAAGTAATGACAAACCGTATTAACAAAATAAAAAAGAGTAATTAGATTATTCGATTGTACGACTCAACGTTTCACGGATAATTAGGAAAAATATACAATTGTATAGACATTGCTATTCTCTTGAAGTCGATTGAAAATCGTTCATTTGTAAAATATTGTTTTCTGATGCTACACACATTCTGTCTAGTCACATAAATACTATTGATTGGCTCATCGCAATTTGCTAAGAAAAAAACTATTCCAAGAACCCCTTTTGAATAGTATATTATAGCAAAAAATTAATTTTCTTTTAAAAGGATGAAATATTTTGTTACCGCAAGAATGAATTTCGATTAATCTGATACAAACTTTGTACTACTAGTTTTACCGACAAATGCTGCGTTCTGGCTGTATTAAATTTAAAGTCTGAAAAAGGCCTTGTGGGCTCTGCCATTTGGAATTTGACCTTGAAGTCTCAATCTTCGCACTGCTTCCCTTAAATGTTTTGGTTGCAGCGGTCCAGTTTCCTCATGAGCTTCCATCACATCGAGGGCTGAAGTGTATTATTAAAGTGCTATTAGTACAAGTGTACGCGGAAAGTATTCTGATATTATGAACTAAGTTGTACGTACCTTCTTCGACTATTTCACCAACAAAAACTTTGGCAATACCAGACATCGCAATAACAACATTTTGTGAGACTGAGCAGCCTGTGATGGTTTGCATGATCTGCAACATTAATTAAATCATATTCTGATTACAATTGTTTATATTTTTCTAAATTCCAGTATTTAATAATTAATATAAATGATTACCCTTTTAATTGCTGCTTTGGGAAAAGCAGCTCGCCTGTACATCTCATACCTATCGAGTTGATCTTCCGTAAAATTAGAAACTAAAACCCTGAAATGAGTTTATCATGAAGTATTGAGTTTCACATAAAATATGATTTTGTTAAACAGTGTAGACGTACTGCATCTTTTCTCTTTCCTCTTCTTCTAACTCCTTCTTGCTTTTCTCTTTACTCTCCCTTCTGTCTTTGATATTAGTAGGCATTGAGTGCGGTAGCATAATATCGTTGCCAAACAAATCCTCTGCACTTTGTTCATGTTCCTCCTTGGTAATCTCATGCTTGACGATGTCCAACTCTTCCTCTATCAATACTCCAGTACCAATAGAACTAGAACCCATATCCTCTGTATCAGACTGCGAATGAGAGCTCATAGCATCGGATTCCATCTAAACTCATAATGACACTCAATCAATTAATTATGCCTCGCTAATAACAAACTCACTAATAATATATAAAATTACTAATACAAAATAACCTAAAAAATCGCTTACATACCTTAATAGGTATATTATCAATATCCATATTATCAGTATCCTTATTCATCAAAATCGAACCATCCTTCTCATCCTTATACTCAATATCAATGAGCTCATTTTCATTTTCGGAGTCGTCCTTACCAAATATATTATCCATTTTCTAAATAAACAGTAGAACATAAATAGTTATAGGTTATAAATACAAACAAGTACACAAAAAAAAATGAAAATCTTAACAGAAAATCATAAGAATATTATATAAATACATTACTACATACTTATCACCGTATGTCAGAGCCTCCAGCTGGCGCGCTTTACTGCGTAAACGTCCTGCGACCCTTGAAAAAATCAAATAAAAGACCCGACCAAACTATATCGACCGTTCTGACAGAATTCGCAAAGACAGCTGTTCGCTCTAGACTGACGTCAATCGTCCCGGCGCCCTATTTACCCTCGTGTAAACCGGTCTTGATAGGATTCAACGTACCGTCCATTTTCACGCATAGATGCGCGTTGCACAGAATCCCTCAGAAAGGTAACACGGCACTAATCGTACGAAAAAAAATGTAATTTAACGTTAGCAATCCCATTTACTCAAAAGAATCATTGTATTTCAAAATTGAGGATCATAGTATATAAAAATCAAAATTTCAAAAATCAACCTTCGCGTTGCGTAAAACGGGCTGTTAGTTTCGTAAATGTCCCGATAGGCGCGCGGTGGCAGCACCGATACTAACGAGTATACTACTCGTTCGTGTCGTGACGCCGTATTTGTCAATATCCTGAAAATTTTCGCGTTTTTCACGTATTCCTCAAGGTTTTCGCGAGTTTACGGAATCCGGTTCGAGTTTGTGGTTCAGGGCAAAAAGAACTGAGCAGTGTTAAATAACGACCGGTCGTTTCGCGGCTGTAAAATTAATCGTAAACGAGGCGAGAAGAAGCTGATCTGGTCCAAGACAATTCTCGCCAAGCTGATTTGTCGGCATTAGTGGATAAAAGTGAGTGAATGAGTGTTTCGATTGATCTTAGATAGACGGTCGACGTCCTCATTTTAATAGCCAGTGAATGCGGTCAGAATCCAGCTTCATGTTTTAAGATGTGAGTATCACAAATTCCTTGGATAATCGTGGATAAATTTTTTGAAGCAAAGTGCACACGGGGAGTGGGACGCTGGGTCCATCGAGACGCCGTGCATTTTGTCATAAACACGGCTGCTGCTTTGTGTACTTGTTCTATACTGTGGTCTTTGGTATATTGTGCTGGATGAAATACCAAGACGTTGGGTACCTTGCGAGAGGATACACGTATGAATATACGTCAAACCGGTCCTGTAACTTTGGACTGGACTTTTTCTTCTGGACTCCTGAACGCTTAAGACGTTCGATTCTTTAACGTGGACGGGTTCATTCCGCGGATTAGAGCGCATCGTGTCCTCTTATTTCTATTCTCGACATTCGATTCATGTCCAGGGTGCTTACAAGGTTCGTTGTATCCTGGAATTATATGTAGCATACTTCACCGATACAAATGTATAATAGTTTTGTGGTGGCCTTTTGTTTGGAATTGTTGGATCCTTGAAAAGTATTTTTTACATGCATGCAGTGAATTTTGAATAGATTTAGATCTGTGGTAGCAAGGCATTTCTTTTTCTAGCTTTGTTTTGCATTTTTTCACTGTATGGATTTCTTCAGTTTGACTTATTCTTTGGGATTATTCTTCTGCATGTGTCTTAGAAGGATGCTGAGTCCATTCTTATGGGTTACATAGTTGGTGGTAGGAGGTTTGAAGGATACTGTAAGCTTTATGCAGATTACATCTTTGTTTGTCGATTTGCTACCAGGTAGAATCAGATTTACATTGAAATAAGGGAAAACTGGAGACGGAAGAGTAATGTCGATTGTTGAGCAAGATTGATTGCTATGTGCAGCTGGCCTGTATCCTTAGTTATTGTGTTGACTTCCTGGCTTATCATACTACATATATTTTTTATAATATATCAGGAAATCACACGACAAACAAGATATTGTTAAACACTACTCATATTTTGTAATATTTTATTGTCTTTTGCAATTCCTTGTATAAGAATACGTTTTGTGAACTCCAAAGTTATATTTCAGCATTCGATCGTACATTCCCCAGTGCATTGTCTGCACAATATCAAATTTTAAAAGATCGTTATCAGATTATTATCAAAACCCAGTGTACATAGACAAAATCCTCTAACACCTTCCTAAAAGAAGTTAGCTACAAAAATAGCAAATATGATTCAAACGCAATATCCAAGGCTTGTTCGCAAACTGTATTTTTATTGCAGATGTTAACTATATATAAACAGAAAGCTAAGCAAGCTAAGACTCTGACTCAGAATACATAATCCCTTATCAAACAACAGCATACAACAATAGCCACTGCGTATATGTTAAAATATCTATCTCAAAGAAATCCTTAGCAACTTACGTTGCAAAGTTGCATAAATCAAATAATGGTGCATGTAAACACTTATGCCTACACAAACTACCACCGTGCATCCAAATATACATAAATATCTATATAATTAACATAATGCCAATAGCAAATAGTATTAAAGGTCAACGAACAGTTATCAACTCAGCATAATTTCTGCATACCATATGTCAGTACATGCTTACAGTGCAAAATGCAGCAATTGGCAACAATTATGAAATAGTACAGCATCCCAAAATTACACAAATAAATCAGGAGCGGTGGAGCAAAATATACCAACCCAGCATGGACAACATTAAAGCATCGAGTCATTGTATAAAAGCATTTCATAATGTACAACAGTTATCCAAGAAGCTACGTACACCCATTGGCTGTATGTACCATTTTGCACAGTTAGCAATGCCTAGCAACAAGTACAGTTTCAGCAATTACTGGGTATAAAACCTGATGGATGCTGACTTGTTAATCTCAACACGTATGATACCTACCACATACCGGTTCATTACTAATGTACTAGATTATTAAAAACTAGACACTGAAGCATTACTGTCCACAGGTTTACAGTAACAATTTTTTACTTCCACATAAGCGCTTCCCGTTACAGTTTTTAATCAGTAACCCAAGCATCATTATTCATAATCATTTAACAATCATTTCCAGACTATCTCTACATGCTTATGCACTGTCCCTCTGTAAATTAGTATTCTCAAACAGTATCGCTTGTCATTCACGTGCTGGACATTGGCAGCCAATTGGTAATGCTGACCTACGAGTCAGTCGAGACTCGCAGACTTGCACCTTGATCGGTATACGACAGTCGAGATAAAAAGTTGTAAAGGAGAAAAGGGTTAACAAGAGCAACTGAAAGAAAGTGAAAATGACAAAATGGCCGACGAGCAACGACAGCGAAATTCTTCGTTAGACACGCATCACCCTCCATTTTCAGCAATCATTTTCTAGCTGCACTGCTGGGGGATCGACATTTGCGATTCACTGTGCGCCATGTGCGTGACGAGATCCAGGATCGTATTTTATATGTACATATATGTAGAGATTAACCTCCGTCCATAAATATATATCTGCACACATATACGATTCAGTGTGTAATCTCTGGAAATAGGCATTTCGCGTGCTTAGTAGTTAGAAGGTAGGTGTGCACGTGTCACGGGAGCAATGTATAACTATGAAGTTAAATACAATCTTGTACCTGTACTTTTCTGTATGCAATGCTTTCCAGTGGAGTGGTAGATAAAAGTATCCGGATTCGATGCACGAGGTAGAAACTATTTGCGGCTCTGAATTTATGCATTGTATCTATACTTTGTTTATCATAATTTCGGATAGTAGAGATAGGTATAGGATTTAGAGTTCGAAGCATTGTATCGTACAACGATGGGTACCCGTCGAATACGAAAACGCAAGAGCTATTTTCTATTACGAGAGCAGTGTAAAATATTGTATATACGTTTTGCTAGCTAATAAATAAAATGTACAAGCAGCAGATTTAAGCATTGTAGGAGCAGAGCTTTCGTATAAACACTCTCTATACGGTGGCTGGTATGAAAATGATGAAAGGTAAAAAAGTCCGCTCTTTGACGTACGGGAGGGCGCAGATTTTGTGTCTTTTCTTTTTATTTTTCTCTCTTCGCCCACCGGAACGACGGAAAACGCGTATCATACATTTTTGTCGCTCTTACGACACGCCTCGATGCGCGTCTGAAGACAATTGGACACTCCCGCTGCATCGTGGGATTGCACATACGTTATTTGTTATTTATTTTTTTTACCTTGCTCTTTGTTTGATGCATCTTTTACTTTTTTCTCTATTTTTCTTTTTTTGATTTAGGTGCGAAGAGGCCTCGGAGGTGGAGACGCATCATCAGCAAACGGCAGCAACGACAATGGGTGTCGCTGAGGACGATACGCCTTCTTCGCTGACTTCTCATCCCAACCCCACCTCCAACAACCCCAACCAAGAAGGTGAGTCTTTATGAAACTTTGATTTGAGAAATTCTTCTTTTTTTTTTCATCAATATGTCAGATACTTTTGACTAAAAGTCTGACGCATCACTGACAACGATGTTAGTGTTGCCTTGTTAGTGTTGTTCGGCGATTTTTTAATCTGTTCCACGCGATGACGCCTGACGTTGAAAATGCACCTTAAGCTTGACTACCTCGATACCGGTAGTTCCGTCGACGTATGGTATGGAATATGCGATTCCTACTTAAAATATTTTGAAAAAGTGACAGTTCGATTAAACAAAGAGAAGACGAGGTGGCGGTCAATCGCTCTTATTTTCTAATACAGATAACGAATGATAATAGAAAAATTGATTTAAATATTATTATTTTTGTTTTTAATTTCCTGTATAAATATACAATTTATATGGGTTCGTCGCTACTGGAAAGGTCAGTAGAAATATAAATTATGTAAGTGAACTGAACTTATGCGGTACCTTGTCGCAGTGTTCGGAGAACACGTATGAATATAAAAAGATTAGATACTATTTTTAGCGCGCCAACATCTGCTAGATCCAAGGTCGAAGTCAGGGACGTCGGAATTGTCCTGGCAATTTCGCGTAAAAGTTTCGCGAATTTTCGTTTGGAATTTTTTTCTCTGTTGCCACAGCTACGATATTATTACGTGCTGCCACCGTTCCATCGACTCATTTCACATTGGCTGGTCCATTTATTAACGATACACAATTAGCTCATCGTCCATTAATTCCTAGTGACGTCGACGATCAGCCGATGACGCTTTGTTCGTTGTGTTGTCGCCCTGAGGAATTCATCGACGCCGTTGTAAACGTACCCCTCGTAAATTATTCGAACGTTGCGGACAATACACGTATACAATCCGTACGTAGGAATTTCACTGAAATTCCACAATTCGTCATGCATACACATAGCGTCTCTCCGGTATCGGAAAAAAGAAAGACTGTACCCGATCGTTTCGGTAGTAAAATAATATCGGAACGAATCAATAAAAATTTTGTCATTGTTATTTTTCAATCGATTTACGCCCGATCGCATTGAACTCTCGTGACAGTGGAATTGCGGACGGTGGATAATTTTCAATTTTAATCCACGGTCGTCCATTTACAAAAGAAACAAAATTGCTTCCTGGATCAGGTCTGGTATGATCCCTATGAACCCTGAAATTGGAGTTGGATGAACGTGGGGTCAGGTCGCCGGCAACCTCAGCCGTGATCAGGATCGGCCTGATTCTTCCGATAGTGGATCGATTGGAATCGCGAAAAAAAAGTGGCTGCTCATCGCCATTAAAAACAATAGCCCAGACCACGGGATCATTGTGGCGGATCACGGACTTGGACCACAGAGAAAGTGTTGACGTCTCAAGACCACGAAGACTCTTACGCGATTCCAGACCCCCCCCCCCCGGTGTCTCTGTCTTTCTGCGTGCAACCTCAGTTCTATCTGTGTCTCATTTCCTGTTAGGCTTAGACAGTCTTAACCGCAGGAGGAAATCCCGCTCGATCATTTCGTTTTGTGATTCTGCGTCCAAGACGTATGACGGTACGGCTGGCGCCATCTTTGTTCTCGTTCGCGATTTCATTGTTATCATTATTCCCTCGAGCTCTCGCGGCTCGCGAAATCTTACGGAGGAAATAGAAAGTTTCTGTTCGCGTGACGTATGCGTTCACGTGGGCTATATTTTTGTTCTTTTTTTTTTTCCCAAAACAGTCGTCCACGTTATTTATGACGCTTCGCGGATCGGCCTTGTTGACAGTCCCGATACGAATTCCGTTATCTCTCGCTCGCACGATTTACGCGTTTCTTTCGCGACGGAAGTCGTGGCACCGACCCGTCCAAAATAACAACCGGATGTTACGCGCAACTTCTTACTGTTTCAAAATTACTTTTTCGCGTAATAACCGTCACTGCGTCTGCTTGTATTTTCGCCACGGCTAAGATAAACTCACAATCAGATTCCCGAGAATCTCAGTGATAACAATGGCGCGGAATTGCGTATCGTTCGTTCACACAAAGTCATTCGGTTGGAAGGAGTTTTTGAGATTTAGGTTGAAAACATTTTTTTTTGCAAATTCACCAGTTTCCACGTTTTTCACGCACGACGCGAATTTCACGATAAAAAAAAAAGGGAAAATACCGAAGGATCACGATGCCATTGCCGAATATTTTTATTCGCGGCCGCGTTCGTTCGCCGGAATTCAATTCGACAAGTTGGCTATTGCCAATTTTCAAAATTAGCACGTCTCTTCGAGGTACTATTTATGTTCGTCTCTGTTCACGTAATCTCGCGGATCCGAGCGTCCGTGACGCGTCTTGTCGCTTTAATGATTTTCGAATTGCCCGCTTCTGGTCACGCTTATCGCTTAGTGCCAGACACTCTTAACCCTTCCCCTTCTCCTTCCCACTCATTCCGTGGGAATATTCCATCTCGCGTAAAACACGCTTAACGGTTCTTAATGCAGCGATTACGCTGCGTTGAAAATTCCGCGGGTCGGTTTCATTCCTAAAAATTATTTCGCGGTCGTTGATAACGGCTGCAATTGTTCTTTGTTTATCGATATATATATATATATATATATATATATTCTCCGTCTTGTCGCGTGTAAGTCGAACTTTATCAGAGTGGAAATCCTGCGCTATTTGCTGCCGGTTTCTGGTGCCTTTGCATGCACTGCCTTTATGATTCTCTATCATATACATATGGATATTGAAAAATATTGCATATAGCCTTACGCGTAGCGGGACGATCGAAGTACAAAAAATTTCTTTACTTTCGAAGTAAACCGAGAGTTTTGCATTTTATTGACGACAATTGGCAATAAAAACGTTGTTACGAGAAATTGGATTTTTTGCTCCATCATTTTTTTCCCCCTTTTTTTCTCTTTTCTTTTTCTTAGAGGATAATGCCACAAGCCCCGGAACAACTTGTTGCGGGATCCATGGTAAACACAATATATATACTTTCACCCAACTGGCGTGGATCTTAACGTCACGATCTCCTCGTCATGGTTTTTCCCCATAATTTTTCTTGCCTTTTTATTGTTGATAATTAAAAAAAAAAATCGATTGGCACGTTACGTTACTGATTGCACGCTCTCGCAGCGCGTAATTCAAGTTTCCTTTCTGTGCGGCTACGTAAGTCTTTTTTTTTTTTTTAACTAATGGCCCACCGGGTTCGACGGACCGATTAAACGTACGATAATAACAATGGCACGTTTTTTTAAACAGGGAATTACAAAATTTGACGTATTTTCCGGAAATAGGGGGGAACAAATTATTTTCTCACTCTTATCGCGAATAGTCAGCTGATTTACGTGAAAGACTCGTGATCATATATATATATACATGCACACAGATATATATTTAAAAAAAAAATATCGCCCACCTCACTTTGATAGGACGTATAAAAAAAAAAAAAAAAAAAAAATACTAATGCAGTATTTCACTCAGACCGGGACTGCGTCTTGAACCGTTGCCAACTGCAGCCGCGCAGTGAATCCCAGCAGTGCTGGCAACTGCACAAACTTCTGGAACACCTTAGCCAGCCATTGAGGGGAAATGGCCGTCGTCCCTATTGCCAGCTGGTTCGTGGGTGTTCTGGGTCAAGTGTACGTCACCCGACGATACGGTATTTCGTAACACGTACGAGAGGCCGTCTCGAGTGGTTGAATGTGGTAATAACGAAAGAAAAGAAAAAAGTCCCTAGACAGCGACAAACAAAGCTCTCGCAAACACGTCTCGTTCGTTCTTCGTTAAACGCGAAATAATAATTTTGTATCAGTGAATGGTAATTGAGGATTTTATTATATAGGGAATTTTTTTTTTTTTATAACGGTACCAACTCGCAAAAAAATATTTTGTCAACGTTGAACTCACTCGGTGTACTCTTATTCCCATTGCTGCACGGATAGCGGTATAACTACTGCCAACTTGCTGGCTTGTAATCTCATTCGCGAGACTGTGCGCTGTGTATATATGTATATATATATATCTCCTAAAGACTCGATTCACGGTAATCGCAATAATAATCGCGACGGCTTCAGTGTCCCGTTCGACATTTATAGCGTCGAGTGTTGCAACCGCGATGATGCACCGTGCGGAAGAGATGTATCTTGGTCGTTTACTCTGCGCGGAATAGGACGCAGGATATAACGGTTGTACTGTCCTAGGGAATTTTTTGTTGACGCATTCAAATAACTAGGGGGGAAAATGTTCTCTTCGGTTTACAGTCGAAAGTTCTAGAAGCTTCGAGGCCGAACGAGTGCGCCTAGGGAATTTTTTCCTAGGGACTTTTTTTTTTCTCGATCGTCGACATTTCATTATCCGTTGGCTGGTCGAGACTTCGATCGTACGTTTCGCGATTGACAACGTCCCAGGGGAAAATTAGGCGCGGGAGATAAATCGATTGCGACGAGCGTCGTTGATTGTTTATTTTGCTAATTTAGTTTTGTTGTTCTTTTTTTCGGCCTACTTTTCATTTCGGGTATTTAACGGACTCTAGAAATTTCGAGCTTCGGTTAGACTCGCTCGGACGTTATGTTGCCGTAAATGAAGTAGGTGGATTTATGCCTGGTACACATGTGACGGTAAATAGGTATACACGTTTGTATATGGTCTCCTTTTTTTTTTTTTTTTTAATGCGGTTGCATAACTGCCTCGGCCATCATGGGATCGTCTTATGGCGCCTGGTTATTTAACGCTTGGTACTACGACGTCGTCCGACGCCGGCGAACGTAACAGAAATATTATTAAATTTTTTTTTTTTTTTTTTTTTTCGTTGATTTCGTAATCTCTTTACGGAAATTTTGTGTACCGAGTTTTTTGTGTTGATAAAACTAGAGATCGCATCTGACGTAATCGATGTATTTTGTTTGTCTATGCGATATCGCGGGATTATATGGGTCTAGGATCTTTGAGGTTGACACTTCGTTTTGGATGTTGAAAAATAATTTTTTTTTTTTTCTATCGAGTCAGCTTTGCTCTCGATGCAATCGTCATGGTTCACTGGATACGGCTGAACTCGTCGGCCCCGTTAATGATAGTCATTAATTAGTCGTATGGACTGTTTAACCCAGTTCCGCGATGACGTTTGAGATCGCAGAGAATCCGAATGCGGTCTTCAATTTTCATTGATGATAATATTTTTTTTTTTTCTCTTTATCTATCGAACGTCACGAAACGATGCTCTCGAAGGGATTTTGGTGAAATATACTTTTGTACGAGTTGTGTGGAATTTTTTTTTTTTTTTTTTTTTTTTTGTAATTATTTTGGAAAAAAAATTAATTGCATTTCGAGGAAATGTTACTGGGAATCATAAGTGGATGTTGATTTTGTGCAATTAATGAAATTTTTTTTTATTATATGCTCATTAGCGGATACGTACCTACGAATCATTGTTATGTACTTTTTTTTTATATATTCTATATCTAACGCCGCTATATCGGGATATCAATTGAACGTAAATATTGACGTTACGTGTTATACGCAGCAGGACTGATTTGCTCATTTTACATAACACGCAAGCGCACGGATAATTTCATGAAAATTGTTTATCAACGTGGCGATCGAATTTATAATTCCCGCCACACACGTGTTCCGATACCACGTATAATGAGGAATCCCCTTATTCTCAGGTTTGACAATCTTAAATAAATATTTAAGTCGACTCGTGTCGACTCCTTATCGCCAATGGCTCTAAGAAATTAAACTTTGAGAACACGCTAATAGGATTTCTGCGCGTTATGACACGTGTCAAAACATTTACTCGGTTGAAATTTTTCTTTGAAGAAATTTTTTTCGAAAATCGTTACAGTCAACTTAACAGCTGGTCTCGTTTTGAAATTCGAAATCGCTCGACCGGCTACTCGCTCTGGTTCCCTCGTTACGTGGCAAAAATCATTTCCGCGGTTTGTTTCGCGGCCGCCCGCAATTCCGTGAACGGTTCGACGCGTGCGGCACTTTCTTTGAGTTTCCGGTTTTACGAGAATAACGCGTGTATATATATATATATATATAATTTTTTTTTTTAAACCGTGCAAAATTTACTGATTAACCACAGCAAGTGTGTCCGGCTACGGCACGAGTCGGTTCGACGAGACGGTGATTGTTCATTTTTTGCAAAGTGGTACCAGATATCCGCGAGCACTTTCGCATGCGAATTACGCTATTAGCCATTTGGTTGATGCGTGACAGGATTTTTTTTTTTTTCTTTCAATTCACCCGCGTGGCACGTGCTACAGTTTTTAAGTTAAAAAGAAAAGAAAAAATCAGTCTTCGTTATCATTCGAATTATCACTGTTATTAGAAACACGTGACTGGTCTGTTATCTGTAAAAATGAATTTCCGTATATAAGCCGAGACAACGAAGCGATAACGTTGCGTACAGATGAATCTGTAGTCTCGGAACCTTATCGCTGACAACTTCATTCGAATAGACAATAAAATCGTGATTAGTAGACCTATTGTTGTTATGCCATTTTTTCGCGTTTTAATGTAAAATAAATTTTATATATTTTCAAATTTTTTTTTTCTTCCACCGCAAAAACTTTTCAGCTTATCAGACCGCACAGTGCTTACGCGCTTTAGTTAATTTGAACTCGCATGCTGATTTTATACACAAACGCCACAGTGTCTCTTTGGTAAACGTGATTATCCCTATGGGGTCCCTTTTTACACGGGGGTTTCCTGGAAACGCGACTTTAGGCCGGCAATATAAATGATAACGGAACGTGATAATGCGTTAAAACACTCAGCGTGTTTGCACCTTGATACGAGTTACAGACATATATAATATATACACGTTATGGTTCTAAAAATGCATAAGGCAAAGAAGAATAAGCGCGATAACCCTTTTTCTTTATTTTTAACAAAGCGACAATTAGTACAGTCCGTGCCAAGGAGCATTTCGAGTGAAACGTCAGAAGAGCGGGGGGGCCTGTAAAACAGATTGTCGAATTTTAATGAAGGCGCGGCAGATGGATCATCCTGCAATCAGCCTAGTACCAATTAGCAGGAAAATCCAAACAGTGAAAGTCATGATATTTCGGCATGAAGGATTTGACTGTGTAATTTCGTCGAAAGGATAGAAATTTCGATAATTTTCGTTGCGGACTATACGCGGGTGTTTGAGTAATGCGTTGTTACGAGGCTTTATTTTTTTGTTTCTTTTTACTTCTAGTATTCGATTCGACGCCATTAACGACGCCTACGTCTTCCCTGCGTCTAGGAAGAATCTTTAATATCGTGCCAGTGTAAAACTGCACATGCAACAAATAGACACGCCGTCTTAGTCAGGCGTTCGGACACGCTTTCTGTTTTTGCCCGTTCAAAAGAAACATGGCGGGGCACACGAAACGAGTGTAATTACTCGGGAGGCTTTCCATTTCCAGCGACGTGCGATGACCTTCCTTCGTTACGCGTTGCGAAATTAATAAGTCAACGCCCGGATGTATGTATACATATATACGTTGTCTTTCGTTTAAAAATCGAATACGATCACGTGGACACGACGCCATTTTGTTAAAAATAATGTACGCATCGATATGACAATAATACGATATATCACGTATGATCTACATATGATATATAATATACTATATAGACGAGTATACCATATGTAGCATACATCGTATCTAATACGTAACATATAATCCACTGTATACCCAATTAACGATACAGCAATCCATTTAACAGAATTATCCAGAGACCCATTAAAATTACGTTCGAAACGTTCCCGCGCGCGAGTCACGTGACTCGGGGATAATAATAAAAATGTGTAAAAATCGTCAGAGTCACAGAAGCAGATAAAGTCAAAGGTGCGTCAAAGGCGATACCGCGCGACACACTTAATTCCCCGACACACCTACTGACTTCATTACCGCCTCCTCCACATCCGACTTGAAATAAAAATCGGCGCACACACGATCGTCCCCGGACCCCGCTCCATCCCTAATGCGAAGAACAATCGTCAAAGTCGCTACGATCGTCCGGCGTCGCGCACACAGTCGCAGAAACTCTCGGAGACCGTTGGTTACTACGAGTCGCCACCACCAAAGCCATCGTCGCTCGCATAGACACCAGTCCGCCGTGGAACCAGAGCGTTCGACGTCGAGCGGTGGGGGTAGCCAGCCAGCCGGTCGACTCGGTCTCCGCGCCAGGCCGAGCCCGACTCAGGCCGCGAACGTTGCCAGACCCGAGAAAGACAGTTGAGCTGCGCGCGAGTTCGAGCCGATCCGTACGGCTGCTGCGTTCCGTGTCCGGCCACGGATCCGTGACGTAGGGCCCCCGACCGTACCTACTAGGCACGTACCAGGAGGACTGGCCTGAGATGGAACGAGGTACCAGACTGCTTGTGCCGTGACTAGTTGTGTCTTTGCCGTGCCAGCGGACGGACTTCTGTATACGTGACGCCTTCTAGGTTGCGCGAGATAGTTCGTGGCCGATACTCGAAAACGTGAGACCGGTCGAGAATTTCGTTGAGATTCCAGTGTACGGGCTTTCGTTTACCAAGTTTCTCACGAGTTTTCGTTCCTCTACGAAGTCCGTTGACGCCTCATTTTTCTTTGTCAACATGGGTTAAGCGGCTCTGTTGAATTTACGGGACGAACCGGGAATCGAGTTCAAGACTGCGACAGTCGTTGCTCCGGGGGTTGTGCACGACAGGAGCCATCTGGAAGGTGGTGGTTTTTTTTTGAGGTTAACCATTGTTGAAGTTTTTCGGTGATTTAATTCGAATGGTGATCGAGTGTTACGGATTCGAAGGATGATTGTGAATTTACATCTGACGACGTTGTAACCAAGTAGGAATGTGTTGTTTTGCTTGAAAGTTTTGTTCAGTTATTGTGTCTACCTTTGGATAAGGAACGGTCACGTTCAACTGGTCGCTGATCCAGAAGTGGTTCTGGTGTTGTCGACTCCGTCTGCCTAGTACGCGACCGGCCGAGCATTCTTTGCGGGGACGAGCCGATATTCAGTCGGGCCTGTTGGCTGGTTTACAATGGGCTTACTCGACGTACTGTGACCGTGTGTTATTGGCTGTGCTAAGACGCGACGCGATACCTGGTGAACTTTCGGGAACCTGGTTGAACTTACTTTGACTCGGACTGGATTTCATCGAGTGCCGGTGGTGTGCCCACTTCGTGGAAACTCGCCTTGGCTCTTCTCTCTGTGTAGATATATACACCGGTGGACAGGCCTCTGACACTCTGGGACTTGTCGCTCGGAATAGACGAGGCTAGCAGAGTGCCGTTTTGTACAGACGTTGCTCCGAGACCTAAAGGCGCGTTCTCAAGTGACGATCGCGGAACGGGTATATATATACAGTGCAGTGTTAAATATTGCTGACTTCGTTCCAAGGTACCCAGCCACGTTTCCTTGCTTTGTATTACTTTGGACAGTTCGATTTTGACAGCTCTTGTCATCACTAGTGGAATTTGACAAATTTTCCTTAAGCCTTTTTTTTTCTGTTTACAATAACGCGGTACGGTCGCTCGGCGGGTTCCGACACTTATTACACGTCCGCGAACGTTCCAGCTACAACGTATCGCCTGACTGTACGTAAACGACGAAGAAAAAGTCTAATTGTACTTAAAGGCGCAATCGCAAAGTGTGCGAAAGCTGCGACCAAGTGTCCGAGCGATACGAAATTTTTTCGGTGTGGACCAAGGTGCAACGGTGTGAGATACGTTTGAGACCTTTAAAGAAAAAATCGCCAAGATAAGCGGATCGATATTAATATCCGACTTGGAGCCCGAAGGTCAAAAGTTCACGTAACCAGTATTGCCGTTGAGACCATTCTAACTCAACCCTAACGGAGTACCTTAAATAGACCAAACTAATTGACAAGATCAATAAATTAAGAGATAGTGCAATAATTTGTATCACCCTAAAGAGTCTATCGATCTGGCGGATTAAGCGCGTTAAAAATATTTTTGCTTTAAAAGTTTAAATATTCCCGCCACCGGTGACCTCTCGAAACCGTCTTCTGCACCGGTAACGATTCAACCCGAGGTCGGAATCTTCGTGAGGTGGACGGTACAGTCGCGCGCATAAGTTTCGTACATTCAGAATACCTCGCGAACTTTGTTATCAGTCGAGGACCGACTTTGATTTGTAATTAGGGTATCACACGAGGATATCAATATCGAACGGTTTTATCATACGTTCAATGAGTTATCAGTGCTCTTACGTGTTTATATACATATATATATATTCGTGTGGAATAAGTGGCTGTGAGGGAAATTGTGCCTGTGACAAAAGCCGGGATAACGCTTAACCCGTCACACAAATTGTGATAACGTTATTTTAAGAGTGCTTTGTGAAGAGCCACGTGGGATCACATGAAAAACTGTTTTCGCTATCAGGAAGATTGTTTCTCGATAACCTGTGGGGATAAACGAAAAAAAAGGACATAAGGAGGAAGCAAAGGATCATTAATATCCGTTTCTGATCATCGCGCCAAGAGACCAGGTCGCTTTATTGCTGGCGCTTACAGAAGTCGCGTTCTAACGGAGCAACAAGTGCGAGCGGGGACCTCAGGGCCGTGCTGTACATTCTGGTGCCCCGTATGGCGATAGTCAAGGAAAAGAGACGAGGATTGTGGAACGCTAGGAAAAATTTTTTTTCATGGTGATTAAATTTTCAAAATTTCTTTATCGACTCGAAGTACTCATCTTGACGTGCAACAAGCAGAGAGCGTCGGCACGTGACGCAGGGCCGTCGGTACTCGTCGAACGTAATCGCGCGAATGCTCTTACGCAAGTGAAAACTGGAGGAGCCGCTGGTGACATTAACCGCGATAACTCGCGCTGCGTTGATAAGACTCGAAAAGTCCCACCACATTGCTATTTCCTATTAGACCCCCACCTTCGGGCCATATTTCCCCCTTGTTTACTCTCAGGGTCAATTCGGCGACAGTCGCGCTCGGACGGGGCCTCAGGAAGTATCGATCCGGATCTGGAGACTCTGAGACCAATTTCTTTTCTCGGCTGTGATAACGACTGTAAATTACGTTATCGGCGAAAGTGCTGGCTGACCTTGGGATCCAAGACAAAGAAAATCGTCGATCAGGGACGTACTACGAGGGGGCTGATTTTCGTCGATCCTGATGATCGGTTTCGCTGAGAGACGTGAAATAAGAAAATTGTCTTGAATGACTTTCCTATTCTGTGGCTTTGCCTTCGACTTGGCCGACGAGAAAGTTAAACAAATGCCCGTCGCTTCAGACGACTGGGTTCCGCACCCGGCGAAAATCACCAGCTCCATCACCACTGTCAAGGGTACCACCATACAGAATACCACCACCACCGCCTGGATGTCACCCTATAGTCGGGCTGGACCACCTGATAGGGGTGCTGCCAATAATAACAATGGCGTCGTCATACTCGAGGGGTGCAGACCACCCGCAGCTACCACGGCCAGACGGTTTCTTAGGTGGTTCAGCAGACTCGGTCAGCCCCCAATTGGCAAATCAGGTAGGCAATTGATGCTTTGATCACATCTTATCAGTTACTGATGAAACTTCGCGCCGCGCTATCTACATTTGTGATTGGCTACTCATGGCACTTGGATTGATAAGAGGGATCTTGTTTTGCGTCACTGTAATTTATGGCTTTTTAAGTTTTTAGTGTTTTTTTTTTTTTTTTTTTTTTTCATTTTGGAATGTAACGTGGTCATGATCGTTCTGGGAATCTTCGATTCAGTTCAGATAATACCCAGGTGCTTCCTGAGAAATGTTTACCTAATTTTTGTTCTTTGAAGATTTTCAAAGTTTTAAATGCTTTTTTTTGGCTGTACTTTGTACAGCTATTGATACCTGGGCAATGGGTGGGTTCATTGATGGATTTCACTGGACATCTAGTTCCTTTCTTATTTTCTTCTTCGAGAGAGCCAGAGACTCGTACCTAGCTGCTACCTTGCTAGCTTCCACAAAGAATCCAACCTAACCTGAAAGAGTCGAAGCGAGAATCAGCTGTTGATTCTCGTTCCTGGAAACCTCTACCTGACCTGATCAGCTTTGTCAGAGGGACATTTAAAAACGGCCACGCCCTCCACAGAGAATCCAATGAACCATCCTTAGGTCCTACCTGATGCCGAAACCTCAGGAAGATCCTTCCGTAGCTACGATTTTGTATTTTTTGAAAAACCTCGTATAGATTTTTTTTATTCGAACAAAAATTTCAAAATCACAATAAGATGCGTATCGATAGTTTCAAATTCGGTAAACACAGTGTATTTTGTTTTTGGTACAGGAATTTCATAATTTTACGAATTATCAAAATTTTTTTTTTAAATAATTAAATTTTGCAAAATTCTCATTGCGCCGTCCACATCCAGGGTTTACTAGGGAGATTTCATATGCGAAGGTCGTGCACGTTATTCACCCTCTTTTGAATAGACCGGTACCGGTTCCTCTTGTCACCTGGCCCGGTAACGTAAACGCATACAGCCTGTATTACCAGTCGCGTATTTCCTTTCTCACGTATAACGGGTGTTTCACAAATAACTCACAACCTTTTCATACACCATACCAGTACGAGTCTGATATTTTCACTGCTTCACTTTGTTATCCAGCCGTCACTGAACAAAAAATTAAATCCCAAAATTCGTCTGACGTCCAAAACTTTCCGTACACCCGTTATATAGCCTGTTCCACATTCAGTCGTATCGTTCCTCGGCAACGAATAAAAAGACGCCAGTTTATTTTGAACTGGTGACATAAAGTCAATAATCCAAATTGACATTTTTTATTGATAAGACATTTTTTTTTATTTTAATCAATATTTGGGCGCAACCGCATGTATCGTTGACACGAAATGTCCTCGGTACGTATTCGGTCCACCCTGTAGAATATTTTTGCAATTCGATTTTCGTACTTGGTCTAAAATATTATTTTCAGCGTATTATACCACGTAACCATACATTTTTTTTTTCTCTACAAAATTTAACCTTTTAATTTTCTCACGTTGGTACCGCCAAACTTAAGTGTTTCGAAGCAAGTCAAGTCACGGTAATCTCCATATGCCACGTATATCCCCAAGAAAAGTAGGTCACATACGTGACGAAATAGAAATTGAACGTTTAGTATAGGAATCACTTAGTACTAATATAGATCCCTTATATATACATACATGCGTGTTTGTACGTACGATAAATACACCCGCCACATATAATAGTTAGAGTAACTATAGAGTCTGTTCGCAATAACTTCATCGCTCGATGACGCTCGAAAACTGAAATTGGGTTCTTGGTTGACGTTAAAAAAAAAAAAAAAATTTCCTCATACTCACAAATTTCAGATCCAAAAAAACCACAGACGGGTATCGCTTATAATTATTCCATTTGAAAATCGTACCGGTCGAGTATTTCCCAATTCTGTGAAAAACTGAACGAAACCCGGCTGATCAGTGAACATCCGACGAATTTCAATAGCCTCGCGGGTCCTCGAAGAAAAATTTAATATTCTGTCCGTGTCGATCGGACGAAACTTTTTTTCGAATTTACCAACCGATCGCGTTAAACAGTTCAACACTTACGCTATGTCGGGATCGATTATTCAGGAGACACCTCGTACCGATGAAATTTTTTTTTTGACTTTGTAACGATCTATCCGTAGACGTCTAATGGCTGGAAAATCGTAGCTTTGAATTTAGGCGCCGTTTACTAAACGCTGCAACAGACGCGTCATACCGTCACGAATGCGCGGACAACGCGACGCATACGTAATTGATGCCGTCACTAATCGTCATGCACGAGGGAGCCAATGCGCGTGGGTCGTGCACGAAACTGCTGTCTAATAGGTCAAGTCGCTATGGCTATTACGAGATCATTAGGAGGGAACGTCGACATGTGAAAGTTTTTAGGAGCGCAGTTTGGATGGTATTTATATTGTGCGTGGACGATTAAAAAAAAAAGTTTTTTTGAAAAATATCTTTTGGAATTGTTTTACAAATTATTGTTGGTTGCGGGTGATGATTTTTTTTTTTTGTATTGCTGTTCGCTGTACTTTTTCGTTGTATGAACATTCAGTGAAGATGCTCAGGGTGGTCTGTCTTTAGATCCATGTAAACTGTCACGCTCGGGAACAACACCTGTCAAGCATCGAACTGTCAATTGTCATTCGCCACGTGTTACTTTGTCGTCGTAAGTCATCAGTGTGCCTACACGGTATTTATTAGCCTTGCGACCTGAATTAATGAACCCTCCTATACTCGCGCATGCGCACAACGATTATGGTTATCCTGCTGTCGTATGAATTTTCATGAACAATTCTTTCTTTGTTTCGTTTTGTCTTCATAAGTCTTCATTAATATCGTGCAGAATTGTATTGTGTTTCTGTGCGATTCCAATGGGATTTAATGTACGAATATATTTTGTGCAATTTTGTGTTAATCGTAACTACTGTTCACGGCAATTCCAATTTGAAGAAATTTTATTGTACACAAAAATATTGAACAAATATAGTTTTGTTCAATATTGTATATATCGTATATATCTTATCACGTTTGTTAACCACGAATACTGTTCACGGCAATTCCAATTTAACGAACTAGACTGTTCGGGTTTTATCCAGTACACAATCGACTGTTCGCAACTGGCGATTACTTGGTTATGCAATTATCTGCGTTCACCAATTGCTGACTCGCTGTTGAACATTCGTGATCATATAATACATTAAAAGTTCTAGGGACTTTGGATTTTTTTTTTTTTTTTTGTAATTCTAAACCATTATAGATTTCATGGACGAGACTTTGGTATGACTTTCACGAAAAATTGAGAAACTAAAATCCTTAATCGTTCGACCCTGAACAGTCTCTTGCGCAAAACAGACATTAGTCCCTTTCGCTCTAGGGATTTTCATTGTAATTTTCATGCCTACCAGACAGGTGCAGGGAGTTAGCCCCCCATAATTCGGAAATTCCGGTTCTACTTGTTGTTCTGTCTTGTTCTAAGTTTGTTTTATAATGTTTTTTACTGGAACCCCCCACTTGTGGAAAATCAAACTTTTTTGTTATTCCAGATTGTTCTAGTTCTAAATATTGTTCCAGAATATTAATACTGGTAAGTAAAGAATACTCGAATGGGATCAAAAAAACGTTTTATGCATAGCAAGTAGATATAGGACAATTTCGAACGATTTCCAGGTTATTCCAGGATGTTGCAGCTTATTCTACAACTAGGCTTTTCTAGGTTGCTCCAAGTTGTTCTCGATCTGTCAATGATTGTTCTAGAATTGTATAACGATCGGGTATTCGCAAGTCGGATAAAAGTAGAAAGAAACGATTTTATATGCATAAAACGTTTTTTTGATCCCATTTGAATACTCTTTACTTAGCGGTATTAATATTCTGGAACAATATTTAGAACTAGAACAATCTGGAATAACAAAAAAGTTTGATTTTCTATAAGTGGGGGGTTCCGGTAAAAAAGTGTTTTTTTCGCCTCACGGCTACAAATTTTAATTGAGAAACTTGTTTCTGTAGAAAATTCTAGAACAAACTTAGAGCGACTCGGAACAAACAACGGAACCGGAATTTTCGAATTATGGGGGGCTAATTTCCCAGACTTCTATCAGACATTTCGTAACCCAAAGTAACCTCGAGACTATCGAACAGCCGCGAGAAGTCGAACAAACTAACTACGGTGCTGCCACCACAAACTTGTACGGCAAACAGTTGGAAGATCGATAAAATCCATAGTCCTGCAAGTTTCTTTCAACTGTTCGCCAAGAAAGTCCTTCAGAATAAAATAAATTAACAGTCACAAGGAACAAGTCCAAGGACACTTCCGCACGATGATAAGTCTAATCTATCAGTCCTAAATCGATCCATCACAGTACAAATTTTCTTTTATCAGACCCCAGGACCTGGCAACGTCCCCCTGAACCGGTAAAATGTTCAAAAATTAACAGTCACAAGGAATAAGTCCAAGGACACTTCCGCACGATGATAAGTCTAATCTATCAGTCCTAAATCGATCCATCACAGTACAAATTTTCTTTTATCAGACCCCAGGACCTGGCAACGTCCCCCTGAACTGGTATCAGGCCCAGCTCGGACCTCTGACAGGTTCTCGATTTTAATAACGAAATTATTATCGTTGGAATCGAAAAAATGTTGGGTTTCCTTTTTTTTTTTTTTTTTAAATTTTTCCAAGTCTCTCAAGCGACACCATTTTCAGTTCTCGTATCTGGCGAACAATCACGGATGTTCACCTTTTTGTTCATTCGTTTATTCAATGCACTGTGTACTCTCGGCTTATCGCATCTTATCGGTACGCTTCTTGGTACACTCGAGCACATTAATAAGTTACGTACGTGTATACACTGCGTCCACCTCCCCTTCGCGCACCCCTCCCCTCCCCTATGTCGCCGAGGACGTTGATCCGCTAGAAAATAAAAGAAAATTTCTCGGGGATGATACACACAGGTGTCTCGTAGAATAATGGGTAGACTGACGATGAATTGTCGCACGTATGACGCAACCGCCATTCATACGTTGCTCCGTGTAGTTTATCATAAGGCGAAGCATCCGAGTTATTTTTATGTATACCTGCACGAGGAAGTCGCTGAATCGTCGTGCATCCTTCAGCCGCATACGTAACATCCGTTTTTGGCTTTTTCGAAAAATTCATATATATATGAAATATAATATATATATTTTTTTTTTTGAAAATATATTTTTTGCTGCATTATACATGTATATATATATATATATGTATGTTAAGTGTATATTATAATGATAAGATCGTCATATCATTAGAAGGGTAAGAAAAAGAACGTCTCGCGATAGCGTTGCCAGCTGGAATTGTCCTACGTAGGTGTTGTTTTAAGGTGCTTGTAATACTTTATATGGAAACAGGCTTTGCGTTTACCGTATACGTGAAATTTTATAATTTTACGAAGTATAATTTTTTTCTGGGACAAGAAAATAATTATAAAACGCAAGAAAACAAAAATGGGTACGAAATCCAGTGTTGCCAATTCCGCGAAATATTTGTCTGTCTCACTATGGATTCTCTCATCCATGAGCGACGGACGGAGCAAAACGACGTCACGCGTCCGACGTAAGGTCCCAAGAGAATTCCGAGTCCTCAAGCTTCTCTTTAATGACAAACAAGTCTCGGCATTATGGTCGGTCACGTATCTATATGACGAATCGAATAGAAACGTTTCTCAACGTTAAGTTTTGGTCGTATGTAAATGGGGACGTACGAGGAACAATGGCCGTCATTGTTGGTCAGTCGCGTCGAACGGCGTCGGAAGTGCCAACGCTCTCGGATCGTAAAGCGGCACGTCGCGGGATTCGGAATTGCGAAATTGTCGCTTCCATGCTGGATCGAAATTATATGGTAAACTGTTTTACGTATATGTATAGCAAAAGAAAAACTTTTCCAACGTAGCGTACATCGTATGGATCGCAGTGAACAATAATTGTCACTGGAAAGTCGCCCGTTGTAATATCACTAGGGAATTGCGGAACGTCGAGAATTAATTTATGATATTACCCGAACGATGCCTCTGTAGCAATTTTGTATGAAAATTTTATTTTATACGTCGTCGAGCTTTTCTCTTGTATCTTGTTCAATTTTTTTGTTTCGGTGGCATTAATTTTTTTAATATTAATTTTTAAATTAATTTTCAAAATATTAAAAAAAATTGACCCTCCGCTTCGTTCCACTCAGTCATCCGGTGGATTCTGGTATATCGAGATGCGGAACAGCATTGGCTCTCGTCCTCGAGATCTCATTGGTACATACGGGAGAGAGACACCTTATACTGCCAGTCTCGTTAAATGCAGGACGGCCGTCTGTCCGGTCGTCCGATAATATACTGCGCTAACGAAGTACGCTCCGAGAATAGAATCACGCCCATGTTAGCTATACACATAACGAATTATGAAGCATGAGAGGGTTAATTGCACTCGTTATACAGAAGAGCTTTTTTTGTCTTTAAAGTTGGAATTGCGCGTATTACGCTGTAAAAAAAGTCAGCGCAAAAAATAATATAATCGATATAACTTTTTTTCCTCTTTCTTTGGCTTCGAGAAAATTTCATTGTAACGTTTTTTTTTTTTTTATTTTGTCTACTCTTTGGTTTTGTACCGTATTTTTGAATCTCTTGCATATGGGTCGAAAGGGGTGGTATGGGTCGACAAAAATAATGACCGACTTCTACGAATAATAATTCGTGCCTCTTTGTTAGATTGTTATTGTTTATTGACGTTTTCGCGTAGGTAGCGGCTTGCTTTTATACGTCATCCCACGCTTTTCGCAATAACCATTCGCCGAGATCGTGGCTTACAAATGGCAACCGGTTTTGCTACTCCGTATACCCGGAGAATGGATTAATAGTACGCGGGATTATAGATTGCAACTTTGATTATCACTTTTCATTATGTCTATGATTTTTTTTAAATGATTTTTTGTAATTTATTTATCGGATTACGTTATATCGCAATTATTTTTATAATTAATTATAACGATTTTATAAGTAAAATTGTACAATGTGGTTACTTGGGGTTGCAGTATACCGTCTTTAACATGTCTGAAATATGGCCGCTTACCAACCGCGATATTACAGTCGTAAATGTTCTCTTGGCATAATGTCGCTTCGCGACTGAATTTGGCGTTTTGGCGGTTGAACGTGTATTTTATGTATATTTTTTATATAGGAACTTATAAATCTTTCATAACGTATGCCAGGAGCATTATTAAAATTGTACAATTCATATTCTGTTTCAGGTGAGTGCGATTGTCCATCCGTAAAAATAAGCTGAAACTCGGTGAGTTTACATGAAAATGATATATATTCGTAGTTGTTTGATTTGACCAAATTCAGCAAGATTTCAATTACCGTCAGTCAACGGCCATCGTTGCTGACGGCAAAATTTTGAAGGTGAATTAATTGAAATTATTTATAACGCTGGTTCAGAGTGATTGACACTGAGCTTAATCAAATGCAATTCCAATTAATTGATAGTGAAATCATTTATATAGGTCTCGGGGGAATTTCGCAACCGGTCGTTTGCTAGTTTCCATTGCAACTTCACGAGCGAAACTGCAATTTAAGTTTAGTAACTTTAAACCTCCCTCCCCTACCTCTACCCATAATCCACTGTGCGAAAACTGGGCTAAGGTTACGCCAACGTCTTTACGAGAACGAGAAACGCTGCGGCGAAGCTTCCGCGAATTTTTCGCAACTCCGATCGTTATCGCGTCAGTAGTATATATACGTATCTGTATGCGCAGTTATACAAATGCCTTTATGCTTGATAATTTTATATATCCATAAGCACTTTATAACGTCCATTACAAAGTAACGATGCGTGGAGTTTCGAATCTGCATTGCAACGATAATTTCGTTAGGGCACACAGCACGCAATTTCCTAGAGAGGTATCATTGACAAATATCGTCAAATTCGGTATTTTTTTTTAGAAACTTACGTTGCACTCTACGTAATTGTCAGTTTGTCATTTTTTGATCGCAATTCCATTTATTCAGTACGGCAATGCGGTTGGTTGTCGGTGGAATTGCGTATTTTAAATTTTATTTTATTTTCTTTTGCCTTTCATTACTCGATGCCGTCTCGCGGTAATGACACGACTGTCACGGAATTACGGATTTGCACGGCTCTAGAACGAAGATCCGGAGCCATGGAATTTGCACGCGCTTCTAAATGTTAAGAAAGCATGAAGACGGGAAGTAGCTGCGTGATATCGCTCGGATGTTAGCGATTGGCCAATCGGTGAACCGATTACGATTATTGCATACTATCCACGAATTTATCATTAACGCTACAAAATATTTATCCATAACGGATGACAAACAGTTACTGAAACTAATAATTGATAACATGCATGTGTGGTATCGTGTCACTTGGAGTTGCACTCGTTACCGTGATTTGCCAAATTCTTATTGCGCACTGTGCATACTATATAATATAACCCTGGTGCAATATGCATTGCTTATCACTAACAATTCCAGAAAATCCACTTTACTGTAGCGAGTTTGTTATCTCTTTTTTTTAATTGACCGGGCAATTGCGATAAATATTTATCTGCATTAAGTATATACGTACATATGAAATGTATGCAAGTCAAAGTATGAAATTCCAACATATTAATTTTTTTTTTAATTACAAATATATACAGGGTGGGGCACGTAGCTCCTCCACTTGATATACCATCGGCATTTCATTGAGTAAAAAAAATTTTTGCAACAGAAGTAGTTCACTTTTTACCGGGAAGTAAGTTGAGTTTGACCTTGAGTTTGACCAGCGTGTGTGCGTGTCTTACCATCTGTTGAAATACATTAATAGTCGAGAGATATTTGAAATAATAAGTCTGAAAAAAAGTTGAGAAATCTCCTTTATGAGAATGTTTATCAGGCACACACGCATACACAGCGACAGAGAGAAAGAGAGAGAGACAGTGCGTCTAACGATACGTATGGATAATGTAGGCACTTGATGTCAGCTTTAATAATACGTAGTACGAAATATGGGTTTCTACTTAAAAAAAAAAAAGTTTCGTTGACCTTCTCATGACTTTGGTAACGTCGCTTAAGGTCAAACTGAACAGGCCATCTTACCCCCTAGAAACCGAACGACCTATGCTTCGAACGTTTTGTGATGTTCGATAAAATGCTGATGGTATCCCAAATGGAAGAATTAAATGTCCCACCCTGTACATTTAGGAATCTTTTTTGCTAAACGCGCGCATGCCTATATAAGACCGTATGAGAACAGCTTATGGGAATTGCGGGTAATAGAATAGAAAGTAGCGAATAGAATCAGCCATTGTATTACCGCGTGCAGGGTTTGTGTGGGTTCATCCTGCGCACTTCCGTACGGAATTGTCTGTGTACGCTTCCTTTCAATTTCAGTTTGTTCACGTGCGCAATTCCACGTACAGTCGCACGCGTCTTCGTAATGTTTATTCGCGGCAGTCTGGTCCGTATTGGCAATACCAAATACATGACTAAGGCGTATAATGAAAAATATGCAAAATATTAATTTTTATAACGCATTAACGACAACGGCACCCGAGATTAACGACGATTAATAACGCTAATTGAAATTCCACACATGGAAGCGTCGCGACGCATAAGCGTCAACACTGGGTGAAGCAGATCGCGCACTCGCTAGAGATTTGGGAAGAAACTTTTCTTTTTAAAAAAAAAGTACCAAAAAATGGACGACGGAATGAAAAGAAGCGTATGCTCTTTTCACGCACGTCAATCACAGACTGTGGAATACGGCCGTTCCTTTCACCCAGTGAAATCTTCCGAGCCTTAGGCATCTGCCTAAAAAAACTGGCACGTAAGTTTTTTTGACTTTTTATCTCTCTCTTTTTTTCTGCATAGGTTCGCCTACGCGCACCTGCGAAATATCGCATGGTGCCACGTGACTGTAGCCGCGCAGTCGTTTGTTCGTTTTGATTAATTTTTTTCTTTTTCAATTTTGAAATTCACTGTCACTCCGCGGGCAGTACAACTAAGCGGGTAAGCTGGTACGGACAATTAATTATTTTTCTTATTAAGATTTTTGTCTCTAAACACGCTTGCTTTATTCGGGGCACATATGTACATATCCGTATGTACTTTAACTTACCTCTACGTGGCCAGTTATCATACATTCGACCTATGGGCTGTACATATGTGCTCTCTTTACAACGTTCGATAATCGCATATGAATTTGATTCTTAGGCAGTTGCGTGATTCCATGTCGGTCGAGCTGCCCGTGTTGTGTTGCGAATTTCACAAACTCGAAGTTTTGTTAACTCACGCCATTTTGCACCGCGATGCATGCATATGTTACTTATGTGCCTGATAAGCCTATCGTATTTATATCTATACCCATTAACACGTCATGTAGGTAAGATATATTTAAAAATATATTTTTATGATATATTTATATATTTAATATATCCTCCCCAATATATCCCGTATATAGAATTGAATATATTTTACATATATCAATAATGTGGTTTGTATATTTGATATATCTAAAATACATTTGCGATATCGAGAGAGCATAAATCCTACATTTATATCCTATAGCTATATCAAAATTCTTAAAGATATATACATTTACCATCGGATACGGCAGGTATCTACTATTACCTGCATATGGGCTAGCAGATATGTCTGATCAGTAGTGGTCATTGAACTACTGACGGACTTTTCAACGGGTTAAATTTACAATGGCGATTTACGTCATATATGCTTTTGCAGAGTGTTCGGAACTTCTCATATGAATATGTGCCATATGTGCTATTGACTGGATAAACGGTATTTTTTTTAGGACGATCTACGTAATTAAATGCACATTGAAGTACGTTTTAATATACATATATTCATGCTTTCATGTATGTATGTATTTATCTAAGTCATAGGAAGATTCTCGTGCGGCTTGTTTACGACCTTGGTATTTCGCAATTCCATACGTAAAATAGTTGATGACGCTCTTCCGACGCACCGTTTTCTGAAAACGTTCGTTTTTGTTCAAGATTACCATAATCCAAAAAAGATGTTAAAAATGAAAAAATACAGAAACATGACGAAGGATGGAAAAGCTTATGTCTACCTTGACGTCTCGCAATTCCACAATTAACTAACGTAATCATGAAATTCCATTGGTTTTTTTAAAATTTTCATGATCCGCGTCAATCGTTGAAGTTGTATGATTTTTTTTTACGAAATTGCAATTGCTCTTTGTGAATATATTTTGTCACGTGGAATTGCACGTGCGCGACTTTACGCTGGAAGTGTAAATAAACAATAATTGCTATATGTGATTACGCGCAGACCGTTATTGTGGAACTGCAACATTTAGCAGATAATTAGTCGATTCCATTTATTTACTTAGGAATTGATGATCCTTCGAGAGATTACACACATGTGCACGTCACTCGTGTACGATCCACAGATGTTCCACTTATATAGCCATCTGTTGCGTAATGCGTGTATGCAAGCTATGAGCAGCTTCGCTAGTATGCGAACGGATATAAAAGAAGAGAAAGAGAAGGAAGGAAGAAGATAATTTTATGCCAGAGACAAGTCGCACGCGAAACGATATCGTAAGGACTCTGTCCTTTAGACGATAACGGGTTACGATAATTAATGTATGTACGCAGGACGATGAACTTTTGAAAAATAATTATTTTTAACGATAACGATAAGGGTGATAAGAAAAGTGGTTAATAGCGTTTAACTGTTTTTTTTTTTCAAAACAATTTTTTTAAATGCGTGCGTTTTCTGCTTTACTCTTTCGAAAAAATTTTTCACCGATCTCTCGGTATCTAAATCTTTTTGTAATGTGGAGAAGTGCAAGTTGTTTTTCGGTTTGTTTTTTTTTTTTTTTTTTTTTTGAAACTTGTTTTCGAAAAATACTTTATACGATTCCATTCGGGATCCTGACGTCAGCTTTGACTTCATCGTGACGATATACCGGATTCTTGCTAATGAGAATGTGGGTCATTGGGTCGAATCTCGATCCAGGATCATTGCCATGATCTTTTGATGATTTTTGAGATCTGTAGATTTCACGTTCGAACGCTCGTGCCCCTAGGGTATCATTTGTCAAGTTTCTCTGTGATTTTCATGACTCAACATCGAGAGTAACAGTAATTGACATGTTTCTGTTATAAATTTACATTTATTTATTTTCATAAAAAAATTCAAAATTTTATTTTTCCGAGATCTTGAAAGAGCCGTTAGGTGAGCTAATTATTTCCTCTTTACAAAAACTCATTCAATCATCCGATAAATCATTCGAAATTATATGCTCAGTGTAATCAGTTACTATATATTTTTACAAATTCGAAATCATTAAATTACACAGTACGCAATTCCGCATAGTAATGTATGTCTACGTAATGGCAGTCATTGATAAATATCGTCTGACCAGTATCGACGCCATTACTACCACCACCACCGCTAGTACTTGATTAACGTTCTCCAACATAGCCGAGAGCGATAACATATCGTTTACGGGAATTGCTTAGCAAACGGGCCTTACCGAAATTCCACGTTCCCGAGAAAAATAAGGATCGCAGTTCAAGAAAGTTCGGGGTTCCCCTGGGAATACCTGTGCTTAGGGTTGATTCCGGCGTTCCTACGGGAATCATTGATAAGAAGTACCAGACTCCCCAGCGTGTTTTTTTTTTTTATCAAAGAAAATGCTCATTCCACATGCTTTATTAATTCGTTCACTACAATTTTGAGTAAGAGTAACGATCAAGGAAAAAATTTTCAAAAATTCATTTACTTCTCCTATCGCAATAACGTTGCATGAAATTTCAAACGAAAAGTGGCTGACGCAGGAACTCTACTCGAGTCGATTCTATTTGGACATAGGAACTTGGACAGAGTCGAGTATACTTGATATTGGTTTACATATGGAAGCCATCTAGTTTGATTAATTTATTCGGTATAATGGACACAACCCTCTCAAAGTACCCTTTTTACATAGACGAATGAACAAGGGTAGTTTATTTTCATCAACGTTTCGGATCGACCAAATTTTGGTAAAACCTGTGATAAACTGTAATTAAAAACGAAAATTGAACACCTGTACACTGTGGTTTATATAAATATTTCGAAAATTTCTTTATGAAATTATTTTCAAAATTTTCGACTTCTTTTTTTTCTTACAAGTATTTCGACCGTCGTTAACTGATGATTATTTCATACTAATTACGTTAACGCGAATAAATTACAAAAATTTGCCTTTTGTTCCATATAGCGGGACCGAAAAGTCATTAACTATTGTATATACGTATATCAGGCTCTCTTTGGCCATTGTGGATCGAAGTGGACGAAGTGGAATAAAGAAGCGTTTGCTTGTTCATTTTGAAAGGTATATTCTTACCTTTTCAGTCATTACAAAAATCCGGTAGTCAGTAGATCATTAGGTCTGACTAATTACTGTACTGTCGTTGTATACGTCATTAACAAAGCATCTATAGGACATAAATAGGTGAGAATTTAAAAAACTGAAGAAACACTTAAATTCGAAAAAATAATTGTATATATTCAAAAAGTACGTTTAGATAAGTATTTCGTAATTTTTTTTATTTTTCAACATTCAATGAGGAATTCCACTTTTGGATATCGAATACATATATCGTTTCCATTTTTTTTCTTAAGTGCCACTTCCGAAGCCTCCATTAGCACTGAGACGCTTTCAGGAACGTCGCTCGTTAATTTGAAATTTGTTCGTTTGAAAAATTTTCAAAAGATAAATTTTCATCCTGGAATTCTCGAGTTCAGTAATCACATTACGGACCTTGCTTCCCGAGAATTTTCTCACAGTCGTAACTGGGAGTTGCGGGAGTCCTTGCGGAATTGCGGGGCAAGGAAGGACAAGGAAAGAGAATGAGAAAAAGGTATTCCGCATTCCTGAAACGTTCGTCCGTCATGACTGTTTCTGAGAGTCAAGAGAATCTGGACACGATTATTTTTTTCACAGACTCTACACAGTCAATGGACCAGTATAGAAAATGGAAGCCTTTAATTTTTTTTACTCTTTTCGACTCCATTTTTTTTACTGATAAAAGCCATGTTGAATGTATTTGGAAATGGTCCAACTAAAAGCCTGCATTTGATTTTTCAAATTTTCTTTCAACTTTGCATGCATTTTGATTATCAGAAATTATACGTGTCACAAATAATGCTGGATTTATGAGTTTGGACTGTTTTATTTTTTTTTCGTGGTCCACTTTGTATCCAGCACGTTTCGCATTTTTGGATTATACCATACGTCATTGAACTTCTACTTACATTGTGTTCTGTGGCAGAGTCGATTATTAATCCGACAGATAATTTCGTTACTTCGTGACCACGTGTCGGCAGAGGCTGAATTCAAAGTGTTATTATTTATGTACATACTGTATATCCATATACATTATATATACACACATTGTATATACACATATATCAGGCAGATAATAAGTAAGAAAATGAGATTTCTCGTACAATCACCCGCAAAACGTTGGACTGTTTTTATATATAAAAAACCGAAAGTAAATTCCCATCAAGATCAAGGACCGCACGAAAAAAAAATTTGCTGATGAATTGAAAGTATCGGTACGGTATATATTATATTAAAAAAATATATTAAAAATATATTGTAAAATATTGAAATCTCCCAAATATATTTGCCAAGCATAACTAATAAGAATTTATATGCAAATATATTTTGGATAAATTTTCTGTACGCATCTTATATATATTAAATATTAAATTAATTTTCGCGGTCGTTGATAATGTATATATAATATATATATTTGTAAAATTAATTTCACATAATAAATATATACGCGTGTATCAGCGAATATATTTTAAATATATATTCCATATATTTTTTTTATATATATATTTCTCATATTCGTTTTCTTATTTCGTTCTTTTCAGTTATCTTTCTTTCTCTTTCTCTTTCTCCGCAACGCGTTCACGCACCGATAAAAAGTACAGTTAACCGAACACACATGTCTTGCAAGTTTATATCGATGACGTCAGAGACCTAGGCGATTGGGGGCAAACGAACTGAACTCATTGTCAGCCACGTACGTGCAGTCCGACTTCGTTATTACCGTTCAGATATGTAGATTGTTTGTTTTTGTAAAAAAAAAATTTTTTATTACCAACAATCAAAATCCTTTCCCTACAAGACCAGCTGGATATAAGTATAATATTTAGTGGAATCCGATAATTGTCGAAAATCAATTCGATCTCGATATTTTTATCGATCGATCGATTATTAAGAAATTATTTTATAGCGTAACTCACGCGCATGCGCACCTTTTGTCTTTCTAATAACCACGCAACTCCGGACTGCCGATTCCCAGCTGGACAGCATTGCACTTGCCTTTGCGAGGTTACAGTTTGTATATCTATATATTCATACGTGCACATATGACTGCATGCACGATTCTCGCTGATAGCCTCTAATTAACACCAATCCATAGTTTAACCTGCTATTAATATTGCTCTGCCGGCAAGATACGTTGTAATTGCAATACATCGAACCGCGTAGATGTGAATTATTCCAAATTTATCTCGTCCGGAATTATATTTTCTAATGTACGTAAAACTCTGCGTAGGAAGCTTTGTGCTTGATTTACATAAAATGTATATGTATTTACTTAAACGAATTACTTTTTATTTATAAATTTTAAACTACAAATTTACTTGTAAATTTTATACGCGGAATTGCCAATATCCGTCGTTACATATTCCAACCAAGGATTTCCATCGGTCTCCGAGGATATTTTTTAAATTCGTTCCCTACATTTAATTTAAAAATTTCCTTTTGGATTTTTACCATTTTTTTTTTTTTTTACTATTTCATCGATCAAAATTTCAACTGAATATACTCTGTGATAATGATACACATATATTTTTTCACGATGTATCATCCTGTCATTCTACCCCATATACGTATTCGCGCATACGTCAATTTTTTAAAATCCATTCCCTAATGTAAAAATTTCTTTTTGGATTTTTACCATTTTTTTTTTACTATTTAATCGATCAAAATCTCAGCTGGATATACTCTGTGATAACGATTCGCATATACTTCTTCACGATGTATCCACCTGTCTCTCTACCCCATGTAAGTATTCGCGCATACGTAAATTTAAAAAAATTCATTCTCTAATGTAAAAATTTTCTTTTGGATTTTTACCATTTTTTTTACTATATCATCGATCAAAATCTCGGCTGGATATACTCCGTGATAACGATACGCATATATTTCTTCACGATGTATCCACCTATCATTCCACCCAATACACGTACTATATGCGCGAATACGTCAAACACATGAAGTCTACAAAAAAACAGAAATCTCTCCTCCGATATATTCATTCCATGGACCACAAGCACGTCCAGGAAATTTTTTCATGATCCATCCGGGAAAGGAGAGAAAAAAAAAAGATTAGTGAACACTTTTTTTCTTTCCTTTCCTTCTTTCCTATTGTCCCCAAACGGAAGTTGAATATACGTAAAACATCCGTTCGGACGATTCAATGCCAATATACATACATACATATAAAATCTCATTTTTCTCCACGACCTCCCACCCTCCCTTCAAACGGGTGGCCTAGGGGGGGGGGGGTGGCTCACTTCACATATATGAATATATTAAACAGTCGCGATTAGTCATTAACCATGAACTCATCACTGTACGGGACTGTACTTTTTAGTAGCATACAATTTACACTGTATACCTGTACTATTATTATTATTGTCACTCCGCATGCATCACATGCGTGTATCTGTTCTGTATGGTTTCTACTATACGAATACTGTTATTATTATCAGTATGTCATAGGTATACCTGTATATACGCCTATACGTACAAGGCGTGAAAATTTGTAATCGGCAGTGCGTTGACGTCATGTAATTTTTTAATCATTACCCCCCCCCCCCCCCCCCCCACTTTTTGCCATCCATATATCATTCCGTTACTTTTACCAATGACTGGTCTTCAGTTCAGTAATTTTCTGTTTTATCGTTTTATAATTTCTTTGGTAATTTCGTGTCTTATTGTGCCGAGAACGAATGTCGGTATCTGCTGGTGCTGGTTCGGTTTGGGTTAGGTACGTTATACGTGCGGGCGCGTGAGTGCGTTAGAGTCAGCCGAGTCGGTAAATGCTGCCCGGCAGTCAGTCAGTCAGTCAGTCACACTCGATCCACGCGACCGGTTCGTAGCGTCGAGTTGTCGGCCGTGTTTTGTATAGTCATTGGATAGGAAATCGGGAATTGGGTTTATCGTGGCGCCTGCTGGCACGTCTTTTCTTTGGAGGCCGCAAACGGGATAGGAGCGTAGCACGTGCATAGTAGGTGGGTTAGTAGGGAGTCTTTGGCTGCGGATGGATGAAGTTGCGCGTGAAAAAAAAGGGGGATTGATTGGTGGCGTCGGTTGCAGAAAATTATTTCCGGGTTGATTTTTTTTAATGGATTTTGATTTGAAAATTTTTGTTGACTCTAGGCTTTGTGCGGGTACCACTCTTCGGGACAGAGTTTGTAGCAAGCGGTGGTCCGTGCTTGCATATTTTTACTGACGTAACGACGCTCGAAGGTCGTCGCGACGACGGAATTTAATCGGGAGTCAAGGATGCCATTGGCTGTTTATGGTATTTGGATTTATTCGTTTTTCCAGGATTTTTTAAAAGATTGTTTTTGCAGTGTTATTTTGACTTTTTTTTCTTTGTATGCGGGTGTGTATTTTCGATGAGATGCTGTATCGTCGAGGCGAATTTTTTGGGTAGTTAGCTTTTTATTCGATGTCCATTTTGGGTGAATGTCGCGTTTTCAAGGCAACGACTCGTCGCCGAAATAGAAACTATCCTGGCATTTCGTATCTATTGGATAACGCGTTGCGATCGTAACTGGCGTTACGACATCACGTGGTTGCGCGAACTAAGATCATTCAACGTGAAAAGAAAAGCAAGGGAGCCAAGAGATACGACTGATATATAATCTTTAAAAAAATCGATTTTTTCATTTCTTTTTTTTTTTTTTTTTTTTTTTTGAAATTGCTCACGTAAAATTCCTCTCGTCCCCCATACAGCTCAAAATGCGCACCAAGCTTATCCATCAAATTATTTGGAAATGATCGGCAACTGTAGAACTGCTACCGATCGCGTATCCAATCCTTACCAATCAGACGGCAAATGGCGACTGTCTAGATTCTCCATAAGGCGAACAAGAGCGATCGGATTCTGATCCTGATTCCAAGGTGATGTCGGATCGTTACGTGATCGGCGCAAGAAACGAAGAAACAAAAAATAAAGAGAAAATCGGCATACAGGAAGAAACGTATCGATAGGAGACGAGAACGTCGAGAGAAGAGAAAGAACATTTTTTTTACCGATCAATCATCCTACCGATCTTTTATTTAACTCTCGAGTGTGATCGCACCTTTAGTCTGCAACTGTCAGATCCATGTATAATCCGGAACTCCTGAAGACCGTGTGGACTAAAATCGGTCAGATGTGCGGTTACATCACGTGTGCCAAGACATACCTCTCAGGTAAGATCGATATACGGATCGATCGATATCTCCGATTGATATCTCGATCGACAATCATTTTTAAATCCTGCTCTAATAATTGCAAAAAAAAATGTCCCTCCACAACTTGTTTTTTATTCGTGTCTGATCACTCTGGCAACTATCTACTTCGCTGTTACGATCCACGTAATTAACCGATCTTTGTCCGACTATCAATCGACCCGTGACGATATCTACTGTTTCTTACGAAGAAAATCGTTACGCGTATCGCTTATAGAATTATTCGTAATATTTTTCCCTCGTTTGTGATACATCTACTTCGAACCGATCTTTTACTCTTTTAGCCTATCCGAAAAAAAACTCATACCGATCGCAATAGAAAATCGCGGATGTCGAATTAGGAAAAAAATTAGGGGCATACAATTCTCTAGCCGATAACACGATGTTATTAGGTTAGGCTGAGCCTCGGGTACTTTCACTCGGCGCGAACGGAGCTTTGGCAGCATACCGATCCATTCAGATCGCACGTGTGATACATATAACATATACCGACACAAGTAGTACGGACTTAAAATTGCATTTTTTTTTTAATATCGGTAATTTTTTTTACCGATCAAACGGCTTTTCTCTCTGTCATTTATTTTTTTAGCCGTGTATGTATGGCTTTAGGTGGCAGCCAGAGAGATCGGTAAGTGACTCGAGGGAGAAAGAGACTCGTACGCAACGAAGCCATGTAAAAATGGCCCATTGTTAAGTCGTGGCCGTTGACATTGGCTCAGCAGGGCGTAGTTCCGTGCTAGATATTATACATCCCGACAACCGATCTCCACTGCCACGATATATTGCTGTTTCGAAAATCCCCATTACTCAGTATGTTTTTTTGCAAATTCTTAAAATTCTCTTTTTCAAAATCAAAATTTTACTCGTCGCCACATTGTTTCGTCACGTAGATACCTCGTATATCCTGTCTACAGAATGTGTCAAATTTATGACTCACGTGTATCATACGTATATCAATGTATAACGAACACCCGGTATATCGGTTTCCCAAGCGTTTATGAAATCGTGCCTAGCGAAACGCGAGAATAGAATCGCGAACCTTTTCTGCGTGCGACGAATAAAATTATCGACTAGCGGATTGCGAACCCGCCTTATGTGGGTGACTAACAGAGCTAACTGTTACCTTTTTACATAGTGTGTATGGGGCAGCATATGCCAGAGTATATATATACACTCATGTAAATACGTATACACAATACAGATAAATAGTATGTAGAAACGCTCTCTTAATCTGGCACCAATTCGTCGTTCTGCCTTTTCCTGAAGCGTTGTGAACACGCCTTAAGAATATAATAGGTTGGTCGCTCGGGCTGGTACAATCATTTTCAAAAATATTATTCATGTCCCTGACAATCAGCCGTGCCTGCCAGATATTACTGCGTGTTTCGTGACTCTGGACTGTAGTAGATTTTTATACGTATTTTTTATATGCTCATATGTATGGTATATAATATATATATGAAAGGGGATCCATACCGTGCCTTGTCAGACTTACCAAAAAATTGTTAAACGTAGCGTGCGCGCTTTAGGTATCTGATAATAACGCAGTCAGCCAGTCGACCAGTCAGCCCCCCCAATCAAGCCAGTCACCCAAACAGACTCAGGCACGTATTTTTTTATAGAAACTAGACTTCTACTTTGATGACCCATATACCAATCCCCTGTGTCTTCTATACCCAAACGCATACCTGACCTATGACCTTATTCTCTGTTAGCTGCAAAACGCTGCTATAGGTCAATCAGTGTGAACAAAATTTTGAACAAACACGTAATTGACTATAGTCTTTGGCTCAGATTTTAAGATTGCCATTTTTTTCAAAATTATTTCTTTTGCTTCCTCACAGTGGAAGCTATGGGACGGTGGAAAATTTTCCTGTCGAGATTTTTATACCACCATGTTTAGAATGTGCCAAAATTTCGAGAAAACACGTTTCGAGAAAATTTCCGGATGGATGTGTGTGTGTGTGTGTAATGGCCTCCCAAAATTCAAACGTGTATGACTCGAAAATGGTTTTAGCTACAGCCTCCAAATTTTGCAGGTATTTGCAGCTCTATAATCCCTTCGTTGACTATAATTTTTGTCATGATTCAAGCTGTGGCTCAAAATTGGTAATTTTCAAATTTCCCAAAAAAAAAAGGACGTTCGCACTCTAGCGATCGCGAATTTTGTGATAATCGTCTAAATAGTTCTTGACAAAGAGATATGTATCCAAGGTTGGTTGGTATTGCATTTGGACAGAATCGATCGAGAATTTTTTTGATTTTATATTTTGAATTTTTCGAAAAATTAAATTTATCAATATAACTCCCGTCAACTTTGACCGATTGAGCTCCAATTTTCCAAAAGTATAGAACAGCGTTTAGCCGTGACGTGTCTGAAATTTGGCGGAGATCGGAAAAACTGATCTGATCATACATATATTCAAGTTTTTGAATTTCAGCCGATTCAGAAATATTTGAATCATCGGTAGTAAATGAAGATTCATGTATGAGGAAGCCAAAGATTAAAGAAAAATTAAAATGCTTCCTCATATAGGGACTTCGTGCACTACTTACGATTCGGAGGAAGCAAATTCAAAATTTCAACTTGCAGCTTTTTTTTTCTTTGCATCATTTTTTTCATTCATCCAATCTGTCTCGATTGGAAATGCCAACTTCCTGCTTCTGAGAGCTCGAAGGTCTCTCTCTTTTTCTTTCTTTGACTGTTCATGTGGAATTGTCTTTCGTCTAGATGGGTAAACCCACGCGACTTTGAAGTTCACTGTCACTCGCCTGGCGCTACTAGTAAACGTCCTGTTTGTTAAACGATTCGGAGCACATGTCTTATTGGGTATCGATTTGAGATACAATGTACGGGTGAGAGAGAGAGAGATGGGGAGTGGTTTATTGTATATGGAAAAAAAAAAAATTCATTATGATATCCACGAGAACTTGAACGGTGACGACATGTTACGAAATCACTCGTGTTGGATACGTATGTGAATAACATACGTGGGACGTATTATGTACCGGTAGACATTTCTAACGTCCCACGTTTTCTACGTATAACGTCCGAGGACTCCTGCGTCGCGATTTATTTGTTTTTCGTGAGGTTTCTGGTAAATGGTATGGGCGAGAGGTGAAGGGGGAGTGGAGATACATATGTACAGTGCGAGTCAAAAGTTACGGTCAGTCTACATAGACTGTACGGCGCATGGAAGCTTATAGAACTTTATGTTTAAGTATTGAGGGGTTGTCGCAGGACAATCTCGGGAATTGTTTATAACGGGTGGTGGGATTTTTTTTTCATTATAAAATTTTCTTTTACTCGGGTATATACTTGGGTGACGGTTTGTCGGATTTTTTTGGGGGGGGGGTGGGTGGTGGAGGGTGTGTATTTTTCCTCCGATTCTTTCCGTCCTCATGGGGTAACTTTTTGGCTGGCATTTTGCCCGTGTTTAAGAGACTTGGTATTGGGGGTACTCCAGTTTAAAATTTAGGGCGAGTACGCCGCGCGACCCCCTTTTAAACGAGGTCGTGACATCTTGAAAATCCTGTGACCGCGTCTTGGAAGGACTTTTGTTAGATTTAGGGTGTTTTTGTTTGAAGGAGGATAAATTCTCATGAAAATGACTAAATAAATTTTCTCAATTTATTTAAGCGTACCCTTTTTCATAATGTATCGGAATTTATAATATGTATTAGATAAGAAGTCTATAGCAACGTCAGACATTGACTGTCCTATTACTCGACTCGTAAAATCATTCATTTCCAACCGGGCGATCAGGAAGGTCGGTACAGTAGGTATCTGCACCTATATAGGATATACGGTTAACGTTAAATTGACTCGTATCTCTTGAAACCGTCGGGACGCGCCTTACGTCGTTCACGACGGCTGAAAGCGAAAACTAAAGTTCGGTCCTTTGCTTAGTTTTCATCATAGCGACACATCCGGGTAATCCTGACGCGATAGCTCTATAGTCAACAGATATATCTATACGTGCGTGGCTAAGATGGCCATCTTCTTGGATTATTTATCCCCTTCCGTCACCGCAGTAAAGGTTGCCTATACATCTCGCTATACCCCAAGGGGTCGCCAACCCTTCTTCTCGTATCTCTTGGCGAAATTGCGGCTTTAACGATTCGTGAAAATTTAATGGCTCCTCTCCTATGGTCGTCGTTTCATGAAATCGACAAATACCCCGTCTCGTGTTTCTTCGATATACGCGGTAAATAGTTGGGTGAAATACTTCCGTTGTATTTTGAAAAATGATTTTGAAAAAAAAAAAATGTCGGATAATCTGGAACATGTTTTTTTTTCTTCTTAAGGCTTTAAATCATCTAGGGATTTTCTTTGCGATTGCCGGGATTTTCAGGGATCACGATAAGGATCCACGAAAAAGCTTTTTTGGACCGCACTCATCTTTTTTTTTTATCTGTAGGGTGGTCAATAAATGCCTATGAATAATTCTAGGGGAATTACGTACGTCGATCAAAGAACACTTTGAGCGTTTGGAAAAGTCATCGAATTTTTTTTTTTTTTGGATTCCAATAACCAAAGATACGTAATACAAAATCTTTTCTAAGGCAACGCTGAATCTTAACCAACGCGCGTGCCAGGATCCTCCTGCACAATGTGTATATCTATATATATTTTTCCAAATTTCATAACGAGCCCATAAGAATCTCTGGCAAAACGGCCGCCATTTCTGTCTTCGTTAAAATTTTGTTTCTTTGAAATATCGCCCGTGTTAATTTACGCGTTCGCAAATCCACAATAATTTACGAGGGTCCCACGCTCCGTTGGTAATAATGAATCGGCGCATGCGCACGGGTCAGTTTCCATTCGTTTAAATTCGGCTAAGAACATTTCCCATCTCCTTTTCTCAGCATGTTACAATCGATCGGTTCCAATAAAGAAAAAAAAGATTTTGCATCTAATTTCACATCGATATAGATATACAATGACTCTGTACAGAGACTTCAAAATGCCTGGGACCACCTATACAGGTGTTCGTACTTGAAAATTTTATCTCAAGGACGGTTGAGCATCTTGCGAGTAGCGAATGACGTTCTTTATGCTTCGCGATCTTGAAAATTTGCCATTCAGTTTCGCAGCCTTTGAAACGTCTCTACTTACCGCCAGCTCTCGTCCTGAAGGGCGCTCCGGCGTCGCCGTGAAGACTCTTTGAAACTGACATTGCTCCATATACATATATATACATATAGCATACAGGAACAGTGGACTCCAAAAGCAGAAAAACATTCGCCAAATTGAATATCTCGTAAAATTAAAATCTTATTCGAAATTTTTTACAACCTTGCATTATTAACACGCAACAATACGCGAGCACGATATTTCAATAATAATTAACAATGATCGTAAGTCGATAAAATTATTCATTGATCCATTGTTGCCGTGCGATAGACGATTCGGACTCTGTCGATTTTACAAGCAGCTGAAGTTACGTAAAGGCTAGCACGTGCTACATGATAGGACAGTCATTTGTGGGAGAGAGAGAGAGAGAGAGAGAGAGAGAGAGAGAGAGAGAGAGAGAGAGAGAGAGAGAGAGAGAGAGAGAGAGAACATCATAGAACAAAGGGATGATAGGAGGAGCAACAAGAAAGAGTGAAAGGGTATCCCTCCCTTCCCCTCCTACCCCCTCCCCCCTCTTTGCCATCACTAAAAAAACAGCCACCCTCCTCAGATCCAGGCTGTTACCCTGGCAACACAGGCACAGCCACTGGAATCAAATAGGAAAACTGTATAGGCTGAAGGAGAGAGACAAAGAGAGAGAGAAAATGGTCAATGACTGAAAACCTTAAAAATACCCAAAAAGATGGAAACTACTAAAAAAGTTGATTGACAAAAATATATTTATCTTATCTTTTAATTATTTGTCTCCGTAGCAGTTGCATCCCTGCCCCCTCCTGACCCCACTGACACTGTTCTCGGATCAGATGTTCGTAAAAATCAATAAGACCCTCCCCTCTTACTGGCCTTCCCCCCCCCCCTGCACTTCTCGCACCGTGCCGCAAAACAATGCACAGAAGCCAGGACAATGTGGGATAAAAGATAACGGGGAAAAAGAGGGCGCGAGGGGCAGTGGGGGGGGGGGGGTTCTTCCGGTACACGTGGGGTGTCTCTATGTGCAAGTTCAGTAACCAGTCGGCCATCCCTCGCGTCAGACTCAGCTGATACCTCGCGCGCATTGCATACTATTTTTTTTTATCCTGTTCCCATTACGAAACTTAAGTCCGTTTCACAGCGTGCCACCTTAACGTGGGTCTTCCTTAAGGGCTCCGAGAAACAATTAGCCTGCTTCCACGTCTTCCCCCTTTGAAGGGGTAGAAAAATAGTATGTTTTGGTAGGCGTGTGGGTATATGGCATGTGACGTAGGTATTTTTATATATATCGTAATATACATACGTATCGAGGAAATATGTATGGCAAGCTAGGAAATTCGTATCCTCGTGTCCGCCGGGCACGATTTTTTCCCGTTACCGGAAAATTCCGGACATGCTACCGCATCACGTCTACCAACCGTAAAGACAATGGGTTTTCGCGCACGCACGGGATACACGGTTTATCACTGTTTTTTTTTTTTTTCACTATGAATGTCTGAGCTACGTGTGCCTGTTTACCGTATATGGTCTTTTTACGGTATACGTAAGGTACCTTACTATATATAGTGGTAACGGAGCTGCGTACCGTTGGGCCTAATTCCCATTAACACTGGGAACGACGGTTCAGGTAACAATGGGACGACTTAGGCGGGAGACTCTGGGATATAATTCAAATTCGTTGTTAATTAACGAGGGGTCGCGAAGGGTCGATTTTGTATGTGGTAATGAGGAATTTAAATGTTTTGGTATCGTTGTAATTTTTGGTATTTTCTCACTCGGCAGTGATCGGTTACGTTTTTTGAGTTTTTTAATTTTGAATTTTTTTTGGACTGGTATTCGCCTACCCGATTGTCGTGCTGATGGATTATTGGGGCGATTGGTTCGAATTAACGTGTTAGGTTGTCGATGATCGTTTTCGATCGATTTTTTGAAATTATTTTGGGCGGTCGTAGAATTTTTTTTCCTGTGACTTTGATTGGTCGTTTGCGATGCTCAAAAATTATATTCGCGGAATTTAATTCAGAATCCGTTCACTTCGCGTTCGAGGTGGTCCACTTCCTGCCTTCTAGAACCTTCCACGAATTCGAGTCCGGAACGAACTCAACTCATATCTTTCTTTTCTTTTATTCTTTCAGGTCAGTATGTACGAGAGAAGCTAGCTGGTAGACACCTAGATTAATTTCTATGAAACTACGAGACGAGGATACGTCACGTGATGGCGGTGGTAACGTAATTGGATATTATTATATAGGAGACGATTTGATGAAATATATATATATATATATATATATATATATATATATATATATAATGGCAAAGGAGTAGTAGGCAAGGGAGAAATGATGATTGGAATAGAGAAGAGGAATGCGCGTACATATACAGGGTGTCCAAATTTAATTATCATAGAAACAGATATTTTTGAAAATAATTAAAATTTTTGTCATAAAAAAATTTTTTCGTTTCGAGGCGAAAAAATCGTGATGATTTTCGTTGAAATCGATCCGTCATTTTTGTCGAACGTTAAACTCCTGAGCTGACGGCGAGAAAAAGAAAAGGAGTGGAAAAATAGAAAGAAAAGAAAAAGCGAGTATTCACGAAACTAACCGAGGGTACCCGAGTGCAAGAAACACGAAATACGAAGATCCACTCGGTGGGGTAATTGCACGAGTCTGGTTAGCTTTTCTTTTATCATTGTCGTACGACAATTTCCGCTTCGCGAAATGAGAAAATTAATGGCGACTCTCTTGGATGCCTTGCATCTCCCGTGTAATTCTCGACTTCCGGGTCTCAACTTCCGTTTACCGTCGTTCATGGACTTGGCGAAAATTTGCGAAATTTCATGAAAGTTTGAAATTAGTATTTTTATAATTTTATTTTACGAGGAGGTCACGTGGCCGAAATTTTTTGGATTTTGCCTACGAAGTAAAAAATGGTAATTTTTTAAACTGTCAAATTTTATTGGGTCGAAGTTTGATTGCGGGTAAACTATAGTTTAATAAACGAAAATTTTTATATATTTGATATATAAAAAGTAATGAAAATTAAAAATACTTCTCTATCGGATTCTAAGAAGAGTCTACGCAATCGTCACGGATTTTTCATTTTTCTTTCGGACTCTCCGCGCAACCGTAACGATATCGAAACTGGTCGTTACGCTGGACGACACTTTTTTTTTCCAAACAGTCTTTCCAGCGCGATTACGAAACATGAAAATAGGAATCTACTTTCCCACCGCGTGAATCAGTCTGTCTTAATCTAACAATCACAATTCCATAGACAAAATCATAAATCGATACACTTATCACGATTACGAAACATGAAAATCGGAATCTGCTTTCCCACCGCGTGAACCAATCTGTCAATGTAAAAATCACAATTCCCTAGACAAAATGATAAATCGATAAAATCAGTACACTTATCACTACATCGATAAAAAAAAATTAACAATAAAATCAATACCTAAAAAAAAATTGAAAAAAAATATATATATTACCCAAATTTACCATAAATTATCAAGCGCTTACGAAAGTAATGGTTACCAACAGAATAGTTGCTAACCACAAAATATAGCTTAGATTGCGTTAGAATAACCAAACCACGTCGAGCATGACAGATTCTTGAAAAAAAAAAAATTTCCTAATCACCCCGAATGACTAAATTATCAAAAAAAAAAAAAAAAAAAAAAAAAAGACTAATGATTTCTCCAAGAGAACATAAATTAATTTTCAATCGATTAACCAAACCACAGCGAACAAACAAACACCCAATCCAAAGACACTTGTTCAATCAGTCAACCTAATGAAAGTGCCTTATAAATTTAATTCCAAAAGAATAAATTAATTTCCTTCCAAAATCCGTAATAAATTATCGAAATCTTTTTTTCGAAACGGCAGATAACACTGGCATAGCAGAATGTAGGTTACAGTGCGGTAGGATAGCCAAGCCACAGCGAGCAACCGAGCAGCCGAGCAGGCAGGCAGCTGACGCGGCGGAATCAATATTGTCATGTATATAGATATATTAAAGGAATAGATATCGTGACGTAGGCGCGTGCTGTTCGGTTGCTAACGAGTCACCCGTTATACAGCCAATCTCTCTGTTATGTCTTCCATGGCCGTGGCTAACCCATTGATCGTCGTATGACTTTCTCCCTCTCGATCCGTATGGATATAGTCGAAGAAAAAAAATTTTTTAACACAAAAATAAAAAATTAACATCGTTTACTTAATTACGAATTTTTTTAATTAATCAACAACTTTTTTTTAGTATTTTGTAAATAACCTGGTTTACTGGCTGCACCAGCACCTACTGGCTGTCAGCAGATCCCGGGTCACTACTATGGGCTCAGGGCTGGGATCGTTGCCAACTATATTTTTGGGTGTGTTTGTATATATATATATTATTTAGGGACATCCGTATACGAATGATCGACAGTGATGGATCATGTGTGAGAGTGTGGACAGTACCTAAAATTAGTCTCTCTCGAATTTCGAAATATCACTTTTATATTTATTGGCAATTTTCATAAGGGCATATCTAGGATAATTATGAAATCTATAATAAATCTATATAGTAATTTTCAATTATCCCTATCTCTGACCGGTCAGCGAAAGTTACTAGACTTTCGTACAAAATTCTGTATACGCTACGTGTAATACGATATATTTTTGTATAAATATATTACATTATATTTATTAATTTAAAAAACAAAACCCAATCCGTGTATGAAATAGATACTCTACAAAAACATCGCTGCAGGACTATACAAAGAGATCGTTAAGTCTGGCAGATAAAAAAGAAATACCCGATAGGCTTATCAGGTTGTTTAAAAAAAAAGTAACGAATGATCGATAACGATTTATTTATCATCAATATCCAAATATATCATTTTTCACGTATCGTCTGTCCATAGTCGGTCGCGATAAAAAATATTTGAATTTTTTTGACGTTTCAACGTCAACACTGCATCGCCACGTGCATTCAGCAATGCACGTATCGTTTAGCCAGTCTAATTAAATTATCGAAATACAGTGAACCAGTAATAAGATCAGTGTTGCCAACGTGCATGCTCGGTACGATGACGTCATACAACAGAAATTCTCCCTAACGCAATAAGACGTACCAAAGACAGTCCGTAGTGACGTTCAGGTACTGCATATCGGCAAGGTCTACCAACTCCATCACGGCCATTGAGTCTGTCGACGCAGTGGTGCCAACCTAACCTCACTTACCCAGCATGGCAACCTAACCAATCTGCGTGCCATCTCGACTCCCATAAGAAAAGTGCTCGACCACCAGACCAAGTAGCCTTGGGTATCCAGCAGCTAGCCTTTATTTACCCCCAGGTCGCCATACGGTAGATAAGGGGCCCTGGGCAAAAGTGTGGTCAGCGATAAAAGCCTGTAGGACTGTCTGAACCGCCGGGCCCTGGTAATCCTGAGACGTTGCTCAATGCTAGAACGGGGGGTACCCTCATGGCTGATGAGGCGAAGGATACTAGAGGAGAGTAATAGGGATCCAAGTTGATGGTCCAGGGAGGCTGTAAACGTAGGTTAGGTACACCTTTTCACTATTTATATACCGAGTGTCGTATATATAGCAATGCTGTACTCTATATAGAATATGATAAAGAATTAAAAAGAAAGTATAGTCTCGGCAGTGCATCAGGGCGTCGCGACGCCTGTTCACCCTCTCGTACCGTCCTAGGTATCACGTGTATGTATATGCACACGTAGCCTCGTGCGAGCCGATTGGCGAGCCACGCGGCGGTGTGGTGGGGAGAAAGTGAGGCCGGCGACGCCGGAGGGACGTCGGTGGGACGTGGGAGGGAGGCGTCGCTCTTGCACCAAGTAGCGAAGTCGCGCTCCGCTTCAGATCGTTTCGGCCCGCGAGCCAGTGCACGTTTCAGGCTCCTTAGGAATCCTCGTGAGGTGGGTGACTCTGCGCCTCTGATAACTTGATGCACTTTTTTTTTGGTGCACTCGCTTGCACTTTGCACCGCGGGTTTTCGTGACCGGGTATCGCGTGGTTATTTTTTTTTTTTGACATTTTTTATCGAGTGACTTTGACTCTTTTTTTTTGTTTTGAAAAAAAAAAATTTGTATGGGACCCTGCTGCAGGCTTGTATATCGCTGCATTCTTCGGTCGCTGGTGTCACGTGACAGAAGTGCATTGTTGTTGCGATAACGGGTTGGGTGCATGTTTCACGTGTGCTGGAATTACGGACGGTGACTATGATCAGGTGACAGGAGCACGTTTCTTGCTGGGATATATATATGCACTGGAAGATTGTTGCTGTTGTTGTTGTCATACTGGACTCGTAAGGTACTGTTGTTGTTTTTTTGTATATAGATATTTTTTGTTGTGGTTGTTGATTGGGATAGCGGGGATCCGGTTGGCTGATTGCTCCGATAAAATTTTCTTTTAGTGGTACCACCGGGTATATTTGGATGCACGTTAATTCTGGTGACTGAGCGGGTTTCTTGCGATGCATTTTTAGTTGTTGTTTTTGTTTTTGTCGCGCAATCGTGACTTTGCTCTAATTGAGATCGGACGATCCTTCTGGCTGCAGGAGTCACGAGGACGTGAAATTTTGTTGTTGTTGTTCCGTAAGGTGATTTTATTTGCGCGCCGAAGGAAAATTGAAATTGAGTGCCGCTTCGTAGCGATGGTCAATTGGGTCGGTTACCGATCGCTAACCTTTTCTTGGTCGAGAAAAAGAGAGGAAAGAAAAAAAAAAGAAAGCAGGACGCCGTCGTAACCGACCCGTTACCAGGTGAAAGAGCACAGAGCCAGAGCATGAAACTCAGTGACTCAGAGTTCAAGTATCTTCTGTACGGAGACGCGTGACGGGCCTTTCTTTTTCTTTTTCGTTTCTTTTTCTTTTATCTTTCTTACTCTTGTTCCTCTCTCTCTCTCTCCTTCTGTCGTCATCGGTTTCAGCGGTGCCCGGTAACGCAGCGCTGGATTCTCGAGATCCCGTTGTGGAAAAACAAAGGAGCCCGATAGATTATTTCTTTCTTTCTCGTACTCGTGTAGTCGATTGGAAACACAAGAGAGCAAGATAAAATACGTACGAAGATAGAGCACGAGTAAGCATATACCGTATCGATAGGCGGATTCGAGTGAATCGTATGGAAATACCAAGTGAACTGTTACCGCTCTTGTTATCTACGATGTGAATTTTTTTTTTTTTTTTTTTTTTAATTTTTTCTTTCGTAAAATTGTACCAAGCATCAGGGGAAAAAGTGAAGCTTTCAATTTATAAACTTCTCCATTACGTTCGCCTATGCTGCTCGGGTCGACGAAACAGCTGTTGCGTTGAAGATTCGTCCTAAAAATATCCTGACCTCTCGTATCAATCTTCTCGTATTTACGCATCCTAATCGTCATGATCGTCGTTATCAATTCTCGAGTGGTCTTCTGTGAAGCTTAATGAATTTGATGCTTCCACGAAAAAATCATATGGATGAAATATAATTTTAAAATATTCTTTTTATTATATATTGTATAGTATATTTTCAATATACAGATATACCTAATATATCTAATATATACAAAATATATATACTATATACTGTATATGCGGAGAGTACTGTCTTATACCTAAAATGTACTTTAAAAATATACTTTGCATATATACGCGATATATATTTAACATATACATGATATATAGATTTTTTTACTATATTCTACCGATATAATATTTTTTTGGAGGTTTTTTCAAATTTAATTCTAATCTGTCACCAAATTGAATTCCCGGTATAAAGATGTCACGTGGCTCTGACACTTCTTTGTATTCCCTATCAGAATAGGCTTTCCTTCAGTATAGTGGGAATAGCAACAAATACAGATATAGCGGGTGACACGTTTTACCACGAAATAGGTAAACCTCAGGAAATCTAATCGCTAAATTAACTTCCGTCACTGTGACCACAGTCGCGGCCGTCACGAAAATTTTATTTTGCCTGTACCACGTGACTTCCCGCACAAACTTAATACGTAGCAAAGGACTTTGCTCCGTTTTGAACTATGCTCCAAATTAAATTAACACACTTTCGTAACGCATGTACACGTCATTTCAAAAGTGGCTGGTCGTCACTCCTAACGCGTAGACTAAAAATATAGATTCCGTTGAAAATAAGAAATAAATAAAAAAATCGTCCTCTATCGTTACAAAAACCTGTGAATTCAAAAGAAAAAACGAACAAAAATTATTGCATTATTTATCAAAAATTGTCTGGCGTCCAAACCAAACTTGCACGGCCCTGTAGCGGCAATGGACGAAAATTTATCTCCAACACCGATCTAAACTGTACAATGCCTCCAGACCCTACATAAATACCCACCCGGTATATATATAAATGATGCCGAGGACCAATGAAAGTGCAGATATATCCCGTTTCAGCTGGATCCTATTGCATTATCATAAAGACCAATAAGCCTCAAGTCGGTGACTAACGCTTTGGTTTTTTTTTTTTTTTTCAATTCGTAATGAATTAAAATATGCGAACATCCGGTTCCGGTTTAACTTTTTTTTTTCTTTTTCATTATCATAAAATATATTTTTTCTGTCGTTTTAATTCCTAATCAATTATCAGACTGTTTGTTACATTTTTTTTTTATTTTCGTCATCCGGCGCGGTTCCTTTGATAGTGGGCTCGTGAGAATGGCGGGAATTTTGAAAAAGCTCTCTTAACCGTTTTCCATCCTCTTGACAGGTCAAGGTCTTCGGGGACTTCAAAGGGGCCACTTTGGCTTAGTGCGGAAAGTCGACGTGGCGGCTTGAATTAATGACGTCGACTTGGTTACCTTCCGGTCTGAGATTTTTCGTTGTATATATATATATATATATACACAGGCATGTTACGTATACTTAAATATATACATACAGGGTGTCTAACTTAATTGGTTCACTCTGTATGTGTATATAGAATTCGTTAAAGTCCAATTTGGCTATAAAATATACTGGGTGGCCTGTATCCCCTATTAATTAACGTCCTGACCTCTAATTAATTAGTATCACCTTATGACCTGCGATACCCGATTAATAATACGAAAAAAAGTGTATTAATTAAAAATTTTTATCGTACGACAGGGCGAACGTTGAACTTTGAAAAATGAATGACTATATTGTTAATAGAAATTTTATCCAGCTGTCTTTATAAATTTTTTTAGATATTTTATTAATGATCTTTATATTTTTATCCGCGACCTGGTCGATTCTTACAAATGGACCGATTGTCTCCCTTCTGTCATAATTAAGGTACGGATCGACCAGTCCTTTACGAATAGCATTGTCAGTGGGCTTAAAAGCTTCTAGAAATAAATACGTCGCGTAACGCGATGTTCCAAAGATAAAGTGTTTTCCAATTTTCCTTGATTTTTTGGCCACGCGCCAAAGCACAGTAGCTATTAGAAGATCGTCCATCATTCCTTGGCTGCTTCCTAAATGAGAAATATATATATATACGCATATATATATATGTATAGTTGCCCGTTCACCAAAAACCCTACAGTGGCTCTCACGATCGATAATGGTGAATAATTCATGATTTTTGTTAAAAAAAAAATTTGAATTCAAAAAAATTGGCTCTCTGGTATAAAATTTTTTTGAGCTTTATAAATTTTTCAAAAAATTTTTCAAAAAATTTGTTTTCATTTTTTTCTAATACGTTCTTTTTTTCTGACTCGATCCTTTGGATAGCAGAGAGCTCGATTCCTGATAAGGAATTTAATTTGTAATCAGTGCCACACTGTTCAACGATATGGCCACCGCTTTGGCGTCTTCATGGGGTTTTGGATAATTAGACGAAGGAACTAAACCTCCATGGGAATTGCCTTGTATACATTTATTTGACTTTCTCACGAGACTGACGTATATCGATAAGGCAAAAAAAAGTTGACAATCTCCAAGAATAATTCTCACGGTACGGATAATTATTTTTATCGAGGATAAAAAAAAAATGCAAATGGCTGCCTTAGACGTTCTCCTGTACCAGGTCCTTCGGTATATCGACGGGTAGCCGATTCAAGGTATCAATCGACGCCATTATGTACCTGCCAATCGGGCCTTACGTAATTCCTAATATATCTCTGAACGTGTAATCAGATCTTTTCTCCAATATTACAGACTGCCAGATGTTCACGTCACTTTTGGATAGCTGTAATGTTAGAATTTTCAATCCTCGTCCACTTGTCTCATCCATAATACAAATTTTCAAAATTAACGTACTAGGACCTGAACGTGAAAATTTTATACTGAATATTTAAAGTTCTATGCTGAATATTCAAAAATCTATACTGAATATTCAAAATTCTATTTTGAATCCAACTATGTTAATTATTGACTGTGTCTGTCAGCTTTTTAGGTTATATCTTGGAAAGACCAGGCGAAATATTTCAGTCAGTCCTATTGGTACCAGTCACCGAGACTTGGACGAACGTTTTGTTTCCTTCCGAAAATAGCGTGACCTGCCACTAGAGCACTTAGAAGCATCTTCGAGGATATATATATATATATATATATATATTGCACTAGGTGTATAACGAGATGAAATAAATCTAAAAAAAAAAACATCATGTGTCATAATGAATGTACAGCGTGAAGGTAGTGTCTGATAAATATTTTTAAAAAATTTTTTTTTTCAAAAATCCCACTTTTGCAATTAAATAACGATTTTCCCATTTGCCAATCGATTTCGTGAAACTTTGCAATTTTGTATTCGCGAGCGTAACTACTTTGCGATAGAATTTTCGATTTTCGAATTAGTCGCACACGTGAATTATCTTTTGTTGATAATACAAAGCATGTGTTTACGTTGTCCACATACGGTACCATATGTGAACTCAGGTCAAGCCCGGATGACCCATCGATTTTTACACTTGGCTCTGAGTGCCCGTACAAAAAATAGCCTTTCCTGTCCCATTATAAAGCCTATTCGAATTAACTCTCGACCTGTGTATTTCTGAAATCTCCAAAGTTTATGCAGTCCCCGTTGCACTGGCGTACTTAAGCTCGTATCACATGCCGTCGCGCACGCATCGCGTCCTGCGTGACCGCGGGTTACGTGCTCGAAATGTACGTGGCTGATAGAAGATAATACCAATGCACAGATACGACAGAGGAAAAATACTGAAAAATATTTCGTACCGAATTTTTTCGCGAAATTCCCAAAAAAAAAAAAAAAATTGTCCTCATACAGAAAATTTGATGGGACAAAATCGATATAATGACGTCACTGAAGGTAAAAATTTTATTTTCAATATTATATCTTTTTACGCAATTATATGGTTGGTACGAATATCATGTAGGTTGCTTGTTTATATGGGTGTAAAGAAAGATAAGGCAGAAATCGACTTCCGGTTTCGACATTAATACATGGTTCGACCTAAATTACGACCTTTGTGTATATATGTATATATTGTATATATCGACCGAGAGGTCTGAGGAAAATTTTTTCCCAAAAATGTCGACCATGCTTTATGAGAAAATTTTGGCTCATTCATTTTTACATTTGACAGACGGTTTGATTGATCCACGATGATCAATTTTAATCTTTCGATTTATCGAGCCAAGGGTATATCCTTAACACGTTGACTGTCACGTTGGTCACCCTGACCGGAGATTATTTCCCCGATGGGTCCATAGTGGTTATCAGTGACCGGAGTGCTTAAATAAAAAATTCTCTTGTGACCCCCCTGAGAGCATCACGTAAATCTCTGGTGGCAGTCGACGTGTTACAAATTATTTTTATAATGAAAAATTAAATAAATTTTGATTTCTATAGTGCGTTCGGATTAATAGATAAAAAAAATGTACGAATTAATATTTCACGGAGAAATATTTATTTAACTATATTAAACATATATATGTACATACTATGTATAGTGTATACATTGGATCATGCTAATAAAAAATGCACTATACTCTGATCGAAGGGAAAAAATTACGCAATGAAGATCAATGCAAAATTTTGTCATGGCAACATTTCCGCACGATCGATTTCCCGTTCCGTGTCCTCGAGCGTCCATCGGTCCATAAGAAATCGGTATTGCTCTTGAAACGAAAAAAAAAAAAAAAAAAAATTGCCAAAAGTCAATGAGAAAAATAAACTTGTCGCCACCAACTAAATTCTCGATGGTGTATCCTAAAGTCACTATTATTTGACGTCAAAATATATTCAAAATATATTTCAATATTAAATTATACACTCTTCGAGAATTATACGCGAAATATTTTTCAATGTTTATTTTTAAAAATCGTTACACCAAATCTTTATTTTATATATTCCCTACCCCCACTAAGGATTACGTGTTTCCCTGTTTTTTCGATTCTGTCTGTATCGCGCCTTTCATCATTTCCTCCTTTCTTCGTACTGAATAATTGATATAACGATCTGGCTCGGCACAGTTATTTCACGGATATATCCGTATACCTATTGGCTGGCTTGATCGATTCCCCTATAGGATACAATACGTCAGGCGAAATAGCTCATACATATATATGGAAATATAAATGTAAGTATGGTATTTTAGGGTCATATATATGTATATACCAAGTACGCGGTACTATATGGACATCTGGTACGTGTCTAGCTCATATGTTCAAGACCTTCCCGTACAAGGTAATATATCGCAGGTTAGCACGTAACCTTTTGCAGCAGAAAACTTAGGCTTAACCCCATTTCCGTGCTTGGACCTTTTACAGTGAAAATATCAAGCGGCTTATCGGTGGCGATATTTTTCTTTATTTATACAAAAATCGGTACGCGAAAGGTGTATGAAATTTTAAATGGATAAAAGATTAGTGTAAAAATCGTAAAGTTGCGCATGCGCACTCACGATTTTTAAATATCCATTTCGGCAGGAGGCGTCGCGAAAATAATTCTGACGACAGCTTATGATTATTTCGACGTCGTTATGCATTTTAGCCTTAGTAAGCTCGCCAATTATCTTTAATGACAATGAAAACTTTGCGTACGGCGTCCCCGAGCGTGGAGACGAAATTAATCAGCACTGACTTCCTAGTTGCCCGCGGACCTTGGTTATACGGCGGTCGTACGTGTTTGTCGTTGCGTGCTAATTGTCCGCGTAACGATCACGGCAATTAGCGGAGTTGTTTAATTAATAATTATAATTACTCGAGGGACAATTCGCGACGAGTATAACGGGAGCTTTATGCCGTGTTAAATCATATCTGCACAGAGAGAGATAGGTCTCCGGTGAAAATCGAATTGGGCTCCTGGGCGGCCATGTTGGATTCTTGTTAGACGGATGCGCGCGCATCCACAACAAACCGTTAGGGCATAAATTAAAATAGTTCATCGCGGCTGAGTCAGTTTCGCGGACACGTGCGAAGTGGGTTAAACGAATTCACGTTATTTTCACGGCACGCGATTCTTTCGTTTATTCCTCCTTTTTTTTTCGGCTATTCGTTATTCGCCTTATTGGCACTCCTTTTGGGGGAATTTTAAATTGTGGTCGTTCACCGTATGTCGTTCTTGTTTGTTTCACTCGTGAAATTATTAATAAAACTTTTTTTAGTATTCTTGATATCGTGATTTTTTTTTTGGGTATATTAACCTCGAAAATTTTATTTACATTTTTCACGTCAATCTCGTCATTCCTCTTATGCTAATTTCGCCGGCGGTCCTGAGAGCTTCTAGAAACCCTCGAATAAAGTCGAGTCGAAAGTAGAAATTTTAATGTTATAATTTCCTAAAATTATTCATCCTGGTCGATATTTGTTATGAATTTCGAGAAAAAAAATTATTGACTATTTTTTTCTTGCGTGACTCATATTTTTATTTTTTTTATCCGCTCGATCGTCTCGTCCATTATTTTTACTCCGGTTAATGAGCCATCGTCGATATATCAGAATGCAAATAGCGTTTTCACTTTCGCACGGTTTCTCACGGAAATGCCGCGAATATATAAATCCGTATTAACAAGTACGCTGGTCTGTCTCTCTGTAAAATAAAAATCTGTCTCTCATAAAAATCAACCAGAGCGCAGCACTGTCGCGCGTCGTTGAACTTGGACTCGACGTATATACATCTACGTAACAGCTTATCCATATACGAAAACCAGGTAAAATTAACGTTGAATAAAATTCACACATAAAACAGACCCGAATTTTTCATATTTCCAAATGCTTTGTTTTCAGTCCCCCCCTCCTCTTTTTCATTTTCTATTTTGACTATCCCCAGCCACCACGCCTCGTCATCCTCCCAGGACCACTTCGCGAAAATAGAACATCGCCGCAGGAATTCACACGCGTTAATGCAAAAATAGATTAGAAGACACTTCTCGGGACGCCGTTGGTCCGGGGTAAATGATCTCTGAGAAATTAAAAAAAAAATTTTCCTCTCTCGAAACAAAGACAGTTCACAGAAATGGTGAACAATTTTTTGTTTTTTTTTCGTTAAATTCAAATTTTCGCCACCTCATATTTTTCCAACTTTGAAAAAAAAAAAACATTACTCATCCACTCCAGATTTTTTATCTAGTAAAATCTATCGTAATAAATAGCAGTAACAGGATTCGTTCAGTCATTCACTTCGTAACCGATCGTAAAAACGTGTTATGATTACAACAAACGAAACGATCGGTTCGACAATAAAATCTCACAAATAAACGTTCCCCACTGTACTTCGCTCGTACGTGTCTTGTACGTCAAGGAATGTGCCTCGTAACGTTTTCGAATTGGTTGCGCATACGCAAATACACGTGGTAGCACTGTTAGAGATTAATACGGGTATAAACTGTATAATTCCATATAGAGGGTGAACCGGTTGAACGTAGAAAGGGATTAGCGTAACCCGGTTTACGAGAACCTAGCCCTATCAAGGATTAACAAAAGAAGATTAATGACGATAAAAAAATTTTTTCTAGGTCACGAGGCTTATCATTATTAAAAAAAAATTTATCCGCAATTCCATATATCAGTTTGCGTTCGAAACACCCTGTATAATCTCATAACCTAACCTAACCTAACCTAACCTAACCTAACTATATCTAATCAGTCGCAACATCCCAATGAAGTTGATCGATTTCGAAAAAAAAAAGAATATTGATTAGCTGCAACTTTAAATTGAATTCTAAAATCGATATCACAAAAGTTTTCCTTACACGTGTACACTGGGTACACTGTAATTATTTATTACGTAACATATGCGATCGACTTATGTCGTGTTCACACGTGTACCGATGCTACTGCCGAAGCCCTATAGTATGTTATATGTATGTGTATATGTATATTAACTATAACGTGATATATTACTAAAAGACTAAACCTAACCGCCTTTCCCGAGTTACTCGTGTACATGAATGCACGTATGCATACGCATAGGTGCACACGTAAGATCCTAGAATTTTCACGCTCCAGATCTCATATGGCTGATACCTGTCATACATTGCTTTTTCTTGGGTTGAAAATCTCTACAGTAATTTACAAACTTCGTGATCTGCTTATGATCTGTTTTCGATGCGTCTGTGTGCTGTGGAAACTTTTTTTTTTGCATTTCTCGGAAACGTAGTTTCTGGTACGCCTGCATCCACGTGCGTAAACACTGCCACGTGTAAAACGGTCAAGGTCAGTTCTTCATTGAGTACGTTAAAATGGCAGAGCGTCGCATTTTTCTGCAGTTGCAAGTGGGAGGGACGGGGATTTATATGAATTATTATTTATATACGTATATAATATATTGAGTATATATATATCTTATAAATGAAATTTTACAGTTCAAATATAATCGATCTAATTTTAATTGACCTCGACGTCCCACCTGAGCGTCGCGTCCAACGTCCATCGATTTAAATCGTGGGGTGAATAAAGAAGAATGAAAAAAATAACGGGACGATTCCCTTTATTATTTTCAAGAACAACGCGATAATGATGCGTATCTCTATTTTTTTTTTCATTAACACGCAAACGCGTGCAGTGTCACCTGCTTTTCTCCCTGTAAACAAAGTGGGTGATACCACCGCAGCGCCCCAAGCGGCGAACCGCGGCGACGGACGTGAGATTCGACCGCGCGAGCTTCGTGAAAATGTGGCCGGTGGAAAATAGCCCGCGCGTGCGCACGCATTGCGCGTTCGGAGTAACTTAAAGTGCGTAAACCATGTAATTGGTCGATGCTCTTTTGCGTAGGTTATGGTGGGGATACAGGGACGGTGGGGAGGTGAAGGTATTTCGTAAGAGTTGAGTAACACGTACTTTTCAGAGAGAAGGCACTTGGCGAAGTACTGATGCAAAGTCGGTCAGTTGTTACTGAGAGAAAAAAAAAGGGAATAAAAACTATTTATCTTCACCTACATTTCTTGCTTACGAAATACAACCAGCGAAGGAGTGTATTAGCTCTTATAAAATGCTTTTCAAAATGCCTCTTGGAAACTTGTGGTCGGTTGCCACTTGAGCCACTTGTACGTAATGGGCCGATTTATTTGTTTTGTCAGCCTGATTCGTCTATCCCCTACCTTGCGTCCTCCCCCCCTTTTTTCATTTTTCTCAGAACTTTTTTTTTCCTCCCTCGTACCTTCGCACGGTAATTGGATTTTTCGAGGGTGCCTCGAATTTTTCGCCCCTAATTATCTAGTCGGAATAAAACCAACAAGGAGGAACGTAGAACGCGAAATACGCGCTGATTTTTTTTAAATATTTTTTTTTTTCTTAAAAACTCGTCTCTTTGTTCTACATTGACAGTGTATCAAGGTCCAGTGTTAAGAATGACCTTTTCTTTTTAATCCGTCACGCAGGATACGACCTTAGCAATTTTTTTATCGGTATTCACAATTTTTATTTTTTTTTTTCACAATAATTTATTTTAATTATTCCACGGGAAATCCCCCCTTCCCCATGTCTAATAAATTTTTCTTTTAACCCGATCGACCCAGTATCACGTATTTCGAGTGCAACGATTGATCCTAATAAATCATTCTGACACTTTGATATTTCAGGCTTAATAAATATACAACTTTGTAGCGAGATGGCGTAAGAAAAAGAGTCGGTAATTACTGTAAGCTCGCTGTCATTATTCAATAAGATTCCAAGGTCCGGAGAGTCGGCTGAAATAATATGCTATTGTGACCAGTCGTTATATATATATATATATATATATATATATGTTTGCCAAAGGATCATTCTGAGGACCCAATTTTTTTATTTTTGGAAATGACATTGACTAACCTCCCATACCAATAAATTTTACAATTTATTTATTATAATTAATATTTTTCGTTATAATGCGTAAAATGTATAAAGTGGCTACATTGGGGATTACGGATCAATAGGTCTTTTTAGGAGCAGTAAAAATATGCTAAGGGAATGTTTTGAAGACTTTTTGTGCAAATGTCATTTTCTAATAAAGTACGGCTTCCTGTACTAAATGAAATTAAGTTTTTGTAATTATAATATGAATATTCCATTATATTTACGATAGAATGTCAAGTGGCTCTTTCGGGGGTAATTATTTAAGATAAAGTATTCTTTGGGGGCACAGAAAATGTCATGTGTAATGTCGCTGTTTCGCCAATGTAAAGTATTATTTGGGCACACATCAACAAATCCTATGCAATATAACTGTACTGAGGACAAGTATTTAATAACTTATAATTCAAGAAACAAATGGCCCAAATAAAATGTAAAAGAACGTTTACGTTCAACGTGTAATAAACAAATATTGTAGGCGCTTTAATTTTTTCAATGATTTGAATGCAAATCGTTGTCCCCAAATTAGCTAGTAGTCAAAAGTAATGTCCTTAAAATAACCATTTCTTTGATTAACTTTTCATATTTTTATTTTGATGTGTAGTAATCTCTTCGAGGGCTCACAGCTCCTTTTCCGCTTTAACTGGGACAATCATTTTCACATGTGCTTTATTCTTGTGAGCATGATGAATGAACGCACTAAACAAATTAAAGCGCACAGAAATAGTTATTGTCATCGTGCATTGAACCTAAGCATAAGGTAAGAGGAAACAAAGCAGTATAAGAAGCTGCTAATAGCTCTGTGCACTTTTCGAATTTTTATAAAAAATGGAACTGCATCATCAAATTCCAGATAGTAAATGTTTCACGCGTTCCCCATCTATTAATACTTGTTTTCAATCGGCAGAAATAGTCAATAAAAATTTAAATGGAAAATTGCATTGCTATTTTATTTGACATACAAAACATTAAAGAAATGTACATTTTCAGGACATTACATATGGCCACCAGTTAATTTGAGGACAACAGATTCAGCTCAACGGCTAATTTAAAATCATTAGGAAACAAAATTAAAGTTGAACTATCTTTAACGAAGAATTGGAATAGTGCTTCGCACTGCCGGAGTCTGCTCAGCCCTTAGATATCCCTCTCCGTGGATTCGATGTACGAGAGATATCTAAGGGCTGAGCAGACTCCGGCACTGCGATGCACTATTTCCATTATTCGTTGAAAATAGTTCAACTTTTATTTTTTTTCCTAATGGTCTCAAATAATCCGTTGAGCTGAACCTGTTGTCCCCAAATTAACTGGTGGCCATAAATAATGTCCTGAAAATAACCATTTCTTTAATATTTCGCATAGAAACTGAAACAGCAACGCAATTTCGTATTTAAACTTTTATTGACCATTTGTGCCGATAGAAAATAAGAATTACTTAGATGGGCTAACACGTGAAATATTTACTATCTGGAATTTGATGATGCATTTCCATTTTTTATAAAAATTGGAAAAGTGCACAGAGCTACTAGCTGCTTCTTGCATTGCTTTGTTTCCTCTTACCTTCAGTAGCATGCAAATCACTGGTAAATAATTATTTTTCTTATCTCCATTAAAATTAAATAATGAAGACCATGGTACTAAATATTGCAACGTCTATTAAAAAGAATGACTACTTTCTACGAACAAGGTCTCTACAAAGTTTGATTTATTCTACGCGTATGCTTAGCTTCAATGCACGATGGCAATAACTACTTCTGTGCGTTTTAATTTTTTTATTGCGTTTATTCATCACGCTCACAAGAATGAAACACATAGGAAAATGATTTTCCTATTATAAGAGAAGACGAACTGTAGGTCCTCGAAAAGATTACTACGCATCAAAATGAAAATACGAAAAAGAAATTGAAGAAATGATTACTTTCAGGACATTGTTTATGGCCACTAGTTAATTTGGGGACAACGATTTCAGTTCGACTAGTTTGAGGCCATCCGCTGTATTCAATCTTCAAGTGTCATGTACAGCTATTAATGACCTACAAGTAAGGTTTCAAAAGAATAAACCAACGTGATTGGTTAAATCCGCTTAAATCATAACTGGAGGAATTGTAGCACCTGAGAAAAATATTTGCGTATCTACGAGTAATCGGAATAGTACTTCGCATTGAACGTATCTGCGAAGGCCCTTAATGGAATGTCAAAAGGAATAATCCTAACTGCCGTTTTCCTTGTAATCGTGGATTGGACGTATGAGAGATACCTTAGGGCTGTGCAAACACAGTCAATGCGAAAGCCCTATTCCCATTATTCGTTGAAGCTGGATCAATTTTTATTTATTTTTTTCCTAATGATCTCAAACTAGCCGTTCAGCTGAAATCGTTGTCCCCGAATTAGCCAGAAACGAAAGGAATGACTTCAAAATGACCATCGCTTAGAGTATGTGTGTCCATACATACAATGTAGTGCGCTACGCATTTATACCAACACGTAAGGATGCATTCCATAGTTGAAAAACAATTGCGGTTATTAAATTTCAGTTAATGGCATCGACTAATTTTTTCACCCACCGAAATTAGTCAATGCATTTACATAAATTTTAATAACTGCAACCATTGTTTGACTACGGAATAAACTCTAAAAATAGGTCTGAGGTCCCTCCAAATCCACATTGTCAAAAATTAAAAGTAAGTCTAAGAGATGGTCATTTTGAAGTCATTCCTTTCGTTTCTGGCTAATTCGGGGACAACGATTTCAGCTGAACGGCTAGTTTGAGATCATTAGGAAAAAAATAAATAAAAATTGATCCAGCTCCAACGAATAATGGGAATAGGGCTTTCGCATTGACTGTGTTTGCACAGTCCTAAGGTATCTCTCATACGTCCAATCCACGATTACAAGGAAAACGGCAGTTAGGATTATTCCTTTTGACATTCCATTAAGGGCCTTCGCAGATACGCTCAATGCGAAGTACTATTCCGATTACTCGTAGATACACAAATATTTTTCTCAGGTGCTACAATTCCTCCAGTTATGATTTAAGCGGATTTAACCAATCACGTTGGTTTATTCTTTTGAAAACTTACTTGTAGGTCATTAATAGCTGTACATGACACTTCAAGATTGAATACAGCGGATGGCCTCAAACTAGTCGAACTGAAATCGTTGTCCCCAAATTAACTAGTGGCCATAAACAATGTCCTGAAAGTAATCATTGTTTCAATTTCTTTTTCATATTTTCATTTTGATGCGTAGTAATCTTTTCGAGGACCTACAGTTCGTCTTCTCTTATAATAGGAAAATCATTTTCCTATGTGTTTCATTCTTGTGAGCGTGATGAATAAACGCAATAAAAAAATTAAAACGCACAGAAGTAGTTATTGACATCGTGCATTGAACCTAAGCATACGCGTAGAATAAATCAAACTTTGTAGAGACCTTGTTCGTAGAAAGTAGTCATTCTTTTTAATAGACGTTGCAATATTTAGTACCATGGTCTTCATTATTTAATTTTAATGGAGATAAGAAAAATAATTATTTACCAGTGATTTGCATGCTACTGAAGGTAAGAGGAAACAAAGCAATGCAAGAAGCAGCTAGTAGCTCTGTGCACTTTTCCAATTTTTATAAAAAATGGAAATGCATCATCAAATTCCAGATAGTAAATGTTTCACGTGTTAGCCCATCTAAGTAATTTTTATTTTCTATCGGCACAAATGGTCAATAAAAGTTTAAATACGAAATTGCGTTGCTGTTTCAGTCTCTATGCGAAATATTAAAGAAATGGTCATTTTCAGGACATTACTTTTGACCACTAGCTAATTTGGGGACAATGATTCACCTCAACAGAAAGGATGTTTTAGGCACATCCCCCAAAGTCACGTTATCTGTGTGTTATTATATACGAAGATTACGTTTTGTGTATATTTTGAGGATGATCCTCAAACTAGCCTTATAATTGTATTTGCTGGCAAGTTTTTTGAGGACGGACCCCAAAATGACAAATTCATAATGTCTTAAAATTAGCCGATTGCTTGAGGGTGTATATTTTGGGACCAGTCCCAAAAAGAGCCCATAAATTGGAATTTTTTTGAGGTCCGACCGCAAAACAGCCACATGTCCTTAGAGTATTCGATTTATTAAAGTAATTGCCCCCGCAGTAGTCCTTTGTCAAACATATATAACTATACGTATATATAGTCCTCAAGTTGTTGTCCCTGTGATTCACCCACGCTCTACTACCCATTTAGGGTCTGATTCACTTTACGACACTGTACCTATATACCTCGCACAAACTATAGCGTTCGCCATATACATTGCATCGTGACGTAATACCCAGCACATGTTATAAACATATATCCACTTAAATATTGCATAAGACACAGAGTGCATTATATAATTTAAAAATTAAGCCGGTCCGTTGATTTTCTATTACAAAAAAATTTTGAAAAAAAAATAATTTAATCTTGATTGCGTACAACAGTTTTGCGAGTTTATCATTATATTTGAAAATTTTTCAAATAATTTTTCTCGGCATCCAGAAATCCCGACCTACCTACCTACCTGTCTGCTTAACGCCGGTTACCGTTATTTACGTGGGTAATTAATGTAATTGCCCAGGTTAATTATACGCGATTCCGGATAACGACGTCTGGAATTTCGTCACGGTAAAAAAAAAATTTACTCGAAACCTTTGAAAGCTTACTTAAGTTACGCGAATCTTGTTCCACGTGTTTCTTTATCAATACGTTGTTGAGTCTTGAAGCGAATGAGTGAAAATACTAAATTATGCACGTGTAGAAATTGGTCGCTTGTACGAAGAAGCAATTGCCAAACGATTAACCTCTCGTAACTTGGACAAGGCATTGACTGTACCACGTGTTAATGACATTTCGTAAAAACATGGCTGACTGTTGATGTACAGTATATATATATACAGTTAACAAGACCAGTAGCCTTTCACTAATTTCCACCAATGGCGAACGTGAACATTGAAATTTTCCAGGAAATTCTTTGAAATATATTATTTTACCTCTGGCCATCCAATTTACCTAACCTGACCTAGCTTAGTAATACCAAGCATATACAGTCGACTACCTGAACCATACCCATCGGTATTACACTCGTGGCGAATGATTTTGAATTTTGAATAATTCGAAATTTTAGTCACTGACCGTCAGTTCCCGATGACGATTGCCATTAACCTCGCGCGTCGTGAAAGATCAGTGTTGATTTTGAAAATTTTTATTTTTGTGAATTTTTTTAACAGTTTACCTATTGTTTGTCGGAAAATTGGATATTGGGTCTGAAGAGCGTCGCGACGCTCTGTAAATATATCACGCGAGTAGAGTGTATTCTGTATATGGAGTGCTATGTCGCAAATTTTGAATTGCTTTAAATTCTTCGGCGACAATCAATTGAATACTGGTATAATAAAACATTTTGACGTTTTTTTATCGAGTGATAAGAGCGAAACGATCGTCGGCCGTGATTAGTTTTTGATAACCAATGTGTCTTGAGTCACCTTAGATTTCATTAGGTTTTTTGAAAATTTTTATTTTTGTGAATTTTTTTAACAGTGTACCTATTGTTTATCGGAAAATTGGATATTGGGTCTGAAGAGCGTCGCGACGCTCTGTGAATATATCACGCGAGTAGAGTGCATCTTGTATATGGAGTGCTATGTCGCAGATTTTGAATTGCTTTAAATTCTTCGGCGACAATCAATTGAATACTGGTATAATAAAACATTTTGACGTTTTTTTATCGAGTGATAAGAGCGAAACGATCGTCGGCCGTGATTAGTTTTTGATAACCAATGTGTCTTGAGTCACCTTAGATTTCATTAGGGTTTTTGAAAATTTTTCGATAATCATAATAAAGTCGTGTTATCGTTAAGTCTCAATGAAGAATACTGAAACGGCGAATCGATTGTGACAGCTGTCAGATTAGCGTGTCACGTGGTCGTAATACATTGTACGTCGATTGTTTACTTGAAATTCGTTTACATTTCAATTTCATTTTTATGGATTTAATTTAATTAATCAGTAAATTTTGTCGTCGTGCTATCAGCACGATAGCGAATAGACGTTGGTCGTAGAACAAGGAAGACCTTGATAGCGTAACGTCACCGTGTCGAAAAACATGTTTTTGTTTCTGTCAACAAATTGTTTTCAATTCGACGATCGCGCCTGTGTGAGCGACAAAATTCAAAAGTCGCGTCATAACCTCGACGACTCGCTAAGGTTTCAATTCCTTCGTTTGTCATGTACGAATATCCAAAATTTGCGGTGGGGAAAAATTTTTGGATCAATAAAAAAAAATTGATGATTAATAAAAATATTTGATTTCAGGGGTGCTGGAGATGGCAGCCACTGAGAGTACCATCAGATTCAGCGGTCACACCCTGGACAAGGCTACCAAGGCCAAGGTAAGCACATCGGTCGATAAGAATGATTCTGATAAAAGTGATAAGAAAGGTGAAATTCAATCAGATTGTCAAATAATTTCTAATGGAAATCTGTTTCTTTTTGATTTATCTAACGATTCGTCTGTTCCATTTTAGGTTACTCTGGAGAACTACTACAGCAACCTCATAGCCCAACACATAGAGCGGAAGCAGAGGCTCGCAAAGCTCGAAGAGTCCCTCAAGGATGAGGGTCTGTCGGAGCAGCAAAAACAAGAGAAGAGACTTCAGCATGCACAGAAGGAGACGGAATTTCTGCGGCTGAAGCGCTCGCGACTTGGCGTCGAGGATTTCGAACCGCTTAAGGTCATAGGTCGAGGTGCGTTCGGGGAGGTCAGGCTAGTCCAGAAGAAAGACACTGGGCACGTTTACGCCATGAAGATATTGAGGAAGGCAGACATGCTGGAGAAGGAGCAGGTCGCTCACGTAAGGGCTGAGAGGGACGTCCTGGTGGAAGCTGATCATCAGTGGGTAGTGAAGATGTACTACAGCTTCCAGGATCCCATTAATCTGTATCTCATAATGGAGTTCTTACCTGGAGGTAAATATAAAAGAAATAGAGCATAAATCGTTCTACTGATTTTTATCATTTTCAATGATTTTCTTATCATCATTAATATTTTAGGTGACATGATGACCCTGCTGATGAAGAAGGATACGCTTTCTGAGGAATGCACGCAGTTTTATATTTCCGAGACGGCGTTAGCCATCGACTCCATACATAAGCTAGGTTTTATTCATAGGTAAGTGTTCTTTGAAAAACATTCAAATCAATTCTTTCACCCGGTATGGATAATTATCAAAAATCAAGAGGTTTGTCATTCTATAAAATTGCATTTCTTCTCCACAGGGATATCAAGCCAGACAACCTGTTGCTGGATGCACGGGGCCACATAAAGCTTTCAGATTTTGGACTGTGCACGGGTCTGAAAAAATCCCATAGAACAGATTTCTATAGAGATCTAAGTCAGGCAAAACCATCCGATTTCAGTGAGTATTGAATCATAGTATTTTAATAGACCCAATCAAAGTATCAGAATTAATTTATCTAATTCATCTTTCAGTGACGTCCTGCGGATGCGGAAGTGGCGGTCCAATGGATAGTAAAAGACGAGCTGAGAGCTGGAAAAGAAACAGAAGAGCACTTGCTTACAGTACAGTTGGCACTCCTGATTACATAGCTCCCGAAGTGTTCCTACAGACTGGGTACGGACCAGCCTGCGATTGCTGGTCTCTGGGAGTCATAATGTACGAGATGCTCATAGGTAAAGATCATAGCTATTTAAACGTTCACGGACGACCGTTCAAAATGACGCATGATGATCAAACGTGAACCTTGTCTTGATTTATTCTACAGGCTATCCTCCGTTCTGTAGCGAGAATCCACAGGAGACTTACAGAAAGGTCATGAACTGGCGTGAGACACTGGTATTCCCACCGGAAGTACCTATAAGCGAGGAAGCCAAGGACACCATAATTAGGTTCTGTTGCGAAGCCGACAGACGATTAGGTTGGTTACTTATTAAAATATAAGAACAAAGTTCCTCCAGGCTTTGTCTTACCTCTAAAACAAATACAATGAGCTGATGAAGAGGAAGAAAATTTGAAACATAATTACAGGTTCGCAAAGAGGAATAGAGGAGCTGAAACTAGCCCCGTTCTTCAGGGGTGTCGATTGGGAACACATAAGGGAACGACCTGCGGCGATACCGGTCGAGGTGCGCTCTATCGACGACACGTCGAACTTCGACGAGTTCCCGGATGTCAAACTCGAGATACGTAAGTAAAGATAATCCATGATTAATAAATAAAATCGAGCAGGATAATTCAAGTACGCTAGTTGTCTCGTAACAGCCTGCCGTTTCGTCTGTGCAGCCTCGGCACCGTTGCCCCAGGATGGCGAGGTTATATACAAGGATTGGGTCTTCATAAACTACACGTTCAAACGCTTCGAGGGTCTTACGCAACGCGGCACGCCCACCAAGAAATAGCAAGTACCTTCGTCGTCGATCTGCACTTTGGCAAACGGCAGACAATGCAGCGATCCGATTGGCATTCCGGTCCTGGTACATCATCCACATCCGACGTCAGCGTCGTCATTCGTTACGTCAGCGACGACGTCGTCATCGTCGCCGCGCAACGACGGCTGAGCTGTGTCGTGAATTCGTTTTTTTTTTAAATGAATTTCTCGGCTTTACTTTCTTTCTAAAGGGAAGACGAGGAAGATGAAGAATAAGAAGAAAAACATGTCTTTCTCTGTACATATATGTAAATGCGGAACCTTTAGGTACGCGAATGTGCGCATGCGCGAGTCGTCATTTATTCATCCCGTGAACGAAACGGTGGAATCTAATGTCAACGTTATAGAAAGACAAAGGCTGCCGATGAAGTTAGAGCTTTGTGGATAGAGGGTGAGGAAGATTGAAAATTGAGGACGAACATCTTTTTCGAACGCGATTGCGCTGCGAAAAAGTTCGGAATGACGCAGAAGTGCACAATAAATAAAATGTGTAAATGGATTTGATCTTACGCTAAGAGATGGCGCTGCGCTCGCGTGACTATGAATCATGGAGTATTCTCTTTTTTTTTCGTTTATCTCTCTGTTCTCGTTATCAAAAGGCGCAGCGCTATTGTCCAATATTCGCTATTTGTTCACGAGCAGATGACTTTCATTTGGTTCTTTTAATTCTTTTCGTTTTTCATTCTTTCTTCCTCTGTCACGTTTCTCGGAGACGCTTGAATGAAATTCGGCGCGCATAGCATAATAAGCTCTCTGTGGTAAGATATAATGAAATACTTGGAGTCGGATTTAATGGAGGATTCTTCGTAATTCATTATTATATACGGAAAGACATACTTTGAAGTTTGTAGCACTGTAAATCGTATATCTCTAAGAGAATTCTTTGTGAATTCTATGGACAAAATGTGTGACTGATGAAGAACGTTTAAATTATTGGTTATTTGGCGAGATCGAGATACGCGTTTCATTAAATTTAATATATATTTAAAGACGTATATATTTTTCCTTTTTCTATCGATAACGTGTTGGCAACGCTTACACAAACGCGCCTACGCAAAATTCATATACACGTAATTCTAGAAAAAGAAGAAGCACGCGCGACACTTCTTTGTATTTAAAAAAGGCAAGTTTGTCAATTTTAATGGGGAATTATTCTCTTCTTTTAAAAAGAAACTTTTTCACTTTTTGTCATTATCCTCCAGAGCTTTTGTGCCTTAGCAATTAAGCCTGCATTTGCTTTTCGGCGCTTTCACCAACGTACGACCTTATAATTATTTAATCTTTTTATCGCGTCCCTTAAATAACCCCTTACCTCCCTATCTCAGGGTTAATTTACAATCTGCGTTTGCATTGCCATTTTATATTCTAAATCGCTCAAGTCACGCGTGCTTCGGATGTCGCATACGCGTGAACAATGAAATCGTGAACAAAGGATTTTCGAATTTAACGCGTCATACGAGTATTAATAAATTGGATATATAATTAAAAATTACATAAATCCTAATTGTCCATTTAAATAATTATTCGCAACTCCGACAAAGAGGTGAATCAGTCGAAGCTTATTAAATTCGAATATCGTTGGTGATTCAAAAAAGTTTCCTAAATTTAAAGGAAAAATACGTCGTCGTTACGTTTTTGAGGTTAAATTCTCTTTTTTTTACTCAGTCACATTGTATCTCTCACTCACTCTCACGTTGTTTCTCGTTACTTTAAGTCAAATACGACAAGCGAATGACAACTCCTTATTGTCGATATGAAATTTTTCTTACGCAATACATGTAAATTATATGCGCGTACGCCTTTGTGTTATTTTTTGTCTCTCTAAAATTCAATAAGCATTCGCTGAGTTTATGCGCTTTTTAATATCCTCTGATATCTCTCTCGGCTTTTATACGGTTTTAACTCGTGAGAAATCGGCTCGACGGTACTAATTCTCTCAAAAAAAAAAAAAGAAAAGAAAAACCGTCATTCGCGTTCGGCGCCGATGCCAATCAACCAGGGCACCATTCGTAATAGGTAGTGATAATATTGATATAGATAAAGTATAAGGCGAATATACAAAAAAAAAACACAGAGAACATACACACGTACCTACACCAAAAAAAATTAAGGAGAGCCACAATACGACTCACGTACACAGCTAGAAAAAGAAGCGAATATATTCGTAAAATTTTACCTGTAGCAAAAAAGAAGCAGTTATAATTTTAAAACAATTTTAATGGCCGTAAAACTGCGCGTCTCGAATGTATTCTTTGAAAATCGTTAAAGCCGCGAAAACCCTATTGCAATAAAATAATACGACTGTGAGAGATCCAGCATATATAGTGAAGTTTAAAAAAGAACAAGATACGTGGAAACAAAGATAATTATACATTCGACTAAAGCTTAGTTCATTGTGTTTGCGTAATATTTTCGCAGAGCGTTCAGTATCTTTACGAATAATGGGTATGTTCAGCAGAAACACCGCTGAGGGAGCAAATACATTTGATTGGTCTTTTGATCGTTAATCTTGAAACAGTTGTGAGATTTGACCAATCAAATTTATTTGCTCCCTCAGCGGTGTTTCTGCTGAACATACCCATTGACGTTTGGCGCACAGTCTGCTAGAGGCGCTGTGGTGCACAGTTAGATTTACAGATTGTTAATAAAATTAAGAGCCATCCTTTAAGATAAAGAAGAATAAATACGTAAAAGTATCGCGAGTATAATTGCGAGAGGCAAAAAAGAAGAAACTATTTTCAGCAATTACAATTGTTAGGTGATAAATATTTCGAGGTTGTACCCACAACGAGCAGGTACCATAGATAAAAGCAAGAGCCACAACCGACAACCACACGACAACAAAGATTATGCATATTAAGAGTGGATGGAAACTATAGTGTTTAAAAGAAAAATAAAATTTAATCTCTTCTCGCTGTCGAGTAATACAGACACTCTTTGACGTCCAATACTACTATTGTAACGAGATGGTGATTGCAATTTATTTATTTAGAAAAAAAGAGAGAGAATAATTAAATGAGATACAACAATAGCCACGAGATGCCTTCGACGCAGCATATTTTTCAGGTGCCCTGGTCTGACGCGTTGTTAATTATTTATCATCATCGAAATGAGAAAATCGAACATTACTTTTATCTCGAGAGCCGAATGAAACTGAAAAAAGAACCGTGGTGACTTTTTGAGCGCTTTGAAGATTTACGTGTTAATACATAAGACATACTGAAATCCAAGATGCGTGGAACAACGGGCGTGTCGAATAAAAAAATCTTAACGCTTGATTAACGAGATGTTTTAAACAAAAACTATAAACAATACCAATGCATGGGGGCGCATCGAGCGTGCTATTATAAATTTATAAAAACATAATCGTTTTGCAAAGCGAGACGAGGAGATAGTTGACGATTAAAAGAGAAAGGTGAAGAAATGGATGTCGTCGTACAAGAAAGAAAGATGAAAATAATTAAACGGCAGATCACATAAATTTATGGTATAAAATTATAGCATTACACTGGTGTACACTGTAAATATTTAATAATAACAAAAAATGGCTAAGTGTTATTAACGGCAAGCGGTTTTATTCGGTCGTTCAATTCTGTTAGTTGATATTATTAAGTACGTTTCTCTTGCGTTCGTTACAAGGAGGATTTAGTGAGAGAGGAGAAGAAGGATAAGACAAATGATTAAGGATCTCTATGTAGGGTGTGTATTCTGAGCGTGCGAATTTTTTTTCCGCCTCCATATTCGTATTAGTCCTGTGTGCATGAAGTTATAGAAAGGAAAAAGCGTCCTTTGCGCATGCGCTGTCCTCCTCGCCTACCAACTGTCACTATTTTATCGTTACGGTCAAACACTGTCATTTGTTTATCATCGACCATCGCTACTCTACTTGTCCACTATTAATTTTACTGTAGCACCAATAACAATTAGTTTATAATTTTCCGTTTTTACCGAGGATTAATGGAAAAACCATGATAGATCTCTCTTAGCTAATTCTGCGTAATTATTAATTTAGTTAGCAACTTAAGTCCCTTTTCTCGGATTGGGAGATTCAATTTTTTTTTCATTTCCTCCACCATCCACTGTCTACTCCCTTCCGCTCCGAAGATAAAGACATTCGAGAAATCTATCCGATCGTTAATTATTACATATATTTATGTACATTGAAAAATGCTGTCAACTTTATATCAATTTTTAGTGTCAATCCTATTTTTATATTTTACGCCCTTTTCTAGCGTCCATTATTTCTTTATACATACTACTTTTTATTGTAACTTTTTTTGTCCTATATCTGTTGATCCTGAAGTCGCGACTGTCGCATGAATGTTCGCCTTGAGAAGTGCGGAAAGTGAAATCATTAACGAGCCAGTAAGCACGACTTGAATATAATTTCTTTAATCAACCCCCCTTCGCTTCCACAAAAAATTTTCAATTTTGACTTTTCTTTAGTTTCGTATCTAACCACTCATCTTCTTTCACCGCTCCTTTTCCAACCGCCCCAAATCTCTTTTGTACAGAAATTTAGATGAATTGAATTATTTAGCTGGATTTAACGTAGCTTTAAGTAGACGTCCTTTACGATTGTCAACGTTCAAAAATGTGTTAACAGCTGTAGCAATGATCGTCACAAGGACGCGCGAGCTCATCGACCAATATTGTTGCCGTTAATTTTTTCCAATTACAATCGTGAAAAATATTCCATGAGAATCAGTGCACGATTACGAGGTCCAATAATCTGGTTGATGTGCACGCATGATCCGTGATACGAATGATTATTTAAATTGTTTACTCGCAAGTTATGTGAGTAAGTATTAACGAAAGGCGTAGAGGTTTAAGCGAAATAGAATGATACGATGGAATAATAAACAGGCAAAGTGATAAGTGAATGGACATATTTTATGGTAGGCTTGTGATTGAATTAATTTGAAGGATTATTATTATTATTATTATCGAACGATCCAAGAAAACGATGTATAAAGAGAACTATTGCTTTCCACGTGCAGAATATACTATTGTAATTATGTCGTTAATAAATTGTTTTTTATTTTACATTCTTGATCTTCAGTTATCCTAAATATATATAATAATTCGAATGAAGATTTTCTATTTGTTTCCTCGTCTACTTCCTTATTCCTGCACTGTTGTATTTTCCTACTTGATGAATTTCTCCGTTCTTCTTTCTTTCGTATATTTTTTATATGAATCGAATTGAAATTGTAAAATGTCGAAAATAAATTACGCTCAAATTGAAATATTAATAAATGATGTGTTTGAAATATTAAAATTATTAATAAGATCAATAAAATTAGATATTAACACTCAGAAATCGGAAATCCTGTCAAAGGATATTCAGAAATAATGGAAGTTGCTGAAAATTGTGTACGCGCATATTCGCCGCGCAGGACTCTGGGAGTGGGAGAAGCCGGGGAGTGGGGAGCGCTCGAGGCAGTGCCGGGAGTCGGAGCGCTCATTCTTCCTCGAGCCGGTCTCCTATACTGGTCTCTTGGATATTCTCGTCTTATCCATTTATTTCTTCTTCGTTTCTTCTTTACCTCTTTATTTCATTCTTTCTTAGTATCTTTAATTATTTATTTCCATCTTTAATTATTAATTTTAGTTTTCATTTTTTTTTATTCATTACTTCTGTAATTCTATTTCGTACCCTGGTATTACTATACCTTATTGCCACCTTATCACTTTAACTCTCTACTTCGTTACTTCCTCAGCTCTTTATTTCTTGTTTGTTCAATCACTTTCCTTCTTCTTGATTTCTTAAATTCTTATTTACTCCTTTCATTCTTTATTTTCTCTTTACATCTATACTTCTAATCCTTGTTTTGTTACCACCTTGTTTTTTAATCCTTGTTTTTTAATTATTTTCTTCTGTACTCCTCGACTTCATTTCTATCGTTTTCTTCTTGTATCTTCCTCTCTACTTTCTTTTAACACTTCATCATCCTCTTTCGCTCTTGTGTTTGTCTTACTTTTCCTATTCCTTTGGTCGGGTCGAGCATATTAATTCAAGTAGTAATATAGAGTAGTCACCCTGTTAGTGCAGCTAGACTTAAGACCATGGTGTCGGGGGTTGCCCTTCCGCCTCATCCGCTGAGCTTGCTCAGTGGGTCGGGCCCAAGTTGTGGCCGCAACAGGACCTTATGGGTCTCCCGACGGGGGCCTTGAGCCCCCTTAGGGTATCTACGGCCATGGTCTTTCGTTTAGTGAATCTAGCCAGGTGTCTAGCTCTCGCGTATTTAGTATAATTTGTTCGCTTTGCTAAAAACACTCCAATATGTCGTTGACCCCTGGGCACTTGTGTGGGTAGTGACGATCCTATGTGTCGGTGGGGAGGTCGGTGTGGTAGTCCGTTGGCTCTGGGTAAAGTCCTATTTGTGCTTGTGCTTGGGGGTCTTCTTCACTTGGGGTAGGTGCGGGTGCTATTGAGCACCTGCTAGTATAAAGTCACCCTCTGTCGGAGACATTTTGCGCGGGGATCGATGGCTAACGGGGCCCGCCGCCGGCGGCGGGCGTGGTTCCTTACGTCTAACCCACTGAGCTTGCTCGGTGGGAAGGGACGGAGGTTGTAGCGTTAAATATCGTCCTTCGGGATGTCCTGGCGGTGCTCGCAAGAGCCACTGCTGGGTGCTACGCCCGCGGTCTTTCGTTGCGGTGAATCTTGACAAGGGGTAGACCGCGTTTAACTTGTCCCTTTTGCGTTTAACTTATCTTAGCTTCTTCGTGTTTAACTTATCTTAGCTTCTTCGCGTTTAACTTCACCTTACCCCCTTGTGCGATTTTCTTGTCCCTCGACCCGACTTCCTTTCCTTCCTGAGGTTTTTCCCCCCTAGTCCTGTGCGCGACAGCCGCAGGACTCGGGGGTTTTCCTCAAAAAAAAGAAAAAAAAAACACGGTCCCCTATGGGGCCTCGGAGGGGTCGTAGCTCCCTTGTGGAGAGGCAGGACCTCACGGAAATGGGCGGGGTGGGGCCCATTTCGCTCCCTTATACTTCCTACTTTTCTTACTTTTTCCACTAAATCAATTATTTTTATGTTCCAAACACCTAACTTATTTAAGATTTGGTGTTTGGAACAATAAAATAATTAACTAAATTAATAAAGTAAAATATTAACACTTAGAAATCGGAAACTCTAGCCAAGGATATTTAGAAGTACTGAAAGATGCCCAAAATTGTGTGCGCGCAAGTTCGTCGCGTAGGACTCGGTGAGTGGGAGCAGGCGGAGAGTGGGGGGAGCACTCGAGGCAGAGTCCGGACTCGGAGCGCTCATTCGTCCTCGAGCCGGTCTCCTATACTGGTCTCTTGGAACCATTTCGAACCTTCTTCTATTTTTACATTTATTTCTTCTTTACTTACTTATTCTTTATCTTTCATTCTTCACTTTCTTATTTATCTCTTTGCTCATTTCTTCTCCACGTTTGTAACTCTATTTCTGACTTTCCAACTTCTTCAGTTCTTTACTTCTATATTCATTTCTTTCTTATTATCTTATTCTCACTTCTTTATTTCTATATTTATTTGTTCATTAATTCCTTATTTCTGTATCTTTCATTCTTCACTTTCTTATTTATCTCTTTCCTCGTTTCTTCTTCACTTTTGTAAGTCTATTCCTTACTTTTCTACTTCTTCAGTTCTTTATTTCTATATTCTTTTCGTTCTTCTCGTTTCGCTCTGTTCCCTCTCACTGTCCATTGTGCTTGTCTTACTTTTCCTATATTTATTTCTTCTCTTACTTCCTTATTTCGTTATATTTCATTCTTCACTTTCTTATTTATCTCTCTCCTCATTTCTTCTCCACTTTTATACCCCTATTCATTACTTTTCTACTTCTTCACTTCTATATTTTTATCTTCATTTCTTTGTTCTCGTTTCGCTTTGTTCCCTCTCACTTTCCATTGTAATTGTCTTACTTTTCCTATTCCTTTTGTCGGGTCGAGCATATTAATTCAAGTAGTAATATAAGAGTAGTCACCCTGTTAGTGCAGCTAGACTTAAGACCATGGTGTCGGGGGTTGCCCTTCCGCCTCATCCGCTGAGCTTGCTCAGTGGGTCGGGCCCAAGTTGTGGCCGCAACAGGACCTTATGGGTCTCCCGACGGGGGCCTTGAGCCCCCTTAGGGTATCTACGGCCATGGTCTTTCGTTTAGTGAATCTAGCCAGGTGTCTAGCTCTCGCGTATTTAGTATAATTTGTTCGCTTTGCTAAAAACACTCCAATATGTCGTTGACCCCTGGGCACTTGTGTGGGTAGTGACGATCCTATGTGTCGGTGGGGAGGTCGGTGTGGTAGTCCGTTGGCTCTGGGTAAAGTCCTATTTGTGCTTGTGCTTGGGGGTCTTCTTCACTTGGGGTAGGTGCGGGTGCTATTGAGCACCTGCTAGTATAAAGTCACCCTCTGTCGGAGACATTTTGCGCGGGGATCGATGGCTAACGGGGCCCGCCGCCGGCGGCGGGCGTGGTTCCTTACGTCTAACCCACTGAGCTTGCTCGGTGGGAAGGGACGGAGGTTGTAGCGTTAAATATCGTCCTTCGGGATGTCCTGGCGGTGCTCGCAAGAGCCACTGCTGGGTGCTACGCCCGCGGTCTTTCGTTGCGGTGAATCTTGACAAGGGGTAGACCGCGTTTAACTTGTCCCTTTTGCGTTCAACTTATCTTAGCTTCTTCGCGTTTAACTTCACCTTACCCCCTTGTGCGTTTTTCTTGTCCCTCGACCCGACTTCCTTTCCTTCCTGAGGTTTTTCCCCCCTAGTCCTGTGCGCGACAGCCGCAGGACTCGGGGGTTTTCCTCAAAAAAAAGAAAAAAAAAACACGGTCCCCTATGGGGCCTCGGAGGGGTCGTAGCTCCCTTGTGGAGAGGCAGGACCTCACGGAAATGGGCGGGGTGGGGCCCATTTCGCTCCCTTAACCTTCTTATTTTTCCTACTTTTCCCACTGTTCTCTTTTCTCGCTCCCCCAGAATATTCTGGTCTTCGTGCATACGCTTTGCGCATCTTCTTCTCCCCTTGATTCCTCAGTCATTACAATCTCTTTTCTTCACTCTTTCTTTTTAACAATCTTCGTCTTTTTCCCTTCAACAACATCTTCCCTGTCTGCTGCCACCAAACGTTTCTACTCAATTTTCGAATCTCCTATTCCTTATTATTCCTCCATCACTCTCTTCCGAATATATCCTTAAAAACTAAGTTTTTAAAATGTTTTTTGAAAAAAACAAGTTTACAGTGGTAGCGCATATAACATACCACACGTGTATTATATTGCAGTAATATATTTTCATATATCTCTAATGGTACTGTTATTGGTAATCTTTCGCAAGCCATATACTGTATACGTATACTGTATGATTATTGCATTTGTCCAATAATTATCTTGTAACACGTATACACGTTGATTTTCTTTTGCCCTCTGCGAATATCCTAAAGTACGAATGAGTTCTGTCTCTCTCTTACTCTCCTCCATCATAACAGCATCCTTTTCCTCCTCCTCTTGCCTTATGCTGCGAACCCCCTTTCCTACTATGCTCCATTTTCTCTATCACTATTTCCATTCCATCTCTGCCATATTATCCGTATTCTGACTTCGCTTTTCTTTTATCGACACAACCTTCAAAAAAAAAAGAATTCTCTTAGACATTTGCTTAGCCCTACGTTACCCAATATTCTTATTTAGTCTGTACATCCTGCCTTAATATTTGATATCTTGAAAAGCGTGCGGTTACATAGGCTTCAGTCTATTCTTAAATTTTGAAAATACTCGAGATTTCACCTTTGGGAGGCTGTATCTCGAAAACCACTAGGATTAGCGCTTTTTCCTTGAAATTTTGAAAGATCTCTTAATACAGAAAGATAGAATGGTCCATAGAAGAGGCTGGCACAGGTTAGATCGCGATAGGGTCACTTTCAAAAAATTCCTTTACATTTTGGTACTCGCAGACTTTTTTTTGAACTTTGAAAATACTCGAAATTACACCTTTGGGAGGCTGTATCTCGAAAACGGTTGATTCTACGGCTTTTTCCTTGAAATTTTGAAAGATCTCTTAATGCAGAAAGATAGAATAGTCCATAGAAGAGGCTGGTACAGGTTAAATTGCGATAGGGCCACTTTCAAAAAATGTCTGTACATTTTGGTACTCGCAGAATTTTTTTTGAATTTTGAAAATACTCGAAATTGCACCTTTGGGAGGCTGTATCTCGAAAACGGCTGGATCTACGGCTTTTTCCTTGAAATTTTGAAAGATCTCTTAATGCAGAAAGATAGAATAGTCCATAGAAGAGGCTGGTACAGGTTAAATTGCGATAGGGCCACTTTCAAAAAATTCCTTTACTTTTTTGCACTTGCAGTCGATAATCTAATCTTCTTCTCCCCTTGATTCCTCAGTCATTACAATCTCTTTTCTTCACTCTTTCTTTTTAACAATCTTCCTCTTTTTCCCTTGAACAACATCTTCCCTGTCTGCTGCCACCAAACTTTTACTACTCTATTTTCGAATCTCCTATTCCTTCCTATGTCTTCATCACTCTCTTCCTAATATATCCTTGGAAACTAAGTCTTTAAAATGTCCTTTGGAAGAAGGGAAAATTAAAGTCGTGTGCGTATAACATACAACACCTATGTTATATTGCAGTGATATGTGTAATATATTGTTATTGCTAATCTTTCGCAGACTATATATGTATGTAAATCTGTACTTTGTATACTGTATAAGTATTGTATTTGTCGAATATATGTATGTATGTATGTATGTATGTATGTATGTATGTATGTATGTATGTATGTATGTATGTATGTATGTATGCATGTATGAATGAATGTATGTATGAATGTATGAACCTGTACTCCATATACTGTATCATTATTGCATTTTTTGAATAAATTATCTTGTAACACTTAAAATACGTATATATTCTTTTACCCTATGCGAATATCCTGAAATACGAATGAGTTCTGTCTCTTTCGTACTCTCCTTCTCCTCCACCCTTATTCTTCTACACCTCTTTTCGGCCATGCTGCATTTTCTCTGCCATTACTTTCATTCTATCTGCAAGTTGCAAAAAGTAGAGGGATTTTCTGAAAGTGCCCTATTGCAATTTGATCTGTACCTGTCTCTTCCGAGATACAGCTGATTTTCGAATTAATTTCGGAATTATTTTATCGGAAAAAGTTCACTCGTTCTCTCAGAGATGGCGCCACATATCATGCACGGGAGGTGCTGCCCTCTTATCGGCGAAAATTCGAACTAATGCGAATTCTTAAATAAGATTTTCTCATTGAAATTTCGACGACGGGATTTATAAATTCAATTCGGAATTATTTCATTCGAGAAAGTTCACTCGTTCTCCAAGAGATGGCGCCACATATCATGCCCAGGAGGTGCTGCCCTCTTATCGGGGAAAATTAGAACTAATGCGAATTCTTAAATAAGATTTTCTCATTGAAATTTCGATGATGGGATTTATAAATTCAATTCGGAACTATTTTATTCGAGAAAGTTCACTCGTTCTCCAAGAGATGGCGCCACATATCATGCCCGGGAGGTGCTGCCCTCTTATCGGGGAAAATTAGAACTAATGCAAATTCTTTATTAAGAATTTACCCATTAAAGTTTAAGTAAATTGAATTCGGAATTATTTTATTCGAGAAAGTTCACTCGTTCTCTCAGAGATGGCGCCACATATCATGCCCGGGAGGTGCTGCCCTCTTATCGGGGAAAATTAGAACTAATGCGAATTCTTAAATAAGATTTTCTCATTGAAATTTCGATGATGGGATTTTTGACTTGAATTCGGAATTATTTTATCGGAGAAAGTTCACTCGTTCTTTCAGAGATGGCGCCACATATAATGCCCAAGAGGTGCTGCCCTCTTATCGGCGAAAATTCGAACTAATACGAATTCTTAAATAAAAATTGACCAACTAAAGTTTCGACGATGCGATTTTCAAGTTACATTTGAAATCATTTTATCGTAGAAGGTAGTATTGATGAAGAAAAGCGAAGTCAGGATATGGATAATAGCTAAAAAGGGGTTTCGCAGCATAAGAGAAGGATGCTGTTAGGCCGGAGGAGTGTAAGAAAGAGACAGAACTCATTCGTACTTTAGGATATTCGCATAGGGTAAAAGAATATATACGTATTTTAAGTGTTACAAGATAATTTATTCAAAAAATGCAATAATGATACAGTATACGGAGTACAGGTTCATACATTCATACATACATTCATTCATACATACATATATTCGACAAATACAATACTTATACAGTATACAAAGTACAGATTTACATACATATATAGTCTGCGAAAGATTAGCAATAACAATATATTACACATATCACTGCAATATAACATAGGTGTTGTATGTTATACGCACACGACTTTAATTTTCCCTTCTTCCAAAGGACATTTTAAAGACTTAGTTTCCAAGGATATATTAGGAAGAGAGTGATGAAGACATAGGAAGGAATAGGAGATTCGAAAATAGAGTAGTAAAAGTTTGGTGGCAGCAGACAGGGAAGATGTTGTTCAAGGGAAAAAGAGGAAGATTGTTAAAAAGAAAGAGTGAAGAAAAGAGATTGTAATGACTGAGGAATCAAGGGGAGAAGAAGATTAGATTATCGACTGCAAGTGCAAAAAAGTAAAGGAATTTTTTGAAAGTGGCCCTATCGCAATTTAACCTGTACCAGCCTCTTCTATGGACTATTCTATCTTTCTGCATTAAGAGATCTTTCAAAATTTCAAGGAAAAAGCCGTAGATCCAGCCGTTTTCGAGATACAGCCTCCCAAAGGTGCAATTTCGAGTATTTTCAAAATTCAAAAAAAATTCTGCGAGTACCAAAATGTACAGACATTTTTTGAAAGTGGCCCTATCGCAATTTAACCTGTACCAGCCTCTTCTATGGACTATTCTATCTTTCTGCATTAAGAGATCTTTCAAAATTTCAAGGAAAAAGCCGTAGAATCAACCGTTTTCGAGATACAGCCTCCCAAAGGTGTAATTTCGAGTATTTTCAAAGTTCAAAAAAAAGTCTGCGAGTACCAAAATGTAAAGGAATTTTTTGAAAGTGACCCTATCGCGATCTAACCTGTGCCAGCCTCTTCTATGGACCATTCTATCTTTCTGTATTAAGAGATCTTTCAAAATTTCAAGGAAAAAGCGCTAATCCTAGTGGTTTTCGAGATACAGCCTCCCAAAGGTGAAATCTCGAGTATTTTCAAAATTTAAGAATAGACTGAAGCCTATGTAACCGCACGCTTTTCAAGATATCAAATATTAAGGCAGGATGTACAGACTAAATAAGAATATTGGGTAACGTAGGGCTAAGCAAATGTCTAAGAGAATTCTTTTTTTTTTGAAGGTTGTGTCGATAAAAGAAAAGCGAAGTCAGAATACGGATAATATGGCAGAGATGGAATGGAAATAGTGATAGAGAAAATGGAGCATAGTAGGAAAGGGGGTTCGCAGCATAAGGCAAGAGGAGGAGGAAAAGGATGCTGTTATGATGGAGGAGAGTAAGAGAGAGACAGAACTCATTCGTACTTTAGGATATTCGCAGAGGGCAAAAGAAAATCAACGTGTATACGTGTTACAAGATAATTATTGGACAAATGCAATAATCATACAGTATACGTATACAGTATATGGCTTGCGAAAGATTACCAATAACAGTACCATTAGAGATATATGAAAATATATTACTGCAATATAATACACGTGTGGTATGTTATATGCGCTACCACTGTAAACTTGTTTTTTTCAAAAAACATTTTAAAAACTTAGTTTTTAAGGATATATTCGGAAGAGAGTGATGGAGGAATAATAAGGAATAGGAGATTCGAAAATTGAGTAGAAACGTTTGGTGGCAGCAGACAGGGAAGATGTTGTTGAAGGGAAAAAGACGAAGATTGTTAAAAAGAAAGAGTGAAGAAAAGAGATTGTAATGACTGAGGAATCAAGGGGAGAAGAAGATGCGCAAAGCGTATGCACGAAGACCAGAATATTCTGGGGGAGCGAGAAAAGAGAACAGTGGGAAAAGTAGGAAAAATAAGAAGGTTAAGGGAGCGAAATGGGCCCCACCCCGCCCATTTCCGTGAGGTCCTGCCTCTCCACAAGGGAGCTACGACCCCTCCGAGGCCCCATAGGGGACCGTGTTTTTTTTTTCTTTTTTTTGAGGAAAACCCCCGAGTCCTGCGGCTGTCGCGCACAGGACTAGGGGGGAAAAACCTCAGGAAGGAAAGGAAGTCGGGTCGAGGGACAAGAAAAACGCACAAGGGGGTAAGGTGAAGTTAAACGCGAAGAAGCTAAGATAAGTTGAACGCAAAAGGGACAAGTTAAACGCGGTCTACCCCTTGTCAAGATTCACCGCAACGAAAGACCGCGGGCGTAGCACCCAGCAGTGGCTCTTGCGAGCACCGCCAGGACATCCCGAAGGACGATATTTAACGCTACAACCTCCGTCCCTTCCCACCGAGCAAGCTCAGTGGGTTAGACGTAAGGAACCACGCCCGCCGCCGGCGGCGGGCCCCGTTAGCCATCGATCCCCGCGCAAAATGTCTCCGACAGAGGGTGACTTTATACTAGCAGGTGCTCAATAGCACCCGCACCTACCCCAAGTGAAGAAGACCCCCAAGCACAAGCACAAATAGGACTTTACCCAGAGCCAACGGACTACCACACCGACCTCCCCACCGACACATAGGATCGTCACTACCCACACAAGTGCCCAGGGGTCAACGACATATTGGAGTGTTTTTAGCAAAGCGAACAAATTATACTAAATACGCGAGAGCTAGACACCTGGCTAGATTCACTAAACGAAAGACCATGGCCGTAGATACCCTAAGGGGGCTCAAGGCCCCCGTCGGGAGACCCATAAGGTCCTGTTGCGGCCACAACTTGGGCCCGACCCACTGAGCAAGCTCAGCGGATGAGGCGGAAGGGCAACCCCCGACACCATGGTCTTAAGTCTAGCTGCACTAACAGGGTGACTACTCTTATATTACTACTTGAATTAATATGCTCGACCCGACAAAAGGAATAGGAAAAGTAAGACAATTACAATGGAAAGTGAGAGGGAACAAAGCGAAACGAGAACAAAGAAATGAAGATAAAAATATAGAAGTGAAGAAGTAGAAAAGTAATGAATAGGGGTATAAAAGTGGAGAAGAAATGAGGAGAGAGATAAATAAGAAAGTGAAGAATGAAATATAACGAAATAAGGAAGTAAGAGAAGAAATAAATATAGGAAAAGTAAGACAAGCACAATGGACAGTGAGAGGGAACAGAGCGAAACGAGAAGAACGAAAAGAATATAGAAATAAAGAACTGAAGAAGTAGAAAAGTAAGGAATAGACTTACAAAAGTGAAGAAGAAACGAGGAAAGAGATAAATAAGAAAGTGAAGAATGAAAGATACAGAAATAAGGAATTAATGAACAAATAAATATAGAAATAAAGAAGTGAGAATAAGATAATAAGAAAGAAATGAATATAGAAGTAAAGAACTGAAGAAGTTGGAAAGTCAGAAATAGAGTTACAAACGTGGAGAAGAAATGAGCAAAGAGATAAATAAGAAAGTGAAGAATGAAAGATAAAGAATAAGTAAGTAAAGAAGAAATAAATGTAAAAATAGAAGAAGGTTCGAAATGGTTCCAAGAGACCAGTATAGGAGACCGGCTCGAGGACGAATGAGCGCTCCGAGTCCGAAATCTGCCTCGAGTGCTCCCCCCACTCTCCGCCTGCTCCCACTCACCGAGTCCTACGCGACGAACTTGCGCGCACACAATTTTGGGCATCTTTCAGTACTTCTAAATATCCTTGGCTAGAGTTTCCGATTTCTAAGTGTTAATATTTTACTTTATTAATTTAGTTAATTATTTTATTGTTCCAAACACCAAATCTTAAATAAGTTAGGTGTTTGGAACATAAAAATAATTGATTTAGTGGAAAAAGTAAGAAAAGTAGGAAGTATAAGGGAGCGAAATGGGCCCCACCCCGCCCATTTCCGTGAGGTCCTGCCTCTCCACAAGGGAGCTACGACCCCTCCGAGGCCCCATAGGGGACCGTGTTTTTTTTTTCTTTTTTTTGAGGAAAACCCCCGAGTCCTGCGGCTGTCGCGCACAGGACTAGGGGGGAAAAACCTCAGGAAGGAAAGGAAGTCGGGTCGAGGGACAAGAAAATCGCACAAGGGGGTAAGGTGAAGTTAAACGCGAAGAAGCTAAGATAAGTTAAACACGAAGAAGCTAAGATAAGTTAAACGCAAAAGGGACAAGTTAAACGCGGTCTACCCCTTGTCAAGATTCACCGCAACGAAAGACCGCGGGCGTAGCACCCAGCAGTGGCTCTTGCGAGCACCGCCAGGACATCCCGAAGGACGATATTTAACGCTACAACCTCCGTCCCTTCCCACCGAGCAAGCTCAGTGGGTTAGACGTAAGGAACCACGCCCGCCGCCGGCGGCGGGCCCCGTTAGCCATCGATCCCCGCGCAAAATGTCTCCGACAGAGGGTGACTTTATACTAGCAGGTGCTCAATAGCACCCGCACCTACCCCAAGTGAAGAAGACCCCCAAGCACAAGCACAAATAGGACTTTACCCAGAGCCAACGGACTACCACACCGACCTCCCCACCGACACATAGGATCGTCACTACCCACACAAGTGCCCAGGGGTCAACGACATATTGGAGTGTTTTTAGCAAAGCGAACAAATTATACTAAATACGCGAGAGCTAGACACCTGGCTAGATTCACTAAACGAAAGACCATGGCCGTAGATACCCTAAGGGGGCTCAAGGCCCCCGTCGGGAGACCCATAAGGTCCTGTTGCGGCCACAACTTGGGCCCGACCCACTGAGCAAGCTCAGCGGATGAGGCGGAAGGGCAACCCCCGACACCATGGTCTTAAGTCTAGCTGCACTAACAGGGTGACTACTCTATATTACTACTTGAATTAATATGCTCGACCCGACCAAAGGAATAGGAAAAGTAAGACAAACACAAGAGCGAAAGAGGATGATGAAGTGTTAAAAGAAAGTAGAGAGGAAGATACAAGAAGAAAACGATAGAAATGAAGTCGAGGAGTACAGAAGAAAATAATTAAAAAACAAGGATTAAAAAACAAGGTGGTAACAAAACAAGGATTAGAAGTATAGATGTAAAGAGAAAATAAAGAATGAAAGGAGTAAATAAGAATTTAAGAAATCAAGAAGAAGGAAAGTGATTGAACAAACAAGAAATAAAGAGCTGAGGAAGTAACGAAGTAGAGAGTTAAAGTGATAAGGTGGCAATAAGGTATAGTAATACCAGGGTACGAAATAGAATTACAGAAGTAATGAATAAAAAAAAATGAAAACTAAAATTAATAATTAAAGATGGAAATAAATAATTAAAGATACTAAGAAAGAATGAAATAAAGAGGTAAAGAAGAAACGAAGAAGAAATAAATGGATAAGACGAGAATATCCAAGAGACCAGTATAGGAGACCGGCTCGAGGAAGAATGAGCGCTCCGAGCTCGTGCGCGCTTTCACGTCTCTCCCACCCGTTCGGCTAACCCCACCAGGTACTCGTTCCCACTCCAGCGGCAAAATTTTCAGTTTCTACTATTATACTAATTTTTCAGCTTTTACATCTTCCAGGTCGTATTTTCGGTCCATTCCCTTGTATAAAATTTCATGGAAGATATTTCCCCCTACAAAATTTTCTCGAAATGCATTTTCCTTGCATAAAATTTTTTCTATTCAAAATTCCTCGAAATGAAATTTCCAAAATAAAATTTACCTAATCCACGTTAAGGAAAGCGGTTTTTCGATAAACCATAGAAAATCTGTAATGAGCCAGTCCTATACTTATTACTGATCCTTATGATGCTCTAGTTATAATGAATCGTTGATGAGTAAGCATAACAAGCGAAACCAATCGCATTCGTGTGACTATCTGTGATGAGTTTGGAAAAGTGAAAGTTTATCCGAGGGAAATTTTAATCCAGGAAATATCTTTGACGGGAACATTTTCCAGGGAATATTATTTCAGGGAAATTTGTTCTGTTAAACATTGAACAGGGGATAGGACACCCAGAACCGTAATTTCCGGTGTCCACGTGTTCCTCCAGTACCTTCCAAGTGCATTTGCCCTTCTCGCCCTGATCCTGGCATCCTTAAACAAAGAAATCCAAAGGATTGGTCTTGCGTGATCCAAAGTTTGACTTAATTAATGAAAACGCATACGATGACCGTATAATTAGCATTTTATTTTTATAACATATAGATAATATTAGAATATCATTAAAACTACAAGTATTATGCACAACTTCGCACGGCCAGGAATGTGCATACAATTTCATAAGTGCTAAAAGATCGATCGTTCGATCAATATATCTCAGGGATAAACAGCACTGAAAACGAAATCACACGTTTCACATAAATGCCTTTATTCTGGACACATGTATTATCTGCATATATCGAGCATAGCGCTAAACGCATACTGGCTTTTTTTTCTCTTAAATCCTTTTCTCATGAACGAAGAGCAAAATAAGTAATTACATTATCAGTGCATTACTCCAATTTTCTAAATGAAATACGAAAAGATCAGTTCTTGGGCGTTTAACGCTTAGGCAGGCTAGTGCGCACTTTATTTATTCTCTATCCTTTCTCTCTCTCTCTCTCTCTCTCTCTCTCTCTCTCTCTCTCTCTCTCGCGCTCTCTCTCTCTCTTTCCCTCGCATACACACAATGTCTCATTCTCACTCTCACTGCACATTGCGAACATCACATTGCACTTTGCATTCTCAACAAATTCCGATAACGTTTTAAGCCAAACCGGAAGTGGCTAAAGATTATTAAATGTCTACACGTTGCGATTTTTTTCTATGTACGATGAAAGAACGTATTATATATATATATATAAATTAGGCGAATATCCACCAATCAACATCGACACATAAAGAGTGTTTGTAGAATCGATATCGAGTAGATAAGAATGACCGATCTATGTTTAAGTTGAAAAAGAATGACGATATTTCTGTACTTGAGAGCCATAGCGTTAATATATAGTTTTTTCCATTATAATATAGTTTTCTAATATGCTCTGTTCGCTGATCTCTTACGTTCCTTTACAAACTGCTGAGTTATCCCACCAATCACTTATATGCGATTTTACTTTAACTATCTATTACAATCGTTTGTCTATTTATTTGTTACAATGTTTATAACGCGTAGCTGGGATTCGTTAAGTAGCTACCGCATGCGGAATACACACACAAAACCAAAAGATCGTTCCTAGTTGCTAAATTCGCAAAACAAAAAAAAAAGAAACACTTCTGTGTCATATTCATAATCGCTATTTCGCAGGATCCTTCGTTATCATTCGATTGGCGCGATCGTTGCTCTCAAATTGAACTTTCTCGAGGTACTCGTAATTGGCGACTGATAATACAAGTGACTCTACTTCTCTTTACAGGACTGAATCAACGCTTGAGAATTAGAAATAAAAATTTGATAGAAATACGTGCAACTGTTTCTAAGGGTGTGTCAATTGGTCTATCGACAAACTGGTTCGTCAAATACGTGATGTATATATTTATGTATTAAAAGAACAATAAAAGAGAAAGAATAACGCGAAGAAGCACCAATACCAAATTCGAAATGACGATGGCTCAATGTTTGCTCGCTGATGGAATTAACACTCTACAGCTTTCAGGTACAAATCTTAATAATACATATAACATCTCCATTCAAATATTTTCATCAAATTATCTCTATGTAATTTGATGTACAGGTTTTTAAACCCCTCCCTCTATTCCCCCTTACCCACCCATTCGCCTTTCTTTCGTCCTCGATATAATTCGCTCTTCCGTAATTCGCCAAGTATTCTAAACTCCTCGTCGCGGAGTACACAACACTTCTTTTCACTAGTGAGTTTTGTAACTATGCTAAACCTATAGTAAAACTGTTTATCTTACATACTTCTTTTTAAGAGGGAACTAAAGCGAATTGAATTGAAGATAAACTAAAGATTTAAGGGTATTAAGAAAATATATGTTCAAGCACAGTGGCGTACTGCGTTTTTTAAAATCATTATCATGTCACTCGTTAATCGTGACATAATTTGAATTTTTCTATGTATCTTTATTTTCAAATATATCGCACGTAATATCAATCGTAATGCTTTGTTTGCCACGTCAAATTATAAATAGTACTTGCATTTGTATTTACGGCTCAACTCCAAGTGCAAGTCCCAGTCAAAATTGATTCACACGTATATTTTTCACGAGTTCAAATTCGCGAGGTGAATAATTTGCAAGCCTTAACCGCCATCCCTGTAGACGGCGCCACCGTGAATATCGGACTGGACACCTGTCATTGGAATGAACACGAGTACACATGATTTTACGCAGATATGAGAGTTTAAATTTTGGAAATAAGGGAAGGGGTAGACGCGAATAAAAAAAAAAGTTAATGCTTTAGAGATACACAAACTGAAAAACGCCACTGTCGTAATCAACGTAAAATATTGATGATAACAAAAGCCGAAATTAATAGAAACGAGAGAAAAATGGTAAATCAAGAATGACTTAGGAGTACTGAACGCGGATGTACGTAGTCAAGTATGTAAGAGTGACATTTATTCAGGACTGTACGTTCGCCAAACGTGTCGGTGTTGTTGGCTGCAAATCCATAGTGCGACATACCCATCCAGCAATATCCACATTCTCCAGCTCAGCTTTCTTGATCCACTCGTGATTCTGAAAGAAATAAACGATTGATATTTCATTGAAATAAATATTCCTTCTGTAACCTGCATTGAGTCAAACTCTACACTCACCATAAGAGTCTTTAAATCCGCCCTTTCAGCTGGATTCTTTTTCAGACAACGATCCACGAAGTCTGTGAAGGAATTACTAAAAATTCCTGCAGGCAGCTTGGGGGGTGGTTCGTTCACTATGTAATCTAGCAACTCGAAAATCGCCATTGGTCGTGGGCTGCTTGCGTCTTTAAAATAAACAAAGGAATCTACAAAGATAATATTCAGTGTATGATCGACATCCAGCAGTATATTGCTGGATGAGAGTATATTTTTTTGAAATAAAATTATTCTATACACACTGTGAGCCGGCGACTGTGAAGTTGGTGTGGATACACTGTTCGTGGCGGTACTCTCTGCCGGAGATTGTCCAGATTGCGATCCGAATATCGACGCCAGGGTTTTTGCATCAGGTGGCGGAATTGGATACATTCCTATAGCCATTTCTACTAGCGACAGCCCTAAGGACCAGATGTCACTCTGTACTGAGTAATGAGTACCTTGCAGTCTCTCCGGCTGAAAGTGTAAAAGAATATATTTTTTTGATATTTAAGTTAGACTGAAATAATGAACACTTGTTATATCCAGGTACTGACCGACATGTAGCTTCTGGTACCGACGAAGGAATTTGCCATGGAATCAATCAATTGACCAGAAACTCCAAAGTCACAGATTTTTATTTCACCAGCACTGTTTACCAGGATGTTACTAGGTTTTACGTCACGATGCATTATTGCGTGCTTGTCGCGCAGGTAACTCAAGCCCTTCAGAACCTTGAATATGAAAAAATAAAGAAGAAATGAAAACGTCACATCCAGTCGACCATGAAACAATTGATGGTATTATACAATAATCGATATATGTTAAAATGGCGATTTAACCGCAATGGTTAAAATATCATTACCTGTATGAAATAATTAATATACGTAAAACATGTCCCGACCAATGGGAAGAGCTTCGCATACAGCAAAAGCGATATCCTCAATGCACGTGAAAAAGAAGTTGATAGAGGATGAGCTCAATGAGCTGCATCATGAATTTGACACGAATGATCATACAATTCCACTCGCTGAGCTTTGCTTTAAGCTCAATACTAGTCTTGATGCAGGCTTGACAAATGAGGATGCTAAAATGATTTTATTGAGGGATGGACCGAATGGCTTAACACCATCAAAAGCAACACCGGAGTGGATTAAGTTTTTAAGATGCATGTGTGGTGGCTTTGCTGGTCTGCTTTGGTTATGCGCAGTGCTGTGTTTTATCCTATTTTTCATAAATTATTTCCTCGATCAACATGATGATGAGTCTATAGAATGGCTCGGTGTGATCATTGTGATAATCTGCTTAATCTCTGGATTCTTTGGTTATATACAAGAAAGTAAGAACTCAAAAGTTATGGATTCCTTTAACAAGATGGTACCAACTTATGCGGTGGTCATAAGAGAAGGTAGCAGGATGCAAGTGGCTACTGAAAAGGTAGTACTGGGTGATCTGGTAGAAATTCGACTTGGTGACAAAGTGCCAGCTGACATAAGGATAACAAAGTGCGACGGACTTAGAGTTGAAAATTCCAGTCTGACTGGGGAAAGTGTTGCGGTATCAAGAACTGATTATCCCACTGACAATAATCCCTTAGAGACGCAAAACATTGCTTTCTTCTCATGCTTTGCTGTCGCTGGAGAAGGTCGTGGTATTGTTATAGCAACTGGCGACAACACAATGATTGGTCGATTGGCAGGACTGACTTCACATATACAAAGAACTGAGACTCCCATAGCCAAAGAGATCCAACACTTTGTTCACATAATAACTTTTGTTGCACTGATCTGTGGAATTTTATTCTTCGCACTGTCACTTTCATTGGAATTTAATCTCGTGAAAGCATTTACTTATCTGCTTGGAATAATAATAGCCAATGTGCCAGAAGTGTTGCTTGTGACAGTGACAACAAGCCTGACTTTGACAGCGCAGAAGATGGCGGGTAAAAATTGTCTTGTGAAAAATCTTGAAGCTGTAGAAACACTCGGATCCACATCTACTATTTGCTCAGACAAGACTGGCACTCTGACACAGAATAAAATGACAATGTCAAACGTCTGGTGTGGTCACACCAGACATCATTTTCCTGTAGGACAGAAATTGGGAGCCGAAAGAGACATCCTAGTAGAAAAACCAGATTTCAATGTTCTCATCAAGGACGCCACACTTTGTCTACGAGCAGAATTCAAGTCTGAGCCAGATCAACGCGTACCGATTGAACAAAGGGAAGTTCTTGGGGATGCGTCTGAAACAGGAATTCTAAAGTTTTGTGAACAAATACATTACACGTCAAAGTTTCGTTCGACTCATCCAAAGGTCGCAGAATTGCCTTTTAATTCTGCCAGTAAATATCAAATGTCCATACATAAGGACATCGATTGTTATATAATGATACTGAAGGGTGCTCCAGAAATAATATTGGAATCTTGCTCGACTATTTTGGGTTCTGAAGGTGAAACCACATTGATGACCAGTACTGACTTATCAGCAGTGAGAAAAGCCTGTACAGAACTGGGTTACCTTGGCGAACGTGTGTTGGCTTATTGCGACATGATATTGCCATTCTCAAAATATGCACCGGATTATAAATTTAATACCGAAATGCCCAGTAAATACAATTTTCCAACGGGTGACTACCGTTTCGTAGGATTGGTAAGTCTATTAGATCCGCCAAGGCCAACGGTACCGGAAGCTGTGCAGAAATGTCGGACTGCTGGTATCAAATTAATAATGGTGACCGGTGATCATCCTGTGACCGCCATGGCCATTGCCAAAAAAGTTGGTATCATTGGCGAAGGTCATGAGACTAAATATGAACGGGCAATATTGCAGAGTAAATCGTATTCCCAAGTGCCGGAAGAGGACTCCGTAGCCATTGTCGTGACAGGAAATGAACTAAGAAACATGGAGAGTTATGAACTAGACGATATTATAAAAACCTATGAGGAAATAGTTTTTGCGCGCACATCACCACAACAAAAGTTACTCATTGTTGAAAGTTGTCAAAGACTTGGAGAAGTTGTGGCAGTGACCGGGGACGGCGTCAATGATTCGCCAGCATTAAGAAAAGCAGACATTGGCGTTGCTATGGGTATAACTGGTTCGGACGTTGCAAAAAATGCAGCAGATATGATTTTAATGGACGACAATTTCGCGTCGATTGTCACTGGAATTGAAGAGGGACGATTGATATTTGATAATTTAAAGAAATCTATTACGTACACTCTTACGTCCAGTGTCCCAGAGATGTTACCATTATTGAGCAGTATAGTACTTTCTATACCATTACCATTTGTTATACAAATGGTACTTTGTGTGGATATTGGTACAGATTTATTACCAGCTATTGCGCTTGCTTATGAGAAACCAGAATCTGATATTATGCAACGTGCACCAAGAAATCCACAGCACGATAGACTTGTGAATAAAAGATTGATATCGATGACTTATGGACAGATAGGAATGATTCAGTCACTTGCTGGATTCTATTCGTACTTTGTTATCCTGGCTTATAATGGATTCCTGCCAGCGGACTTGTTTGGACTTAGAACTGTCTGGGAATCCAAGGCTGTTAATGATCTTACTGATTCGTATGGACAGAATTGGACCTACAAAGATAGGATGGATCTGTTGAATGAGGCTCGTACCGGTTACTTTATCTCTATAGTAATAACGCAAATGGTGGATCTTATCATTTGCAAGACAAGAAAGAATTCTATATTTAAACAGGGAATGGGAAATTGGTTTCTCAATTTTTCATTTGTTTTTGAAGTGGTCTTGACAGGTATATTACTTTATGTGCCGGGAACCGAAAAGGTACTGAAGACTATGCCACTTGATGCTCTTTGGTACTGCCCATGTTTGCCTTTCAGTGCTTTTCTATGGATCTACGATGAACTTAGAAGATGGTTTCTTCGAAAGTATCCAGGAGGGATCATAGAGCAGGAAACTTATTATTAATATTCCAGGAGGAATGTAAGAACTGTCATTGTCATTATAGCGTTAAGTAATATTAAGAATGGGATTTCGTTAATGGATGCAGTGTGATGTCCAAATATACATAAAATAAAGAATATTGATTACATTGAAATTTCTTCACTTACCGCAGCAGTGATGGTTCCCAAAATCGATTCCGGTATCCTTCCAGCCTTTTTCAATATAAGATCGAGCGATCCACCATCCATATATTCCATACATATGCTGATCTCACCATCACTGTAAAAATTCATTAATAATAATATTAATTAAAAAGTTGTAATAAAACAATGTTCAAAAAGTATATAAAACATACCTATAAAAAGCACCATAAAATCCAACAATATGTGCAAAATTGCATTCGTGAAGAACTTTTAATTCTCTTATAATTTGTTTCTTGATTGCAGGCTTGACTTCCAAATGAATCAGCTATAAAAATATGACGTTAACAAAACGAGGTATTTGAGTATTCCATTGTTCAATTCCACTTAGTAGAATATTACCTTACGCGCCATAATAAGCCCATACTTTTTGTGTCTGACTTTCATAACAACACCACCATTACCAGCACCCAATTCCCCAAGTTTTTCAAAATCCTCATCGCACAATTCACCAACTTTTTCTTTCTGTCCCAAAAAACTTTCTAATCTCTTTCTCTGCTCTTCGTCCATCTCCAACTCTTCCAATCTTTCTTGTATAGCGTCTATACTCATTTTTCCCATTACTCCACTGTAATAAAAGTCAAGTATTATTATGAATAATTATTACAATAAGCCTAAAACCATCAATGACAGCAGCAATAAGTAAGTCCCTTACTCCGGAATCACAGGTGGTTCTGCGTATACTGGTAAAGGTGGAACTGGTGGCGAAGGTGATACTGCCGGTACTGGTTCGATTGAACCAGGTGGCAATGTAAGATTTAATTTATTTTTCGACATTTGTTATACCACAGACACCTTCAAGTAGAGAGAACCACTACTTGCCACAGACAAATCAATTAAAATAACTGTTCACCTTGTTTTATGATGAAGCTATAAAAGAGCTTCAAATCTATTCCAAAGTATATAGTTCAAACTAGTATTCCTAATTGTTACGTTACGTTATATTCAATAAAACGCTATACTGGGCTTCCTTTAATTTTATTTAACTTGTCGCCGGGGCTACAAATTTTCTAATGCACTTATTCGTATTACGGATATACAAGATATCACAAAAATGTATAGCTATCTCTAAGAATGTGGTCGAGGATGAACTGTCAAGCACCGATCTGTCAACCAGAAAAGATATCACGTTGACAATACACAGGAACTTTCACAAATTACGTATAACACTTATTGATAGATCACCGAAAGATCACAAGGACGCCGTAAAATCGCGATATTCGACATGTTATTCGTAAAAATTGCACAAGAAACACAAAACAAGGTTATATGGATCTCTCCCTGAATCGCAAACGATTCGTGTACAGTCGAATCCCTTAAAGTTCCATAGAGAAACAAAATTATACAATTAACTTTATACGAAATCTCATCGTCATCATAATGACAAATCGCTCTATTATACCATATTAAAATCAAGCTAACCTCGATCGTACAATATATCTTTTATGTAATTGCCTTAGGAAAATATTTTATACATCACAAAATTAAATTGTTGAATTTGTATGGGAGAATACAAGAAACGGATTATATATTATACCTTAGTGGAACTTTACTCGAGTAAACTATGGAACACAACCAGCAACGCCATCTGAGAGGAAGTGAACTGTGTTGCACCGTAAAGTTGCGACGTCTTTTCCTACAACATCGCTTAGAGAAGAGGTATGGTCCTTGTTGCAACGTATCACGAATCTAATCACATCCTTAAAATCGTCGCGAATTTCAAAATACGAATGTTACTGGGTTTTAACTAATAATCTGCTGGATAATTTTGTCATACAAAATTTTACTCCCGAATTGCAACGAACGTGAAAAATCACAAGGAATATGTGTGACACCGGACCACTCGCGACGCTTGTTTCACTGTTCTGTTTCCGTCTGCCGTTTAATAAAAAGTGCTTGAATTTTTCTGTGTTTTTCAGGCGGCGATGGGACGTTACTCGAATGAACCGCTGAACACGACGAAGTCGTGCAAAGCGCGCGGCTCTAACTTACGAGTACATTTCAAGGTAAACAATGGTTATTTGGTTAAAGCTTGTTAAACTAACCTCACTTTGCACTCGTAGAACAGGCATGTTTATGCTTTCTTAAAATTTGAATGACTCGAATTATTGCAACGGTGTAAGTTGATAGCTTCGTTTTGTCACGATTCGCAAAGATTTTGATACTACTGGATGGGAAATATTATCTGTTTATCAATGCTAGATTAAGGGACGAAATTGTCAGGTTCGAAGACGGATTGACACGTGCTATTTATTAGTAATGATAATATTGGTCATCACAACAATGTTGAATTCTCTAGAGTTTGGGACAGACGTTTTTGATTATTGCTTCTCTTGTTTTTAAAGTAAAATTTATTTACATTCACAGAACACTCATGAAACTGCTCGTGCCATTAAAAACATGGCTCTTCGGAGGGCACAGAAATACCTGAAAAATGTGGTAGACCACAAAGAGTGTGTTCCATTCCGCAGGTTCAATGGTGGTGTTGGCAGGTGTGCACAGGCTAAACAGTTTGGAACCACCCAAGGTGATTATATATTCATTAAAATATCTCTTTTTGAAAAATGCTGTATGTTAACTTTAATAATATAATACTCCAGGTCGCTGGCCCAAGAAGTCTGCAGAATTTTTGCTGCAGCTTCTTAAAAATGCTGAGAGTAATGCAGATTATAAGGGTCTCGATGTGGACCGTCTTGTAATCGATCACATCCAAGTTAACCATGCTGCTCGCCTCCGTAGGAGAACCTACAGAGCTCACGGTCGCATTAATCGTACGTATAGATATTTAATGCTCTGCGCACTATTTTCATTGATCCTAATAGACTTTTATATAATCATTGAAATCCTTTCGTAGCATACATGAGTTCACCATGTCACATCGAAGTGGTATTAACTGAAAAGGAGGATGTCGTTGCGAAAGCAGCAGAGGAGGAACCATCGAAAAAGAAGCTGAGCAAGAAAAAGCTTGCCCGTCAAAAAGAGAAGATGATGAGGGAGTAAAGTCTTCGTCTATCTTAATATAAATAATGAGACCAATTGTATACTTGACAAATAAAAGTTACAGTGTTCTCCAAACGTTTCACTTTACTAATAATTCCTCATTCCCACAAAATCCAATAATCTTATTCATGCCAACTAATTCCCTTAGACATTTTTAGTTTATGCAAAAAAATGCATACTACCTACAGTATACAAGATGCACTTTATACTATACACAAGCACAAAGTATTTATAGCTCTACTATCTCCCAACTACTGTTACCATATTTTTTTTTAGTTAACAAAAAGTAAAAAGAGAAACAAGTGTTTATAGCTTCACGTGAGGCAACCAACAACAATTTATTATACAAATACGTTCGACGAAAACTTAAAGAAAGTCAGTGATGGCACTACGAGAAAGTTGCAGATCGTAGACAGATAGAGTTCGCTTTAAAACGTTGCCAGCTTGCTCATTAACATCAATCCTGATTACTTTTAATAGCATTCATTCAATCGAATAATATACATTACATTAAACAATTGTTGAAACAAATAAACGATCTTTTAGTTCCTTGAACATACGATTTACGTGTCTGATGTCCATCACGTCAGTCCATAGCTTTCTTTGTATAACATCTCAATAAATCACAACAAAACTACCAAAAAATGAACGGACAACAATACCTCACTCGTGTAACCGTACGCAACAATACAATATCCGCATACCTTCATTGAACAAGTACAAGAAATTAGTAAACAAAAAATCACATGGATGTACATTTACAGTGAGTATCACTATTGAAATTATGAGCAGAAACAAATTCTTTTTATCATACAATAGAGGCAATTTAATGAAAAATCCCTCCATGATTGTAAACAAAAAAGAATAATATGCAACAATGGAGATCTTTTGCAAGAAAGGTCTATTTTATTCTCCTAAAAGTTCAAACTGCTTTTAAACACGAGATCTTCGATTATATTATATCGTGTAAGTTCCGCAAAATGTTCATCCATGAAAGTCATTTATCTTGCCTTCAAGATCTTGTTAATAAACAATCAAAATAAACGAATATATCCTGCTTGACCGTACAAATATGTATTCATATAATATTATGGATTAACTCAATTAATCCAATTAACAAGTCATAATTAGTCTCTACTCACTACGTATATTAGTAATCATCAGGTATACAACGGCTATCGTCTTATATTTTTCTGTTTTTTTTTTTTTCATTTTCATTAAATCTACCACGTGTGACTGTTGGTGCGAGCTTGTGATGCTGTGTGGTGTTATCTTAAAATTTGTAATATTTAATACAAATGCATTAATGACTATACAAGGTTTCTTCCTTAGTAGACATTTTACCGGGGTCAAGAAAGTGGTTCGCGCGTTGTGTTCGGTAAGAATAGACAGAGCAGACCGCCTCCTGAAAGAAAAAAAGAAACAAATCACAAAAAACGTGAAATTTATCCGTAACTCTAACAAAAAATTTTGAATTTATTCTATCAAAAAAATATAGCTCACCAATGAGAAGTGCTGCAACGATGAAGGTGGGTGCAGGACAATACATATCCAAGAGTTGTGCTATAACGATATTACCGATGATACCACCGAGACGTGCTGCCACCATGGAAATGGCAATACCGGTAGCACGCAAGTTCGTCGGGAAGACCTCAGTGATAAGACAGTCAAGAGCTGCGTTACCACAGCTGATAACACCACTGAAGAAGGCGGATACAATCAGATTGTGATACTTGTTGTACACGAAGTACAAACCGATGGAGCAGAGACCGGATGACAATGTACTGAAGACTAAAGAATAGAAAAAGAAAATAATTTTATCGTAACTTATTGAAATTTATATTTTTTTTTTCAATTAGGAAAGGCATACTGACCAAGGAAAAACTTGCGTCCAAGACGATCCATTCCAAGTACAGCAACGATATTTGCCGGTATCGCAGAAGCGACGGTGATCAAAGAATCTATAAAAACGGAATCGCTAATCTTGGCGGAACAAACGTTCGAAACGCTGTGCGATCCCTTGTTAACGACGTAATCGGTGACCTCGCAAATGGAGGCGACCTGATTGGGATGATCGCGATTGAATTCGTCGAACCGATTGAACAGTTCTGGAAACCACATCATGAGACCGTAATAACCAATGTGGAAAGTGAAGTTGATCACAATCGAGATGATGGTGAAGCGAAGGATTGGCGAGACGAAAAGCTGTTTGCTGTTGTCTATGATGTCGCCGAGCATTATTTTGTATTTGTTTTTTTCCACGACGCCAGGTTTCAGGGGTTCTGGCGCGATGTAGTCTTCGAGGATCAGCTCTTTTACCTTGAAGAAAAAATTATTGTTAATTAAAAAAAACAATGAAAAAAGGTCGATCCAAGGTAGTATTATGAATTTCAAGATATTCATCCCTTATTTATTCATTTCTCTTAGATATCTTACAGTATACGTGTCACGAGGCTTGCCGGTGTTGATGGCATAGATCCCGCGGAAGATGTCCAAAGCCTCTTCCTGACGACCGCGAGATAAAAGATATTTCGGAGATTCAGGTAGCAGCAGAAGCAGCCCCGCCACTACGAAGGAGGGAACAGCGCATATCAGCAGGAAGATTCGCCAAGAGTTATATGTGAACGCAGCGCTCACGATACCAGTAACATGAGGGATGACCAACCAGGCAAGACCTAAAAAAAAGAAAATCACCATCAAACACAAAAAATAATGAATCCACGGCATTAAAAGACATTGCAGAAAAAAAGATCATCCAAAACAGGTGACGCGGAGGTCGTCCCAGATATCAATCCAATAAAGGTTTAACCTCGTTCAAATTCCAATTAACCATAAACTGCACAAGCAGGAGTTACCGCGCATCGAGTATACGTACCAGCCACGAAAAGATTTCCAAGAGTCCAAAAGGCGGCCATGAATGACAACATGGAGCCACGTTTGGACTTTGGCTGGAATTCCGCAAAGTAGGACCAGATGACAGGTCCGCTACCACCGAGGCTGAAATAAATATTAGAGTACCGTTAGAAGTTGATCTTTATTTAAGAGTTCAAGTAAAAAGAAAAAAAAACAAGTCGTCAGGACAAACTGCCAAGACAATTTTCTTCGATATTATCAGCCGTCATACTCACGCAGCGCCGTTGAGGAATCTGAAGAACATGAAGAGTTCATAAGATTGACTGAAGCTGGAGGCTACGATCGCCAGACCGTTTATGAATGAAATGGCGATCAGTACCTTGCGACGACCCAGGGCGTCTGCCACTGAGCCCCACGCGTAAGCACCGGCCATCATGCCTATGAAGATTATGGAGTTGAGCCATCCCTTTGCTTGTGTATCGAGCTTAAGGTCACATTGTGCACTTGGCAGGATGAAGGACATAGAAATTACGTCCATCTCCTCGCTCGTGCTGACGAACCCGCATACTGTGAGCAGGAAGTAGTGAAACTTGCCATACTCTGTGGAAAAAGAAAAAAGGATATTTTTATCACTCAAAACAGGAAATTTCAACCGGCGGACAGTTAATGGCACTGTGTTACGTATTTATAACATAATGATTAAGTGCGAAATTTAACGTTGGACATTTTGATATTAGCTAGTTAGTAACAGTTTGATATTAGTAGCTAGTAAGTAGTCGGTTAAGTAACCAGTGATATTATTTTTCATTTTTTTTCCTGGTAAAAGTTACGCAATAAATTTCCGATACATTTTTGTTATATCTGGAATTAACGAACATATTAACGTACAGGAAGTTTCGTTTGGTAACAGCGCTATCTTTATTATTTCGATTCGCGAACGGTTTCTGGTGATTATGAAAATTCCATTCGTCCGCAAAATGTCTTGTTTTCATATCGGCGGGAGATTTGTCAGTAAATTTGTATAATTGCTTCGTAAAAAAATCACAGCTGTTCGTATTAGCTCACTGACGTAGTACGTCAATTTGTTTTTGGTCATTTTTTCGTTTCTTCGCAAACAACTGATGTTTTCTATGTCATCGTTAAAGTCTGGTGTCTAAATTTCTATCATTAATTCAACCGATCTGAAGGATCCGATCGAATTCCTGTATGCTGAACATATTTATGAGTTTTTGCCGCATTAACTTCGCCGTTAATTAACTTTCTTGAAGTTTGACGAAATTATGGAGACAAAGTTTCAGCTGTATCCACAGGTTTGAAAACTGTGATCTGAATTTGTATTTGAATTTCTTTTTTTTTTTTTTTTTATTTGCCGTTATTATCGCTATGATCGATCTAACGAAACAGAACCAAATATTTTGCACGGTTTTGTCTTTAGATTAAAATTTTATTGGAAAATCAATTATTTGGCCGAGTTTTTAAATATTTACTCGAAAATCGTTTAAACTAGTTTGATAACGATTTCGTATTCCCATGTTCATCGACTACGAAGCAACTTTTACATGTAGATGATCGGCTGCCGGTTTAACTGTCCGATTTACATAATCGTACAAAAATTATATACATGAGAGTTTGCGGCTTGATGTACGGACACCGAAATTCAATGTAGAGTGATAATACGTCGTGTAAACAGCATTAATGATATGCCGAGAAATTCAATTGGAAAAAAATAGCAATTCGATAATTAGCAGCCTGTCCACGGTCCACATGTGTGGCACGTGAAAAATATTTGATTTTTGATTTTTTTTTTTTTTTTGAAAACGGCTAAACGCTAAAAATGACTACTTTATAAGTAAAAGTGGGACTTGGATGTCTGAAGTGAACGAAATTGCTAGAAAATGTTCATTTTCAATTTCTCAAAATTTATGAACACGGTAAACGGTATTAACTTAACATCGACGGGTCGTTCGAACGTTTCGAAGACAAAAATATGCTTATAAAAAATATTCGGTACGTTCAGTGTTAACCGGTATGTTATATTATTGACAAATCGTCACTGGAAAAACACAAAAATGTAAATGAAAAGTAGCGCGAAAATACGCGTTAATTGGTGGACGCTAATGAGGCGTTGAAGGTAAAATAAGATATTGCGAAATAACATGCGTTAGAAATTTCCATATGTGCGTGACGATGGGGGAAACGTTCGATAGAGATCGATTGTTTATACGACTGATTAGAAGACATGAATCGATTGCCTCTGGTAAAAGTACAAAGTATGTCAGACTGGCACATATGTTACTGACGACCGAGAAAGGTCAATCCATTGATTGCCAGTGAACGAATTTTTTGATAATTTTCGTGAAAATACGTAGAAATTTTTGTTGGGGGATTTTCAAAATAAAAAAATTTCTTTCCCTACTCACCGGTAAGTTCGATAGCCTTTTCGAAGTCAGCCTTTACGTACGCTCCTTTTTCGGGGTCGGGGTGTTTACCCTTTGACCCAATGCCTGTATAATAAATTGTTTTTGCATTAATTATCGCAAAGTGACAATTTAAAAAATAATTTTTCGAATTTTCAAAAATACCCACCGGCAAGTTCTAGGTCCTTTGAACCGCAGCCGTTTAGGCGATCGTCTTTTACATCACACTCTGGAACACAAAGGTCGCAATAAATCTTCGATGCAATCGTTATCGAGTGTTATCAATTTTGTAAATTCATTTTATTCGTCCCTTACAAATATAACCATTGGGAATTGCGATTACAGAGGTGTATAATACGTTGTGAATATTGAAAAAAAATACCATACAATTTTACAAAAATAAATATTTCCCGATTAACCCTCTGATGTCAATGGCTAGTTATAATTTTGAATTTTTTTTTGCACCTGTATATGTACACTGAACATATTCTTGTGCACTGAAATAGGGCGGTACCGAATCAAAGTAATTCGGTCCAGTGCGAACTGAATAAAATTTCGAGGAGCAGATCACAAGGTTATCACCCGAAATCGATATGGATATAAGTATAAAGATAGACAGATAGTAAATATCGCTATTCTCGACGCATTATTTTCGGTAAAAAAAAAAATTAAGAAAAAAACCAAATGACGTAACGAAAAAAAAACAACTCAGACAAGGTGCCTCGCTAACCACGTGGCTAAAGCAAAATATTGATTTACAAACAAAGTAACGACCCTGAAGAAATTCTCAAAGTCCAAGGCGTCTCACAAAAGAGGACACGGACGATCTCTTCCAATTGTCTATTTCAAATAATTAGGCAACAACGTGAACAGAGACCCCCCCCCCCCCCCCCCAAAAAGTTAAGCACAGAAAACAGGAACGTTACAAAAATAACGACTCGTTCGTAAGATCTGCAAATCCGGTTTAAAAAAAAATTACGTGCATCCGTCAAAGTTTCGAACCATAATTGTTGCCACCATTGAAGCATTAAAAAGTCGCATGCTCATTGCCGTTATAAGAATGTTGGTGATTATTAAAAAAAAAATTTAATAATCAAAAAATTGCGCTATATCGATAAACAAAAAAAAATGCATACATCTAAAATCGTCGATTTTATCAGTCAAGAAAAATAATTTAACCACGCCCCCGGCCCCTCGTATCTTAAAATTTGTATCTTTTCATACAAGAGAACAATATGTCGCAATAGAAATCCATCGTTAATAAAGATACTCACTATGATTGTGCTTTGAGTCAGGTTCACCTTCTACCATTCTACGATGTCGGCGCGGGTGTGTAAGTCTGTCTTGTGTAAAGAGTCAAAATTTGTTTCCTAGCCTCAGGTTGGCACTCCTGGCGTATTTATCGGCGAACACTTCCTGGCGAAATCTTCCTGCTGACCTGGCGCTGCTCTGCTGCTGCTGCTCGACGGCGGGGCTCGGTTCTGCACTCACTCGCAAGCTGCAACCAAAAAGGAATAACTTGCCAGACGTGGAATCAATCATTGTGACGCACGTGTCACAACGCAGCGATTGTTGCCACGTACGATGATCAAAAAACTAGTAAATAAGTCGGTTAGAAATTGGCGCGAGAGAGAATTACGTTTGTTACGATTGCAATTGGCGCTGTGTATTCTTTTTGTTGTTGCATTTTTATATGGAAACCGCAAGGCCCAATCAATGCTCCCGAAGCATTAAATCAATGCGCGAGGGTTAAGTAGGGTCAATTTGCAATAACTTTGATAAGACGCGTGGGCAGTTTTGTAACGTCAAGATAACCGGGACACAATGGGAAACTTTAAGATATAGGAACGACCATTCCGTGCATACCGGCCGCTAGGTTCGTGCAACGTATTTTTAATGTTCCTGTCAAATCAGTCAGTTTTTATTGTTGCCGAAGAATTTCTTCTATTGCAAGATACTTCGCGATGGGGTCCATACTGTTTGGAGACATGTGAATTGGTGCTGGTCGATCGTAATGCTGGGTTGTACGGAGAGGAGCTGGCTGTATGGAATCGGTAGTACTCTTTTCTAATAACCCTATTCCCACCGGTCTATTATATGCATATTAGCATAACTAGCCTCTTTGTGTACGAGAGCTTAATATGCGTACAGTCGTTTGTTATTATTAAAGATCATCAATGGCTGCGGATAAGATTGTAAACCTTGGAAAGAGGCACCGTCATGGATGAAAAGCTTCGGCTCACGGACGCGATGGTCGATGACGTTTCGATGGAATAATTCGGGACGCGAATGAATAATATAAATAAGTAAAATTATTATTAAAAATAATAATAAGATAGGAGAGTTATTGACAGTGTATGGATAAAATAAAAAATTTAAAAAAATTTTCTTTCCGACCGTGACAGGACTCGAACCTGCAATCTTCGGATCCGAAGTCCGACGCCTTATCCGTTAGGCCACACGGTCTTGTTGGGGGTAGTTTTTTAGGGGTTGGTATTAAAAGTTATTTTCACAGCATCCTTATTGATCTTTTTTACATGGACCAATTAAAGAGCGCCATACTTTTACCGGACGTCTGTGTCGTCATTGGCGGTCTTAATCTCCAGTTTTTTCGCGTTGGATGCTGTAAAAACCGTATGGACCAAGTGGCTTGTATTTATTTCGGTCGAATCCGGATTATCCAGGCTCCATTGTATCGTAATGACAGACCATGAAAGCTAAAACGACGTAATGGGAGGAAGGCGTGTGTCGCGTTTTAAAGTTGTTTCAGAAAACGACGTGACATTAGCAGACATTGACAGACATCCTGTACTAAGTACTTGCTAAATGGCGGAGATGATCCTAAGTTTCAAACGTTTTCAACTGTATCGTAAGCGACAATTTTGCCTCTCTATCGTGCGGATATAAATGGTTCAAACTTTTTATTGTCAATTTTTCAATGCCACGATGATTCCGATTAAAATCATGAGAGAAAATGAACCTTGAAAATTCCAAGTGACGAAATTCCACGTGTGCCACATACTTCGCGCTCTCGTATGCAAATTCGTCATCGCTTAACGCGTTCAAGCATAACGGAATCAGACCTTTGAGCATAACGAACAATAACTTGAAAATCGATAAGGTTCAATGATCATTTGATTCCCGAGAGCCACACCCGACGCGCGATACATTGCAGAAACCCATAATGCAAATTCCACGATAATTGTATCAATCGATCCCATCTCGTGACATCACGAAAAAAAATTTTCAATAAAGAAATGAAACTCGAAAAACAATCTGTATCGAAAATTCAAATTCATCGTATACAAAAATCTTTTCATCACTTTTTTTTTTCTTCATCTCAACTAAAATTATCCTTCGTCAAAATCAGAAAGCAATCGTGTCAATTGATCATGGACGGCATCACCGCCAAGCTATACCAGTTTGGCAAACAGCATGTGCTTTACAATATGTACACTGGTTATTGCTATGTTAATGTTAGTTATAGAATGAGGTATGTGCCTAACCCAGATTCGATACTGTATGGATAGTAAAACCGGCTCGCACAAATATATATATACGCACATATTTTTTTCATTCGTCGACGTACCCATAGCAATAGAAACATTTAAAAATGCCTATACCAATAAATTTCGAATTCTTCACCAGTCTAGTCTGTGTTTACACATTTTTCACCCACATATCAACCATATAAATGCATACGCAAAGCAAAGATTTCACATGAGCACATGGTCCTCTCCACTCCCCCTCATGCCCCTGCACCCGCCATCCAAACAGAAAGAGAGAGATTCAGCACGGCCACGTAACATCCGCGCTTTTCAAACAAATGCAGCGAACCGTGCTACTGGGTATCATTAATTACTAACTGCTATATAGGTACGTTCAATTAAAAAAAAATAAAATTAATTCGAACGATCAAAATTTAATTACGTTGATCGGCGTACTGTATTTGTTGAGTGAAAATGAGTGATCTTTTTTTTTTACGCAACAAGTATGGATATATTATCGATATCCGATCGAACGCAGGGTGATTTATAGAGGCGAGAATAATTATCGATCTGTGACTAATTATGAGATTTGTAACATGACGAAAGACTGTAGTGTCTTTGCGTCTTGTATGAAAGTTGTATTTACTTCAGGGACGCGCAATACGCACTCCTTGTAGTACTACGAGATGCGAAATATCCTGTTCTTGTGATATGACGTTTACGCAGGAAGATAAGCATCCGATTGGGTCCGACCTAGAAGAGGAGGTTTACCTTGCCGATCTGTGTTATACGAACCGATATATATATGTATATATACGAACTAATAACAGATATATTGATTTATGTTAATATTCCATCTATAGATATAGGTATACGTGTTCTGGAAAGACACGTGAACGGAGACTTCGAAAAAAAAAAAAAAAAAAAAAAGCAGACTGTGTCGATTCGAAGGAGAAGAAAGAAGTGACAGACGTAATCCAGATAAGCAAATAGGACGGCAACCTGAACAAAGTTGATCACCGTACAAAAACATGGAAACTTGAAAAAAAAATTTCCACATACTTAAAAAAGATACCGAGTCGATTCTCCCAATTTTGTATGATCTACGGGAAATTAAGAAGTGCGGAAACTGTTCTTTTTTTTTTACCTCGATTATCAGACTTTGCGAGTCAAAATATAATGGAAATTGTTTTTCTTCCTTAACTTCAATAACGACACATGCCAGACTACTGAAATTAGTGTTTATCGCGAATGCAAAAATTATGGGCATTTATCTGAAAACTGATGTAAATTATAAAAGCAAAAATTGTGTGAAATTTTTTTTTTAACTTCCATTTTATTTTTTTCTGAATGGACGATCACGTGTTACCATTTTTACGTTACGCAATGACGTTAGAGGGTATGAAAATAAACCGCGAAAAAAAGTGTAGCGTTTTTCAAAGTTTGTGATCCAAAATGTACGTTTTGAGAAAATTTTTCAAGGGTTCCGAAAAAGGATCGAATAAGGTCACGATATAAGATCGATTTAAAGCAGCTTATAATTATCATTCGTTTTGCTACTAAATGGTAATCCGCTCCAAGTTGCACGGTAAATCCTTATGTTGGTAGAATCTTCAAATCGATAATCAATTCGCATTGATAACAGAATCGGAAAAGGGAAAAAAAAACTCAAATTTGTCAATACTACAATAAAGCTCGTGTTTGCCGTTTAAATACTTCCTATCGATAGTCGAACAAATTATCATTAAGGTCAACAATTAAATGGCTAATAAGTCAAGCGATATGGGTCATTATTATAATTATGTATTGTGAGCAACTCCTATAGCCGTAATGGTTTGTTATAGCGATCGTTGTATATCGTCGTAATTTACTAAACCTTGAACTTACGCTAAGCACACACAAAACCAACTTGCACGAGTAACCGCGTATAGACTGTATAATTAATACGGCAAAGTATACGTATTTGTTGTGAAAGTGTGGAAGAGATCACAACTTTTTTTTTTCGAGAAAAAAAATTTCAAAAAAAATTAATAAATTATACATGATTCAGGTATAGCAGCAGCGATGCTTACGATCGTGACGAAAAGGAAGTGAGTTTGTTGAGAAAAAAAAAAGAATGGTCAAAATTATGCTTTTTCTTTTCCGAAAAATTTTTTTTATTCTCATTTTTGAGCCGAGGTCAATGGTACTTACAATCTGCGAATATATCCAGGGAGGATGAGTGTATTCCGTGAGCTCGAGAAATGTGTCAGGGCCGGTGAGTTAAGTGGTCCTACGAGCACCGTATTTTTCACTGCGTATTATAACGATCACACGTATAAGCGGGTCTTGTGATTCGAACTGTCATAGAATCCAGGAACATGTGAATTTCATTATTTTTTGGAAAAGCAGTGATATCCTCTTGATCGAGCTTTTAACGATTAGTCAGAAATATGTGGACTGTCTGATTGTGAGTAAATTAGCCCGGAAAGCCGATGGACATTTTCCAAGAACAGCGAAAAGGATCAAAGTTTTCAAGGAAAGAAAGAGAAAATCAAAAAATGTACAAACAAAAGGGTATATTAATTTTTCGATTTAGATTTTTGTCACCTATAAATTTCCCAAAAAAACTTTGCCGTCGGAATCATCCGAAATTTGAGATAAAAATGGAAGTAGGGTTCGTCAACTTTTTTCGTTTTTAAAGAATCGTTCGATATGTCAGGACGATAAAGAACACTTCACTTTTCTCAACGAGATTTCCAACGATTTTCTCATTCCCGTGTATTTCGTTAAATCGTGCCGTACGACAAAAATCTTTCTTAAGCCGGAGAATTCGTTTCTATGATTAAAAAATCACGTCGCGACGATACTTAAAGGTTGATCCGCAAGAGACGGTGCGTAGAGATGAAGTGAGTGTCGGATCGTTGAAGCAACTAAAAGCTACCTGCCACCTCCCACTAACGACCATACACGGTCTAGTCTCGCAGTTCGTTCATGTCCACGAACAAGAAAACTAATACGCCGTACTAGTAGGCACTGCCCATAAATAATATTAGCATAGGGTAGTAGTGGGTAATCACGTCAAGTGATAATTCGCCTACTAAAAATAATACTGAATAAATAATGAATCGTCCATTTGATTCACAGCAGACGTCACGACTTCGTATTGTGACAATAAAACGCAAACAAGTTTGGCATGGTCTGTCGTAGAAAACAGACAAAATTTATCAAATCGGACACAACAACACTTTCTTCGCACTGTGTCTACTGATTGAACACAAACAACCAACTTCATTTGGGTAAGTTTCCAAAGACAATGAAGAATTCAGGTAAGAGAGAAGAAAAGCATAATGCTATGGGTCAGGGTAGGCCAACGGATGAATTCGCGCTATTGGTCGTTGGGATGCGTTCGTAAAGCATACAAAAAAAAGATCAGTTTAACTCGCTTCGAACGAACGGGTATGCGGACGATTCGTTATTTTTGTGCGTCATGCTTTTACGTCTCGATTGCGAACAACAACGTTTTTCTAGTCATTTCAAATTTTGTTTGAACGGATCGTTAGCGAAGTTTATTAATGTCGCTGCGATTGGTACGAAATTTTCTACGTTCTAGCGCGTGCGCATGCGCCTGTCACTTTCGCCATAGTGGTACGTCGCGTGTTCCCTTCGTCGTACGACCCAATGAGCCGATGACCTAACTTTAAGTCCGGTTCACATGCATCAAGCGTTCAGACCGACGTCAAAAGACAGGTTAAAATGAATCGTTAAATAATACTTATTCGTGTATCTTATTTCCCATTTTTTTGCTCTCTCTCTCTCTCTCCAAGCGCTGAGAATCACATTGTAGACAATTAACGATTTTGGTATCGATAAATTTTTCAAGAAAATTTAAAAAAATTTTATTTCTATTTCTCGAATATACCAGTTACGCGTTCGTCGTTTTCGAGTATATTTTTCAGCCGAAAGTTTCAAGTTAATTTTCATTTTAAATTCAATTTCTTTTGATCGTCCCATTTCAATTCCCAACGTATCTTTTTTTCTTCAATTTTGTAAACATTTTTTAATTTTTATATATCACCAAAAAATCACCCCTCCACCATCGCCTTTTGTCGAATTCCTTCTCGTCGATTGATCAACGTCGTGCAACAAGTATAATTAATCGTACGAGTTAAACGTATCAATAACATTAATGATGCCAAGTCCACGTAGTCGCGATGCGTCCATTGTGATCGCATTGTACGAGGGAAGCCCGAACTATCACTTATAAGCGGCGCACGAAAAATGACCAATTGAACATGTGCACTGCGTCTTCTTCAGGAGCCATTAAGGTCCCCTTAAAAAATTGTCCTTGCCAAAGTTGCAACTGCGCGCCAGAATCCGAACAACGTACACGTGACGACGACGATGACGATGAACAACGAGCGATCAGCGACAATGTATAATAAAAATAAAATGATTATCCTTCAAAACTACACGCACGCGCTTCATATATTTTCAATGGCAAATTTCGTCATTTTAATCTCCTTCCATATAGCATATATGTCAAAAAGTCTTCCTCAAGATGTCCAAAATATCAAACTCCGTGACATCGAACATTTGAACTGGGTGCAGCTATCGAAAATTTTTTTTGACGCGACAAATAATTCGTTGCCATATAAAATTTTCACGCGACGACAAAGATTATCATATTGAATTTATCGGCAGTGATAAGTCAAATTAATTGTTTCGCGAGCTCATTCAACTCCAGACGAATGGGATGATATCTTAAGCAGATGCAACCGTATCCACGAGGCGTCACGAGTGAGAAAGCACGTATCCAACAAGTGAGAGGAGAATCAAAATAGGAAAAAAAAAGAGAAACAAGAAAATTATTTTTTTCAAAAATCGCCAAATTCAAAATTCCAAGATCGTTAAAAAAAAAGAGGACAGAAATTCTCATGAATGAACCGCTACGACTACGTTACACAAGTATCAGAAGTGCAATTACCTTCTTGCAATTCCACGCGAGTTACCGTTAACGCCGCATAAAACCACACTTGCTCACTAACAATTACCAACACTTTTATTCCCCATTAAAGTTCCAACTGAATCGCACAACTCCGCCCACTAAACAAGACACAAGCATAAATAGCACAGCTACTCGTTGAGCCATAGAATTGCAGCACAAAATTGTGAAACGTGCAAAGAAATATTTCCAAAAAAAAAAAAAAACGAACACAAAAAATTTTCACACAAAAAAATACCAACCATTCCGTCAATAGTATGTTCCTAGATCGTAAAAAAAAATTTCTTATTTCTCCGTCATAATAAAATAGTCAACTTACTGTGTGCCGTTTGCCAAGTCTCGGGAAAGTTGCCCGTCAGGGAACAACCGAATAACAATGCCGAAGCTGCAAGCTTTTATACCAGAAGGAGCTCGACATTCCGTGATCCCCACCATAGACCAAAGCGATCTCGTGTAAGAAGATCGAGCGAGAGAGAGAGAGAGAGAAACAAAGCTAAGCCAATATGAAAATGCACAAAGGAACAAGACAGAGTCATAGACGATGGAAATCGTATGAGGGGAAGCAACAAATCAAATGATGATCCAGTTCGGGCATGAATTGTCAACCGTGTAGCACGATATATTACCCGTGACGCCTTTCTGTCACAAAGTTAACCGATTTCACGTTTTATCGCGATAAGAAAATGTTGTATACCAAAAGGATGGACCTCCGTTGCGTAACCTGCAAACTACGCGCGTAACGTACGCAGACGAGAACATTAAGGCCGTACGAGTAAAACCGTACGTTAGTGGTATAGACCAAATTGCCTGTTACGGAAGACCATAAGAAAATACCGAAATTCAAATTGGCCAATTTGAAAAAATGGGTAACAATGGCCAGTTGTGAGATTGGCGATAACTAACCTAACCTAACATTTGGATCACGATAAATTATCGATGAGACGCAATAATAATAATAATAATGACGATGAAAATTATTAAATCAAATTATGGCTCGTGACGTCATGACGATTATCGACATTGACTCTCATACCAAATTAATTTTATTTATTCTTAGTTTCCCTCAACTTTATCAGTAAAATGGAAAAATTTTTTTCTCCGAGTGCTCCTTTTTTTGAATTTCGATTTCCACGCGATCGATCGAACGTGCTGGCGGATAAATGCTTAAGACTTGGTGTTGATTTCTTACTGACAAGACTCGGAATTGCCGTCTAAATTAATAGAAATGTTTTCTTTCCTAATTGCCGTTTCCATTAACTGATTAAGGAGGGACAGAGATCTCTTCTGCGCATCATCTTACACAGCTGCATGGATTACGGTTTCGCTCGGCGCGGACCACGGTGCTTCGTACGGGTGACAGATGGAATGGAATTTTGAAAAACATTTCAATTTGAACTTGGATTTATTTTTTTTTACGTAATTCGAGATAAGTCAAGGAAAGTTATGTTAATTGATAACAGAAACATATGTATACTGTATTTCAAGTAACCGAAGTCCAATCGGCCATGACTGACAGTCTCTTTGCTTAACGTATGTATGTAGATGGGAAATAGCACTTTTGTCGTGACAGACGCCATTTTGTTTGAGCGATAACGCATCGGTCTCGTAATTTTGTATGCGTTCTTTTTTGCAATACACGTTTTTTTTTTCATCTCCCTCCCCGCCAATATCAAAATTTTCCATGTGCTATTGATTTATGGAAATCCACACGTGTGCATTATGTAAAACGAATTTTAATTAGCAGATTGCGATTGCCAAGCAAAAAAAGTTTGCCGATCCGAAGACGACGTTAAAGAATTAGGTATTTCAAGGATAACCCAAAAATTGGATAGTATCGAGAAACAATGTTCTGTGACGTGTTCGCGAAGAATGAAAATTTGTTACGTAACAGTCGCGTTAATTCTGAATAAAAAAAAATTTTCGAATTTTAAAAATATTTCACCGATGCACGTGTCATCAGATTGACGTCACGCTATACCAATAAAAAAATAAAGTAAAGTCAAGCGCAAGTGCACGGAATAAAAATCCATTGCACCGACGCAACTTTCGGGGCAAAATTTCAAAACGTTTCATTCAATTTCATTTCAATTCAATCATTTATAGGATCACGGATACCACTGAAACGGATAATAATAAAGTTTCAAGCGAACCTAAAATAATTTTTGCAAACCCGAAAATCGACACTCGAAAACGAAACCTTTAAACGTGACGCATAATAAAAATGTTCCATACTGAATGAGAATTAGCTTTTGTCAATAAAAAAAAATCCCCACGCAGGATTAAGACGCCAGACGTCGTCGTCGTAGCGAACAGATGAAGATTGAATCAGAACGACAGTGTTAATCGACGTGAACGACCTGTTGAATTGGTAAACGTCGCGACGTCAAACTGTTGGACACAAAAAAAAAGAAGTCGAAGAAGAAAACGAAAAAAATTACAATTTTTCAAAAATGACCAAAAAAATTTCCGCGCGAGCGATCTTTTGCGATTCGATACTAGGTTTGGATAAAATTCGCCGAAGTTAATTGCGTCGCGACGACGGCGTCGTTCATTAATAAATCTGCCGTCTAAGGGCAAACAATTATACCGTGCGTGACGATGAGCAATAAATAATGAAGCCGACGACATGTTTTGCGGCGTTTTCAACGAAAGCGTATATATACATATACACACATATATGACTAGAAAAGCATTTTTACGAAGTCGATGTATTATTTTTTTTAAATCAATCAAATTCACCTACGTAACTCTTACGTATCCGCAATTTGAAAAAAAAAATTCAAAAAGTCATCCAAACGCATTTTTCACGGCCGATCGTGCTTCAGGTGAAACTAATGGCAGCTGCCAGGAAAAATTACAAAACCAAGGACACGTAGAACCTTAAGGCGGTTTCTATGACGACACCGTTACGGGAATCGGATCGTTGAACTTGAGTAAAGAAGAAATTAGAACGCGTAATTTAGCAATTGCACTAACTGCGCCTTCGTCCATCGTGGGTTAAGTAGTGACCATTCGAGACGAAGGCGAAATGAAAATCGCGAATTGCGCATGCGCCGCGACGAAAGTTCGCGCGATGGAAATGAAAATAATAAAGAAATATACGTTTTGGCGCATCCTCGATATGACGAACGAGTGAAGAGACGCAGAAAAGACGACGATCCGGACTCATGGAAACGTAATGATTCTATATCGGTACAAATGTAGGTAGTATCGATTAGCACGCGGGTTATAATTCAATGATAATCAGTTCCAGTTTCATCACGAGTATATGTAGCTATGACGAGAACGCCGTATTTTTTCGCACTGATAAAATCGTGAACGACGATATTTTGAGAGCGTGCGATATATATATATATATATATATATATATATGTGTTGGGTTAATTTTGAATTATCGAGTAAAATTTAGACGTTTGCAAAATTTTATTAGCTGACGTCACGGCAGCGATTATTGAGGAGTAAAAAAAAATTTTTCATAGTCGATACACTCGTTGATAGACATATTGGTAATTTTAGAGTACGAGCCAATGATAATCGATCTTAATGCAATCGATCCCTCTGAAGTTCGATAGATCGCGACTTCCGGTATAGATCGAATGTCCAATTCGTCGATGCTGAAACTTCTGATTATTCGTAGGTTTAAAAGAGAGAAAAAAGGGAAAAAAATTTACGTAACTATTGGGTTATGTTATCATGCACATGTGTTCTGGAAATTGATATTTTATGCAATCAAGTGCATTGCCATGCAGTCAGGTGCGAATGACGGATATGAAATATTATATAATTTATAATTGCAAAAAAAAAAATGTAACGAAATTCGTTACGAGCGATCTTTTCGTCGACAATTTTCGAAAGTTTCGGAAAAATCTGTGTCAAAATTAATTTTCTCAACATTTAATACGGGACGAGGTCGAATCCTTGGCCGCATCGTCAAGAAGCAAATGTAGTGCGACACGCGTGCATACGGTTTGGATTAAATGAGATTGGACTGAATTTCAAAAAAAAAATCAAAAAGGGTTACTACGACGGATCGAAGTGCGTCGCGACGCTACAGCCCGTTCTTCCGATGTTGTTCTCCGTCGGAACGCTTCCTGGAAGATTTTGTAACCAAGGACCCGAGGCCGACTGATCCCGATAACGAGGCCACGTTAAGACCTAGTGGCGCAGGCGTACAGAGTCCCTGTGCAAAAAACAGCAAAGACGCACGAACGCAGAATAAATAAAAAAAAAAGAGGGAAAAGTAACTGAATTTGAAAAATTCTACAGCTCTAAATACGCAAATCGAAAAATTAATCACGCTGTTCAATTAATCACAATGTTCATAGTCAAACGTTAATTTCATGTATTTCGATCCGAAATACGAAAAAAAAAATCAATTCCAATTGTTCGACTTTATAAAAAATTAATTGATGTACATACATGTATAATATTACGATTAACTCTTTACGTAATACGTGGATGTAAATCTATTGGTATCGCGAAAAGCAAAGATAAGCGGGAAGAAGAAAAAGAAGCAAAAAGAACGTAGTCGCTTATTCGAGACGTGGTCGGAACGGCCGATCTTCCTTTCTGTTCTATTATGTACGTAGGTATGATACAGATATACGTATGTATATACATATATATATGAGTACGGAGAAATAAGATAAATGAAAATATTATTAAAACTCACCTAATCATAATATCTCGCCTTGAAGGGATAGTACTGCAGCAAGAGCTCACTCATAGATGCCGCTGCTTCTCTTTGTTACCCCTTCGACTTCCGGTTTGTCTTATCACTTCTCTTTCTTTATTTTCACACTGGCAATATCAAAGCCTTGCGGCCTGGCGAAGCGTCGATAGAACGATAACTAAATAACTCCGAAGGGGTCAGTCCGCGGCGAGTACGTCTGTCAATCTGTTAGTACCTACTGCAGCCACCTCAGGGACGTGACGCAGGGCCGTTAAAATGGGCCCCCCATCCTGGTGAGAAAAAAACGAAAAAAAAAACCAGATGAAAAACCTTACCTTCTAATAAAAAAAAATTGGTCATCCTTCCATCGACGTTACAATAGGCACTTTGTAACGACGTAAACATTGGTTGGCAATGCAAGAAAAAAAAAAAAGACGAATACGAACCGACACGGTAGAAAATGTGGGACGATTCGTAAGATTCCAAGTGGTAAAATTTTAACCTGAAATCAAACAGGATTTATTTTCGTTGAATTGACTATTGGGTAACGGCGCCATTTGCATTGGCGTATATTAGAAAATTTATTTACTCGCGCTGAAAATAATTATTGTGGAAGACGTTATTACGTATTGCCGATGTAAAGTGAATATTCGATCGATCGTGTTTCGTAACGGATATTTCGAGCGATACGGACGATCGTGACGTATTTAAAAATTGGACAATTCGAAATGACGTTTCCCAGTGAATTCCGGTAGGTAGCGGTTGCAATTGTAACCGTCGCCGGTGGGGAGTGAATTGTTCTGTACGGTGAGAATAAAAAAATGATAAAAGGGCCCGTAACTCTGCACCCCTGCAACGGGCCTGAGTTAAATTACTATAAAAGACTTTATCCACTTTAGTCACTGGCCGTCAGGCAATCATCCTATTGCCGTACCATCGCATCATGAATGACGGTAAGAAAACTCGTCCAGACTCAGTGTCATGAGTTACCCTGAAATATCGTGCAACCTTTGAAACAGCCTCTACGCCAGATTCGCATACGAGGTTGCACAAACAGATCGGACGAGACAGTTGAAATAATAATTTGAAGGTTAGGTAAGAAAATGTCCTGTTCTTGCGAAATGGCCAATTTTCAAAGTTCGAATTACTGGGAAGAGATACTGGGTAATAGTTTGCACCTTTATTTAACAAATGTTGGTGTATTAAAAATAGTAGATAATTTTGTGTTATCGTAAAAGACAATTTTCGTTAACAAAGGGTTTTCGATATCGGGAAAATTAAATGTACTGATAAATTATACTTACTTTAAATACTTAAGATAAAAAATACTAATACTAATATTACGACCCTAGGCCAGAAAGTTGGATTTCCTGACGTACGTGATACAAAGGCCAACGCGAAGCCGAGGCTTTTGTATCACATACGCCAGGGCATTAGACTTTTTGGCCATGTGTCGTATACTATTTTTCTTGCTCCCTAAGCCGATAGTACCGTCTTCCCGGTCTTCATTATTCAATGACATTACAAATTTACGGTTATGAACATGATTGAACATTCACTTGTTTGCATTTGTTTATATGCAGGCAAGCAGGCCACAAAAGTGGCTCTTCCCGGACTCAAATGCGGCCGGGAAGACGGTACTACTTTCGGCTTAGGGAGCAAGAAAAGAAAATTAACTTCATTATTACGGACAACAGTCGAAGTTACAATTTGACGTGTTATATTAATAAATTGGATAAACGTTCACTTAATTATTTCATATCTCCCTTAGGTTCCCGGGGTTGCCCCACCACTCGCCCCTACACGTAATACAAATTAAACAACTAAAAGTGTAAATACAAATTCGCAAGCGGAAACAGTCGACTGTGTCAAAGAGTAATACACGTACGTTGTCGCTCCTTATCGTATCATTTACTTCGAGAATCAACGCTTATCAGTGAGATAATGACCCAATTAGATGTAATTTATACGTGAGTCATGTCTTTCAATTTAATCCATGTCCGCTCGCGGTGTTCTAATAACCATAGACTTGAGTATCCACGATTGGTATAGAAGGGAATGGCGCCTGAGAGCCTTTAACGTGTAGGATTATTGCACGCGCCGTTTCGTACTCAAACAAATAAACCATGAACAATTAAAGTCCAGATAGGACACCCCTAGTACTTTGCAGAACGGGAAAGGAACAAAGAAAATAATTAGTATATATCGATAATCAGAAAAGGATATAACCAGTATCCAATGCATATTAAATAAATAAATATAAGGAGGAATAAAATAAAATTCCTTACAAAACCATATATACCTGATTGCTATGTTTACGTTCTTCAAAAATGCTGTATTAAATAATGGGGGTTATACTGTACTATAAGTGTAATATATCAGATATGATCCTGTAGCTGAAAACTGGTTCAGCAGTTGGCCGCTGGCGAAGTGGCGGCCTAGCGTTTTCTTGGCCGCCTTGTAGAAACACATCCGGTCGCCAAGTAACTCCGCAACTTTCCTGCTTCATTCATCGACGCATTCTGTGGCCTTTGAAGGTCTCTTGCACTCATGCGACGTAGAGAAACGAAGGTGCAGCCAAGTGCACCCGATAACTCGAATGCGCAACACTTATGATAATGCAACAGAAACTGATATAATATACATCCATGTCATTAATTTTTTAATGCATACCAAGAAACGATTCATCCATCAACGCCCATTCAATGTCAAACAACGATAATCAGTGCGCCGCAAATTTATTTCATTGTGACTTCAAGCTCTTTGCTATAAACCAGACTGAAAACAAGAGTCAGGCTTTCACCCTGTACCAACCTTCACTGATCTAATATCTAACAGAAATACCCGTTACCGTGAGTCTACATGGACCAATGGTATGTCCTAGACTGTGCTTACTGTAATGTTTAACAATCGTTTCTTTGTACAGATTAATTTGCAGAGGTACTAAAGAGCGACCGATTGATCGGATGCTGCGAGTTAAACATTGTCAGATCGTAGATTTAGCCAGGCACCGTGAGTCCTCCGAGTTTGATGAAATTTGTAAAAAAAAGAAGAAGAAATTCGTTTTAACCAACCATTAAGCAAGTGACTGGAGAACCAGTAACGGAGGCCATGAAGAATGCAGCAGGAGTGCAGGCAAGAGCGGAGAGGACGCGGGTTTATACGTGTAGAATGAAGTGGAGAAGAATTCAGAGGTGGTAGGGAGGAAACGTGAATGATCCATAGAGCCAGAGACGACGATGGCAGTGGCAATGGTGATGATGGTGCTGCCTATGGTGGTGGTAAAGTTGGACCAGGGTGGGGGAAGCCGCTTCGGAAATGGCCGCGGGAAAGTAGAGAGTGGCTAATCGGCGGGTGAGTTTTTTTTTCGTCGGGGCTCAGCCGCAGCAGGTGGAGATCGCAAGGATATCTAGGATGCTGTGAAGAGGGTTGAACGATCACGAGGAGTTGATACTCGCTGGTGAGGATCGGTCTGGTCGGTGGACAGAGGGACAAACCTGGTGATCGTGGACCTCGAGGATGGCCGGTGACGGTGCGACGGATAATGACGTCGGAGAGGGGAGCGATCAGGGTGCGTCAGCGCAGGGAGAACCACATTCCAGAGTGGGCGGCATTGTGGAATGCGTTCCCCCCGGTAACAGGAATTCGTCGAGCGAGCTGCCCAACGCTATCGGGGACGGTGCGTGCCGCTATGGTGCGAGCGGTGCCAGCAGCGGTATGTCTTTCGTCGAGGTTTGTCAGGTAATGATAAATTGTTGCAAGACGGTTTTCAGAGTGATTTGGTGGACTTTTGACTTGTTCTGTGAGACACGATTGGGGTGATAATGTTGGTCTTGAGTGTTGAGCGTGAAATGCTTGGTGTTTTAGGTGCGTCTGCAGCATCTCTTTCCCCAGCTGGCTCCTCCTGCCAGGTATAGCCTGTGCGAAGACTCCATAGAGCTGACTGCAGAGTGTTTGGCAAATGATGTCATTCGGTATCTTCTTAAGGAGGATATATACCTGATATCCAGGGATCCTATCTCTCGTAGCATGAGACACAATGTCTACCAGATGCTCAACAAGCACAGCATACTCTTCACTAGCATGGTCAATCGACTTAATGTTGTGCCGGATACTGCTTATGAGGCATTCATGGCTGTTGCCGATGAACTGTTTCTTCATGGTGGTGTTACGTGGGCTAGGATTGTTTGTCTGTATGCCTTCATGGGAAGGCTCGCACTTTGGGCTAGAGACAGACGAATGCATGCACTGAAGAAGAAATTACCACTGTATGTTTCCAGATACATTGGAGAGGAGATAGCACATTTCATTAAAGGCTATGGGGGATGGGTGAGTCTTTATCGATACATCAGAAATATTGTATATACCTTTTTATGAGCATCGATCGAGCTACTTAATTTTTTCTTTCAGGAACAACTTTGTATAGAGTATCCAGTCGCAGAAGAAGTCAGCGGAGCAGTTTGGAGGAGTCTCTTGATGACCGGAGCCACCCTAGGCTTGGTCGCCACTATATTAACTGTAACTTCCTGAAGTGTAAGAAGAATTCAGTAAACTATTAACCGTGTACTTATATCCTGTGATCGTGATCGTTCAAAGACAGAATATTAAAGAATAATTTATCATGACAACACGCCATTCAGGTGAGTTTAAGCGAATCGATTCTACATTTGTTTATAATCAGAAAAGCCGTTAAAACGGACACAAAATTTTTAATTTTTACTTTTGGTACGTATACAAAGACTAAGGCAAATAGAAAGACCCTTATTGATCTCCAATTAACCATGACTTTCTTACTCTTACTCTTCAAAGTATATTTCTCTTTCCTTTTTTTCTTTCTTTACTCAAGCGCAAGACAACAATGCAAGTTCCCTATTAACTATAATAATAATAAACTTTTCTCAATGGGTTAGTTCAATTAGTAGGAAGACTTCCTTTGTTTAACTGCGAGCAAGGCATTTTGCCCCTTCTTCATATGAAATATAATTTTCAACGAATGATACTTAAAAAAAAAAGAATTATAAAACAAAACAGTCGACAATTTAGATCTCAGCGCCAAACAAGAATCTCGAAATTATATTGAATTTAGGTAGACGCGAACTATTTGTATTTATTTATAATTTATTTTAGGTAGAAAATATATTAAATAACAAATTCTACAAACGATACGCTTGGCCACGAATGGCCATAGTAGCATCTCTTTTGCTGTAAACATAGTGACTGCACGTAATTGAGATATATTAGTTACTAAATGTACTATAATAATTATACGCAATGGTCAAATCTTGTACTTTGATAGCTTTTTAGTACCTTTGTAAAAGTTTTCTTTTTTTTTGTATCAATATCTGGTGTTAATAAATACTTTTACGATAAATCACTCTCCTACTTCTTCAATCAAGATTTCCCCCTCAACATTTAGATTAATCACTTTCTTGATTACTAAAAAGGTATAGTCCCCACTTCTTCGTTTTCTGCCAAGTCTACTATCCCAACGAACTTCCATTAATGTCAACTTGGGTATATTTCAAAGGAAAATGAGAAAGCATTCATACAGAATTATTCAGCTCAAACGCATCACAGAAATTTGACACTCTTGATTAATCGCCATTGGTCGATGAAATCATTCGACAGCTGAGTTTTGAATTTCCGTTACTTCAAAACGACTTGAAAATATTGAAATTCCTTACTTTTCGTCTGTATACAAAATTTGACTGATTTTTCAATATCAATCTTTTTTTCCAAGCCAAATATCTCCGTAGAAGTACATTCGATCAAAAAACGTCAATGGTCATTCGAAGCAGACAGAACATTCCAAATACTCAGAGTTTTATTTAAAGTAGCTGCAGCGTCGTTATTTCAAATATAAATACAATCTATTTGCTATTGAAAATATATCGGCTTACAAGAGTGCAAGAATTATATCAAATATAAAGACGCATGTTCCTTAAGGAAAACATTTTTTTTTTAAATTGCTAAAAACTCGCTCGCGCATTCGAAAATCTCGTATTCAACGCTCCAACTTGATATTTTTTTTTATTCGGACATAAATAAAAGCGCCGATTCTTTTACTTCTTTAGGATTCTGATCCAATCCCATCGAAATTCTCGAATATCCGCGGATACCATTCCTGGTAAACAATAATAAACATGTATCATACAAATTGGTGATAAGAGACAATTATTAAAAAAGGGAACAAAGACATTTTAACAAAGTGGTTTTAAAGTGTGAAGCAACGAAAAAGAAAATGAGGACTCGCATTCGTCAACGAGAATTTGGCAAGTCGCAAAAAGAAGTTAACAATCGCTTAAGATATTCCCAAAAAAAAAGACGAAGAGAACCAAGACAAAGTAGAGAAACGAAGTTACAAGAAAAGCGAGCCAAGAAAATTAGCATCCAACGAATCAACGTATTCCAAGTATTCGAAAAACCTCATCAAGTACCATAAACTTCAGACGTTAGAAACAAATTTGACGAGAGCGTGAAAAGTAAAAAAAAATTAACACCTTGCTGACCACTCACGAGCATACTCGTGTTGCTGTGGCCGAACGACTCGAAAACGTCAGCCGCACGAACATTTTTGGCTCGAAAGTACCGGTTATCAAGGTGTTAAGATAAAATTTCCAAAAAGCACTAAGAATATTTATACCAACAACTTTTCATTCTCTTCCTTTCTTCTCTTTAACTTTTTTTTTTCCTCTTGTTCTCCAGCTCTCTTGCCAGTTTCTCATTGGCCACGCGGTCCTCCTTCCTTCCCATCGCTTCACGAGCTTCGAAGAAGCAAGATTCAAAACTCATCGTCGAATTCGCATGCGAAACGCACGAAATCGACGTCATTTGGCATCCTTCGAATTTTGGATTGGCATTTTGAATTTATTACCCGTCGTGGAAGAAGACGCGAGTCAAGTCCCGCGACGACGTGACAAGGAGGACAAAGGAAAAAGACAATAAAAAATTTACGACCAGCGTGCGTTTCGCGCATTCCAAATTTCTTTTCTTTTTGCAATACGTATATGGATACCTAAAAAACACAAACTAACATATAGTCTAGTGTCCCGCGAATATTATATAGTATATGTAACAATTCCCTTAACACCTAATCAAATTTTTTTAAGACTGTACAGAAAAAACAATTTTAATTTTTCATTAAACATAAATCGTATTATCTTCTTTTCTCCGACTTTTTTTTTTTCATTTGCTTCGTTTCTTCTTCTATTTTTTCTTACGCTTTCCTTCTCTCTTTCTCTCTCGCTCTTGTACTCTCTCCTCATCTACCCTCATTCGCAGCGCGAGCAATTAATAAGAATCAACAATTTACTTCAATAAATCTTCAAAAGTTCCTACCTCACCAATAAATCACTTTCACTATTATTTATCGACATTATCGTTACAATATAATATTCTATATATATATACGCATATATATATTTATATATAATATATAACTATATAACTGTACAGACGGGACTTATTTGCGTTCCCAATTTTGTCCTCCGACAATGTAATAACTCGATCGTTATGCCACAGTGTCATTGGCCTTGATTTTCTCGACTAATTATAAATCCGTAAGAACACGTCATTGATGTCACGTGGCGTCACGTGGATCAAACTAGAGCAATAAAAAAAAAGATTCAACAGTACAACAATAAAAAAAAAGAATATAACTAGCACAATAATACTACTGAGATCAGAAATAATAAAATTAGAGTCACTCGTCTCAAAAGATTAGATACAAATTACGTATCCTTGGTACCACGATAAACGGAAATTAAATTGGCGACCAAATTATATTTTTTTTCCACGCGCAAAACGTCAAACGTTCCACACGTAACACCTACGACGTGACCGGTATAAAATTTTTTTAGTCGTTCCTTCCTTAATTAATTTTTTTTTTCGCATAGACTTTTGGCAGTTGTAGCCTGGACGTATCGTTGTCCAAAATATAACATAAGCATCGTATGAGTCGTATTGCTGAGCAGTAACGTCAAATTGGCCCAGTCTTGCTCATGAGTGTGAAATTTGAAAGAATTCAAGCGATGGAAAGAAATTTCCAAAATAGATTACAGAGAGGTGGAAAAATGACAAAAAATTGCAGAAACGAATATACAATTAAAAAGATAGGATACAATTTTTTAAATAAAAAAAGCATCAGTGGACACTAGGAGAAGAGAAAAAAAATAGAATACAAGAAGGAGAGAACAAAGAGTAACAAAGAGGTAAATTATCTTGCACGATGATTCCCACAAATAAAATAAGACATGCACACCTATACGCGGACTGCGAGATCCTACGGGGGGGAAAATAAAACCGAAGTAAAATTCTAAAATTAAAATTACGAGCAGAGAGCGCGCACCGGAAGTGCTACTAGGCGATCTTCCACGTAGCAATCACCAAGGTCCGTGCGATGCGTGCGGACTTGACAAATCATAAGATTAAACGCGAATCGCAAGTGTCCTGCGATATTTGCCCAAAAAAAATGAGGGCACGAGTGCCGTCACCCTGGCAATAAAAAAAAAATTATACCATCGCTAGTAGCGCGATAATCAATTTCCTCCAGGGTAGACGCGACACAAGGACTGGCCCACGCATTACTGTTAGTATTTTAGACGGCAAGTACAAAATCAAAAGTACTTTTGTATTTAGCCTGTTGGTAGAATTGAATTTTTAATAAAGGTCGTAAAGAGTCATAACGATATTATATGCATTACCACAGGACCGTGTTATACTTAAAATGTATATAATATGTATTATCACTTGGTGACCTGCTCTATTATTTCTGTCTCTCGTCAGCTTTCTTGTTATATCACAGCTGGGGCGAAGGTGAGGCGGTGCAGAAGTTGTGGGGTGGCGGGGCAGCGACGACGTGGTGGGGATAATATGGGTTAACTGGGGCATCAAAGGAACATAAACTCTGTGCCCCGTCCTTAAACCAAATACAGAGAACGGACTCCCATTTTCATTTATTCCATGTAATCCCACCATTCCTTCTCGTAACCCTCGTGCACATGCTCCAGAAGTACTTTCCGCCGACTGTCGCAGTATCTTTAAGTAGAGAATTGAAAAATAAAAGGATATCGTTATCATCGATACAAATTATTTGCAATATGCATTGCGCATAGTTCTTTAGTAAATAATGGGGAGGAATATAAATTCTTGTTCAGTGTTGCCAGTAAATATGAAAATAAAAGATTCTTGACTCACCTGTACTTATCCTGAACTTTCTGCTTAATGTCGGCCAGATTCTCACTAGTGATGTCCCTCTCCAGGTACTCCGAGAGGCATTCCGTGGCGCTCTCCAGATCCTTCTGGTTGTCCTCGAAGATCACAGACTGATTGTTCTTCCGTAAATAATAAGCGAACACGTAGGTGTACATGAGTGTTTGCCTGCAGGAGCAAAGGATGTCCACGGCTTTTTTTAAGAATTGGACCTACAACGAGAAGGGAAGTAAGTGAGATAATCTTGAAATAAAAAACATCGAACAAGAAGGGCCTAGGGAGAATTTGTGCTTAAGAAAGTGTCAACATAGAGTTCAAGGTCCTGATTAAAAGGTATTAATAAAATGTGACTTACCTCGATCCAGGACATATTATGCTGCTGCATCTCCTCCATCTTCTCCTTGACACTCGCGTACAGCTTACTCTCAAACTTGAGGGACTGCATGTGGTTCATGTATCGGTTGCAGTAGAACAAGTATCTCTGAAGTGCTGATCTTGACTTTTCCTGAGCGTTGCGTGCTGCCTTAGCCTCCTCCTCGTCGTACCTGTTGCAATTGTACCAGCTGGAGCCGTGGGGCTCCCAAGGACCGAGACAGACCCAGCAGAAGTCGGACTTGCAGTTCTGATTCTTGCAGACCATGTGATTGCAGCCGCCATCCTTCTCTATGGTGACGTTGCACTTGGGGCATTCCTTCGTGTTAGCCGCAATCCAGTTGGACGTCTCGGAGTCGTCGTCGCACTTCTTTATCCATTTGCGCAACATATGACACTTCACGGGATCGTGCCAGTTCTCGCCGCAGTGGAAGCAAAACGTGTGGCCGCATTTACATGTGACCGGTCGCGGTTCCACGTACTGCACTTTTATCGCGTTGTTGCAATCCGGGGATGGGCACCACCTTAGCAACCTGTTACACTGCGCAGTAAAGATAATGAATTTTAAGAACGGTAGTCAAACTATGGACGGATTTAGATTAATTGTGCAAATGAGATAGCGGGAAGGGAAAAGGGTGGTTACTGTACTTTATTGACGGCGCGTTTTACAGATTTTTGGAGCGTGAAATGGCAGAAGGAAATTAGGATCGATGAAATTCTTTTTGCGAGAGCGAAAAGTTATAGTTACGCCATTATGACGATTTTTGGTAATTGCACAAAGTTGAATTTTTGCGAACGTACTTCGACAAAACTATTTGTGATGAGGTGCTGGTACTTCAGTTTGACCTTAGAATCCTTTACAAGTCGCATCACACTCGCATCGTCCACGAGAATGTCGCATGCGTGTGCTGCACAAGCGATTGTCTGCCCGACGCCTTCCTCCATTATTTTTGTAGTTAGATACTCGCCCCAGCAGCCGGTGCAAAAACGATGACCGCATTCGAGACCGGTCATCATCTGCGTATGCGCGATATCGGTAGTACTACATTACTTTGCTGCTTCTCCAAGAAGCAATATTTTTTAAAAGAATTTTTGGAAAAGTCATACTTACCGAGGATGGCAGGATCATGAAGCAGATACCGCATTCCTCTGTGCCGTTCGTTGACGTTCTCCTAGACTGTTGAGGACAGTAGCAGAAAACAATTTGTATTAGAATGTGAATTTTTGTTAGGGTTTTTTGTGACATATTTCATGTAGCAAATTTTACTTTACCAAGGCTGTTTGTGACGTTCGTGTTCTGTTGATGAGCGGACCTTTTCTAAAGGGATTAATTACACGAGCCTCGGCAAACAATTTTTCTTGATCACCATCGTAAAATCGTTCCATCAGCTTCTCTTTATCCCACTTGAAGTGATTTAATAGGATTCGCGTTGTTGTTGCTGGTATCTGGAAGAAGGCGCAATACATTCTTTTTTTTTCATGGTCTTAATAATGTGAGTCATACTGTTTTTTAAGTGATTTAATTTAATTAAATTTATTAAATGACTTAGGTACGAGTCCGATCGGGGTTGCTGTGACACGAAAATTATTTACGGTATTATTCAAGGAGGTTCTCCAGGCTTTAAATACATTTCTCAAGGTCTTTGAACAAAATAGCATATAAAACCTAAGACAGTGTTCTCAGAGTTTGCATTTGTTTCACTAATATTTTTTTTAGTTTAAAATGTTATTAACAATAGAATCCATATAATACTCTAATTAAAATGCTAAACAAAATTTAATTTTCATCTGTGATAATTAGAGTTGATAGATAGTTGTATTAAGATTGCAGATCTCAGATTAGATATGACAAGGGATCGATATACATACATCGTCATTCCAGACATAAGCATTAATAACAAAGACTATAGTTAAACAAAGGAAAAATACAAGTTATAACTTTATACTTATTTGCAGCTACGGTATTGACGTTCTTTTGAGAATTGAAAATAAAATAATTATTTAAGATGAAACTTGGAAAGTGAAGTAAACAATGTCCTTTCTTTGTCGAGATACAAATGCATCACAATGTATGTCAAGATGACACATAAGCATGTACATTATATCAACAGTAAAATAAAAATAGACACACAATGAAAGTATTTAAAATGTAAAGCCACTATATATTTGATTAACGGTCAACTGTAACTACCGATCCTTAACCTTGAGTAAAAATAAAATGCATATCCTTTACCTCTACCACAGTGTTGACCTCCTTTATTGAATCCACCATGTGCTGTACAATTTCCTCAGTCGAAAGAACTTCAAATGGATAGTCATCAACATCTGTAGCTCGTTCACGTGGATTTCCAGATTCAATCTCCATTGCAAAATCAACATCATCCCCGCTGGACTCATTACCCGAGTCAACGTCATCGTACAACGTTTCTTCTTCGGAGTCCATGTTCCAGATATTTCGGTAACTAGCTTGGGCTCACACTCCTCTGTCAAAGTCACCAGGCGTTTAAGCCTTGCTCCTGCTCCCTAGTACAACTACGCAGCAAAGACAAGGGGAAGCTGCCCTTGAGTCTGTGCTCAAGCTCCGAAGGCACTGTTAGCAACACACAACTTAGTTAACAATGACCACTAGAAGCCTGCACGAGCAATATAACCGTGATGACGTTTACGTCGAGGTCACTGGCCACTCTTTAAACAGTACAGTTCGTATACTGTGAAGCAATATACATTCTCAAACAAGGGATGATCCTGATTGCACCTGCACAGCCAAAGTGTTTCAGAACATGACGTCACGGCTTTCTACTACTTCACGAACGCGTATTCACCAAAATATTTAGCTGTACGTCTCCAAAATGACGAAACTCCGAAATCACGACTACGAAGCGTTCACAATTCTTCCCCGAGGAAGAAAAAAACTTTTAAAAAATACGTAAGACTCACGCCAGACGTGAAGAAAGCACAGAAATCAGCTGCCAAAACACCTAGCGTATCTTCGGCAGCTGATACACTGAATCGTTGAACTCACGGAGAGAAGGGCAATGGGGCCGTTAGTCAGAGCCAATCAGATGCTAGTATTAAACACGATTAACCAATCGCAGAGCAGACCTTTCGGAATGACGTTTAGTATTGTTCACGGCTTAGCTGCCCTCACGGTCATATGAAAACTTAACCTCGTAACGTACATACGACACTGATTGTTCAATGACATTTGCTTAAATAAAATGAATAATTATTCTATTGTTACAATAATTCAGAGACTGATTAAAGACATTAAAATGCTAAAATGTAATAATAATACAATATACCAATCCCCAAGACAAAGCATCCATAGCAGTCTAATATTTTGCATTACAAGTAAAAAAAATTTGTCGGTATCACAATTTCTATTCTTACCAATTTGCTCACCCTCTTTCGCAGTGATAATTGACGAGAAGTTTCTATTCGCGTTCAGTTTATTATGCGTAATAGAAAATACTGAAATCAGCTGCTTAACCCCAGGCGCTATCTCCGTCAGCTAATTGTAAACAGCTGAATTGACGGTGCAACTGTGAATTCACGTTATATCGAAAGTAATTTTATCCCTGTTAAATATGTTTAAGCGCGTTTATGAAATCGAAACTCGAAAAAATTCACTCGCGAATAATCACTGCCAAGACGGTTAACTTGAGATAACCAAAAGAAATACAGAGAGATAAGGATGAAAAGCTAATATCGCGCTCACCTCCGTTACACCAGATCAATCGCGTCTAATGAAACGACGTTAAATTACGATATCACCTTTATCCCCAACCAACCACAACAAACTTTCTTTAGCGAAAGTAACGTTTCAAAATCGACTGACTGTGGAAAATAAAAAAAAACGACCGAGAAAAAGGAAGCCGCGCAACTTAACGGTAATTCACGCGAATTGAGTTAATAATTTATAGGAAGCCAGAAATAAACCGTGTTGAGAAAAACAAAGAAAAATGTCAATTTCATACCAATAAAATTTGGTGACAATCGAAGGAATTTTCAAGTCGAAATATTTATGCACTCCATAACTTTCTCTTTGCGATTCATCAAGACTCTCTACTCTCCGTTCCGTTTTAGCGTCCTCGACTGGTCACGGTAATTCTGCACCGATTTGAAAGCTCATGGAAAATAACAAGTCAAAAAAACTGGAACGCACCATTTGCCATGAGAGCATGGACGAGCTCATAGCTCGGCCACTGCTGTCACGTCCACCATAGTAGAGCGCTAATAATTCTCAATTGATGCTTTCGCAAGTGCTTTTTAGTCTACCAAAGGGTTTGCATGGGCCTCGAGATAAGCTTTGATGATTTTCACGTGTTACTTTCAACTGGCTGAATTTCGCGAGTGACTTTTCCGGGACAAAGAAATACGCGAACCGAATAAACGACACGGGAACTAGACGTTCCGTCGCCAACCGCCGTTGTATTAACTTCGGTCAACGGCTTGAAGTCTGCTTCGACTCGAATTTCCACGCGATACCTCTGACATAGGCGTAGGTACACTAGGGCCACCTGAACTGATATTTACTATTAATAATGTTCTACAAGACAGTGATCTAACCTCAAACAGCTGATTTGATTATACGTTGTCACTACAAATAATTGTCAAGACATTCCTTTGTGTTGATTATGATTGCAGTGATATAAAAATTAATATTTTGTATCTTTTATGACGTGACACAAAATTGATAGACTTTTCGTTGGTATTTGAGTTGTTTGTCTGTTGGGTGAAGAATATTGAAGGCTACGCTGTTGACACAACCCCACGTTGTGACAAGTTTCAGGCGATTCTGTCAAGTGGCGTCCATGAGGATTTATCAGCAAATGTTAAGGGTGGATTGTGTGATTAATATTATTAAAAAGGACAATGAGTCTGCCGAGTGTCAGTGATTATTCCATACTGGAAAAAATTGGATCGGGAAGCTACGCTACTGTCTATAAGGCTTTCAAAAAGGTCGGTACTTCTTAGGTTGTTTTCAGAGGATCGAATCATCTGGTCCCAGGGACGTAAAGAGTAATTCTAGTCACCCCGGTTATATCGTGTCGGTTTAATGTAACGGGAAATTATGAATAACAATTTTAAATAATGTACAAAATTATAAATATTTGAGAAACATATATCGTCTCTGTTAATTTTGTGTCTATAGGATTTTTTTCCAATAAATAAAACAATTCCATCGTCTCAAGAATTTTTAAATAAAGTATCAAGTTGTATGGTTTCCCCATGCATTTTTATAGTACAATTTTCTTTCATTCTAAAATTCTACACGACATTTATGAAATGCTATCCCATTGTTCCTTATATATTTAGAATGGATCCAAAGAAGTCGTCGCCATAAAATGCGTGGACAAGTCGACACTTTCGAAATCGGCCATTGACAATCTCATTACCGAGATAAATCTTCTCAAGATTCTCAAGCATCGTCACATCGTCGAGATGAGAGATTTCTTTTGGGACGACGGGTTCGTTTTAGCAGTTTCGTAATGAAATACAAAAATTTAATTCAACCGGCTGATTTTTTGTTGATATCATTTTCCACGCCTTGGCATTCAGGCATATTTACATTGTCATGGAATATTGCGACGGGGGAGACTTGTCGAGCTTCATAAAACGGAAGCACAAACTGCCAGAAAACGTTTGTCGCAAATTCTTGCAGCAATTGGCACTTGCATTGAGATATTTGCGAAGTCACGAAGTCTGCCATATGGATCTAAAACCGCAAAATCTTCTTTTAACGAAAAAGCCACAATTAACACTGAAGGTTGGAGGTTCGTTAATAGCTATAACTTAGCGTGCCAATTTTTCAAAATACCGTCTAATTCGATTTTTCCAAACATAGAAAACCCATGATAGCAAAAAAATACAACATGGCCACTGTCAATTTCAGATTTTGGTTTCGCTCAGTATCTCTCCTCACAAGAAAAAAAATTCACAATTCGCGGCTCGCCGCTTTACATGGCGCCGGAAATGTTGCTCCAACATAAATACGACGCCCGCGTCGATCTCTGGAGCGTCGGCGTCATCATGTACGAATGTCTCTTCGGCAAAGCTCCATATTCCAGCAGCAGCTTTCAGGAACTGGCAGAGAAGATCAAAGATCAAAGACCAATAGAGGTGATCAGTTTTTATTTGTAATAATCTAAAACCTACTTTCAAATTGATCTCACGCATGCGCAACTTAATTAAACTGATTACCAACCTTTTCCACATTTCTAACCATTTCCGGTCAGAGCAGTTACCAAAAGGTTGCCATGTATCAAGCGAATGTAAGGCTCTGCTGATGTCGCTTCTTAAGCACAATCCTAACGAGAGGATAACCTTTGAAGAATTTTTCTCTCATGACTTTCTGGACCTGGTCCACGCACCCACCCAGGACAACTACGACAAGGCTGTAGCCCTTGTTCAACGTGCCGTGAAGCTGGATACTGAAAAGAATCATCGCGAAGCCTTTCATCTCTACTGCGACGCCCTACGATACTTCATACCTCTTCTTATCAGTAGGACAATAATTATACGAGAACTCTTCTCTCATCTTACCATTTTCTTCTTGTGGTGGCAGCACTAGTCGCCATATTGAAAAACGCTTGGCCAATCAGTTCTGTATATTTCGCATAGATGAACCTGATCCCCAGAGGAAAAAAGCTCTAAGGTTACGTGTCAACGATTACATTAAGCGTGCCGAGAGACTGAAGCAGGTATGCTACGAAGACGGCACTGAGAAGACAGGATCATCGGCTACCTCGGATGGCAAAACAGAGCGCCCGTTGATTAAATCAGGATCGTTGGATCGGAACGCCCATAATGATTTACGTTGGTACCTTGATTAAAAAAAAAAAGAAAAGAGTTAGAGATACAAAAAGAATATTAATGATGCACATAAGGGGGTTGGGGTGAAGCAAAATTGGGGTGAAAATGAGTGAATTGTATGCGTTTAGAAAATTTCTTATTTTCCTTCATGGAAATATCCCATCACGCACGTACCGACACCCTTTTTCTACCCTTAGTCATTCTTTTAATCTCAAGTCAAAAGTCAGGATGCAATGTCTTTAGTAAATCTTTGGCATTTTCCTCGGTATAAAATCATTGTTTAATTTTGGGAATACGTTGCTGTAACGTTATGCAGAGGTCACGTGACGGCAGCATTTATTATAGTAATTTTTTAGTTTTTCCCATCATTCTTCCTTTTACCGTATCCTTTGTTCTCCTTTCATTCCTAATTATCGATTTTTCGCCTTATTTATTTTTTTTCTACGCTTCTATCAATAGGTGTCCTCAGTAGAAGCACTACGGGGATGAAGGACGCTTTAGAAATAGGAGAGGTCGGCGAGCTCTATCTTGCCGAAGGTAACTACGCTCTTGCCCTAGAGAAATTTCAATCATCCCTTAGCGTTTTGGTGCCTCTTCTGGGAAAGGAACCACCTGGTCACAGACGAGAACTTTTACTTAAACAGGTAAACGATTAATTTTCGTTTCTTGTCATCAAGAAATTAACATAGTGGCCATTTTGTCTAACTCCTTTTAGCGTCCAAAATGGAATTCTTCCCGAGAACGCTACGAGACTATTTTCCATTTTACTTAGCGACGCTTCGTTTTATAGATTTTATAACTTTTTTTGAGACTTAGATTGTAATTTTTTTTTTGTTTGAAACTTTGTATTTAATAATTTCACGAGCATCACTCACTTGTCACGAATTAGATGTATCGATACTGTCTGCGTTGTTACCATGGATACCGTGTCAGGCGTCTGTTCAAATATTTACATTAAATGTTTACCCCCCGTAAATGCAATAGAGGAGGGTAATTGCAAAATCCTGAATTTGCATAGCGAATGGCAGTCACTGTTTTAAATAACCGATTTTCAAAATGCAGATCCAGCTGTGGATGAAGATGGCCGAGAGTACGAAGGGACTTCTTGCCACTAAGGATATAGAGGATACGCAACAGGGCAGTGCAGAATCGCAGGAACAATGTACTATACAATAGAAACAATTTTAATTTATTAATTAAAGCTTATTTATTAATTACCATCACGAGTACCATTCAGGATTGTCTTTCAAAGTCTTTTTTTGAAAACACTATAAATAATTACAATGCTGATAACGGTATAATGATTTTATTTGAAACACTTGTATGCGAATTTTTGTAGATAATAAAGGATCACGGGATATAAATAAATTATACAATTTTTGAGACTTTACTTGTTTAACGGATCGTTCGATGATGGTTTTATTATTTTAAGCTTCAAGAGAAGAGACGGTTTCACTGTAAATTTATAAATCTGGGCTCGATACGATTTTCGAAGATAACTATTGACACTTGGAGCCAACAGTAAGTATGGGGTTTTTCGTGAAATTCTTTTTGTTAGAAACACGGAGACATTCTTGCACTTTCCTAGTTCCTCGTGATGTCGGTAACGACAGAATTCGAACTTTACCTTAGTTACCGACAGAGTTCAGTTCTTCGATGTACGTCGCAATAAGCTAAGGAATTGTATAGAAGTTCATGGTTGGCCATGAGTAAAGCTATGCTATACTACTAAGATAGTTTATATATTGTATATGTATATATATCATTCTTACACATCGCCACCTATGACCTATATGTGCTACATGATTGTTACATAGCGGATGGCATATACCCATATATACACGTTCTGGAATTTCATAAATGACGTTTTAACGTGAATTCCAATAAAAACAAGAAAACAGATACAACCCACCCCCTATGTTTTCCAGCAATAACACTGTACTGTATTGTTGAGGGTTATCAAGTATAAATTCAGGCGAATTTACAATATTTGTATAAAGAATGTAAATAAGTAAGGAATACGTATTAACAAAGAAAAAAAGTCAAGTGTAGCGTGCTTTTGTCCCGACACCATTTTGTTTCACCTCACAAGTCTCAAAAGGCCAAAGTACAATCAAGGTTAGGTTAAAGTTCTAAAATCTTCATTAAAATTACCACCAGCAATCGGTACGAGCTAATTATTTAATAAAAATAAATCGTTATTAATTACCACGAGCAAAGAAATACAGGGGGAGATAAACAAAAATATTGTATAAATATACATACAGCGTCACCGGAAGCAGCCATCGAGCTCATCGAGAGCTAAAAGTATAACCGTAAGACTTCCGGTAAGATCATACACGACCCAACGGTCATAATTGTGTTGTCAACGTCATGGAAATTTCCATTCGGAAATACTTCCCCCACTACCGTAGTTTTACCCCCCACCAATCACAAATTCCCTACCCCCACCACCGTCGTCTCCTGGTACCGGATGTGCGGCAACGTCGCAACCGTTAAGTACATAAGGGCGAGTGGCCCGGGGTGGTGGGGATGCGAAAGAAGTGGCAACGTTCCACATTCAAATCTGGCAGATCCCGTCGGCCCTCGGCTGCCGCCTCTTTGCAACGAGCAAAGCAAACTGAACGCGCGCACGTTTATTCTACCAAGCCAGTTGCGTGACCGGCACGCCGTGTTGTTGTTGTCTGTTTTCCTAGTTTAAAAGTTTACGCGATCGGTGTTGTTTACTTACCTTAGCTCGCTTCATTTATTTCTCACGCCACTCAGCTCCGCTCACGAATCTACACATTTTTTCCGTTGGATTCTTTTTCGCATTTCGTACGCGCCCATACGAAAGACACGCGTTTCCTCGTAAATGTCAAGCAGACGTAGGCGCAGGGACCTACCGTGGAGGATCTACAAGAGATTCTCATCAGTGCTGGTGAATTATGTGCATGGACATTCGTTCTGTCGAGATGGAAGAACAGCAGAACTCTGATGAAGACGTACAGATAGTCGAGGCCCACGTTGTCAGAGGTGAGTTTTTGAGGTTAGGTACGTTCGAACAAACTCGCGCCTAGCGGCTATAGTTCCTCGTGAGAGTAACTTGCTCTCCTCCCCACCATCTATTGCAACGGCAGTTCCCTCTCTCGGTGCTGGGCTTGCACTAAGGTTTCAGAAAAGCCCGGTGGTCACTTCTTTTTATTACCACGGATCTTTTTTTCTTTTCGTTCGTGTCACTTTTTCACCATCGTCGCCACGCTTTCCCGCTCTTTTTTTTCTCTCTACTTTGTTGATTTCCCACAACCTACTTAGTTGTCTTGTGCTTTTTTTTTAACGCGATGTTTTTCTTTTTTTCATTGTTTTTCTTTTTCTTTGCGCCCGCTATGTGTACCTTTGCTTGTTTTGGACATTTCTTTCTTTCATTTTTTTTTGTTTCTAAATTCTTAGACACCGCGATTGTCGAGCTTCGTGTTGACGCGTGGTTAAGGTTCTTGATTAAATATTTTTGTACGGCGTTCGGAACGCGCAGTCGCGTCGTTCGAATACGCTTGAGATTTCGCGGGCTAGATATCACGTGTAACTGATATTGACATTTTTTTTTTTATAAATTGAAATTGTATATTATATTATATTTAATTTATTATCACGCACTAGCAAAGACGTCAACTGACGATCTGCTTATGAGTTATTAAGAAAAATACAATCGACACTACATTCCACAAAATAATTTTGTATTTATGTTTCTTTAATCACAAATTTCAACTAGACTCTCAATTGTCTTCAATTAAAATAATTAAAGAAAATACTTTGTCGCTCCTAATCAGCAAAATTACCCATTAAGTTCCTACGATCGTGTAATGTCGTCTACTCGAGCGATTAAGAAATTTGAAAAAGGCCGAAACTGTCACGTGGGTCACCCGTTACTTAGCATCGTGTATAATGGACATTCATTCAGTTATTTCGACAGCTCGATAATACATTGTTCTCATCGAACGTAGAAATAATAAATTAAATACCGTCCACGCCCGAAAGCGTATACCACCCCGCGTCTCCCTCTACAACCCTTTGTAAATACGTATAAATATATTACGAGGTGGTTTCCAGGACCATTTTTCTGGTGTATTGGCAGTTTTGAGAACATGTGGTGCTTTCCAGCCTGGACCTGGAAAAATCCTATATACAACGTATACTTCCAGGGCCATTTGGCGGCATTCACACCGAATTTTTCAAAAAAGTTTTGGTGGTAGACACTCGGAGTTGTGATGGGTTAAGAAGTAGTACGTTAGGTTAGATTAGGTTAAAATTCCAATGCTACATGTCCCAAGGTTTAGTTTTTTTTTTTTTTTTTAACATTAGCTTGCCGTTGTGAGTGCCGCATGTCCTGGAAACTGCCCTCTGACATATTTATATATATATAAATTCTCTATATACTCAGCTGTATTTATATTATAATCCCAAGTACATAAGCTGGGGTGGCCACCCAAAATAGTCCCCACGTCCCCGTTCTTCGAAGACCCAAAAGATCATGATGCGTCTTCGTCCTACGAGCAACAATACGAACGGTTGTCGCAAAAATCCTTATTTTTTAGACTCGCCATTTCTTTCAATTATTGGATGACGTAATTCTCACGGCTTATCACGCAATCGACAACAATCTTTTACGCAGAGCACACGCGTTCCACGTAATCAGGATTTCTAGATATTTTATTATATATTATACAGTGCATTGGCATTCGATTAATTTTATTGTATTTTTTAAAATCTAAATTACGTCATGTCTGTTAAAAAGGCACCACGTGCATTTCTGCATTCCCGGCTGACGAGCGGTCGGCGTATATACCCAGTGGCACTTGCCTTGTTTGTAAAACTTGACGTTGGTACTCTTTTTTTTTAAGTGTTATAATTAACTTTTTTTTTCAAAGAATTTAATTTTCACAAAAATTACCTCTATCGAAATACAATGATAGTTGACATTGTATGCATTGCTGTACACTCATAAAATAAATGTGATGCCTTTTTTTTCAACTCGAAGGTTCTCTATTAAGGTAGTGTGTTCATTCTACACTTCCATACCGATATTCAAGTCCATATCGCATGATAGCGATATCGACTTTTGTGGAGCCTCGGACATCCTTTTTTTTAAATTTATTATTTGCTTTTTGTTCAACTGTTCGTAATCTTCCTTTGTCCTGACTTACGGTTGGATACATTTCTATATGTGTCATATGAGATCCTGTATATATGAACTATGTATATATCCTGTATATATATGTACCTTCTTTCATATATATCCTCACTATCCTAAGATGTATCTCGGGTTTGATATCAGCATATACCTTGTTTATAGTGGTCGCAGGTTCCCTTGTATATTCTTTCATATAATAAATGACGTCTGAGTTGAGCGACGTAAATAAAGGTTTCCAAGAAAACTTTTACAATGAAAACTTAATGAAAAAGATGAAACAATAGAGTGAAATAGATTTAAGAAAAAAAAAAAAGAAAAAGAAATTGTAAAAAGGGTAACAGAGTTCCAGCTATATCTAAATTACGTTTGAATTAAACGGTATTTAGGTGGGGGTTGGCGGGGGGAGGTTCATAGGGTGGGGTGGGGTTATTCGATATTTCACGTAGATAACGAACGTACGTAATATCGCGAAAAGTGGTTCTCACCAAAAATTTCGCACCGATAAATCGGACACCTGGTAATTGCAGTGTAAGCCGTCGCGGCGCTGACTGCCTCGTGAAACATGGAGTTGGGTCGGTCCGCCTCGAGCCATCTATATACGTATGTAATATGGAATATATATATAGACAAGAAAATATGTGAAGCCTAGTACATAGCCACGGCCTATGTGGTACATAAGATCGGTGGGTGATGTAACAAAGAGGTTGTTGACGAAAAGAGCCGAGTTTAGCCGAGCGGCAGAACTTCGGCGAGCCGCATAGGTTTCTGCGAGAAGATGTAGCCCGTCAGCTGCTAGGAGAGTACGCCGCCATTTGCAATTTTTACGCAATAACGGGTGACGGTGGGTGGGGGGGGGGGGGGAAGGAGAAAGACGAGGAAGAAAATGCTGAAATAAATAGTATTTTTTTTTTCGTACACCAGTCTATTTTTCCAGATAGAATAAATACGAACATTCCCGATTTATTAGGGGGATGGTTTAGCGGGACCTAAATAAATTTTTGTTCATAACACCTGCCAATGTCTGTCTCTGAAAGCTTTTATAGTTTCGATGGTCAGTTTCGTCGTGACCTTCGTCCTCGACCTCCGGCCGGCGAATAGAAAGGGCAGAAATTATGATGATTATTCTTTGATACGCCTGTAAAGTCTTTCTCATTACGCAACAGAATTTTAACGCCGAGAAGACGGAAGGTTACGATATATAAAAAAAAATAAGCACATACTTTGTCTCGGTTTTTTTTTTTTTTTTCGTAACAAGTAATCCGGAAGTGGATACCGTTGTCACGTTAATGGGAATCGCCAGGCGGAAAGGAATAGATTAGAAGAGGGGCACATCCGGTTTGTCGCCATATTGTTCCGTCGGTAATTTTTCCCTCTTTCCTCGCCACGTCCCTGACCCAGGTTCGCCCTCCTAAACCCCCTACCTCACCCACCCCTCCCCCTCTTTGTTTAACCCCTCTGGCCCTCTTGCGCCCCTTCAACGAACTACGCTTCAACTCGGCATAGCAACAGCGCCGATAGAGGGCTGCTATAAATAGATTGCCTGGTATTACAGTGTTGCCAAAACAACTGGCCCACGCCGGTCGCCAGCCGAAAATCCAAGGCCATCTTGGATGCCACCTTGCGACCCCGGCGAAGCCAACGATACGGCAACGTTGCCCCGTGAAAAGCCGAGGCTTGTCCGCTGTACATCCCCTTGCTCTGCACCCCTTCCCCTCGTCGCTCCCGAGCCACCTATATACATTACCGTAACCGTACATGTAATAGCGATGCATAGTCGGTTGGAGGGGGGCGAGGGGAGGCCGAGAAAGGGGAGGGGCACAAGCCGTAAACGAGTACATACGAAAAGCTCCCTGATATCACTTGGCAACGTTGGGAACCGAGGAGAAAAGACGTTTCGCTTTGTGAAAGTTTATGGTACCTCCTCCCCCCCCCCGCCCTCTCTCCCTCGTCGATGCCGTCGTCGCCATCACCGACTTCTCTAGTTGTTATATATGTATATATATATATGTTTTTTTTCGTACTAGTTCGTCTTGCTTACGGCATTAGAAAATTTCCAGATAGCAGAAAAACTCGGGGAAAGAGGGGGGGAGTTTTTCATGAGTTTTCTGCGTGTATCGATCAAGACGCGGTTTTTCCTCCTGCACGTAACCTACGACCGCGTATGTTTGTCCACGCCGGTGAAAAAGTGGGCGTGTACTAAACGGCATAGGGTGGCATGGAGGGAGATGGGGTCGTAAGATCGCGCGCGCGCAACAGATCCGGCAACGTCGCGCTCGTAAATCATGATTAAAATAATAAGTATATAGGCAGTACATAGGTAACTGTACATAGTGGCTGCGCAGAGGACACCAGAGTGGACCCCGGTCTGCCGGGTTCTGCGCAGCTTCGTTTCCCCCACTTCTAGACTTTCTTCCCCCACCACCAACTGAAAATCGCGGTACGTCGACGGTGGTGGGGGTACCTCAAACTGCACTATATAACCATACGTTTACCAATCTTGGCACTCTGCCTGAAAGAGCATATCGACCGTGCGGGGTTGTCACGTCGTTCCCTTCGGATCTCTTGCGCTACCTATGCGCACTCTTTGAACTGTATGTACGCTCCTGCAGGACGGTCGTGCTACACGTTGCGGAATAGACACGATGCATCGACCCTGTACGTACGAGAGACTCGTGGGACATGTGGATAAGCACGGCGGAGCGCCACGTCCCTACTTTTGCATTTCGCACTCCCCGTGCACGGCCCTTGCGAAGAGCGGGAAGGAGGGACACGTCGATTGACGTTGCATCGACGAATTTTTCGATCGATTGGGCCAACCCCCTGGTGCGTTCGATGATTATTTTTTGTTTTCTTTAATTATTCATCATTTTTATTTTTATCTGCAATTAGGCATTTTTATACGCATCTGGGGTGCTACTATTTTAACGTTTTTTTAGCTTGTAATGATTTTTGAGGGGTTGGCATTTTTTTTCTTTTTTTTTCTACTGCTACTTGCACCAGGGCTGCTTAAGATCCTGAGGGTGGATGGCATTACTGTTTATCTTCTTGTATCTTCTAAATACTAATAGGGTGGTATGGCTGGTTGGTATGCCCTGTGCGTTGCCCTCTCTTCATCACTCCGTATCTATGTCCCTGGGGTGACTTTACATTTCATTCTGCATCATACGGTAATAAGTCCGGTGTAAATTATACGAATCAAAGTGACAGTTTAACGAAGGATCGTATCAGCAGTATAATTATATCGGTGATATCGAATGCGTATGTAGTTTAATGAAATTTGCCGTGATATGGTTAATTGAAAAAATTACAGGATTTAATTACGCAAGAATTTAATTTTGAACGTGCAGGTGACGTTGTGGACTACACGTATGGGTGCCTTAACAGTAACTCGCATGACGTGACAGTCGAATTATCAGAATTCATTGAACTGGTATTGTCAAGGATGCTTAACCTCTCGTGAAATATCATAAAACCAATGACATTTCTTAAACGTGAAATTTTATAGTTACATTATGGAATTTGAATGTTATTCTTGTAACTCATTTCACGTGTATGTCCACAGTTGTACTGTAGATATTGTTGCTAAATAAGTGGCTATCATCATCATCATCGTATAGGAATTTTGTAATTAAACTGTCACTGTCAACAAACAACATCGAATCTTGACACTTGTCAAATTCAAATAATCATGTTAGTTCTAATGTCCTCACGTGGTATTGACAACAATGGAAACTCGTACTGTTATCATTCAATCTTAACGTTTATACAACGTTAGGTTTTCACATCGACAAATCAAATCGGATATGAAATCAAGGTCGATTTACAGAAGCTCATGTAGGATGAACGTAGAAGAATTGATTTTTCATATTATTAGTACCTGCTATTGTTACAAATAGTATTACCGTAGCGATCTCCTTTTTATCAATGCAAGTTGTCAGGATGATGGAAATACAGAGAATCGTATGACCAAGTACATAAATACCTAACCTGGTTATATTTATCGAAGTTATTTGAACACGTTTTCGTCTGGTATCTGTTGGATTTCTTTGGTCACAAAATCCTTTGGTATTTGTGCGTGTAGCTTTGGGTACTGGAAAAAAAATATATTTTTTTTTTTTCGAAATTTTCTAGGCAAACAATTTTTTTGAGACGCAATACGGAATACTTATAGTCGTAGAAGTAAAAGGTGAATCGTGTGAGTTGCAGTGTCGCCGGAGTCCTTGAGAAAATTCTATGATGATTCTGCGCCGACGACCTTGGAAACGCAAATGATAGCCTCGCGCAGTGTTCCTTTTCGCGTGTATGACGTCATCGCGAACTATAGCCTTTTCTTTTGTTGCTGCCAGACGGCTGTTCGCCATTGGCTGCGTCGTGCTGAATGGCCGCCATTTTGGTGAAGTGACTCACAGGTTGAGAAAAACTAGGATGGATTAAACCGGCTCCTGCGCACGAGGCTACACACAGGGCTGTCAGTACTGTATCTAAAGGTCTTAATGCCCTGTATAAAGTTAATTGCCATTTACTGTTGTATATACATGACACGTAGGTGTTTTTATAAATTCTAATGGCAACCGTTGACTTGCCTTATAATTGCACCATGCTAAACCGATCGTTGTGAATTATTCGTCCTTCCGACTTTTGATTAGTTATTGTAAAATTTTAATAAGCTCACAGACAACTACAAGAAATGAATCAGATAAAAACAAAGATTACGTAGTAATCTCCGCGCTTATGGCATTTCTGTGCAATGGCAATTTCTTTCCGGGTTAACGAACCGTGCTTTAAGCCGACGAACTCACAACTTGGAGCATCGTCCGTAAACTTCGGTCGAGTAGTGTGCTTTTCACAGGGAAATAATTTTTATTCTAATAAAAAGATAACGATATAATTAAACAACCAATTAGTCCCAGGTCACAGTATAAATCCGGTAAAAAAAAGGTCATAATACCTACAGATCCAATATCTCTTAATAAAAATGAAATATTACCCAAATAAAAGTCTCGTTGCAAAATGTTACGAAATTAAAATATTTTCAAAAATCATCAAAATCACTAGGGTCCACGCAGAGGAAGGTATCGTAGAGAAAAAAACTGGGGTAGCTGCGTACACAGCAATGTATAAGAATGACTCCCTCCTACTCCTGCGTCATCTTGGGGATGCGCCCATAAGTTACGGCACTGCGCGCCGGGCATTTCCCTTTGCCTGCTTTCAAATCGACTCGCGAGCATAAAATGTGACGGTCGCCCCACTGGTGTGTGGCGCGCGTGTACTCTCGTGTGCGATCCTGCCGAGTAGTCGACCAGTGTTGTTCGTTTTTTGTTTTGTCAGGTCTCTTTTCACGTACCGTGAGGCCCAAGTGTTAAGGGTTGTTCACCCTCCTCAGTGTTGTCGATGACTGCTGCGAGCAAGTTGTCGCGAAAATGTAAGTGGACGATATCCACGCTCGGACAATCCGGATCCGACGTGGGGTTGCTTTTCGACAACTGGCAACTCCTGGAGGTAGTAGCTCTGGCTAGTAGCGTGGGTACAGACAGTGTCAAAAGAGTGAGCCCAGCCACGGTTGACTGCCTGCGTTCACTCATATGGTGTTTCGTCGTTGAAGATCAGTGTGAAATCTGCGACACGTTTTATGGTGTTTTAGAATACGGCATGGAATACGATACTTAAATTGATACGAGTTCGGTGAGAAAATTCTACCAGAATTATGTTGGTTCCCTGTCAAGGTGTTGTGCGATTGTTGGTACGTGAACACGTGTCTCGTGGATCCATGGTCGTACGAGTGTAAAACCAGTGAAGACTCTTAAATTATCTCCCGTGAAAGTATGCGTTAAGGATCCTTGAAAAACTTCGTGAGTGGCTTTAGGGTAACCCTTTCCGATATTTGAGGTTACGTTATGGTCACGTGTAGTGAATCTACCTGCACGAGATTCGTTGTTTGTGGAAATAATTCTCAGTGTTAACGTTGTTTTTTTATTGACGATCAGACCAGGCGCCATCTCCCTCAATATCGTCGTGTCTGCCGATAGATTATTGATTCGAACAATCTGTTTGTCTATTGATAACCTTTTTTTAATTTTCTCATTCGTAATCACTACCAACCTGCACCCACGGGTCCGTGGCTCTTGTGAAATTTGCTAGACAATCTAAAACAATAGGAGACAATAAAATCTAGGTTGTTTTGAACTGTCGTTACAAACTATCTTGAGTCAAACAACCTATGTAGTATGATAAAGAGCCCACGATCGTCAGGCGAGTAATTTTACAATAAAAATTCGTCTCGTCAGTGAACAACCGACATAACCTATAATCGTGAAAACCATGATCACAAGGATGCTCGAGGATATTCATCAAGTTGCCAAAAGCTCGGAAACGACAGTGTAAACGCAATACTGATGTTTCATGGGAGTTTATACCCAACGAAGATGGCAGCACCGGTCTGCAGAGGATCAGGTCGAATGCAACGAGGAAAATATCGATGCGGACAGGGACACCTAGGGGGTTTAAGCAAAAGTATCTCAGTGACCGGTTCTTCTTGCGTTGTATCGAACAGTTAAACAATAAACAAGAACGAGGAGGAAAATTAGCTAGAAAACAGAGGCAGAACAAAAAAGAAGAGGATTTATAATCTGTGTAAATATCTTGTGACACAGTGCTCGGGGTCCCGTGGTCAACTTCGTACGGTGGTGGACGTGAGGAACGAAGGTACCTCTAGCTTTTGGTACAGTCCGCGCGAAAAGGCCTCGGGCTCCTACCGTGTTTCTCCTCGCGGTCGGCTAGACCGCGGAATGCCTAGTGCCCCGTGTAACTGCACCACCCGTGATCTCGATGTTACTGCATGACCTGGACGGCCTGAAATCGGAGACTCACGGCTAGGACTGCGTATAATGGCGTTGTCCTCGGCAGAGAGCACCGTAGTCCTCCAAGCTAAAGCTTCGCCGGGGACCATTGGAGGTACGCCCGTCCAGAGAGCATGTACGTAGCAGAAGTCGAGAGAGAGAAAGAGAGAGAGAGAGAGAGGGAGAGTGAGTGAGAGACAAGGAGAGTCAGAGGGGCGGAGAGGAGGAGGCTAGATAGACGCTCCGGCCTACGTGTTTTTTCATTTTTTTTTTAATTTTGTGGAAATTCTTTTTTTCATATTCCTTTTGGGGATAATTATTATTTTTTTTTGAGGATTGTAATAGCTGTGGTCGCTTCATCTTATGAACATTCCGAATTGCTGAAGTTTATGTTCTTGTTTTCTCTCACTCCTTGGGCTTTGTCGTGTAACACGGCCTTTTCGATGTATAACCTCTAATCTTCTAACGCGCTTGCGGTGGAGTCGACTATGCGGATTTTCTAACCTACCTTTCCGCGTGGACGAGAAACGTCTTTGATATTCGTTGGGATTTTCTTGTTATTGTGCATGCGTGTTGCGTGTGTTTCGGAACTACGGGGCGTTTCATTTTGTGAAGTGTTTGTCGTCTTACGCGAGTTGTATGGGGTTTTTTTATGTTGTACGGTTCACTCAATGGAATGAGTTTCGATGAACTTGCTCTTTAATGTTTCACAGGCGACCAATATTTTGGAAATTTACGCGCTTGTTTGCTATCTAGAGTTCGGTTATATTCAAAAGCGCGGTAAAATATAACGTCAAGATTGTCATACGTACAATTGTATTGTGATACGTATTGTGGCTATTCTCTTTATTTGCTTTTATTAAAATCGAAAACAATTGTTTTTGATTTTTTAACTGTTTACAATGATGAAATTTACTCCTGCGGCTCGCTGCACTCTGAAAGCACAAACAAATAACAATCTAAAAGAACTTATGCTTGACACTGTTGGTACCGGTATGTTTAAAATCGTTACTCATATGTCTAAGTAAAAAAATTATATAAAAAAAAAGATATCAATCCCAAGTACACATAGGCGACAATCGTTCTCTCCTTTAAAATCCTCATAAATCCTCTAGTTGAATGGCGACTATAATTTTGTCCAACTGTAGAATAACAAGGAATTGAGTCAAGCAACAAATGTGAGAAAAACGATAAAAAATATTAACGAATTGTAAATTTTTGTATTTCAGGGTCGTTTGATAAAGTCACTGTAAAACAAGAGCGTCCAGATGAAGCGGAAATCAGGGAACTGGCTGCCAAAATGGTGGAAGCGAACAAGGCGAAAATGGCTGGAATGCCGGGTTCACAGCAGAGACCAGGTCTTGGAATACAACCCAACTTACCCGGCATCCTCGGCTACCTGAGCAACACGAAGAGGCCGGCGGATTCGTCGGCAGTAAAGTCACCAAGCATAGATGGCAAGGTACCCTCGGACGACGAGAGTCAACGAGGTCGCTTCGGATGGACCAGCTTTGGCAAATGTCACATACCGTACATATTTCGTGCCAATGAGAAGTACTGCGCTGTACGAATCCTAGAGTGTAAGCTACTGAACAAGTACCTGAACTACCTCCACTCGGATATCTACAGCTGCATGTGCATAAGGAGTTACTACATCACGGAGGCAGAAAGTAAACTCTTCAACGAGATCAACGTGAAGCATTGCGACACTCAGTACGGCAGGGAGCCCTTTACTTGCAAGGACCTGGTGGTGCGACTGGACGACGCCAAGGAGTTCTACATGTTCTTGGACGTCTGTTATACGAAATTAACGGCAGGCACTGCTCAAAACGTATCGCCGGGTCAGAAAGTCGAGAAGTGCGGTTTCATTCGCATAAACAAGGAATCCGTGGTTCCCTATACGGTCAAGAATAATCTCAAGTACGTCCCGTTGTTTTACTTTGAGGGCGAGACCGACAACCTCAAGCTCAAGGCCGAGAAGCTCGAAGGTTGGGATCTCTCTTACTTGAAGTTCTGCTGCAAGGTACAGGGCATACGTAACGAACTCTTTGCAAGTGAAACGTGCTCCGTTATCAGTTTGAGCGACATTAAGAGCTACTTCCCACCGGGTACCGGATTCGAGGATTATTGGCCGAGCAAAGTCATGGACTCGCAGTTGTTGGTGAACAGTAAAGGTGGCGGAAGCGGTGGCGGATGGATTAAGCAACCACCAACGCCACCTTTGACAAAGACGAATTCGGTGCAAAATAACGCTATCAAGTCTTCGTTGAGTGCGCGAGGTGGGACGCTGCAGACCACGTTACCTAGGGTTGCTGGAGCTAATACAACGATACAGAGGGTTGGACAACCAAGGCCCGTTGTCACTACGCATCCGGCACACTCATCACCTACGGCTGTTCCTTCGAATAAGACGAATGCAGTTGCGCAGCCTCTTCTCAATCCTGTGCAAGCTGCTTGTAACGGATGGAACGGACTCGTTGGGGGACAGCCTACCTTTCAGTCAGCACTTGTCTCTCAGCCCAATCAAGTTATACGAATGACCAATGCATCCCTTAACATGCATAATGTGAGTATTAATTCTTATCATACATTGTCCCTGGTGTTAATTGTCATTTGAGAATACCGTAATACAGTTGTGTTGTCGAAGAACTTGCAATGATCTTTCCTTTCATTTTATTTACAGCAATTACCCGCCGCGAACAAGAACTACTTGCAGCAGCCTAGGAATAGAGGGGGTGGTAGCGGAGCAGCGTCACAGTATCCAGGAGTTTACCCGGTGACTACGATGCAAGCCGCTGCTCAGGCCCAACCACCCCCTCTGGTCAGAGCAACCGCCCACTCGAGTCAGCCTAATATTGGGTAAGTTCAGAAAAGATTAAGATAATTTATTTAATCATTCTTTTTAATTATGAGAGCATCCAACAGAACTAGAAGCATTCATTGTGAATTTTTTTTATCGTAGCATCTGTAAAGGTCAATGCATCATCATTCCTGGTTTACAATTATTTTATTCATCAACTCTGGATGATTTATAGATGAGGGCTTTAGAAGTATTGACGACTGTCGAAATCATAGCACCATTCAACGAATCACGCCATTTTTTTAGGCATGTTTATGGTACCTATTGGCATTTCTATGAATGACAGATTCACGAGTAGAACCTCCTGTGGCAGTAGAAAATTTCTTTGCGTCTATCGGTCGTGACATTCTCGTTAGTGAGGACTGTCATTTCTCCGTTGGAGTCATTAGAAATTTTAAAAAATTCGCGTTATATAAATTTGCATCTGTCACAATGTTTTCCTATTTATCAATTTAATTGCCACGGTACAAAAAATGTTTAATGGCCAGCTCACTAAGCTTTACTCCGTTCTGTGCGAGCTATACTTATGTGGTGTTTATCATTCACTGCCAATCAATATTGATAGTCATCACGTAGTTGTCTACCTGCACCATAGCTTCTCCTCGCCTCTGTAAATACAATGTATAATTTTTTTTGTATAGTTATCCAACCTATGGGAAGGATGACTGGTGAGTCCCGGCATAATGTATTATAGACGTACCCAGAACACAAAACAAGGGCAGAGCATGCGTAAAGTACCCATTTTCAGAAACACCCTGTCGACAGATCTAAGAGGGGGCCCTGAATAATAAAAAGACTGAAACAATTTTTGTAAAGACTGTTCGAGGGAGAGCCTGTTTGATCGAAGACATTTCAACGAATTCTTTGCAAAGAGATTCAAGTATACCGATAAAGTAAAATTTTACCTGACTGTTCTTCGTTACACTTTTTATTTTAATTTATCATCTTCGCTATCCATTCTTCTGCTTTTTCTTTCATGTACCTTCATGTAACTGTGATACTTGATTGTACGTAGGACATTGGTAAAAAAAAATAAAGGTTTCGCACATAAGTCTTTGCTTTTTTTCAAATTCTTCTTACACAGCAGGCAACATAAAGAAAAATCATGATACGCACACTGTTCGATGCCTTGAAAAAGCTTTGTACGCAGCTAATTATAATTCACCCTTGCTCAACCTCACAAATGGAAGTAACACACTGGTTCATCCTGATTTATGATTCAAGGATACACGATAACGTTCACTAGGACGTTATTGGATATTCAAACAAGTCCGCAAACGTATTTCCACGAGTATAGAATTTCATTGTTGTCATTACTCTTATTAATTTATGTTTTCTTTTCATTTTTCAGGGTGTCTACTACGTACACGACGCCTAGTCTGGGCGTACCAAGTGCCGTGAGTGCGAGCACCTATCCTCAAATGTATGGTTTGAGCGTCGAGCAAGTACAAGCCCTGATGCCGCCACCGACGTCAGCCTCAACCTTACTGACACATCCGCCGAGGCACACGCCTCCTGGACATAATTCGTCACATGTAAAATATCCACCGCCACTCATACCCGTGAATGGCAATAGTAATAATTCCAGGTATAATATAAATACATAGAAAATAATTCTATATCAAAAAGAAACCAGTCAATAGTTATTTAATATCGTACCCTGTACCTCCAAAGGCTAACTTAAAATCTTCACAACTTTTAGGGACACCAGAGTGAGAAAGCCTTTGATACAAATAGCGGATACACCGTCGTCAGGTTGTGTTCTGCCGTATCAGGTTCAAAAGGCGTTGGTCTTGGACAAAATGGTACCTTGCATCAACGCTAAACCGTACAGCTACTCGGAGTTGTTGATGACTCTACCTGACTTTGTATCCCAGTATTTCCCGGGCTGCGACATCAATAGTTGTCGGCACGGTTTAACAGATGTTCTAGGGGTTGAATTGTATCGAGGAAATAGGTAAGGAAAACAGAATATTATTTTTCAATTATGCGTATCGAAAAATTTGTCAAATAATTCGTTCCTCGAGTCTACGTTAAGTGATGGTGATGGTAAAAGATGTTTTTTTTTTTCCTTTCTTTAGGCAACAGATGAAAATGCTCATGGAGGCGGGTAAGTGCTCGTCTCTGAACGAAGATCTGCCACTGATTCAAGTGAGGAGTATAATGAATTACATGCCCCAGTTGAAGTACATTGTCAATAATCGAAACGTCGCGATGTCGACGCCGGCCCACTCGTCCGAGGAGCACCCTGCCAAAAAGCGTCAGCGCACCAGCTAGGATTGGCTAGAGCCTTACTGGCCCACATACGATTATTATCATTCAGCATTTTAAGTTCGAAAAATATGCGAGGGATCAACGGCGCGAAGAGCTCGAGTGTGCTTGAAAGAAAAAAAAAGAAGAAAACAAGTCTTGCTCACTGTCGCGACGACAACGCACGGATTCCTCGCCCGGGACAATTATGGATCCGGTGGAGAAAGCTGATTTGAGGACAGAAGGAAAGAGGGAAATGACAAAAGAAACTTTTGTGTACGGTGCAAAGCTTCAAACACTTCCGGAGTCTCTCATCTGCTATACGACGTGAAATTAGAAAATAAAGAAAGGCGCGTTTTACGTCCGTCACGCGTGCTCTCTTATTTTCTTTTTATTTTCTCAATCAGTTCTTTTCAAGAGGTATATTTGTAAATATTGTCTTCAGGAGTGGGAGGAGATTAAAAAAAGGAAAAGAGGAGAAGGAAAGAAATACGATAAGAAATCAGAGGTGCGCACGGGCGCCTTTAGATTTGGCATAATTCACGATCGAGATACAATTAAAATTGGCCTATTCGTTCGTGCGGGATTCAAGTTACCAGATCATTTGACACTTCCCAGTCGCCTTTCAAATTCTCTTGGCGCACCTCTATACACTTCTCGATGCATTCGTTTGTCTCTTGGCGATTTCTTCTTTTTTTTTTTTTTTTACACGTCATGCTAATATTTTCGTGAGACGTGGCAGGTGCATGGGGTTTTTTTAAGATTCGGGAAAGATAGAGACTCGGGCATTCTTGTTGACGTATGACCGGGTCGTTCAATTTACGTGGACCACGCACAGAGGCAAATTGATCGTTACGAGATACAAATTTTCATGATTCGAGTCCTTTTGCATATCCGAACTGCGTTAGGGTTTTAAATGATTGGAGATAATGCCAGTTCAAGTTCCTAGATAATATTCTAATAAAAGAGATGGGATTAATAGAGATCCCTGTTACGGCTGAGTAATAATAATAATAATAATAAGTGCTTGAAAAACACCGAAGGTAATTCGGAATTGCTTTTTTGGATTGGGAGTGTAGAAAAAAAGATTCAGTGCAAATGGAACGTTAACTTCTTGTTTTACGATTATGGCAACGGGAGAGCTAGAGGAAGGGAACGTGATCCAGGCGCGAGAACGGAATTTTAAAAATACCTTGTCTTTTCTTCTCTATGTTTTTTCCATCTCTTTCTTTTTTTTTTTTTTTTTCGCAAATATCGACAGTAATGAAACCATTCCAACGATAGTAGCGTATTTACTGAAAAAGAAGAGCGACGCTTTACGAGTGACCTTTCCATAAAAATTATTCGGATAGTTTGGAAGTTTGATCAAAAAAGAAAAAAATAATTTGGTGTTGATTATCCGAAAAGTGTGGAATAGAAATTGAAGAAAGGAGGGAACAGAATGTAAAGGTAACTACAGCAAGTGAGTGAAATAGAATTGGGGGGGGGGGGGGGGGGGTGATAATACAAAAGTGTGGGTCGTAGGGCATTTTTCATAATTTTTTTTTAATTTCGCAAAATCAAGGCATTTTGCAGCTATTAGGTAATATGCAATGTTTACGCTTACTAAAGAAGCGTCTAAGGTGAGAAATCATTGCAATTAATTCTTTTGAGCGTAGGTAGATGATTGATTTGCGATAATTTTTAAGTCATTTTATTGCGTACAGACACACAAGAATTTGAAACGGTCTTTATTTATCGTACAAGAGTGCAAAGATATCGCCAATATTATTAATCTTCTAATACAGATTGAAATATTGTTATTTATAATTTTTGAAACTGTTGGAAGATTATCTTGTTTCTCTAATCTAGTTAAACGGTACGATAAGTAAGTTTGATTATCGTTATTTCTCTTTTGTTTGTGCGGTACATAAATTTGTATAACGAAAAGTCATTGACAACGCGAGAACTTGTAAGACGATAAAGCGACAGCTGTTTACGGAGACTGAAACAAGAAGAATCATCCAACACCGTTGCAGCAACATAGAATACAGTTAGTCGATTGTTTGTAAATGTTGTTATTTATTAAATAGAACTTATCCGCGAATTCGTATTAAATTGCACAATTACTATTTGAAACTTGGTGATGAACAGCGTGAATTTGCGAAAACAAAAAAATTTGTCTATTAATTGAGGAGATACGGTCGGTAATGAAGATCGAGAGGAATTTAGAACACGGGGAATCCCCGGCATTTCTGTTAATTTTAAAATAATGAAAATCGTCATTTACGTTACGTTTATTGGTCTGATTGGCCACCGAACGACAGTGAATTTGATCACGAATGCAAAATTAAAAGATTCATTCATTCGTTATAACACAATAAAATAATTAAAACGTATGCTTAACTCACGTATGAGTTTTATTTTCTTTTATTAATTGAATTTCTGTCACGTCACGAAAAGCGCAGGACGCCCGAGCCTCGACCGTTGTATCTCTAAAGTGAATCGATAAAGGTTCTTATATTCTCTTTTCTTTTTTTTTCTTTATTCTCTTCATTCTCATCGATCATCGCGTTAACAGAGCGTCGACGCTGGGAGTCTTTGAGGAAAAGAAGAAAAATAAAAGGAAACGTACAACAAGGCCTTTCTTCTTCTTCAATGTACATCACGCAAGAACAAGAATTAATGCAAAAAAGCGAAAGAATATCCCATGCGTACAAAGAGGACTAAAAAGATAAAGCAAACACAGTTTATAATTCAAGATGCGTCCGTTCCAATACGAGACTTAAGAAATTCTTAATGGTGAAAAAAAAATGAAAGAAAAAATAGAAGGCGGTCTTTCGTTTTGACCCTGCAGTATACTGTATACGAGTACAAAAGTTACTTTAACGTGGATTCAAGTGAGGCACAAGATATTAATTACACGTGGATGCAACATTACAAAAAAAAAAGATCTCAACGTTCTTTTTTGAGGAATGGGGTTAATTAACAATTACGATAACTACTGCGAATACGAAGAGAATGGCGCATAACTGTGACAATGAGATGAAATGAAAGGAAAAAGAGAAAGGAAAAGGAAACAACAGAGGTTACAAAACTTTTAACGTTCGTGTCTAAAAAGGAACAAGCTTGGATTTATACTATTTGACTGATACAATTTTTTGATGCTCGCTAAGGACACTGTATAAAAGAAACTCTAGTATATAAAAAAATATATATATGCTGGAAGGATGTATATAAAGAGAATATAATATTGAATTCGCGCTCCTCGGCTACGTGAATTTTATATACGAAAAAAAAGAAGAAATTGAAAAAATTGCTTAGGTAACCCTGTTACGGTGAAAATGGTATATTTTATTATTTATAAATTGTATTTAGTCGAACTGTGACTCGAAAGATTCTATTGCCATTGAAAAGACTACACGAAGGACTGGCGTCTCTGGCTTCGTTAAGGCGTTTAAAACTTATGCGGTGTACAATTGTTTTGTTTTTCTTTTTCACGCTGAAAAATCACGAGAAACGAAAGGCAAAAGTATTTAATAAGTAATAAAAGAAAGCATCTTCATTGGATATTTAGAAACAGCTATTTATATTGTTTATAACAGTCACCGTGCGAATCGTCATTAATTAATTGAAGAAACGAATGACTAAAATGGTGTGAGGGGACGAATTAAAAAAAAAAGTATAAAAATTTCGTTGGTTATCGTTTCAGGATTCTCTTGAATTATTTTTTTTATGTACTTCAGGCACCGTTTTGTGTACCACTAAAACTTCATGAATGCCCTTGCATTATTTAATTCTTTATTGTAGGTAATACATATGTAATGAGAGAGAGAGTGAGAGCGAAAGAGTTAGAGAGAGGGAGAGAGGACAGCAAGAGATATTTATAAAAAAAAAGAAAGACGTACGGAAAAAAAAAAGATGAGAAGAAAATGTGAGCGCTACCGTTCCGTGTGTGTATCTACTGATGAATCTCGAAAAAAAAAGAAAATGAAAAAGAAAAGGCGTACCGGGAGGCCCCAGTCCAAAAACCTAGAAATTATTTCTAAGTACTAGAATTTAGAGCATTTATTTGTTAAAACACTTGTTACGATAATACGTGTATTATAATTTATCATACTGTCATCTGTACATATAGCCTATAAGAATTAATTAGAAATAATAGATATTTCAAATAAATTCATGATATAACTAAAAACACGTTACCTTTTTTCCATATTCGTCCGAGTTCCTAAAAGTGGGACCCTTCTTAAGTCCCTATTGTTCTTCCAGACGTAAACTGAAGTAGAATTTAGGAGAATCAATGTCTGTCTTGTATAGAGGGAATTTTTGTAAAGAAAGTAAAAAGAATTCAATTTTACCAACCGACGTATTTGACGTTAATTCGAATATGATTCCCGGAAGAACGTCATCCGAGGAAGGGTTTCAGGGTCAAGCAAAATGCTTGCTACGCCATCTCGGCCGAGCGGTGACGGAGCCGTACGAAGTTTCAGTCGCGGTCGCCATTTTCTCTGGGAGTCATCGGTTCGCCGTGTTTCCTCTCAGCCAGCAGTGTTTTTTTGGGCGAAAGAGCCGCCGAAAATCCGGGCCATCATCGCGCGGCCGTACCCCAAATGGCTTGCCTGAACACCCTGAAACAGGAGATCAAAACCCTCGAGTCCGTCTTCCCCAAGAGCCATGAAAGGTTTCAGATAATGTCCGCGAGTGTGGACGAGCTCAGCTGCAGGTTCGTCGGTAAAAATGGGAAGAAGTATGAAATTCACGCCAATATCACAGTAAGTGCGCTAACTATCGCTTTGGCTTTAGACATTAAGAACTTACGGCATTGTCTACGTTCCGATTTACTGCTGACGCCGTTTCTGAGGCCCGTTCCTTAATCGTCTTCGACAGGACAAAGAAACAATAACACGAGTGTTGTTATTTCGAATTTGACAACGATTCTGATAAGCGATATGGACGTCTGTGCGTTCTTGTATGGATTTCGTGATTTCTTAAGGAACATCCTGACACCTGGGGATGTTTCGCTTATGACTGTCCTTTGCTGCTTGAGTTAGGGGATGTAGATGAATCAATGCTAGGGCTAGAGGTCAATGCATGCTTTGAGATTGTGATCCTTGTTACAATATTTATCCATTTAATATTTATTTACAAGTATCCAAGACAGATCAGTATAGATGCTATTTTACTATTTTACTGTTTTACGTCCCTTTCAATGTTTGTATTAGTTTCTTGATTGGACATGTGTATGTTATTGTTCGTTTGTAATTGTAAGGATCGTCTTGGTTCGGTACTCAAATAATACTGATCTTCAAAAGATTGATTCGACATCAAAGTAGTCTTTGTTTTGTGTGCCTTTAACTATTGTGGTTACTTGCAGTATTTCTAATTGACTGAACATATTTATACAATTGCTGTAGGGTATCGACATTCTTATAATGAATCATTAAACTCATTTTAGAATATTAATGTCAGTAAGGTGATCCCATTGTCCATTCTTGAAAGCATGCGTGGTCTGTGTAAAGCAATTAATATCTTCTCGTATAACATTTGCGGTTCGTTGTGTGTAAGAACATTAATCGTAGCTCCTCTGTCTATTTTTGCCTGAGGTGATACTTCAATTAATATTCTAAGTGTGTTTTCTATTTGCATGTCTTCTTAATGTATATATTATTTATTAATAATAAAAACGTCAATTGATTATTATTCTGATATACATTTTGTTTACGCTTGACAATATAAAAACCTCATCTGAGTATATTTTACTAATTTAAAATATCCAATGTACCAATTATTGATTTATCCCTTCATTAGCATGTAAGTTTACTAAGCCACTGTCGTATTGTTGTATTCCATCAGTCATTTTATAAAATCATTGTCATTATAAATAATACACAATAAGAGTGCATGGGATTCCAATCAGCGTTCAGTTACTGAAACAATCAGATGCCCCCACCATCGGTACATTTAGTTTACAAAGCATAACTAGTTTCGCATTACCTGCATTATATTGTGTGCTGACAATTCAAGAAATCACACAAACAATAAATAGTTTTCACCAGACTACAAGGATAAAACAATACATAATTCAGTAAGATAAGAAAAACATTTATTTAAAAAAAAAATATTCATTCAATCCTCACCTTGACTAATGTAAATACATAAATAGTTTGAGTTCACAAGTAGATTGATCCCTCGGTACATCACAGAAAGTGGCTTCCATCTGTTGAACTGAATTTTTTTTAGGAAACCTACCCGTCAACCCCACCAGTGTGGTTTGCGGAATCAGAGGAGACGAGTGTTACGAACGCAGTACAAATTCTGAGTAACACAACCGGTCGTGATAACCACGTGATAAATCAGGTGGGAATTCTTCTGAAAGAATTATGCCGACTACACTCCTTACCAGAACCACCGGACGTGGAGAGGCTCAGAACGGCGTTGGATCCTCTGCGTCTTGGAGGTGCGGCCGCAGCTGTTGCGCAAAGAATGGAAGCAGAGGACGTCGAAGACATCGACGACGACGAGGAAAGCGAAACTGAGGAGGACCTTCACCTGGATATGGACGAGGGCGAAGCGAATGCCAAGAGTAAGGTAAAGATGATCAATGATGCGGATCCTCATTCACATCCAGGACGTAAGTTAAATCGTCTACGAGAAGGATGCTCACGAATGGCTGCGTAAAACAGGGCGAGGAAATGGATCTGGAGCACCTTGCGACGCTCGAGAGGTTGAGACAAAATCAGAGACAGGACTATCTAAAGGGTTCAGTTTCCGGTAGCGTACAAGCCACTGACAGACTCATGAAGGAACTCCGCGACATATACCGAAGCGACAGCTTCAAGAAAGGTTCGTGATCATTAACGGATTTCCATTTAGTCATAGAAATTCTTGGAAGACACCTTAGAGAGGAGAGGAGTAATTATATTGGAATCCTGGAGTTGGACAATTTTCACAGGAATGTATAGCATAGAGTTGGTGAACGACAGCCTTTACGAATGGAACATAAGGCTAATGTGCGTGGATCCGGACTCGCCGTTACACAACGACCTCGTCCTCCTCAAGGAGAAAGAGGGCAAAGACAGTATTCTTCTAAATATGCTCTTCAAGGTTGGTTCACACTTTTCAAAGACTTTGACTCTTTCGAGCTCAAAATTTTCCTAGGATTTCTTTCAATTAGCAGTACCTTTTTGGATTGTTCTCTACAGGAGACGTATCCGTTCGAGCCACCGTTCGTCCGGGTGGTGCATCCGATAATTTCGGGCGGATACGTTCTAGTTGGGGGCGCCATTTGCATGGAGCTGCTAACGAAACAGGGCTGGAGCTCGGCGTACACGGTTGAAGCAGTTATAATGCAGATCTCCGCGACGCTGGTCAAGGGCAAGGCGCGTATACAATTCCAGGGAACAGCCGGCGGCGGAAAAGTCTGCACAGGACAAGGCCAATACAGTTTGGCGCGTGCACAACAGTCATTCAAGTCCCTCGTTCAAATACACGAGAAGAACGGTAGGTAGTTTCGTTACGGTATTTCTCTTTTGTTTCCATGTGGACTACCGTTATTAACCGTTACTTTTTCTTTTCTATAAAAATAAATTCTTCTGTCAAGTTTTCATGAGGACATAATTAGTCAAACTTAATTTTGGGTCTTCGTATACGAGGATAGAAACGGTTTTAAATTGTTTGAACAATTCTTTGGAGAAAGTATACGCGGTTTTTCTTTCCCCATAAAATACCATTGTTACATTTTCTTGTACATTGTTTCAGGCTGGTTCACACCACCGAAGGAGGACGGCTAATAATTGTATAGTGTGGAAGAACGACAATATGACGCGTGCTTACAGCTGAGACTTTAATTCGGTGTGTGCCCAACAAATAATCGTTACGATTAATGATTTGATACACAAAACACTACATAATTTAAGATACTGAATTAATCATATACATAATACCCTCGATCGCTGAACGAAAGGAAAAGGAAAAGGGGAAAAAGAAGGAAAATATAAAAACGATTAAAAATGGCTGCCGCGCGCGAACAGTGCAAAAAGTGTGTCTCGTTCTGTTCGTATGCATATTATATTATAGGCTCTGATACTTTTAATCGTTAGAATTCGCCATTAATCGCGAACCTGATTTCGCAAGTCGTTCCAATGAGAATCGTTTTCAAGCGAGGAGTGTGAACCTACAACCAATGTGAACGCGTGTCCTCCCGTCGTTATAATTTCGCGAATGGTTGTATGTACGCCTGTACATAGAGTTGCTTGTGCGAATTTCACCGTGAAAATCTGCCAAAACTCGTCGCAAACAAAGGAGAATGAACTTTTTGTGGCGATAGTGCTTCCTTGGTTTTTTTCGTTCCTGCCATTTTTTTCGCTAACATCCCCTCCCTCCCCTTTCGACCCCCCACTCACCATACAGTCGGACGGATATGTTGGTTCATTTCTGAAATACTACAAGTACTGGACTCTTGCGTTTGCAAAATTTTTTGGATCTTTGAACTTCGTTTTCAATTTTCGTTTATTTTATTTGAACGACAATTATTTTGTCTCTGTGTATGTATATATATGTTCATGTTCACATAAGATCTACCACCTGAAGTTGCTTCATCCTATATTAGCAATTAAATGAACGAACTAAGTTCAGTTGGTTTGCGTCAATTTTGAATGAGTGTATATATATATAAACATATTTTAAAAATTAAATTTTTTTCTCGATACCAATTCTCGTCACTGAAAACGCATGCGGTCTCGTCGATTCCATTCATTTAGACATCTTCATTTGATTATCTACCAGCCTGTCAATTTTTCTGTAATCACTGTGCTGCAGTGCCGGCAATGTGGGTGCTAAACAGGGACGTAATCAACGTTCAGCGCGTCGCGTGATCATGAATATTAAATATCCAATTCGATTGATTATACACGGTTGCGAACGCACGACGTCACAGTAGTGCTCGAACGTTTACTGTAAAACAAATCAATACGCATCGACCGATGGTACTTTGCGCGCGTGCGAATATTCCAATTTATTTTTGCTACAAATATTTTGCAATTTTTAGATGCGAACGGCGGGACCTGCTTTTAGTTTTACCCTTTACACGTCAAGCCTGCGAGAAACTTTGGTCAGCGATACAAAACGTTCGAGCTCCACTTACTGGATACATTCCGTTCGTTAACCGTAATACAATTTATCTATTTGCTTCAGTCGTTTTGCAATAGATGGTAAATGAGAGAGAGAGAGCGCGTGTGCGTGCGTGTATGTGTGTGTGAGAGAGAGAGAGAGAGAGAGAGAGAGAGAGAGAGACACCCCCTCGCAATTTTCTGAAAGAAACAATCGTTCTCCGTCAGTTCACGATTAACCGGCTGTTTTTTTTACGTATTTTCAGGTACGAAAACAGTAGAGAGAACGTTTTTTCAATGCTGGATATTTGCGAATACGAAAGAATTACCAAGCTTGAAGTAGGTATCCTACGGACATATTTGTGGCAAAAATAATAACGATTAAAAAGAAATAAAATGATATCCTTAAGTTTCCAACGACTGTTTATAAGTTAAATATGTGCGCAATCTGGTGAGTTGAGTAATTGATGTGATTGTAAATTCCTTGTTTATAGCGTGGGACACGATTAAGACGGGAGACGGGACCGATCGAACATTCTTGAGCTCAGGCTTAAAACTTTCTTGGCGAAGAGGGGCGCTTCCACGCGCCTTAAGGACCGTTGTAAAAAAAAAAGATGTCGTACGCCCTTCTTCCTCATGCAGTTTAGAATGAAACCACCCCCCATAAATTAAAAAAAAAAAAAAAAATAGAGAAAAACGATAGATTCTTCAATGTTTCTCGCGTCTTGTCTTTGTGTCTGCTCGTATATTTTTTATACATTTTTTTTTTCTTATTTTTTCTCATCTTTAATCTCGTCCGAATGTCGTTTTTTTTTTTTTTTTTGGATCTCGTCATCGGTCGTTCCCGTTCTCGACTCGTCGTTCGTCCCAGACAAGCCCACCCTTTGGACTCTAGATGTAGGCCTTCTATGCCGTGTTAAGTATACGATACGAAATTTAATTCTTGAATTTGATTTCGAGCGCAACGCGAATTGCGTCGAAGATACGAAGAGTCACTTTGTCACGTGACCGTAATCAGTGCGCATGCGTTAAGAGAGACAAAGGGAACGAAAGGAACGACGTAAAAGTTTATACACGAAAGCACTTTGGGATTATGAAAATACAGTTTTTTTGCATCTCAAAATCATTCAATGCCTTTCTGATCGATCGTGTCTCTCTTAATGATCATTGCGACAAGGTGCACACTGCGTCTCTTTGTTCCTCTTCTCGCGATTCTAGCCTGTCACCTGTCTCAACCTGTTTCCTATTCACCTATCCATTCATTCGGATTAACACTTAACCTAACTTCTATCTACTTATATATTTACCTGTGCATCATCCCTTAGTCGGTCGTACATGTATACTTTAACCTAACCTAACCACAAATCACTAGACAGTATCACCATCTCATCATCGATCTATAAGCTTAGGATTATCCCCGCGGACTTACACCTATCCCAATGTATACTACCATTTATTGATTTGAAGTTAAAAAAAAAAAAGAAATTTTTCTAGCATAACATATTTTCTCTCTCAATCCAGAATTTTCGTATTAGTTTATGTTAATTATTATTTAGGAGAACGCTATGAAAATAAAGATTTTAATAAAAAAGAAAAACGAAAAAAAACAAACCAATTATATCAATATTGTGTGTATTCAGTTGGCGCATACTTGCTTCACCTGAGAATCTTCGCTAAGGCTGTTTTCTTCTGTTCAACGGAAGTCACGGATCCCGGTGCGGAAATACGATCTGGATATAATGACGCGGAGGAAGCATCTCGGCATTGGCCCTCCTTCGCAAGAAATAGATTGTGCGAAATCGTAAGGAGCTTCTCTTGCACAAGCTGTACGAACGACGCCATCCACTTTAACGGGGCTTTGCCCGTCCTGAATCATTCATAAATTGTGCATCAGGGCGATTATGGCTGACACGCGTAGTCCTCCACTTCATTCCCATCCCTTAACGCTACGGGGTGCCAACGAGAGACTGCTCCCTAGTGGATGAGAAGGCTCAAAAGAAAATTATGCCTTCCATTCTTTTCCTCCATCTACGACATTGGCCGAGGATAAAATTCAAAATTATCACCTGCACGGGGAGGCTAAGCAATTTTTTTAAAAGGGAAGGAATAACAGGATAATATTTTTTTTTTACTTACCGTCTCTATGATAGCCGGTATATGCATATTTTTTAAATACCTTTCATCATTAATCCATATGATTTTACAGCGGCAGGAGACAAACACTGATTGCCTTCGATCCATTTTATTAACGGCTTCCACTGGAATATGGAAATAAATGAAAGTCAATTTACCAAGTGTTCGTTAGCAGCACGCATAACTTCATCACTGGCGAAACCAATGCAGGATCCTATTGTGCGCATCGTTCATATAACTAAGCTAATGCGTTGCCCATATTGCTACTCTACCTGCTTGTGTATTTCCCACGGGAACGACCTAATGTACTATATTCATGTAGAGATAACGTGTACCTAAGCACGCCCTGGTCAGCATATATGATTCGCATTTGATACATCTAATAGACGAAGCAAGTTCTGTTGGTACTATAAATACATATTATACGTATCTATAGGGTTGGTATAGGGGTAACTATCTGGTGACATAGGCTACCTACCATTGAAACGAGAAATTCCCATCGCGAAAACCATTAATTTACTTATTATCGCCGTTTCTCTAATTAACCGTTACACCCGGTGCAGTTACAATTCTCTAAGACGATTTTAATCAGCTTGCGTTATGTCACCTGTGATACTATACCATACTACTATACTATACTATATGTGAGTCCATGAGAACTGGAATCACCAGGATCCCAAATCAGCTCGGTACCAAAGGTGTATCAAGATTTTTATAAGTTTTTTTATCGTTTTTGTTTTAGGCGAATATCGGACGTACGGGACTTCGACCGTGGCGCCTCTAGCGGTAAAACTCGGCAGAGCAAATCAATTCTAGACACACGGTGACCCGACGAATATGGCTACTTGGAAAGTTTTACGCGGATCCTTTGCTACTTTTAGCATGACTGTCGACTATAGAATTCAAATTTTTAAGGTTACCTAACCTTCCTTCCTGTCCACAATAGAAAGCTTTTACGATTCGCCTTGAGCCCCACGGGGATCTTTATGGCTCGCAATTCTGAATCAACGATACGTCTCCGTCGTGTCACGTGGATTTTGATTGTTTGCTCAACCCTTCGCCCCAAGGGGCTGTATTGTTTGGACGAGACAGGATTGCGGATTTATATTTTCGCAATAAAGAAAAAGAGAAAAGAAAATGGTTCGCTCTTCTGAGTTGCGGTTCGGAGTCGATCTGGTTCTTTGGTAAAATTAGTTTCTCATTGGGTTTAGTCGTCTTGCAAATTATCCATGAAAAATTAACAGATTCATCATCCTTTCAGTCGCTACGTGTATATATATATAGTTATTTAACGCTAGAGGGGTGGGATTTCAGATGACTTTTTTTTATCCATTCTCATCATACTTATCGCTCTGTTTATACTCTCGGGAATTTACCTTCCTGCTGAATGACTCTCCAGAATTTCGTTGTGTCGTTAAAAAATCAGAGCCACTCTTCAACTATAAAATTTGCAGTTGGTAAAAGTCAGACAACTATTGTACGCCATTTCACTTCAACTTTTAACTTACCCCTCGTGTCTGGTCGTGCAGAATTTTTAAACCGAAGTGTCACAAAAATACAAATAAAATTCGCCTAAAATTCTATCGGCGGCTAAAAACCAAAGCAATGGTAATCAAATATTAAAAGCCTTTATATTTCATTGGCACGGTATATCATAAAATTGAATTACCTATATCAATATTTTTATTTTTCAGTTTCTGACTGTCCGGATACTAAATGTTTATCGCTGCTCTACGTCCAGCACTCAGTTATCGTACAGATTTCATGATAACATGTTACTGTTCGTATCGGGCTCTATATCGATTTGTCGAAATGGCACGATTTGTCCGTTACAATTTCATACACACGGATCTTTTGTAGTCTCAAATTGTTACGACCCTTAAGGATTGAAAACACCCCTAATTTCGATAGCAGTCGAGTACTATAGCTACACGCAAGGCAGTCACTGTCCATTTTGGTTTAACGACACGAATACAGCCGGGAACCTTGAATTACTCTCGTTTCCCTTGGATTTATCGAAGTGCTGGATTTGGCTTTATCGACGGGATCGTAAGGAGGTAAGTAGGTAACAGGCAAGATATATACAAAGGTATATACTGTGGGTGTATATATATAACGGCAAGGTGGTGCCCCCAGTTACGTGTTCCGATACTCCAATCCTCTGGGATTACAATTATCGATACGATTAATCCATCTTAAAGGACTTAAAGGACTTGGCATTATAAGATGCTTTTAATTTTTTTTTTAATGGAAATTCATCTTTTTTTATATTCACGTATCTTTTGTTTTATATGAATTTCTGTTTTTACATAATCACAAACTAGATACTTTCGATACTAGTTTAACAACTGTGACCAATTACTGAATTGGTCCATTTTACTTTTACCGTGCTGTAACTTCTCTGAATGTGAGTTTATTGGTAATAAATACGAAAACCGCAAACGTGAAGGAATATAGAATTTACAGGTTGTCCCAAATTTCATGCACTTTCCGGGCATGGCCGTGTTCGGTAGACGTCAAATTACTTTTAACAGGGTTTTTTTTTGGATTGAGTGATCGGATTTTCCCAGTTTAATTGAAAATCGACAATTTTCTTTTGGTCGAGAATTAAATGGATTTTTGATTTATACTTAATTTCCTTCGTTGTTTCAAATTTTCTACTTATCATTGCTGATTATTATACGTCATTATTCACACTGTATGTATCATTGTTCTGATTTGCATTGAAAATTTGTATATTTTTTACGACAGTTCGATACTATACCTGATTGGTGGAATATGTATTTCAAAATGATGAAATTTTTTTTTTCAAAATTCTACAATACAAATATCGCATATTTTGTATACGAGCTTTTGTCTCATCTTGTACCGTGCAAAGGGACTTATACGATATACGATCCTCCTAATATTTCATATTTCATATAAATGAATACTGGAGAAATATGAAATATCAATTAGACAGGTTTGAAATATTTGATTAATCAAAATCCAGTAAAAGATAATGTATAATCAATGTAGATTGATTATTTAATTAAATATGTTACTTTTTTTTGTATACGTTCTATATTATACCAGGACATGAATAATTATAAAAAGGAATCAGTATAAGGGTCTTTTATTGTAGAATCGAACGAACCATATAAAATTTTACATTTTGTGTAATACATTGAAAAGTAATAGGACTGTAGTGTGATTCTGAAAGCCTGGACGGAGCTGCTACAGTATCTTTAGTACTTTCGAGTATGGATCGTTCTGGCAAAATGGAAATGAGCCCAAAAACATTACTGAATTGTTTATTACTCGGCAAGCGGCGCCGAGCCAATTTCCTCGTAATACCATAGTTTCTCGAGTATTCAGACTTGTGCCATACTATTTATTATAATTTCGTAGGAGAGTGTGCTCATAAATTTTTTTCCCTGACCACGATAAAAGAAGTTAAATGCATCAATTTGTTATTTTTTTTGTACGAAAAAAAAAATTGGTAAGCCTACCTAATCGTCCAAAAAATATTTTCGGTCGCATCCACTTTTTTTAATTTCGTAGATACAGTTTTTAGCACTTTTTTGGATTTCAATGATTTTGGGAATGCTGTTTAATCAGAAACCGTAATGATTACGAATTAATTGAATTTTTATGAGATAGACACTGCTCCTGCCTTTTTGATTTTTGAATTGTCACTTGACGTCTTCTTTTCGTTCGTTCCGATTTTCTATTTCTTCTGGTTTTGTCTCGGTTTGTACACGATACACTGTTATGCTATTGTCTCCGTGGAATTGCTTATTTCTTGCACGGTTGAGTCAGTTAGCTGTCATGGTGGCTGAGCTAGTAGCTAACCTCCTGCTCTGTGACTTCCTGTCAGGTGATCGAAAACCAATTCAGGGTTAGTGTCTGACTTAAGTCTGACAACTGCATCTCCATCCCATATAAACCTGTAAGACAACCTCCTTTGAGTTCAGCTTTACATATAAATGGATGAGGTGAAAGAATAAAAAATGTAGAGTGGATGAAAGTGATAAAAAGACAAATAGTAGAATTCAAAAATATTTTGTAATCCATACAAAAAGTCATCGTTTTGGTTCGACCAGTCGAGGGGACTTTTGAATTAAGGGATGATGATCTTACAAATATTTCTTTAACCAGTTAACCGGTAATGACGCATATATGCACAGAAAATTTTGGTGCCAAAAACTAATAATTACGGATATGTGTGTATATTGGATATTTTGATAAATTTTAATGAATTTTGATGAAATTTGGTATGGCTGAGTTTTTTGGGTCGCTCATTACGAATCTGGACTGGAAATCGCGAAATTCAAAATTACGTTCTCAAAATGATATGCCGAATTCAAAAAGCCAGTCGATTTGGATGAAACTCGGTACTCGGTAGTTGTTCAAGGTCACCGATCACAAATCTGAACTGAAATTTGGAAAATTCATAATGGCGAGTTCGGATTTTGTTTCAGCGACCCAAAAAACGTATGGATGAGTTTTCATGTGAAATACGGAATTATGGGCTCCTACCAGTTATCCCACAAAACGTTGATTTCGGGTAAACCGGTTAACTGATTAAAACCACAACTGATCTTGCAGACGTGCCAGGTGCGAATGCGAAGACCGTGTGAAATACGTGAAGTTTGAAACGGCGACAGAAGGAGATGAGGATGGTCCAAAATGAGTGAGGCTGTTATGGGATGGCTAAAGAGAGAAAGTGAACATAACCTACACCCCAGTGCGCAGTCTGTTTAATTAGTGAACAAATTAAATGCCAGGACAGCCACATCCGACATGGTTGCGCAATTAGAGGTATTATAAATTAATTATAAAGCCGAGGGGCCCGCTAGTTTTGTGGAATTCAATCTCGGAATTGTCTGGCGGTTCTCTGGCGTGGTCGCCAAATGGATGCCAAACAACTTACCCCTCGGAAACAAAGTCGAAATTCTTTTGCGAATGGTCGAGCTCGTTGCATTCGAATTCGCAGCTTCGAGGGGAATTTACATTCCTGGTTATGCAGTTGATTGTACAGTAAGTGGGCTGCTAGTCATGGGCCACTTTTGTTACGTGTTAGGCAAATTAAATGACTCGAGCGGTGAATAACAAAGTGATGAACGGAGAACAAGCTGTGGGGGTGTAATAGACACACGGAGTGCTTTTGGATCGATTAGTAAATTTCATTTTACTTTTAAATTTTTCATTTATTACTACTAATTGAACTGTGTTCCGAAAATGATGTAAATCGCCACCTGCGTTTCCCTTTCACCTCTGTTTCAGGATTTTCGGGTAGGTTGAATCTGTGGTTGTGACACTATCTCATCGACCCTTACGAACTATTAATATGGGCGAAAGCGAGCTCGTCTGTTAGTTACGGTCTTATTGGTCCATTTGCAGCTTCATCATCAGGCATTAGAAATTTGATCGTGAATTTTCGGCCCCGAAGAGAGATACGATTTTAGATGATTAATTTTTTTCTTAATAAATTAGCAGCCTTAACTACCGTAGTAGTCTCAGCTTTCCTGATAGCCTCATTTTTATTTTTTATATATTTAATATTAATTAATTAACATAATTTCAATACGATAAAGCAATTAAGATTTTTTCAATAAGTTTCCTCGCACTTGTAGTGACACTATCTCATCGACCCTTACAAACTATTCATATGGCTGAATGCCAATTCGTCTGTTAGTTACGGTCTTATTGGTCCATTTGCAGCTTCATCATCAGGCATTAGAAATTTGATCGTGAATTTTGGGCCCCGAAGAGAGATACGATTTTAAAGATGATTAATTTAAAAAATTTCTTTTTAATAAATTAGCAGCCTTAACTACCGTAATAGTCTCAGCTTTCCTGATAGCCTAATTTTTATTATATAAATATTAATTAATTAACATAATTTCAATACGATAAAGCAATTAAGATTTTTCAATAAGTTTTCTCGCACTTGTAGTGACACTATCTCATCGACCCTTACAAACTATTCATATGGCTGAATGCCAATTCGTCTGTTAGTTACGGTCTTATTGGTCCATTTGCAGCTTCATCATCAGGCATTAGAAATTTGATCGTGAATTTTGGGCCCCGAAGAGAGATACGATTTTAGATGATTAATATTTGTAATTTGTTCTTAATAAATTAGTAGCCTTAACTACCGTAGTAGTCTCAGCTTTCCTGATAGCCTCATTTTTATTATATAAATATTAATTAATTAACATAATTTCAATACGATAAAGCAATTAAGTTTTTTCAATAAGTTTCATCGCACTTTAATCAAAAAACTTGAAGTACAATCAAGTTAAGTGAATTTCGAATCACGTGGAATTTGCCTAATTACTACTGTATTTCACGAAATTATGTAAAATCACATTTAAGTATAATTAAACACTGTTTAATCTCTCGTTATAATTTCATTTTGAGTATCAGAATTTTAGAAGCAGGATCGAGTCTCAAAATTCCCACTCTTTTTGTATTTTGTCTAAAAACAAAAGTACCAACTGAACAAAAATTCAGTAACAAGTTGATCGATTTACAAAATCCTTAACCCTCTCAGCTATCTGCATTTTGAAAACATCTTCGCATCCCCATTAGCATTACGATTAAGCATACAGCCAACTTGACGGAGACTAAATTTTTTTTGATGACACATATCAAATCAAAATTGCTAAAAAACCTTGCACTAAAATTATACCAAGTCATTCTTCACTGCCAATAATGAAATTCGATGTTAACAGAATAAAAAAAAATTTTGAAAGTTCACCATCAATCCATCAAGCATCCTTGTTAAATAGTAAAAAAACAATTTATATTATAATCAGTATCCATAATCGTATCCACGAAAATTTTTCTGCCTCCACCGGCAACGACCAAGAAAAATATAATTTTACTGATAATATTTTTGTACTGTTTTAATCCTTTTTTTTTTCTTACACAATTTTTCAGATTCTCCCGGATACCAATTCAGGATACAAAGCTATTAAGTGAAACAAACGACTGACAGCACCTGTTGATGCTTCGCTAACCGCTATCCACTCAGTGTAACACGTATGAAACGTATGTACATACTTGCACGTGTTTACATCCTCTTTACCAATAGCTTCTACTATTCCGTATAGCTCATTTAACACGATCCCAGAAGTTCGATGGGTGGTTGGTATCGACTAGCCAAAAAACTACCCCTCGCACCAGTTAATTCAACGTCCGTGAAATCAATGGGATAATATAATCAGTCAGGAATCGGATTGAGCATCATTGTTGACTGTTGAAGATAATAATGCAAATTGCATGTTAATTCGTAAAACTGTTTCGATTATTCACGACAATCGAATTATACTGTTGAATCGATAGGTACCTACCCTGCCAACTCCTCTTTAGCAGTTTAATCAATGTAAAATTTTGATGCAAGTATTGAGCTTGAATTTTTGTAGGGAATTATTATTTTGAATATTTATAAGATATTTTGGCGAGGATATTCAGGAAGAAAATTTATTATTAACTGTAATAGCTGGGGGATATTATTTTTTATTTAATTTGAATAGTAGTCGTGTTTTATTGATTGGTCGTTTAGTTATATTTAATTAAGTTGTCAACTGTCAGTCATATTGATTTTTTTTATTGATATCCATCCTGCTAACTTTTTGTACTTTTTTGAATTTTTCCTCGGAAACGACGTGTGTGATCGATTATTACGTGGGTTCTTGCCGAAAAGTTATATTCACGAAATTACCCACGTGGCGAATCTATTGTTATTTTGACAGCTGTCAAAGACGTTGATAAATCAATCGATACCCGAGACACTGACTAGCTGAATATTAGTATGGGATAAATTATTTAGTCCCTTTTTGATGTGAAGCAGAGAGGAAAATATATTTTGCAATTTGATTCGATATCTGAAATAATATTTTTCAGAAAGTTCCAAGAGGCTGAAGGGATTCCGTGGTATTTTACTTAGCCAGCGAGAGGTGACGTCATTGGAGAAATTCCTTGGAAATAATTCAAATACTGTTTTGCCAAATTGGTCGTACTTGAAATCGTCGCACGAAGGACCGAAACATTATTTTTGTAACGGAGTGTCAAAATAGGTAAATTCTTATCCAATCAGCAATTTCTATATTTCAATTCTTCCAGTTGTGCATTATGAATCGGTTTTAGAAAAATGTTAAATTTTAAATTTTATACTGTTTTTATTCCATTAAATATGAAAGATTTTTGGATTTATATTTAATTTAATTCACAGAGATATCATTTTCATTCTTCGTTTTGGTCTCTTGCGCATTTTTGCTTTCGCAATGCTTCGGGCAAACAAATTTGAAAATTGTACACAGTCTAAAAGTAACCAGTAACGGCAAAATCTGTTGCACCGAATTTAAGGATCCGTCTGACGTGACACTAATAGATGCGGACAAAAGATACTCCGGGAAACCGAAGCCGTCGATTGATGGTAAGTGAATGGGTACCAGTTTCCAAAGAAATTTTCTACCTGAACTTGGATAGTACTATGCAAAACCCATTTGAAAATTCAGAAGCCTAATTTTTCTATCTTACTTGATGATCAGGAAAATAACAATCTTGGATCATATTTGGCTCAATTTCAATACTACGAGAATTAATATTTCTACATTTACTAAGATGGTCTAAGACGGAGAGAAGGAACCTTTGGACCCGTAAGTATACTGAGAAATAAAAATAAAGGTTCTAAACTTTTTTGAAAAACTGATTAAACTGTGCCTGCTGCTCGTTTTCTTCTTGAGATTTTTAATGAAGGTGGGTGTTTTTAAAATAAATATAAAAAGGCCTCTACCTCAATGGCGTCTCTGGCTCGGGACGATGCCTGGAGTAACGAGAAATGGTATAAGCGATATAATGGTCTCAAAAATGATGAAGTATTTAATATAAAGTTAATGTAGCTTGCTTGCGAAAGACTGATCGATGCTGCCCATCAATCAGTTCCCCTTCTGCTTATACTTGAGAAGGTGCCACCTCCGTACACCTTCTTCATCCTCCATATCTTCTACCTTATTTCTCTTGTTATTTTTTCTCCCTTCTTTTTTGAATCCTGAAACGTAAAACCTTGACGAAATCATCATCCTTTCGTGATTCGCGTCTGTCAGTCAAGATGCTCCGGGGCAATAATTAATTTTCAGAAAGTGTCCGCGACACAATTTTTCGAGAGTTTTAAAAGTCAATTTTACAGAATTTTACGTGCTTATTTTTCAAATCAGATTTCATCAATTAATCATCCTTTCTTCGATTAGTCTTGGGATTATTAAAAAGTAATAAGAAACTTGATTAAGCATCGCATCCAACAAATACATTTCGATCTGATAATACAATTTTATTTATTTTTCAATTCCAAATTTCAGTTGTACAGCCTCTGTCGTTTCTACGAGACATAATTTTTTTCAAAATTTTGAAAAAATATTTTTAACAACAGAGGACCGTTTAATCACGTTAATCGTCTTTACTGGAAGTCAGCTACCCGATATTCAGTCAGTCTAAATTCTATAATTTCATACAAACTTGATCCTTTGCCGTTTTTCAATTTTTTTAAAAAATAAGTCCAAAACATATTTATTCATATAAAACAAAAACCAATTCGTCCATCTCTTTCCGGTATTTACAAAATATTCCTTGTTCCGTGGTAACTTTGATGCATCCTTTCATTAATTAACAATAGTTGCCCCACTAATATACAAAGCTTTCAAACCTCCATATAATTCATCCTATGAAATTCCACTCCCGCAATATTTCCTCTCAAGAAACAGAGAGAACAATCAGATTGCTACGAATAGGAACCACACAAGCAGACGCCATTTTGAAGCCCCGAAGGCTTCAACAGTTCTCGTTCTCGTCTTGTCGGTGGGATACGTGTCCTTCCAGTTCGGTGATCAAGTCACTATGCAAATCAACGTTTCTGCTTTCGTCATATCAAACATCCAGCGGACTACAGTTGCGTACGAGAGGTTTGGCATCGATGGAAATCAGAATTCGAGACGGAAATGAATCTCGAACGTTAGCTCGAGTTTGTACAGTAAATTTCATCGTTTTGACGCAAAGTTGTTTGCTAGAAAAAAAGCGAGTATAAAGTGACAAGATAATTTTTCAAGTATAACGATATAACCAGTGAATATATCAGATCGAAATATTCGCGATTATATTTAAAATATATCATTGTATAAGTTATCATTGTAAAGTGACAAGATAATTTTACGTAATCGATATAATACAAGTATAACGATATAACCAGTGAATATATCAGATCGAAGTATACGCAATTATATTTAAAATATATCATTGTATCGAGCAATATGACGAATATATTGGAATTTTTGAAATTTAAAAATAGTATACAATTTTGATAGAAATTTATATTTTTTTGGAAGCTTTGCAATTTTTTAATTTTTACTTGTATCGCATATAAGATCGACTTGTCTCCTAGTGTCGCGGCTATAAACTCAAGTTAGGGGATGAAAGAGCTTCGGGCGACAAGGGTAGCCAATGCGTCGACGTGATGCGCTGTAGCTTTTGCCGCGGTACTCGGCAGTCCTTTGGCGAACCCCGTAACAGGCAGCAAGTGGGATAGAAGCCCAGAGCTTTTCTATCGCGAGCTTTTAATCGTCCGCGCTTTTGAATTTGGAGTGAATATTTTTTAATTCTTTACCCGTGTGTTTGTTACAGCGCCCTTATTCGGGAATTAATGCGTGACAATTTTAAGGGATGAAATTAAATTTTTTTTTTCAACCTCCAACATTTCTTACGGATCCCGTAGAGTCAGTGACGGTTTGGCCGTCGCTGCAGACGGAGGCACAGAGCGAAGACTTATTTTGAAACGCGCTATATTTTATTCATATGGATTTAGACGGTGACTCTCGTCGTTCCAACGATTCATCCCTTATTAAATTGTACAGGGTGATTTTTTTGACACGCGACCATTTCCTGCAATAATTATAGATTGTGGATGCTGGAGTTTTTCTTTGGCAAATTAATTGCGTTTCGTGCGGCTTTTTTTTATTGTGAAATTTTGGACGCTATTCGGTGTACAGTGCAAGGTGTCAATGTTTATATATTTTTTGAAAATTTCTTATAGCAGCGTGTCACTGCGAAACGCTCGTAGACACTTGCTGGAGAATTTCGGAAATTTTATTCTTGTGATAACCGATAATCAATTTGAAAATGTTTAAACAGTCTTGTATAATATTACGAATTGATATCTTTGAATGAATTTACAAAAAAATGGAATATAAAATTCAATTACGTGTACTTGAATGATATTAAACGTTAATTTGTAATTTGAACTCCAGTGATATTGGGTCACGCCCACTTACCTTATCATCAAAGTGACGGGGATGACATTTTATAAAAGTGATTAAACATTTCCTCGTAATCTCTTGACATATTAATATTCCAATTAAGGACAATGCGTAATTAGAAATTGAATTACTCTTTCCGCAAAATTATCAAGTAACAAACGTTTTCGCGATAACGCAATTTAAACGGTGTGAAACGAAATATATAATAAGAAAACATATAAAAAAAATATAAAGCAGTCAAAAAAAATATTATATCAAAATTCGAATTTTCGAAAATAACCCATATGATCTCTATCGTACAGTTTATGCAGTTCAGTGTGATACGGAGCTTCACGGTGTGTCGTAAATAAGAAATTAAAGGATATCTCATTAAATTTCCCACAGCCCTTTGGAAAAATTTCGATTCACATAAAATAACACGCGTAGAGGTATATTCGTTAAATCGTGCGGGTAGAATTTTTCTTTTATAATTATAATTTAATCGAGATCGTCAATTAAAAAAAAACCTAAAATTCTTTACGCGAGACACAAACAAAAATTCAAATCGGTCCTGCAGTGCGGGGGGCCCTTTATTTTTATTATTTTTACGGTGAAAGGTAATTTTTGATATCGTGTCCGTAACGACGGTAAAGATCCGAGTGGCTGTAGGGATAAAAACAAGCTTTCAAAGTTTACCTCCTTTGCCCCAAAAAAAAAGAAGAAAAAGCAAGAATCTAGGAAAAACGTGGGAATGTAGCAACGAAAGGGAAAATCAGTGCTGGAAAAGTGTGAACGTTCACATCGTGAACATGTTCGCGGTGAAAAGTTGGTGAACGTTGGATGCTCCAATTTGATTTAACGTAACTGGTGAATTGTGCGACCTACTGGCGACGTCGTTGTGACGTCACGTCGTACCGATAAGAGATAACAGACATCAGCAAATTTACATCGTTTACCACAATACGTAGCGTGAGTAGCCATACAATATTATTTAAACAACATAAAATATATATAAAAATAAATTAATAATATTTACCTTGAAAATATTATTTATTTATAATATCTGATAAATAATCGGTTCGTCATCAATAATATAAATATATACAAAATATACGTGTGTATAATATTTATATAATTTTTTTTGTAACATTTATTTTATACTATACGGATGCTGAGTTCGTCTTCGTTTATTCTCGTTATCGTCTAATCAAGATATAGATATAGATAATGCAATATATACATATATACGTGATATAATTGATATAATTAATGATATATTTCAAGTATACCGTATATATCAAATATATCAGGTGTTTGCCCGGAGCTATTGAGAAACTTGAAATTTCGCACTACGTGCATAGATGCACCTATATTCCAATATCTATAGTATAATAGACTTTAGTATATCTATGTATAATTGCGTCACTCGTGAGCGGAATTTCTGCAGAGCACATCCGCGTTGGAATACGTAATGGTGCGTCTCGTTATTACGTTCCGTAGCGGGAGAGATAGCCGTACGAAACCGCCACCCACCTTGCCAATCTATATCTATATATTTGCACATATATATTCAGGCAGATATATATTTCGCATATTCCCTACTTACGTGAAATATTCGCACCCGACCGATTCGCACGTAAGGCTCATCATTTAATTGCTAATACTATAGTACCTGCTATCGCGGCTGGGTTATACGACCATACTATAGATGGCTGATCCAATTGATTAAGAATTAATTGATCGAGCCCGATGCGATAAATTATTGAAGTTTAAATTTCGAAATACGATTTTCTTGATATACGAATTTTCGCAGCTAATTTTTTTCGCGAGTTAACTTTCTCACGTAATTTTTTTGCAAGTTAATTTTCGCTAAGGGCTCGAAAATGGGGTAGCGGCCATCGGGTCGAGGGTTAATTTTGGCAAATGGAGAAACTTCCAATTCCTCTTGTACACGGGGGGTCAGATATATAGACTCGGGTCTGTGGAGTTTTATTGAATTTTATCGAAGCTGGCTTAAAGACCCGAGGGTGATACGGATAGGGGATGAGAAGTGCAGTCTGCATTTAACCTCCAGGGGTTGGTTTCTCCTTCCATCCCCTAACAGCCCTGGCGGTGGTATCTCGAGTACTGACAATGAGTTCTCCAACCCTTCTAAGCGGTCGACTTCTCACGCCTCGTAAATTCTCATCCCTTATACACTTCGTGGGTATATATATTTTTCTTTATCTTTTTTTTTTGTATCTTAAATAACACGCTGGGATTCAATCTAATTCCTTGGAGATTCCGTTTACTCCTTGGCGAAGGTAATTCGTTAATTTACACCCTTGCACCCTTCTGCTGTGCCGGATAGGGGTTGTTATTGGGATTGGTTGGGGAAATGCTGCTCACATGCTCTCTCGAAGCTTGAGGGTATTAGTCAACTTACTTTCTGGTATCTTTTGTCAAATGAATATTAATTCGTGGCTATTGGACTTTTGTTAGGTTACTTAGTGAAATTTTAGTTTTCGCGCATTTTTGTTGTTTACCCCTTGGCGAAGGTAATTCGTTAATTTACACCCTTGCACCCTTCTGTTGTGTCGGATAGGGGTTGTTATTGGGATTGGTTGGGGAAATGCTGCTCACATGCTCTCTCGAAGCTTGAGGGTATTAGTCAACTTACTTTCTGGTATCTTTTGTCAAATGAATATTAATTCGTGGCTATTGGACTTTTGTTAGGTTACTTAGTGAAATTTTAGTTTTCGCGCATTTTTGTTGTTTACCCCTTGGCGAAGGTAATTCGTTAATTTACACCCTTGCACCCTTCTGTTGTGTCGGATAGGGGTTGTTATTGGGATTGGTTGGGGAAATGCTGCTCACATGCTCTCTCGAAGCTTGAGGGTATTAGTCAACTTACTTTCTGGTATCTTTTGTCAAATGAATATTAATTCGTGGCTATTGGACTTTTGTTAGGTTACTTAGTGAAATTTTAGTTTTCGCGCATTTTTGTTGTTTACCCCTTGGCGAAGGTAATTCGTTAATTTACACCCTTGCACCCTTCTGTTGTGTCGGATAGGGGTTGTTATTGGGATTGGTTGGGGAAATGCTGCTCACATGCTCTCTCGAAGCTTGAGGGTATTAACTAACTTGCTTCCTGGTATCTTCTGTCAAATAAATATGAATTCGTGGCTATTGGACTTTTGCTAGGTTACTTAGTGAAATTTTAGTTCTCGCGTATTGGTACGTATGGGGGTTTTTCTTTTTTGTTGTTTCTCCTTGACGAAGGTAATTCGATAATTTACACCCTTGCACCCTTCTGCTATGGTGGATAGGGGTTGTTATTGGCCTTCGTTCGGGCAATGCTGCTCACATGCTCTCTCGAAGCTTGACGGTATTAGCCAACTTGCATCCTCTAAGGTACCTTTTGTTAACTGACTATCAATTCGTGGCTATTGGACTTTTGCTAGGTTACTTAGTGAAATTTTAGTTCTCGCGTATTGGTACGTATGGGGGTTTTTCTTTTTTGTTGTTTCTCCTTGACGAAGGTAATTCGATAATTTACACCCTTGCACCCTTCTGCTATGGTGGATAGGGGTTGTTATTGGCCTTCGTTCGGGCAATGCGCTCACATGCTCTTTCGAAGCTTGACGGTATTAGCCAACTTGCATCCTCTAAGGTACCTTTTGTTAACTGACTATCAATTCGTGGCTATTGGACTTTTTCCACGTTAACTTGTAAAATTTTATTTTTCGCGCATTGGTTGTTCTTTTTCGACGTGACGTTGGTATTAATACGTTTCTATGTCGGGGTCCCGACGCAAGTTGATGTATTTGCTTGCAAGTTTGCATTCTGTAGGTCTCGTTCTTAGGATGTAAATTTACATAAACTGAAACAAAACGAATAAATAGCGGGTGGGTAATTGCGTTAGATAGAAGTCAATGTTGTTATTGATTAATTAAATTAGAATACGTAAAACTGAGATAGGTATTAGGTTTTTCGTGAAGGGATGCGCTGGGAAGAATATATTTTTTTTAATTAATGCATTTCAATCACATTTGATTAATTAGAAATTTTATCTTTGGTCGAACCTTTTTTTTTTAATTTTATTTCGGGATGCGATTATATAGGAGCTTTTTAATTACAGTTGGTTGCTTTCATTTTTTTATTATTCATTTATTTAAGTTTGTTGTACGTTCCATCCCTCCGGGTATGCTGTAGTTAATATTGTATTGGGGCAGGTCAGTTAGGTTTAGTTTTGCGGGGGATGAAACTGTCTTGCGTCTACTGGATATCGGGTTAATCCTGTTCATGGGTACAGACGCTGATAAGATTGATAAGCCAGAAGCTGGAATGTGTTTGGTCTTCATCCCTTAAAGGTAGAGGGTGCAATTAAATGATACGTTACGGGTTTCACGATACGAATTTACATTTGTAATAAAAAATAAAAATGTTTTCCCTGCATTTATCAAAAATCAAAATTTCCACAATCAACATCCTGACAATGATTTTTCTTAAATTACAAAATTTTTTAGTTACCAAAAAAAAGCCTAATGGTTCGCTCCATATATTTTCAACCTGTGAGGCTAATTACTGATAAGCTCGTGATTCAACGGACACTGAAATGGAGAGAAGGGGTGGTAGTGGGTGAGGGGGTGGCCTTTGGCCAGTAATACAGGTTGAACATATGGGATTCGAGAATCGGGATTAAAAGCGGTTTACCCGATTTCGCAATTCGGACGAATGGTATCACCTGTGGGGGGCGGCAGGGGGGACGAGGGGGGTGGAGGAAGTCCGATCTTGCGAGCCGAAGCGGATGAGGGCAGCGTAACTAATGAGAGTAATTAGAGATAATCGATATCGCACTGAAGTGGGGTAGTGGTTGTGGTAGTTCCGTATGAGTATCCTAGGGGGAGGTTGATAGGGGTGAAACGAGAATAACCTGATAGTGGAAAGCTCTGATAAAAAATAACAACTATCAAGCGTACGAGAGAGCTTAACGGGGATAATTATTTGATGTAGTCGGATTATCCAAGATCGATTACAAATTAGAGTTAAGTACTTGATAGGGAGGGGGGGGGGAGTTTGAAAATAAATTGACTGTTAATTACATATTTTTGAAAATTGTAGGCATAAAAGATTTTGTGCTTCGCAGCTTGCGGGGATGTTTGAATTTCATTTTGAAGCTTGTGCTGGTGTTGTTGTTTATGCTGATGTTTTTTAATTAAAAATTATTAATTTTAATTCGTTAATCGTTGTTTTATTTTGAGAAACATTTTGTCGTTATGGCTACCTCGGCTTCGTTCTTAATTTGCAATGTGGGGTGTTTTATTTTGGAAAAATTTTTTTTATGGTAAATTAATCAAGATTATCGATATTTCAATTACGGATTAGGGCGATTGAATTTTAATTGGAGGGATTTATTTTTTGGTTATGGATTTTGGTGTTTTATTATGTTATACGGGATAAGCGTGTAAGGGTCATTTTCAAGGGTTTTAATATGCAGGTTTGAACTTAATAGACAGTAATTATACTTTTAAGATAATTAATGAAATATTCCAGGGTGCAGCAAAGAAATTAGTTCATGTAAATTTTGCACGCTTGAATAAATTCGCAAGTTTGTATTATGTGATAAATTTCTTTTTTATTCACCAGAATTCAAAATTTTCTATCTTCGTGAAAAGTGGTCGAATTTGCTTCCCATAAAAAAAACTTTTTCAAACGCAGCTGCGAAGCCTTTCCGAAAACTGTGAATTCACCGCGAAAGATCAAAACCAAAATATGCATCCCAGTCGGAAAAGAAAGTAGCAATAAAAACTCAAAACCCATCAATAGCAACAATAGAACAAAAAACATTCACATGGCATAGCAAACACGTGAAAGGACAGTAATTGAAATAAAAAGCGCCTCTGATAAAAATAAAAAAGATTTCATATTGAAAAAAAATTCAAAATATCCACAATACCAAAAAAATAAAAATACCTTCTCGCAAGGGTTCTTTGGATGCTGTTAAAACTAGCACCCACCCTCTCGGACTCTACAAAGCCGAAAGGACTGAAGAACGAGATGTTCTCATTCATACGTATTGGCCGACTGAACTTTATATGTATATATATATATTTTTTCCTGAACTCGCAACCCCCTCACCCTTTTAACCCTTGTTCTGTTATCTCTCTATATTTTCTATTTTGCACTCGTCTTTCGCAGTGCTTTCCGAAATGGGAAATCATTGGCCATAAAAGCGTCTTTTACGGTTCTGGATGGGAATTATTTTGTACATCCCCATGTGCGTTCCGCACCCTGTCCTTCCTTATACTACCCCTGTTGTTTATATATATTACTCGACCCAGCCCTATATCACGGTATACACACAAAGTGCACAAGTCCCACATACCCCCCCTCTCTACCTTTGCAGTCCGTGCTCGTTTAACTTGGCACTGTTTACCCGAATTGTGAGATTATATCGTGGTTTATAGTGCACTGCAGCGAATGTTTAATGGAGTGATACAATAGCGCGAATATATCACACCTACCGATATAAAATATATGATACAAAATATATTTATACTGGGTGATACAAACGTACCGGTCAGATTTCGTAGACGTCATATTAGTGCACAGCCTTGTTAGTTATAATTATACAAGGAAGACGTTTCGTGAAGAGTAGTTCAATTTTTTTGGTAAATCCAATTTTTTAATTTTACCGTAAGCACGGAAGTACGCCATTTATGTAATTAGTTTGTAAAAATATCCCGAGTGAAAATTTAACCAAGAATTACCAGGTTGGGTTACAACGTTTTTGGGTCTGTATCTGTATGAATGAGACACGTAGTCATGGGTGTAACACGGGTAGCAAGCACGGAAAAGTGTCTTTTAGAAAGTCACCTAGCCATTTTCAATTATCTTACGTGGGAACAATTTGCACCCTGGTCGAGGATCAACAGGGTTCGCCTTCGGAGACGAGTCTGGTTCCTTACGTCTGACCTGCCTGAGCTTTAGCTTGCGACGGGAAGTGACGAAGGCTGCAAGCGTAGTTTTTGATCTCTTGAGGAACACCAGACTTTGGCCGGTCGTTGCTGCCAAGTGATTCGTTCCGGTGAACTGGACTAGGGGTGGTCGCGACTTTTCGTAGCCTGGGTCTCTTCTTCCCGTGTTCTGGGTCTGCGACCCAACCAGCGCACTTGCTTGGTACAAGCCTCTTCACAGGATTCTTCTTTGTCTCTGCTCTAGTCTCCCAGTGCTCTGGGTCTGGGACTGAAGTCTGCCGAAGGTCGGAATCCCGTCCGGGACCCTCTCGCCCCTGGGTCCCAGCAGTCCGCGGCTACTTGGAGCATCTGTCACTGGACCCAGGTTGTCCGTATGGGCTGGGCCTGATTGCGCGTGTTTCGCAGCCTAGACTGTCTAATCCGGTCCTTTGCATTTGTCCTCCGTCGATTGTAATGTTTTTGAAAATCGTTTTTTATTTGTATCATAATGTTTTACTTGGCCCATAAACGATACCCAAGGAGAAATATAAAGACAAGGATGCTGTGGGATATATTTTTATTTTTTCTCTTTTTTTCACTCGCGATAGTAAGTGCCCATGGAAGCCATACCTTTGCCATACTTAGCGCATACTAAAAGTCTACCATAGGTCTGAGCTATACTCGTGCCATATATTTTGGTCATGAATTATGGAATATTCCCATGATATAGGATAATCTCTTTGGCTATATCTCTATCTACACTTGTTCTGAGTGATATACTCCAAATTCACTGTATACTAAAATATTTGTTCAGTTAATAATGTTTATAACAGTGTTACCGTTGAAAGGACCTGTAGCATCGCTTTGATTCACTGGAGATTGAAAATAGTTTGTTGGGTTCGAATATGTTTTATTCAAATATTCAAGTATTAATATACATTTGCGTGCATGCAATACCACGTGGCATACTGTACAGACTGTTGAAAAAAATTATATAATATTCACACTGGGATGCATTAATTTTTAATATTTTAATACGGCTTAAATTTTAGCATTTGTCATATATATTGTAACAATATTTTTCAAGAGAAATCGCGGTTCAAGTCGATGGCACCCTTGGAGAAGGAATCGAAATCACATGATGAAAATGGGTGACAGGTACAGAGAAGCTGTGCCGTCTGACCGTCTCCAAAATTTAACATGGCTCTTATGCGATGGGGTACTGGGTTAACAAATACATATATATATATGTATAGAGTGGTGTTACAATAAATATTCTGACGTGATTTTTCGAATCACAAGGCGACTCCAGCTACCGATTCAGATAACGTTCTCGCTTTGTGGTTCCCTTCGAGTCGAAGTTTATCGAAATCTCCGAGGAGAATTTCCAAAAAGTTAAGTACCGATTCGCTAAAGAACGCTCTCGATTTGGTTTAAATGGACGACTCGAAGGAAAGGATAAGAGTTATCGGCTATAAGGATCTCGATCAATCAGAATGATTAGTTCTCGGATTTGGCTATTGTTATTCAGTCTGTCTTGGGACACCGATCGAGGTGCCTCGAGCTGCTTCGCGCTCCCGGGCTATTTGTTTATAGTTTTTCTAGCTGTTTCCTATACGCTATAGAAGGTTCTCGCCCGTGCAGTTTTCGCGTTGCTCTCGCGATATCCAGGAAATTCTATGGATTTTCTGTGTTCCGGAAGTGTAGTGCAGTGCCCTAGTGCAGTGCCTGACTATCCTCTGGATGCAGTTCTCGGCCTTCACGGATTAGCTGCACCAGCTCCGGTGAGGACTCTCAATTTATTCATTGGTGAAGGGATTTCGGTTTGAGCGTTCCGATTCGTTCTGGTACTTTCTCGATCAGCTACTTTCTCTGTCTCTTGCACTATTTGCCTGACGCTTCCTTCGACCCTCTCTGGTTCAACCTAGTAGTCTGAGCGGCCGCGCATTTCCGTAACCGTTTGCTTCCGTTCGTGCATCCAGTTGTATTTTTCGATTTCTCGTCGAATTAAGAAAATACGTTGCGATATATATATTTTTGAAGATTCCATTTTTTTTTGGGTATGGTATTAGTGAAATAATTTTTGTTGAAAATACTATTAATGATCAGCTGTCTAATTAAGAGTTAAGTATCGAAGGAAATTGGCTTTACTCGACAGGCTTTCGTAGGAAATCCCAACGTAATTGGTGCTTTAGCTCGTAACGCCAGAGGAATCGACGCGTGTTTATTGTAAAAGCTCTCACTGATCTCTATGGAGGGCACGTTACTTTTTTTATTGTTTTTTTTTTCATTTTCTCTAGTACGATTTTTTTTTGGTTTAGACAGTGAAAAAATATCGGCTACTATTGGTTTCAGTGTGTACAGTTTGCGTGTAGAGCTTAAAAATTATGTCGAAGATTTACTGTGAGGGTGGTTGACGCGTGAAAGCTCTGGACAAATTGTTTTTGTAAGCTCAGCTTTTCCGGATCTCGTGCAAAGAGCATTGCATTAAGTTTGAAAGCGCGTTGATAGGATTTTCAAAATTCATATCCGTCGTGTTGCACTTTGTGCTTTTGAATCTTCCTTGGTTAACGAAAGAAATTTACGTGGAACGAGGTCAATCTTGTTTTTGAAAATTTTGAAATAAAAAAAAACCAAAGACCCTTCTATACGTTTATTTAGAAAATATCTTTTCACAGATACGTGGTTCGGTTTCTTTTTTAAGCTTGCTGTAGCCGAGCTTATTGTTTTTTTATTCCTTCTACGGTGCTGCCTCTTGCGGCGCTACTTGGCGACGGAAAATGTAAACTGTACCCTGCCGAGTTTTCGCTGAAAAGTTTTCAAGTTGACGTTCGCCGAGTGGATCTGTAAATAGGGAGAGTGAGAAAAGCATTGAAGAATTGCGGATGGGGCTGGGTGGGGCATCCTTACTCGACATTGCGATCCTTGGAACTCTCTTGGAATTTTCAAAAATGCACGTATCGATGCACTTCAATCTCCTCCATATCTAATCATTCGGCCATGTATAACCAGATGGATATTGTATACACTCTTGAAGGTTTCCCGACGCCACCATTTCATTCGCTCACTAACCACGTCAGACGTCACTGAGCTTTTTCGCGCGTCACTGAAAAATTGCACAATCCCATCATTGCTTTGAACCTAGTTTTGCATAACTTGACGTCCTTCGAAGCCGGATTTTCCTCGTTCCTTCGAAAGGAACTGTTGAATTACTTTTTGTTCATTGATTTATTTTTTTTTCTCTTTTTCCTTCCTTTCCTTCCACCTTATCCCTCATTACAATTCTTCTCTGGAGCGATTCTTCCCTTGTCATAATCAGGCTCAATCAACGCGATTAACGTCGCACGGAAGTTCAATTATCGACCGTCGGATTTGCCGCGAGTCCGAGCTGTATTTTCCGTCAGAAAGGAGAATCACGTTTCTTACAGTATCCCTTTGATTTTTTATTAAAAAAAATTTTTTTAGCAAAAAATTTTAAAAGTCGTGCAAAACTTTTGCGGACTTTTTCGATCGGCAAGAAAAAACCGTAACTGTGTAACTTCGACCGGAAATGGGCGGATTCGTGAAAATGAGGTGGAACCAGAAAGAACTCACCCTCAAGATTTTTTACCTGAACGGGGGGTAGTTCGAATTTGACTATTTGCTTTGTATGCTACCACGTGTCTCCTATACAGGGAATAGAGAAACTGGCTCGGGATAATGTAAAAGTTGGAGAGGCGTGCTTTTAGCGTTTTAAAAATTTTGCGATAAAACTCGAAACTTGGTTAGAGCCAACCAAAGCCGGTGGAGGGGTGCGTTAGTACCAACCCAACTCCCTTATATTTTTTTTTTTCACTGTGGTTATAGCTTTACCAGAGTACACCGTGTCTCTCTCACTGTGTACTCGCATACCTCCCTCACTTCCCACGAATCTTAAATTCCTGGCACGCCTGGACTTTCGAATTTATTTGACTTTGTTACGGCGGGTCGCGGCCAAACCGGCCGCTTTTACGAGCTTCGTATCCCCCGATCGCAAGCTCGTCCCGCAAGCACAGCAAATAGTCCGTGTTCGATATGCTCTCTTAACCATAGCCCAATTAGGCCCACTCGACTGTGACGATATTACTCTTAGGGACTCTTTTTTAGAGCTTAAATTGACATTTTTTTTTTTTTTTTGGGTTCTTCGGAGCTTTGTCGTACAATTTTCGAAACTTTTCTGTGCATTAGCTTTCGCGCTTAATGACTACCATGTCGGTGGGTATTTCCCATGACATTTTACCCACCGTATATTTTTTTTATATTTTTTTTAATCCCCTCAGGCCATACCCATATTTTGGCTTTTACCTAAAATTTCAAATTTCATAATTATTTACAATGACTCAAATGTCCACAACAGTGATCCAACGTGGTGAATAATTTTTTTTTGAATGAGTCTGGGTAATTTTTAATTCGCGAAGCTCTTTGTGGTATTAAATTTCTTTTTTTGCGTCGAACAGAGTCCCCTTTATACTACGGGTGTGCAATTTCTTTGAGTCCTCTAAATGCATCCCTTTGTTAACCCTCTCTATTTCCTGTTCTCTCAGCTATATCAGAACATTATTTTTTTTTCTTTTCTCAATTCTTTTTTTGTTGCTTTTATCTTTTCACTTCGCCTCCTAGAAGATGAAATGGCGAAGATACCGCGTTTAACGTACTCCGTTCTCTTCGCTACCTACCGGGAAGACCGTATCGTTCCGCCGCCTATTCGAATTAAGCGTTCCCGACGATAAATATGCCTCCGCGTTTCTCAAAGAAGCACCGACGCTTCCGCCAGCAAAAGTGCCTCCATAAATCATCAGCCGCGAAATTGCCGGACGACTTTCTCGAAATTGTTCTACGGGACTCAAGGGGTGCAGCTCGTAGTCTGGTCCGACTTGATTTTTGGAAGTTTTTCATTAGGGCTACGGGGAAGATGGTGCCGATGACGTTACCAGATGAAATATTAATTAATCGCGTTAAAGGCAGCGGCCGTGTCGTCAATTTGTAATTTTTTTTTTGAAAAAGTTGAAAATGGTCAATTCCGCAAATTGGCTTTTGGCAAAAGAACATCAGGGTACCTATAATTAACGAAAAACATTTTTTTTTCTTTTTCAAAACATTTTTTTACGTGCCATGAAAATCTTTTTGAATTTACAGGCAGGAATTACTCGACTGTCCCATAATATATTTGGTAATGTCGGGTTGAACTTTTCACAGTGTGCTATGGCATTATAACTTTTTCCGTAGGTCGAATGGAGCTCTACCGGTAGTACGGGGGATAATGGTTTTTTTTTTAGAGAGAACAAAAAAATAGTCGGGATCAAAGAGATTTTCATGGTTATCTCGACGTTTTTGTCCCGTTGACAATCTATGCGCTTCTAATCGGATCTTCGGTCAGATTTTGTTACGTGTAATTGAACTCGCAGTCGAATGGCCGAGAATCTCGATGTTTTTTGGAATTAGATTATAAAGTTGGATTATCCGTTTGAAAGATGAAAAACGTGAAAATGTTCACGATAATAAAAAATTTTATTATTTCTAACTGGAAGTAATTTTAGCGTTTCGAATTTTTTATATTTTCAAAATCCATATCGCACTCATTGATTATATATAATTGGGCCTAAGTAGGTCGGACAGGGGTAGGATCGAGGGATTAATTTTAATTTGATGTAATTATTTTCCCGATGGCTATCACGTGGGGATAATTCTAGAACGAATGGAGGCAAAAGTCCGAGGAACAAGTTTTGCGCAAACAATAAAATACCTGGAGACAAAGCGAGGCACGAGGGTAGGTATTAGCGCATTTGCATTTTCCCCTCTAAACTTCCTTCTTTGTGATGTTAATGACGTCCGCTACGAAGATTTCGGTGGACTTTTCGAGCTTTTTTACTTTTGGCGAAGCTTTATCTTCTTGGTGGGCGAATGGCGGACTGGGGCGTTCCGCATGGGGTGGTATGAAAAAGCGAGGAAAATAAAAAAGAAAGGGATAAAGGAAAGATCCTTAGCAATTACAATAGAAAAAATGAGGTCGATTCAGGAAGTGAAATTAATTTGATTGTTATTTCAATAAAACAGTTTTTACTAATTTTAATGTCACAATTTAATTTTTTTTGAAATCGATTTTTAGGACTACGCTCCAGGCTAATTTTTTACGTAGTCGCTATTGATTTAGCTGGATGATCAATTGCTCGTATAAATTGCGGAATTATTGGCCGCAGGCATTTTGGAAATTTTGATGGTGACGCATAATTAGCAATTAATAATGTCACTTTAGTCATGGGAATTCATGGTAATTGGTAGACCGTTTCGACGATCATTCGGCCATTTTGAATGACCCTAAAGTAAGTCTACTTGAATCTCTCTACGCGGTATGGTATCTTTAGATGATTTTTCATCTTTTGTTATCTACTGTATCTATCCGCGATACGGTAATAATTATCTGATTAGATTCTTGGGCCTAATTAGCCGAACGAACTGTGGCATCGTCCATGACGATATATGGAGATATTTTTGTATACCGGAAATGTAAAATTTCGCCTTATCAAAAATGGCCGTCCTTAATCTGACGTCAGTTGAAAATTAAGGATACATTTTTTTTGGGTTTAACGTATAAATTTTATTATCAATTATAATTCGTATCTGGAACGCGTAAAACTTTTTTTTTCAAACTTTCTCCAAATTCCGAATGATTTGTAAGTTTGGGACTAGATATGGGCTTTTGATGGTTATCGGCTAATGATACTTGTAGTATTTAGGCCGAGATGCGAAAACGGCTTTAACGTATATGCATATCAGGCGAATATGTATGAGGAGCGCCAGCTTGTTACAACTAATTGCTAATCACGCAGCATTTCCATAGCGGCTACCGCGTATTCGCACTGTCGAAAGTGGAGCAGAGGCTAAAGAGTTTTTTGTAAAAAAAAATTGCAAAAAGAATTTAAACACGAGTTTAACGAGATACGCTTTAAAAAATTTGCCTAATATTTTTTTTCTTCAAAATTCGACTCAAATTTCTTTTCCTTAATCAACGTATGACAATCATAACAATGACACTATGATATTCGGACGAGACCCTAATATCGGACGAGAGAAAATGTAGATTTTGAAATTTTCACCCTGCGATTAGGTTGCATAACCTATGGTTAAGTTACCGTAAAAAAAAAGCTTGATATAATCCCCAATGCAGCTTTCAACCGATCGGCGCCACTTGATAAACCATTAAGGAACTTAATTAAAAACTTTAATCAGCTTCGCCGGAGTCAATTTTAAAGTTGAGCCAACAGCTCGTAGTCGCCCACTCGTTTACAGGGACGTGGCGTTTGAACCATGTCGGAGTCCAAGTAGCAAGGTAAAGACGGTTACAGGACGTGTCGGGAACGACGCCCAAGCGTCGGCGTCCCTGTATCCTTAGTTTGGGTTTATAGGTTGGTAGCTACCAGCCCATATCATGATATAGTTCCCAGTGGTAATCGAGGTTGGGAAATATTTTCTTGCTTACGTCCGAGACTCACGGAATTGGACATTCAATTGTCCCGTGGTCCATGTATGGTTAGATGAGAATTTACGAGCTCGAAGCTCGTACTTAGTAATTGCCACTTTAGCCGGTTACTTTGCTCGACTTTATTGGGTATTTGCAGTGATGTCAACGTAAAAAATTTTTTTTTAAAAGTCACCCAGTGCTACGTGCCGACCAACCCGTAACCTGTGGTTTAATTGCGTATTTTTACGTAAAGCCGGTTAAGCCGATATATACGGTTGCCGACCGAATTGAAGTTGGCGCCTAGTGAGAATCCAAAAAGCACGTAGCCGAGTTGGTGCCTGTACGAACGGCGTAAAGTAATGTTTGAAGCTATGAAGTGTCTAAATACTGTAGAATTTACGACCCAGATTTCGCACGGTAATAAAGTAGGGGGTAGAAGTTAAAAAATTTGAAATTCTTTTTTACTGGTTTTCGTTTATGCCCGTACATAATTACGGTGCAGGCTGGAATAGCCGTTACTGCAAAGAGAGGAGAGATAAAGGCGAGTCCTGGCAAAGAGACAAAATGAGGAAAACCGACGCAACGGTTGAAATGACGGATAAAAAAATAAGCGTCCTTGCGGATTTGAATTTTGAGGAGAGAGCGCAATTTAGCGAGAGAAACTAGGTAAACTATGTAAGTGTAATCCGGAGAGACGATTTGGGTCCTATCAGATCTGTAGGCGTCATAGTAATTTTGAGGGAAAAACTTTTTTTAATTTTTCAAGTAAAAAAAAAAAAATTTGAGTAAAAATGTAAACCAAAAAAAATATCCTCTCTATACATACCCGTCAGTCTGTGTTACCCTGCAACACGTAACCTATGTAGTATCACAATTGATCCGGATCAATAGACCATGGACCATATAAACACTAGCAGCATCCCAGAACCGGGTATCGATCAACACTGTTTACCAGTCGCACATAACCTATAAGAACGTTTACCATAGGGGTAGTTCGGTCCAAGTATATAAATAATCTAAACGCGTCGCCCAGAGTCAACACGGGTCGACGCTTTGACCTAACCTCTGCAAAGTTAACGGTAGATGCACCATATGCATCCCTAGTGATGATGCTGTGTCTGGAGGGAGATGAACCAAGGGATGAGATCAGGCAACTGAAATATATTTTCTCTCGTTTGGAGGGTGAGGAAAAAAAAAAAAAAAATCATTGGGTTGACGTCGAGCTACGTGCACAGCCTTTGTGGAAGATGCTCCTCCAGCATCCAAGGGGCTGGAATGTCTTAAGGTGCTTGATGGACCAGGATTAGGATCGTAAAGTTTATGGTGCCCCTGCTTTTCTCTATGCCGTTGCTACTTCGTACTGACGCCGTTGTCAGGTATGCATATGTATATGTATACGGTAAGACGTTATCTTATGTAACTTGTTGATATATCTATATTTGTTAAACCTTAAGTGGGTTTCTATGTACCAGGGTGGCTGCGGGATTATTTTATTGGTACCACCCCCCGATGAACCCGAACCTACCGAATGTTTGGTTTCCTCTGACAAGGCTTACTGCGATTATACGTATCGTTAATCGTAGCCATTTAACAGTGTACTTAAGGCCGCCATCTTGCATTTTGGATTTAGGCGGCTGGACCTACTTTTGCCGATAACCGAAATCGACGCTTCGGTTTATCCGATCGGCGGGTTGGGAATTATCGTGGGTGGAAGGGACGATGCGGATTTCGTATACGAAAACGTTATATAGGTGGAATATGGTAGATAATATATTTATTATATATTATATGTATTTTGAATTTAAAATTTTTACCCTGTATATATGCAGCGTATATTTTGGATTCATAAGATGTACTGGTATGTTCGAGATATACGTATTACGTAATAAAAAAATTTATTTTTTACTATATTCCACATATATGACGTTTTCGTAGGGATTTTTTTCTATGGCTCATTCTTGTCACCGTTATAGGAATCTTATTAGGGCCTTTGCTGTTTCAAGGATGGTGCAAGCACTAGAGAAGTTTCTCTTGTGACTTTTTTGAGTAGCTACGATAACTTCTGGACTCAACCCTGACCTGGTTCGTTTAATTTTGAAAATCTTAAAATAAGGGGTGGGTGACAATGCGTTTTCGTAAAAAGTCCTTGTTTTTTTTTTGCTTTTCGTTAATTATATATTTTTTGTATTACGTGCATAATTTTTTATTTATGGCTTTTGCAGATCTATTCTTTTTTCCTAACCCCAAAGTTTCTTAATTAAAGGTTGTATTGTATTTGGATGATGTATTATTCGCTGTGTCTCACTAGACCGGAAAGGAAGTCACTGACTGCAAAATTTATATCTACTCTCCTCCGTTTCCGTTATAAATTTTTACAGCTTTCTCAGAAACTTTTCGTTCACCCTCCCCTCTCTCTCCCTTTCTCTACTAACCCATCTCCACTTTCTTCTTCTTCTTTAATTTTCTTTTCGTTTTACTTCGCTCCGCTTCCACTCTCGTGCACTTGCATTCTTAATACTGTATCCATTATTTTGTACGATTCGTTTAATTAAGCCGCCACCTTGTTGCGAACTCATTCGGTAATTAGCTTCCTGTTACTCTCGGTGGTTACGTTGTACGTCGTTTATTCCAACAATGAAAGGACGAGGTATATGAATGTCTCACTTTAAGGGTAGTTCACTGCATTAGGGGATATAACGCGTCTTGCATTGTTCGTAGAAAATACAAGGGTAATGTGCTGGCCTAATTTTGAATTTCCCGCGTAACGTCAGACAGTCGAGTCTCTAAGGTTTTCGGTACGACATTACCTGAAGTCAAAAATTCGAGGTTAGGTTTGAATTAGGAATTATCACGGCTACCGAATTATGTGATCGAGCACCGGGGGTTTTATCGATTTAATTTATTTATCAAGCCTGCCTGCGCCATTTTTTTGGCGAACGCATTTTTAGTCGGAAATACGTATTTTTTCAAATTCACTATATTTATCGATGTGCCTTTTTTTTTTTGTTTGAGCTTCAAAAACTGGGTTCTCGAGTCCCCGATATATTCTTCGCTTCTTTCTCCATGAGCAATCGTTTGATTTCAATTTGACGATTTTGACGTCAGCCTGTACATTTTTTTTGACTAACGAAATTTTAAGCTTGGATTATACGTACGGTAATTCGGCTGTATTATCCCCAATGATCTTTATATCCCACGTATTCGGAAAAAAGGGTGAATTCATAAAGCTATGTAGAGGGTGAATGGGAAATATTGTGGATTTAAAAAATTCTGTTAAATCAGTAGAGAAAATGCTGGATGTTACAGGTCGGTCGATCTTTTTCGCGTTAATTCGCCTTTAATTCTTGCCGCCATTCGAATAAGTGAATGAGGCTACACAAGGCCAGATAAAAAAAACACCTGATCCCTCTTGCATATTAAATACCAGGTCGCCATTTTCTCTCTATTTTTCCCATTTTTTGTGAAAACTAAGCATCGCGGAAGCTCATTTCCCATTCCGTAGAAAATTGCGAACCCGTTATAGTTATCGGAAAGTGGTTGTCGCAGTTCGTGGAAATCGGAATTGTCAAAAGGTCTGATAAAAAAATTTGAAACAAGGGTGATTAGAAAAAATATTTTAAATTAAACGAAAGGCAAAAAAATTCAATTCACAGTACAAAGTGTTTACCGGATTTCGAATGATAAAGTCGTATAGGTGGAGTATAAAAAATATATTTTATAGTGTATAATACGTACATCTTAAATGTACATAGAGTATATCTGACATACACCTAAAATGTACCTGTATATTTTATATACCCAAAATATATTAGATGCATAGTTATTTTTTGGATGCACGTAAAATATTGCAGATACAGTAAAAATATATTTTTGATACATGTAAAATATGCGTTACATACATACGGGATATATTTAGAAAAAAGATATATTCATATACTATACATAATATATAATCGAAAAATATATATATATTTTTTTGTACTATATTCCACCTGCACTCGAAAAATCGACAATTACAGACAATTATTACGTAAAAAAATCTACTTGTTTCATTTCATTACGTTCCAAAATTACATTATTTTTTATTTTTACGCTCTGACTACTTTCCCTTGCCACAAGTTTATTTTGATTAATCAATGTCCTACCAGGACCATCCTCGTATAGGAGACAGTATCTAATTTACTGGACCATAAATATCTCTAATCTGTGCCACGCTGGACCGTTCTCGGCCACTTCCGTTTCTCTCTATCATCATCTCATTTCTCTCTCTCCCCTTCTCCCCCCTCCCCCACCCCTCTCCGTACCATTTTTACTGGCTAGATTAAACCGCATAATAACAATAATTAAACTAAATTCAACCCCCCCCCCCCCCCCGTCCAGACTTTCTTGCGAAATTGCGAAACGAACGAAACTGCTCGTTGTGGTCGCGGGGGCGTGACGAGAAGGGAGAAGAAGGGGGGTGGATAAGAGAAATTTCGAATAAATTTTTTTTTTTCCTTCCAACGTTTGTCACGCGAAGCGGTAAATTTTGAGGGAGGAATTAATCAGACCAGGAAATAAGTCTTGGGACGGTTTAGTGTATCACTGGGTAGAAGTTGATCCATAAAGCAGAGTAAACGGACTCGGATGATAACGGGTTAGACGCGGCGGTTGTTATCGTGTAATTACGAAACTTAAATTCCATGGAAAATTTCTCTAATTAATGCTAATGACATCCGTTCCTCGTTACTTGTAAACTCGACCCTTTGAAGAGTCTTTTTCTCCCTTTACATTATATATATATACTCACGCATACGTACCTGTACAATATACACTTTTACCTTTGTATTCTTCGCTTTGCCATTTTCCACGGAAGTAGCCATTGCGCATTTTCCAAAAACACCTTTGCAAGCTCCAATTAAGCTTTCGCAGTCGGTCACACCGTGAGACTGATCAAGAAAGTCATTTCGCGAAAGTTCTGATTACGGCATTAGTTATCGCGGGATTGGGTAACGCTGCTTAATTTTCTTTCCTCGTCGCGTAATACCACCGGAGGCAAGAATCCTCGTAGAGATTGTCGTTGATTTCTATGAAATGGTTGTTTTTCGCAAATTTGTTTTTTTTTTGCGAATTTCACGAAAAGCTCGACGAAGACGAAACGAAGACTTTCTTAGGCATTGTCAAGACTTGGTTCGCAGAGAATCCGACGAAGTCATCCGCGCGCGTCTTCTTGGTCCATACGCCCCCCCCCCCCCCTCTACTTCCCCACTTCGTGAATTCGTATTGGTTCGTAAAATTGACCCCGTACCAACTTCTTGTATTGTCTCTCATTTCACGAACAACACGCATCTTTGTATTTCCCAGAAAAGCCCGTAGCGTCTCGAAGTTTGAAAATTCCTTTGCAAACGTGGCGAAACTTTGGGGTTCTTTGCCGAAGTGACCGAGACTTTAGTTTGGGACTCGAACGTAAACTGATACGAACGTTGGGTGAGTTTGAGTGAGTTGGGATTGGAAATACAAGAGAGAGAGAGAGAGAGAGAGAGCTCGTGGAAATAAGTGAGAAAAATGAGAGAAACAGAAAAATATATAATATATGTAAGATATTCTTTTCTTTATGTTTCTATATATACAATATATTTGCTTGGCTCAATATGTACGTCGTACATGTACGATTCGCTAATGAAGATTTGTATAGTAGCCGTTCGAGTCTGTCACGTTAACAGCTATCAGATTAAGCCGTTATGTGTTTTTACTGTACTACCTTGTATATATAAGCAGAGTAATATATTCCTGCCGATATATCGTACTTTGGATAGTGGCTTTTTCCTCGGATGGGTAGATTCATTCATCTCGTGCTAGCAGGTCCGGTCGATTGCTTCGAATGGAAGGATTGGAAGGAAAAACAGAATCTCTTGGCGGGTTTAATTTTTTTTTTCTATTCAGTTCAGACAACCATATAGATATATATCGATATTATTTTATAATATAATATTATATATATATATATATATGAATATACATAGACACGTAATATACGATATACAGTTTTCTCCGGATCTCGGAAATTCTTCTTGGATGACTCTTTTTTTTTTTTTCTTTCCTCTCTCTCTGTCTCTCTCTCTCTCTATGTATATATTCTTCTTTTTCTCTACCTCACTACGTCATCCTTCTCTTCACATTCATCCTTTCACTGTCAACCTTTCTCTTTATCCACATTCGGATCACGGGATTTCGAGGGTATTCGCAAAAACGCTGATCGAAATACGACTGTCTGATGTACAATGGATTTGACTGTTCTGACGTATAAGGGCTTTCTCTTTATACATATATAAACCTCTCTCGGAATTTCACCTTAACTTAACCGAATTCTTTCTCGTCGTCTCCCCTTTCGCGTTAGGAATCATGAGTAATGTATCGCCATCGACTTGGTTCCGTAACGTAAACGCATATCGTTATTAAATCACGAAAATTCGTTTCACCGTGTACAATTGTCTTACAAGGATCACGTGAAATGATCTATCAATGATTTATCAGGGATCCAACGATTTTTACCCAGGTGGACGCTCTAATAGATCCTTGATAGTTCGTGGTCCTGTCACGGGATCATACCGTATCATCGATCATACCGAACTGTCTCACAAGGATCACGTGAAATGATCTACTAATGATTTATCAGGGATCCAACGATTCTTACCCAGGTGGACGCTCTAATAGATCCTTGACAGTTTGTGGTCCTGTCACGCGATCGAACCGTAAATTGCGGCCATCTTGGCTCCACGACAGACCAGTCCAGCCTCAGTTAGTTCCGAATGGGGATCAGCCCTAAGGATCCACCTCCACAGACGCACGATCCTGAAATCGATGTTTCATAAGGTCAGGCGGGGTCAAGGGGGCTAGGGAGGGGGGATTAACCAACCCCTGTCAACTTTACTTTGGTTCGTGAGCTTCGGTCCAGGATCGAAGACAGATCTAACAAGGGTGGAGAATATTATTGGTATTACAGAGGGAGATGGAGAAACCGGTGAAGCCCAGCTGGCAACAGAGAAAAGAGACTCGTACCCGAGGACGTTTTAAAGAGACAGAGCGAGAGAGAGAGAGAGGGACCGAGGGCCCAGGAAGTGAAATGGAGAGAGAGAGCAAAAGAGACGGAGGACACGCCTGCCCTAGTTCGATTTTAAACTTTTAATAAAAGGTCCTCGAGGTGATGGAAGGTCCTGGCTTCGAAGCTTTATGGCGCCATTCTCCTGGTAACCGCTCGTTCCTTGCCTCTCGTCCTTAATCCGAATTCCTTTTCTCTTTCCTTCTGTATTCTCTTTTCATCCCAAATCGTCCCTTCTGTATACCGCCTCCCCTTCAACCCCCCCCCCCCCCCCCGCCCTCCGCTCGTATTCCTCATTCGGCTCGGATAACTCGAACTCGAGAAATCAAGGGAGGCCTTTGGATTTTCCTGGTCGTTAGCTCGATGATCCCACGACGTCGTTAACTCGACGCTTAGCGTCGTGACGCGGGATTCCTCCCAACTGTATACGGTTTGTTCCACCAGTCGGAGCGAGATAGCCTTTATATACGGCGAATCAGGGGATACGGAGATGAGAATATCAGACAGTGAGAACGAGGCTGCTGGTACGCGACGGAGCGAGAGAGAGGGAGACAGAGATGGAACAAGACTGAAATGATTGATCGACCTGAACCAGACTATCGCGAACCTCGGGATTCTCTGTGAATTGAGCTTTCGGAAGCTTTCGATGCCTGCAAACGAAGCTCGTTGCTATGGAAGCTTACGGGTATGGCTTCTAAAACGCTACCGTGTCGCGTCTCCGCTTTACACACGTATATACCTGGTGCTTTTGCCCGATGTAGAACGATGCCCACGTGCGTTAGGGGTTGGTGCTTACGTATGCGGTTGCAGTTGGTACTCCCGTGTCTGGATATCCTGGTATCCGCGTACCTGGACCCGCGTTAGGGTTCACGTGCATGGATGAGGTCGGTACCTACTGGATAATCTACACCGGTGTATCAGCCAGTAGCGAATAATGCATATTTACCTTTTACCCACAAAGCTCTGTCTACTTGACAAAGGAACCTCATCTGACCCTCTTTCTATAGCCTCAACGGTTTCCTGAATCTGCTTCAGGGACCGCTGGGACCAAGGGTGGGAGTGGGCGCGGAGGTGTCTGAGGTTGTTACTGGTTATTTAGCGTATTAGGTTGGTAGGTCGAAGAGATCGGAGGATCTGTAAAGGTAAGAGGGTAGATGGAAGGAGACACTTGCCTAAGCCACATGCGCTTCACTCGGGGGAATGATGGTGACGTGGAGTTGGTACGCGGGGGGGTCGAGTTGGGATTGGGGCATTGCAGACCGTTACGGTCACTTAATTCGAAATTGTCGGTTACTTGCTCCATTACGAAACGGCCACGCTGTAGTTTTTTTTTTACCGTACTTTTTAAACCACCCGTTATACTCACCCTCGCTTCTTTTCCCTTTTGGTATGTCTGCATTGGGCTTGGGTGGGCTATGGATGGACGCTAACAGACTCCTGTGACTAGCCGAGTGTGACCGACGCGAATTCTACCCTCTAATTATGGGATGCTCATCGTTCTCTGCCCTTATCATCATCTTCGTTCCCCAGCGGAATCTGTTTAATCGCTCGAAAGATACCTTTCCCCAAATTGTGACGTATCAAACGCTAATTGCCAGATACCACCGAGATTTTACGGTTTAAGCCGCCCCTCTTGTCCGCGATGAGCTTTATTTCGGACATTCTCCAGTTTGGAACGTTCGTGTTCGGGCGGGGGTCCAAAGTGGGGCGAAGGGGCTATGGTCTGTAACCAACTCTTGTAAACTATGTTTGGAGGAGGGCGCTTTCGGTTTTCGGTATCCACCGTGTATACGGGCAATCCCGACGCACTCTAGGGTTATTCTCGGCTGGCTATTTACGTCTGATCCCATCCTGGCTTACTCCACTAATTAATCGTCACTTTAGTTTTCCAGGGATTTAAATGGAACACGGGAGGTTGTACTAGGACAGCATAGTGGAGGATGAGTACAGTGTTAGGGGGCGGTTTTTTTACGGTCAAAAATAATGCAGTAATTTTACGGGCTATGTGTGGTTAACTGTCAGTGTTTTGATTGAGGAGAAAGTTTTCCACCCACCATTCCCTCCCCCCAAAAAAATGTTACGAATTTGTAGAAATTTTAGTTTCTAGGGTTTTTTTACGTGTACCCAGGTCTAGGGTTGGCTTGCGTTGATTTTATCGTTGGGGGGTGGTTCCGACACTTTTTCTTCCGGCTGATCGTCAGCCGGGGAACAGTATGGATGACATAACCAGAATGGTAATTGTTATTGGAATCGTTAGCACATCGCCGGGAATCTCTACACGTTCTCTCATCCTCTTTTCAGGCCTAACCACTTCTTCTCTGACGGACGTGTTTGCGATTAACAATTCTATCGGCATTGACTACTGCATCGAGTAAGGGTGGCTCGATTCAAATGGGGGTGATTAATGAATTTAAACCACCCCTTGTATCTGGCCTTTGTGTGTACCTATTTCAATGTCCCTCGGTAACGTTCCTGAACGACCAGTCTCACAGTCCATTTCGTGAGATGCTGGGGTTAGCGAGTGTGGCCATTTCGTACGGTACCACTCGTCCCAGATCGTGATCTATGAATCTAACGGTTGTCTAGAAGTTGATATGCGATTTTCTTTTTTTTTTGCGAATACAATCTAGCAGTGCGAATTCGCGTTTCCATTCGCAAGTATAGGACTTGTTATGGGGGGATATTTTTCTCTGGGTTATTTGTAGAATTTCAATTAATAAAATAATGGCAGGTACAGTCTCGTAAGAATTTTCGTACCTCCGTATACGTGGTACGACCTAACCTTACCGATACTTTTATCGCTACCCCTGCAAATATCTGGGTTTCTTTTACTTGACGTTATTTTTAAAATCAATATTCAGTTGCCTAATAACGCGTGCGTCACATTTCCAGCTTCTTTGTCATGTGAGGTACGTGTCCTGAAATCCTTGAATTAATTTAACAAAAAGGTATGCCTTGGGGAACGAATGGGGAAAAAATATATGTACAGAGTCGGACAGGCAGGAACGAAATACGGAATCGTACTGTAGCAAAATTTTCGATTTACCAGGTTAGAGCGACGTTGCTTTTACGAGACGCTCTCCAGGACGCACGTTCAATTAATTTAATTGCGCACCAGGTATACCGATAACTTTCAACGTCCCGACACTCGATGAGTCGCAGCTACCGATGCTGCCACGACCCCTCGTCGATATTGCGGCGAGCCGCGTTACATCCTGCCGCCACGATGTGACACGTACTTTATGGTTGTGTAGAACACGTACTGGCCAGCTTGTAACGCACTTGTTCCATGGTAACTAATGTTATCTGGCCAATCGGCCGATCCTCGTTTTAAACTCGACCCCTTTAGGCTTTTGCGCTAGTTTCACGTGTACGGGAGAGGTTGGAGGTCGTAGTCACGTGTCTTTGGCAAAGATATATCGAGCTTGCATATTTAGACAGGAGAACTCGAAATGTCATTAACCTGGCTATCCTATTGTAAAAAATAAAAAAAAGGTGAGCTACTCGTCCAAAGGAATGTTTAATTACGAAATTTTTTTAAATTATTACCCCAGCTGACAATATTTGTTTGGAGCAATCGATTCTACTTGAATCTCTCGTTTATTTTGTAATTTAATAAAATCCCCTGCTGCAGCTTTGCGACGCTTCGGGAATCCGTTTCTAGAAGGATCTCCGGCTGGAATTCCTGCTGTTCGACGTCGAATCAATTCCTGTGGAATTTATCGTCACTCTTCGGAATTTATTGGTGTCCCTTTACGGGAGAACAAAGGGACGCGTCGATTTTCTTGGACCGTTAGTCTCAGAAGACTAATACACTCCTTTGGTTATGTTCCATGTTAAAAATCCCGCGACGCTGCGATGTCGCGTTCAGGCCGTGCGCGATTGAAAACCCCGATGCGAGCGCCCCAAGCGGAGCGTGAGTGAGTCGCGTGTGCGCTGGGACCGGGAGAACTATTGAGAACCGAGCGCGAGAAGGCCGACATAGAAAGAGCACGCGAGAACGAGCGAGCGCGTGTGCGCGTTGATACGAAAAACGTTTTTTAAAGTGCGGGAGATAGAGAGAAAAGAGAGAGCTTTTATAGAAAAAAATATATAGTGCAGTCCAATATATCAAGAGCGCGCTCGCCCGGCCTAACCTGACTGGAAATTCCTGCTGCACGAGAGGCTCAATCGAGTGATGCCCATTTACTCACAGACCCAATTGGACTTAAATGTTAATTTGTGCCTCCCGAACGATCTTCCATCGGTCATTTAACGATATTGTAGGCTATCCTTATCTGGCGGAGCCTTTCCAAACATTTAATGCTCCGTTCAGTCGGACGATATATCCACTAACCTACCAAGTCTCCGAAGTTTGAACATTCCACCCTATCCTAATCTTACCTAACCGAATCTAGAGTAAACTAACGTAAAACCACATACAATGTACTATGATAATAAGATATCGTACGGACCTAATTCTAATCCATCTATTTAAAACTGGAGAGAATTTTCAGTGAAATGTGATTTGCGTCCAATTGGGACTGTGGGCAAGTAAGCCCCCCCCCCCCCCCCCTCGTAACCTTATGCCAAAGTTCATGCATCCATTCTAATAACCCAACACGTGGATTACTTAATCGGTTGGTACCGTAAAAAGTGAATAATTTTTTTATTAATTTTTTTTAAACCTTGATTCACATATATACCATATATGTAAGTTCACGACGAAGTCGTCTGGCAGCAACGATTTTCCAAGCAAAGCTGTTCATTACGAACGCGATAAATCTTGGTTTTAAATATGCGAGAGCCACTTCACCGGTTCCCACTCGTATTGCACCTACGTCAAAGCTACCCTTATTTTTTATCCGGGAAACTGGCACGTGCGACTACCCTTCATCGAGGACTTGTAAAATCGTCAAGCGTGTTATTCCCAAAGGGAGTTGGCTTCACGAAATGCTTCTGGCCATATCGTGAAAACTTTACATTGCAAATTTTTCATCCCTCTCGGATAACATTTTGTCTGTGATTCGGTGCTTTAGGTACGAAAAGATTTATCGACGCGACAAGAGATTTTTGAAAAAATTTTTTTTTCCGCAATACGATATATCGATCGTGGATATCTGCGACAATTTTTTTTTTCCCCACGAATTTAGTACACGTGGGAAACATTTATACTTTTTTTTTGCTCTGTTTCTCTCTATTTCACTTTATCCACGTGGAATAAAAATTCACTCTGTATCTCGCTGGACCTCTCATCCAGCATTCCTAGAGCGCGAATTGTGTTTTCTCGAATAACACAAGTCTGGTTGCGAATTCTGTAACTCTTTTCTCCTCTCTCGTCCTTTTTCTACCTCCCTCCCTCTGGCCCTTCTTCTTTTTCTCTTTTTGTCCGCGTCGTTCTGCTCCTCCGACTCCTTCCGCAACTGCGGACAATATTTCGGGCAGTTCGATCAACCTGCTTCTATTGCTGTTCCTGTTCCTGTACGTATCCTCTGTGTACAGCTCGTGCTTCTGTGTCACGAGTTTCTATGAATGCGATATCGTTTTCCCGATTCTAACGATAACTCTGCAGCCACGCTGTATAGTTATTGCGAGGAGTTCCTGCGCCTGGACGCTCACCGTCCTTACCCAACGGAGTTCAGAATATTTACTCTTCGAATTTCGGTGGTTTCAAATTGCTTGGTTATTTGTTTGGGTAGGTCGCAGATACGCTGATCGGATGCTGGTTACGAAATTTTGGAAAATTTTGGAAAATTTGAAAAATCAAAATATTGCAGTTTTCACCACTTTTTCGGTTAAAAGGTCCCTACGATCTATGTACTACCTATTTACGCGTATCTCGTACAGTCGGGAAATGTTATGGCTGCAAAAGATAGTTTCGGTCGAGACGCAGCAGCAATTTCCGGTGTTCGCATAAATTCGCATTACGTCGGCGCGCGTCGGCTTTCAACTTTCATTTAACCGGCTTTAGTTGTAACGGCGTTAGGACAAGCCTTTGCTCAATTACTGCGTCGCTAGTTGGAAATGAACTTTTGCCATTTCTGTTCGTTCGCTCAACGAGTCTTGATCTCCCTTGGGAATATAAAGAGTATCGAAAATTCGATAACTCGAATGCACTGTAGAAAAATTTGTAAAATCCAAATAAAATTTTGACTGCGTTACGTCTAAGCTGCGTAAATTTCATGATGCATATCCGATATGTCAAAATTATATAAATACGATACGGTGCTCGCTGGGGTATTAAATATTAAAAAAAAATATTATTTCTCATTCACAAATTTGGAAAATGAATATTTATTTTTCCCCCGGGAAAGAGTCATAGGTGGAATATAGTAAAAAATATATTTTTTGCTATATGCTAAATATGTTATGTATACCCAAAACGTATAGTGTACGTAATATATACTCTCTACATATACAAGAGAAATATAATGCGGCAGTAATTGTATATTCAAGACGTGCATAACGTATTATACCACTTTTTTATATTTCACTTATATGACTTTACCGTGGGGGTTGAAAAAGTCACGCAACTGAAATTTCCAGTAAGTAACGTTGAGAAAACATCGAGGCAGGTTCCTCGGGCACTGTACGTATTCCCACCGACATACGTGCACACCTAGTAGAGTCCATGGGTGTATGTATCGTGAGTCTGCGGAACTGGAAATGGATTGTGGGTAAAGCTGGCAACAATTTCCCGGACGCAGGAGTAACATCGGGTACGACATTTTCGTTAAACTCGGTGTGGCCAAATCGAATCACGTGGATTTCGCGTTAACCATCTTTTGTTTGACTTTGCGCTCCTCGGCACTGATTCACTTCGACGAACGAACTTTTAGACTTCGTTAGGATAAACCCCCCTTTTCGCCCTCCCGTCAAGCGAATTTTCGCGAGAACGTCGAATGCGCGGGAGGGTTGCAAATAAATGTCACCCGAAGACGGTTGAATTTCCTGCAGCTGCAGCTTGACTCGAGTTGCCATTTGATTTTATCCAATATGCCCGATACGTCAAGATTTGTCTGACTGGTTTGAAAAAAATTGGTCGATGGAGGAAAAAAGAAAATCCTATCGCGGGATGAGCGAGGGGGGAATGAAAAAAAATAATTTTCGAAAATTCAATTTTGGATTTGTTACCTTGGACTTTATTTTTTTTTTAATTTCTCATCAAAGAAATATTTCATTCGGTACATTGCTTTGATGTCAAGCTTGAAACAGTGTATGGCTTTAGGGGTTGTTTGTATTGCATCGAAGCTTAATTGATCATTCAGGAGCTTAAACAGGACTTGGGCTTTGGGATGAGATGGGATCAGAGTATATGGGATATGTAATATTTCGTTAATTGCAAAATGGCGTCCACTGGGTCTCCTGTCACGGACTGATCGCCAGTCATCTGCGTTTGCATTTGGATTCTACTAAATTCACGGTTAGGGCTCTGCGTTATTGATTCGTAATTGTGGGTTTACGGGTGTCAACATCTGGGCCACTTTGTTCGCGCGTTTCGACGTAGACGATAGGACATTGTATAATTTTAATTTTTTAATTTTTCTTCAACTCAAAATTTTCGAAAATTATACTCTACGGATGGCAGGGGACCATGGGAGTTGAAGCAACCGAAACTTGATATTTTCCCTTTTTGGTTTCAGATTGACGCACGAGCGACGGTGGTAAACTTTTGAAAACAGAAATGAGTTGAGAAGTGGCTATGACGATGAGAAGTTTATCGGCCGTGGTGGCCGCCGTTTTGCTTCAGCTCGCTCAATTTCTAACAGCCACGAACATACCCAGTAAGTATAATTTTGGTTATCATCGTTTCACCGTGACCTTAGTTCTTGCCAGAAAATAATGGGATTACCAGCCTGAGGGAACTTCTTGAAAAATTCCAACATCCTCATAGATGATCTCATCATTTTTCTGGGTACTTGCTCGTCCCTTAACGTTTCTGGTACCTGTCACGGTTCCTGGTTTTTTCGACCAGGTCGCCATTGCACCGAGCTTACACACCCAAACCCACATGCCTGCCACATAACCGTATCCATTAACCTAAAAATGTGTTACAACCGGACGACCTCGAAAAAACATTTTCCTCGTGAAAAAGTTTTTTTGAAAAATTTCCAAAAATGCACCACCCACTTTTCTTCGCGGTCGTAGGACGAAATTTGGTTTCCAATTTTTGGTCACGTATGTACCATGCCTGCCGAAGCCCACGTGTCACGGATGTACTGGAAAGTCCATAGATCCTCCCCTACGTTAATAGACGCTACTGGAGGTACGAGAATTGAGAATTGGCAAGATATGTATCTCCGTAGTATTACAGCTAAGCACTGGAAAGCCTAGGGGGTTGTTTTAGGTTAGGTCAGATTAGCATATATTTTCGAGACGGTAAGAAACGGCACAAGTATTGTCACGACGGTCCAAAATGGCAAAATCGACACGAGCGTGTTTTTGAAGTTTGTGAACTTTTTTTTTTTAAAGCGACGTATACGATCCAAGGGTGTTTCGTAAAATTCTACCCTTGTTTGCAAAATGTTAGACGCTCTGATTTAGTTTTGCTCATCTGGCTAACGATAAGAGGGCCAATTAGCTTTCGCTCCGGGGACAATAATTATCCCGTTAATCGGTTAAGGGTGGCTGCGAGAGTAGGGTGCGTCCGCGCAGCGACCCCTCCACCCCTTTTTCAAATTTATGAGGGTCACTAGGCCCGAAGTGGAATTTCGTCACCTGCGCCCTGTCGAGCTACTTTTTATGTCCCACAAAGGGCTTTATTGCGAAACACTCACTAACCACCCCTTACACCAGAACTACCCTCTTGTACTATATGCACGTATGCAGATAGTACAGATAGCAGCACTTTGGATTTCTGATAGTGAACTTACTGTATCTTGGGTAATCAGCCTTCTGCTTGAACTTGACGCGTTTTCTATTACGCGAACAGCTTGCACGTTTCGGATATAATTTAATATTGTATTCTGTTTTTTTTTTAATACTATATTATAGTATGTATGATATAGGTATATGTATTGTATATATAATTTTATTTAGAAGCATAATTTTATTAACATTATACGGAGATCAGTGCAGGCAAGTTAGGTATGTTGCGCAGGGGTTGTAGCTAAGGGATGACGACCCCTAACGTGAAAGGGGTAAATTTTCGAAAGTTCGTCTCGAGCAACTTTTCTTCGACTTTTAGAAAAATTTTGAGGATTTTGAGCTTTTACTTTCATTATGCACAAAATAAAAGTGCGTATTTTATAAAGATACCAGTCCGTGACTAGGGAATTATTTTTGGCACTATTTCGACCGGAGCTGATAAGCTGGCGTGGTATTTCGCCGTGGTTGTTTCTGAAGGGCGTGGGGGTGTCGATATTTCGTACGAGGGTTGGAAAAATTGGGGTAAACTAGGTAAAACTGGCGTTGGATTTCGCGGGAGTGTGGGAAATTGCGGGGATTGTCAATTCGACCCTCTTTTTTTTTTGTGCACGACGGACATTGCGACAGTTTAGAGGATGATGGGTAATTTTTGTATGACCGCCAAACGTTCGTAACGTTGCGAATCCATCGGGATGTTTTCGTCTCTCGCGAATTGTGCGATGCGTAAAAAAATTGGTTTTGCAAAAAAATTGTTGGCTCGCGGGAAAATAATAGCCGTTACTTGCTTGTCGGAGAATGCTTATGGACCGAAAGGGATGCTGCGCGACAGATACACCCACGAACGTGAGATTCGACGGCTCAATCGATTCTGTTTTTTTAAAACTTTTCTCCCGTTTCGGGTAATTAATTTTTTTTTTCAAGAATTTACATATTTCGGCCAGGAAAGAAAATTATTGCACGTCGCTCATTTCTGTAATTTTGTGTAATCATGTAATTCGCAGCAGACGTAACCAGCCGTGTCCGGTTTTAAGGGTGATGAATTCATTAACGTCTTCGTTCCTTTCAGCATTTCCTACGTCTTCAGAAACTCTTTCGCAACGTCTCTTAGCGTAATTGGGCCTTCAGGCTTCTTTGCACGAATTCACGTAGCTAAGATATATAAGATAACGTTCTTAATCAGACTGTGTCTTTCTCTCTCTCTAGCTCTTTCTCTCTTTTTTTTTCTTTATCACTCTGTCAGTCGCCATTACGAATTTCCTTTGACTCGTCCCGAAATGAACCTAAATATTAGGGGAACTGATGTGAAGTAATTTTTAAGTTTTTATTATTATATTTTTTTCGTTCCCTTTTCATTTTTTCACCCTCCCTTTCACTAGCATCCAGATTCGAGTTATCAAAACGGAATGGAAAATGGTAAGAGGCAAGAAATTAATTTTGCTTGAACCAAGTATTCCTTGCCGTGTAAAACGTGACAGGCAGTGCAATAATCATTATCCGTACCCGATTAAAATTCTCTCGCCGTTCCCTTCGTTACTCCAGCATGAATGGTCCCGTCAAAGAGATTGAAAAACCATCCCTTTGATATTTTCAGTCGTCAAGCCATTTCCCGGACTGGAGGACCTGCCCAAGTCGTTCTGGCACGAGCTCAGCTCACCTTTCACCGAGGTAAGTAAACCGTCGAGTTCACCGAGTTGACGCAAGGGATGAAGTGTAGAGAAATATAGAATAAAAACATTTTTCCCTAAGCAAGATTTATATTCCGTCCCAGTGACAGGGTCGTAAATATACCCACGTAGAAAAACGCGCATCCCCTTCAGCAGGTCTTACCAAGAGCAACCCCAAAAAAAATGTTCGCACTGGCTCTAAGGTCCCGTATGAAGTTCACGTAACGCGTATCCCTTATTTTTGGGGTTGGTCCATTCTACCTTATCATCAGACCTGATCATCCTCCCGTTCCAGGTCTACGAGGAGGAGAGTCTTGCCACCGAAATTGGTGCCACTCCGGAACCTAGACCTTTTTTTGAGGACGATGACAGCAACATCACGGTCCAGCTCGGTGCTCAGGTACACATGCACTGCCGGGTGCAGCATCTTCAGAAGAGAACGGTGAGTGGATTCTGGCTTCAAGATGATTTCTTTATGCGGTTTGCTCGTTCACGTAATGGCTGTCCGTGACATCGCGACGCCCGGTCCTTAACCAGGTCCTTCCCTTGCTGGACTTGACAATGCGGAAGGTCCCGGTCAGTTATCCGAAGCTCCGTTCGTACTTTTCTCGGGTACGGACAATTTTTCAAAATGCTTTGGACATTGGGTACTTTCGAAGGGTCGCGACGAAAGGCGACGTCCCGGAAAAGTAGATCCAACGACCCTGCCAAATTCATACCTTAGCTTTAGGCGGTTATTACATTGAAAATCAAAATTGGTTCCTGTCACTTTCACGACGGATAATTTGGAATTTACGGTACGGCAAACCCTTAGGACATTTGGATAATTGTATAGGAATACGGAATTGGGGCTGGGGAGGATTAAGAAATAGGGGTTGGGAATATTGATGATTTTTTTTTTTTTTTTAGAGTCACGATGTTTGAGTCCTCGTCAAATTTTGGATTTCATTAAACCTGTTTTTCTCGAAAATGAAACGTTTTCTGGATACATGACCACGGGGAGTAACGTCGTCTTAAGGGATTTTACGGGGTGGGCTAGTGACAAGCGAGTCCACCCTTATTTTTGGAACCTTTGGTCAGTTTCTTATTTCTTTAGGTTTTTTTTTTTTTTTCTTTCCTTTTGTATTCTCGTATAACTGTAACGCCCCTACGTTCCTTGGAATACAAATGGCGATTTATTCGCTCGACTTACTTCCCTTAAGAGTCTCTGTGTGTCTCGAGCGATATCATTCCTTTGTATGGATACACCGGGTATAAATAATAGCAGCCACTACGCAGCCACTGCTGATGTATGAATTCGAGATGACGCTATATCTATATACAAGTCTGTACGGTATCTATGAAAAATATCATAAAGTATCAAACCGATTCGATTTTTCTTACAGAGAGATCAAAACGAGTTATGCTCTAAGCGTGTTTGAAAATATTAAAAAAAAAAAAAAAAATTGATAAAATAGTGGGAAGGCAATTATTAAATATCTCATATTCTGCGGCACAGTTATTTTGAGTCTGTAAATTTGAGATTTGAATTGGATGAAATTATCCCGAATATTATCGAGACTGAAATCTGTTTCTGAATCGTGATTTGAAATTCAGAGAAACTTCATTCTGCGGCGAGGGTGGGCTTGTCGGTATGAATAGATACGTACTACGTTTCATCCCTTTCCTTAATGTATACATACATATATATATATATATATGCCGTATATATTGCCGTATATATATACGGGCACGGCTATCTCTCGTAATTTTCACCCTTCCTTCTTCTTATTCTTCGGGAAAATTCGCGATCCCCATTTTGTTTCTTCCGTAACCGCACTTCCTGTCCTTTTTTTTTTTTTCGGAAGAATTTCTTTCCTCTCCCATCCCTTTGTTCCATCCTCGGCGAATTCAACCCTCCCTCGTCTCTCAGGACTCGTTCCATACCCTTCTTTTTCCGTTCCTCCTTTCTCTTTATTCTCCCAAAGGAAATTCCCCGAATTCCTCGTGAATATTTTCCTCTTAATTTCGTGGCTTCATCGCTTTATCACTTTATCACGCGACGCTTTACCCTTACCACGTATGACGACACGGTACTACCCCAAGAGACGTTATCGCGGCGGCTCTTACCGTTTTCCCTTAATTAAAGCGTCCCGCGGAGACGATTTCTCGGAAGCGTCGCGACGCCTGCTTTCGTGCGTCCCCCCCTCAACCTTACCCGTATTCGAAGCGTTAGTCTCCTTCGGGACCGGATCAGGAAATTACTAAGCGGACGCTTTCATCCCCTATTATTTTTTGAAAAATTTCAGAAAAATTTTCTTAACCTTATTACTCTCGGTAACATGATTTTCTGTGGATAAAAGAATTTTCTTTACAACCCCTAAAAATTATTTCCACCCCCCACACACTCATCCCTTATTCGTAACGAATTTGCTTTATTCGCCGCGTGCCGAATCTACTTCGCTGTACGATATTTTTCTGACTTAAGGGTGGTGCTCCAGAAATTTGTTTTCATCCCTTATTTTCTAGTTACTATATAGGGGTGTCATTTTTGCTTTTCACCTATCTCGGCCATGGACTCTTTATTATCGAGGATCAAAGCAGTCAGGTACAGTCGTTATTTCGCATGGCTTTTCATTGTTATTGTATTCCCGTGAACGGAGCTCAAAGGTGTTTCCTTGCTTCTTGTTCATTTTAATTTTACAGTGACTGGCTCGGATGCTGGGTGGACCGTAAATTTTTCTTTGGAAAACTGGTAGGGACGGTGAACTCTCGTATTTTTATCGTGTGAAAATATCGTCCACTACTGGCGTTACGTTTCCCATAGTATTTCTATCGTAAGGGTTAATAAACTATATCGTTGACAGCTAAGATCGCCTGGTGCATCTTGAGCAAGGCTGCATATAAGATGAGGGTAGGTGGAAGGTAACTTCTTGGTCCTACCTTTTACATGTGACTTACGGCTCCGATACTACGGCAATTATTCAGATTTATCGGGAACATTATCTGGGTGATTTATAAAATTTTATATCTGACCTCTCAAGCAGTGTAACGTAATGATACATGCGCGCAATGGTTACACAGACAAAATTTTATCAGGCTGATTTGACAGGCGTCGGGTCATCATTCTTTTTCATATCGATCTATTATATCGTTTTATTAAAATTCCAAAATTGGCGAGCTTTGAGTAAATTTTATGAAGATTTTTTTACAATTTTTGAATTTTTTCTTATTTACTGTTTTTTTTTTATTTTGAGTATGTTTTATATTTTTTTTACACGTCTGCTTTAGTGATACGTTAGACTGCTGTCGGAAATTACGAAATCCTCGATTTTTTTGATGTTTTTCAAATCGTCGGCGATCTTCAAAAATTTCATTCGGATCGATACGGCGCGATGGGTCCCTCAGGGCTTGGCGTTACGGTAGGATTTCGTAAAGAGAGAATATAAGAGAGAAGGAGAGAAATGTATGTAAAAAAAACGTACGAACGACGAAGATGAAAATAGTGAGAGAGAATTTTTCAAATGAAATTCATATTTTTGTGTTCTCCGCGAGTTGACTCTTCCTACCGTATTTCACGTTTTGCATATCTCTTATCACCGAGAGACATTTCGATATTTGCATAAATCTAGGGAGTTTCGTTAAAGACGATCCATCTTGTGCTTCACTTTTTTTTTTTTTTTCGCGGGAATTTCAAAAACGTCACATTTCTCCTTGGTAACTTTTACAAAAGTTTTTTTTTTTTCTTTTCCCCAATGTCGTTGTCTATATTTTTTGTCTGTCGTAAGAAAGAAATAATTAAGTCACTCAGAATATAAAGCTTCTTAGCTGTTAGTTACGATAGCGATCAGGGATAAGTACATTAAAGTTTGGATAATTTCAAAAAGAGACAGCCAATAATAATAACTTGAAGCCGATTACGAAAGTTATTACAGGGGTAGTTTTTCTTCATGGAACAACGTTTAATTGGCCGGCAATTAATTTATGCTAATAGATATTTCTGTCTTAATTAAACCCCCCCCCCCCTCCGCCTCTAAACTTTTGAGTATTTCAACAAGTAAACACGTGTAATACAAATCTTTATAAAATTCAAAATTATCGTAATTTTCGAAATAACCTTAAAATCACCCGCAACCTTTAAGGCAAAGCGTTTAATGCCACATACTCGCGACCATCATATCGGCACTTAATTAAATATAACAAAAGGGGTAGGTAGCAGCATCGCATGTCACGTGGTACAGTTGATTGTAGGATATAAAGTTCGTAGGTCCTATGGGAAATGGTTATAATTTAATTACGTCACGGTTGGAGGGGTCAGATGACATTATGACTTCGGGGTTACTTTCGAATAATTTACCGAGGTCGCTCGACCTTTTTCTTCAGGGGACGAGAATCAGTAAGTGTAACAGCGCCAATAGGACGTTTCGAATACGAGGGGTGCTTTTGCACATCAGAGGTAATTTTAATGCCGAAAGGTCAAGGGGTCACGGAAAAATTCGTAACAATTTCATGGACGATTGAATATCCCCGAATGCCGATATTGATTCAATTATCGATATAATCGGAGCACGGTGATTAATCAAGAATGAAATTTTTATCTCTCGCGCGACTCTTTTCTTTTTTCCGGTGGGGTTGGTACTTGCAGAGCTGAATTACGTTTTCCCGGGCATCGCGTGGTTACTCCGGGAAACATAAGGTTTTGGGAGTTGGAAAAAGTTTTGGGTTTGGATCGTTCGGGGGGGGGGGGGGGGGGTCGCGCAGTTACTTTGATAAGGGGGAGACGATCTTGTTATTTGAGGATAATACTCTCGGCTCAAGGGTAGTCCTCGGAAAAAGGTAATCTTTGCTTTAATATTTTTCAAGCTCGTTCCTAAGCTTTTTTTTCCTTTTTTTTTTCCCCTTTTTTTTCAACTAATTTAAAACCGTACGTCAATATATTACTCTCATGGCAGTCGGTGGGTTGCAATTTTTCTGATACAACTCAATTTCACCTTTGACTCCTGTATTGGATATCCAGATGGCGTAACGATACCCAATTGACCTTTCCACCCTCTATGCTCTATATCATACCATCCTTTTTTTTTGTCTCCGAGAAATCGCCCTGCTGGAACCGTTCGGATTTCTTTAAAAGAGCTTTCCTTCCCCTCTCTCTCTCTATCTCCTCCTTCACCCCTCGAACCCTCTCCCTCTCTCTCACTGAACTTTTCCATTTCTCTTCCAACGACCGTCCATTCACGAAATTTCATATACGATGGAACAGCTACAACGCAGAGGATCCTTAATGACCACGGTTACGTGCAGTCAAAGAGGTCATATGTCAAAATATTTTTCAAATTTTTTTTTTACCCTCCCCCCTCCGTGCCAATAGCCAAAGCGTACCTCGCCCTACCCCATATTACTATTTAAAGTGACACGTTTCGTTTGAGCTGTACAGTCAGGACGAAAAATGTAGAGCTTTTTGTTTTTTCAAAATCCTCTCCTGTGTATTTTAATTTTTTTTTTTAATTGTCTCTTACTCATTTTCGGGTTTATCATTTTGACGTTAATTACACGTTACACCGTATTACGCAATTGTAGCTGATGGAATTGTCCCTCCGCAATCTCAACGCGATCAATGCCTACCGCATTCCCTACTGAAATGTTTAGTTAGGTACGCGCGTGCACACAAGTGCGAGTATCGCAGTTGAGCCAACATCGTAAATGTTGAAAAGCGTCGCACTAACGTCGGCAAACGCACGTAGTCGAAGCACACGCGAATGTTTATTGTCGGGAACGGAACTGCCGTGTGCTTTTTAAGTAGTGCAGGCTTGGAATATAATTTTTATTTTTATTTATCCTTTCGTATCTACCAACGCTCGACGCGGGAACTTTATTTGGAAATTAAAAAAAAAAATAAATTTTATCCTTGGTGCTCATTATTTTTCTGTGGTAAATTTTTATCATGCTTTTCCATAGTTACGTGCTGGGATATTACAATTTTTTTTACATTATAGAAAAGGCAAAATTAATATGGGTCGAGGCTATTTCATCCCTTGCCCGCTGTCGTATTTTTGATCAAATTTGGATTTGGGTCTCGCTTTACTTTTTAACCATGATTTCAAACATATTCGTGATCAGCGGTTCCCTTTTGTTTCTTTGGGATACTTTTGATATTATTTTTTTTTCATATTTGAAGGATTTTTTTTTTCACTTTTCACAGTAGCTCAACGTTGCCCTCGCTTGGATGATTTTTTTTTTGTGATTCAATGAGGTTTGATCATTATTTGTCTACTGTTTGGATCATGCGCTGGAGTCATTTGTAAAAGTTGTCATTATCGTAGTGGTAGTGGAGGGAGATAAAAAATATCCTTTCACGGGATCACGATGGAAGTATCCATTCGTATGTCAGCGGCCATTGACGTGGGGAAATTGATTTCTTCCTTTGGGAGAATTTATCCTGGGGGATTCTATCGTTAACCGGATATTCAATGGCTAATGGTCTGATTTTGTATATGTCGGCTCAAATACACGCCAAGGTTAAGATATTTTGACTGAGTGACTGAGCTACGGGAAAATATTTTCATTCTTCTTTAAGACGATCGTGAGATTTTTTTTTTTTTTTTCATCCCCTTTCGATATCTCGCATTAACTCGAAGATAACGTTTATCGAGCATCCATCGGATATATATACATATATATATGTATGACAAGCTTGAATATTCCTATAAGAAAATTGATACCTTCCAAAGTGTATCTAGTCACTTTTTATTCCTCCCCTATACTCTTCTGATTACCCTTTCAGGATATCGATCTTTATCGATTATCGGAGAGTATCGAATAGCACTTTGGGATAGAAACGAAGCTTGATTGATTATTACTGGGATATTGATTGGAGCGGAATAAATATTTTTCGAATATTTTTACAGAGTGGTATAAATGAAAAAAAAAATTTTTTTGATATATTATCGAGATCGATCCTCGGTGGAAAAAGCGTGCGGCGATGTTTTCGACTTTTGGATGTCACGTGACGTAGGTTTGTAATAACAGGAGAAAAAAAAGGTTGTTGCGGAAGGATGAGGAAATATTGCCAGGCTGTAAATAATACCGAGGGAACCAAAGAGACGAGGAAGAGCGGGAGGGGATGAGCGAGAGAGAGAAAGAGAAAAAATATGGAAAGAGAAAAAGGCGAAACAATCTAGTGGTTCGGACAGGACTCTGGGCTCTAGTGATTTACTTTATGGGAAAATTATACCGCGGGCGAGATTGGTAGCACTGATATTACGTAAACGCAGAACGAGTAAAATTGTTAGAAACCGATCGTTGCGAAATTCGCATCCCTCGGAGTGAGTTGACAGATTTTTTTTCAAAATTGTAAGACAATTTTGGAAAAATTTTTCCCATCGCATTAACGCCTATTGATCATTTGGTTTCGATTTTTCCTTCGAATCCGTATTGTTTCGTTTGCGTCACACGTAATATATTAGTCGAATTATGGTACAGGGGGAGTTCCTGTTGTCTTCCTGATTATCCCAAGAGACTCGGATCGTTATTTATGAATATTATTGGTTTCCGCGAAATTGGCTTTTTCCACGTGAAAAAAAAAGAGCAGCCCATAATACTCGGGATACATCTCGTGTTACGTTTTCACAAATTTTCGGATAAAAACCCAGTTTCCAAAATTTACTCTTCTCCGGGAGGGGGGGGGGGGGTAGATCACGCATGTTTTCCTTCGGATAGATATAATTCCCACTGGTTCATTTATACCTAGAAATTCGCAGTGCACGTTTTTCGCATACGAGTTACATCAAAATCTCCTCCGAGAAGGATGGCGGGGGGTAGTTCACGCATGTTTTCCTTATGGTAGATATAACTCCCACTGGTTCATTCATACCTAGAAATTCGCAGTGCACGTTGTTCGCATACGAGTTATATAAAAATCGTGTTTAAAGTTATTCCAGCCATTTATGTCATTTAAAAAAAAAAAGCTTAATTGTATTCCCGATCAGTTGATTCCTCGTACCCTACGTCACGTATTGTTCAGCAACAAATTGGCTGGCTACACAACAGTCTCGTTTTGCAACGCCAGACGACCACTTTTCGTACTACTTGGTTCAACTAAATTCTTCTCAATTTATGGCCACTATTCGCCTAATCCTATTATCTCCCTTTATTTCCCATTCGTAGTTTGGAGGTACGCGCGTACCATTGTAGTCCGTCAATAAGATTCGAGAGCTAATTAAAGTTCAGTAGAAAACCAGAACCGTATGCTCCCCTCTCATTCTCTCGCTCTATCTCCAGGGAACGTGGAACTGTTCCGGTTCCCGTGCTGGTTTCCATGTACTATCCACATGTAGTACGAGGATCGATACGGAACTTGACTATATCTACTTCGGTATGTACTTTGCAGAACATTTCCTGTGCATTCGTTAAGCGTTACCCCTGTTTTTTTTTTAATTACAAAAAAAAGTTGGATAATTTTTTTTTCAATGATTTTTTCAAAAACGCACCAACGTCCTTTGACGCATGGAACTATCCTGATAGTAATTTTGGGTTTGGGTGGATATAAAAGAAAATGTTGACGACAGACGGTGGCTTTTTGACAAAGTCAAAAAATATTATCAAAAATGTTATATCCAGTCGTAACTTCAGGAATGATATATCGGAGCTTTTGTATGTCTCTCTTGATCTCTTGATATTATTCTCCTGAAAGCGGACGGGTATCCAGTGGTTATCAGTATCAGTCGGGACAAGGTGTTGCAGTCGTACGTCTCGGGGCACGTCGGGCGTTTCGTCGATTTCGCATTTTAAAGTGCTGATCCAAAGTCGACGATTTATCTCGGGCGTCGTTGCAACGGGCAAACATTATTACATTGAAGTTACATGAGCTCCCAGCTGAAAGTTTGCCAAAAGAAATTTTTTATATCGCGAATTTGTGCCACAGCCATTTTTTTTAGGAAGACTCTTAATTTCGGGTATAACGATATAACGCCTGGCCGGGACTTTGGAAGGACCCGTGATATTAGGGGATGATGAAGAAATTGTTATTTTCAACCCCTTCCTGACTCCAGGGATGGGAGCGGGTGGTCCTGGGGAAATTTTGTTTTGCGAATATTTTTTGCAATATCAGATTTTTAAGGTTAGCACTTTCTCGCGGCTTGGCGTGAGAAAAATCGTGAGGGAGGTTTCAGGGGAGGGAAGAATGAGGTCTCTACGTGTCAGGAGGGATGGCTCGAGTATGGGTCTGGATGATAAGGGTTGCATATCAAAGAGCTCGTATAGTGGGTGGTGTGTTAGAAATCTCTACCCTTATACCTAGTTACTTTCGTATTCCGCTCCTGTGCGGTATTACAAAAGCGAACCGTAAGCTAACACAATTTCAAACCTGAGAATCTGTCAACATTCGTTAAACAAAGACGTAATATGCCTGCCGGGCAGTTTTTTTCATTTTCACGCAAGGGATCACGAAAAAACAAGAAAATTCGTCGAACAATCTTGGATAACCATATTGTTTATTTTGGTTTTTACAAAAAGCTAGTGTTTTTTGGGAAACGAAAAAGAAACGTATAAAATCAATTTTGTACGAGGGTGTAGGACTTTTTTTTTTTATCACTGCCGGGATTTTCGAGATATGGGATATTTTTAAAGCTGCACCTTCAAAATCGAGTTCAGAAATTTTGTTTGTATTAAAAATAACGGTGGACGATACAAATCGATAACAATTTGGTTGCTCGAAAATTAATTTCAAAATTTCATTTCTCCGAATATACCATATTTTTAATTAATATTCACGTAAACAGTTCACAATCTACCGCGATAATAAGCGGGCGCATCGACAAACGCGAATTAGCGCGAGTAATTTTATACAACGTCAGCCATGACTCCGCCAACCCCCATTTCCTGGCGTTAGGCGTGGCGCCAGGATTTTAAGGGTTGGTCTTGTTGAAATTCATGTAGGTTACCCCAAGATGCTTTCTGGTAAGCCTACGCTAAATGACTCTGTGTAAACTAAGCTCGGAGTCCACGCCGGTTCCTTAACCCTTGCTTACCCTTGCGTTCCCAACCCTTAACGCTCAACCCCGTATATACTTGGTAACATGTATATATGACGTCATACACCTACAATAACCCATACGTATACCAACAAGTACCAACAGTCACGCAGTAAATGCCGGATGTCGCTCTGCCATCTCGCCTTCGCCTTTACTACCCCTACGTTCCAGTTCACCCTTTGAAAATCAGCATTTCACATATGTAGTGTAACAGGGGCGGCCGCCCTCTCTCACGCTTGAAAATTCATTCACGACAGTAATTACGGCAACAGGTATTAGGCGAGTTTTATTTCCAGCCTACGACGTTCTCCATACGTTCAGCCCAGCCGCGTCTGGCACGCGTTTAGAAAGCAACCCCTAGTACAGGGGGGGGGGGGGGTTACATGGGGTTACTCCGGCGGCTGGAAACCGTTGCCGGGATGTTTCAACCCTTGGATGGGTTTTAGTTGTTCGGAACACGCATACTCGTACTCCCTGTAGATTTAACATTCATTTCTAAGGGATGATAATTATTTTCGAGATCTCACCCTGATTCACCTTTGCGAGCTTTTTTATGTGGCGGTATATAATTTTTGCTTAATTATACGTTCATACTGAGTTTACGTACTTTTGCCCGTCTCGTGATTCAAATCCTATTTGAATTCGGCGCCACGCGTTGTTTCTTCGTACGGCTCTTGTGTCCCGACTCAGGTCTCGGCCAAACAATTCGCACTGGGTTTCATTAAGGTTCGGGACCCGTATGGCTACCGGGGCGGTGCCCTCGACTCTGCTAATATTGTGTTACATTTGGACGTGGCCATTGCCATAATTAATTCTCACCTATGTACTCACACTGGGGTACAAAACAGGAAAAGGGTTATACAGATGCACGTATGACCATGGCGACCGCTATTTGCTGTCCGGGCTATATTAATTCTGGGTTTGCCGTGACTCTACTCTACTGGGAAATAATGAAGGATACGTTTATTGGTGATAACAGTGACGAAAGTTGAGACTTTATCACGTTGAAACTAGATTGTTAATTTTTTTTTTTTTTTTTTTTTTTTGAGAATTAAATTGTTAGGGGAGAAATTCGGGATTGATTGGGATTCAATTTGACGTTTGATGGGGGAGTGTAAGGGGGAGGGGAAGTTCCAGACCGAGACTGGTCTGGGTATCCGGTGTAAAATTGAACAGTGGTTTTTGGAAGGCGTGCTAAACTACCTACCTACCCGTCTCTTTAAGAAATTGGTGGATCCAGATGAATTGGGGTGGCTCGGATACAGGGGTTGAAAAATTCCAAGGAGATAAGGAGTCGAAATGGGAGGAACGATGTTAATGTCGGGGGTGTCGCCGTGTCGGGCAGATGCTGGGGATGGCAAAAATGTCGGCCACTCGACACGACTCGAAATTAGATTTAGCAATTTCAATAACGACAGTTTGTTCTCCCACTGCTTGTTTTTCATTTTCACCCCCTTTTGTCGTTTTATTCATTTTACTTTTTCTTTTGTCGCCTTTTACTTTTTCTTTTGCTTTAACGCTTTTCATCCACTTTCTATTCGATGCTATCTTTCTCTTGCTTTCTTTTTTCTTTCTTTTTCTACATTTTACGAGCCACGACTGTAAAGACTTTACGAGCCGTCATTATTCCCGCTAACGATTTCACGAGCGCTCGTCATTCTCTCTTTTATTTTCTCCACTCACCCTTCTGTCTTTGTGCCAAATGAAATGTACCGAATGTAAATAAGGCTTAGGGATGAAATCGCGTAACCTCTGTTTCGTACCCCTTTTTTCAAGGGATACAAACTTTTGGTACTGTCATTACTTACGTTAGATATTGAGCAGATTTTTTATTTTTAATTTTATTTAAAAATACCTGAAGAACGATAGTGGCGCGCTTATCGTTGGAACTGATAAAAATTGAAAGTCAAATTTTTAGTATATCTAAAGCTAGCCAAAGAAGGTTTATATAATCAAAAGTTCCGAATCTTGTTCGTGTGTCTCCATCTGGTGGGAAAAGTCGGCAGATGACGTGACAATAGCTACGTACATCACGTTTCCAAGGAAATCTCTTGAGGGAACAAAATAAAGCTAAAGTTTGATTATGAGAAATAAAATAGCTGACCTGGTACGGGTTTGGAATAATTTAATTTAGACTATGGAGAATCATCCTACTTTCTAGTTTGGAGAATCAAATGTCAGCATTAAATTAGTTTCTAGATTTTTTTTTTTTTCTTTTAGTTGTGAGCACCTACGGTATCCTGAAGTTGGCTGTTTTTTGTTTGTATAACCTTCGCGGTTATTATACGCTTTTAATTATTGCGGAAACAGTAATTAGCTTATCGATGCGTCTGAAATGTTTGGGCAAGGACTTCCGTTATGCAGATAAGGCAAGTTGGTACGTCAGAATGAGGGATTTACTTGGAAATCGCTTCTGTAGCTTACTTCGCTAAAAGCGCTTGAACGTATTTCTGTGTATTCCGGATGAGCTATTAGGAAGCATTCGGGCCTGAAGTGAAACTAAATGGGCGGATCCGGCATTTGCGAATGCTCGGCGGGATTATTCGAATTGCCGGGTGGGACAGAGTCGTTGCTTTCTGAATTGCCTATGGAAATCGGGAACGACTCACGGTCAATATTATACATATTAATTTCCATACGATGGGCTACAAGTTAATTAAGAATAAAGACATTTTTTATATTTACCAGTTAATTTTCATTAAGTTGCCAGGGAGGAATAACAAATAATCGAAGGAAAACATTGAGTAGCTTAATATTGAAAAATAATGAATAATATTTTTACGCAAGACGTGTTCTGTCATTATTATTCCCTTAAGAATCGTATTTTCAATTAGCGTGACGAGTCGCAATAAATTAATAATAAAAATATTTGCAGTTCGCGTAATGAAACTTTGCTTGAATCGCATCGTCAATCCAACTTCTTTATCGCTGTTGCATTTTTCGTCGTGATTTTACTTTATTTTCTTCATATTACAAAGCCGCAGTAAAGGAGAGCGTGTACAAAAATTTTAACTCGGTCGGTAAAGAAGATGGTAACGACAGCATAAAATGTGCTTGGAGCTTTTTTTCTTCCTAAACACTCACAGAATCCTCTTCGTGATAAACAGACTGCTGTGTATCTTCAGGATACAACATATTTTTGTAAATTTTTTTTTAACATTATGACATAATCATAACAGAAAAGAAAATTAGGCACAAAAGAGCGGTTAAAAAATTACATAAATTTGTAAATCTTCGACGAAATTGCCACGAAAATAATGATTATATATTTTTAATATTTTTATTTTCATCGTAGCCTTTATTTTCGACTGTTTACCTAACCTCAAAAGAAGTGCGATTATTCCCTCAGTCCTGCGGGAACCAGGTACAGTTTGCGTAAAAGCGTAAAGTCGCTTTAGGGAGAAACCCACAATAAATCCCATCCGAGGCTCATCCCAGCTTTCTCCATTTTTATTCGCCATCCTCACTCTATTTTTTTTCTCAATGGCCGCGAGTAATTTATATCCACCACGGAGGTGGCTTAAAAATTTTCGATTTTAGCAAACACGTATCCCTCCCTGCCGTCCCAGACCCATGCGATGTCCTATGGTTTTTTTTAAAATTTTTTGATCCCACTCTTCTCCTACAAAACCTTAATTTTTTTTCATAGGGCTCAGGTGTTATTTATATACACGGCCTTATCAATTCATCTACAAGAGGTTGTTTCTTACGAGTGACTGAAGCCCTACCGAGAATAAGTTCTTGGGCATCCCTATGTACCGGGAGGGTTGTTTGACTGAGTAACGCCCATAGAAAAAGACGAGAGTGAGTAGCTGGATTCAAGGGTAGAGGCATTCGGGGTGGATGCTTTGCTCTGGGTTAGAGGGTGAATTGGGACTTGTTTGGATTCCTTGGAAGTGGTACCTTTTATACGTATAGAGTGCCCGGGTGAATTCTCGGTCCTTGTATTAGAATGGGAACAGGCTTTTTTTTATGTTACGGAAGACAATTTACCAAGAAAAGGCTTCATGGAGAATCCTTCTAAACAAATATTTTCATGGTTTTGACTTTGCTCTCTACTACAGAAACACGCACGTTTAGCGCGGCAAAAGACAGCAGGGCTGTGAACAAATATAATTTCATACTGTATGTCTATTCTAGAAAAATATAATTTACGTATCGAGCAACCAATTTATATCAGCATTTTTCAAAAATCAGATAGTTCCTAATCATAAAGAATATTTCATAACAACGTAGCATTACTTGTAAACCAAATACGATTTGCCCGGATAAAATTATTTCCTCTCTGAACCAATCTGCTTCTTTTCGACCATAACAAAATCAAGAACTTTATTTTAAAACCGCAATTAATTTCTAATATAAATTCTATCCATAACTAACCAACAGTTCGGTTTCTCAAATGATGATGACATCACTTTTTTAGGAGAGGATTTTGAGAAGGAGGAAAGAAAAAAAAAGAGAAAAACTGTTATTCTCGAGAAAAGCGTTGGGCGAATCTTGCAGCTTTTCTTACTGATCTCGTGAAAGCTTCGAAGAATCGAAGCGAACTAGTAGTTTGTGATCTTCGATTAAGATACCTTGCAAGGGTGATTGACACCCCTGCGATGTTAATTCTGAAGAGTGATAGATGAGTGTCCTACGTGGGTAGGTGAAAAATCGATTTCGCTCTTGGATCATCATGCAAGCTCGACTTGCGATATATGTCGTTGCGTGATCTCTGGCTTTATTCTGATTATCTTTTTTTTCCTACATATATACAGAGAGACTCACAGACACACATAGTCGTAGTCTCTTGATATGATCAGAACGTGTCAGAGAACTTTTTAAAAGGAACAAGGCTAGGTTAGATGAAGTAAGAAACGGAGTCAATTGGATGCTCATTCGATTATAGCTGAAAGCGTCGCGACGCCCTGGAAACGAAAGATGTCGTCCACCCAATGGCTCTACCTTAATTCAAGTTAGCGAGCTTTCATTTGCACGTGGCGACGACTCGCTACGCCTTTCCTTTTCCCATCTAGTCTGTACACTGCCGCATATATATGTATATATTCATTCTCCTATTTGAACTCCTCTTACCTTATTCTCGCCTTCTTCCATTCTCTCCTTTATATTCGTTCTGTCGCTTGCTATCGCCAGATCCGTAACTTGGATGATCGCCAGTTAATGGAATCCTGAGCACACTTGACTCTGCTGCTTCAATGTATTCCGCGTCTGCGATATCATATACCATGAGATCCAAAAGAATTGTTGGGATGACTTGTGGATTCCTGTGGGATCACAAGAAGAAGATCAGTAGGTTATACCGTCGAGACAACTGCTCCGGGTGAAATCTCTTGTTTGTTCTGAAAACTGTGGATCAAAGTAACGTTACCGGAAAAGTCACTGTTGGATATCGCGATAAGAAGTTTCTGGATAGGAAGTTTCTATGTAAATAACGGAGAGGTAGTAAGGCGGGTTCTGAATTTGAATTTAGTCTCGTTTTAGATGTCGAAAGGGGGAAGTAATGATGGTAATATAGTAAGGAGAGTTCTGGGTACAGATTCCTGCACCGACACTTACCGACACTTTGAGACTCTTCATCCTAATCGTCGAGTCTTGAAATTTTTGAAGAAGGGAAGGGTCTGAGAGAAGGTGACGGATCTATTCGGATAACCTTGACACGTTACGAATAGCACCACCCAATTCCTGCTCGTACGTTAATGAAAAGGGCTAGACAATTTCAGAATTATTCCTAGCCCAAAATTGTTTTTCATCGATAATCAGGCAGTTAACAACTGCCCTTTTCTGCGGGAAGGATTATTCAGTCTAACAATGAGCCAGGTTACTCGAATCTGTGTGATGACAGTTTTTTCAACTGCCAACTTATGCTTCTTCTTTCTTTTTCTCTCTTAAAAAGCAGGTCACGGCTATTAAAAGGGCAGTTATGTTGCACAACACAGATTAAGGGAAAATGGGACGCTATAAAATGTCACGCGAAAGGGCTACCGGCGTGGGAGGGATCTTGAACGATTTAGCACGGAGACAAACCGCCGAAGGTTTTCGAAGATTCTGGAAGCTTCTAGAAGTGTCTGGAAGATTTTTGATCATTCACAATTCTTATAATCAAGCGTAAAATTCCTGGAATCGAAAGTAAAATTCATAGAATCAGCAAAAAATTCTAGGAATCAGGGGATTCGACGACGTCAATTTAGCACGGACATAAACCTACAAAGGTTCTCGAAGTATCGGTAAATGTCGGTGCACGAATTTGTGTCCAGAATCCCCCATTTGGTATACTACTAATGATTAGACGTGGATTTCATTATTGTTAAAGGATCTTACAGTATCCCAAAGGATCATTCGTAAATTTGATATGTATCGCAAGTTTGGAGATTGCTAAGATTTTTTTTTTACGATTTGGAGGGTAGACGAGGATTTTTGGAAGAATAGGAAAAGCACAGGGTGGTTTTATCAGGATTCAAGGATTCAGATAGGTATGCAATCAGATGTCTGTAGAGGTGGTTCAGGGATGCTGGGTGGATGGAATATTGGGTAGGGATTACTCTAGCCGACAATGCTTCGCGGAAGATTAATGTTTCCCTAATTGTGCCATTCGATTGAATCCGAAGTAAACCCCATTCGATTTGCTCGTCTCTAAACGTAACTAATGGATCTTTGGACGTGGTCTGAAATCTATGTATTTCTTCGAAAATCGTATCTTCATCTCGAGAAGGGATTAAGGGACGAAGATTCGAGAGGTTGGGATAGTAGGTTAACAATTGGAATATTTTTACTGCTTTCATTATTCCTTATTCTTTCACGGTGATAAAAGTTTGCCAGCTTCCTTGTTAAAGATCTGACGAAATTTTTCAATGGCGCAAGATTTGGTTTTGTTATCAGATCAAACGTCAAAAATGTTATTCAACCATTTTGGTCTACTTTTCATACCTATGTCGTTCAATTACCTTTTTCTCCAGGGGACGGATACCAACCCCTTAGTTTGTCCCAAGGTACTCTTCTGTTACGTCAATATTTCATATTGTTTATCCTAAAAACTTTTCTTTCCTTCCCTCCATCACTTTTTAGCTATGTGAATAAATCATACGTTTTGATAAACGACCCCTATATCAGTTAGCTACTTTTACCTGGCACCCTTTTTATACGTATTTCAATTTTCTCCCTATGTTAACTAATAATTTCTCGCTAGATTCAAACCCCTATATTTTTTACTTGATAATCTTAAAAAATCACCCCCATTGCCAGACGTTCTCAAGGGGCTCCTAAATGCTACATTCGATTACATTTCTTATTAGAGTTTGATCTGGAAGAAATTTTTTTTTTCTTTTCTACCATTTCCGAATCTCGTTACACGCAAATATATCTGCGCGCTTCGGATGATTCCAGATTTAAAACGGATTCTGAACACAGCGGAAACAAGTGCCACGTTCATTTCGACGATCATCGTCGAGCTTTCTTCTACTTTGAAATCTCTAGAGACGCATTGAGCATCATCTTCCTGGAGATGCTTATGGGTCCACCAGTTCCCCGATGTCTAACAAAGACTTGTAACGATTAATCTAACCTAACCTTTGGTATCTTAAAGTTTCCTTTCAAATGTTTTCCAACATTTATCCAATTGTCCAAGATCAGTTGAGTATCCCTTTATGGGTATTCAATTCGATTTTTCTCTTTTTGTTCCAAGAAATTTTTGGTATGAACTCACAGTGAGTTCAAATGCTCCAATTTTTCTTTATTTGGATCCAACCGGTATCTAACTTTTTCTCTTTTTTTTTTTCATTTCCAATTTTTTTTTTTTTCTTTCATTTTAAACCTCCTGTCTTCCAGTCTCCTTTTCCACCGGTTTTGTTCCTTTTTATGTCGACCCTCAACGCGGATACCCTCTAACTAATATATTTCCCGCCAGCTAGCCGAAAAACTACGTCACGTCCGGTTTCTGTTTACGGTGTCGGCCATACTTCACCGGCTCGCGTTTCTCGCAGTCGCTCTCGAAAACTTTTCCGGCAGAATTCTTCCGTGCAGTCTTGCAAGAGCTTTGGAAGCCCTTTGTCGTGACCCGAGTGCTTGGGCTTTAAAGCAGGAAATACTTTGGAACGGGTATATCCGATGGCGCTTTTTTTTATGACGAAAAGCTTGTTTTATGAAAGGTGTACGGACACGATGGTTTCCCTATAATAAAATATTTTTGAGTTTCACTTATATGATAGTACGTATGTATATTTTTATGCGATTTTCATATGATATTTAAAAAAAATTTTTTTCCAAATTTTTGTAAAACAGACAGTATCTCGAGAATTCACGTTTTTACATTTTTCAAGCTGATTACCGTTGCGATTCCCAATGCTCAGCTTTAAACCCGCTCAAGGGAGAAATTTACACTGGCACGTGCCTTCTCTCTACCCTTCCTTTTCGCAAGCTTTACGATCTCTGGGATTTCATCTTTTGAAATGGGTCAAGGGACACTTTTTTCCGGGTACGAAAGTATTTTCAAACTTTTAGTCAATTCTTCCTGAAGCTCGAAACATCGAAATGCAACGTACGTGAGTATATTTTTGGTTACAAAGTCCAGTGTAATTTTCAAAAAAAAAAAAAAAATTCCTTTCCCTTTTCTTGATTCCGATCGATCCCCGAAGAGCAACTCGTTTTCAGCCTCGATGAACATGTCAGTCGAGAATTCGATGTGGCAGCCAAGTTTACTAATTGTTGTCGATTCGTGAGTGCGAAACGTTTCCGGCAGATGGACGCAATCTCGTCCGCGGCCAGTTTCATGGGATTCCGTGTAATTGCATTTGAACGTTAAGTCCACTCGGCCGTTGGATGAAAGTCAATTGCGGCTTTCGTGGGATTTTGTCGAGTTTCGCGTAAACCGTAGCAGCCGGTTTGGGTATCTGACTTTAAACAGCGGAACTGGCATCCGATTGCGAGAGGCTGCGATTTTATCGTTCCCATGCACACATATCACAACGCTAACTTTCCTGGGGTTTTGGTACAAATGATTTGGGCACTCGCAGGGCGTTCGGTAGACCGCTTTACGACCGTAGCGTCCTCTGTTTTGGGTTTTGGTTTTAATTTGTTACTGCGGTATTATAATTATCGGCGGACCGATTCCCAGAAGCATGAGTCATTAGCAATCATTTTTTTTCCAAAAATTTGTGCAAACGGGATCAACCCGGTTTGGCTGGGTAATATTAGATATATGAGAAAATTTTATCCGTACTTGATCCGCCACTTGCATATATCTGGAATAGATGCTTATAATTTATGATAAAGCTAGGTTAGGTTAGGTATACACGGAAATTATATATTCAATATATAAAAATATAAGTGAAATATATTTATTATATATTATGAATCTGTGCGTATATATTTGAAATATATCTAATATTTTTTCTTTAATATCTCATATTTATTTATTATTATTCATTATCATTTCGACTATATTTTTTTAAATTTCAAATATATTTGAAAGGTATAATCAATCAGCGATTAGAATTCTTATCAGAGTTATCAGGGAAGGATAGCGTGAGAGAATTGAATTATGCGAACGCCTTCAGAGATCCAAACTATAATTAGAAAGTTCCCTGCAGTTATCATGTGATTATAGTCATCTCCCGTCAATGGTCCATGGAAGCTGCGAAATCTGATTTTATTAATTATTTCCTTAATCTTGATAACCCGATCAACGTATCCGATGATGCGATTCATTATTCTGGAATTAATTAATCAATATAATTATAAGGGTACCTTAATGGTTCCAGGCTATCGGAAACTAGGGATGTTTGTTAATTAATATCTTGCGTCATCGTCAAGGAGGCATCCTTATCTCTTAGGGTCGCAGTATATAACCTGACTTAACAACGTATGATATGGATACGAGATAACAAAATGCGTTGATGACCAAAATATTTTTTACGTCCAAACGAGACTAATGTAACAGCCTTTATTTTTCATTTATATCCACCACGGTATTTACCCTTGTCTAATCTCATCCGGGCAACCTGATGGATAGTTGGATATACCCGGTGTAATGCTGCGATTCGGAGTTAACATTGATGCCGCAGTGACACAGCAAAGCAAACGTGACCGGAATGAAATGAAAATAAAGTTTGCGTCATGAGCTGAAATTTCGGTTTAGATCGTCTCCTCCTATATTCTCAATTTTTCGTTAACAGTCACGTGGAGTGTCCTTGCGATAATTTTTACTTAAATTTTTGAAAGAGGTCCTTTGATGCTTTGAGATCAGGTTTGGATTTATTTATATCCACCACGGTATTTACTCTTGTCTAATCTCATCCGGGCAACCTGATGGATAGTTGGATATACCCCGTGTAATGTTGCGATTCGGAGTTAACATTGATGCCGCAGTGACACAGCAAAGCAAACGTGACCGGAATGAAATGAAAATACAGTTTGCGTCATGAGCTGAAATTTCGGTTTAGATCGTCTCCTCCTATATTCTCAATTTTTCGTTAACAGTCACGTGGAGTGTCCTTACGATAATTTTTATTTAAATTTTTGAAAGAGGTCCTTTGATGCTTTGAGATCAGGTTTGGATTTATTTATATCCACCACGGTATTTACTCTTGTTTTATTTATTTATATCCACCACGGTATTTACTCTTGTCTAATCTCATCCGGGCAACCTGATGGATAGTTGGATATACCCGGTGTAATGTTGCGATTCGGAGTTAACATTGATGCCGCAGTGACACAGCAAAGCAAACGTGACCGGAATGAAATGAAAATACAGTTTGCGTCATGAGCTGAAATTTCGGTTTAGATCGTCTCCTCCTATATTCTCAATTTTTCGTTAACAGTCACGTGGAGTGTCCTTACGATAATTTTTATTTAAATTTTTGAAAGAGGTCCTTTGATGCTTTGAGATCAGGTTTGGATTTATTTATATCCACCACGGTATTTACTCTTGTTTTATTTATTTATATCCACCACGGTATTTACTCTTGTCTAATCTCATCCGGGCAACCTGATGGATAGTTGGATATACCCGGTGTAATGTTGCGATTCGGAGTTAACATTGATGCCGCAGTGACACAGCAAAGCAAACGTGACCGGAATGAAATGAAAAAAAAGTTTGCGTCATGAGCTGAAATTTCGGTTTAGATTGTCTCCTCCTATATTCTCAATTTTTCGTTAACAGTCACGTGGAGTGTCCTTGCGATAATTTTTACTTAAATTTTTTCAAAAGGTCCTTTGATGCTTTGGGATCAGGTTTGGATTTAGGATGGGTCTAGACTGGCACGATATTCCATAAAAGTGTTATTTGGGGCTTTCATCATAATTTTGAAAGAAAGATAAACCTTTTGGGAATAAAAGTCTTATTTTGACCCGCGAGTCTGTAATTTTCTTCGTGGAACTGACATGAAAGCGTGTTCCGAATTTTAAGGACATTCTCATTGAGGTAATCCTTTTTAAGTCCTTCGGAAATGGCACTGCTACTCTAATGACACGGTAAGCCAGGAGTAACGGACTTTTGGGTCCTGTCGTTTTCTTTTTTTTTTTTTTCATTTTTTTTTTCCCATTATACCACGAAAATTGCGGCTCCTCGTTGCTGCTATCCTTTCATTTTTATTTTTCACCCGCCTTTCCCAAGGCTCTTCGTGAAATTCCTTATCGATGCTATTATTTTTACCGTTTACGCCGAATATTCTTTTTGCTCTTTTTTTTGAAGTTTCTTCTTGACGTTTTTTTTTTCTTTATTGCTTGTGTTATCTTGAGCTTCGGATAATCTCTTAACGGAGAGTGGGGTTAATCAAACTCGTATTTTTTTTTATTCTTTTATTCCCGCGTAAAGGATCAGTGCTTTCCTGTGTATAGTGCTCTGAACGTAAAGCTACGGTGACTATTGTACTTTACTTGATTTTATTTTTTTTTTTACGTTTCACTTTTCTTACGATTGCGCTCTTTCAATGTCAGAAAAATCTCAGCCACTCGAATTCTGCGTAACATTTCTGTAATGATTTAATTGAATATTTAACGTGCATCAAGCGACGAGTAAATGAGCCAGATCGTAAAGCCCTTTTTTTTAAATTAGTAAAATCATTGAAAAATTTGAAAAATATTTTTTAAATAATTAAAAAAGCATCTCTGATCACATCCCTAATCATGTCTCTAATCAGATATATCCTCTTTTTATGCCAGTACCACAATGACTCGTTCTCTCCAATAGGGTTCGATTGATTAAAAAAAAAAATCGTTTCATATTAGAAATAAGGGCGGTTTTCTGCTCCCCTTAACCAAAACCTGAAAGAAATTCATTAAACCCTGATAAATAAATCATCGTATGACAGGCCATTTCGTTTTGGTGGGTTTAATACGTGCCCCGAGTTCTCATCGAAGCGAATCAATCGAGTTTAAAGTTTCTCTCAGTGGAGTTTTCCGAAAATTGACAAATTTTCCAAAATCAGGAATATCCCCGTCTCGTGACCGATTCCCGGCCATATATTTTTCAATCGGTTCCGTTTATACCTCGACACTATCGATCGACGATCCTTCCTAAGGGAAGCGATCGTTTATCTGCTTTTCACGTCGCTATCAATACTTCGTCATTTTCCTTCTCAGCTACGTAGGCAGCTTCTTCCATTCCCCGGGACGTACGTGCAAAGGTGGGGAAGTAGGTAATACGAGAATACCACAAGTAGCACTGAAGGGATGGACGAGGGAGACTCTACCGGAATAAGTGGGGATAACGTTTTTCTATTTATTGGTTGAATTCCAAGTGAGCTCGAAGCTTCCCAAGTTACCCAGGAACTTCCGGTACCGTTCCGAATGCTGACTGCGAGGTATGCGCGAGCAATATGGCAGCTCAATTTTTCTATTTGTCTCCCTTCACCCATCTGGCTTCTTCACTCTTATATTTAACCACGAAAAAGACAAAACGAGTCATGGGAGTTTAAACCCGATTTACAGTAGTTTGATTGGTCCAGAATTGCTATTTTCAAGTGGTGCGTTCGATATCAGGCTAAGGGAGGCTGTATATTGATAAAATGAAAAAATTATTTAAATTTCGCAAAGAAATATCAAAATTGCTCGTACAATTCCCATCTGGTAATATCTCTTGGTGCAGTCTGTGTTTTCCAGCCTGACCTCGGACTATCGCACTGCTTCTGGATACGAGGTCGATCAATCCGATGGGCTTGGACAAGCGCTTTAATATTTCACGCGCGATTAAATAAAACGTCAGTTGCACGAAAAGCAATGCGAACTGCAGTCAGGCCACGGTGTTAAGTGTAGGTATTTATCTGTCAGTGGCAGCCATGTACGACTGACGGATAAACAGAGAAAAAAATAAGCCTGTACGTTGGATGAGAGAGAAATGAATAAAAATAAAAAATTCCTGATAGTTGCTCATCTCGTGGATAATACTCTCGATCATTATGCACTTTTGAGTTTTATCTCTCTCGTTCTCGATACCATTCTCCCAACCGATATAATATTCTTAATTGCCACTCATTGACTTCATTTTGCCCCATTGTGTCAGTAACGGCCATTTTTTTTTATTATACCGGAAACAATCGCGATCTTTTAAGTATCCCTTAAAAATTCGGAAGTCACTTTTTTTTTTTTTTTTTTTGGAAATCGGTCTGTGATTTTTTTTTCGACCGAAATATTGAGTTTAACCCAAAGCGTTAGGTTTTTCTCAAGTTTGGGTTTTGGTTTTTGGATCTTATATAATTTTGATATGTACTGCTTCCAAATTTCGTTTATGCATGCTACAACGTCTGCGTGATACTATGTCTGGGCTTTATTACTATGCATGAAATAAACGCTAAGCTGTTTATCTTTGCGCGATATTAACCCGAAGTTCGCGGGCGGTGGAGACGTTTTAAGCGAATGCCACGATCGTCACGCGACAAGTTTAAACAGTTTGGCAAACATAAAAAGTTTAACTTGCCCGCGGACTTTGGCGGCTGTTGTTGAAGTCGGGGTTAGAAATGGTTTAGGAAAGCTTCGACCGGGCTCGACGCTATACACACAGTCGAGGTAAGGAGGTGACTGGAGGTGATTAAGATGGTGGGTAAGATAATATGGATCTTGGCTTGGGTCTTCTCCGTAAACACTCGAGGCCGCCATTTCTTAGTGGAGGGTGCTTCATCATAACCCTTGTAATTTATTATGCTTCATTTTCAAATTCTACTTTGACAAACCCAAAAAGCCTTACGTAACGTGGAAACTTTAATTCGTTTTATTTATTTACTCAGGCAGACGATTTCGAGATAAGGGCTTGAATTCTTTAATTTCTTTATGATTTTTTAAGAGTTTCGAAGTCATTTATGGAAAAAGAAAAAGTCTAGATCACCCTTTTTTTCGCCCATTGAATTATTTTGGCAGATCCTTCCACTCGGGTTTTATCGGGTTTTTTTCTTATACCCTTTCTCGGCATTCTATTTTAGAATTTTTCTTATTTCGAACTAAAACTTCTTTTTGGTCCGGGTCGAACGTATTTTGAGAATGGTCCTTTTTTTATTTTATGTTATCCCAAGTTCAGGCCTAGCCCGAATCCAATAAGATATATTTGGGTTAGATCGGACAGGGACGCATTTGAACTTAATGCGAACGTGATACTGCGAATCTTCAGGATCGGTTTTTGTCTCTACTTTATTTTCTCCGTTCTTCTATACTATTTGAGAATTTTTTTTACTCGTTCTTATCGAACGTGTAAACTGATTTTTTCACCTGTCTCTCTCTCTCTCTCTCTCTCTCTCTCTCTCTCTCTCTCTCTCCTTCTCTTTCATACACCTGCTCTTTCACCAGGAACAAATAGGCCTCGAAGTTCTCTATTAATTTACAAGGGACTATGAGGAAAGTTTGACTGGGTTTGAAAGAAGAAAATTATCGAGGGTGAGAATGGACCAGGGATAACACTGGGATTTAACGTTGATACTTACCCTGAGTTGAGTACGTTGATTGAATTTCGTAATACAGATATAAACAGACCTCTCCGGCTGTTAATCAATATCTTGACTCGATACTCGTGCTACGAATATAATATCGCCCTTGCTGTATTATAAGGTAATACCAACTTCTGATGTTCGATACTTTGATCTTGGTGAACTCTCGAGTTTGCTTTAATCGACATTAATACAGTCCCATTTTAGGTATAAATCTGTTCTAGAAGATTAATGACAGTACCTATAATATATTAGAGGGAACTGATTAGAGGGTTCTAGAAGGTTCTGGAAAATTGTATTACACGAAGAAAAAAATTTATTGTCATTCGCAACCGTGTTGATACATTTAATCACGTGACTACGTGGAATTATTATTACTGTCGGTGTTCCAGACTTGAGCGATTTTATTCCTATAATTTTTGTCTGCTGAGTAGGGTACATTTTTTTGGTCTTTTTTTTTGTTATCAACATACAGGCTGTATTTTGAGCATGGGTTTGGTAAATATGTGAGTGCTAGGTACCAGTAATGCTTGTCTAACATTCCCCTAGCATTCCTCTCTAATAACATATTTGTTAGAGAAAATTAGATTGGAAACGGGAAACCCACGAAGATCACGTTACAGGATAGAGTTTCTTAATTCTTGACTGAGGTCTTAATTCCAAGCGGAGGATACGGAATGTCTTAATCTAATCGTGTTTAGTAGAAACGACCAAAGTCCCAGGATCTCCTGAAACAAGAGCTTTTGCGTTTACGTCATCCCTTAGGACTGGTAGAAAATCTTGTGGTCGTTAGGCGAAACGTGAAAATGGCGGAATTTAGGGTACATGACGTATGCAGTGTGTACAGGTTTCCGTAAAACCGCAACCAAGGATACCCAACCATCCCTTGAATACCTAAACCACTCCTGCAATTGTGTTAATTAGTCGGAGAGTAAAATTATCACGGATACCAACGTCGGAGGTGTTGGCTTTTTAGGTGGTTGCTGGTTAAGTGTCGCTGGCAGGATACCGAGAATTTTCAAGAGGTTTGTCGCAAAAGCTACCCACTTGGGTCCTTTTACCCAGAGTAATACGGCGTATTGGAATATTCCGGGAGAAAACCTGGATTCACATTGAAACGCGCTAATCCAAATGGCTGAGCTTGCAGCATGTGTAACCGGCCAAATTCTAATTTATAATTTACCACCCCTATGACGCGATAGGTGGGTAGTAAGGTAATAGAGGAAATGTCGTCAGAATTACACGGACCATAAAATCCCATAACTTCCGGCAGCGCCCAACAATGCCTCTGAGGTATTTATACCACGCGTTCTTGACGTCACTATGCGAGCTTTCAGCCAATAGCTTGCGCGAGCTTGCACGAGCTTTCAGCCGTACATACAAGGAGTAAACAATTTCCCGCAAAATTGACACTTCGGAGGGCTGTGCTTTGTATCTGTAATTTACATGGCAGACCCGGGCGTCCAAGTTTAGTTATGACGTCTCGTAAAACCATAAGAGATGTAAATAAACCAACATACCCCCTAGGAAAGCTAAACGCAGTCATTAAGACAGTAAAAGAGCTTAACGATATTATCAAGTTTGCTGGTATGAAATTTTTCAACCTGACAGTTACATCCTACTGAAATAGATTTGAAAAATACGAAATAAATCAAAATTTTTTTTTACCACAATTTTTATTGTATAATAATTTTGGCAGCTGTCAAATGTTTTTGAAATAACATTTTTTTTTTCAAGTTCACTTTCCGAAGCACAAACAAGCTTACAGTACGAAAGCATTTACATAGCTACTAAAGCTCAATGGTCGGTAAGGAAGATTCCTGTAAGTAGCATGCGGATTCGGAATCTGCATAGCAACGTTATTGAGAGGTTCGCGGTTCAGGGCCAACCTGGGGAAACAAAAGGCCGACGTAGACGACAGTCTTATGTACTGTGCTAGTCGAACGAGAAGCTCCCGAGCTTAATTTGCCGGAGTGGAAACTTTGCTGATTAAATGACGCTCGCTGAAACCTCCTGAAAACAGGACTTGCCCGGGAAGCACTTTGTGTTCGAGATAAACAGAGCTTTGTCGTTGGCATTCCTCCTCCCTTTCACCCCTCTCTTTCTCTCTCTCTCTCTCTCTCTCTCTCTCTCTCTCTCTCTCTCTCTCTTCCACTTTCTCTCGTTATCTAGTATTCTCTTTAACATTAGCGACTCTTCGCGACTCTCGCTACGCGATTACGCCTTAGTAATTATTGCAAGTTGGGAATTAATCATTTCGTTTGCGAAAGCATCAAAAGTCAGGTTAGGACAGACTATGTTATACGAGTCAGGTAATCCGTATTATTTTCCAAACATTATTTTTTTTTATATTCGTCTCAAGATACCTCTGCCGGTAAAATTGGAATCTTACCAGAAGATTATTTTTTTTAATTAAGCATCCTCGTATAATTGCATCTCGCTTGGCTTCATTTTCTCTGAACTTTACGGTTTAATCATTTTTCTGAGCTTTTTTTCTTTTTTTTTTTCCTTTTATTTTGACGCTTTGGTCGGCTTTGTTATTGCAAGAAACAGTTTCCTCTCCAACGGCCTTCTTTTAACTTGGGTTACCCTATATGTTCTTAGACCTTTCTTTTCATTGTTTCGTTTATACCTCTCTGCTCTCCTTTTCCTCTCTCTCTCTCTTTTTTCTTATTTTCCTTATTTTCTTTCTGCTCCTCGCGTACGCGTCGCTCCTAAGTGAAGTCGAACCCAGTCGTAACCTTTGTGCTTAAGTATAACTGTGTATATAACGTCAAAGCGCGGTTCAACCCAGCCATTCACATTTCTGACGTTTATTAATATTTTTATGTTGCTCACCCTCTTCTCCCCTCTTCTCCTCTCCCTCCCCTCCAGCCCCCTTTCATCCCTCCGTATCTTTCTTATGGGGTGGCTTTAGGACTCGTACATTTACGCTCATCGTCCAAGTGCCCCCTGCAAGGGTTGACAAGCAGCTAGAACAGTCTAGAACCATCTAGAAAACGATCGGCAACACCTTGCAGGGGCGAATTATTTTCTTCGGTGGATGGAAGGACAGAGAGTGGTAGGTCGCTTACGGTCTTGTTTTCTTTATCTTTTATTTTTTATTGCCTTTATTCCCTTTCATTGGATGCTTACTGCTCCATGTGATTTTGCTTGGAATCATTCGGTCGCGCATAAGTGGTCACGCCTGATTGGCTCCTGTATCGGCTATTTAACGGTCATATAATTTTCTTCGTGTTTCTTTTGATTATTAGGCAATTGCTATTATTTTTTTTTTCATTTTTTGTCACTTCGATATCTATTTGAGAGGTTTTGCGGTGTTTTTATTGTTTTTTTTTTTAGGATTTTTTACCTTCTGTATGTGTTTTTGGATTTTTATTACGATGCCCAGTCGCGCAACTCTCGTGGGACTGATAATTCATCATGAAAGTTTGCCAATTAATTTATTTCGCACAGGCTCTGGTTATTTTTGGTTTCTTCTCGACACTCCTCAGTCTCACGATAAATTTTGTAGAGCATTCAGAATTCTGGATCAAACTGTTATTGAATTTCATCCAATTAACGAAAAAGTCATGTACGGGAAATATAGTAAAAAATATATTTTTAATTGTATATTACGTATATCTTGATTATACAACTTTTGCCATTTTATAAATTCCATATGTACGTAGAATATATTTTACAGGTATATTTTCGATGTATACTCTCCATATACATATATGGAATATATACAATGTGGCAAAAAATTCTATATTCAAGATATATATCGTTAGGAAACAAATGAATTCGTCATTGAAGAAAAAAACTGTCAACAGAAACGATAGTCACTCTTGGTATCCCGAGACGAACAGACGCGTTTTAATTTTTGGGTTAAATATCGAAGTGTATAACAAGTCGTAGAGAAACTAATAAAATCAAGAGATCTTTTATCAATAAATTGGATTAACCTAACAGTATAATATATAATTAAAAATATTTTTTACTATATTTCATGTGTATGACTTTTTGGTATAATCGGAATAAAGGAGTTGCAACGGTGCAGAAAAATTTATAAGGTGTGTGATAATAATTTTTATTTTGATTAGAGAATTGTCGTTAAGTGTGAAACATTTTTTTTTTTTTGTGAAAATGCATGGAGTCGATAAACTTCTGAAATGGCGGAATTACGAAGAACTGCTCGATTACTGATTCGAATGGTAATTAAGGACTCGCAGGGATCGACACGCATTAAATGTACCTCGGCTTTTAAGAGACTGTCCGACCTCCGGTGAATGCTTTAGCATTAGGCTGCGGTCGGAACTTCCTAAGATGGTAATTATTCACCCCTGAGTCCTTTATAATAGTGACAAATGACTACTCCTATCCAACGTACACACTCGTACTTAATATACGTAGTCGAGTTAGCTGCTTTTCCATAATAAAGTCAGAGAAGACAAAACTTCTAGGTAAATTATTAATGATACAATTGCTATGCCGTAGAAAAAAGTCAATAGTAAATGGATACCGAAGAAATTTGCGTAGAAACCAAAGAGAGTGAATAATTGAGTAAAAAGTTGTTGGGGTGAATATTTTTGGAAAATTGTCCATATTTTTAGGCTGTCCGATCATCGATTTTTCATGGTTCTCCTGTAAAATTCACGGCTTTACGAACGGACGGCACTGGGTATCGTTCGGCTCTCAGCGGTGTGGCTGGGAAATTGGAAAATTTATTTTGCGATTGAGCGACCAACGAGAAGGAAATAAATTGTCGAAGCTTCCTTCCAGCTGGGAAAATAGCAGAGCCGGAGAGAAGTTGGATTTTTAATCCCCCTTCGTTTGAACGGCAACTTTTGTTTCAAAGCCAATCTTCCCATTTTGCCATGGCTACCGTATCGACGTAGTCACCCGCTGAGTTCAATCGACGATTCGTGTTTGCGTAACGTTTGCGATTTAACTATGGTACTCGGAACAGATTTTTTTATTCTTTTCATTTTGAAATGGACGATTGGAAATATCGTGGATTTTAAAAATTTCATTTTTTTTTTCTTTGTTTCAGGTATCTTGGGTCCGGAGACGGGGTGACGAACTACTTTTACTCACGTTCGGGATAAATACCTATTCCAGCGATTCACGATTCTCACTCAACTATGAAAAACCTAATGACTGGAGATTATTGCTTCGTTCGGCAACAGAACGTGATGCTGGAGTCTACGAGTGCCAAGTCAGTGCTCATCCGCCATTCATCCGGACGGTCTACCTTTCCGTATCCGGTAAGTGAACACAGCAACGATACAATAAATTAATAGTGCATTGATTCAAAAAATTTTTTTTCATTGATTTTTCAAAAAATGGAATTTTTGAATTTTTTTTACAAATTTTTAAGCTTTTTGATGGGAGTTCGGTTAAGGGTATCTTCTTAACAGAAATAATTCTGTTACTTGATATTACTATTTCGTGCATTGTAAATTTTGAGTTTTTTTTGGGGAAATTTTGATTATTCGCTAATACTGAAATACCTGAAAGAAATTCCAGTCCTCGTTTTCAAAGAGTAATTAATTGTATAATTATTTCATTAACGTTCATCACTGTCATCGCTTTTATGTTTATATATTTATCCAAATATTTCAAGCTCGCGTCATATACCGTGTGTCCGTAATACATTCTCGTCATTTAACGTCAAAGCGGAATTCAGGCAGGGGAAAAGAGTCGACATCGCGTAACTCCCTGACCATATAAAATATAGGGGTTCCATAACGCGCAGGCTGTTTTTCATCGGTAGCGACAAAGTCGCGCCGTACTAAAAGTTATTCCGGAGTTGCCATTTATCGACGCACGGCCGGACGCTAATTCGTTAAATAAATGACGAGAACGCTCGGTTGGATTCGGACGTGGAAAGTTTTTACAGACAGCATTCTTTTTTTTATCGACTTCAAAAAAATTAAAAAAATTTTTTTTTTTCCTTTAATATCACCAAACACAAAAATACGAGTACCACTTTACGGCGCACAATTGTTGGACAGAGAGAATGGCTGCCATATTGGTAAAAGCCAATAAGCTCCGAGAGATTGAGATATTTTTCAAGTCGCTCGCATCGAAATCGCCTTGTTTATTTTTCTAAAATATTTGTGCGAACTGCGCGAGATACGAGGGAGATAAATTTCACCATCGTCTCCACAGTAATGTTACGTCTATATAATTTCTTTACACGCAATTTATATACCCCGTGTAACAAATATTTAATGTACATGATTTAAGTTACCGATCGATATTTTTTTTCTTTTACTCTGACTCCAAACATTTTTTCCAAATTTTTCTAACACTCCGTTTAAGGTTTCGGAAATTCCATTCGTTCAATACCAATCTAGGTCCTTACGCAAACATCAGAAACGGATCACAATTTCAGTTCAGTCCCACAGCCACTATATTGCGTAGATCAAACAGATCTTGTGTATGTACACATGTACAATAATGGCGGCGTGTGTTTCGCATTGACCCGTAATAACTAATAATTCGTGGGTGCGTGTGTACCGTACCGAAAATTTGTTTGCCGTGACCTTTGACCCTGAGAGACAAAATAATCCTCTTGAAAATGTATATGGCAACTCACTTCAAAGAACCATATAATTTGCCGTGACGAAAATGAAGAAAAAGAAGAAAAGTTTTCAAAATTTAATTTCAAAAACTACCCTGATATTACTTTGGTGCGCTTTTTCAAGTAATTTTCAAATTCAGACCTAGTTTTGTCATCTTGTTACCAGGAAAAGGGTTAAGCACGGAAATGGAGTTTCCGTGCGCGTTAGGAAGATGACGGAAGATTTTTGCTTTCAGGAAATGAGTTTTGACTGTCGAATGGAATTCATAATAAATTGGAAAACTTTGGTTGTTGCTACACTTCAGCTCTTACGTTTAACGTTCAGTTTTCACCTGAAACGCTTGTAGCTTTTGCCAGCATTTTTTTTTCTATTTTTTTTTTGTTTGGCGGAATCCGCCTGTACCGCCCCTACCAAGACGCGTGAGCTTTGGACGTTATTTTTCCCCCCTCGAAGTACGTAAGCTTCTCTAAGCTGCTTGTGGTTTTTTCTTTCTTTTCTCTATTCCTTTTTTTTTTTATTCGAATCTCCTCTGCCTCTCACATTTTTCTTTCCTCATTCTTTCGCGAAAAGTGGAAACACCCTTTTCTCCCTGGGATTAATGGTTTCGATGATCTGCCATGATATCGGTTCGAGTGCGATCAAGTAGATCCCCGTTAACACCTCTCGGTATTTTTATCATAAGATCCATAATTCAGTGCATCGACTGTATGACAGGAGGGTAACGATAATGGATCAGTGTTGAATAATTTTTGTTTTCTATTATTTATCCCATATCATATAGAGATTTACCCAACGAGAGCTGGGGAGGAACACTGGTTGGTTTTTTAGTTATATATATTTTCAAATCAAATTTTCAAAATTTATAATTTTTTATATACGGTTTGATCAATTGCAATAATAATTGTAAAAAGATGATCAATCTTGTGTTCGTAGTACTCGCGCAAAATGTTTTTTACAAGGGTATACTATTTTCGAACATTTTTTTATCTTGTCTTTTTTTTTCACTCCAACTCGGATGCACCGAAGATTTGAAACTTAGAAAATAATTTCTTCGCGAAAATGAGTCTCTTGGGGCTCGAAAGCTTTATTGCTGGCAACCGTTCAAATAGTTTCTAACTTATATTCCAGCCAGTGTTAGCCTTTTTCGAAGCTTCGGTAACATTCTTTTTGGCTCGGCTCGGAAGCTCTCTCGGTCACTTAAAAATATTACAAAATCGAAAATTCGATAAGAATCCCATTTGGCAATAGTTATTCCATTATTTAACACCCTATTACCCCGATCTACATAATTCTCCTAAAAAAATCCAAAATTGTCACACGATCCAAAAAACAAACTCAAAACTCATTACCAAAAACACAATTTTTCATTCAAGCACAGTACATACAGTTAGCAATATGGTCTGATCAACTGTCAAAAATTTCCTTTTGCCCGTACGCGCCGTAAGCTCCGTAAGAGTACGAAGCTTTTGGTAAAAACTAATAAATCCCCGTAGGACGTTAAGAATTTCAGAGAGAGAGAAAAGCTGGTAGTAAAGTCAAAAGAGAGGACAGAGTATCGGCAGTGCGAAGGAAGAAAAGAGAGGTATAAATTGGTCGAAGGGGGGGGGGCGGAAGGGGGGTAGCTTTGGTGGTAAGAGGGACGGGAAAAAGCGGCTGGCACGAACTGGGCGGTTCTCGTCCAGAGCTTTCGAGGCTCGGAAAGCTTCGGGTGCAGTTGGCAAGAATAAATCAAGCCTTGCCAATACCGGGCGTTACGAGCTTTTATTACACAGTTGCTACCGGTTCGCTTGTTTGCCGTCGTGCTTATTTACAAAGGAGATGCACAGCCATATACCATACAACGTATCTTTCAGTCGCTCTGTTATCTCGGAACCGTACGAATACATTCTCATTAGCCTGCTAACAAATTGGTCATTCTCTTGATCCTCTTTTACTCTCCTGTTATCCCACCTCCTATCCCCCCGACTGTAGCCCCCGCCACGACTTCCGCTTAAACTTAACAGAACCTTTGATTGAACGGGGGTGAAATAGTTTTCTAATAGGATTTGTCCTCGTCGCCATAGTTGGCAGCACTGAAATTTCTTCGGCCAAGGGAAAAGTACTAGGTCGAAGGGTTACGGGGGATCGAGAGGGAAAGAGGATTTGTCAACGGGATTTAAATATTGATTAAAGTGTGATCTCTCGCGAGCCGGATTAGACGCAATGTAAATGAGCTATTGGTTCCTCTCCATGAATACTCGACGCTTTTGGCGTCGCGACGCCGAACGAAATTTGTATAGTTTTTTTTAAAATCGAATATCAGTAATTCTTATCACTGCGCGTTACCGGCTAATATCTTCCTTGTCAGGCAAATGCGACGAGGGACGACGGAAAGTTTGAACGAAATTTTTTTTTGCTGTTAAGTTGATACGGAATTACGTCATCTAATTCTACCACCCCCTCCTCACCTTTACCATCCCTTCACTCGTCTTGATATCCCTTCTAAACCCGAGAGCAGCATTATCCTGATGAGATAATAAGATTTCTCTGGAGGGGGTGGGAGGTGAGGGGGTGTCTAAGGAAACTGTAACCATTATCGTTATTATGATTATTATTGTTATACTTATCATTGTTATCATTGTCAATGCTCTTACCGTGGTTCGTAAATACTACCTGTGCTCGTACTATTGTAATTCTAATTACGGGGTTATTATTACGTTATTATTAGCTTTGGCAACAGTTGAAAATTTTACGTTCGACTTTATGATACTTCACGTGCTATTCATGAATTTCATGTATACAGGGTTATTACAGGGTTTATAATTTTAGAGGGTTTGTTTTAGAATTTTTTTGAATCGCATTGTTTTAGGATATTTTTGAAAAATTTTGATTGGACCGATAAGAGAATATTCAGTTTGAGGATAGAGGAGGGGGGAGGTGTGTCGAATGCTTTGTGTTTCTATGGAACGTTAAGCTTATATTGTTACGGTCAAGCAGACGAATTGCTGAGAATTTGGAGGGTGGCGAGTGACGGTAAACGAAGGGTTCGAAAATTCGTTCCCCGGAAAATTCCGTGTTTCTAATTACTAGGTTAGCTGAGTAATCGTTGGGTGGACGGTACTGGAATTAGGGAATCGTATAATCTCATCGAGTATACACAGCTATTTTTTATTCAAATTATTCATTTTTTATACCCTTTGACGAAATTTTTTCTCACTTAATTTCCCGTTCTGCAGGCCAATAATAAACAATCGAAGACTTTAGAAATTTTTGCAATTATTTTGTCTTCTGATTACCCCTTAATTTCTCGTTTGACTAGTAACCTCTGACCTCTCGTATTTAAAAAATTTGACAGATCAATCATCCTTATCGGTAATTGGCCTTCATTGATAAATGACTTTTTAATTTTTTTCTTCATCATATCTCTTCTGTATTCCCGTCAGAAAGCGTATGTTATTCCCAACCCTTATATCGGGTGGGAATAATTTCTTCATCTGCTTGACGTTTCCCTCGAAATCGGTCCCTTCTAAACCGAAGCCTCTCTCCGGGCTGGCACGTAGCTCTAGAGCGTTCGAGTGTCATAATCGCCATTGCACTAATGGATTGTTGCTGTTAACGTTGCTGCATTGACGTTAAGTGTCTCGGACATGACGCAGTCGACTTTAATGAGATTGAGCCCAGACCAAGGGTCGGTAATAGCGACAGCTTTGTTGCCCTGTTATCGATGTATCTGACCGGTCCCTGCCTTCGATAGGACAAATGCTCATTATTGCATAACCACTATAGAATACTGACACGAGTAATCCTTGGAAACTGATTAGATTTTTTTTTCTTTCATAAAATCATGATTTTTTCATAAATAATTGTAAGGGTGCAATTCCGTATTATTTTAACAGGGAAATTCTAGAGCAGATTATGCTTCTGTATCTTGCCGGTAAATTTAATCTGTTATCATCTGGATTACACGTAGTTGTGGTGCTTTGGGGTGGTGACCTTATTCCCAACGTTTATCCTTCATTCCCACCCTCTGCCACCCTTCGACTTTCTAAATCGATGTCAAAGGGCATCGCTGCGTTCCTTGCTAGTTGGGGGGAATTGTTTGCGAGGGGGTTGGAATTTCGTTCGGGGTTGCTTAAGGGTGCTTTCGGGAGCGGGGGAGATATAGGGGTTGTAAAAAAAAAGGAATATGACTGATGGGGGTGGGTGCTGGCTCAGTACACTGATGGGAGTTCGTTGCTGAGATAGTTTCTGCGTACAATCGTTTCTGCCGTTAAACCGCAAAAGTTACAAATGTAAATCAGCCATGTCGTCCGGTAGCCATGTTGACTGGCTCGCCCCTTGGTTGCAGCTGCGGCTTGCTGACTCTCGGAATCCACCATAAATAAATGCATGAGCATATAAATTAACAGTTTCCTTTGGGTGGAAGCCTCACGCATTCCGCGTGGGATGCAAGTATAATATGAGTAATTGCTGGAAGTATGAACTTTTCATTTGTGAAAAAAAGGAGGGCATTTTGGATTTGATGTGAAAATTGCAGGTTCCCTCTTTTCTCGCTTTTAAAGATATAACTTTTGTTGCGAAACTTTGGAAACGTCCGTGGGGTAGGTTTTTTGATTTTTTTTTTGAAATTATGGATATTGATAATTTTATTTTGATTTGTGAATTATCCTGGGCGTTGTCAGGCTTTAATTAGGAATCGCACTTTGAGAATTTCTCTGGTAAAAATTTTGATATTCTTTCTATCGTCTTCCGGGACTTTTTCTGAAAATCGTTTATTTGCCTCAGCCTTCTTATTTTTCAATTTCTCACGGGATTCTGACACACTCCAATTTACATGGGTAGATACGGAGAGGCGCAGACTCCGCTGTAATAAAGTCTGGATGGATGGACCGGACAGACTGTTTACTTCTGGTCGAATTCTTTTTCTCGAATCGCTCGCACTTGTTCTCAGCGTAATTTTCATTCGCAGTGGTTATTCTGTTTCGAATAACGTTTTGCTCCAGATGGTTCTCGAAATTTCGGGGGCTCGTACCAAATGCGACTTTTTCATTTATCTACGTGAATTGCGGTATTTAATAATTTTATACTAATCGAATTTTTATCGTAATTTTCTTTTTCACGGAATTTAATTTTTTTTTTTAATCGTTTTACTCCCTTCACGAATGTAGCTGTGTTAGTTACACGGCAGTCAAGTACAATTGTGGATCACGTAGTTGCGTCGTAAGCTCTCCCGCTTATTAGCGCGTCCTCATCGACGAGCGTCGAGCAATTTTAATCCAAAACCGAAAATCGATAGCATCGATTTGATTTTACTTGATTAAAAATTAAATTTATAAAACCGTCGATTGCAGTATCAACACAATCGGCACTCGTCGAATGAAAATCAAGAAATACACAATTTTTCGCACCGAACGACATTTTGCTCCCCCCAACTTTTTCCTTCCTTTTTCTCATTAATTCCGAAAATCGCGTGTAACGCAATAAAAAAAAAATTTGCGATAGCCAATTCGTCGTATTTTCCATTCCTCCGTTCATCTTACTTTTATTTCGTCGGGCTTGAGATATTAAAAAGATTTTTTTGTTCGGCTTACTTCCTCTTGTTTTTTTTTCTTTTTATTTTTTTCTCTTTCGTCTACCGCTTCTCCTTTCTTTCCATTTTTAACATCCGGATCCTGCGTATACCTCGTGCAAAAAAAATATTGTAAGATCAGTGAAAGACTTTCATTTCATTTCTACAGGGCGAAACGTTTGAATCGAAATTGTCAAATAACTTAAGGAACAAGGACTTATATGAAGATGTGTTTGGGAAAAAATTTGTATGGGTTTAAGGGATAGAATAGAATTAAGGGATAGGAATAGAATGGCCTTGTTGAATTTTATTGACGGAGGGTTTTAATTAAAGTAGCCCATTCTGTTGTCCCCCTTAAACCCAAAAAACTTTTGTCTCAAACATTTTTTTTTCATATAAGACCTTGTTCTTAAGTTATTTGACAGTCTCGATTTAAATGCTTCACCCTGTATATGCATCTTCATCCCTTCGAAATTTACCACGTTAACTCGAGGGTTCTCTACCACTTGGGTTTGATATGGTTTTACATCTTATACTTACCATACCTTTTCTTATTTTATTCTGTCCCACTTTTCATCTCTTACTACCCAATCCCTCCTAAATGCATAATCCAAGTTTAAACTGTCTCACGAATTTTGCCCCATCCGTTAAGATTTCGAATTCGAGTAAAGGCAGAAAAAAGTTTTTCGCCTGCTTTGATTTAATGGCTCGTAAGTCTCACTCTCTTTCAATTCAGTTAGACATTCAAATTTCCGACGTCCGTAAATGGACCGGACGAAGGAGTCTGCATTTTAATCTGACTCGACCGAATTATCAGTTGGCTGATATTATTATTTTTTTTAAACGTCACTCACTTGGCTCTTCTTTTTCTGAACTTTTTGTTTTTCTTTCGTACGATCTATCAACTTTATTTCTCCTCTCCTTTACTCTTATACTCTTATATATATGACGGAACGCGGAATATGACGGAAACGTTTAACGCTGCTCGTTCACGGAGAAAATTGGAATTATGCTAAAGCAACCGAAGTCCCCCTTCGTTTGCGAATTAAAAAAAGAAAATGAATTATCAGTAATCGACGATTAAACGTCCTGATTGATTGATCGATGGTCTCTTTAGTGATACGGTTGGGAGATGATGGTGTCTTATGAGAATTTTATGCAATTTTTTGAATTCGCTTCGACGTTCTTTGATCCATCTAAGATTGGGTCGTAGCCAGTATCGGCTGAGTGTTTCCTTTGAACCAAATATCCTCCCGACGGTCCTTTTCCTTTTTTTATTTTGGGTCTCACCTTTCACTTTCGTATCATCTTCACTACTTTCATCTAGGCTGTACCTCCATGCATTATCTAGTACGGGAATGATAACCCGTAGGATGAGCTTTTTGAGTTAAGATCGTATGAAAATTTTTTGAAAACTCTCACAGGTCTTTGACCTTTCAGATTTATCAGCCTCCTCAACATAACTCACTGTGACGCTGAGTTGCGTTTTTGGGTAAAAAAATTTTTTGGAGATTTCACGTTTAAATTATTTTGGAAATCCATCGATTTTTTATAATAATTTTCTTGGGGACTTCTTTGTCATTGTTTGCGACGTTTGTATTTTTTGTGTTCGGTGGAATCTGAATTTTTTAAATATAAGTTTAAGCTTTCCTGGCTCGATCGAATTCGATTGGGTTATTTTCAAAGATTTCTCTATAACCAAGTACCAATTTCCTACGTGAATTTCTGCTTCTCCAAGGAATTCTCTTTCCTCTTAAACCTACTAGGTGACACTGAGTTATACAGCCTCCATAGTTGAACACTCCTGGGACGCAGTCCAAACCTCTTTAAAGATTCCTTAGACTCTCTCGGTTCTTGTCTATTGAGTCGTCTCTCGATATATGGATGGAACTGTGAAAAAGAAGCGTCCATTTATCAATGCAGCTTGTTGAACTACCATTTGCATACTTATGTCATGTGAACTCGCTGCACGGTCACTTTATTTTCGCACATTGACACGTATAGGGGTTGTTACTTGACAAAGAAGAGATACAACCCTTTTTACAAGTGATTTTGAAAAACTTCCGAGAAATCCTTTGTTACCGACTGAATTTGTTTTTTTCTTTCACATTACTGGACCTGATGTCGCGCAGCTTCTATCTGACTACAACGAATAACACAGTAACCGTGAAACCAAAACCAAAAATCAAAAAAAGTTTTTTCGAAAAACTTCCGAGAAATCTTTTGTTACCGACAGAATTTTTTTTTTTTATTTTTCACATTACTGGACCTGATGTCGCGCAGCTTCTGACTACAACGAATAACACAGTAACCGTGAAACCAAAACCAAAAACCAAAAAAAGTTTTTTCGAAAAACTTCCGAGAAATCTTTTGTTACCGACAGAATTTTTGATTTTTATCTTTCACATTACTGAACCTGATGTCGCGCAGCTTCTATCTGACTACAACGAATAACACAGTAACCGTAAAAACCAAAACCAAAAATCAAAAAAAGTTTTTTCGAAAAACTTCCGAGAAATCCTTTGTTACCGACAGAATTTTTTTTTTTTATTTTTCACATTACTGGACCTGATGTCGCGCAGTTTCTATCTGACTACAAGGAGTAAAACAGTAACCGTAAAACGAAATCGCTTCAGCAGTTGATAATGGCATTTGTAACGTGCTTTTTGGTTATGGCAGAATCTTTCAATCGCCTTTGCCATATCGTCCACCCTATATAGGTATTTTGCTTTATTTCCTGCGATTTCAAAACGTTTCCCCTATGCGTTTATTGCTGAAAATGCTATCCGAATGGAAATTCATAAGCTCGGTGAGCTTTCTAGTTTTTTTGTTTATCCCCAAAACGACGGGTTGAAGAGGTTACACGAGTACCAGAGGGTTGTCGTTCGGTATGAAATTTATAACCCCAAAATCTCTTTTCTGGCAACACTGAGTGAGCGTAACGAAAGAGCGATTCGTTGATTTTCGAACTATGGAAATAAGGGATGAACGTCCCACATAGCTCGTGGAAGGATTTTTGGAGGACCCTCGAAAACTTTCGTTCCTTGTCAAATTTTTCACCAGACACCGAACACCGTCTTCCTTCTCTCGCGGTAGATTTTCATTTTCCCTTTATTCCCTTAAATTGGGCTAACGCCCGGAAGCACGGTAAAAAAGACCTCTGTCAAATATTCCGGTTCACCCCCCAAAGTATTTTTCATACCCTCGGAAAAGATGTTTCCACAACGGTTTTTTTTTTTTTCGGAATGAGAAATCGTTTCTGTCTGTCGAAGGGTGAAGGGTTTCCTCACTCCATCCGCGAAACATTCTATCCCTAAAACGTACGAAACCCTTCGCAGGGTAGCCAATATATAATATTGAAAATTCGAAATCGTGAGAAAAATCATCAACACGCGTAACGCGGCTCGTGGATCCATTTTTTCCAAGGGTTAATAATTCCCACCCTCGATATATATATCCGTACAGTACCATCTACTCCTATCAATTTTGTTCCACCACTTTTCCCATAGTTCCCTACCCCTCGACAATCTACCGAGAACATCGTCGAAAACTTAAAGCTCAAAATCTCAACCCTCGAAACAACCCCTATGCAAAATCACGTCAACGACGTCATAAACAAACACTTAACTTTTCTATGTACGTATTGTCTCTGTATATACATACGTATATATTACTGAACGCGATAAATTATTATTATTATAACTTGTAAGTCCTTTATGGCTCCCTCTTATTTTACTTATAATCCTATATATCCTGACTAGAAGTTGTCTCAGGACCCTCTCACAATTTACCCAGCAACTACCTTACATTCCTTCTGCATATAGGATGTCACGCAGTACGTAATGCAAACTAAAGGACCGGTAGACATTTCCCTCGTAACGTCCTGTGCGTATATCGTCTTTTTATATCTGTCCAAGTTCTTTGTATAACGCAGCTCGGCATTGTATCGCATTTTCATCGCTCAATTTAGCCGACGGGCAATTTGACGAGACGTAACGAAAATTCGTAGCTGCTGTTTGCCGGGACGGCTCGGCTCGTTCCGTAGGTTTCTTGACGTTTGAAAATTTCGTGCCAGGGGCGTAACGCTTGAAATTGAGGGCCCCCGTAACTCATTCCTTCCGCTCTCCCAACTCAATTTTTATTAAGTGATTTCTAATTACCATTCTGACACTATTGACTCGTGACGTCATTAGCTTGCAAATTTACGCCGAACGCCAATGGACGGGGCCTTAAAATGGGACTGATCCTTCTTAACGTCATTTATTATCGAAAACATGGGTATAATTTGAGTCTATGTGAAATAATATTGGGAAAGGGTATCTTTTCTTTTCCAAAACGTTTATTTTTGTAAAATTTACGTTAATAACGGCTGAAATGCTCTGGACGATATGAAAAGTTGCGTAACTGAATTTCTACTGGGGTCTTCTTGGGGAAATTTTTAACGAATCAATTTTTCAAAAGAATTTCTCACTATAATTTTGGTATATCTTTGTATATGCATATGGCTTATATAATTTTATACATGGGCCGTGGATTTACTTATATTTATCTTTCCAAGAAGATGAACGTTATCACGCGCTGGAGTTTGGTAATAAATATTTGTATTAATTATTTTCGACGGATCAGAAGTATCGAAAAATTTTTAAAACTTTTTCACACTTTTTTTTTTATTTTAGTCCCTTCTCTCTGTTTCGTATCGTCTAAGTCTTCGTTTACTGACCCTCGTAGCTTTTTCTTAACCATTTTTCAGATATATGGCTGGCGTGATATTTTGTGGACAGAGACACGCATGTTCCTAGACACGTTTTCGCGTCACGGATATACGTAGGAAAGGGAAGGGAGAGAAAGCGATGATAACTCGAGGAAGAAGACTTATTATCATTACGATTTATTATCATTCTTGTATATCGCGAAATTGCCTGTCTCCCCCTATCCTCGTCCATCGAAAAATTATTGAATCCTCCGTGTTGGAGTTTTGCACCATTCGTTATCGGGTAAAATTATTTTTGATTTTCATATAGCATATATAGCCGTCTATCCAAATTTTGAAAATTTGTTTCCCCTCAAATATCTAGCATCTTAATCCATGGCTGGCCCATAGATATATTTTTTTTAGAACTTTTTTTTTTTTTACAAAACACCAGAAATACTTATGGGCACCGGAATATATTAGTTGCGCGAAAACTAGGTGGTGCTAAGCGAAAAATAATTTTTGAAACTCCGATAAACTTTTACAATGAAATTCTCGTTAGCGGAGACTCTCGGTTGAGCTTGAACCGAGACCCACCCATAGGGATTTGCTTCTTTGAGAAACGATCATCAACCGCCATTCTCTTTTCTACCCCGTGGTAACCAGCTGACGCGAAAACGGGATTAGGGTTTCAGGGGGTGAAAAGAAGAAGGAACAGAGGGTGGTAACATAGGGTATTCTACTCGAAGGGATTCTTTTACTTTCTCTTCTTCTCCCGGCACTTTCTTCCTCTTCCGCAGATAAATAATGGTAAATAGCTTCAATCTGTCGTCCTATTATGCTCGGGGGTGGCGGGCGAACGATATGGCGAGATAGCAGCTACCCTTGGATGCTGCGTGCTAAGAGCGACTAGGTAATCGCTTCCGCGTGAAATCCTGCGAGACTCGAGAAAGATAATCAGTTTTCATTTGTACCATAAATGGGGGGTGTCTTATACCAGAGTGCAAATTACGTGTTCCAATACCGTCGTGGAGGCTGGAATAAAATTTTGAGATAAAAATTTACGTCATTTCAAAATCGAACGTAACAGACGGATACGAGATGAATCTGTAGTACTGGACCGAAGTGCAATGAGTTTTGAATAAATATATTAATAATACCTAAATAAACTATTACACGTATAAAAAAAAAGTATATGATTTTAGAAATAATTTTTTTGATTGAAAATTTTTTTTTTTGATTTTTCAACCACTGCGAAACGTACTGTAGAAATTTTTCGAATTACTATGCAAAAGTCATTAATGAAATTGATCGAATAATTCTGAACTGTTGAGGCATTAAATGCGATGGGGATATTACGTGGTTCAAGAGGTAGAGATCCAGGACGAGTGGATCTGCCGAGGCTCCAGTCACTTCCGTTTGCCATTCTATCTCAGTGAGTCGAAATGAAAACAGCCGGAAGCTGACCGAATATCTAATCAGTTCTCTCAAGTACCCACTTGGAGTTCTAATCTCTCGCAAGTTGCCGTCTTGTTCTCTTATCTACTGATATTTCGCTACTCCCACGTTTCACCTTCATATTTCTTTGGGATATGTATATCAATTTATATATGCGCTCCGTTTGTCGATTTTCCAAGCAGATCACGTAAGGATCGAGCGTGGTTCCTGTTGTTATTTTTCGTCATTATTTCGCGTCGATCGCGCACGCGGAAAGTAGGTCGAGCGATTCCTGAGATACTGACTTTTATTCAGTACGTCGTCACTGCTATCAGTATCGCCAAGTCGCATATCGAATGGTTACTCCTGTTATCACAGGACAGTCCATGGACTGATATTTCGAAAAAATTCCTAAATATACATACCAAGGATTTTTATATAAAAATTGACCAAAAAAATGATACAATTTTGAAAGAAAAACAACCCTTAAATTTAATGACGAACCGTAAAATTTTACGTCACACGAAATAAATTTTTCACCGTGTCCAAAAATATTTATATTGACATACACGACTGCTTTCGGTCAACCATATGGATACTTATAATCAAACTTATCCGTTCCACTTGAACTCACTTTGAGGGTTGACCCTTTTTCTACCCTTCATTTTGGGCTGCTATCAGGGAACGTAACCGGCATGTCTAGCTCTCGATAAGGGTCGGGGCCGGCATGGAATTCGTAAAAAGCATCTTTTCTATTCCAGAAGAGCAACGTTCCTGCGAGTTGGCGGCAGAAATATCGTATCCATAAAACGCAAGGCAACCGCGCCAGCAGAAATTCCAAATTTTTACGTGTTACCAGTGTGTTCGCCAGTGCCAATAAAGGGTGCAGCTGCTCGTCGGTAGTTTTGGGGAGTGGGTGGGTGGGTGGGTAACACTCGTATAGGAAATATATAGGGAATATATATATATATATATATGTGAATACTCGTGGATCCGCTGCATGCATGGGGTGAGAATGCAGAAATGAAATACATAAGGGGACGCTGCATTCATTTACAATTCCGCAGGCTCTCATATCGACAGCCACCAGGGGTAGAGGGTGCATTCTATTTTCTATTATGGGGTAGTTTCACGCTGGACTGAAGAAAAATGAAAGTCGAGTCGTGGATAAAATGGCTGATCACGAGAGCTCGAAAACCTCATATGCTACGTGCATCAGATCCTCTGTTATGTTGGGGGGTGGCTGTAGGGTGTTACCATTGGGTATGAACTGTATTTGCATGAAATTTTTTTTTTCAAAACTATTGTGTACGTTGGATCGTTTTTTCGAAATTGAAAACAAGCTTCCTTTTTGAATTTACGAATGGTTGGTCTTTTTTGAGGAACTTTTTTTTGAGTTGTTAACATATTTTTTTAAATCATTCGGTTCTGTTTTTTTTTGGAAAATGTGTCAAAATTGCTGGGAACTTTGATTTTTGAAAAATTCATTTCAATCCTCGGCTCTTGGTGCGATACGAGCTTTTACGCGATGACGTAACTTTACGTTCGCGTTTGAACTTCGAAGCTTTTCTTTGTGCGTTAAAATCTGGTGCTTTCGCGAAATTCTCGCTGTGCTTACTTGTGCGCGTGTTGGTGTTTGAGAATTTCTTTTTGAAATAACTCCTGAAAATCCTGAATTGCAAGAAGCTTGAAAGAAGCGGATCCAAAGGGAGTATTGAGGAAATGGTTGCTTTGAGCTTTCGGCTGTATTACAAGTCTACCTATAAAATTCTCGCGTCGATTCGCTAAGTACGTAAAATTCGACTAAACTTTTACAACCAAGATTTTACTGCATCTCAACAGCTGCGCTATATTCCGTCTTCTTATCGTATCCTCTTAAAGATTGCCAACTCGAGCCAAGTGTTGCTCCAATTTGCCATTCAAATGATGAATGGACCCGAATTAAATCCAGCACAGTTCACGTCCCTCGAACAACCAGTTATTCCCATATAAATAAGTAGTCTCAGTATAAACCCCAACAATCTGTTATCAGTATTGATTCAGCAATAAAATCTTGGATACGGGTCCCACGGTCCATGATCCTCTTATCAGTATTCCAAAAGCAGTAGTCCTCAAAGATCAGTACCTTGAAAAAAAAAAAAAAAAAAAAACTAATCCAATAAAAATCATATATACTTTTCACGTATATATCTGAAATCCAAAAATTTCCATCCCCACCAAATTGTCCGTTTGACGTAAACTCGAAAAGCTCCATATTTTTCGGTTTCCCGAAAAAATTTGTACAAACGACCGTCTTTCGCGTGGCAAAAATAATCTTGAAGGGTTTTCGGACGAACTTGATATATTTTGTTTTTCCATTTTGAAAACCCCGACAGTCTCTCCTCTCGAAAAGAGGAAAACAGTCTAGGACGAGATAGGATGGAGCTAAGATGGCCGTCGAGGATAAAGACAAAAAATATATATAAAGAATTACACTGCCACGTCACACAAGTTCTTCTTACGCTATTTTCAGACTGAGTAAAATACTTTGGGCTTCTTCTCAACGCCCTTATTTATTTCCCAGTATTTATAAGGGTTTCTCTTACCTTGGTATTCCGTGGGCGCAACGCGAACACGTATTTTCTATGTAGCACCCGCTTCTCCGATATGTATATATATATATATATATTACCACCCGTACACCGCACTGCAGGACACGTGTGCCACGTTACTAAGACGGATCACGACGTACATTTGCAGTTTTCTCTCATCATTTACCCCCGGAGACTCATATGCGAAATGCTCTTGTCCGCATACTAAGCGTTCGTCTACAACCAACAATTTGCGCTCTGATCTCTTATTAGAAATGGCAACCCTCGAACGCAATTATATCCTGTCAGTATTTAACTTTTTGGATAATTTTTTTTTTATTTTTATTTTTTTTTTCCTCTTACAATCACGTTTTCATTTTTCTTACGGTTTTCTTTAATTATCAAATTTTCATGCACGTCGCATTTTCGTCGCGAAAATTATTCATTGTCAGCCATCTCTAATAGCTTCCTTACGCGAGAAGGCGCCATAAGGCGTTGCTTGTATAGAGCCATTTTATCACTAGAAGTCCATTATCGTCCCCTCGCTTCCCGACCATCCCCGCCGTCTCCATCCAACACTATAACCCCTATGTTTATACACAGAGGAGAGACTGTGCATTACTAAGATAATTTAAAATTTACACTGTGAGGTAAAATACGTTACGGTCTCAGCCTTGGAACCGGAAGTTGTTCTTATAGTGAAAATTGTAGGATATCCAATTTGAACAAGAAATAATAACGGGTACTGCGTGGGTATATACCGTGGACCATCCTTATCCGTGACACCTTCTCGTTACGTTCGTTCAGAATTTACGCGGTTTTAGGAAAAAAAAAAATTGTTTTTCTCGCACCAGAATCGCCATCTAATGCACTCTGGTCTAACCACCGGCAGCAAGTATTCTTGCGAAATTTACGAGCGTTACATGAAGAAATATTACTTTGCGTTACAATGAACTAGGTCAGTACCGAGAGACAATTTTTTTTTTTTTTTTTTCACGGGAAAAACTTTGCGATGAGTTTTAGCGTTATCATTGTCTGAATTGCGAAATTCTTTGTTAAGCTCATCTGGAGCGATTCGTATTTCGCGCGAAATGATTTAAATTCTTTGGTTTTGCTAACCGTGATTGCTTTTTGTCTTGTATGCTCCTTCGATCTACGTGTAAAAATTTATATACGTTATATATATCTTGTATATACTTTTTATGTATCCCGTACAGTATAGTGCAGCATATATTTCTTTTTTGATAAACATAAAATATATTTTGCATGTATACCAAAAAATGTGTATCCAAAGACCCTTACGACTTTTTTATAACGGAATTTTTTTATTTTATCCCTTCAAACATCTCAGACGTTCTTAATTGATCCATAAGTAATTTTGCTACGTTCCGTCGGTTTAATATAAAAAAAAAACCCTAACTCTTCTGTATACATTTCGCGAAATTGACTAATTGCGACGTTTCATTCAATGTTCCTGAAGGTGATTCGATTAAGTGATGGCAATCGCTTAAATTTATGTCACTCGAATGTAAGCTGTATTAATTTGAGAATTTCATAGAGCTTTGTTGAAGTTAATGATACCTTTTTGGAAATTTCCGGGAATATCTTGAAGGTTCTAATATCAAGATATTACATGGAATTACGTCGCACGGGGAGTATTATAAACGATTTTGCTTTTGGTTTTACTTAGATATATATATATATTATATAAGATATATATATATATATATATAGGAGTATTATATGTAGGATCAGAGCATTAATTTAAATAAGACATTAAAGATCATTCCGACGAATTAAATGAAAGATTACTTAGACACGATTACCCAAGAGCCACGTGGAATGCTTTCTTGCTTTTGCCCTGTAAACGGAGATTAGGCTGATCGCGAGGGATTAGCCCTAATTTCGTTCGTATTCATCAAGGAAATTCACTAATTATTACTGTCAGTATAGACACTCTGCGTATCCACGTCTTCCTCTTGATTCTCCTCATCTTCATTCCTACCCCGTTCTTTCGTGTACAGTTGGATTTTCATCTTGGGCACTTTATGCCTTTTCGAATAATTAGGCCGATTAGGCAGGAGGAAATTTATTTCGGATACAACTTTAACTCGGTGCTCTATAGCCTCGTCATTGAAATATTCGATGAATCCGTGTTGGATTAAAAAAAAAACATTTTCGAAAAAAATATCTTATCACTTGTTTATCAAAATTTGTTTATGCTGTCAGTGTAGAAGAGAAAAAAATGGCGTACCAAATTTTGTTTTTCAAATTTTTTTTTCCTTTCATTCTTTTCGTTTATTTGTAATGCAAATAAGGCTGAAAGATGTCGCCATGGTGTCCCATACAAAACCCAATAGATAAGAATGCGCACAATGAAAAAAATACGAGGATCAATGTTGAAAATTCAAAAATCTTTGGCATTAGGGCAGATGGTTTTATGTCCGCTTTAATTCAGTTAACTTGGACGGAGACCGAAGGGAAAACAGGACGTTGGCGTCACTGAGTTTCGAATGAAAGAAAAATCTGCCAAGACGGAAGAAATAGGGAATGAGAATGTTTTTTTTTTTTTCAAAAAGCAAATAAATACTCGTCTTTCCCTCGATACCACAAATTTGCGTAAATGCATTAAACGGCTAGTTAAATTACGTCTATGAATAAATTTTTGGTGATGAAAACAGACCAAGGTAAAGTCGTAAAAATTTTGATTTTATTTCAATGTTTCGTGTACCAGCGATCTATATCTGTATGTATTATTCACCGAATGAACTTTATGCTTAATGGCCGTCAGTTTATGCCAGAGTACCATAATGAACAATGCAAGAGACACGAACAAAGGCATAGTCGATATGTAATACTGCTAAGAGCATTGCTGAAAGTCATTGTGGCTGACAGGAAGGAAGGGTAGTATACAATAGACACGGTAGACTACCTCCTGAGAATGTGCGGTACGAGCTGGTAGTTTTGCTTGAAGATTTTTCGCAAACTTTTTATCCACCCCGAGAGTCACCAGTGAACGAGGGATTTGTTAAAGCCGGAAGTGGCCACTTTTCTATACAAGGGATGCGTATACGGTAAACAATGGCTTCGTTTGTCGCGCAAAACTCTGGTTTGGCAGATTGGTGTCCTCTGTAGAAATAATTATATAATTAATACATAAAAATGTGAAAAGCATTAATTAAATATATTTTATTAATGTATCACATAATATATTAAATATACAATTATTTCAGTGTGGGCCGGGGGTATTTGAGAATTTAGACTTTTTTTTTCTTCTTGATTTTATTCACGAAAATATTTGACAAAGCATAAACCTATTGTTTCATTGCGGGGGGAATATTTTATGTGACGCTCTAAGGGATGTTCTTAAGGGTGGTACAGGGGACAGTGGAAAATTTTCGAGATTCCGGTATTCTTTTTTTTTTTTTGTAAAATTTATATTTTTTTTTTACGAAGTGTATAGCGAAGGGCGAATGTCCGAAGTCTTGAAGATCATGAGAAACTGGATTATTTGAATCGTTTACGTTAGATTTCGAGCTTTAAGTCAATATCATATGATTTTGTGGGTGTATGTAAAATGTCAAATTTGACAAAAAGGGAAGCGAAGAATAAATACAAAAAAAAATAAGGTTTCCCTCGAATGGTTTTAATGGCTGGTGTGTGTACCATATAATGACGGTACCTAGTTTTCCGTGCTTGGGCAAACGTAAGTTTTGGATCCAGCATCCCTTTGGCTTGCATTTATCTTTTCACCAAAGAAAAAGGTATTAAGTCCGTTGGGGGATTCCTTTCGAAGCAGCATCGACCTTGTACTCGGCTTTTCCCGCGAATTATTCTTCTTCGAATCGAAATAAAAGGAAATAGTGGCTTTCGGGTAATCCCGTCGAGACTATTAGCGGTAAAGCGTTCGCTTTTCAGGATCCTTTACAAAATCCGCTTTTAGCAAGAATAAAACGGCGAGAGTGCTAATGGCCATTTTTAATTGTATTATCGATTCAATTATACAACGAAGCTTTCTCGTGCTTTCTTCTCGCGATTACGGAGCTTGCATTCGCTTGCAGTCAATAAAAAAATTATAATAAAAATTACATGTTTATTTTTTTTTCCAATAATCTATTCGAGATTCTAGTGTCTCTTTTTTTTTACATTTCTCTAGAAAAGCTCTAAGCACAGTCGTACTTTACACTCCTATATCCAAGATGACAGGTCGTATGTAGTACACAGCGAAAGCTGACGCAAAGAAAAAAAGCTCCTTTCAGTTTTACTTATACCGAATCCCCGTACGTAATTCCTAATCTGGCACGGGACCATTCTTTATTTATCTCGCGGGTTCGCCAGGCTGTTTAAGCACAGGATGCCGGTTATCAGATCGCAAGCTTCTAAGCTTTGAATCGTTTAAGCTCGTCGAGGCTTTTTCGCTCTGAAAACATCAACGGCATCTAGATAGGATGCTTTAGAGCGTGGCGCTAAACCTTTAGCACTCTCACGTTCCCATGGGGAAACAGAAATTTACGCTTTCCTATAAAGTACCCATAGCCGTACGTCTTTAGTTAGCCTCAGTTTCTCATGGGATTTCGCGTACGCGGGAGAAAAAAAGAAAAGGAAAAAAAAATGCTTCGACACACTCGCAGCTTTTTTTTTATATTTTTACTTCTTTTGAAAATTCATCAATTTGTGTCTAATTTTCTTTTTCGTTTTCATCCCCCTAACCGCCTATCTTTGTTTTTTGAGATCCAACTTCCACGTCACTCTTAACTGACGAATAAGAGGTTTAATGTCCTGAAGAGTATAGTGACGTGTTTCTTCCATCTGAAGATAAGGCTCAGTCGTTAAATTCAAGAAAGGTTCTTGGTCTTTGTTTCCTTGCCAAGCAATAAACAATCCTGTGAGCCCTAACGACGACACGTTTTACCGCCTGCTGAATCGTTTCTTGTACGACGTAGAAAACGTAGCGCCATGTTTACTCCAGAATTTCCTTTTTACTCTTGAGTAAGCGTAGACGCGGATAAGAAATAAGAAAAGGAAATTATTTACCTGACTTTATATTTAAAAAATATTTTCTAAAGTGGTAATGGGCAAAATCAAAATTTTTATCATTTTTAACACAAAGCATCGTATATCGTGTTTCAAATTAATTTTTTTTTTTTTTCATTTACACGTTTCCCAAAATTCTCATTCATTACTCCGGATTCGCATTGAACGCTTGGAAATCCATTTTACAATAGTACTCCATTCTCGCTGGTATATCACGGTTGGATTCGCAGGTGCGTAACGGGACCGGGTTACGAATGCAGCTGCACATTTATACAGTGTCGCACCTGAAGTGCACGCAGACGTGCACGGAATACATCGATCGGTACGTTGTCACGTTCGACGTGGGAGACAGTAGACAGTAGGGGTTTCGAACCGTGAAATGGAGATAATGATTGGCGAACCAATCAGTTAACCAGACCGAGTCAGAATAGACTAATGAGCCAATGGCAGATGAGCTGCGCTGTACGTGTCATCGAGAAGGGCTTTGAATGGAAAAATAAAAAGTCGAAAAGAAGTTTCGATCGAAAATAGCAGCGTTAAGTGGATGATAAAAAAAATATTTTCTTGGTATAAAATAAAATCTGATTTTTTATATATGAGATAGGATGGCTTTTTTTGTAATCAATTTTCGTTTTCATGGGTTCGAGGCAATCTTTTTTATTAAGCACTTACAACGGTCGAGGATACTTTGGAATTTGGTAGATTAAAACGTACAGTCCATTCAGAATTGACCGTAGCTGATTGTGAACTACATACGTTATCGTTACCGGCTTCCTGGTGCAATAATGAAATCCCATGGGATTTGAATTTCATTGTTTTCGGTAAGACCAGTTACACGGGGCTTTCGTCATGGCAATATATTATCTGTTATTATTGCAGCAGGATTCTCCGCCACAATACCCCGAGAGCTTTAGAAGGCTGATCTCCATATTTTAATTAAACTTCGACCAGCCCGTAAATGCTAAATCAAAAACAGTAGGAACAGGGTCGAAAATCAAAAAGATAATTTTTCTCAAATTATCTGACCTTTTCGTAAGTCATAAATACGATTTGAATTATCCACCGTTATCAGGGTATGCCACACATAAAAAAAATTTCGAACTACCAAACACGTTTTTTTTTTTTTTTTTTTTTTTTTAATTTTCAACGTAAGTTCCTGCTCGAAATTCAAATTTAATATTTCGCAACTCCACGAAAATACTGTATCCCGAATTTCTATCTATAGCGAAACATCTATTCACTGTATACGTAAAGGAGAGGCATCCATTGGCATGGGCGAGTAGATATGCTAAGGGTAGGAAAGTGGTAGCATTGGTAGCAAGGGGTGGCAGGTTGGGCGGCATATGTCGTATATGGCGCCGTGCTGCTCGTACATCAACAACGTGATTCCCATGCATACTACCGGCATTTCTATATATGCCTATATATATTCACATATGTACATAAGCGAAGGAAGGTCTGTGTAAGTAGTCCTTACGTAACTGGTGCTCTCCCATACGTGCATATAAGCAAGCCTTCTGCCCTGGTGGGAACCACTGTTGTTTTATGTAACACACGTGAAAGTTCCTCAGTGGAAACGTTCGGTTGGGCGTCGCGACGTTCTGTATTCTTAGTCGCGACGTATCTTATATATCTTTATCTTGACTCTCTTTACCCCAATCCTCCTGCCATCTCTTTTTCACGAACTCCTCCATATATCTTCTCACCGGAGACAGATGCGTGCAAGATGCAGAAAAGTTCCTATAAACTTGAAATTGGTTGTTTCTGCCGTTGGTATCTTGGCTGTCTGAGAATTTTTGATGCGATACGTTACCCTCGTCATATAGGATGTATAGATTTTTTTTTATATGCAAACGCAAGTTGCATTAAAATACTCTCCCCAGGCCTGGGAGAGTATTTTATCGAGGGGAATTTTTTTTTTTTTTTTTTTTTTTTTATGGACATAAAAATATCCCTAGGCTTTGGAAATTGTTCGGCGAAATATTTTAATCAGTTTCGACTTCGTGGATTCGTTTCGTTCGATTTGCGTGAAATCTCGGGCGGGATTATCGGAATATCGTAAACGGTACTTATTCGATTCAGTGAATCGCGTTATTTAATAAAATTAGTTTTCTCCTGCTTCATTGAAACTCATCATTTTCGTATTAGTCGTCGCGCAATTCTAACTGCGTAATGTTCTCCAGCTGCTACGTTCGCTCTATACCGATTTCCGGTAAATCTTTGATAAAATATTCAACGAGTAGTTTTTTTTTTTTTTTTTTTCTTTTTCTTCCCTGTTTCGTAAGTCAGCGTCGCTGCGCGCGACGGCCATTTATGAGGAAACAATCTGCTAAAAGCACAGAGGGGTTGGTTAGGGGGTGGGTCGTGAGGGGATTTGAAACTTTTCATTCGAGTGCGAAAGCACGAAGGGGAACTTGAGCTTCTAGTAAGTATTTCGACGTGTCGATGAAGCGTGACGAGAGCGATTGTATCATGAAAGAATTTTTAAAATATCCGTTTAACTTTTTTTTTTTTTTCATATTATCTTTCACGAAAGACGAATTTTGAAAATTACGCGAAACTCTTTGGTGGATGAAATTATTTTTTGTCGCTTGTTAATTTAACAAAAAAAAATTTTTTTCCCTCTTCGTCAGCATCGCGACTTACTCCCTCTCTTATTCGTATATCCGCGTTTCCCAGGAGATTCAAGACGTCGCGTTAGCGGTATCTTCCGAGCGATTAATTCTCGAAAGAAAAATGAAAAATGTCTTTGCCACCCCTTTCGTAAAGTTTTCTGCCTGGTATGCAAGTGTCGCCAGTGTGGAGGGTGGAAACAAACGAGCCGGCAAAACGAATTATGCTAATCCAAACTTGATTACCGTTAAGAGGGGATACTTCAGACCTTCTTTTTTTGTTGTTGTGACCTTCGGCACCCAAAGTCACACCCACCCCCCGTTTGAGGGTAAAATCTGATAAGCATAGGTTATAGAAAACGCGTGATGCGTGGTTTCACGGGAAAGTAAGAAAAACATATAAACCACCCCTATTGTTTTTCGAATTTTTTTTTTTTTTTTTTTGGAATATGTATACAAGACTTCGATAGCAACCCCTATTTTTGAATGAGCAGTATTTTCCCAGCGGATAATTGTATTTTGTATTTTTACGCCGGTGACCTTGAAGTATTTTCGATTTTGGAGCTTTCACGTAAAAGATGAAAGGTTACCCGTTAGCCGCCGACAAGAAGGGGCTGTTTATTTATTTGAGAAGCATCGAGTGCGGGGATGAGTGTCGCGATATCTTTGGCTGATAAGAGTGCTGGGTTAGGATCGAAGGAGGGTGGTAGGCCTAAATCACTTATCATCCCCTTTTACGACGGCTTAAAAAATCAATTGCGATGCATGTTCCTTAATCCCCAAAATTCAGCCCTGTCAAAACATCAGCATCAGCCCGTGCGAAATTCATTTCGAAAAAAAAAATCAGTGACGTTTATATGCTCTGTCGAATAAAACGAAACGAAAGAAAATAAAAGAGTAGAAATTTCCGCAGCATCCACTAACAGCAATTAACACAGGAATCTCTGAAAAGTGCCAAAGAGAAAATTCTAGCCCATTCGACACTAGATTTCCGAATCCAAGAGATATATGTCTCTATGCTCGTACACATTTGCGGAGCCCACGTAGATACCACGTGACGTAACTACGTAATTCGACGCTACGAGACGCCCAGCGTCGATCTTTCGTTTCACAGCAAATGGACGTTTTTTTTTTTTTTACGAAACCCGTTAAAATTTTACAAACGGAATTATTTGTGAGTATTTGAGTGCCCGGTGACCGTTGCCTAACTTCACTCGGATAAACCCCAAACTTTGTACCAGATTGAGATTAATTAACAACCGTTACTATAATGGCCTTTTAACTGTTTGTTACACCCATTTCACGAAACCCAAAGGAAGTAGCTTTTAACCTAAAAATAAAATATAGTCAAAGCGCAAAAAGTTTTCGTATCCCTTTTTGTCGGTCTCTCCGAGTAACTTTCACCTAGTGGACAAGACTGCCATCATTTTCTTTCTTTTTCCTTGATGAAATCTTTACGTTACTTTTCCATCCATCTCATTCACACCCTCATTACGTCCGAGTCCTCTCTCTCTCTCTCTCGTCACCATCGTGTATAACAATTACCGTCGAGTCTTGAGGTTTTTCATTATCTCCCCTTTTTTTTCTTCTTCCTTCTCTTTGTCAAAACCCTCAGTGGCAAGTTTTCTTCGGTGCTTTTAGCAAATTGTCTTCCGATCTTCTTCTTACCAGCCGCGCACTTCGATCAATCTTCTTGGACAACTATGACGTTTCTTCTGCCTCCCCCATCGCCCGTCCACGCTCTTCGCCACAACCCTTTTCAATTTTCTAGTTCTTTTTTTTTTTTCCTTAGTGTCTGTATTATTTTTTTATCTTTTCATCGCTATCATACTTTTGATCTTGTATCGGAGTTCTTGAAAAATTCTTGCATCTACCATCTGACGTTGTATCAGCGATTTTTAAAATTTCCAGAATTCTGCCTTTCAACGAAATTAATTCCACTTCGTTGCTTTATATTGCTTCGGGTGGTAGACCGGTGCTGGGGACTATTGCGCGAATCTCTTGTTTCATTAAACTTGCGTGTAGAGACAGTCGACCTATATTCTCATTCGAGCATTAATCGGCCCCCTTTGTATTTTGATAATCTCAGTGCGATCCTGTGTATCTGGATTACGTAATGTTGTGACAGTTCGTTAAGTCGCATATATATTTTTTAAATTTTATCTAAGAGAGGGTTATGGGAATAATTGAATTGTACTGGATAATTTAATTTTGTTAATTCGGATATTTTAGAAAGTTCAGGCCGAGATCATCGTTATCACTTGATTTAATTAACTTTAATTTAAACCTACGACTTCATCGGAACAATAGATGACGCTAAAGCGGTTTCGGATCTTTCTAGAACATTCCGAAGTTTCTCGGTGTCGAGTAATTAGACCGAGAGACTCGGGTTGGACAAACGGGGGTATTGTTTACTTGCCTAGCCTCTACTGTACTCAGTTAGGGTTTGGGTTTGGGTCTGGGGGTGTCGTGGCAAATGGTATGTATTTGTTTAAGCTACCACATCAAGTGATATATATTATCCCGTTTGGCTGAGGTTGATCGAATTCGATTACTGGTCAGGTCGGATATCCTGTGGGTGCCCAGAATACTATCAGTAGTAGTAGGGAGCAATAGCGGTAGGGGAGAAGTAGGAGGCGGAAGTGATAGTAGTAGTGATAGTAGTAGCATCAGCAGCAGCAGCAGTAGCAGCAGCAGTAGCAGCAGCACTGATAGCAGGTACCTATTATAGATAGTCTAAATTAAAAAAAAAAATTAAAAATCCACCATTCTCCATATTCAGATTTTCTTTACAGATCCGATCAGGTCTCTAGAGGATGTGGAATTCGGTAGAAAATTAGTTTCACATATTCCAAGTTTACCCCTTGTTTGCAATCGGCAATGAGGAGAAAAAAATTTGAAAATTATCTTTTAAAAAAATGTATATCGTATCGTTATTGCCATTTGCATGTAAATTTATTTATTTCTTTATGACGTAGCGGATAATATATTCATTATACGATAAATGAAATTAGACGCATAAAATAGTTTGGGAACTAAAATAAATATCGTCATTGTTGGTTTCCCTACGTTCGACTGGAAGCCGCGGTTACTCGGGGGTAGTATATTCAGCTACCCCTATTTCTGGTTTCCTATTCGTAAATTCCATTTCGCCCTTTACCGCTACCCTTCGCACAAACACGAAATCACTCTGCCGTAGCTCTATTTATTTTGCCACCCCGTGAAGATACACCCTTATAGACGCACCTCGTAGTCGCCGTTATTTACAATGCAAGCAAACCGCGAGGTACGATGGGTGCGAGACGTCGTGAGAAAAATAGGGTATGCCAAAGATAGAAAACCCTTGTGTATATTCGGGGTTGATCATCCCCATCGACTGAAAGGGGTCAGTTTATTCCAACGGAGAAGTTTTTCCGAAGCCTCCCCTCTCCCACCCATTTTTTCCCAAACGTTTTATTATTTGCTCGCAGAGGATTATTTGTTATTTTCGAAATCAGCGTTATTCGAAAAAAAACTTATTTTTCAAAAATATTTTACCCATTTTCATCCCCTTGACATTCCAATCTTCTTATCGACAGAGTATCTCTATACGCTATTTAAATATTAACACACGCGTGAGTAATAATTATATTTATTTATCGGAGCGATGACCTAGCTGGAATTACACTTGACAGAAGAAGGGTCTCTGTTATGGTTCTCTTCAATTATGATAAAACCTCCCCCATTAAACTACAGGGAATAGAAACTTGCGCCAAGTTGGGACAACCCTATCAGATAAGGGATGATATTTGGTATTACACAGGGATCGAGGAAGGGATCATTGTTTTCTATTAATCTGGAGTAATTCACAGGCAGTCACGTATGAACACAAACACGGGCATACGACGAGAACTGTGTATAACAGTATTATTATTATTATTATCTTACCAACCCTTATTAACTTCATTAAAAAGCAATTATACTGGTTCCGAAAGTTTCCGTTTCCACGTATAATCACTCTTGATTTTCTTCTCTGTAATATTATCTTTTATCTCGGTAGATAAAAACTTCATCTAGATAATTTAATAGATCATCTTTGTATACCGTGTGAATCCGTAAAATCTGTCTCGAAAGCTCATCCATCATTCTTCGTAGCTATTGCGATTGCATTTCCGGGCAAGATAAATTTCTCTTACTGTTAAGAAGTTTAACGTTGTTAAACAAAAGTCGTTCGTTACGATTACGAAGAGTCGTCAATGTTCAGATAATTTTGGCTTGTCGCTTTGTAGTTAATGAGTCTATATCCTTTGTCTGATTTCAGTACCAAAAGTCGAGATTGTGGATGAACGCGGTGCTACGGCTGGTGATAAATTCTACAAAGCAGGTAGCACGATAGAACTGAAGTGCGTCGTGAGTAAAGTTCCCCATCCGACCGGTTACGTAACATGGCGCCACGGATCACGTATGCTCAATTACGACACGACTCGCGGTGGAATTAGGTAAGTCTTTCATTTTCATTAATTACGCACCAGATATACACGTACCTGCAGATTCTATTGACGTCTATTATACGAGGTGCGGATATGCACGTGGGTATTTCGATTCTGCCGCTAGTGGCGCTGCTGTCGTCCAATACGTTATACGGACTTACGAGAGAATCTCGTAGTTAATCAAATTAATGACTGTTACGCTTACAATTGGTGGTCCAAGGAGGAAGGGTTGATTAAAAAATATATAGGCTGAGTTAAATCAGGATAAAAAATGGCGCCGGTTTTTTTATAAGGTCAATTTCATATTTTATTCAGATTACGCGTATGGTCGTGTGATGTTACTATAATGGTCTTTTTTTTGTGTGGGGCTGTGGATGTTATACTCGAGATGTTTTTTTTTTCATTTTTTAAAAATGAAATTCAACCTCAGGCGACACCAGTGCGGTCGCTACCGAAGTACGACCTTCCCGACAGGAGTAATTTTACCGGCCGGCTGGTAGTTTATGCAGACTGCATAGGAATTCTAATTGCTTCGATAAAGAATGGAGCGACCGTTGAATTTTGAAAGGCTTTCATTAAAGTTCTCTCGAGCGGCCGTGTGTGACCTAATTGGTTATATACCGGAATTCATGAATTTAAAACATTAGCCACGTCCACCGCTCCGATTCTATTTTGTTGTCAAGCTTTCAATCACGAAACGCATCGTGGTTGGCTGAAGGGGATGGGGATTGTGTATGATAGAGGGTGGAAATTGGGGGTGGCACGAGCGGTAGAAGTATTTGAGAATGAAATTTTGTCGAATTAAGTGGATCGCTTAAATATCCATAATTGGCGATTTGCTCGAATTTTCAAATTTGGAAAACACGAATATTCATTACTTCGGAGTTTTTTTTTATTATTAGGAATTCGTTGTACAGCGATGCTCTTTTTTATCTGCGTGTGGTACTTAGTAATATTTGGAATTTAATTCTCTATTTATTTTTTTGACTTTATAGGTTATTTTATTTTTAAGATTTATTCTTGAAAATCTACTTTCGGCTGATCTGGCACCGCGTTAATTGCATTCAGATCACTGGAACCCGACACACGCAGGTATCGATATGCAATGACCGTAATGGCGGGAATTTTGAATAAAACATTCCACCCTTTCGAAGCCTTTATCAATCACGATAAATCCGCAGTATCCGATCGCAATTACCACGTATATTTTTCGTCCTCCCCTTTATAAACGTCACAAGCAGCACACAGTGGACTTACGTTAAAAATGCAGTAAGCCGCGCAATATATTTTTATTTCCTTTTCTCCTTCACGTTAAACACACACGAGTCGCGGGAGCTTTTACTACGTACTTCAATGTGCCACGCTCAAACTATTTCTCTACCCAAAGACTTTTTAGACAGTAAACTAAGGGTTGGTTTAAGTATTTTTTTTTTTATTTCACGAGTATGTCACGGGATTCTCGAGAGTTAAAAAAAAAAAGAAGGAGGGGATGAAAAAACATAAAGGAAGAAAGACAAACTCTTCGGGACTTTGCGGAGCTCTTATATCTTAACCAGGGGTTCTGTCTGTAGATGCCTCTTTTGAGGGTTGGTCTTTCTCATGTAATACTCGCCAGGGTCGGTAGACAAGACCGGGGCAAGTTTTCGGGCTGGAGTGCGAAGTAGACGGAGGAAGTTAGTTAGCACTGGCATAACGTTATTAGAGACTTTGGGCGGACCACATTAAGGGCTTCTCTACTAGTTCACCCTCTCCGTGTCTCCCGGGCGTTTCAACCACCCCAATCCGTTTTCTACCCCTTCTGCCCTGCCAATGTCAATTGATCGTCCGGTTCGGTTCGGAACGTTGATAAAGAATGTATGAATTTGAACGCTGATGCGGATTTTATTTGGATCTAACGGAAAAGGTTAAACGTTAATTTGTATAATAAAAAAATGCGTTTTTTAAGCAAATTAATGGTTAACTCTCATCTACGTGGTAGCTTTGGTACGAACAATACTTGGAGTAAATATTTAGATTATACCGGGAGCTTGTGATTGGCCTGCCATCTATGTGCTTGAACCAGACAACGTGGATATTTACCGTGACTTAATATTTGCCAAGTTAACATGTTTAACAATCCATTTCATTGCACGGTACGAATGGCGTGTCTACTGTGCTTGCTTGTATTACCTTCGGCCGGATAACAATTGCCATTCGCTGTCCGGTCATAGAGAGAATGCTCAACGGCTCGTAAATTTCCAGGCAGAAAATCGCTGGGTGGATTCGAAAAATCGGAAACCAATGGAATCCACGCTGCAAAGAGTAAAAAAGATGTATAAAGGCGAACTGAACGAGACTACCGAAAAGTATTTGGAAAGCAAAACTAGAGCGTGATGGCTCGATGCACTCGATGTAAATGCAGTTTGCATTACTTTTTTTTTTTTTTTTTTTTTTTTTTTCTTTACCAAAGACAAAAAAGAAGACACGAAACGGATAAGGAAGATGGATGCCGGAACACGAACCAGAGTACGGATAGGTTTGCGTTTAAAGGCAGGTAACGCGAAAGGTGGTGTAAAATAAATTTTAAATTTACGTGGATAAATTCGTACGAATAATATTAATGGGTTTTAATCGAAATCGCGTCTAATTAAATTCTTTGGTTTTGTCTGATCGTCCAGTGGGTTTCGTATAAATCAACCGCTGATTCTACGCCCTCTACTCGAGACTCGCGAGGGTTCTTATCCACCCCTCTTTTTCACCCCTTACGAATTGCATCCCTGCATGATTGTCACTGGTTTGCTGCAAGTCTGTGCAGTCGACGTTTCCATTAGATCATGCTGCACTTTGAGAGATTAAAAGTGCATTTTGTTAATGCACTTAAAAGTGCTATTGTTTTAGCTTTGGATAATTAATTTTATCCCTGAAAAGGACATTAATCATTGTTATTAAAATTGTGCGACTTCGTGTGTTATCACTTGGGTCAAGTTTTTTTTTTTTTATTTTTTTTTTCACAGGACTAAAATTTGAAAGGCTAACTGCCGAAAGGACTTGAGTCGCGAAATGGGTCACTTTAATGGTTATTAGGGTAAATTACGAGAGGAAGGAGTCAGAGGACCTCTGGACCGTCTGAACTTGCTAATTAGGTATGTCATTGGGATTGTAGAATTTTAAATTTCAATGACGAGCTTTATGTATCAGGGGTTTTTGAAAAAAGTACGTATTTTGTTGGTTTCTATAGTGACGTCTTAAGTTTTTGTTATCTCATTAAAATTGTGATTCGCATTCGACTTCTTTTTGTAAAGTTGGCTGGACCGCCAATCAGTAATTGAATATTTCCTCAATGAGAATTTCTCGTGAAAGCTTCGAATGGTGCTTGCAAGGTGGACCTCGCTGAGTTTCGAACTATATTCGAACTCCTTTCTCTCTATCTCTTTGTACGTGTCTACCGTCGACTTAAGTCTTTTGAATATTCGCCCTCAAGGGAATTTACTTTCGTGATATATCGCGCTCTTGTAAACGTACCGATTCGAAAGCATTGAATAATCCCTGCGTAAATTGCATTTTTAGAGGGAAATTTTGTTTAGCATTATTCCATTTTTTTTTTAAACGGAATTCAGGTATATTGAAAAGATTTTTTTTTTAATTTGGAAATGTGTCAATTTCGGATTTCAATAATTGTGCAAATATCTGTCATTATTTGCGATACATTCATTACTCCCTGAAATAATTACTTTTTCGATATGAATGCAACTCTGTTACTTGATTTCGTCCAATTTCAGTCCGTAATTTTGACACGTTTTCATTGACTGTTTTTTTAACTCTACATTATTAGGTAGGGGTAAATTTGTTCGAAATTTATTAATCAAAACGCGATTCAAAACTACGTATCCGTAAACACTCGTGTTTCATTGGGAAAAATTATCTGACAGGTATCCATTACTCGTCGGATATGGTATGAGCTGGTAAATTTTGAAAATAACTTTTATCAGTGCTTTCTTGCGAAAAAAACAGTTTTTTTTTCATATTTACGTAATATTACGGACTTTACTGAAAATTGTTATTGTACTCATTGTATGTACAAGAGGGAGGAAAATCTGTTAACTTCAGATCCGTCCGGTGCTTTGTTGTTGGCTGCACAAAAGCTCTTCAACGTTTTAAAGAGACCGAAGGTAAAAAAAGAATTACTAACATGGAGCTTAAGCATAGGTAGTACAGGGTAACGGAAAGTACTCTCATTTTATTATATTTCATGATTAGAAAATTCTTCTTGGTATATTCTGATAATTTGTAGATATTGAAATTTTAGACTCACGCAATTGCCTACGAAAGAAATTTTTTAACGATCAACGTTTTTAGCCTAAATTTTGGTTTATGAAGATTTTCCAGAAAATTTCCAAACTTTCGTTTATTTTTTCTTTCATCGAATTACCGTTATCGTCCTCCTGGGTTGTTTAGACGAATTCTTGGGGTCGCTACGAGAATTCCTAAGAAGTGGTTTCAGCTCCAGTATGTTACGGTGCCAGGGTGAGCGAAGGTCTTTCTACAAAACGGGGTCATGAACTCACTGATAATATTCCCAAATGGCTTGGCCCTGTTCTCATTATGGGGAATGTTTATTGAAATTTTTATGTAGTCTGCTTTGCATTTTTATACCCAACCTCAGAAAGCACTACCTATAACTATGCTTCTGTGCCAGCTCGTAGGTAATAACGGGTCGTTAATAAGAAGAAACGGCTACATTAATAATCACGACGTGAACAATTAACGTTAACGATGATCATCGGTATTTGAATTTACATCATGAGCAATTTTCGTTTTTTTTTTTTTTTTTTTTAATAGATAAAAAAATTTTCCATTGATCATCATTACCACTATTTATTACTGTACCTGAATACCTTATTTTTATCTAACAACGTATATAAGTTCATTTACTTTTATTTTTATTCATTCATCCCAAATGGCTTTACAGACGATTCTCCCGTCAGAGAACGCGATTTTTCATTTGGGCTTTTCGTTTATCGCGCCTACCTCAACCAGCCAGCGTTTCTCATCGGATTAATATTTGATTTATTCCACACGACAGCGCGCACCCCCTTTCTGCCTCCATGACAGTTCCACCTGAACTCCCAACCCCTATCGTACAAGCGGGATAACTCAAAAAGGTCCATATCCATGATTTTCATGAGACGTTTTTTTTTTAGATCATTTGCAAGCTCAAATCAGTAAAATTGCTCATACAAACATACCTTTACACCTAATACGAATCAGTCGCGTTCGTAAAATTGATATATGTAGGTTTTATCGAATCCACTTCGTCTCATTTATTTATATATCTTTTTACCTACGAATTCGTATTGGCTTTTACGAAAAGTGATTAAACCGTGTATTTAATAGGACAATGGACATTGCAAAGTGAAGTTGGCCACTTAAGATAACCGGGTACCATCACTTCTTGGTTACACTTCCGTCTGTGGTTTACAGACGGCCATGGCAATGCAATTTGGAGAGTTTCTGGGAAACTTGCTGCTGTTACAGGTAGCTACGACATTTTGCCGTATAACACAGATCAGCAGTACGTCTCAAAATTGAGAATTCCGGTAGTGTTAGCTAACACTTTCGAATAAAGACTTCCATATTTAATCTATTCCTTTTTTTAGACGGTATGGTCATAATGCTCTCATATTTAAGAACGCAAAGACCATATGCTTAAATATCGATTAATGGACTATAATAAATATCGTATCCTAAGGTTATCGATCGCTCGAGTCCATTGTCAGAGAATTCACTGACAATACACCACACCACGTGACTAGGAATATTTTCGGTACACACCCATAACCTCGTATTGGCTCGGTGCCATTCTGTACTGGCCAGTAATTCGGTACAGTAGCCGCGCTCCAGAAGTGTTACTATAAATATAGTTTTATTGTCCGTTACAAGTCTTTATACAGCTTTGCCTCTTCCTTATTTCGGTCATTGATCTACGATAGCGATATCCCCCCTGTAACTTGGCCTTAACTTCTGTTTCGTTGGGTCACCATTTTACAACTTCTTTCCGTGCCTCGCGCACATCCGTTTCACAGTCCCGCCACCGTGGCGCTGCTGTACGTTCTAGAACCTTCTTCTCGTATCTTTACGCAGTGGATATCCCTTTGACGTACAGGCGGGTTCCGAAATCGAGGACCCCAGCATCTCATGATAATGGACCAGTAATGACTTCACGGTCGACCTTTATCTCGGTGAACAAGGAGCCAGGACATTAATGGCGCCAAGGACCTTTACCCAAACTATCAGATATACCCAGTCACCACTTCACCAAGTAGATAGGGTTCGAGCTAACTACTTCCTATGCTTTACTTCGCCGTGGAACTTTATTTCTTCAAGTTGGAGGACTTTGCCAATGTTACTCTGTCATCGTTTAACTTTTTTTTTTTTTTTTTTTTTTTTTTTTTTTCGTGGATAACAAGTTCAGAGTTCAGGGAAAAACTTTCTTTGGGGTTTTCTCTCAATATTGTTGCCCTTATCGGTCATGCGCATCTGGCAAGATCTGTCACTGAGACTTTAAGAAGGGTAAACAAGTGAATTTATCGAACAGAATTTTTGTTATAATCAAACTAAATTGTACTTTAGTACGTCAGAATGACTTGGAGTGTATATAAAACTTGTCTTTTCAAATAAAAAAGAAAATTCAAGTTTCCTCTCAAGGGGAATTTCGAGTTCCACTCAAATACAGTTCATGTAAGAAAATTTTTCAAGTTTGAGTACAGAGCATCTTTTAATTCCTCAAGAAAATTTCAAGTATTTTTTTTTTTCGTTTATAAAAACCTTCTAGAATGAAACGTCGAGTGTTAATAGCAAAATGGCGAAAAAATACTCTTCTATACTGTCGAGGACCGTACTACTCGAATGAAAAATGGCTTATTTGCCATGAATGTTATAAAGAAAAAAAGTGTCTCCTTATAAGAGACGAAGCGAAAGATAAAGAGAAGCGAAAGACTAAAGTATATCACTCCACGGCCCGTTACCTTTAGCATTTTACCGAGCTGCTGGAAAATTTAATTCCATCTTCAATTTACCTAACCCTCTTTATTCTCTGGCTTCGCATCAGCGTCGCTCTTTAACAAACCGTGAACCACAGTTAGGACTTCCTCAAGTCTCCGAATGCAATTTTGAAAAACAACGCGGACGAATAAGACTCCTCTGGTTTCCTTGAGAAGCCGGCTGGCTTTTCAAGAATTATGAATCCGCCAGCCTCAATCGGCAGAGTGTCGTGGTAAGTTGACTTTTTCAAAATTCTTCTCATTCAAAATCCCAAGCGACCATGTTAGACATTTTCACTTAAAAACCCTCGTCGAATATTCCACACGTAAGGACGCATCTTGCTAATTAGTTTCAACCTTTTTTTCTCCGCACGTAAAACCTTCACTGTGCTTTTATCAACGTTTGAAAAAAAAAGCTCTGCAAAAATTTTTCTCAAAATTAAAAAACCCTTAGACCATGCTCTTGCAGTTTCTCTCTATATCTAATCATTTACGTGACCATTGTATCCAACCTAGGATGTACCCTAGTGCACGTTCCGTAAACAGTCTCGAATCCGCGAAGCTTTTCGCGAATATTTCGAAAGCTTCCAGGATTATCCAGATGATATTCTCTGACGCGAATCTCGGACTTGAATTTTCGTACGTGGAACGTTGTTCTCTTGTGATTTACATTTTTCAGCATAATTCTATTATTCCACATATTTTATTAGATCCCCCCCCCCCCCCTATCTCTATCTCCATCTTTCTTTCTCTCTCCCTGATTATCCTTCTGATATTAGTCTTTTTACGTACTTCAAGTATTACTTACACTTTAGATTGTTTGAGTTCGTTCTGATCCCGAGTGTGGGGCTCGGACAATTGTTTCCCTAGTGTAAACAGGTCAGAAATAAATCCCGGCTTAACGTAGAGCTTAAAAGCTCTTAAAGCAGCACTTGGTACTTCGACTTCAGCCATGGCGATTCCTATCGTCGGCCCAGTTCCTCTCGACGCTCTTGCACCAGACTGTATAATATGGAGTGTTACTCACATATGTGTGTATGCTATATATATAGTATCGAGAAACTGTTTTCAGTGACGTATAAATTAGGCTAGGACCGGTTAAGGTTAGCCTAAGTAAGAACTGCAGCGGGTTGCGCTGCAGATGTCTTAGGACAGGAGCTTAGGACTTAGGAACGGACTCAATCCGTTAATCTATGAATTCCTAAGATAGTAGCGAAAAGGAGCGTCATCGGTCGGTGACGTCGACGGGTAAAATATTAAATTTTTGGTCTCGACTGCAGGGTGTCGAAAAGGAAAGGCTGAAAATCCCGGGTACCAGGCCCTCTCGGTCAGCGGGCTGGACCAGCCCACGTGGACGTAGAGAACGCGAATACCTTCGCGACGAGCAAGCGGACGATAAGCGTTTTAAGATAGGAATTTTGCTAATAAAAAAATTTATTTTTAATAAATATATATACGCCTTTTTCGCTTGAGCACCTGAACTCTCTGATGATCCTGTCGTCTTTGCTATCAAATATCCCAGGTATATACATATCGCTAAAACGTTTTATCTAACTGCGTAAAAGGTCGAGTATCAACAGCAGCTTGGATGTATTCACGTGTGCACATACTTAGGTAAGGAGGTCAAATCTTCCCTCTTGCGGTATCTTGACGATCCGCCTCAGGGTTTCCACCCTTCGATATTATGACGCAATACGGAACGCAAAGTAACGCGACCATTAGCATGAGTCCATGAAGTTACGGGGTCTCGCATAATGGATAAAAAATGATGTCGATGATTTTAAATTACGACAGCCGTTTCCTCTTTACCTCGTATACGTAAATACTGTCCGATTTCAGTCTTTTTTTTTAGGGGCGGAAGGGATATTCGATTGAATCGCTCGAATACACGTGTCACGTTACTCCTTGACCAACTTTAATTTTCAACGAGCAAATGGGAAAATCAGTCTTGACTATCGATGATCGGTGGTTTTATTGCTTGAGAAATTCTTATTCCCAGTCGCTTTATTCGTGTCGAGATTATTAATTTTACTATTAACGAGATGTTCCACGAGGGCTTAACGAGATTGTCATTAGCTCCTTGACGAGGCGCCTAATAGACAAAAATGTATAGTTAGTAGAACGCCTAGGGTGTCTTTGTCCTAATTTCCTTGGGGTCGACAGGGACGTCCTGGTGGGACTCTGGAATTTCACGGGGCAAGAATTTCACTGAAATCATCGACGCTCGACGATTTTTCGAAATCGGAACATTTTTCACTGCGAACTTATATGTATTCAAAGTATATCGAGCTTTGATCGCACGGGACCCCGGGGAAGCTTCCCGAAGTCCCAGCTGTCTCGTAAGATTTATGAGTTTATTTGCTAGCCATTACGCACCGCGAAAACCATCCTGCCCCCTAACGTCATCAGCACGCGAACGGAATCTCAATTTTCATTACTGTCCCTCATCCTGAGTTTCATCTTCCATTCAGATCGGACCACTCGTATTCCAACCCCTTAACAGGGGTTGACAATTTCGACAACGGGAACCTCTCTCGTCCCTGGTACGATACTGTGATACGCTAGAACGTGTACATGAATCATCCCTCTGGGCGATGACGCGTAATTCGAGGGTTATTTACAACCCCGTATTGATTAATGATTTCTTGAGAAATTTTGAGACGTGTATGCTTACGCGATGGGGTTGCGTTTTTGGAATTACTAGGGGTTTTTTTTTTCGATTTTTAAGAAACGACTTTTTTTTTAGAATTTTCGATTTATCGACCAAATTTTTTTGGTGGGTTGGGTTATATAATTGGGACTTTTTTTTGTTGGATTAGGCGGGTTGTAAGACAAAAGCAAAGTTGTACCGTTTAGTCACGTGACACGTTAATTAAACGTCATCCCCAGTTTAATACCGTCGACACGATAAATTTCACGTTAAAAGAGCGCAAAAAGCTTTTCTGCAAACACTCGCCCTAGCGTGCGACGCGCCTACGTTTAAATGTGATTAATATCAAGTACAGGGTGCATCATTCGGTTGGCAATACGCGTTGTTTAATTTATAAAATCAACGCGTATCGTGATTCTATCAAAATTTTGATATTTTTTCGTTTTAGTTTTTTGATCTTTTTTTTTTTCTTTTTCTTTTCCATGACTTGTCCATGTAATCGGTATATCTATGGATTAAATTTTTATCGATACACGCGTAATTGGGGGATGTCGTTGATACTTTCATTCATAAAATAATCAATTAACGGATTGGAGTATTTTCCAAAATTCTTTATGATTTACCGGTACTGTTATTCATTTATTGGTTTTATTTCATTTTAACGCGTAAACCGATTACGAGTCGAGTACAGTGTTCGTTGGTTAATTTGGATTTTTGTTGGATTATCAGAAAATGCGTTTGATATTTTGGAAAAAAAATTATCCCTTTTACGAAATATCTGAATTCTCTGTTACAAATTCTTTTACGCCTCTGACTGGTGTATGGTGAATTAAATTTTGAAATTTCGACGAATACCTTTTCGAGGCTTACCGCTTGTTTCGTGGTCGACGGTTCGTAACGCTTGGTGATGCTTTAATGAAAATGGTGGTTTGAGCTTGCGTAACATGACGCTAGAGTCATTGCGAAGGGAGACATAGCACACGTCATACATTTATTCCTCGTTACCTACAGAGATTTTCATATTTCCCCACATCATACGAAAATTGGAATATTTGAAACGGAGTTAACTCTCTTACTGAAGTTCCCAACGTGACACTCTGATTGAGTTTAGCATTAAGAGATTTTCTAATTTTCATGAAGGAGGTGCTTTGACCGTGGAATGAGATTTAACTGAAATTTGGCAAGTGGAGTTTTTCGGGTCACGTGTTCCTTTGTACCCTTGTTGCTCTTCTTCACGTTGGATCCAGTAATATTTCGAAACCCTTTGTACGAATTAGTATACTGGCTATTCGCGAGCCGTTTCAAGGTGGTATTAAGGAGGAAAAATATTTTTTCAAAATTTGGCAAAAATTTTTTTTTTTTCTTGACAATCACTCTTTAAATGAATACGTACGTCGGAGAGAGCAGAACACTGAATTGCGTCCTGAAATTTATAATATTAAGGAAAAAATTCATGGTTATCGTAGATATTCTATTGAAAATATAATTTAAAAAAATATTTTTCGAATATATCATTTTTTTAGTATTTTTTGTAATTGCTACTATTATTGTCAGGTATCGATATTCATGTGAATTTATCGGATACATCCTATACCGTAACCCGTTCGGTTGAGAACATTTCCCGTCAAATTACAAAATTTTACACTAGAATGAATTCAGCTGAAACTCGTGAATCGATGGAGTGGCTCTTTAAATGGTTGCCAATAGTATATATCAGCGATAAAATACATAAATAAAAAATTATCCACTGCTAAAAATTTGTTGAGTGCAATTAGTCAATTGAACAATTTATACGTATTTATTGTATGTATTGACAAAATCATTCGCTCACTTAAAATATTTATTTTGATTTTTTATAACGTAAAGAACACAGACTCCAGCTGTTCAGTACAGACGAAAACCAAGCACAGAAACCAGTCCTGAACTATCTGAAGCACTTTGGGTGATTTTCTTCTTAATTGCCGTAGTAAAACTAGACAATTTAAGTCACTTTAAAATACGGGTATATATAACGTTACTTGATACCAGTAAATATTTTGTACGAGAATATATATATATATTGTGACGTGGTTTTTCGAATCACGGTCACAAGGCGACTCTGGCTACCGATACAGATAACGTTCTCGATCAGAAGCTACGCTCTTGGGTTGATTCGTATAGTAATGCCAATGCTCTCGGAAGATTTCGTTATGGTTTAGTTGAGGTCGAGGTGCTCGAATCTGCTGTGGGGAGATAGTCTCGACGTACCGAGTTGCCCGGCAGAGGGGAGTACCCGACGGAGACGTCTCCACGGACCGGCAGAAGCCCGGGTGAGGTACCGGCGCCCCGCTGGAGATGGGCAAAGGGCTGTAGAGCGGGTGGAGATAGAGTTTTGATACGGTTAAGGGCAGAGGAGGAATCTCCTGACCCGAGTTGAGGACGTGGTGCCCAGCTGTCGCCCGATGACCTGGTGAAGCGGCCGTGGAGGATCTCCAGAAGTTACGTACCGATCCGCTAAGGAACGCTGTCGATTTGGTTTAAAGGGACGACTCGAGGGAAATGGAAGAGTTATCGGCTATAAGGATTTCGACCAATCAGAATGATTAGTCCTCGAATTTGACTCGGTCAGTTGACTGGTTTAAACCAGTCTGTCTTGGGACGCCGATCGAGGCGCCTCGAGCTGTCTCGCGCTCCCGGGTTATTTGTTTATAGTTTTTCTAGCTGTGTTTCCTATACGGTAATTACGGTATAGGAAGTTGCTCGGAGGTTCTCGCGTTGCTCTCGCTATATCCAGAAAATCCTATCGGTTTCCCGCGTGTGTTCGGAAGTGCAGTGTTGTGCTATAGTGCAGTGCCCACCAGAGTGTCTTCTGGATGCAGTTCTCGGCCTTCACGGATCAGCTGCACCAGCTCCGGTGAGGATCCCCAATTTATTAATTGGTGAAGGGATTTCGATTTGATAGCTCCGATTCGTTCTGCTACGTTCTCGATCAATTGCTCCCTGTTTCCGGCACTATTTGCCTGACGCTTACTTCGACTCTCTCTAGCTCAACCTAGCAGCCTGAGTAGCCGTGCATTTCTGTAACTGTCCGCTCCCGTTCGTGCATCCAGTTGTGTCTGCTGCTTTTACGCGACCCCAAAGATCAGCACCTACGGTTGGGTTTCTCGATTTTACGCGTCCCCAAAAATCGACAGGATCCGTTCAGTTATCGCATTATCCGATAGGTTCCGTCAGAGCTCTCGTTTTGGTGGAGTTGGGCCTGTTCTACCCCAACTCCCAGTTCATACCGGCTCGTCAGTTCCCAGTTAAAAAAAAGAATTGGCTGGCGCCCGCCTGGCTCGCGGATGCATGAGCGAAGGGTGGACGGCCGAAGGTAACGTAGGTTGGTTCTCGAAAATAGTTCGTTCTCGGATATTTCGCTATCAGTGTCGAGTCAAGAAAAAAAATACGTTGCAATATATATATATATATATATATATATATATATCGATAGTTAACGTCTGTATATATGCAAGTACATTAGTTGTCGGACAATGTATGAAGTTTCAGAACCGGTGAGTGTGTGTATGGACAAAGACGAAATGAATGGCAAGTTTCCGAGAGTGATAGTGAGGAACGGAAATAGTCGAAAAGAGGAATGGGCGATACCAAAAGAAAAAAAAAAGGTAAAGAGAATGGAGAAGGAAAGAAGAAAAAAAAGAAAGGTGAGCCTCCCAGTACTTCCACCTACTATATTATCCTCGACTTAATCGCCCAGACTCGCGAACTTTTTATGGTCTATAATTCAAACTTTTCGCGATATTCTTACAGGGTAAAATCGTTAACTCACCCTCGACCCTTTTACTTTGACGTAATTTGTATATACGAAGGCCAACCATGATCAGATTTCACGAGCATTAACTTTGACCTATCTTTATCCTTTTTTTTTTCTTTTCTCTTTACCTATATATATTTTTTTTTCAACGAATCTGGTTCATAAGTATATTTTTTGTCGCTTTTTCAATATTACACTTTTATTTCGTCTCTCGGGAATCTTGTATCTTATTTTTCCGCTATTACCGCCTTCTACGAAAAAAAAGGCGGAGTAGAGTAAAAACAATTTTAATTATATATTATATGTATATGCGTTGAATAAAATTTTTCGAAATATTATTCGCATCCCGTATATATAAAATATTTTATAATATATTTTATATACATTTAAAATATGCCTATAAAATATACTCTGCATATATCATACAATATCGTATATCATATAATAAAAATATATTTTTTACTACGTTCTATCTGGGGTTTTCAGGTATGATTTGCTGAATTGGATGAATTATATTTTGAAAAGAGAGTAGCTGTTTTTTATTTTTAAATACGGATTTCATAAGCAAATTTGCCAGTACATGGAATATGCATGTAACGTGGGTGCTTTTGATTTTGAATGAAAGCTTGGTATATCATTAATATGCACATGTTATTATCATGTTTCATATAAAATAGAATATTAGTTTCGCTGTTATTCGTTATATTCTATGAATCGGTGTACAGAGAGGAAAAAAAAGAAAATGAAAATTTCGCATTATCCGCTGTGACTTAAAGTCGAACTTTTTACCTTAGTCGAAGTGGCCATTAGGATTTAGTAGGTTACGTGAAAATAAAAGGTGAACATGTATGCATGCTTTATTTTTATCCCGAATAAGCCGTGGGGCGAACATCGAAAGTCGTCTAGCTGTAGCAATTCTTCCCGACCAATAAAGATCCAGACTGATCGGCCGAGGGCGAGAGGGAAGGAAGCTGCAAAGTCAGTCGTTATTGCGAGCTCAGCTCGGAGACGTCATATCGTTGATCTGAAAAAAAAAAAAAATTTTTATATAAAAATTTTATTTTTCAATTGAAAATTCCCAAGGCAGAGGATTACAAAAGAGAGGAAGGGTAGTAAATCTGGAATTATTACAAATTTTTTTTGTCAGCATTAATCAAATCCCCTGCAATACGTACTAATTAATTGGAACGTTCAAAGGAATTTAATTCTTGGTGACGATTTCTCACGGAGGAATTTCTCTTGGTGCAATTATCGAAGATGAGAATGTCTGGACCTTTTGTCGGGAACCGATACCGTCCCATAGCCCCGTCGTCTTAGTAAGATTCCTTTTCTTTTTATTCCTTCAAGGTAATTACATTTTTACCCTATTCACCCTATTTCAGATTTTCATTGTCTACGTCGAAAATTTGTAAATCGTCGATGAACGGACTAGTGAGGTTCGACTGAAAATTTATCCACTATTTACCCTTTTTTTTAAGACTTTGTACACGCTACCTTTTTTTCTATTTCAGTGAAACTATCGCTCTATTTTTGGAAGTTCGAAAAATCCTTATTTGCTTGAAAAAAAAGTATACGAAATTGGTTGCGAAACGGGGAAAACGTTGATGACATAGTCTTCATGTAGTGAAACTCCAAAAAGGTTATTTTCATGTTCTTTGACGTTGGTCGACTGCTGTATCCCTAGGTGTATTCGTTGGTAACGATCTTCTTCGTGGTAGCCCTGACTCCAAAAGAAGAGACACTTTTCCTAGAGCCCCCAGAGCTATAGGTACGTTCTTAGAGAGTTTCTATTGCCAGTAATGAAGCGATCTCCTTTGGGTTTAACGTTGCTAACCTAGATAGAGTTTCACGTGGGTTGAGATTCAGGAAAAAGGTTACAGGGGTAGTAGGTAAGGGCGTGCGAATATAGTAAGTGCCCGTACGTAAAATAAGGGTTGAAAGAACAAGGTTCGATTTTGACCTACGTCGAAGATTTTTGTGCAGGACTGTGCTGCAGTGAATTTGATGAATTAAAAAAAAATGAAGCATAATCCATAATTATCGATTTGACAAATTTATAAAATTATTTTAATGAATTTAATTCTTTCGAAATTTACGAATTTTTTTAGGGGTTGCGTTGCATTCGAATTTAATGTTTTTTATTTTTAACTTGATCACTTTTGTGGACTGTCTCGTTTTATTAACATTTTTATGGAATGCTTTTTTTCTTTTCTTAAGCACCGAGAATTTTCGTCTGATTATCATATGGTAATACGAGGTCGCACATGACAGGTCGAGCTTTTTCATCGGACGACTTAAATATTCATCGTCATTATAATTCGTCGGCTGACTTAATTACCTTTTAATTTAAATGCAAATGGCGTAACACGTGCGAAAAGAAATGACGGGTTTATCTATCATTGGATAAAAAAGACGTGCTTTGAAAGTATACGTCATTTCATTTTCACATAAATTCCTCGGACGTACTTTGCATTCATTTCCAGTACTTTTATGCGCATTCCTCAAATTCAAATAATCGCACGTCACTGCTCGACGTATACGATCGAATTCAATTTTTTACCATTGATTCAGGCATACTTTAATTTCTATGTTTATCTACGGTCAAGAATACGTTACATTAAAAAAAAACCCAATTAAAAAACTTCAAAATAACCCGCGGTGAATATTTTTACAAAAATTTTATCAAATAATTCACAGATTATATCCGACACAGTATTTTTCTTTGAACAAAAAAAAATCTTCCACGTCCAACTTCATTTTCATGGAGAATGCTAATGCACAGCCAACCCGAACAAACATCAGGGGTAACAAATAAAGGAGAGTCAAAAAACGGGAGTAGCATGAGAAAAAAGATACAAACGAAAATAAAAAAAAAAGCTCCCAGCTAATTTGTCAAGCACGTATGAAGGGAGTCTCCTCCCTGACGTTGGTACATCCTGGCGATGCATGAATGCATGAATACGTGTTACGCAACCCTGTGGCTGAAATAATCCGACCGAATAAGGAAATTTAAAGCTGTCGCAAGCTCGCAAGTGGGCGCACGCAAAGCCGTACGTGTGGAAAATAGGGAAAAGCACGATGGGATGTAGACGGGAAGAATGGTAAAGGGGGGAGTGGTAGAGTTGCATATCTAAAGAAAAAAAAAAAGAAAAATAAAATTGTAGAAACGGCTGGATACATCGGAACATGAGCGAACTGCATGCATGTTGGTCTGCATACAAAGAGCTTCCTAAAACCTATCGTTGCCCAAGGGTGTTGCACATCAGAATGCACAACGAAGAAGATGCGCGAAAATGCAATACGCTGGTCTGTCACGGTTATTATTATTTATGGGACGGTAGCCGCGCGCTTTTATTTCGCCAAGCTCGACAGCTGCGGGCTTTTGAAAATTCTCGGATACGCCAATGAACGCCTGGTAAAGGTGGGCAATTTTTTGTAATTTTTTTTTTGGGTAAAAAATTTATAAAATCATATTTTCAAATCAAAGGCATATTGTGAAAAACCGTCTATTGTGATGAAATGATAAAAAATCGTGTTCTGAACTTCAATTAATCAGCAGTGACGGAGAAAACAGTTATCGACTTTTGAAAAAACTTTTTAGAATCCTGCACAAAAACTGCGAATATTTTCATTTAACGAATGCATTAACTTTGGGTCTGTTGTTTCAGTGCAATAGAAATATTTTTCAAGTCGGACTTGCGGAATGTTTTAGTACAGTGTATTCGTTATCGAATGCCCGTTCGTACTGCAGTACGTATATTGGTAGAGTTTCTGTGAATGCATGGAAATAATTTCTACGGAAATAATTATATATTTGATATATTTGAAACGTACTATATAATATATTAGATATATAATTATTTTCGTGTCGCATATATCGATGTAACATTTTTTATTATAAAATTATAGAAGCCATGAAAATATGATAACTCGAACGTACTAAATCAATAAAAAAAAAATACTTGACATTTACTCGTAACGGATTGTACACTGAATATCATAGCAGTTATTAAATTTCATTGTATCTCGAGTTTCAAGTGGGTAAAGTGCAAATTTACCTCGAACACACCATATCTGAAAGTGCCTTGCCAGAGTATAGCTACAGCGCGTTTTCATAATAGACATGCATTCTCGTAAAGGATGTAAAGTGCCGTCTATGGGTAATAATCTAAGAAGCAACCATGAACTTCCTGTTTAGCTTAAACGTCTATATGAAAATGGGATTTGAAGGTGAAAGCATAACCATTTCTTTGAAAACCCCCCTAAGAACTTTACCGTAGAGTAAACAATCTCTACGAACCATATAATCGTGTATGACCCTCATAAGGTTATCACGGGACTACCTCGTGCCGATAACGATGGTCAAAATTCATACGACTATTCCTTTTTACTAAAATTTCATCAAGCTGATAAGGATCCTCGGGCTCACTGATAACGGACCATCCGAGCAGCGCCGTCGCAAAGAAAATTCTCTCTAACTTTCCGTAACGTTACCTCGCGCAAGTTTCACGAGAGTTATTGTTAATCGGCGCGGCATCGATAAACGCTCGTTGCCCTTTTAAACAGACTTCCTGACTCTTTAATGGCGCCCGACGGCTTGGCACGTTCTTAACGAACCCCTAATGAATTATGGGCTTGCGTGCCGTTCCCACTAAACTGCCAGTCTGACGGACAACCGGCACCCCCGTTCTTCGCCGGGAAGCTCAGTCAACTTTGGCATCGCGACGTCGACGTCGATAATATCCCATGGGATTGCGAAAAAGGGTTTGGCCGCATTTTGCGCTATCAAAGTTCACGGAGCATTGGGTAAATGGAACGTGGATAAGTGATTACACCATCTTTTTTTTTTTTTCTTTTTCTTTCAAATTTGAAACTCTATTTACTCTACCCTTGTATCATGCTTGGTGAAATATTATAAGTAAATTTTTTTTTTGTACTTGTGAATTTTATAATGGGGGACTTGAAAACGTCAATGGGATTTTTATATTGCCAGGGTACGAGGGAGTTAACAATATTAAAAAGTTTTTACGTCTTTTTACGTATTAAACGCACGCGAGCTGTACATTACGTGTTTGAATGCATATTTTATATAATAATATCGTAACCGGTGGACAGGGGTGTGGGTTTTATGGGAGTGAGGAGCTTTTCAAAACGAGCGTCGCTCGTGGTTTGCTTAATCATGTTCAGTGCTGTATACCGGGTGGGCAAAAAAAAAGTATGATAAGGGTTGCTGTTTTTTGTAGCTGGCGATATCCTCCCCTGTCCATTTCGCAACGCTGCACCGAAGATAGTATAGGGTCCCTGGTATGACCTTGACAAAAACACCATCCCCCTGCTCTCGAAGCTACGAGCTTTATGGTATAATTAGACGGCTCGTTAAATTTATCCCTCTTTGAAATTCGCACCCTCATCTTCCTCCGTCCTCCCTTTCCAACTACGACATTTTCTTCTTTCTAGGAAACAGATACATACAAGATAACAAAGTTAATTCACGTGTAACGATAGGCAGGCACTGAATGGGGGATGATTAATTTAATCCCTAATTATTGGTATATCTATATCGGTTACCATATTTATACCATTCCGTGTCCTTGTTTGGGAGACAAGGGATGATTTTGGAACTATGGTAGAAATGTGATAAAAAAATTGTTTTTTTTTTCTATCATTATCACTTTTCACAGTCTCTATTCCTTTTGTCGCTCCTTTTTACACGAATGTTCGAGAAATTTTTTCGCGCATCCCTTAATCGAATTTCTAGTACCACGTATTAATCTCTTATCATCCCCCTTTGACTCGGGAACTCTCCCGTGCTTTTGAACGACAGGAATTACGGTACTGCTTGAAATTTTTTTTAGGGATGTCTCAAGGGTCGGGGCTGGAGATTTTTTGGTCACCGAGATTAACCAACCTAACCCTATTTCTTTCTCTGTCTCTTATAAAAGGTCCACCGTGTTCGTCCCTTTGTCTCACGGTACGTTTCACCGTACTTCCGTGTCGCGAGTCCAATCCGTCAGGTGGCGCCCTTGTCGCGCGAAGGTTGACTTTGGAAAATTGTACCCAGGGGTTCAACTTTGTCCCGGCATAATCACGCATTCACCACGTTTATCCTCATTCGAAAGTTTTCTGCATTAAATTGCAAGAGCGCGGGTACGTCACCCGTTCCATAATTACAGTGGTAGATAAAAGTCAGTCGAAAGCTCTGTGTAACGTGGAGTATCACGTGACTCCATCGTACGTCGTAATACGGACTCATTACTTCGAAACCCTGTTATACGCTTTAGAATTTGCAAAAATTTCTTTCAATTTTTTTTTAAGTCTGCCAATTAATCGCTCAAGGCTCACGTACGTTACTTTTCGCATTCCTATACTTTATCTTGTAATTGCCCTTTTTTTTCGGGGTGGTCTGTATCGGACTTTTTTGGTTCCTTCTTTTTTTTATTCTCTATTTATCGACATTTCACCATGACCCTTCAAAGTTACGAGCTCTAACGCGCCGCACGAACCGATATCATTATCGTCACCCAGGAGAAAGGTGCCGAACGCGCTGAATGGTCGTCCTGAGAAAGATGGAATTTTTCTACGAGGCGCTTCGGGTGCTTCTGTTTTATTGAGATTATTCTTCGACGCCCATAAGCTTCCTTCGTACCAAATCCCATCGCACGCTGGATATCTCTCTCTCTTTTTTTTTTGTCTCTGGAAAACTGCTGGGATATTGGGTGAGATACGTAGTTTATATTTTTACGCACGCGTCAGCAGTGTGGTACGCGATCGGTCTGTCAAAGGAAAAGCCGAGGTTCAGATACTTGACAAGCGGCTTATTTTCCAGGGACATTGGAAAAGTTTGTGAAATCCATTAAATTGAACTTAATTTTCTGAAATCAAACGTACAGCGAAAAATGAATATTTCAGTAAAAACTGACATAAGTAGAGATAATTTTTTTCTTTTAATACAATTTTTCTTCCTTCTTTTGTCCTAGTAAAAAAATCTTTGGTTCTTCTACGTATAATGTCGCACCTCTCCGAGATCCGTAATTGAAAGATTGCCTCTAAAGAAAATTCATATTTTTTTTTTTTCCCTTCATTTTAAGTACCGGCAAAATTTCGCTCGTTATCACAAACGATGAAGCAGTTAGGTACTAACGGTGATGGTTTCAAACCCCAAAGTAGTGGGAGGGCGCGGTTAACGTCGGTGGCTCGACATTGCACGGGGAGAATGAGCTTGAGGGAGTAAGAGAGAGAGAGAGAGAGAGAGAAAGCTTCCTCCTGCCAAGTCTTCACACGAAAGCTAATGAGATCACATAGATATAGTTATACAAAGTTGGATTATTCTCTATTATAACAAGATTATCATCCCTCGATTTTCAAAGGGGTTAAAGCCCACGCCCATCGGATTTGTCCCCCTTTATCGAGGAGCCTGACTGATTTACTTCACACGGACGATTCCACCCGATATTTCTCTCGATTCGAAAAAGGGATTTTTCGATTATTTAAAAGAAAGGCCAAGATGGCTCCTTCGATCCTCGGCCAATCGTACGCTGAAATTTATACTCGACTTTCCAGTACTAAGATTTTTCGCAAGAAATTTCACGACACTTCTCCCGTTTTAACGAGGCTGAGAACCGAGTCTATGTATATGCATAGGATAGGGTTGCTTTGTGAACACAGGGTTGTGATCGGTTAAGGGTGGCTTTGTTGAAAGCATACGTATATCCGTACGCTCTGGTTCCGTGTCCTGCGTCATAGGAAACATAAGCAGATTATATGTATCTCTTGGTTGGGTACAGCGTACAGGTTTGGTACTGGGGGGTAGGATATCCCGCGCAGCAGGACATATCTGAGCTTGCAAGCTGCAACTTTTCCCATCAGCGCGCTTGCAAGCCCAGAGCTTGTTATGCGAAGCTTGAAGCATGTTACGCCAGATGCCGCATATTGGCTCACCTGACCTATCCCCCATGTGGACAGGAACGGGCGTGACCTCTGATCCTGTAATTTGACACGATCGACATATTTTTGTTTTCTTTTTCGTCCTCCCTTCTCTTCGCCGTAATGCATTCTCGATCGGAGACTTAATAAAGTTTGAAAAGTTTTAAAGCACTTGCAGTTAAATTAGCGAAGCTTCGTGGAATTAGGTAGAAGAAGAAAAAAAAATAAGTTGCGTCCGGCTCGTTAATCAAAGTTTGCAAAAATTATTTTCAACGAACGCGACCTGCTATTCACTGACGCTGTTCATCCATTTTTTCGTTTGAGCAGTATCCACCGAACCCCCCCCCCCCCCCTCTGTGCGGATAATAGAATTCCCATGTCAGGGTGGGAAAGCTCGAGCTTTGTTTTATCTCTTTGCCGAACGCTGCAAAGAATTTAATTCCCCGCCGGGCTACTTTTCGCCGATGCCAATGAAAACTGCACCGAAATGCATTTCTATGCAGCATCCCTTAAATTCGGTATTATCTTCGGAGGATTCTTTGTTTTCTTCTTATCGGCGCATTTGAAATTGATCAGTGTCGTATCGACTAAATCAAAAAACGTGGAATGCGAAATTTCTTCATATCTCTCGGTGACTCCCTTTCACGTGTTTGTAATAAAAATTCCTACAATATTGCAGCGGGGGATGAACCGCGATTAGTGAATCGAGAAATAGGTGGAGAACGTTAAGGGGAATGAAAATAGAGATATCACGAAGCTATGGTGTTTTCCATGAAATCAAGTCTTCTCCGGGGTGTACTTACCTAAGAGCTTTTTGCCTTCAAGTCGAATTCGCGCGATTCGCTTTATGCGCGAATATCCTCTTTTCCATTTCTGCGATATTCTCTTCACTTTCACCTCTCTCCTCTTCTCTGCCATTGCGCCTCGTTTAATATCGGTTTTTCTCCTCCCTGTAAAACCTCAAAGTTTCAGTTTCACTTTCGCGGTATCGTCGCTACTGAAAAGCAGTTCACATTAGATAAAATTTTCGAGAGGGATGTAGCACCAAAGCACGGCCTAAGTTTGTCAGTACTTCTCTTTAAAACCAACCCCGCTTATTACAGGGTAGTTACAAGAATAATGGGCAACCTTATAATCTCCCTCTAATACCCCAACCTCGTTGAAACTTTGGAAAACTCGACAGTGTCGCAGAGCCGTACACAAAATCCTTACTCCGGTAGCCGAGTTATAGCGGGACGGGGGGGGGGGGGGGGGGGTAAATCTTGAACCTTTTTTTTTGAGAAAGAAAAAAAAATTTATAGGGATTGTTTTTTTCTCTTCTCCTTTTATTTGATTTCAGAAAGCTTTACCTATTCGTTCTTATAAAGGAGGTTACTCGATATCCGTAACCGAAGTTATTGCTTCCAGAATTGGAAACCGTGCAAAGAAACGAGAAGCTGTGCAGTGAAATTTTTTTTTTCTTTTTTTTTTTTTTATTATAAAACCTCCCTTTCCCTGATATTGAAGCTTTGTTCCACACGAGGTACCAAACCGCGGAAAGTTGAAAGTTTCAGAGTAATTAAAATAAAATGAAAACCCTTTATTCATCAAGAGAAGTTCCTCGGCAGCTCCTTTGCCAGCTGTCTGAATACTGCGAAACTCTACGGGAAAGTGCGAAGTTGATTTGTATGATCAATAATGGTAACCGGTATAGACGGTCTTAAACAATAAAATAAAAAAATGCTGTTTAATGAAAATTTATTAATTTTTCGTCATTTAATCTCGCGAAGGTTGACTCGCATAGTTTTACGAACGAGCTGAACCAGTGTATTTTTTTATCTTCAATTTGGCAACAATAAAAACGAAATTCATTACTCGTGTTCGCGGGTAGAAGAAAAAAATCTATTTGAAAGTTTCGCCCGGCACTGGTTGCGTGTATGAGAGGAGTAATAACTATTATCGAATATTCAAGAGAAAAGTAGCGTCCCGTTCTTATACAGTGTGCACAGTACGAGAGAAACGCGATAAAAAGCCATACAGCAGTGGCGCAGAATAAAAAGAAAATACATAGCGGGTAAAGAGGAGGGGAATGAGGAATAGGAGAAAAAAAATAGACACAAAGAAGCGGAATCGCAGCACCTCGACGTAAAAGAGTAGCTCGACGTTCCATTAACAAACGAGCGTGAAGTGGCAGTGCTAGACTTGATGGCAGTGCCGTTCCTACGAGCATTTGAGCCCAGGAACTTTTACTCGGGCCTTTCAAGCCTTTCTTTCTCGTATTCCATGACCCCTCGAATGATCGTCAACTTTTTACTCAACAGTCCGATTATGGGGAACGCTTATCCACGCGGTCTTGTCGTTAGGAGTCTTTGACGGTATCCAATAGAAAATACATGAGACGAATCTTCCATGGGATAAATATTGTATACATACAGTGAACTTGAAAAATTACTGTAGCGTGGTTTAGGGCGAAGTCAAATGAAGTTGAAGGTAAAAGAAAAATAATGGATAGGTGGGAAGAATGCTTGTTGATTAAAGGTTGACTTTTTTACGGTTAAGCGTAAGGGAGATAAAAAAAAAACATAGAGACGTGGGAAAGTCCGTGAAAATTTTGGCATTCAAATGAAATTCCCGGTGGAAAAAGGCGAGCGTGTGTGGTATGCGGCAACGCGTTCTAAATTACGAACGGGTTGGGTTAGGGGTAAGTTGGGGGATGGTGCAGAACGCAGAAGGTTGAAGCAGGGTTGCAGAAGAGGGTGATGCAAGGAGGGAGGACTGGGTCGTGTGTGGGTTGGTGAGAAGGATCCGAGAAGAGTGGTAGATCGTTGAGATGAAAAGGGGATGAAAGGGGGATGAAAGTCGAGAAGGCGCCAGCCACGTTCAGACTATCCGAACAATTCGGTCCACTGACTGTGAGAACTCGGATCTCACACTAAGTCCTACGACTAGGCAACCAACCTGACTCCGAACACAGCTTCCCTTACGAAATTAAATTCTTGTGAATATAGAAAAAAAATAAATAAAAAAAATCTGAGATCGACGTAGGAATGCCATTAAGTTAAACCTGTCGACCATTTCTTTTGAAGCCCGTATACCTACTGTACCTGGATATAGGAAAGCAAGAAAATACGGTTTTTTTTTTTTTGAAAACATTAATATTTATTTTAGCAACACTTTCAAAATGACAAATTATCTTAATAAATTTTTCTAATTTTTGGTGTCTTGAAGTTTACAGATGCTCCCTCGTGTAACTTACATGCGTTGGTATGTCGAATCAAGTTTGAATGACGTGACAGTCGATGCCTTGGCAATCTGAAGAAATTTTACGCAGGATTCCAGGGTGAAGGGTAGTTTATTGAAAAGGGTTGAAAAAAAGGATTTGGATATTTTCAGAAATATTTTTACTTTTTTTCTTTTTATATCCTTGTCTTATTACTTATAGTCATGTCCCTTTTTATATTATACGTATTACACATATTGGTCTTTATATGGGACAAACGAAGAATCTCATTTCCCTGATGATCCTTGACCTGATATACACAACAAATAAGAAGGTACTCTGTGAAAAGATACTTACCCAGCATCAGGGTCTATTGCGTCTCGGCTATTGTGAAATCCATTCTTCGTGGACGCGATGAAAGTGGATACGCGTTACTTTTGATTTCCGTCAGTTTCAAAATTAAAAAAAAAATATAATTGCAATTTCGTCTTTCATAATTTTGCGTAATATTTTTGGAATCACCGAGAAATGCTCATTAATGACCTAAGCTCTAAACAATTTTAGTATTTCGGGATGACGATGACGTCACTTAATCTCAATGCGACGAAATCGTTTAAAATTTCAAAATTTGACAAACGGGTTCCACGCGGTGACAAGAAAGATTTCACACCAAGTTGAATCTGTTCTTAACACAGGACATTGAAGTCCTTCGAAGAAATACCGATCGAAAGTAAATTTATGATAAAAAAAAATATCTAGCATATTAAATTATCCTTCGTAATATCGCGGATTAATTCAATTCCCCATACGATATCGTGGACATTGAAATTAGGAATTTAATAAATTAATACGACAAGAATGATTTTTAAATAATTTTAATACTATTGTACATATGTAAAACATATTATTCGTTTCGTATGATATTATCAGCTGCCTTCGTTATAATAAATTTTACTTCTACTCTTATCGCAGTAAGCAGCTTCTTGCATATACACTGCTTTATTATATTCCCTATCTAATTTCCAAAATCTTTACCGCCATCTATGAACTAATGCGGAAACTCAGTTGCAATGTATAGCATAAGGTCTCTCTCATGATTGTCCCTTAGGAGGTCTAGGATTACTCGCCTAATCCATTCCAAACCGTACCATGTGTTCGTTTAAGCCCATTGTCTTGCGGCAACCAGATCCGCCCATATTCCCTATGGGATCCCAAAGTCATTTTCTCCGACCATTTCAGCGGAAGCACGTAAGAAAGGATTCGGAAGAATTGCCGGACGCGTCGCGACGCTTGCCCGTCGAGCCCATAAGGATCCTGTCGACTCATTTTCCGCTGCCTTGATTTACACCGAAGTTGCTGTAAAAAAAAAAAAATGAAAATTTTTTTTACTGCTTTCCTTATTCCACCCCTCTACTCCTCCCCATCAACTTGTCACTTTATAACGGTACTCAAGCTTAGCAGATATTAATCGTCAACGCTTCTGCTTTCTGTTTCAGTGTAAAAACCGACATGGGCGCGGAAGGTGCGGTCTCGAGATTGTATATCGCGAACGCTAACAAAAAGGATAGCGGAAACTACAGCTGCGCTCTAGCGGATGTCGCTGCAACTACTGTCTCCGTTCACGTGCTGAATGGTGAGTAATTTTTTTTTTAATCTAGCAGAATTTTGGCTATCAAAATATAAAATTTAAAAGATTTAAGGAAAAATTGGTATTTTGGGTTAAATTTGAATTTTTCAAAAATCTACGTCCGGATATTATCGTACAGCTGTACTGATATTAGAAATGTCAACGTTGTGGGTTTATAGAAAAAAAAAAAATATTATTTATGAAACAGCAGTGGTAGATTTGAGGGGACGTACGAGACGTAATAAAAATAAGTGGCAGTTATATAATATATATATAAAGAACTGTCTCGTATCGATAAAGGTGTTTATAGGGCGAACCTTTGGTAAGCTAAGGGTTTGGTAAGCCTTCCATTCTTCCTTTGCCAATATAATTTTCCACCCTTTTGCTCAGCCGGTAATTGATTCACTCCTCCTGTTCAATGGCTGCTATCTATTATGGTTTCTTGCCTGGTGAATCGGAAGAACTAAGTGGGGGGGGGGGGGGGGGGCGAGGGGGGTGAACCATGGATAAATAATCGGACGAGAGTCAAGTCATGCTGCTGGTCATGACGGGTTGCTCGATTGGGTACTTCTCCTTCTCCATTTTCTTTTTTAACTCTCCCTTTTTTTTTACTTCCTCCTCTTCTTGCATCACTGATATTTCAAAAGTACACGAACCAATTGAATTTGCATTTTGCATACAAAAAATTTGACTATTTTTCTCTGCCAATCTTCCTCGTTTCACTCTTCAACCCCTAACCTCGATACTTTGGTCCGAACTTGATGGAAGGATTTTTTTGGAGAATGTGGGATTTTTTTTTTATTTTGCGATAAGGTAATTGAGTAATTATTGCCAATTTTTATTACCATATAAATCGTCTGGATACAAATTGATATTAAAAAAAAAAAAAAAATGTAAAAAATTTTCAAAACACATTCTCGGACGAATAGCCAATTACAATTAAATTATAAGGTGTTACGCATCAGCTTTATCAGGCTGCCCAAGCACCATAAACTCACCCCGCGGAAACACATCCCAATCTGCGTGTGTTACGTGTAATTAAAATGAACTGCGAACGACCCTTCGCATCCCTGAACATGTTCCGCTATGTTACCAAGTAACGTGCGAATTCTACGCATTTACATAGATACAACGTTTCGCGAGGTTTCTGGGTAGGATACATGTACCCCAGTTTTTATTCTCCCTCGGCATCCAACCTTCCACATTTTGCATTAAATTTTTTTTCATTCCCTTTATTTTTATTCCACGTTCCCTGCTCGTTTAACAAAATACAGCGTAATGCTGTTTCGGTACAAAAGAACAGTAGGTAATTTTTATTATCTATCTTTTATTCATATTCCACACGTAACTCCATGTTTTGCTGTTTCACTCCGATTTTTCCCAAAAAATTTTTTTTCTCGATTGTTTACCGTCTCGCATCGGCTTTGAAAATTTTTCCGCGTATTTTCCTTCAGCGATGCTATTTCACCGGTGCAACCTCATTGACTCCTCACCGTGTTACGTGACGTCACTGCGAAGTTGTCGTATTTCGCGTAGGTAGAAAAGTTTTGAAGAAAAATATTCACCGACCCATTTTTTCCCCACGGTTTTTTCATACGGCCATAAAAGTTTTTGGTATCCGCGAAATCGCATGTATAAAGTCCCTTTTTCGCGCAGCACGATATGTCGCTAAACGCGGGCTTTACAAGGGGCTTTCGAACTTTTAGCAAGAAGCTCAACTAGTTTCGGAGCTTCTGCAAGGTTCGCCGCTAGTTTCGCCACTGGGAGGATCCTCTGCCACGGGAGGAAGCGCGTGCATTATTTATGGGGATTATCGTTGATTCCATGTAAAATCTCGTATCCGTACTACACGGAAGAGCAACCGTCTGTGTTCCTGATGTTCCTCGTCGTAATCTTGGAATCGAATCGAGGAATGATTTAAGCTCGAAGCTCTTTCATCTCTTTGTGCCCATATGACCCAATAACTATTCCCCTCGTATTCCTTACAGTATGAATTAAGACTTACGTACGTTCGTATATACATAAATATGAAGCTACGGTAGCATAGCAAGCTTAGCAATTTTTTTTCGTATACCATTCAATGGGGTCGCGTAGAATTTTAAACAGTTACGTTACGTTACACGAAATCTGATCTATCCTTTGAATTTCCCTTTACCCTTGCAACCCTGGGCTGTGTTATAAATCCTCTTTGCGCGTTCGCGAATGTATTTCTGTGGAAGCTGGCATAACTATGGTACCCACCACTATTATTTCCTATTTCATGGCAAAGCTAACGTCGCGTATCGCTAAGTGGAGCTTTTCGTGTAGAACTCTGGTATCTCGAAGCAGCTTGCACATTTCGACGCTAATGTCCTGAGTCCTTCACCGTAGCGTCTTGCAGTTTCGTCTTTATCCGACTTCGTCAGGGAGGAGTCGCGGAAAGGCAGATCCTTGGGAAATTTGAATTTTCCTGGAACAGAAAATATTTTTAGAATACTCTTACGTCTTCGTTGTACGACCCAGTTTTATTTTTGTTTTTCCGTCTCGTTTCTTTTTTGATTGTTTTTTTTTTCAATTTTCTTGTTTTTCATCTCTCTCGTTATCTTTATTGTCTTGGTTGAGCGCAGATTTTTCATTCCCTCTGCGGACGAAGAAGGACGCTTCGAAATTTGAATTCCACGCACGTTAAATACGATTTCTTCGTCTTTAACTCTCCTTCCCTTTCTTTTACCTCCTTCCGACGTTCCTCATCTCGCACTGTTTTTATTTTAATTAATTTACATCACTTCGGAGATACGCTGCAGTTATTAATTAAATACGAGTCAGGATGCAGCAGTTCTTGACACTGCGTCCCTATCTCCCAGTGCAGCATCTCTAGGAGGCAGGGGTAGTCGTATCGCGTATCTCGTTCTTTTGCATGTTGAAGAAGTACCAACCCCTTTGCTGAGCTCTACCCAATCTACCCTCAGTACTGTAGGTAGTCTGTGAAAAATTAGATTTAATGAATTTTTTAATGAGACTCGGAACCTGATGGCTGATGCGTTCCTTACATCTGTTTGAGATTTATTGCTGTTTCATGGGACACCGTATAGACAGTGAACGTCGTTGAGTTATGAAATAATGTCAAAATTTTTTATTTAACCCGCTACGAAAGATCCTTCCAGCTCACGCCCTTTCTTAGATGTATTTTGGTGGAAAAATTATTAAAATTTTGGATTTTCGTTTCATTAATTACTCCAGCGCAATCAAGTACCATTAACGACAAGATGGCAATTTTTCGAGAAAAATTTACGGATAAAGGGTATGCCGTGGAACCAAAACTAGGATGAGGATCAGGATGAGGTTAGGGAGGTTATTTCGTGGGGTGTCACGCCTTGCCCATTAATAACCTCTGGCCGCAAGGTCCCTCCCCTTTACCCCCTTCGTCCCTCTTATGCCAGTGCCAGCGCACCGGTCCACCCCTTTCCCTCCTATCGTACTACAGGCGTGAGGAGTTTGCAAAGCTCTTCTCGCGAGACGTAGTTAACAGGACTGTGCAGCCATGTATAATATACAGAAGGAATCTCCCAAGGGTGCTCGACAGCTCATTTTGCATACGCTTTCTTCATCCTCCCTTCTCTGTTTTTTTTTAATCCCTCCACTCGCCCTGTGCGATTCCGAAGTGGGTCCAGAGACATGTCTGCACGTTGAAAAATTATCTCGTTGAATTTTTAAACCATTCCGAAAAATATTATCTTTTCTTTTCCGGGTACCGATTCACAGGGGTGTTTTGGTTGTTGTAAATTTTAAGTTTTAGGGGGTGCTATACGTGATTCGAATTTTTCCTTAGTTCGATTAGCGGTATCGAGCTTCACGTGCTTTAATTCGTGGGTACGTGGATGGGGTCGGATTCGTGTTCAGTGGGTCTGAGCTTTCAGGAGGAAACCTAAGCGTCGGTATAGCGTGCTCGGTTTAATGACGTGGAAAGATGCTCATCGACGTTGACCCCTTGGTCTATTCGTAACTCAGAAATTTAGCGGATTTCGGTAGAAGTTGACCGTTATCATGGGACTATAAACAATCGTAATCGCAGTGGTCTCATTGGCCGCGAGCCAGCTTCATCTTACCCGATGCCACTGAACGGCTTAGAGCCGATCCAAATCTGGAGTAATGGAATCGCGTAGCTTCTCGATAAAATTACCCAAGAGAAAGGGCAGAGATCGGTCGTATCATAGGAAACTGCTGTATTTGGATTTCGAAAAAGCAAAAAATTTCTTTGTCCGCGGTAGTGTCTAAATTCAAAATGATTCGAAATTCTTGTTCCGAACTTCGATATCGGTTTCGAGTATTTAAAGAGCTTCATTAAAAAAATCGGTACGAGCTCCGGTACAAATTTCGATGGCGGATCCTGTCGATGGATCAAAGTAGACTTTATGAAAAAATGTAATATTAATAAAGTTTACATCAACCGCCTCGGCGCGTTGTCAGCAATAACTAAATACTGGTCGTAAAGGGGTGCGCAATAAAGGCGGACGGGAAAGTTTGAAAAATATGTATAAAAAACGTGAATATCATGAAGGGGGTAGATCAATATAAAGCTCCGAGCGACCTTGCATTAAGATAAACTTTTAATAATCCACATGCAGTTGCGGCAGTTTCAATAAAGCATTGGGGTAGTATGCTCGAGTGGATAAATACGGTCCGATGGGTTAGAGCTTTGTCGGTATGGGTTTGTATCTTCCACTTGAACATTTAATGGGACGAACCCTTAGGCTATTCTGGTTGCGTCAGTATAGAGTTAGAGTTCATAAAATTCTTCGTCTTTCATTTTCGTTTAATAAATTATTTTTTACCTTTAACAATTTATTTGTACGCAAATACACACACGAGTCAATTGACCTTCCGGTATCGATCATTATGGAAAATGCTTCTTCGTTTTTGTTAAAAATTGAAAAATTTTTTCACGACAAAGGCCTAGGACTGCTGTTGATTTTCCGGTATTGTCAACGAGGTAGAAACAACTCTTACGATTGAAAACATTCGACGAGGGATGAACCTATCGAGTGGAAGTTTTATTTGTGCATAGCTTTAGCAGGGTAGCAACAGCACAATCTTCTGTATTATTCTTTTTCTCGATATTTTTCTTTGAAAAATTTTTTTGTTTTTTTTCTTCCCATAATTTTTTTTGTAACCTTCTTCCCTACCTTGCCCCTACTTTAATTTCTTTGCATTCGTGTTTCTCTTGTCTTTCTCAGTGTTTCTTTTCCACGTTTTTTTCGTCCCTTGCTCGCGGAGTCTTCTGAATATTTATTTAGCCTGGCCAAAAAAAATGGTAACTGTGTAAAATCGTAATCGTCCTACCGTTATTTTTCTATGAGAATTCGAGTTTCGGCCGATTTTCATTTTGATAATGTAAGAGGCTGCATTTGTTTCTGTAGAAGTTTATCTCATAGGATGGATCCATGACGTTGTTATATTTGTTATTTTTAAAAAAGAAATTTCGAAATTTTGCGATCGCTTCCTAAACAAGTTTTTTTCACGGTAAATATTTTTCATGGATTCTATCGTGCTTCGTATACTTAATCACTCTATGAAAAATTTTTATCAGATGAAAACAAAAATGAGATAAAAAAGTAAAATTGCCAACGGTCACGTATTATTTTAGTTCCAATAGAATATACGGCAGTGGACACGATATAGCGTCTATTCGAGTAAACAAAATTTCAATTTTTTTTTGTTTTCACAGGATCTACTTGATTATTCATATCCACGACGGCATGTCGGAGAATTACTATGAATTCCTAATTTGTTTTTTTATTTTATCCAATTTTCAGGATACAATGTAAATTACAAAAATGGCACGAGGAGTACGGTACTTGAAGGAACTCGCGAAAAATGAGCCAATTATCCGAGAGGATTCTCCCTGTAGATTTAGTTTTCTAGCCAATCAGCTGGGGTTGAATGGCGAGAGCGTAAACAGAGTTGTAAATTTTTCACGCCTCGAGTTTTTAATTGAATCTCATCGGGACCAACCCTTTCAGAAGCGAATCGGCCGATTAAGGAGCAGATTTAAGATGTGCTTTCCGAAGCACCGATAGAAGTCGCTGATTACAGTCGGCAAAGTAGAGCATGGGTTGCGGACCTGCGTCTAATCGCTCAGGCGTAATTTTGATTTTTAAAAAAATGGCAAGATTTTGATAAAAATATTAAGTAATGATAATTTTCTGATTCGTTGGTTCGTAAATTTTTAAAAAATTTCGAGTATTCTTTATTTCTTGTGTATCACTCTTTCACTTGGCTTATCTTTGAAACCGTCAACCTTTAACCCGAGCTTAGTGGGTAGTAAAAAAAAGATTTACTAAGGTTCATATAAAACTACCCTTACGTGAGGTATGAAGTCTCAAACCCTTTTTGAGCATAATATTTTTCAAAAAGCCATTTTGTAGAGCATTGAATGGTCCGATCCTCTTAAGGGGATGTTTTGTAAAGCTAGACACTCAGCTACTGTCCTTTGCTTTGCGAGGGTAGGTAATCTCATCCTTCTCAATGAATTTTGACTCTGTCAGGGATTTTTGGAAGAATCACGGTAACGATCTTTACGCTCCGTTCGGTCTGGGACTCTGAAATTCGTAATTCAAATAAACATCCCTTTGTTTTTTTCTCTGATACCTGTACCCTTTTCTTTTTATTGCCCCTACTCTTTCATTTTCTACCCTATCGAGATCCTTCAAAGCCTCGTGCGAGCTTCACGTGGAACCCTGGCAAGGAACCAGTGTGGTTCATTTCAATCACGTCGTCTTAGCAATAATCAAGCTTAGGAATCGAATTAAAAGCACTTAAGCTCTAGGGCAGGTCTGATTGAGGCTTAGTGGAAATATCTTCGGTTGAAAGATTAATCCCGCCAGGAGCCCTTTAGGACTCTGGAGGGGGTAGCACCATTTCCGACGACCTTTGTATTATTTATCACATAGGAATTGGACCCTTGGACAAAATACAGATACCATAAATAAAAAGAATAATCGCGCCTCAGCCATTGAAATGACGATACATTTTCGTACCAAGGTAAAAATAAAATAATATCGAAGAACTTGAAGAACAAGATACAAGTGGCTGATTTGGCCGGAACCATGTATCTATATATATATTTTTTTTCTTGGAAACTCTGATTCTTTCTTTCACATTGAATAACCCCAAAAAAAGTGCCGGAATCCTTTCTTCGATTTCTCAAACATTCTGCGGCGATTGGGTACAAGGAGGAGAAAAAAGGGAGAAGAATGAAATAACGGGCTACTAGAAAGATGTAGCGAGATCGAGAAATTTTTAGAGTAATGGTCGCTCGTGCTCCGTAGATATATTTCTGTGCCGCTACTGATTTCCCTCGTTTCAATGAAAATATTGGCTGGGATTGTTATCGAAAAATCGGGTAAGACGTTATTCTATCCTGGAGTGGACCAGTACGGATGCACTCATTGAATAATGCACCAAAAGCAAATACCGCAAGTGGGTATTCAGGCGGTGAAGCATTGTCGGACACAATCAAATACTCAACCTAGTGTAGATCTGGTATAAGAAAAGACAAAAAAAAAAATACCATGAACTCGGAACTGGGTTACACAATGTACGCACGTGTAGTATGCACACGTGTAGATGAAGGACGTATACATATGATTCAGAAAATTTGTTAAACCTGACTGTACCGAGATCAAAAGTTGGTCCAGTGTCAATCTTGGAATGATCTTCACCCTCATTTAATTAAAAATTATATATATTTGAGATCCTTTGCGAAGCTTCATTTTCTGAAATACAATCAGTATTTTTTTCTATATTTTCTTTTCTTTTTTTTTTTACGGGTGAACCGGACCGTATTGTCTTTGCTGTATAAAAAGATTTCCTGTAAGGATGGACGTGTAATGTAACGTCCTTCAATTTGGCATAAGCTTATACAGTAAGGGATGAAGTTGCCAGAGGGCTGGTTGGTAAGGGTGCAAGAGGGTGGAGCATGGGGAGGAGATGGTCGTCTAATCGATACTCTGGGGAGAGAAGCGTCGTGTGTAGAGAACCTTGAAAAATTCGTTAACCTCGTGAATTAGGGTTGTGATTTTTGTAAGGGTAGTTTTTGTGACGTCGATGTAAAAATTGTGATCGTTTTGGAAAAAAAAATTTTTTTTTCTCTTTCGCAGGTGAAAATCCGGCAGCGATGCAGCATGGACGAAGTGCTGGTTTGAGGGCGGCTTTCGCCCTTACTGCTGCTCTGACCTTGACGTCTCTACTGAGATGACCATGAGGCCATTTCGATTCTTGCTTCTCCAGTCTATGATTTGATTGGTGCTAAAAAAACCGTTTGCTCTCACGCGTATGAGTGGAACGTGCCATATATGTATGTTATAAATATTATATATTATAATAATTGAGGAATTACACATCGGACTATTAGATTGGACGTTACAGCGTTAGGATATTGCGGAGGGAATTTTTTTGGCTGTTTTGGGTTTGTTCGGTTTTGGTGATTTTTTGGGTTTGTTTTTTTTCGAGTATTTGAGATTAACGTTTTTTTTTTTTTTTATAATTTAATACGAAACAATGCCGCTGGATCCTTTCGCTATTTCGGTTTTCGTTAATTCGGAATTAGGTATCGATAAGTGACGTACATTTTGTGATTGAGAGAAGAGTGATTTATGACTGAATCGTTGAAATTTTATATTTCATACCTTTCGCGAGCGCAAAATGGACGTTTTTTTTTTTTTTTTGTTGGGAAGTATCTTCCTTACGAGGATACAATTATATGATACAATTGTACATAAGGACACGTATTCTAGAGTATCGATGTACCTCGTTTGCGACGTTACTTCGTTCTAGGATGGTCGAAGAGAATGACGGGGAGGAAAAGAAAAGACAAGAAAAATAGACACACGTGAAAAATAATTAAACGTGTGATGGTAACGGTGCTGAGATTTGAAAAATAAAAAAAAAAACGAGAAAAGAGAAAAGACTTTTTCCTTCTCTCGAGAATCTCAGAATCTTAAAACTGGAATTTGGACCTTTGTAAATATTTGGCACTTTAAAATATTTATGAGTGTTTTTGAGTTGCCAGAGCATTTTCTTTTGGCATGACGGACATAATTTTTTAATTTAAAAAAATTTTTCTTTTCAAAGGTTTATTCCGTCAAACAGAATAAAAAGAGAAAGTCCGAACTGAGAGTGGAAATTGTGAGTCAATAAAGAGGCGAAAAATGATTTTTATTTTAATTCTTGCCTTTTTATTTTTTCAAGTATCCTTTTGGTGTGCCTATTTTTGTCTTTTCTTTTCTTACTTCGCTCTTCTGTGTCAGGTGGAGGAGTAGTGCCACTACGTTTTCATAAATGCGAAAAGTCGAAACGATGTGAAATGTTTTATTTATGGAGAAAACTCGTTGATGTAATAAATGCGAATAGTCGGGAAATGTATTATGCATGAGAGAGAACTTGTTGATATCAATAAATACCGTTTAAACTTTCGCGCATATCTGAGTTGCCCAGTTCGCTGATGGTTGGTTATTTGCTAATGAAATTCGATGGGGAGTGAAACGCGATGCTTTTGTCAGACTAAATGAATTTGCAAAAACTAGAAAAACTTGATTTTCATACAATTTTGAGTTTTCGATGAAACTTTCCGAGCAATAAATTTGAACTATTCATTTTCAAAAATTTGTCGAAACATATCATCCCATTGGACTAATTTTGAAAAATGTTTTTTTTTTATTTGTATTTTTTTTGTTTTTCAATAATCTTAACAGTCGCGCATTCTAATCGTTTTGTCAAAATTTTTCTCTCTCCTTTGTCACTCTCTAATTCTACTTTTCTCACGTTCTACTTTCTCCCTTTTCTATATCACCTCAACCGAGGAAAATCTCATAGGGTGTCGAAGGTTACGAGTAAACTTTTTCTCACTTTCTCAGATTCCGCGAATAAGAGGAAATTGGTATCGAGAAGTTCCGTCCTTTTGGGAATACGTTCACTTTTTTTTCTCCCCTTATATATGAACTGTGTAGTAGGATACAATCCAAGAATCTCAAAGTTGTAGGGAAATTGTAATGAGATGCTGGAAACAATGTTTGGTGTAACACGTACGATAAAATCACCTAAATAACGTTTTCGCGTTATGCTTAAGTAAACTGATAAAAAATCATTCCAAAAGATTGATAAACGATAAGGATCCACATCCAAGAAACTTCAACGATCAGTCTCCTTAGATCACTATGGACCATACATTTGATTGAAACGTGACGTTTAATCGTAAAAAAAAAAAATGGAAAATCCAAAAAAGTATTTTTAGGAGCAACGATCACAAAATGATCGTTAAAATAATTTTCCCCGTAACGGAAAAAAAAAAAAAAAAATAAATAATCAGCGACAAAAAACTGTAAAACGATGGAGTGCGACAATTAAATTTCTAAAATTACTGATTACGCAAAATGCAGTTACTCATAACATAAGACTATACGTTTACGAAGCACCCGTTTATTCTTACGCAAAAGTATGTAAATTTTAAAAATAATTAACAACCCCCACCTACGCCCACGTGCATCAACCCTTACATATTTACACAAAGCAAACTGGTTTGACCTCGTTTACCTCGTTTGCCCCAGAAGAAAAAATTGCAAGTTAACAAGCAGTTTTCCAGTTTCTCATAAAATATCTCCACCATCCCCTCTGTCATTCCCCCATTAACTTTTCTTTCATTATCCAAATTCGCATAATTGCGAAAACATTGCTCACTACTACGACGAACTTAAAAAAAAAAAAAAAAAAAAAAACGACAAACTACCCAATAGTATTCAATATAAATTATTGCCAATGCAATCAACTCAAAAATCCTTACCCATTGAGGTTATCTTCGATCGTCCACAGCGAACGAAGCATTGGGCGATACCTGACATTAAAATATTAGGGCGTTACAATATATCAAAGTAGTATGATAATTTAGCAAAAGCATTATTGCGGGCAGGTGCAAAATATTTCATCGGTAACGCCATGATACAGTTTGGGGATGATGGGGTTTGAGGTTTTGGATCGAGATGAACTGGAAAATCCACATCCGCGTAACCAGTGCTCGTGATAAATTTAATTATTATTTTGAACGACCGATTCGAAAAAGGGCATTAGATCGGAGTGTCATAAGATAATAGGAATCGAACTATGCGTATATTATTCTTTGACTATAATAACCCATTTTGACATCGCTAAAATTAACTATACGTTGCTCGTTAATTCTCCACAGTGGTTTTCGCCAATTAATCAGGTCTCTTTAATAATTGCGAATTTGTATACGTCATTCGGTTTAAGTTACCTCACGCTAATGGTACCGCAGTAGGGATTTGTGAATGCCTATCATTTCGCAAAAGTAACTGCGTGCTATTCGTGCTTCTGTATACGTGTATGCGGGTGCGAATATTTCGCACGCGAAATCTACGAGGGTTCAGCGAATCTGACAAAATTGCGCCGTATTAGCAAATCCGCAACCCATCGTCGACCTTAGAATATTCCATTGACATTGGCGTGTTCCGTGTACAGATAATTGATAATGCCTAGCGAGAAAAAGAGAGAAAATAAGATAAATGGCAAGTGGAAAAAAAATAAAATGGCCTGGCGATTATATTGGCGAACGGAGGCAGAAAACAACGATTTTGCACTATGGATCATTGGGGAGGTATTGACTGATGCAAAAATGTATTATTAGCTTGGCTGTTTTCATTTCTAAATACCTCCTCGATGATCGTGTACACAGGTGATACAGTAGTTTTAATTATTGATTATTATTAACGATACGTTTTACGAGATAAAGAAATTTTAATTACGTTAAGAATTCCTTTTTTCTTATGAAAATTTAATTGTAAGATTCGCGAGGTCGCGAATAATCTTTAATGAAATTATTATGGTGATTATTTGATTGTTAGCTATCGTCGCACATTTGCTTTACGCGAATTACACTTTCTTGCGATATACGTTAAATTGTGGGTGTTCACAAAGAAGATATTTTTTTCTTTAAATCGTAACGACGCTGCGAGACATCTTTGTTATGTCGTATATACATATTTGTATAAAGGTGTGTTGTATGTGATTAATGAGAAATTACGAATTACGGATATACATAAGATATGCATAGGTATGTATATGTGCGTAAATTTGCAAATTTGCGACAAGAGCGCGCGAAATTTGAAATTCGCGATGCGTTTCGCATGTCCATCGGAGGTAAGAAATTCATTGCGTGTTTACATAAATAATCTAATCGAAGATTTAATTAGCGAGAGACTCTCACCTTGCGTGCGGTTTACGTTCGCCGTGTTTTAAGATGGAACGCGTAGAGAAACGATACACCCTAATAATATTTAATAATGGAACGTAAGAAAACAATTTTTTGTAAGGTTTTACGACGGTGTACGTCATATTCACGATTTCATCCGTAGTTACGTATTCTGCGATTAAACAATAATCAAACTAACGAAGATTGAGGTGTGAGCTGATCGAACAAAGGCGAAACGAGAAGAAAAAAAGAAACAAAAAGACGAAAAACCCTATAATAAGAATAGTCGGTACCTAATAAGATCATTCAGTAAGCTAAGAAGAAAGTTTCACAGAAAATTAAAGAAAAACAGACGAGAGCGTGACAGTCGTACGAAATAAATGAGGGGAATCAAAAGTGTAAACGTGAACTGAATTTTGGCCAAAACAAAAACCAAAAAAAAAAAAAAAGCGTAAAATAAAAAAATAAAATGACAAGAATTATATAAAACAGAACATTTTAATGTGGGTATTTGCTGTTCATTATTTGTAACACTCGAAGGAAATACAATAAAATTCATAATAGTACGTAAAATGTGTCTAAAAATTATTATCGTTGTTAGCACCGCTACCGCTGACATTATTGACTATTATTATTTAATATTTTAAGACGGTCAGTGTCAATTAATAAAATATATTTAATAATTGCTTCATTGCTTCGTTAGTTTGCTTTAGCTTTTAATTTCCCAGTTTGAGAAGCAACGGAACTGGACGTATCCTCAATGTTTAAAAACCAAGGATGTAAGAGTGCACATTGAATAGAGAGAAGCATGGCAAAAGTGGAGGGATTTGGTGCACCGAAAGACAGTAGGCAGAGTCGCTGGTTCACCGGTCACGTATGGAGACGTGACGAGCATGGACGTCTCATACTGTTGGGCGCATGGGATGCTGGGAGGAAGAATCAGAAAATCCAGGAGACAGTAGCTACTTAGAACGAACGAGAAAAAAAATCTTGCTTCAATAAAATTTAATTTTGCTTATAAAGTTTTTCATCATTCCTTTCAATTTAAAATATCTGGCAGTTCACGATTCCTATGTACGAACCATTCCCCTCCAATTTTGCTTCCTCATAGAGGAAGCTATGTGACGGTGAAAAATTTTCATGTCGAGATTATTATGCCACCATGCTTAGAATATTCCAAAACGTCGAGAAAACGCGTTTGGAGAAAAAGTCTGGATGTATGTGTGTAATGGCCTCTCGAAATTCAAACGTGTATAACTCGAGAACGGTTTTAGCTACAGCCCCCCAATTTTGCAGGTATGTGCAGCTGTATAATCCCTTCATTTACTATAATTTTTGTCATGATTCAAGCTGTGGCTCAAAATTTATGTCATTTTCAAAATTCCAAAAAAAGGACGTTCGCACTCTAGCGATCGCAAATTTTGTGATAATCGTCTAAATAGTTCTTGACAAAGAGATATTTATCCAAGGTTGGTTGGTATTGCATTTGGACCGAATCGATCGAGAAGTTTTGATTTTATGATATTTTGAATTTTTCGAAAAATTAAATTTATCAATATAACTCCCGTCAACTTTGACCGATTGAGCTCCAATTTTTCAAAAGTATAGAATATCATTTAGCCGTGATGTGTCTCAAATTTGGCCGAGATCGGAAAAACGGATCTGATTATACGTATATTCAAGTTCTTGAATTTCAGCCAATTCAAAAATATTAGGCCCGAAGAGATCATGCAAGAGATTTATCCTTACATGCGTTCTCTACAGTACGAAGCACCCCAAATTGCGAGAGGCATGGGGACTCACGTTAAACAAGCTGCAAGTTGAAACTTGCAATTTGCTTCCTCCGAATCGTAAGTAGCGTACGAAGTCCCTATACGAGGTAGCCAAGAATTTTAATTTTGCAATTTGCTTCCTCTGAATCGTGGATAGTAGATGAAGATTCATCTATGACGAAGCCAAAGATTTAAGAAAAATGAAAATGCTTCCTCATATAAGGACTTCGTACACTACTTACGATTCGGAGGAAGCAAATTGCAAGTTTCAACTTGCAGCTTGTTTCTGTCCAGGAGCCGAACCCTAGTCCTGAAAAAAAAATTAAAAAAAGCATGGGGTCCCGTTGGGCCTCGGGGGGTTGTAGCTCCCTAGCAGAGTGGTAGGACCCCATGCAAAATGAAGAATTGGAGTATCGAGGTGAGTTGGGTTTTGGAAATTAAGTGAAAAACATGGTAGAGATAGTGCGAGTCAATGTAGAGACATGGGGCGGATAGGAATCACATACTTCTACCCCGATTCGTCCATACGTAATAAACTGCATTTTGCAAGCATATTTAACGAACAGTATTCTTCGACGGCATAAATTCACATTGATTTATTCGCAGTTATCCACCTAAATGTAGCCAGCCATGAAAATGTCCCACTCGATCCGCATCTGCAGCAGCGCAACTGCATCCCCTGCATCAGCAACCACTGATTGTATACGCATATCTACATAACCTATCAGACTCGGCCGTCGATCCAGCTTGCTTACAGTATACCATTGCAATTGCCGTATATATTCTCGCGTGGGGTCAACACGTCGACAGTGAATGTCCATTACTTCATCAAACCCAGGTCATCGACGACAGGTCAACCCATCGCCAATTTGCCAACAATGAGCCGCTTCTCCACGCGTTTGTAAACAGGTTGACCCTGACGACCGATACGAGTACCTGGTACCGTAGCCTGAGAAGGTGATGGGAACAGATAACATGTACACAGTACCAAGAGATGTATAACGATTTTGTGAGAAATTAAAAAAAAAAATATATATACACATTATTTTAATATTGCTGTTAACAGAGCGTGATCTTGAAATTTTTAAGAGAGGATGACCAAGAAGATTAGCTGAGGCGTAGTGCTTTGAGATTTCACAGTCTATTCCTGATGACAATCGTTGCAGCTTCCAGGCCTATGGACCTGGCCAGTCTCATGGGAGGACAGCTTCTTCCTGGCGCCTCAATATTTACTAGGTTTTAGAATAGGCATGAAAGGAGAGTCCGAAACCCATGGGAAAAGTCCGAAGTGCAAAGGTCGTAATTAGGTGATACCCTTTACCCACTTGATTTCCTTAATTAACGTAACCCTTATCATTCGCGACCCCACGATAAGGAACGTGTCTCTTTGCTTCAATGGTAGAATTTTAGGGTGAGATCCATGAGGATTTTAACACGCAATATATAACTTTATACGGAATAAATATATACGCAATGATAATATTATCGAACGATATTTAATTAATTTAATTAAATTAGGTCGGGCGTCTAGTTAATCGTCAGATATATACAGGGTGTTGTAAAACGATTTATCTGCAAGTAGCTCCTACGTCAACCCCCGAGTTAAGCCACTACTAGGATTCTAGTTTAATCGACGCCAAGATCTTGGGGTTATTTATTTAAACCCTGCTTTAGACTAATGTCGAATTAATAGACACAGAGCCACAACGGAGCCGCAGCATCGATAATTCTGCAGTTCTGCAGCCTCTTCCATTGGTTACGGTAGCACGTGTCATTTGTAACATATTAACTATAGGATGTAAAAATATTTATTTAATCGGTAGGTCTATACGACTGAGAAGTACAGTCTGTATTGTTAATAACAGAAAAATTGTTAAACATCGCCGGATATGGCGATTTTTATATTTTCTGTTTTTCACTTTTCAATTTCGAATTTCATTTTATCTTCATTATTTTTCATCGTCACCCTTGACTCTCGTTTTTTTTTTTTTCGTCTATGGATATTCTGGAGAAGGCCATCTTCTCTTCTTGACGTTGTTTTTTTTCTTCTATTCTTCTCTTCGACTCATTTAATTTTTTTTTCGTCCTTTCCTTCTTTCTTCCTCTCGCTTTCCAAATTACATCGGCTCTTATTCGTTTCCCTCTTTTCGGACTGGCCTCTTCCGAACTGCCATTTCTCACGTGTCCAATCGGTGCCTTCTCTCGAAATGAAACAAAGTTTTCACGTTAGACGATTTGTTCAGGACCGTGGTTGTTCTGCTACCCTGGGAATGATAGATCGACCCGACAATCGTATCGGTAGGGGTCGTGTCGTGTCGAATGGAGACGTCTACGGGAGTAATGAATGATTTCTTGGAGGCTGTGGATCTGTTCGCAGGAATATCATCCGCAAAGAGAACTAGAGAGCGACACGTGCAAATAGTCGTGTCACAAGCAGCATAATTAGTGAAAATAAATTGTTTATAAAAAAAAATTTTGATATAAAGTGATGAAATTTTATCTTTATAATTTTCATTAAGATGTTAATTTTGGTCTTCGTTATATATTCTACGTCGTTTCTTTCGTCTCATTAACAGAGTCGGATAATATTTTTAGAAATATCTTAGATGCATCTGGTTTCGGGTAAAATCCTTAGATAAACCTCTGTGGAGATAAAAGTGAGCGAGGATCGTGGTTTTCTGAACCTAGAATGGCTTTTTCTAAGGAACAGGAAATGGGTGAAGATGATCAATTTCGATAAAAGAGAGCACTAAGTTCAGGGAGGAAGGATTTTGAGTTATTTTGAATTTAGCAGAAGAAAATTTTTTTTTTTTTTTTTTTAATTACAATCTTAGCAAATTCAAAAAGACCTTCTTTTACCAGTACACTCATAGCAGCTGAAGAAACGAATTCCATTCTGAATATTACTTTTGAAAACTCGACTACCCTGGTACGTTTTAATCTTAATCGATCTGACGCTGCTATCGGCGTCGCTTTATGCAACGACGCCCTCTTACTAAAATCTCCCCATTTCGGTTAAATCTTGAAGTTCGTTTTAAGGCGACGGTAGGCGGCTTCCCATTTTACAATACCACCCTTATCTTAATGGTCGATTCGGCAATCGAAAGTTTAGTTATTATAATGTCGGCTGTCGTCGGCTTGCGGGGTTGTTTTTCTTTCTTCCTTTTTCTTGCCTCAGCCTCGTGAATCCCATGGAAAAATAGTACAGAGATAGCGAGCTGGAAATTGGCCGGTCTTGCGATACCGCGATAGCTTCCATCCATTTAATTGGTCCACTGGCAGGTTCGTTTATCGTTGACTCTTTCTGTTTTATTTTTTTTCCTCCTTTTTTCATTCTCCATTTCCCATGCTCGATTCCGACCGAATGGCTCCTATCCGTTTTGTGGAAGTTCGAATACGACTGGATGGCCGAGTATAAATGAACTCAAAAAAAAAAGTTTTTCGATAATGCAGCATCGTGGAAACTTGTGAATTTCGAATATTTCGCGTTAAAAGATTTTCCATGTAAAAACAATGAAAATTAATTCTTTTGTGAAATATTTTATTTATTTAACGTCAAACTAAAAATTGACTTTGTAACAAAATCTTGCACTTTGGAGATGCACTGCTGGCTTTAACGTCGACTCAGTAAGGGTATGTACGCCAGGACGTGAATTAGGTGCGACGAGGTTATCACATTCTTCCTAGTTACTTCAGAAACAAGGATTTTCGAAAGGTCGTGAAATCCAACTCCTCCTTCGCTCCTTCTCTCATGTCTCATTCGAGTTTCCGGTAATTGGATTAGTTTTCCTCTACTTCACTGTTCAATGTGTGAATGTATATATCCCACCTGTCACTTACTTCTCATGATTGGATTCCATCGAAAATTCAGGAATGAGAGTCCATGTTGGGTGACAGGATTAAGGTTGGTTTACATGTTTCTTATGGTACCTAAACTCCCATAATTTATTTCTAGAACAATCTGAAGAGTTAGGGTGATGTCCCATTTACAGAAGACAGAACAAGAACGACGGGATCGGAAAAATAGTTTGGTGGGTATTGACCAATGATCTTCGTTCCGAAAATATCAAATATTTCTCGGGTACCACCTGTCGAAGGAAAAACAGGAAATTCGGAAAGTGTAAGTCAATTTTTGTTAATTAAAATCAATAACAAATATTGTTAGAAAAATCATTGAGTATTAATTATCTGTAAGATTGTATACGGCGATACCAAAAGCATGGCGCTAAATCGTAGCGGCGAGTCAGGAATTAGGATTTTGTGATCATCGCCTCCGTCGATAATGCGTATCCCGTCGTACCCGAGTCGAATGTGATCACGAACGTATAGATTGGTGGGCAGAGGTTCTCCGCTACTCACAGCTGGTTCACAAAGCAACACTTAGAATGAGATCGGGAACTATAGAACTTCTCAAAAACTATCGGAAAAACCTATTCACGAAACTTTTTTAAAGACATATTTAAGATATTTTTAAGAAAGTGCGGTGCTAATTTAATACTCGTGTAGCACCTCAATTTTTGAAAAATGTTTCATCACTTGACGGCACTTGGCCCTCTATGAGGGCATAAAGTCAAAAAGGAATAAGAAGAAGAATGAAGAGAGAAGAAGAAAAAAATTAGTTGCACAGGTATATTGAAAATTCGAAATATTGATTAAAGCTTTCCGAATATTACTAAATATTATTAGACCTTAATTTACTTTCACAATTTATTCAAAAACAAAATTTTATGCCAAATCAAAATCACGCAAAATGTACGGAATAGATAAAAATTGAATTGAAATTGTAATAATCGAAAATAAATTACGTTCAAATTGAAATATTAATAAGTTAGCCGTTTGTAACATTAAAATAATTAATTAAATAAATTAATGCAAAACATTAACACTTAAAAGTCGGAAATTCTCGCCAAGCATATTTAGAAGTACTGGAAGTTGCCCAAAATTGTGTGCGCGCAAATTCGCCGCGCAGGATTCAGTGAGTGGGAGCAGCCGGAAGGGTGGGGGAGCGCTTGAGCCAGTGCCCCGACTCGGAGCGCTCATTCTTCCTCGAGCCGGTCTCCTATACTGGTCTCTTGGATATTCTCGTCTTATCCATTTATTTCTTCTTCGTTTCTCCTTTAACTCTTTATTTCATTCTTTCTTAGTATCTTTAATTACTTATTTCCATCTTTAATTATTAATTTTAGTTTTCATTTTTTTTTATTCATTACCTCTGTAATTCTATTTCGTACCCTGGTATTACTATACCTTATTGCCACCTTATCACTTCAACTCTTTACTTCGTTACTTCCTCAGCTCTTTATTTCTTGTTTGTTCAATCACTTTCCCTCTTCTTGATTTCTTAAATTCTTATTTACTCCATTCATTCTTTATTTTCTCTTTACATCTATACTTCTAATCATTGTTTTGTTACCACCTTGTTTTTTAATCCTTGTTTTTTAATTATTTTCTTCTGTACTCCTCGACTTGATTTCTATCGTTTTCTTCTTGTATCTTCCTCTCTACCTTCTTCTAACACTTCATTATCCTCTTTCGCTCTTGTGTTTGTCTTACTTTTCCTATTCCTTTGGTCGGGTCGAGCATATTAGTTCAAGTAGTCATATAAGAGTAGTCACCCTGTTAGTGCAGCTAGACTTAAGACCATGGTGTCGGGGGTTGCCCTTCCGCCTCATCCGCTGAGCTTGCTCAGTGGGTCGGGCCCAAGTTGTGGCCGCAACAGGACCTTATGGGTCTCCCGACGGGGGCCTTGAGCCCCCTTAGGGTATCTACGGCCATGGTCTTTCGTATAGTGAATCTAGCCAGGTGTCTAGCTCTCGCGTATTTAGTATAATTTGTTCGCTTTGCTAAAAACACTCCAATATGTCGTTGACCCCTGGGCACTTGTGTGGGTAGAGACGATCCTATGTGTCGGTGGGGAGGTCGGAGGGGTAGTCCGTTGACTCTGGGTAAAGTCCTATTTGTGCTTGTGCTTGGGGGTCTTCTTCACTTGGGGTAGGTGCGGGTGCTATTGAGCACCTGCTAGTATAAAGTCACCCTCTGTCGGAGACATTTTGCGCGGGGATCGATGGCTAACGGGGCCCGCCGCCGGCGGCGGGCGTGGTTCCTTACGTCTAACCCACTGAGCTTGCTCGGTGGGAAGGGACGGAGGTTGTAGCGTTAAATATCGTCCTTCGGGATGTCCTGGCGGTGCTCGCAAGAGCCACTGCTGGGTGCTACGCCCGCGGTCTTTCGTTGCGGTGAATCTTGACAAGGGGTAGACCGCGTTTAACTTGTCCCTTTTGCGTTTAACTTATCTTAGCTTCTTCGTGTTTAACTTATCTTAGCTTCTTCGCGTTTAACTTCACCTTACCCCCTTGTGCGTTTTTCTTGTCCCTCGACCCGACTTCCTTTCCTTCCTGAGGTTTTTCCCCCCTAGTCCTGTGCGCGACAGCCGCAGGACTCGGGGGTTTTCCTCAAAAAAAAGAAAAAAAAAAACACGGTCCCCTATGGGGCCTCGGAGGGGTCGTAGCTCCCTTCAGGAGAGGCAGGACCTCACGGAAATGGGCGAGGTGGGGCCCATTTCGCTCCCTTATACTTCTTAGTTTTCCTACTTTTTCGAGTATTCTCTTTTCTCGCTCCTCCAGAATAATCTGGTCTTCGTGCATACGTTTTACGTATCCTCTTCTCCCCTTGTTCTCTCAGTCATAAGCATCTCTCTTCTTCACTCTTTCTTTTTAACAATCTTCCTCTTTTCCCCTTCAACAACATCTTCCCTGTCTGCTGCCACCAAACGTTTCTACTCTTTTTTGAGGAGTTTCTTTTCGAAACTCCTATTCCTCACTATGTCTCCATCACTCTCTTCCTAGTATATCCTTAACAATTAAGGCTCTTACTCATATCTCTCTTTTAGCGTTAAGAGACGTCTATTAGTCGTTAAAAGACAGCAGATAGCAGTCGATAAAAGACTTCTCTTAACGCTAAAAGAGAGATATGAGTAAGGGCCTAAGTTTTTAAAATGTCCTTTCGAAAACGAAAAAATTAAAATCGTAGTGCATATAACATAAATCACGTATATCATATTGCAGTGATTTATGTAATATATCTTTAATGGTACTCTTATTACAAATCTTTCGCGGGCTATATATGTATGTATGTACTTTGCATACTGTATCATTACTACATTTGTCAAATAAATCATCTTGTAACACGTATACACGTTTACTTTCTTTTGCCCTCTGCGAATATCCCAAAGTACGAATGAGTTCTGTCTCTCTCTTACTCTCCTCCATCATAACAGCATCCTTTCCGTCGTCCTCCTGCCTTATGCTTCGACACCCCTTTCCTGCTTTGCGTCATTTTCTCTATCATTGTTTCCATTCCATGCCTGCCATATTATCCGTATTCTGACTTCGCTTTTCCTTTATCGATACAACCTTAAAAAAAAGAATTCTTTTGATAATTTTCTTAGCCCTATGTTACCCAGTATTCTTATTTAGTCTGTGCATCCTGCCTTAATATTTGCTATCTTGAAAAGCATTTGGTGACATAGGCTTCAGTCTATTCTGGAATTTTGAAAATACTCCAAATTGTAACTTTGGGAGGCTGTATCTCGAAAACAGCTGGGTTTAGGGCTTTTTCCTTGAAATTTTGAAAGATCTCCCAAAGCAGAAAGTCAGAATAGTCCATAGAAGAGGCTGGTATAGGTAAAAAATTGCGATAGGGCCACTTTCAAAAAATTCCTTTACTTTTCGGTACTTGCAGTCGGTAATCTGGTCTTCGTGCATACGCTTTACGCATCTTATTCTTCCCTTGTTCCCTCAGTCATCTCTCTTCTTCACTCTTTCTTTTTAACAATCTTCCTCTTTTCCTCTTCAACAACAACTTCCCTGTCTGCTGTCAACAAACGTTTCTACTCAATTTTCAAATCTTCTATTCCTTCCTATGTCTCTATCACTCTCCTCCTAGTATATTCTTAAAAACTACGTTTTTAAAATGTTTTTCGGAAAGCGAAATGTTTAACGTGGTAGCGCATGTAACATACCACACGTGTATTATATTACAGTGATATATTTTAATATATCTCTAATGGCATTGTTATTACTAATCTTCCGCAAACCATATATGTAAGTCTGTACTTTGTATATTGTATCATTATTGCGTTTGTTCAATAAATTATATTTAAACACATATACACGTTGCTATTCATTTGCCCTATGCGAATATCCCAGAGTAAGAATGAGTTCTGTCTCATTCTTACACTCCTCCGTCCTAACAGCATCCTTCTCCTTCTCCTCCAACCTTATGCTGCTACACCTCTTCTCGGCTATGCTGCATTTTCTCTGCTATTACTTTCATTCCATCTGCAAGTTTGATTTGTACCAGCCTGATAAAGCTGATTTTCGAATTACTTTCGGATTTCTTTCATTCGAATAAGTTCACTCGTTCTCTCAGAGATGGCGTCACATATCATGCCCAGGAGGTGCTGCACTCTTATCGGCGAAAATTAGAACTAATGCGAATTCTATATTAAGAATTTACCCATTAAAGTTTAAGTAAATTGAATTCGGAATTATTTTATTCGAGAAAGTTCACTCGTTCTCTCAGAGATGGCGCCACATATCATGCCCAGGAGGTGCTGCCCTCTTATCGGCAAAAATTCGAACTAATGCGAATTCTTTAATAAGAATTTTTCGATTGAAATTTCGTCTAAGTGATTTTTATATTGAATTCGGAATTATTTTATTCGAGAAAGTTCACTCGTTCTCTCAGAGATGGCGCCACATATCATGCCCAGGAGGTGCTGCCCTCTTATCGGCGAAAATTCGAACTAATGCAAATTCTTTATTAAGAATTTACCCATTAAAGTTTAAGTAAATTGAATTCGGAATTATTTTATTCGAGAAAGTTCACTCGTTCTCTCAGAGATGGCGCCACATATCATGCCCAGGAGGTGCTGCCCTCTTATCGGCAAAAATTCGAACTAATGCGAATTCTTTAATAAGAATTTTTCGATTGAAATTTCGTCTAAGTGATTTTTATATTGAATTCGGAATTATTTTATTCGAGAAAGTTCACTCGTTCTCTCAGAGATGGCGCCACATATCATGCCCAGGAGGTGCTGCCCTCTTATCGGCGAAAATTCGAACTAATGCAAATTCTTTATTAAGAATTTACCCATTAAAGTTTAAGTAAATTGAATTCGGAATTATTTTATTCGAGAAAGTTCACTCGTTCTCTCAGAGATGGCGCCACATATCATGCCCAGGAGGTGCTGCCCTCTTATCGGCAAAAATTCGAACTAATGCAAATTCTTTAATAAGAATTTTTCAATTGAAATTTCGTCTAAGTGATTTTTATATTGAATTCGGAATTATTTTATTCGAGAAAGTTCACTCGTTCTCTCAGAGATGGCGCCACATATCATGCCCAGGAGGTGCTGCCCTCTTATCGGCGAAAATTCGAACTAATGCAAATTCTTTATTAAGAATTTACCCATTAAAGTTTAAGTAAATTGAATTCGGAATTATTTTATTCGAGAAAGTTCACTCGTTCTCTCAGAGATGGCGCCACATATCATGCCCAGGAGGTGCTGCCCTCTTATCGGCAAAAATTCGAACTAATGCAAATTCTTTAATAAGAATTTTTCAATTGAAATTTCGTCTAAGTGATTTTTATATTGAATTCGGAATTATTTTATTCGAGAAAGTTCACTCGTTCTCTCAGAGATGGCGCCACATATCATGCCCAGGAGGTGCTGCCCTCTTATCGGCGAAAATTCGAACTAATGCAAATTCTTTATTAAGAATTTACCCATTAAAGTTTAAGTAAATTGAATTCGGAATTATTTTATTCGAGAAAGTTCACTCGTTCTCTCAGAGATGGCGCCACATATCATGCCCAGGAGGTGCTGCCCTCTTATCGGCAAAAATTCGAACTAATGCGAATTCTTTAATAAGAATTTTTCGATTGAAATTTCGTCTAAGTGATTTTTATATTGAATTCGGAATTATTTTATTCGAGAAAGTTCACTCGTTCTCTCAGAGATGGCGCCACATATCATGCCCAGGAGGTGCTGCCCTCTTATCGGCGAAAATTCGAACTAATGCAAATTCTTTATTAAGAATTTACCCATTAAAGTTTAAGTAAATTGAATTCGGAATTATTTTATTCGAGAAAGTTCACTCGTTCTCTCAGAGATGGCGCCACATATCATGCCCAGGAGGTGCTGCCCTCTTATCGGCAAAAATTCGAACTAATGCAAATTCTTTAATAAGAATTTTTCAATTGAAATTTCGTCTAAGTGATTTTTATATTGAATTCGGAATTATTTTATTCGAGAAAGTTCACTCGTTCTCTCAGAGATGGCGCCACATATCATGCCCAGGAGGTGCTGCCCTCTTATCGGCGAAAATTCGAACTAATGCAAATTCTTTATTAAGAATTTACCCATTAAAGTTTAAGTAAATTGAATTCGGAATTATTTTATTCGAGAAAGTTCACTCGTTCTCTCAGAGATGGCGCCACATATCATGCCCAGGAGGTGCTGCCCTCTTATCGGCAAAAATTCGAACTAATGCAAATTCTTTAATAAGAATTTTTCAATTGAAATTTCGTCTAAGTGATTTTTATATTGAATTCGGAATTATTTTATTCGAGAAAGTTCACTCGTTCTCTCAGAGATGGCGCCACATATCATGCCCAGGAGGTGCTGCCCTCTTATCGGCGAAAATTCGAACTAATGCAAATTCTTTATTAAGAATTTACCCATTAAAGTTTAAGTAAATTGAATTCGGAATTATTTTATTCGAGAAAGTTCACTCGTTCTCTCAGAGATGGCGCCACATATCATGCCCAGGAGGTGCTGCCCTCTTATCGGCAAAAATTCGAACTAATGCGAATTCTTTAATAAGAATTTTTCGATTGAAATTTCGTCTAAGTGATTTTTATATTGAATTCGGAATTATTTTATTCGAGAAAGTTCACTCGTTCTCTCAGAGATGGCGCCACATATCATGCCCAGGAGGTGCTGCCCTCTTATCGGCGAAAATTCGAACTAATGCAAATTCTTTATTAAGAATTTACCCATTAAAGTTTAAGTAAATTGAATTCGGAATTATTTTATTCGAGAAAGTTCACTCGTTCTCTCAGAGATGGCGCCACATATCATGCCCAGGAGGTGCTGCCCTCTTATCGGCAAAAATTCGAACTAATGCAAATTCTTTAATAAGAATTTTTCAATTGAAATTTCGTCTAAGTGATTTTTATATTGAATTCGGAATTATTTTATTCGAGAAAGTTCACTCGTTCTCTCAGAGATGGCGCCACATATCATGCCCAGGAGGTGCTGCCCTCTTATCGGCGAAAATTCGAACTAATGCAAATTCTTTAATAAGAATTTACCCATTGAAATTTCGACCATGGGATTTTTAAATTGAATTCTCAACTATTTTATCGGAGAAGGTAGTATTGATGAACAAAAGCGAAGTCAAAATATGGATAATATGGCATAAGGGAGAAGAAGGATGCTGTTAGGACGGAGGAGTGTAAGAAAGAGACAGAACTCATTCGTACCCTGGGATATTCATATAGGGCAAAAGAATATCAACGTGTATATGTGTTTAAAGATAGTTTATTGAACAAACGCAATAGTTATACAGTATACAAAGTACAGATGTACATACATGGTTTGCGGAAGATTAGTAATAACAATGCCATTAGAGATATGTTAAAATATATGTCACTACAATATAATATACGTGTGGTATGATACATGCGCTACCACTTTGGACATTTCCTTTTCCAAAAGACATTTTGAAAACTTAGTATTTAAGGATATATTAGGAGAGTGATGGAAACATACGAAGGAATAGAAGATTTAAAAAGAGTACACTGGAAAAAGTAGGAAAAGTTCTCTACTATGAATGCTTGATAATTTCAAAATTCAAAAAAAATTCTGCAAGTACCAAAATGTACAGAAATTTTTTGAAAGTGGCCCTATCGCAATTTAACCTGTACCAGCCTCTTCTATGGACTATTCTATCTTTCTGCATTAAGAGATCTTTCAAAATTTCAAGGAAAAAGCCGTAGATCCAGCCGTTTTCGAGATACAGCCTCCGAAAGGTGCAATTTCGAGTATTTTCAAAATTCAAAAAAAATTCTGCTAGTACCAAAATGTACAGAAATTTTTTGAAAGTGGCCCTATCGCAATTTAACCTGTACCAGCCTCTTCTATGGACTATTCTATCTTTCTGCATTAAGAGATCTTTCAAAATTTCAAGGAAAAAGCCGTAGATCCAGCCGTTTTTGAGATACAGCCTCCGAAAGGTGCAATTTCGAGTATTTTCAAAATTCAAAAAAAATTCTGCGAGTACCAAAAAGTACAGAAATTTTTTGAAAGTGGCCCTATCGCAATTTAACCTGTACCAGCCTCTTCTATGGACTATTCTATCTTTCTGCATTAAGAGATCTTTCAAAATTTCAAGGAAAAAGCCGTAGATCCAGCCGTTTTCGAGATACAGCCTCCGAAAGGTGCAATTTCGAGTATTTTCAAAATTCAAAAAAAATTCTGCGAGTACCAAAAAGTACAGAAATTTTTTGAAAGTGGCCCTATCGCAATTTAACCTGTACCAGCCTCTTCTATGGACTATTCTATCTTTCTGCATTAAGAGATCTTTCAAAATTTCAAGGAAAAAGCCGTAGATCCAGCCGTTTTCGAGATACAGCCTCCGAAAGGTGCAATTTCGAGTATTTTCAAAATTCAAAAAAAATTCTGCGAGTACCAAAAAGTACAGAAATTTTTTGAAAGTGGCCCTATCGCAATTTAACCTGTACCAGCCTCTTCTATGGACTATTCTATCTTTCTGCATTAAGAGATCTTTCAAAATTTCAAGAAAAAAGCCGTAGATCCAGCCGTTTTCGAGATACAGCCTCCGAAAGGTGCAATTTCGAGTATTTTCAAAATTCAAAAAAAATTCTGCGAGTACCAAAAAGTACAGAAATTTTTTGAAAGTGGCCCTATCGCAATTTAACCTGTACCAGCCTCTTCTATGGACTATTCTATCTTTCTGCATTAAGAGATCTTTCAAAATTTCAAGGAAAAAGCCGTAGATCCAGCCGTTTTCGAGATACAGCCTCCGAAAGGTGCAATTTCGAGTATTTTCAAAATTCAAAAAAAATTCTGCGAGTACCAAAAAGTACAGAAATTTTTTGAAAGTGGCCCTATCGCAATTTAACCTGTACCAGCCTCTTCTATGGACTATTCTATCTTTCTGCATTAAGAGATCTTTCAAAATTTCAAGGAAAAAGCCGTAGATCCAGCCGTTTTCGAGATACAGCCTCCGAAAGGTGCAATTTCGAGTATTTTCAAAATTCAAAAAAAATTCTGCGAGTACCAAAAAGTACAGAAATTTTTTGAAAGTGGCCCTATCGCAATTTAACCTGTACCAGCCTCTTCTATGGACTATTCTATCTTTCTGCATTAAGAGATCTTTCAAAATTTCAAGGAAAAAGCCGTAGATCCAGCCGTTTTCGAGATACAGCCTCCGAAAGGTGCAATTTCGAGTATTTTCAAAATTCAAAAAAAATTCTGCGAGTACCAAAAAGTACAGAAATTTTTTGAAAGTGGCCCTATCGCAATTTAACCTGTACCAGCCTCTTCTATGGACTATTCTATCTTTCTGCATTAAGCGATCTTTCAAAATTTCAAGGAAAAAGCCGTAGATCCAGCCGTTTTCGAGATACAGCCTCCGAAAGGTGCAATTTCGAGTATTTTCAAAATTCAAAAAAAATTCTGCGAGTACCAAAAAGTACAGAAATTTTTTGAAAGTGGCCCTATCGCAATTTAACCTGTACCAGCCTCTTCTATGGACTATTCTATCTTTCTGCATTAAGAGATCTTTCAAAATTTCAAGGAAAAAGCCGTAGATCCAGCCGTTTTTGAGATACAGCCTCCGAAAGGTGCAATTTCGAGTATTTTCAAAATTCAAAAAAAATTCTGCGAGTACCAAAAAGTACAGAAATTTTTTGAAAGTGGCCCTATCGCAATTTAACCTGTACCAGCCTCTTCTATGGACTATTCTATCTTTCTGCATTAAGAGATCTTTCAAAATTTCAAGAAAAAAGCCGTAGATCCAGCCGTTTTCGAGATACAGCCTCCGAAAGGTGCAATTTCGAGTATTTTCAAAATTCAAAAAAAATTCTGCGAGTACCAAAAAGTACAGAAATTTTTTGAAAGTGGCCCTATCGCAATTTAACCTGTACCAGCCTCTTCTATGGACTATTCTATCTTTCTGCATTAAGAGATCTTTCAAAATTTCAAGGAAAAAGCCGTAGATCCAGCCGTTTTCGAGATACAGCCTCCGAAAGGTGCAATTTCGAGTATTTTCAAAATTCAAAAAAAATTCTGCGAGTACCAAAAAGTACAGAAATTTTTTGAAAGTGGCCCTATCGCAATTTAACCTGTACCAGCCTCTTCTATGGACTATTCTATCTTTCTGCATTAAGAGATCTTTCAAAATTTCAAGGAAAAAGCCGTAGATCCAGCCGTTTTCGAGATACAGCCTCAGAAAGGTGCAATTTCGAGTATTTTCAAAATTCAAAAAAAATTCTGCGAGTACCAAAAAGTACAGAAATTTTTTGAAAGTGGCCCTATCGCAATTTAACCTGTACCAGCCTCTTCTATGGACTATTCTATCTTTCTGCATTAAGAGATCTTTCAAAATTTCAAGGAAAAAGCCGTAGATCCAGCCGTTTTCGAGATACAGCCTCCGAAAGGTGCAATTTCGAGTATTTTCAAAATTCAAAAAAAATTCTGCGAGTACCAAAAAGTACAGAAATTTTTTGAAAGTGGCCCTATCGCAATTTAACCTGTACCAGCCTCTTCTATGGACTATTCTATCTTTCTGCGTTAAGAGATCTTTCAAAATTTCAAGAAAAAAGCCGTAGATCCAGCCGTTTTCGAGATACAGCCTCCGAAAGGTGCAATTTCGAGTATTTTCAAAATTCAAAAAAAATTCTGCGAGTACCAAAAAGTACAGAAATTTTTTGAAAGTGGCCCTATCGCAATTTAACCTGTACCAGCCTCTTCTATGGACTATTCTATCTTTCTGCATTAAGAGATCTTTCAAAATTTCAAGGAAAAAGCCGTAGATCCAGCCGTTTTCGAGATACAGCCTCCGAAAGGTGCAATTTCGAGTATTTTCAAAATTCAAAAAAAATTCTGCGAGTACCAAAAAGTACAGAAATTTTTTGAAAGTGGCCCTATCGCAATTTAACCTGTACCAGCCTCTTCTATGGACTATTCTATCTTTCTGCATTAAGAGATCTTTCAAAATTTCAAGGAAAAAGCCGTAGATCCAGCCGTTTTCGAGATACAGCCTCCGAAAGGTGCAATTTCGAGTATTTTCAAAATTCAAAAAAAATTCTGCGAGTACCAAAAAGTACAGAAATTTTTTGAAAGTGGCCCTATCGCAATTTAACCTGTACCAGCCTCTTCTATGGACTATTCTATCTTTCTGCATTAAGAGATCTTTCAAAATTTCAAGGAAAAAGCCGTAGATCCAGCCGTTTTCGAGATACAGCCTCCGAAAGGTGCAATTTCGAGTATTTTCAAAATTCAAAAAAAATTCTGCGAGTACCAAAAAGTACAGAAATTTTTTGAAAGTGGCCCTATCGCAATTTAACCTGTACCAGCCTCTTCTATGGACTATTCTATCTTTCTGCATTAAGAGATCTTTCAAAATTTCAAGAAAAAAGCCGTAGATCCAGCCGTTTTCGAGATACAGCCTCCGAAAGGTGCAATTTCGAGTATTTTCAAAATTCAAAAAAAATTCTGCGAGTACCAAAAAGTACAGAAATTTTTTGAAAGTGGCCCTATCGCAATTTAACCTGTACCAGCCTCTTCTATGGACTATTCTATCTTTCTGCGTTAAGAGATCTTTCAAAATTTCAAGGAAAAAGCCGTAGATCCAGCCGTTTTCGAGATACAGCCTCCGAAAGGTGCAATTTCGAGTATTTTCAAAATTCAAAAAAAATTCTGCGAGTACCAAAAAGTACAGAAATTTTTTGAAAGTGGCCCTATCGCAATTTAACCTGTACCAGCCTCTTCTATGGACTATTCTATCTTTCTGCATTAAGAGATCTTTCAAAATTTCAAGGAAAAAGCCGTAGATCCAGCCGTTTTCGAGATACAGCCTCCGAAAGGTGCAATTTCGAGTATTTTCAAAATTCAAAAAAAATTCTGCGAGTACCAAAAAGTACAGAAATTTTTTGAAAGTGGCCCTATCGCAATTTAACCTGTACCAGCCTCTTCTATGGACTATTCTATCTTTCTGCATTAAGAGATCTTTCAAAATTTCAAGGAAAAAGCCGTAGATCCAGCCGTTTTCGAGATACAGCCTCCGAAAGGTGCAATTTCGAGTATTTTCAAAATTCAAAAAAAATTCTGCGAGTACCAAAAAGTACAGAAATTTTTTGAAAGTGGCCCTATCGCAATTTAACCTGTACCAGCCTCTTCTATGGACTATTCTATCTTTCTGCATTAAGCGATCTTTCAAAATTTCAAGGAAAAAGCCGTAGATCCAGCCGTTTTCGAGATACAGCCTCCGAAAGGTGCAATTTCGAGTATTTTCAAAATTCAAAAAAAATTCTGCGAGTACCAAAAAGTACAGAAATTTTTTGAAAGTGGCCCTATCGCAATTTAACCTGTACCAGCCTCTTCTATGGACTATTCTATCTTTCTGCATTAAGAGATCTTTCAAAATTTCAAGGAAAAAGCCGTAGATCCAGCCGTTTTCGAGATACAGCCTCCGAAAGGTGCAATTTCGAGTATTTTCAAAATTCAAAAAAAATTCTGCGAGTACCAAAAAGTACAGAAATTTTTTGAAAGTGGCCCTATCGCAATTTAACCTGTACCAGCCTCTTCTATGGACTATTCTATCTTTCTGCATTAAGAGATCTTTCAAAATTTCAAGGAAAAAGCCGTAGATCCAGCCGTTTTCGAGATACAGCCTCCGAAAGGTGCAATTTCGAGTATTTTCAAAATTCAAAAAAAATTCTGCGAGTACCAAAAAGTACAGAAATTTTTTGAAAGTGGCCCTATCGCAATTTAACCTGTACCAGCCTCTTCTATGGACTATTCTATCTTTCTGCATTAAGAGATCTTTCAAAATTTCAAGGAAAAAGCCGTAGATCCAGCCGTTTTCGAGATACAGCCTCCGAAAGGTGCAATTTCGAGTATTTTCAAAATTCAAAAAAAATTCTGCGAGTACCAAAAAGTACAGAAATTTTTTGAAAGTGGCCCTATCGCAATTTAACCTGTACCAGCCTCTTCTATGGACTATTCTATCTTTCTGCATTAAGAGATCTTTCAAAATTTCAAGGAAAAAGCCGTAGATCCAGCCGTTTTCGAGATACAGCCTCCGAAAGGTGCAATTTCGAGTATTTTCAAAATTCAAAAAAAATTCTGCGAGTACCAAAAAGTACAGAAATTTTTTGAAAGTGGCCCTATCGCAATTTAACCTGTACCAGCCTCTTCTATGGACTATTCTATCTTTCTGCCTTAAGAGATCTTTCAAAATTTCAAGGAAAAAGCCGTAGATCCAGCCGTTTTCGAGATACAGCCTCCGAAAGGTGCAATTTCGAGTATTTTCAAAATTCAAAAAAAATTCTGCGAGTACCAAAAAGTACAGAAATTTTTTGAAAGTGGCCCTATCGCAATTTAACCTGTACCAGCCTCTTCTATGGACTATTCTATCTTTCTGCATTAAGAGATCTTTCAAAATTTCAAGAAAAAAGCCGTAGATCCAGCCGTTTTCGAGATACAGCCTCCGAAAGGTGCAATTTCGAGTATTTTCAAAATTCAAAAAAAATTCTGCGAGTACCAAAAAGTACAGAAATTTTTTGAAAGTGGCCCTATCGCAATTTAACCTGTACCAGCCTCTTCTATGGACTATTCTATCTTTCTGAATTAAGAGATCTTTCAAAATTTCAAGGAAAAAGCCGTAGATCCAGCCGTTTTCGAGATACAGCCTCCGAAAGGTGCAATTTCGAGTATTTTCAAAATTCAAAAAAAATTCTGCGAGTACCAAAAAGTACAGAAATTTTTTGAAAGTGGCCCTATCGCAATTTAACCTGTACCAGCCTCTTCTATGGACTATTCTATCTTTCTGCATTAAGAGATCTTTCAAAATTTCAAGGAAAAAGCCGTAGATCCAGCCGTTTTCGAGATACAGCCTCCGAAAGGTGCAATTTCGAGTATTTTCAAAATTCAAAAAAAATTCTGCGAGTACCAAAAAGTACAGAAATTTTTTGAAAGTGGCCCTATCGCAATTTAACCTGTACCAGCCTCTTCTATGGACTATTCTATCTTTCTGCATTAAGAGATCTTTCAAAATTTCAAGGAAAAAGCCGTAGATCCAGCCGTTTTCGAGATACAGCCTCCGAAAGGTGCAATTTCGAGTATTTTCAAAATTCAAAAAAAATTCTGCGAGTACCAAAAAGTACAGAAATTTTTTGAAAGTGGCCCTATCGCAATTTAACCTGTACCAGCCTCTTCTATGGACTATTCTATCTTTCTGCGTTAAGAGATCTTTCAAAATTTCAAGGAAAAAGCCGTAGATCCAGCCGTTTTCGAGATACAGCCTCCGAAAGGTGTAATTTCGAGTATTTTCAAAATTCAAAAAAAATTCTGCGAGTACCAAAAAGTACAGAAATTTTTTGAAAGTGGCCCTATCGCAATTTAACCTGTACCAGCCTCTTCTATGGACTATTCTATCTTTCTGCATTAAGAGATCTTTCAAAATTTCAAGGAAAAAGCCGTAGATCCAGCCGTTTTCGAGATACAGCCTCCGAAAGGTGTAATTTCGAGTATTTTCAAAATTCAAAAAAAATTCTGCGAGTACCAAAAAGTACAGAAATTTTTTGAAAGTGGCCCTATCGCAATTTAACCTGTACCAGCCTCTTCTATGGACTATTCTATCTTTCTGCATTAAGAGATCTTTCAAAATTTCAAGGAAAAAGCCGTAGATCCAGCCGTTTTCGAGATACAGCCTCCGAAAGGTGCAATTTCGAGTATTTTCAAAATTCAAAAAAAATTCTGCGAGTACCAAAAAGTACAGAAATTTTTTGAAAGTGGCCCTATCGCAATTTAACCTGTACCAGCCTCTTCTATGGACTATTCTATCTTTCTGCATTAAGAGATCTTTTAAAATTTCAAGGAAAAAGCCGTAGATCCAGCCGTTTTCGAGATACAGCCTCCGAAAGGTGCAATTTCGAGTATTTTCAAAATTCAAAAAAAATTCTGCGAGTACCAAAAAGTACAGAAATTTTTTGAAAGTGGCCCTATCGCAATTTAACCTGTACCAGCCTCTTCTATGGACTATTCTGTCTTTCTGCATTAAGAGATCTTTTAAAATTTCAAGGAAAAAGCCGTAGATCCAGCCGTTTTTGAGATACAGCCTCCCAAAGGTGCAATTTCGAGTATTTTCAAAATTCAAAAAAAATTCTGCCAGTACCAAAAAGTACAGAAATTTTTTGAAAGTGGCCCTATCGCAATTTAACCTGTACCAGCCTCTTCTATGGACTATTTTATCTTTCCGCGTTAAGAGATCTTTCAAAATTTCAAGGAAAAAGCCCTAAACCTAGCCATTTTCGAGTTACTGCCTCCCAAAGGTGCAATTTCGAGCATTTTCAAAATTCAAGAATAAACTGAAGCCCATGTAACAGTATGCTTGTCAAGATAAGAAATATTAAGGATGTCAGACTAAATAGGAATATCGGGTGGCATAGAGCTAAGCAAATGACTAAGCGAATTCATTTTGTTTTACAAGATAGTATTTGTAAAGGAAAAGCGTAGTCAGAATACGGATAATATGATAGAGATGGAATGGAGCAAAGCCGAAAAGTGGTCTAGCAGCATAAGGGTGGAGGAGAAGGAAAAGGATACTTTTATAATGGAGGAGAGTCAGAAAGAGTTAGAACTCACTCGTACTCTGGGATATTCGCAGAGGGCAAAAGAATATCAAAGTGTATAAGTGTTACAAGATAATTTATTCTACAAACGTATAATGATACAGTATACAAAGTACAGATGTACATACATATATAGCCCGCGAAAGATTATTAATATCAATACCATTAGAAATATATTAAAATATATCACTACAATATAATATACCTGTGGTATGTTACATGTGCTACCACTTTGGACTTTTCTTTTACCAAAAATCATTTTAAAAACTTAGTTTTTAAGGATATACTAGGAAGAAAGTGATGGAAACATAGTAAGGAATAGGACTTTCGAAAATAGAGTAGAAACGTTTGGTGGCAGCAGCCAAGGAAGATATTGTTGAAGGGGAAAAGATGAAGATTATTAAAAAGAAAGACAGAAGAAGAAAGATTGTAATGACTGAGTGAGCAGAAAAGAAGAAAATGTGTAAATTGTGTGTACGAGAACCAAATTATTAGGGAGGAGCGACAAAAGAGAACACTCGAGAAAGTAGAGAAAGTAAGAAGGTTAAGGGAGCGAAATGGGCCCCACCCCGCCCATTTCCGTGAGGTCCTGCCTCTCCTGAAGGGAGCTACGACCCCTCCGAGGCCCCATAGGGGACCGTGTTTTTTTTTTCTTTTTTTTGAGGAAAACCCCCGAGTCCTGCGGCTGTCGCGCACAGGACTAGGGGGGAAAAACCTCAGGAAGGAAAGGAAGTCGGGTCGAGGGACAAGAGAAACGCACAAGGGGGTAAGGTGAAGTTAAACGCGAAGAAGCTAAGATAAGTTAAACGCAAAAGGGACAAGTTAAACGCGGTCTACCCCTTGTCAAGATTCACCGCAACGAAAGACCGCGGGCGTAGCACCCAGCAGTGCTCTTTCGAGCACCGCCAGGACATCCCGAAGGACGATATTTAACGCTACAACCTCCGTCCCTTCCCACCGAGCAAGCTCAGTGGGTTAGACGTAAGGAACCACGCCCGCCGCCGGCGGCGGGCCCCGTTAGCCATCGATCCCCGCGCAAAATGTCTCCGACAGAGGGTGACTTTATACTAGCAGGTGCTCAATAGCACCCGCACCTACCCCAAGTGAAGAAGACCCCCAAGCACAAGCACAAATAGGACTTTACCCAGAGTCAACGGACTACCCCTCCGACCTCCCCACCGACACATAGGATCGTCACTACCCACACAAGTGCCCAGGGGTCAACGACATATTGGAGTGTTTTTAGCAAAGCGAACAAATTATACTAAATACGCGAGAGCTAGACACCTGGCTAGATTCACTATACGAAAGACCATGGCCGTAGATACCCTAAGGGGGCTCAAGGCCCCCGTCGGGAGACCCATAAGGTCCTGTTGCGGCCACAACTTGGGCCCGACCCACTGAGCAAGCTCAGCGGATGAGGCGGAAGGGCAACCCCCGACACCATGGTCTCAAGTCTAGCTGCACTAACAGGGTGACTACTCTTATATGACTACTTGAACTAATATGCTCGACCCGACCAAAGGAATAGAAAAAGTATGACAAGTACAATGGAAACTTAGAGGGAACAAAGCGAAACGAGAAGAAAGAAATGAAGATAGAAATACAGAAGTGAAGAAGTAGAGAAGTAAGGAATAGAGTTACAAAAGTGGAGAAGAAACGAGGAAAGAGATAAATAAGAAAGTGAAGAATGAAAGATAAAGAAATAAGGAATTAATGAACAAATAAATATAGAAATAAAGAAGTGAGAATAAGATAATAAGAAAGAAATGAATATAGAAGTAAAGAACTGAAGAAGTTGGAAAGTCAGAAATAGAGTTACAAACGTGGAGAAGAAATGAGCAAAGAGATAAATAAGAAAGTGAAGAATGAAAGATAAAGAATAAGTAAGTAAAGAAGAAATAAATGTAAAAATAGAAGAAGGTTCGAAATGGTTCCAAGAGACCAGTATAGGAGACCGGCTCGAGGAAGAATGAGCGCTCCGAGTCCGGGCTCTGCCTCGAGTGCTCCCCCCACTCTTCGACTGCTCCCACTCACCGAGTCCTACGCGACGAATTTGCGCGCACACAATTTTGGGCATCTTTCAGTACTTCTAAATATCCTTGGCGAGAGTTTCCGATTCCTAAGTGTTAATATTTTACTTTATTAATTTAGTTAATTATTTTATTGTTCCAAACACCAAATCTTAAATAAGTTAGGTGTTTGGAACATAAAAATAATTGATTTAGTGGAAAAAGTAGGAAAAGGAAGAAAGTTAAGGGAGCGAAATGGGCCCCACCCCGCCCATTTCCGTGAGGTCCTGCCTCTCCACAAGGGAGCTACGACCCCTCCGAGGCCGCATAGGGGACCGTGTTTTTTTTTCTTTTTTTCGAGGAAAACCCCCGAGTCCTGCGGCTGTCGCGCACAGGACTAGGGGGGAAAAACCTCAGGAAGGAAAGGAAGTCGGGTCGAGGGACAAGAAAAACGCACAAGGGGGTAAGGTGAAGTTAAACGCGAAGAAGCTAAGATAAGTTAAACGCAAAAGGGACAAGTTAAACGCGGTCTACCCCTTGTCAAGATTCACCGCAACGAAAGACCGCGGGCGTAGCACCCAGCAGTGGCTCTTGCGAGCACCGCCAGGACATCCCGAAGGACGATATTTAACGCTACAACCTCCGTCCCTTCCCACCGAGCAAGCTCAGTGGGTTAGACGTAAGGAACCACGCCCGCCGCCGGCGGCGGGCCCCGTTAGCCATCGATCCCCGCGCAAAATGTCTCCGACAGAGGGTGACTTTATACTAGCAGGTGCTCAATAGCACCCGCACCTACCCCAAGTGAAGAAGACCCCCAAGCACAAGCACAAATAGGACTTTACCCAGAGTCAACGGACTACCCCTCCGACCTCCCCACCGACACATAGGATCGTCACTACCCACACAAGTGCCCAGGGGTCAACGACATATTGGAGTGTTTTTAGCAAAGCGAACAAATTATACTAAATACGCGAGAGCTAGACACCTGGCTAGATTCACTAAACGAAAGACCATGGCCGTAGATACCCTAAGGGGGCTCAAGGCCCCCGTCGGGAGACCCATAAGGTCCTGTTGCGGCCACAACTTGGGCCCGACCCACTGAGCAAGCTCAGCGGATGAGGCGGAAGGGCAACCCCCGACACCATGGTCTTAAGTCTAGCTGCACTAACAGGGTGACTACTCTTATATGACTACTTGAACTAATATGCTCGACCCGACCAAAGGAATAGGAAAAGTAAGACAAACACAAGAGCGAAAGAGGATAATGAAGTGTTAGAAGAAGGTAGAGAGGAAGATACAAGAAGAAAACGATAGAAATCAAGTCGAGGAGTACAGAAGAAAATAATTAAAAAACAAGGATTAAAAAACAAGGTGGTAACAAAACAAGGATTAGAAGTATAGATGTAAAGAGAAAATAAAGAATGAATGGAGTAAATAAGAATTTAAGAAATTAAGAAGAAGGAAAGTGATTGAACAAACAAGAAATAAAGAGCTGAGGAAGTAACGAAATAAAGAGTTGAAGTGATAAGGTGGCAATAAGGTATAGTAATACCAGGGTACGAAATAGAATTACAGAGGTAATGAATAAAAAAAATGAAAACTAAAATTAATAATTAAAGATGGAAATAAGTAATTAAAGATACTAAGAAAGAATGAAATAAAGAGTTAAAGGAGAAACGAAGAAGAAATAAATGGATAAGACGAGAATATCCAAGAGACCAGTATAGGAGACCGGCTCGAGGAAGAATGAGCGCTCCGAGTCGGGGCGCTGGCTCAAGCGGTCCCCCACCCTTCCGGCTGCTCCCACTCACCGAGTCCTGCGCGGCGAATATGCGCGCACACAATTTTGGGCAACTTCCAGTACTTCTAAATATGCTTGGCCAGAATTTCCGACTTTTAAGTGTTAATACTTTACATTAATTTATTTAATTAATTATTCTAATGGTCCAAACACCTAATTGGTGAAGATCATTGATCAACTCCCACCAAACTATTTTTCCGTTTCCGTCGTTCCTGTTCTGTCTTTTATACATGGGACGCCACCCGTAACCTGTGAAAACAAACCTCGTGTAGTAACCAAGTTAAAACTGTATTCTTTTTTGTTTTTGCAAGATGGCATAAAATAGCGACTCGAATTTTGACAGTTTCTTTTCTCCTTTGGCTACGAAGGATGATACGTTTATTTCTTTGAAGAAAAATTCTTACGTGCTCTGGGACTCAGGATGAAAAAACGACGTGCGGTCACGTTACAGGAAGTGGGTCGACATTTTGGTCGAATAGATCTGGATCGCGTTGGTAAAAATAAAGAATATAATTTCTAAAAATCTTAGGTTATATTTCCGATATATTTCGTATGGAATAAATTCACAGTGATCTGTCTCTTACGTGAAAAGGATTCTTCGACGATCCTCCGCCGGGACCCAATGCGGAATACAAGAAGGCCGAACTATTTCGGGAATACGCAACGAAGGGTCGTCAATTGTTAGCTGGGTCAAATGGAGATGGCTTTTTTGAGAAGAAATTTATGCGGATCCTTGAAGGGGAAGCATTGACGAAACCCTTGGAAGAATCTTCAAAGGTTAAAGTAGGTCATACCATTGACTTTTGGATTAATGAACACGTTACATGGAATTAATGGATGTTAGGTTAATTTGCCTAGAGGAGTTTTACTACCACCGTCTGGTGGTAAAAAACATTCGACGCCAGGAGATTGGTACGGTTGCTTTGGTACAAGCCCAACCTACTTCAGTCCCCAGCTTAAATACCCAAACAAAAAGCCAGTTGGTCGGGAACCACCAAATTTCAAAATCAAACCAAATCCTTTAGGAGGACCTGGTTATACGAATATTTGCCTAAGTCCTTATCCCAAATATATTAATGATCCTTACGACGTGGAGAGGACTGCTGGCACTAAGGGTGAATAATTTGTTTCGACCATTTAATATGAATATTAATTATATTACTCTATTTGATTCTTTATTCCAGCTGGAAAACCAGCAAGATTCTTATCGGCCAGTGCACCCCTCGATTACTTTCCACCGAATCCATACACTGATAAAAATCCCGGACCAACGTATGTTCGTCCTGCAAGGACGAAAAGCAAGACTATCGGTACAGGATACTTTTACGTACCGTTCCCTAAAGATCCTGGTGGACAGCATTCCGGATGCTTTAGCAAGTTTCCACAGTATATGAGTACACCATACAATGTCAAAATGAAAAATGAAGATAAAAAGGTCCAAGTACAAAAATGGATGGGTGGCGCTCCTGAATCAAGATCAAAGTACACTAAAAGTGCGATTGAGCAAGTTACCAAAGTTTCGTGTCACATAAACAATTACACTGATTATGTACCAAAAGTTTATCCTCTACCTGAAACATAAATTTTTACATAACTTCATACTTGCACCATGAATTTCAATTTTGATCTTTCTTAATAAGAATTTATTTGCAATCCCAATAATTATTAATGGAACTGAAACTACTTTCGGATCGCAAATTTTACTTTACTTCCTGCCAGAAGCATTTCACGGTTTGCTGTAAAATTCAATTTGCGTTCTCCAATGCACCTTTTACATATATGGGATCTGTGGACGTGTATATCGATATGAAGGGGAAAAAATAACGTGTTGAGGCATATATATTTGTATATATATATATATATATATATATATATATATAATAAACAACAGTAGGACAGGATCACGATTCGTCGAGAATTCCATGGGTGAGTTCTAAATCGTCGGGAAGCTATTAGCTCGTCGCTGACAGAATGGTAAATGACCGAAATACCATTGTGGCATAGACCTAATAGGAGCCGCGCTGCTTTGAATGGCACACGTTTCCGAGGATTGCGCGTTCGCCAATAGTCGAATTTGCACGAGTGACTTGTTTCGCCGAATTATATGTTAGAGGAACCGGATCGCTGCGTCCGAACTAACGTAAGCTACGAAAGTATTTGGTCAATAAGCTTTGCACCGTCGAGTGTTTCTATCGAGTAAGTAAAATTGGCATAAGTTTGTAAATTGCGTTAGCGCTTCAGTCATATGCCTTTAAAGTAAGCTTGGAGTTGGTTTCATTGCCGAGCTTTGAATTTTCGTGAAATTTTAACGAGAAGGAATTTCGTTTCTACGAAGTTGGATGGATTTCCTTTTTTTTCTTTCATCTGCTAGTCGCCCAGAACAGATTGTGTAAATATCGAGCACATCCCTTCGGTGTTTCTTGTTTTATTACATTTATATATTGTAAAGTGTATTACAAGTAACTGTTGGATTTTGACTTTTTTTTTCAAGCAAAATATATTCTTGAACGAGGCAGATTGGCATATATGGCGAAATATAAATGGTCGTAAAATGTTTATATTATAATGGAATCCATTACCGCATTTTATAAATCGCAAAAATATATGCTAGTGAAGCAAGCGGATACGCGTGTATTTTCAAAAAAACGTATCTGAGTCTGCTACGGCTTTTATTCGCGAAAAAAATTGCAAACAATATTACGACAGAGCGAAAATATTTTTCTTATTATCTTCTGTACTCCCGGTATATTTATCATTGGTGTTAAATATATTTTTATACGAATCCTGGAGACCTACGATGTTTTTATTCCCGATACATTAGGTTTGTATTTGCAAATATTACGGAGGCGTATAAAATACGTATCAGGTTTCATTGTTATCCGTGGTATCGCTGCGCGACGGTATTAAATATTCCAAAAATTTCGAAAACGTTCTGATATTCCGAAATAGCGGGAATTGGTTATTCCAAAAATAACACGAAAGGCATTCGATAACCATTTACATGGTACTGTATCAAATATTGAAAAGCGATCTAATTAATTGCATAATGATCAAATCGTTGATTTGATTAATTATCCTTATCGGCAAGTTAGTCCCGCGAAGCAGTACTGTCAAATTTAACATATAATACATATTGGAATAATAAAGAGTGGTTTCCATTCCCATTAAATTATTTTCTTCCTTTCTTTTTCTCCGTTGACAAAGCACTTTCGAGAAGAGGAAGAAGAAGAAGTACAACGAGAACCGGAAGTCGATGAATTATTTAACGACAGGATCCCGAGGTATTTACTTCCTCTATTATTAACGTACTAAGCGTATTCGGTAAGTCTGTCAAAATCTCATTTACATATACCCGATAAAATCACAAGATTATCGCAAATCCTTTTGCTCAAATTGGAAGATCAAAATTCAAGTTATTTCTTTACGCCTTTGAAGAACCTGATTCTTCATTGAGTATCCAAGAGATTAGCATAGATCTTCGAGTCTCCATTTCATCTCTTATTCATGGTTCCCTGAGAGAGTCTTGCAATTTACTGATTGAGTGATGTCACGAGCGAGGAGGAGCCGGATGTTCAATCGTGAACTTGGAGTGTGAGGAATAATAAAAAAAAAAAAAGAGTGAAAAAAAAAGAAAAAGAATAAAGGATGTATCAAGCCACGTCCTTTCACGAAGAAAAGCACCCGTAAAGCTGGCTATTTCAACGAATGTATGGAATATACATTCGCTGAGCTAAAACCGGCATAGACGGCATAAGAATAGTCTGAATGGGACTCACTGCACTCTAAAGAATATCGAATATCACGAGATTTCAACTGGTTCAAGGTGGACAGTGCAGTAGTATCCATTTTGAATGCTTGGCGTGTTGATATATCGATGTATCTTCGATCGGACTTCCCTTGGACAGTTGTTAAGGCACTCGTGAGATTATGCAATAAAAATATAAATATGAAAAATAAATAAATCTTGAGACCAATAGATGGATATATGCTACAGATGAAAATCGACTGACGGATGGGATCGATGAAAATAAAAAAAAATTTCTTTGGGGAGTAACTTGAATTTTTGAGGATTTTAGTGATTTTTTAAAATTTTCGTGGAGAGATTTAATTATTGCATCGTACAATTAGTTGTGCAAAAATTGATTTTAAATTGTCAAGCAGTAGATTTACATTTACAAGGAAAATTGTTCTCAGGAAGCTACCTCTCGGGGGTTTGTAATAAACTGGATAAAATATATCTCAGCGAAGAAGCATTCGTTACGAAGCGGCTTTCGGTAATATAATTTCTTGTATATGACTTGTTATACCTACCTACCTTCGTATCTAACCTACTTACGTATAACCAACCTTTTCTACCTTGTTATCTACTGCGAGGAAAATTATAAGGTGACCCCATACGCGGGGTTCTTTTTCGTTCTGAACAATCTTGTTGAACAATGCTGCTAGCCCTCTGTTGTCATATGAATGCTTGCACGTGTCTTTTTATCTTTTATCCTCTGTGAAAAAAAAAAATAAGCTGTAGAGAAAGACCAATTGTGCTGCGATGCGGAGATGAGGAAGGGTGACGAGAGAAAAAAAAGTTAATAAAATCGAGAAAAAATATTGTTTACCTCACAGATTATAAATCGTGAGAAAATTACATTTTGTTTCGTTTGGGAGGATGACGGGTAGGATCTGAAGGGTTTTAGTGAGGCTGGTTCAGAAATGATGAAATTTTTAATTATCGAAGAGTATGTTTCTTAACGTTAAAGTAACATTGTGACGTGATGGTGAATGCAGTTTTGTGAATTTAATCATTAAAGTTGATCGAATCTTCTTTTTCATTGATTTTTATAATTTCAAGATCAGCTTCGATGGGGAGTCTGGTGAAATGGTTAGTATTTTTATTTTTATTTTTTTTCCATTTTTTTACGTCACGCCATTCTCTTTTTGGGGTATTTTTCGGAAATGACGTTACTCAAAGTTTGAGTACAAGAACCCAGTATAAAAAAAGAAATGAAAGGGAGATGATGAGATCACTTGACGAACGAGAAAAGGTAGAACGAAATCGTGAGTCACGTGAAGCAACACTTAGGAAAAGATAACAAAAAAAAAGCATAAAATAATTTTTTCTGGTTAAAAAGAAAAAGTAATATCTAAACGCACAAGATATACCAAAATATTAAATTCACAATTAGCTAATAAAATCAAATATCTTTCACGTTCATGGTAAACAGTAATTGTTTATTATTTTCAACATTCTTCAATACCGAAAAAAGAATTTTTTCCCAAAAGTCAACATTTCCCAACTACTTTCGTAAATCAAATACCTACACTTTTCACGGGGCGGCAAACATGAAAGGGAACAAAAGTACGAAAGCAAAGTAACGATACATCAGCCCGACTGTGAAATCAAAATTTTCAGCACGACATTAAATCCATTTCGAAAATTTTCGACAATTCCTCAAGAAACATTTAGATACCCTAACACGCGAAAAATGTCAATAGACATTAGAGAAATTGAATTTCACGGAAAAAAGAATTTTATTTACTTTTCTCAAAATTCTCACACGTGAACTTAAATGTTGAATTCCAATGTTTTAATTCCGCCAAGAGTTTATTCGCAAATTTCGATCACGTCAACCAAACCACGTGCATCCCGCACATCAAAGTTCAATGCAAATCGAAAAGGGTATGCCAATGCGTTATTCACTTTTTCTTTTTACCAAGCAAACCATTGGTTTGGCGTGTTACAATACAATTTCAATAAAAATTTTATTTTCCATTGATTCATTCACGTTTCTCTTCCTGGATTTAAATTCAAAGGTCATTATTCTCTATGTATGGCAAGAATATATGAACTTCTGAGAACACAAAGTCACCAAATAGTGTTTTAATAATTCTGTACTTCTAGCCTAGTTTCAAAATTCCACCCTTAACATCCTCAGCATACCAATCCCTTGGTTCGCCATTGCCTTCACCCCCCCCCCCCCCACTCTGACTCCCATCCTCCCCCATTTATCTTCTACGAGACACATCTGCTTTCGTAGAAACATGCTTTCTCCCTTCGTACTCCTCTTCCTTTTTCTTCTCAACACCAGAAGACGCCAGGGTCAAGTTCAGTTGCTTAGCAACAATTGTTTATTCGTATTTATAAAACTCGCAAAGATTATACAAATTTTGTTAATAAAAATAAAACTGAACCTACCACGCGGCTCAATATGTCCCCAACAATGATTTATCAATGTCTACAATTTTTATTTGATCCACAAAATAATTCAAAATCCACAGGATCAATACCATAAACATCGCTCGACCGATTTGATTTCCCTACCCTTAAGCCTGGTTCACCAACTAGTTAGATCCTCTTGGATCGCATTTCCATTCGGCAAGGATGTTGCGCAAAGAATTTATGGGCTTGCAATGAAGTTTCGGTATTTCTTCTTCTCGCTGTATCAACCACTGCCGTCTCTCCGTATACCCCAGGATCAGGAACAGAAGCCAGCAGAACGGTTCCTTGGGTACCGAAAGCTTGGAGCGGTTCCAGGAATCAGCTACGAGAGAACCGGTTACCAACCACCTTGTTCTCTCCTGTGCTATCTGCTTTATTGAATTACTTTCGACTCTGTGCGCGTCTACTAAGAAACGTTTCCCACTGGGGCAATCTGCCATCTTATTCACGTTTACGAGTATTTCACGTTGCCACCTTGCCAAGCTGCCTCCTTACCATTACTCTGTCATCTTTTCCACCTTGAAATTCGATCGTACAATATTTTTCAATGATTATGCATGTACCACCACCTTTATGATCTCTTTCCCCGTCATTCATCTCGGTATTGGCTACCTGGAACAAAGTCCTGGACCGTTTCTTGAAATTTTAACAGCAGAATCACAATATTTTTCAATGGTTATACATGTACCACCACCTTTATGATCTCTTTCCCCGTCATTCATCTCGGTATTGGCTACCTGGAACAAAGTCCTGGACCGTTTCTTGAAATTTTAACAGCAGAATCGCAATATTTTTCAATGATTATGCATGTACCACCACCTTTATGATCTCTTTCCCCGTTGTTCATCTCGGTGTTGCCTACCTGGAACAAAGTTTGATTCTCTCTCATCCCTGGACCGTTTCTTGAAATTTTAACAACAGAATCACAATATTTTTCAATGATTATGCATGTACCACCACCTTTATGATCTCTTTCCCCGTTGTTCATCTCGGTGTTGATTACCTGGAACAAAGTTTGATTTTCTTTCATCCCTGGACCGTTTTCTGAAATTTTAACAGCAGAATCACCCAACAGAATAACAGATTTATGTCGATATCTTTGTAGAGAAGGAATATTCGAGTGAGATCCCCAGTCTGCTTTATGTCCTCGCTTCCTACCCAAGTAATTTTACATTCACGTTATAAAACCGTATTTACTGCCTTTCGATTTCACCGGCTGTTAAACTTAGATGTTCTCAACCGAACCGGTAAAACGTTATATACGCGAAAACGTGAAAATTTATACGCCCCAACGATAATCCAATAATTCATTCTCGATATGTTTCGGACGATCCGATCTCAAATTGAAACTTTACCGATCAAGTTACACGGCTCGTTTTAATCCTGGTTAATAATAAGTACGAGTTCGTTGAAATTTTCCGGACACGTAACATCAGTTTCTACGTGCACGATCATAGACGTATTAACCGTTACCCGCCGTGGCTATCTAATTAGAAAATTATGGATATTGGACATCGACGAAGTGGAGTCCGGAAGTCTTGTCAGACCAGTAGATTAGAGGTAAGGGGAGCTTTCGAGAAAATCGAGTTACAACAGCTTCCGCACGTAGACTGAGAGTCACGATATACATATATACAACCCGCGTATAGTACGTGGGGTAAAGGTGAAAGGTTGCCAGCATAAAAAAAATAATCCCTGGAAGCAAAATTCTCTTTTCCTGATGGTAGAACGAAAAACGAGCCCTACAGAATTTAGATTCATCTTTTTCCAAAAACTGTAAAAAAAAATAAAGTGCTATCAAAAAACTGTTCTACGTATCACAAATGGAACCGATGATACCTAAACCAAATTTTTATCGTAGAATCACAATTTTATGCGGTTCTACGTACCCCAGGCTGAAGCGCGAGCTACGTTAGCTGACCTCGAATCATCGTCCATGAAAATCATTATTGCCACGTCCCTGTGTTATCTCGCGAGAGACTTCCCCTTTGGAAGCTCCAGTGCCGGACAATCGTTCAAAATAAATTGCCCGGCAGATCGTGTACCGTGAAATTTTTGGCAACGTGACCATTAGCGTGCTAACGCTCGGCAGGGATTGGGTTGGAATTTGCAATCATGAATCAAGTAATGTAGGCTAAGCTTACAAGCGATCGAGCAGGGAGATACTCGGCTCCACAATATGCCGATGCCGTAATACATCCTAATCCCCGGAAACAGAACCATTGACTATCTGCCGGAACGGCGGAACACTCCTTGTCAATGTAAAAGGGCTTAAGGCTGCCGATGCAGCCAACTGCTTCGACCCTTTCAGACTCCGAAGATTGGTCCAGGACGCATCATAAGAAGAAACAGTTGCGGAAAAACGATGCTTAGTCATGGATGAAAGACCCTATTGAAAATAATAATAAAAATAATTACTAAACCAAAGAAAAAAAAATTACATACGTCACGGGTAAACAATGCTACACGTTAACTATCATAAAATTGAATGGACTCGTAGAAATAAAAATGAAAGATCGTTTTGGTTTGGTTTCAAGAAATTAAAACCTATCAAAGCGTAAATTTGGCCAGTGGGCTTTCGATCGATGCGTATTTAATTAAAACCCAGTGATTCGGTTATTATCCAATAGTTTCATGCTTCTTTACCCGAATTTATACATAAGGGTATACGTATATCAAGTGCGGACAGAATATTCATAACGTTTGACATATCTGGAAATAGAATATTACTATGAATGTTTAACGTGAGCTTTGTGATTAATAATCAATGATATATCTCATGCCGTAAATGTAACTAGTTATTTACCAGCTCGTTAAGTATAATCAATGCGACCCACATCCTTCTCCTATAATGTATTACGTCATCCTATATCAACCATACATCAAATTTCATTCACGCACTCAAAGCTACTTCCGCGTCATCGTTCACGTTTCGATGATTAATATTCCTGGACCAAAATTTAAGAAATATTGAATTATTTTGGATTTATCAAAAACTCATATCGTACTTGCTGTCTTCTTCTGTCTTCTATTATAGTTGGGTAGACTGTGAACTATTGTCAACCTCGAAGTCAAGGTGGACGAGATTTCACGGAACAAGATGGCAAGTAGCAAGGGCCCAACCTCGGTACGGACCTGGTACCTGCTACTAGGCGGTGCATCCGGAAGCTGCATCCTGTCCATTATGTGGAAGTGCGTTAGAGGTTTACTAGTCACAGTATATACATATAGTTTAAGGATGCACCAAGGCAGCCAATAACACCAGAATGGCATATCTTGGCTGGAGTAAGCTAAGTGAGTTCGGTCAGGATATGGAGTTTAGTTTAGCAGCTTGTACTGGGTGTTCCGTAGTACCGTGTAGAATCCTGACTTGTGGGTTTGAACTTACTGTTAGGCTAGCTTCTGAGATAAGTGCTTCCCGCGATGGTTTAGTTTAAGCTGGTCGTCAAGTGCGATTTGCTTCAGTCAAACTGAAACTATCAGTTCGCTTAATCGACCCGGAGAACAGTTGTCGTGGTCTTGGTAGTGTTTGGTAGCAGTAGATGGTATTTTGGGTAACGGAATGGAGCTTCGTGGAATGATTTGTAGTTGAGCTTTGTTCGGTATTTTCGATATGGATTTTTAATATGGATAATGGGGTTCGAGAGTACAGTTAGATTGCCGGATGGGGAAACGTGTACCGGAGTTACAGAAGCAACTTTGGGAATACTGATAGAGGGTGCTTTTCAAGGAAGGGATCGTGGAACTCGGAGAAACAGATATTAGCTTATTGGTTTGCACCGAGAGGCACCTGAGACCCGATGACCAAGCGGCTACGGGCTAATCAGAGCAATTTCCATTGGAAGGTTGTCAGTTAAAGGGGGATTTTACCGAAGTTGAGTTTGAAACGTGAAAGAGAAATTCTTGTTGGGTTAAGATGAAAGTGAACGTCTTAGGCTGCTCTTGCGGTTTGGTCCTTTTTTTTTTTTTGAGACGGTATCGGTGACGAGAGAGGATGGATGATAGAAGGAAGGAGAACCACGTAGGCGACGTCACTTTGTAAGTTAAAACGCTGGGCATCCCTTAAATTTCATTCACCTAAATTTCGGATCAATTTTTGTTGGATTATCTGGATCACAGAGTGCCGGAATTCCATCAGGGTAAAGAAGGGTCTGTCTTTTCTACCTTACATTATTCTATCCTCTATATACCGCGGCGTCAAGAGGCGTCGGGATACAGGGTGGTTTTCCTTGAGGGATAGACGAAGGAAGAGGGTGGCTCCGGCACGAGCCTTCGAAAAACTCTGTAAATTGGCTCTGAATAAAAGGGATGCGGGACACGGGGATGGAAAAAGGTTACATTAATCAGCAATTCAGGCGCCCCTGTAATTGGGGTGATGGGGGTGGACGCAGATGTCGAATACATATTTTTTGGCTTTTCAAGGAAAATGTGACCGAGACTCGATTATTTGTTTTGGGATTTCTACACGTGTTTCGTGATCGTATGTTGATCGCCTCAGGAATTTCGATATACAATGATTTTATTATAGATATGAATTACCGTAACATAATAATTTTGCAACTTGATGAGATTAAATAAAAAATTATCTCGAGTACATCAACGAAGTGTCATTTATTGTGAATGTCTTGATAAAAGAAAAATGCAAGGATTCGCCAGCCTTCGATGATATTGCATTTTGTGGGTTTGATTCGAAAAAAAAAAATGATCAAAATTACGAAGGTGAGGGCCATGATCAGAAATGGGCGTGGTAGAAAATAATAAATTGTGCAAGCGTCACAGTGTTAAAAGTAACAACTTGGAGACGCGAAGTCTCTATTTCTGATGGTAATTTTTCAGAAGCAGATAATCCTAAGATAAAGTGTCATATATGTAAATGGAGAAACCGATACCAAAAGTGAAGTAATGAATATAGTGCGGAATATGGCGACCACTAACGACACAAAGTGGCGTCGCCGTAGATCGAAGGAGAAAAAAGAATTACGGGACGCAGAGCGGTCTGAAAGCCTTAGACACAGGGTAGAGGAATTCCAAAACGGATGCAAGCTCCTAACTGATGCAGACTGCCAGAACGTTAAGAAATTCCAATATAAACTACAGGAACTCTCAAGAGAGGGGATAAGTTATCAGAGGGTCGATCGGAAAGTTTCTACTGGCAGTAAGAATACTTTGAGTATCGTTACGCCTGGACGTGTCAGGTGTCGGAAAGCGGAAGCAAAAGTCGGTAATCCGTTCGACAGTTGGGAAAAAAGTCACGGCCTCCGAGTGTAATTTGTCAAAAAGAATATTGTGCGAGAATTCGAAAAATATTGTACCATGGAAATGCCTGGCAAAGAAGAATGGGACAATCGCCATTGGTTTACGTTGTAAACTGAATGATTTGCTTAAGGAATAAAAAATGAAAATTCCAAATTTAGAACCACGGACAAGATAGTGGCACTGTTGATCAGCCGATTATACATGACAAGAGATAGACCAGGTTCGAATAAAAAATTGCAAGTACAACGCGAAGATCCCAAAATTGAAAAAGATGCTCCCCGTCTTCTCTGATCGAGATAAATCGATCTCACCCGATGTTTTATGCGATCGTGACAAATCGATAACCAGCCGATGCCGTACAGCCGAAGACAAATCGATTTCTCAATGGACGTTCGATCGCCAGGCTGAATCTAAAATCGGTGAGGAATTCAAGCGGGATCGTATCGAGCGATTGCAGACTCTGCTCTTAGAACGTGAGCGACAAATAGATGAGCTTTTAAAAGCTAAGGCTAGTACGGGAAGCAATGAGAAGAATCTTAAGGTGGTCCGATTCGAGGAAGATTCGATAAATGCCAGCAGGGGAATTAGCGGAGAGACCAGAGATAGGGGATTATCTGTCAGAGTGAAAATTCGTAAACTGTTACTGTTACAGAGAGGATCTAAAAACACAAATGGACGATTGGGAAATCATTTCCAAAGGCACTATCTATTGAAGAATTAGAAAAAGGACGCTCGTCAAAAATAAGAAAATAATATGACGGAATAATGAGGTGGAAAAAAAATGTACAAGTTAAAAATCACCAGTTGAGTTTGTTCAACGAAAAGTGGAACAGATGCAACTGCTTAGTTGTGTCGTTGCACCTGAATTTATCTGACCTCGAGGAGACGTCTCAGAATTCTCAAGTGAGATCCGATATTGAACGAGTCGAGGCGCAGAAACAAATTGCAAAGCGGAAGACCGAGCTGAAAGAGGCAAAGGATAAAATGGTAGAGTGTCAGGAAAAGCTTTTGTTTTCAGAAAGATTGAATGAGAGCATTTGCTCTTAGAAAGAGAGAGAGAGAGGAGGAGAGTGATACAGGTAAAATTGCAGAGCTGGATTTGAAACTGAAGAGAGCTTGAGAGTGCTCGAAATTGTTATAAAGGGAAGCTTCATGGCTTACGAGGTCCTGTTGAAAGAGAAACTGAAAAATTCAGTTGAAAAATCTCGAGCTTGCGAAAAGGAATTGTCATCTTAACACGTGCAATTGGAAGGAGCTACTAAGAATATTATGGAGAGTGAATCAAATATTGGAGGACGAACCCGTGAAAGGTGACAGGAAAATTTCAAATGTTCTGGAGAAATTTGAAAGAAGCGACAGAATATTTGAAAAAAAAAATGTACCAAGTCAATCATCCTGGAGACGCAAGTACGTCGGACTCAGTTACCACGTGGAGAATGCGCTCTATCGCTTGCAAAAGGTTAACGAGGAAGGCGCAAAGCTGATGACTATGATCAAGTAGAGGGAAGAACAAAAAAAAAGGAAGATGAAGAAGATGAGAAGGAAGGAGAAGGAAAAGAAGAAGAAGCAGAGCTCCGGAAGATGGGCCAGCAGGACCCTCTGTTAAAGCTTGGCAAGAAACTTGGAAAAGTGGAAGAGAGCCTCAGGGCGGAAAGGACTCGATCTAGCGTATTGGAAATGGAACTACGCGAGAGGATCGATGCTCTTCAAAGAACGGCGAACGATCGCAAATTGAGAATCCTTACGATTCGAGATGAGACGATCGAGTCCCTAAGGCAACAAGATTTCCTTAGACGCGAGAAGGATATGGCATTGGATCGCGTAGTCCTCCTGGAAGTTAAACTTCGTCAAATGGAGATGGAGCTAAAGGACCAAAGAGAAATATACTTAAGTTACCAAGAAGGAATTCATCAGCGAGAGCAGAAAGACCCTAATAAAAAATTTACTTTAGAGAAGACATTCTCTGGTAAGGATGTGCCAAAGGACGATCTGGATAAGATAAAAGTCAAGAGACGAAATGGCAGTTACGACTGGAGAAAATCGGAAAAGAATTTTAAAAAATTTGAAAAAGCATTCTTTGTCAAATATGAAAGTACCATGAAGATTCGCCTGATGGAGGTATGGACCAAGTCAAGGATTTTCAGGAGATATTTGCAATATTGCAAAAGAGACTCTCGGATCCAGAAGCGGATGCTGGGAGTGCAAGAGAAAAATTGATGACAGTCGAAGCTGAAAGACATGTTAGGATAAGAGAGACGGAGGAGAGACTTTTGAGAGCTGAAGAAAATTTGCTTACTGAAAATTTGGGATCTCGTTTGGAAGATGCAGTAAGGAATCTGTCGTCGCGTGCTGAGGATCTTCATGCGAGATTACGTGAGTCTGTAGGACAAGGATCGGTACTTGAGATGAAATTGGAAAGTTTCAAGGGGGAGCTTACAAGGGAGAAAAAGAATTCGGATGATCTACGTGAATGAGTGGACAAGCTATCGAGCGATTTCAAGATGGCAAAGCGTGAGACTCCAGAGTTAAATGTCTCGCTTAAGGAACTCCTGGCGAAAGGAGCCACGCGGACGGCATTAAGATAGTGGAAATGGAGAATAAGCTGCGACAGTCCGAGGAAGTGGCGAGAAGGCTGAAAGCTCGGATGAAGGAGGACAATGCTAGGGAAGTGGTTAGTAGAGCTTTTAAGGCAACTCAGGCTACGACTCCGATAACGGACTCTGGCCTGGTTCCCGAACAACTTCAGGGTGCTGCAGAAGCTTCACAAACTGTCAGTACACGATAAACGGAATTCACGCAAACTCCAAATTCGATTGAGATTTCAGGAAAAACTGTCACTGTCAATTGGGATGGTGTAACCTGTCACGGGGAAACGGATAGCAAAATAATACAATATCAAGCGACACAATCGGTATCACTGGCAGTCTCTAAAAAAAATATTGAAAATGACAGATATCAAGAAACTTGTATAAACACATCAAAAAAAGATATCCAAGTCGTTTCAAAATCCGGAGGTTGCGACTCCTTCGAATTTTGATGAATCACAGACCGTGCTTCAACGGAATTGTCGATGAACTGCAAAGATCGAAAAGAATGATGAAAGATACCAAAGTTAGAATGACAAAGAAAGCACAGAAAATCAAGCAAGACAATATGGCTGCTGACGTATCTGATAAAGCACCCAGAGAAGTGGCGTCTGCCAGAGCACGTAGTAAGGACTATGTTCAAGTAGGAAGAGCAGTTGAAAAGCCTTTTATTATGAAACTGTAAAGCCCTGTACTACAGTTGCCAGTAATAATTCGAAGCTTTCGAAAGCTCTTTGAACAGTTCAAACAAACAAGAATATGAAATTATTATTAAAAACAAACGAACTTTACTTCCGGGAGATTCGGTAGATCTGGAAGAAACGGATTTCAGATTTTCAAAAGGATACGGAAAAATTGATAGCAAAGAATTTTCTTGCAGTTGCTCCTTCGAATACGTTAATGTATCGTCCAAGAGGAGTCCGGTTCAAATGGATTTTGGACAGTTCAAAAATGACACTAAACCAGCCGTGAACGCTGTGGAAGCTCAGGAAAGGGACACGGATGAATGTTTGCCCATGACATCCTTTTCTACTAACAAAACCAATGGGACATTGAATACAGGGATTTCTGATACAGGAGTAACGTCCGATGGTACTCAGACGGCAATAGATACGAAGGATTCCTCAAAGATTTCCTAAAAGGGAACGATCAGGTTCATGCATTTTCAAAAGCACAGAAATCGAAAAAATGTCAACAATTGTCCAACTAACGAGTGTTTTGTAATTTGGTTTGAAAAACTTGGCAAACTTTATGGCATTACCGAAAGACTGGCACAGGAAAATGAAAGATTGAAACGACATGTAAGTTTATGATTTATTGTATCGCAGTAAAGTGATTTTTTTGTGTCAGAACAGAAATGAATTTTCGAATAATGCATTTAAGCTCGACCTCTGGCTGTGGCTATTTAAAAAGAAGTTTCTATCATTCACTAAAATTGAAATACCTGGCTGTTTGAAATTATTGAACTTTTTACAATAGTGATAACAATGTCTATTATTTTGATAATGTTAAATATTTTATTATTAACTAAAATTGATAATTAAAACATTTTGATTCAGTAGTTCGAATTATTAAAATTCCATGAACAAGTTTATGTTTCACGTAGTCCATGGAATTTTTCGAATTGGCAGACATTCATGATCGAATTTTTGAAGTGACTAGCAAATTGATTGATCAAAATTCGATCAGTCATAAAGAACGCCATGAAGGCAGCTTAGAAACTTATCAGGAGTGTCCTGGAAGTTGCTGCATGTGTCCTGAAACTTTTATAAACTTTGGAACTCCTTATGAAGTAAACTTGACTTTGTCGAGCGGGCGGAATTTCGGTTAAAAAATTGCAGCATTGCAAAAGAAGATACAGTGAAGACGAGAAGCATAAATTAGAGATAATAAATATTTTTAACGAAATTTTGATAAAAATCTATATTAAATTATTATATCGTAATTTTATTCGCGTTTCAGATATGTCACTAAACTTATCCATTTTTATTATCAGTGTCTTTGATTTCAGTCTCTACTAGAGCCTAAGGAAAAAATGTAATAACGAAATTTTTATATAATTATCATTTTACACAGAACGAACTTGCAAAGACTATCCAAAGAGAGCAGATTCGTTTATTGGGTGCAAGAAATGAAATATAACTCAAACAAAGATATTACTTATAAAAGTCACAATTAATATTGTCGGCATGGAATAAATTTTTGTGTTAAAAATCCGAGTTCGTAAATTTTGCAAAACCTTGAATTTGTGGTAGAACGCCGAGCGTGAAATTTTTCGTTAAATTTCGGAAACACGTGCAAATATTTTGAGCGTCCACGGCCGTTAGGTTTTACTTTTACATTTTTTTTTTCAAAATATAATACACGAGTTCCGCCGCTCGGTATTTCGTCCAATTTTTTATTACATCATTTGTTTAACTTTTCTCCCCACAGTATTTCGCAGATGGCGTCACACGCTTTCCGAGTCATCCGCAACCCTCTACCTCTACTTTGGTTTTCATCCTCATTTCTACACTTTCGCGCTCTCTTTCACTTCCACGCGCATTTTTTTTTTCCCACGAAAATTACAGTTCGCCCAGAGTTTCGTCGTTAAGTACAGCCTGCACAACCGAGTTATAACGAGAAACGTTTCTATGTTCCCCATACGAAACTTGCACCCACTGACTGTCCCTATTTCTCATTTCAGGGTGATAATACGGTTTTCATGAGAGACGAGCCGTCGCCTTTGAATCACATAAAAATGATGAACTGCCACATTGAAAATTTTTTTTTTTCAAAATTCATAGCTTTAAATAGGATTAACCTCCATTTCCAGGATACTCGTGTCTCGTTCTCCAACATGTGCGCATTGAGCAATCCTATAATTGAAGTCCGAGAAAAACGATTTCACAGGGTGAAATAAAATCTGGGTACTTTCCACGTTAAATTTCCAAAGTGGGATTTAAGGATTTTACTGTAAAAAAAATCCGACCAAATATCAGCTACGAAAGAACAAAGATCTTGACGTTAGGGATTATCGAACAAACCATTTTAAAGTTAGCATCCCTTATCCTACAAGCTTCCTTCACAGGGTGGACAGATCTACGAACCCGTTTGACTGACGGACTTTCAGACGAGTTAAGGAATCGGTCCAGGTTTAGTATGGAACGACAAGCTGGGGTAGCAGAGTCACCACCCGTCGAGTGATGGATGACCAGGAAAGAGTGCGATTCCGGTATCAAGCTGTGAGCTAAATTGAGGACGAAAAAAGGAGGAACCAGCAACAACGGGGATGCGGAAAAGCCGTAGCCTGAACTCTCTTCTAATTGATATCGCCAATTTGTTCGCGTCTTATCGAATCGCTATTAGATTCCAATCCACCTGCCCAGCACGATAGCAATGATAATATTTATTGCATAGACTCTTGGTTAACTCCTGTGAACGTACGATTACATTACGTTGTACAATCAAATTTTATTTTATTTAATCCTGTGTCCCAGTAACACATGTAAATCTGTCGGTAGATTTGGTTCATCGAGTTCGAGAGCCATTTCGTCGGTTCTAAATTGTTTGGGGGCTGAAACGAGAAGTTCCTGGAATAGATAAGGGAGGTTCGTCGATAAGCGGAACGCAATAACAATACCAAAGGTCGGCAAAGTGGTGAATCGTGAGTCTTAAAGGGTGAATTGAGGTAACGGGTATAGACAGGGGGAAGAAAAAAAAAAAAAAAGGAACAGAGAGAATTCGATATAGGAAGACAAGAACGTGGAAGAATTTTCAGGTGGAATAAAATTGACTTCCATCGATCCCACCCTTAGTGATTGACCTTGAGTTATCGTCTACCCCCTGAGCAAAACCGAGTCGTAAGCCATGTAGAGAGTCTGGTCATTTTTCAACGAGCACCCCCTCGACTGTTTTTCTTTATGTAACCTTTTTCCTTCGACCCCGAACGAGAGCTACATTCATGGCACAGTGAGCAGCGCAAAAGTTCTTGGGGATACTATTTATTTAGGCCGTACTATACTTACACGTCCGTTCTCTAAGGATTGTTGTCTTCGGCTTTCTGCCGGTGTGCGATAATTGAAATTTTTTTCGTTTCGAGTAAAGGCTCAAATATTCTCAAAATCTTACCAGATTCTCAAAGGTGTACAGCCTGGACCAAAAGTCCCACCGAGATGTTTCATTACCCAAGGGAAACCCACTGACTGCTACTCAAGATTGGATGCACTTAAAACTAGCAAATAGTAGGGAATCTGTAAACAAGCAAACTAGCATAACGTCTAGTAGTTTCCAGTTAAATTGAAGTTGCTGATAAGTCGTTGATTTTCGACGCGGGAAAGACGCCGGGGGGTTGTTTAATCCCCAAGGTAAGAGCGCACTGAGGGGATAAACCGGAGGAGGCACTTCAAAAACTTTCGACAACTTCTATTTAAGCGCGTTAATGCATTCGTCCATGCGTACGCGTTAGACGGTGTATATTTGGAAATGACAAATTTTATCACCAGACTTTTTCCTATTGCTCTTCTACTTTGCATTTAATTCAGTCTCGCTGCTTGTTTCCGGTAACAAAAGCTAAAGACAGAATAATGTAACGCAATTAGTTTCAAGACTTTACAACATTTTTCTCTAGTTACGTCTCGCTTTAAATGGCAGACCCCTCTGTACTGTAAATTGTCCCTAATACATCAAGCTGCCCGACTCTGGCCCAGACCGTTGGAACGTCAAACCCCGACTACGTTTTCACGAATGAAATGCATTTTATTTCACTCGCGCGAAGAATCGCGAATAATGGCTTTAGGGATGTGGGATAAAAAAATGGGAAAGACATTTTAAAGAAAAAATTTAGCCAGCTGTTGGAGGATTCTCATTACAGCTTCACGACCTGAGGTACGTACGAAAATTCTTGGGAGATGATTGTGAAACGAGTACGTGACGCCACTCTTACGTACTAATCCTGAATAATATTTAGTACCAGTGAAAACTTCAACTGCATAGAATTGTTTCTCTCGAACCTGTACACGAGACTTCCTGTTACAAAATCGGATAAGCTCTTTTTGTCGAGTCTTTCGAGCATGCAAATGCGACTCTATGTAGGAACGTTAGATATAGTATATTGACTTCAAAAACTGTTTGTACATAAAGCTCTGGTATTACTTGTTTTATAGTAAGCTCCACATTTCCTTCACGTATTTACTTTCAAATTTTGTTACTTGTTCAGATTGTTGAATGTTCATCTGGTAGCTGATTGCGTCAAATTTTGAGTATTATTTTTTTTTCATAAATTTTAAAAATATTTAAGTACTTTACTGTTCCTTGTAATTGAGGTAAGACGGATTGCAGGACAAAAAAAAAGTAATAGCAAAATTGTTCATAAAAAATAATAGAGATCGAATTGATCTTCCATTCGTTCTTCGAGGTCGAGAAAAGCGAACTGGCAATTTTTTGCTTTTGTGAGAAAAAAATGTTTAACGTTCTGGGAATTAAGCATATGGCACGGGTATTTTTTCGTTGCTTGAATGGAATTCGTGAGAAGACGTAATAAGATTGCCAAAAGAGAAATTTGTATTAACGACAGAATCGTGTAGGAATCACGAGATTTCGGATTCCCCGGTAAACTGTATCATTGGTTTGAGAAAAGTGAAATTTTTTTTTTTTTCTTAAATCTTTTTCTCTGTGCACAAATTATATACTTCCCCTTGATAAACGTATACGACGAGTACAATAAAGGTAATAATTTACAAAAATTCAGCTGAATCTGTATAAACAGTAATTTAAGTAATTCAACCGTGGCTCAGTGCTTCGAACAATGGCTAAAGTCTCCTCTTCCTACGTTCCACTCGTAAAATCTTCCGTCGCTCTTCCTTTGAAAACGTCCCGATTCAATTGTCCGCAGTCTTCTCCACTGTTCGGTAGAGAAAGGAAGGTTATGACGTGATCCTGCAAACGTCGTGTTATTTTTGATAAAAGATAAAAAAAAAAAGGCAATGAAACCGCCGTTGAAGTCAAAGTCCGAGTCCAAGGTGCAGAGACAACTGCACGAAGACGCATGGCAGAAGGAATTGGAAGCGATTAGCATAAACGACGAGCACTGGTGGTGCATGATAACCATGATGGTGGAGTCCTCGGCAGAGCACTCGCAGTACGTGTCCATGTTGAACGAAGCAGCCGAAGGCGACAGACGAAAGTCCGTATATCTGTTGAGCGCAAGACAACTTATAGCATCCGTTAAAACCCTCTCGAAATTTGAGCTGGATAAGTGTCCGACGGTTCAGGGTATTTGTCACTATGCTAACAAGTTCCTGTCTCAAGGAGAAGGTACCTTGCCGACCTGGCTCCTGGCCAGGATGATCAAGTTCCTGGTATATCGTGCCAAGGTCGAGAACGTGACACGAGCCAGGCGCGAAATGATACTCAAGCGTGACATCGAGATGGAGAATCAGCATATGCAAATGGCTGACAGTCCCGGGGTGACAAGTGCGGCCAAACAACGGAAGAGGACACCGGCCGAGGACTCGTACGCGAATGCCAAAGCAAATACAAGGCTGAGAAAGCGGGACGAGGAGTGGCGGGAGAAGGTGTACGTTGACGATGCTCCGGAGGATGGCCCTGACCTCTACGTCGTTCTCGTGGGGTTCTATGATCCGGAATTGGTGCTGGAATTGATCAGGCTCGATGTTCCTCTGACAGCTGTACTGAAGGTGAAGGGACCCGAGGATGTAATTGAATTCGGTACGGACGATGGTGCCGCGACGAGGAAGGCCAAGACGTCTACTGGTATTGGTCTCAGTAAACTGAGTCTAGTCAGGTTTTGGGACGAGTTCGAGAAACGTATAAAAAATTCCGATACCACTTTGGATTATTGCTGTCTCGTGCGGCGTATCTTTTGTCCCCCTGCGATATTACCACTCGATACTAACTCTCAGTTTGAGGCTGCCAAGGCGGATTTGTACGACAGAATGTCCTACATAGTCTACGATCTTTATGACGTGTACAGACAGCATGTCTCTTACGTGAGGAGTATGAAGCTGCAGAGCGGAATAGTCGAGGTTCGTAAGAGAGAACGTGAAAACATGAAGATGTACGACGAGATCTTGGATTCTATGCCCGTGGAAGCTGCGACCGTTCCAATGATACTTGACGCTATGTTGACTCAGGTCGAGGACGATCTTGGTTCTTCGACGAGTGATTCGAGTGAAAATTTGGAAAAAAAAAGTGTTGTTACGTACGAGGGTGAAATGGGAGAAAATCAGGGAAAGAGACTCGAGGAAAATCAAGATTTGCGGTTGATTCTTCGTGGTGACGATTTGACCTTGAATAATTGTTTGGCTGACGCGAGGAATGGAATATTTCGGTTCGCGGAGGAGCGTGTTTCTCTTTTCGTGGAAATTTCGAAAAATCTTGAGAACGTTTTACGGAATATGGGAATAGCTAGGATTTGGAGGGACTTTCCGGAAGTCAGCCGAGATACGCTGAGAATGTACGAATATCACATGGAAAAGTTAGGACAGTTTTTCGAACCCAAAGCAATGAACGTCGAGAGCGTGTATCATTACATTAATCTCGTGATATTCGATAAAATGATTTTTAAATTCGATACTGTCGAAAATAATGCGAAGAGTAGTGCTCCAAAAATTAATTCATTTTCAGATATCACGTTGCAGGACTTCAAATCCAAATCCATATCGGATTACAAAATTTCTTACTCCAGGGATGACCATTTATTTTCAAAAAATAATACTTCGACTCGTTCCTTCAGCGATAGTCGTATTGATTATGGAAAATCAATGGACGAAACGTTCGAATGCATTCCTCTGATTTCTCTAATAAATCCCCTTGAAATGTTTGATTACACGTTGGCAGAAAAAATGAAACTTGAGACCACCGGAGATCTACCCCTCAGCGAATTCGATTCGATGGAATTACTTTCAACCTCGATTTTTTTGCAAACGGTATTTACTTGTTTACGTCATTTTGACGAATATCAGTACAGATATTCCCAGCTGACGGATTCAGTTCTGTTACATTTTTATCACGCGTACGAACCCGAAGGGGTGTTCGAGAAACGAAAATCAGCGACTATAAGAACCCCAGTCTGTTTGCGTGATTTTTGCGATTATATACTCAACGAAGAAGCAGACTGGTTACGAGGCGAGGAGGATAAATACAAAAATGAGATAAAAAAAGTCAAAGACACAAAATTAAAATTGATGAACATCGAAGATGCGAAAACACGTACGGAAGACTTTCGAGAATTCTGTGACGAAGATTTTATCCTTTCATCTTCACTGAAGGCGAAGAGTATAAATAAGACACAGATCTCCGTGCCGATTCAAGGTACCGAATTGAAGAACAAAACAAAAGTTACTTCCACGCCGAAAGGAAGCAAAGAGATAAAGGTCAAATCGTCCGGTAAGAAAGGAGAAAGCAGAGAAAAAAAGGTCGAAAAGAAACCCGTGGAAAGTGAGACGTCGTTTTTACCACGAAGAAAAATCCTCGAAGCGCGTTGCGCGCAGGACGAAGATCCTTACGATTTTATTGGATACGATCTAGGAAAGAGTCGTATACAAATTTCAAGTATCGAAAAATTTTTTTTTTCCAAAGATGGTACCTCGGTACGGGTCTATCGCGAGGAATGGTTGTATCAAAAAACCCAATTGCACATTACCATAACATATCCAGAGTGCAGTTTAAAATTGTGTCACGTAGCAAATGGTTCGTCGTCACATATGTATCACTTGATGACAAGAGACGGTGGAATTTTAGCGTTTTCCAGAAACGAATATAGTCGTCGTAAGTTCATGACCCGAATTAATGGATAACGATATTGTACCGTGATAACACGTATACGTATATGCATTTTTCAGAAACGAATTCCTCTCAAGCAATAACGAAAAAAATCATCACAGAATTTCGTGCTTCGTTTTCTTCTGGATTGGTCATAGAACCAGTACTCTTGGGGAATGTGGAAACTCCACTTTACGTACAACAGCGTTACGTTTCAAAGGAACAAAACTCACTTGACACCGATAAACAAGAGAAATACAGAAAGTTTCTTAGAAACGGAACAGTACTGAAGTTCCTAATGAACGGCGCCGTAATCGTTTTACGACCAAACGGTACCATTGTCAATTGCCACAGTTTCGAAAGGATTGTAAAACAAAAAAATGGTACAGTATCAGGAGGTTAATCATATACCAAAAAAAAGCACAGCAAAGCTAAATATACATGAAAATAAAGTTGTCAGAACAGTGTCGAAGATCAAGAAAGATTCTAGCATATCACTGAACAATAAATCCAAAAGAAAGAATACAGATGAGTCGCGTCGTCGACGTGTCACCGACGAAGATCAATTATCCAAGATGAGTATCTCAGCAGATGATCAGGTAAGTAAAAAGATTTTTAAAGAACAAGCTTGAAATTCTCATAAAGAAAACTTACTAGTGTTACAAAAAAAAAAGAAAAAAAAACATAAAACGTGTCTTTTTGTTTTCGTACGTTGTTGCACACGTGAGATAACTCAAAGCAATCCAAGAACGTGTCAGGTGGTTATGATTCATGGGTATTACGGTTTCTATAGATGACGCACGAGATGAGATGAAACTAGATGAGATACTATATTACAAAAGTATATAATTATTTCATAGAATCTTCTTCGCTTCGAACAAGCACTCTCGCTTTAAATCCACGTTCTATAAAAAAATAATAGCGTAAAATGTTTCTCGAATAAAAACGTCAGTTAGGAAAACAAAAGTTTCCACAGTTATCACTCATTCTTTTCGCGCGTCACTTGTTATCTCATAATTTTTTCATTCTACTCCCATTTTTTGCCCATAAAAAAAAAAGCAGACAAGCTCGAGCACAGACATATCCGATTCTACTGATTTTCGAATATCCGATTACACCGTTATTGATCACGATGGAAACCATTATCAAGTTTCGAACGATCAAATCGTTCGTCAATTTGATGGATTAATCGTCAGAAATCAATCTGATTACGAGGTCGATGAAATATTTATTCGTAGGGCTGACGGAACGAACATGTTACTCAATTCGAAGGGCGAACTGATTACATCGTTTACGGGTATAATAATCTATGGTTTAAGAAGAATTTCATTTTACGGGACACGTGACTCTTATTGATTCTTAGATGGGACAAGAATCGTTACTGGGTACGTAATCGAATCGGAATCAATAATTTGCGATTGGTCCGTCCAAGAGTTGGAAATGTACTTTGGACAAGGCGGATCAGCTGAAAATATCTCGGATGATGTTTCTGATTCGAATTCAAATCCTGAGAGTCACACGGATCTGGATATGATGAGGATATTGAACGAAGATTCCTTCGTGCTGATAGCTTTGACCTGTCGCTTTGAACATAAAAATTATGCGACCGTGATGTACGATCAGTCTACACTCGGGTGCACGTTGTTAATGCCTAACGACGTTGAAGTTATGATATCGGCTGATGGACGTTACGACATAAAGGTGAAGTCCGAAGTGGCCCTAAAGGTGATGTTACAATTCTCCATGGTGATTCCTAAGTAAATGTATAATTTATTCAGAACGAATAATTACGCGAAGGATATACAGAGGGAATTAATATTTAAATACAGGTATAAAGTTGGAGCTGATTACGAATATCAAATTTCAGATTGACAAAGGACAATTGGAGTTTTCGAGAAAAATTTGTCAAGCTTGCCAAGGAACTTCTCTGTCTTTTTATAATTTTGATCGATCCGAAATTATTGACGATGATCTTATGGGATCGTTATTAAGGACTAAGGATATGTTTGGAAATGTTTTTATAGTGAATTGGGATGGTACCAGTGATTATAGAAAAAGTACTATTAAAAATGAGCATTTATGCGTGCCAAGGGATGATTTGAATTTAAGAAGTAGATATAGAATTTTTGCTATGAAAAGAGACTTATCTGGTTACGAATATCATCACAAGTCGGTATTGATTGCACAAGATAATAAAGTTACAACTGATAAGGATACAAGTATTTTTCATTGTCCTGTTCCTGCTCGTTCTGAACTTTATTATAGTATCTCACTGACGTTATGGAACCAGAAATTTTTTTCTAAAAACTGGCCCCAGCCTTATCACGTAAGTTCATTGATCTTATTAAGTCAAATATTTATCAGGCAAAAAATTTGAATTTTTTTTTTTTATAAAACTGAGTTGATGCCGACGTTTAATAGGTTTCTGAACTACGACCGACTAATTTTGAAAGAGGTCATTTCATACGAAGTACTTATTCAATTCCGTACGATTGGCTTTTGCCATTTGGTAAAAACGGAAATGGAATTTTTGCGAATACGTGGAATTTGACTTTTAAAAAAAATATGGAAAACAAAATTTTACCGGATTCTTTTATTATTCGATTACTGCAGCAGATCAAGCAGAGAGACGATAACGTTATAATTAATCTACGGAAGGCCCTCCATCGTTATTTTTATTCAGTGAGTTCAATTTTTATCGATCCCATCAATATTCCACATGTTAACTTAATTATTATTAATGAACTTCTGATCGAACAGATGATCAATGAGTTCGGTGAATACCGATCGTACGTACCGAAGAATGAAAAAACCAAAGCTGAAACCGAACTAGAGATTGATTTGAAAATTATTTTTTTGGGTTACAAGAATACAATAAACCCAAAATATTTCCAAGAAGGTGTGTTTTCAAAGCTGAATCCGCCAGTGGAGAAAAAAATCAAAAAAATCATTACCGAAAGGAAAGAGCGTAAAAAGCAAAGAAAGAGCAAAGACGAAATAGAATGGTATCTCAAATGCAGAAGAGAGAGTACAAAAATTCCATATTTCGATTTCATAAATGGTGCTTGTTTCCTATGGGTAAATAATTGCCTAGAAAAAACGCGCGATTCCATTAATAACCAGGAGGAGTCGATTGAAAAACTTTGATATCCAAAAAATCTAAGAAAGAAAAAAATGTCTAAATTATTTTTGAAAATGGTTAAAAATAAATATCGTTAATTCGTCATATCGAATATAGTCTTTCACGTGGCATCCTCCCGATGCTTCGTGTCTGGAAGAAAGTTAATAAATCATCGGATGAGAAGAGTAAGGCCATGAACATAAGAATGTAATTCCCGTCTTCCATGCATAAGTTTCCGCCCTCGTGATTTTAGCGTACGAGGGTGGAATTCCGAGCCGGTTCTAAGGGTGGTTGGATCTTGAGTTTCTGGTTGCTCGTTGCGAGGGGTCGTGCCTCATAGGCCACACCATATGCCTCTTACATTACGAAGTATCTCGTTCAACGATACGGTGTTGAATTTTCAATCTTTTTTCGTTCCTTTTTTTTTATCACCTTTTTTACAACAGCTACAATTACACACGTCCGCTCACGTCCTTCTCTAAATTTCTCGACGTTCCAACTTCCATGTTGATTCCTGAAAATCCTCACAGAGTTACGAAACGCTGATCGTCTCCAACCCTTGAAAACTTAGTGGGAATTTCGTCTCGCCACCTTTTGGTCCTTATCGCAACCCCGCAGCTTCTCCGTAAAATTATCCTACTATTTGCTTTATATTTCTCATCGACCGCTCCTATGCCAAGGCACGAATTTCATTCCCTGCCCGACCCCGATTATTACCGAATTACATTCTTCTCCAATCGCACCATTCGTCTAACCTGAATTTCATTCACTTTCAATTCTCCAATATGCCATTATGTTCTCAGACGCTTTAAATCTGAGATTTTCGAAAAAAAAGAGAATCCAGGATAACGACGAGAATCGACTTTGGAAATTTTATTGAAATTTCTTACGACCTCGTAAGAAATGATATAAAACGTATCCTAAAAGCTGCTACAAGAGATCCTTGTGTGGGTACATACTTGAGTATAAAACTTTTTTTTTTTACTTCCAACCATATTCTTCTCAAATTTACGACCACGTCAAGTTACAGATAATCCACGTAAAGGTGAAGTCTGGCGAGAAAAAACAAAACCTGACAGATACAACCAAAGACAATTATTAACCCTTAGATTACAGAAGTCGACACGGCATACACGAAATGTCCTTTGGAAACAAAATTATGACTTATTTTCCGGTAGCTCTTGAGTAAGGGTTGAAAATATCTAGTAGCAAAGGTTCATCCGTATTTCTGCGAGGAGGCGCAAGGTGTAAGCGATTTTCCTCACGTACTTTTAACCTATATCATTTTCCCTTCGGAACGTATGACGTCACGCGAACCCAGAGAAGGGTGCGAAGGGTGGTGAGAACGAGGGGAAGAACTACCCCCCTTTTTTTTACACACATCCGTATACAGACAGTATACCCACAACGAACACCTGCATGCTACCTCAGTCGCGAGAGGGTTGTTAGCCCCTTCTTTTCGAGGCTTCCAGGGAGGTAAAATCATAAGGGTGGGTGGGTCGGGTTGGAAGCGAAAGCTCCTGAAAGACGATCCCTACCGATAGGGGGTAAGAAAAATTGCCAGGACCCGATAAAGCATGGATATTAAGTCTCTAGCGAAATTAACCCTCCTTCTCTCCATTCTTCAAGAAACCACCCTCTGGCATCCCCTAACAACCAGCTCAATGAAATCTATCGCTAAGCACCACCTCTGCAGGCCAACTTAGAGATAACCATTTTTGGGGAGGATGACGATAACACCCCCATATCGTAGTACCCCAATATCGTTCCATTTTGGATTTATCAAAAAAAAAAAATTTTTTTTACTGATTACGCAATGACTGTCCATTATAAAACTTTATATTTTGAATATAACCCGATCTGATCTATGACGTTTTTTAAGACACTGTGCGCTTATTGATTAATGCTGCATGGATTCAAAAATAAAAATTCGATTTTAGACAGAGCCATGTGATCTATAGCTCGGCCAGAGTTACTTCGGGATAACTCCGAGAACGTTCTCAGCGATTCCTCACTAGTGGTGGTGAATCGATTCTACGTCGTGAATCCGCGAGATATATGAACTGTACAAATGGCAAGTGCAGCCAGTGAGAATCTATGCGATCGCAGCATCCATTTGAAATAAAACAAAGCTAATGCATTGCAAGACGCTGGCACAGTAGTTTATGAGTATATTGGATTCCAATAGAAGCCATTTGTAATATTTGATTTCAATATTTACTTTTCTACTCGATGTCGCTTAGTCGATTCGAGCACGTGTTTACCATATTATTTTTTATATGTATCGTAATATGCTTGTACAGTAAAAAGCAATTTCAGATAAAACCTTGATTTATCTATTTATCTGTTTGGTGATTCGATCGAGCATCTTGTAGAGGAGCGTAAGATGAGCTTTTTAAAATTACAGTTTAAAAAAGCTAGTACTTATTTTCGGAGAATTTAATGTCAAGTTTGATCTTTTTTTCTTGCCTGTATACTTGCATTTATCGCGTGGGCTGTTGTAAACACGCCTTTAGATTCGCACGAGCTGCTACCCTCGTTTCAAGATCTATTTCGTTTTAACGTCAGTGTTACGAGCGAACTTGGAGTCTCGTGCAATTGCGTCTGGATTCACAATTCACCGGTGAAAACGTTAAAGTCGAAACGAGAGTGATCGTTTCGTAAGTCCTAATTCATATGTAAAATGACGTTCGATCAGTCTGTGCGAAACGTGCATAAAGCGCGACAGCCGCTCTGTCCATTTATCTGGAGTCACAAACTGGTCCCATAAACAATAAACGTAGAAACTATGAGTTTAGCAGATTATGACTGGAGTAGGTGTTACAGAGAGAATCGATAGCTGTGCAAAATTTTCAGTAGTGAATTATAGTATCACGGTTCGGTGAGATACGTAATTTGAAATCGGTTATGATAACGCTGGCTCTCTCGTCGTGAATAAGCCATTACGAATTTAGCTAGAAGGAACGATGAGGCTTTTGGCGGGTTCGTCTTTTTGTCGAAGTTCAACGAGTTATGGAAGTCCGATTTCGGGGTTTGATACTCGAGTGCTTACGCTTACGTGATCCGATTTTGAATCGGCTTGAACATCTAGATGACTGAGATAATTCATCTCATCTGGTCGCTGTAGTTATCTAGACTTTAAATTATCTGGACGGACTTATTGGTGGACGATTGAATGGTTGGATAATTTGATGGATGAAAAGATGGTTGGTTGATGTTGATGTATTCAGATGATTCAGATAGATAGATGATATATTATCTGATCACCTGGGCACGGTTCACAAGTGAATGAGGATCTTCGAATAGGGAGATACTTTCGAGTTGATTTTTATCGAGCGACTACTTTAACTTTTCCAAATCGAAAAGAAGGGATGCTGCTGGTCCTACGGGTAAGTGGGAATTTTTGGAATCGTCTTGACCTGACACAATTTTAAGGGTCGTATATTTAAACTTTTATATTTATTATTTCGCGGGGGAAAAATGAAGAAGGTACTCTTTGGATATGGTTTTTATACTTTTTCGGGATTCTAAGAATGTAATTAATGTCGAAGTCCTCGTCCTATTACTGCCCGAGGAATATCTCAAATTAATTGCATGATTTTTGGTGAACCATAGAGCACAATGCCAGTGTGAAGATCCGCGAGAAATATGGGTGGAAGGGAGATAGAGGACGAGGGGTCTCAGGAATAGCAAGTGAAGAGAATGGAAAAGAGAAAGCTTAGGAAAGCTTTGTCAAGTGGCATTTATTTCTTCGTAAAATGGCAAATTCGTTTTAACCCTCGTCCAGAAAGCTTCACGATGGAACTTTAAGCTTTTCAGCTTGGTGAATGTTTTTGCATAATAACACTTGCAAATAAAGTGCTTTCAATGACAATAATACGACGCAACGTTAAAGATCGATATTTAAGAAAAATTTTCTTTAGCATTTCATAAGATCTCACGGTGATCTACCGAAAATTTCAAGTAATGAGAAAACTTGATATAATGAAAAATAATTGAAATTTCTTTAGAGTTATTCGAAAAATTATTTTCAAGTATTTTAAAAATTTTATATTGGAGCCCGGGTTATTCAACATTTTTTATAAAATTTTGAAACACAATTTACGCATACGCTACGTTACATATTAATTTTACATCCCAGGGGCGTATGGCTACCGTAAAAAATGGTGGGGCATATAAATAATTCCAATTTTCCCATAAGATGCGGCAACCAATGCGCATAAAAATGATTTTCAATAAACATTCGAGAGGGAAAGTTTTCCGATCGTTCGTATGCAAACGAGCCAGCATGGGAAATATCTCCGTCTGTTATTTGAGGGAAACATTGGCCACGAAAATTATTCGTATGTCTATTCAGCCCATCCACTTATTCGCAGGCAGAATCGACGTTCCTTAGGGATGGCGGGAACGGTAGCGGTTTTCAACCTTAAGATCAAGAAAGGGGTGACTTCGAATGTTGTTTCTATGAATGAAAATTATAATGAAGTAAAAAAAAAATTCAATACTAAAATCCGTGATTACAAAATTTCCAATTTGTATTTTTAAACTACAAAATAAGCATCGGTAACGATTAAAAAAAAATTCAATCTTTCAAAAAAAACAATAATGAACCATTTTGATTTTCAACAAAACGATGGTCAAACGTTTCACGTGTACGTATAAAATTTGACAATGGCTTTACTTTTATTCCGATTTTATTCAACGATACAAAGACTAATAATCCCGTTGTACGTATCTAGTATATTTTTTATGATGGCGACATATTCAATTTTTTATTGTTGAAATTGTGGTACCACTTGGCAGAAACTATCTATCATGGAAACGAACTTTGGCAAAATCGACCAAGTATCACGGATGGCATTTTCACGTGGAAAACACATCAACGGCCATAGTGGTTACATTCCGACTTGTATAAATGATCAACCGGACAACCCGTCATCCGAGCTCATCCTTCTCTTGGAAAACCGTACGGAAACTGTTGTAGATATTTCTCTAAGAAAATATTTTCCCCTTTTATTTATTTTTCAAAAACTTCATTCTCCACCGTCGTAAGAACCACTTCATTATCCACTATTTTTGTCCATTTATTTTTTCTATAAGACATAAAAGATTGGGAAAAAAAAAGAGTTCTTTCAACCCTTTCTTACGTTAGAACTACCTGCTTTATCGACCTACTACGGTACTGCTTAAGGACCAATTCGACTGCAGCATTTCACTTGTGTTTAAATTTTCATTTGTTCGCGAACAAATAATGCCTAGATCGATTTTCAGATAACTCAGGAGCTTTCATATACATATGGATAGTAAATTCTTTTCAAGCCAACATCTTCAAGAGCCTTCATCCTCCTTATGCGACTGTTCGTAGTTCTCGCGGTTTCTTTCTATCGTCGGGAATTTTATTGGTCCCAAAACTTTGCCAAAGTCTCATCACACGAGATCTTTAGGTACCGTTTTATCATTCTATATATATACACATATATATAATGTAATCTATATATTCTACCCAAAAGCTGTGCAACCACAAATCCCTTGGAACTTTACATAGGAACGAGGGATGAGTCGGTAGCTCAATGGCGGACACGTTCAGCCATTTATGGACCCCTTACCAGGCTTTTATCACTGGCGAAACGATGAAATAATCGACGCCATTTAACGAAACGCCGACCGAAATTCGTGAAAAACTTTTAATACCTACAATTCGTGGGAGCAACCCAGTTTTCTTCTGTATTCCACAGGAGGGTTCGTGATTCAGCCTACGTCAGTACTTATGGGCGGTATACCATTTTTTTAATAATAAAATAAAGTTATTAATTTAATCACTTTATGAGTCAGCAAAAAAAAAATCGATCCACGTATTTTGGACTTTTTTTTTTTATAAATAGACGCGGAGTCGAAATTTCTCGAATAATTAAAGCACAGACATTTTTTCTTCTCCGTTTTTCTTTATCTAATTTTTTTCCCTATACATTTTTTTCAGTTCATATTATTATGTCCCATGATACCGCGTCTGGAAAACCCATTTGGAAATTCTTTTTTATCTACTTCGAGCGATTACGTTTGTTATCATAGTGATTTTCACGGGTTTTTCTCTTCTGCTTCCTTTTATCTTGCATCGTGATGTTTAAATGTATGAATAATGTATTCGTAAAAAAAATGTACACCGTGTACCAAAATATTATCGAGTTCGCCTCTGGTTCAGAATAGCTTCAAAATTTAGACACGAACGTTCACCTTGGAATCACATGAGTTCAAACGGGATACAAGGTGACCCGTGATAGAAATAGATGAGACGTACCAGAGATCAAACGTTTCCTCGATCAAACATATACCTCGTTTGATAATCAACTAATCAGTCACTTCAGGCGACTGGTATCTAAGAAGCCACATAAGCCTTTCCCCAACCTGACCTTGTGCTCAATCGAATTTACGGGTGCGCTCGGTTACCTGACCGCAGTTTAAACGCCGCTCTCGCCTCTCCATAACAATCGGAGCTTAATTATTCTAACTAATTACGGGTCTGATTAATTGGGTTAAGTTGGGTTAAGTTACCGAGGCCGACCCTACAGCCTTTCCATTTTTGAAGCGCCAACCGCAAGAGTCCATAGTGGCTGAAATTCTGGGACAAACAAATTTAAAGCACACCCCCCAAGTACAGACCGTTTTGACTCAATAAGTAGTCGTGGACTTTCATTGAGATTTTTGATTTTACTACGTTTCGGTAATATTATTTGATAAGGGTAGATTCTATTTCCCATTTGCACCCTTCTACTAAAGGATTCGGATAGAGTAGCGAAGAGGGCCTGTAGTCTTGATGTTTGCTGTAGTAGATCGCTTGTACTCATTAGGTTCTCATAGCACGGTTCAATCATTAATATTCATTAGTAAACACTGGAAAGCCCAAACTTGAAACATGTCTGTCGCTTGGATCAGTTTGTTTTATTCTTTCCTTTTAATTCTCCTTTGAACATCAAAGCGTTTCGAGATGTCTAATTATCGATTATTTAGAAACTGGTGTACAAGGCTCATAGTCTACTGTGATATAGGTGGGAGATACACTTGCGTTAGATCTTGATATAGACACGATAGCGTCATTGAATGATATATCCAAAATTCAGGCGCTGATTTTGGCGAAGTTTGGAAAATTGGTATCCATTTGGAAACTTGTGTTACAGTTAAAAAAACATGATTTGAAATTATGTGCATCATTTTGAAACAAGATGGTCCATCCCTGATCTTCCTATAAGAATACAGCAGCTTCTTGTGTACTGACCTATTAAATTAGAATCATAGCGACAAAGATAAGTAGAGTTATAATTCTTTCACCAGACCAAACTTCGTGGTCCATACAGCATCCACTGCGTGACAAGTGGCTGTGTGACGTGTGCGAACGCATCAAAGGAAAATTGGAAAAGTGCCAAAAAATATTGGAAAAATTCAGAATCGCGAAAAGACGAATAAAATCCTTTTTATACGGTTAGCAAAGATCGGTCTTACCTTCGTCCTTTTTAGGATTTTTTTCTTATTCTCGACTTACAGCATCCTCTTTTTTTTTATTCCTCGACTTCGCTCCCTTTGAAAGTGTTTTGAACGTCACAGTCACTAAGATTCGTACTACTGGCATTTTTTTTTTTTTTCCTTGTTACTTTCTACTCGAAAACGTAAAATCTGCCTCTGGAAATATTTCGTAACTCTACTACAGTGTTACGGCGATACGTAAGACGTTACGATTTAACGTTGAATCACGAGAATTTCGGGCAGCGCTAAGCGCTGAAATATGCCCCGTCATTATTCAGCCTCGAGTTTCTTATTATATCAAGGACGTTTTCTCGTCGCGAGAGAATACAGCCACGTTTATCTTCAGGAGCCCTTTAAAGCTCGTGGCTCCTCCTTTGGCGGTGCTCGAGGATTCGCCGCCACGCGGCGATCGTTAAAAGTTTATAAACGTTCTTACCGCGAGGTAGCGACTGATCAGTGGACCTAAAAGTTGAAGTACATACGAACGTTATGAAACAATATACGCGGCTCTGAATATATTTTCGTTTTACACCCACCAACCATCTTATTTACTAACCTACTCGAAGAATAATTTTAAGAACGAGCCACGTGATTAATGTACAATATATCAATATAGTACATGTGACTGAACTTTGAGAGAACCTTGTCGAGGGATACATCGGGAATCTAATTGAAGAAAAAAATACAGCCACTTGGGACGTGTCTAAATCTGAAAGGATCGAGTGGGACGTCCCTGGAGAGGACAGTTGGAACTAGTAAATCTAAGGATACGCGGAGTCTTGCGATGTCGATGTAGGTTTTTCTTTCGAAGCAAGGAGCGCACTCGAATAAACCACTTAGAGCACTTAAGTTCAAGTGGCTGTACCGGAGTCAGTAGTGTTCAGCAATACGATGGGAGTTTAAATAAAATGAAATAAATAAAATTTAGACAGGGACGCGTGTACCGTTCTAGTTTTCACCGATGGAGTAAAACGAAGTAGAATCAAAAGAAACACGAGTAGTTCCTGTTCCTTGGTACTTGTGACATTTTTTTATCACATCACTCTTCTCTGGTACCTCAAGGAAATTTACGGGACAGGAATCGAACTGGGTTCACTCTACGTCTACGTACGCCAGCGAAATCAGGATCTGGCTTCTGTCCAGAGAGAGGAGAGTCAGCTTCGCATTGATTTTTTTTTTTTTTAAATACCGCAAATTGTCCACCACCTGCCGGCTTGAGGAACCAGGTCGACGATCCTTCCGATAAGAAAGGAAATTCTCCCGGAAGAATTTACCACATTTTTTGAAAAATTTATTTGAAATTATCGAATTTTTTCCGATATTGCTTTTTTAAATATTGTTTTTTGTGAATAGAAATATTGTGGGTGTTTTTTTGGAATACGTGAATTTTTGAAAAATTGACGGGTTATCAGCTGAGAATATCTAGTAATGTTGGAGTTACACTGAAAATGATTTCAGACCGTCATTTTTTAGCAGTATTGAAAATATAACAAAATTTTCTGTATAAGGGTGAAATTTTTGTAATTCCTTCGATGCGCTTTCCCTTTAAGATTGACGTGCGATCAAAACCGAGAATGTAAAATGGAAAATATGAGATATAAGCTAAGGGTGGTATAGAAAAAAAAAAAAAAAGCTTTCGGGGTCTAGGACTGAACAAAAAATGAGACTCAGTACAATTACTTGCATTCGACGTTCATCTAAGAGCTTGACGCTATTAAAAAACCGAAATTGCTTCAACCAGATTTTTTGTACGATTAAAGATTTTTTTTAAATATAAAAATATAACACGAGTAATTGGTTTTACAATATAAAAATTTGATTTCTCAATCTTTACGTATTTGCTCTTCCTGAATACTGATATCATTAGCACAAAGTTTTTTGATCATGATACTTTTTCCCTTTACAAAACAAAAATTCTATTCTCACCAAGAATGTTCCATAAAAATGGAATCGACTGCACGAACTTAATTAGCTTTTGATGTACAACCTCATCTCGCCAAAGTCTTTTAATTAGAAACTGAATCCAGGTATACACAGCAAAAACCTTTACAAGGCATAACAACCCTTATCGACTCAACCCTTTCTTCCATGACCATCGCTTACTTTCATCAAAAACCTTTCTAATTGGACACACTTCATTTTATATTATCACACACTTCAAACAGTCACATTAAACACGCAACGTGAAATCTCCAAGTTTTCATCTACCTCTTTAATGTCAGTAAACCAGAAAAAAGTTCTTGAACCAAGAAACCCTGAATATTCACCGCGATAAATCTTTGCACAGAACAGTACAATTGTTTTTGTACAAAATTTTTTTCCCCTAAGTTCATATTTCTCTGTCTCTACACTTTTCTCTCGTACGTTTGGCACTCTCGTATTAATTTCGTGCTAAAAATTATTTGTCTGTATAACGTCATTTTTGTCAGCTCTGCAGACCGGGAGGGGGCCGGGGGGGTAGCTTCTCCCCTCACGAGTCTCGTAAAAGAAAAAAAGGTGCGTCCTGGTTTCAGTGTCCACAGGTGGTAAACTAACGTAGATATCTGGTACTAAAATAAATATAATGGTCCACGTTCCGCCATTACAACTTCCAGTTCGACTTTTTAATGAACGAACAGAGACGAGCCGCTGAATATTAAATATCGAACCAATAATAATTTCACGTGGCATAATTCTGCGTACGTGAAAATTGACATGCAGCTCTTTTAACGAATGCGTTGAAGATAACGTTATCGGTAGTTGATAACTTTTTTTTGCACATTTACCGAATGAAATTATCAAACGCCCAATGACTGTGATATATCTTCATATCGCGACTAATCGCACCGAACGTATGTACTGTATAAAGTCACGCGTTGTACAAGCGTGTAATTATACAGATAATAGCAGACGCTTATGGTTCATAAAACGTTAATGCTCTGCACAAGCACAAGGGAAGTTGTGTATTAACCTTTATGCGAGAATAGCATGTTCGAATTGTGCGTGCATGCCAGACAAAGTCATCAACTATAGCGATTAAATATTTCACGTCATTTTTATTTCTGACATCCATTATCGCTCGCTGCGATAATAAGTCACTAATCGTTTCTGCACGATCGTTAAGCTTTGATTGATCTTTTCTTTAATTTTTCTGTGTATCAAGATCCAGCAGAGTTGAATCCGTAGGAAAATTTCTCACTGGCAATACTTTTTTCTTGCCAAGGGTACAGTGTGCTAAATCAATGAAAATCAATGAAAAACCATAAATTACCTTTGGCTGAAAATCATTTACATTGGACAATTTTTGCACGATTATGTATGTAGGATGGTAAGGTACCTGAAGTTGCTTGAGCAAATCTTATTCACTGCCGTGAATGTAGCAATTCTTGTGAGTATGGATACCGGTAGAGTCGGTAATATCGATGCAGTTAGAGATGGTGCTTTGCAAGCTCGGTACAGTCACATGGTGTAAGGTAGAGAGAGCTTTAGATGTTGCAGTTTTGTAGGTTTCTTTCTTACCGACTGTGACCAACTGGGGCGACTGACGGAAGATAAATAGACTCGGGATTCGAGTGTTTCATGTATTGAGAATCTGACAAGGTGACACGTCTGGGGGATGCAGGCTCGAAAATATTGGTTTGCGACCCATAACGCAATAACTAGAAGGTTCTAAAAAAAAAAATGCATAGTTCTGGATCAGGAAGCGAATTGCGCGCGAGAAAGTATGAAAATATATAAACCATCTGTCGGTGCCTCACGTAAAATATTTATCTCGATCGGTAACTCGTTCAGCGGGGTTCACAACCCTTAGGCTCGCATGATACAAAATCAGGTAAAATATCTTCGGTCAATAATTAAGAGCAAAGATGGATTTGCAACGAGAATAATAAAATTGTTGAAAATTTCGTATCTATGGAGATAAATGATTCTCATGTATTGATAGAAATATTTTAGCAAAATAATTTATCACCATTCCAATCTTTACCGGATAATGGAAAAACAGAGATACTTTGAAACGTGTAAGTAAAGCTTGATCAATTTATCGTACAGATCGAAGATACATGTGTTACTATTAATCAAAGTGCAGGATTTCAATTACGTTTATGAGCGACCTGCGAACCATGCAATTATTCAAATTCCAACTATAATTCGAATGGACTATCATAATATATGTAATTCAATCTATGTAGGATTAATGTAAAGTATAATTTATCTATTACCAATTTTCTAATACTGTTTGATTACAATTGAAGATTGAAACACGATTAAAACGTGATACAAGCAATAAGAAAAATGATAAAAAAAAATGTTCTAGTATCATGAGATTATTTCGCAGTCAATATCACGTGTAACTTTTAAGACCCTTGCGGATATGATAATTTCTACTTGGCAAGTACTCGAATTACATTGAAAATGAAAATGGTGGCTCGCTGAATGACTCCTGAATACACACGGGCAGGCGCAATCTGTTTGAAGTGAGTAGCGCAAATTAACATCGCAGCTGAAAGCTACGAGGAAGCGTATGGTTCTCATCCTGCAGTCATTGCAGTTTCATGGAGATGCACATTACTTGCGCACCAGTATCTGTTTAAATGAATATCCCAGGCTGAAGTGCGTTACTTCATTACAAAAAAAAAAAAGGTCTGGCTATACATTTTCTTTGGGTTCTGGAACGAGTCCGATCCGATGGAAAAACAATGTCGACGAACGAACTCTTGGTAATTAAAAAAAAAATTAATAAATAATTTAAAGCGCATCAGTAACTGATCGCAAGTCCAAGCTGATCGAGCGATAGTAAATTAAAAAATGTTAGCTGGTAATTTTTGTTAAATATTTTCAATCAAACTTTCAAACATCTTATCTACTCGTTTAACGTTCTCTCTTTTGGTCATCGATAGGGAGATCAATAATCATACACTAACATTTACAGTTCATTTACGTTTTGGTTCCTGCCCAGGGGATAATGTGACGAACCGCGAATAAATATCTCCTATTTACACGAGAAATCGCGAAATCATAGAATCGCAGATTCGGTTGCGTCCACGAACGTACAAATAATCCGAGTAAATAATGTTTTTAACAAAGTCCATCTACGTAATTAGCTGGCCGCGAACACATGGTAAATACGTACCGCGTAATGAATTCAAAATAATATTTTTCGTCAGTCAGTGGGAAAATATGAAAAATTTCAATTTGCTTAGGACACCCAATTTATTTTGCAAACATCCTAAAAATAGATTATCGACTATACGTATAACTGTTAGTTTCATTTTTCACATTTGCTAAGCTTATTAGACCTGCTTGCTATACGTGCGTTATAATTCAATAAATATATTCATATGCTCACATTGGCAGCACTGTACGTACGAGTCAGTTCGGAGTGCGAAGATGTGCTCGCATATGTATATTGTCCAGTTGGAATATGGCGATGTAGTCATACGGTGTTCTCTGTGGCTGACAGGGAAATACTGCTGGTGGCTAACTGCTGTCTCTTCCCTCTAAGTTATAGGCAGCACACATGCGAGCGCAGTCGGTAGTACTGGCGTCGGTTATTTTTCATGGGAGAAAATTTGCCGGAATTTCCTTAAACCGGGTATGAGCGGAAAACGAAAGGGAGATAAATAAAAGTCAGCGAAAAAATATAGAGAAAGTACATTTTTGGAAGATTTTTCTATAATAAGAAAAGTAAAATTAGGTAAGATCGATCGAATGGTTCAAGATGGACTCATATATAAAATTAATTGAAAATGGAACAATCGTGTTATATTTTTGAAAATTATCTTATGGTATTTTTTCAAGTCTTATCCCACCTCTATGTTATTTTAATTTATATTGAAAAGTGCAGCACATCGTATAGACTGTTCTCATACTTCACTTGAATCAGTGATAGGCAATGTGCAGTAATTGAATGAGAAGACGATGAAAAGGAATATTAAGCGGGGAATGCTCTCTTGGTATGATTGAAAAAAATTATCAAAGGAGGAACAATGGCGTCTTTGATCTCCAAGTGAATCCTGAAGTGTGCTTCTCGGTATGAGACTCGGAATACATACATTTGGCGTATGACTCGAACAAAGGTGTCAAGTTTTCCCATTAGCGCTTCAGCAGACGAGATTGGATGAATCGTAGGACTGCTGTGTAGAATACAGTAAGTTTGTGGTATAGTACCGTAGTGGAGTTTCTTCGGAAAAAAAAAAATATTCAGAACGAACGACGCGTTATAAATTTATTTTCATATATCCCATTCGAGCTGATTTAAATTATTTTGTCGCTTTTTGAGTATCGAATATAAAAAATAATATAAGATTTTTATAGTATATAAATTCGGTGGTTCGCTGGTCTATATGTAAGCGTGCAAGTGACGTATGCAGTGTACGGATATACGTATGATACAGAAGCACAGCAACAATTGACCTATATGGCAAAAGGTAAAATGTGCCAAAAGCATTATTAATTCGCGAATAAAACAATGGTACTGTTATTCTGCTAGGGTTATTTGTAAAATGGTTAAACGGAAGTCCATTGCCCAGTTAATATTACCTAACCAGAAAATCAAGCTTGCAAACAGAGTCAATTAACGCGACTTGTTTCCCCAGGCTGATCAGCGTAATCATAACTGTTTTTCAATTAACCGAATCTGGACCTTACAAAAAAATACAGTAGTCCCGTCGAATTTGCAGCATTCATTTTTTGCATCGAACGAATTACGAAAAGCGGTATCGATACCATAATTTCATCGAATAAAAGTGATAACGAGAATTTGTAAAATTTGTAAAATTTTCAAAAGCAGACAAACGTCTCACAGGAATTTCGGACGGGCGAAAAAAAAAATAAACTGGTCAAAATCCAGTTCATAATCATAACTATTTTTCAATTAACCGAATCTGGACCTTACAAAAAATACAGTAGTCCCGTCCAATTTGCAGTATTCATTTCTTGCATCGAATGAATAACGAAAAGCGGTATCGATACCATAATTTCATCGAATAAAAGTGATAACGAGAATTTGTAAAATTTGTAAAATTTTCAAAAGCAGACAAACGTCTCACAGGAATTTCGGACGGGCGAAAAAAAAAATAAACTGGTCAAAATCCAGCGCGCTTTCTATTCTCTGACGTGGGTCGACAATTTTTTACTGAATCGAAGGTGTATCCGCCACTCGGGGGATGAGCAAAGTGGCTTACAAAAGGCGTCGTAGACAGCAGGGATACCAACTACGGGCAGTCGGGGTAGAGCAATGATGGTACAGACTCCAGGGATTCCGACAGGGATGAACACACCCCGTGCTTGACGGTCCTAACTATTCCAGCCCATGCGTGCGTTACAATTAATCAAGCAAAAACTGTCAACTGCCATGACCCGATGTGTACGTCACACGGGTCTCGGGAAAGTATCGACCGCAAACAATGGCTATTCGTAACGGTGTACCAACGTTGGAAAACTAGCTCGAGCGAATGCCGCTTGTCAGATCGAAATCCTTCGTGGTCCACCTACCCCCTGACCTGTTGCCACCCTTGTTACGCACCATTATCATCTGTATATTATTTCATCCCCCATTCATCTTTTATCCGCGAACTTCGTCCATATTGTCAAACTGTCACTCTGGTAGAAATGAAAGAAAAATTTTGACATTTGTAAATTATAAAAAAAAAAAAAACTGACAAAGGATAAATACTCAACTCGTATAGGTTTTTATTGTTTTTATTGTCAAATTGATTGAAAGATATTGTTACGAATGAAGTGTGCATTAATTTATTGCTAATTGATTACCCCGTTGATCATATCCGGTTCCGGTTTATTATATTTGCAAAATTTTTTTGGTTCGAATAAAATTTATTGGCAATTCTGATCACGAGATTTTTAATTAGTCCTACTTGAATTCAAGTGATAAGATCGAGTTTTTTTTTTCAAATCAAATTATCGAAGCATGATATTTTTGGGAGCGATTACTTGAAGTATACTTCAGATTTGAAGAAGTTCTTTGACAACTTGAGGTTAACGTCTTGAGTGGATACATCGTTAAATTAAGGGTGTATTCGTTCGGTTTAACTGAAGCTCGAGGTTTTTTTTTGAAATTGAAAACACTTGAAATTTCGACAAGAATTACAAGAGTCAGTATTATAGGCTCTTATAGGCTTTTATATAACGTTGCGGCACGTACCGGCTGATTATGAAAGATTGTTGTTTCAGGCTGAATCCACAATTTGTACAGTAACGATGTAACCAGATGGGAGATCCGAGAAGGGATGTAATCTGGGTGATTGGCCAAGCGATTCTTGTTCGTTATAACGACTGAATTATGCGCAATTTCATAGCGAGGAAATATGCCAGGATTTAGGCTAAAAAGTCATTTGAATTCGAGACTAGACTTTCACGTCGGACGTACACGGTAACGGTTTAATAGTGCAGGCACGTTTTCGCGCAGGCGGTTGCGGCCCAAGTTACTCGGAATCTCGCTGGAGTAATTTCCCATTCGAAAATCACGTTAGAAGATTACGGGGAGGCTGGAGCCGCCAGAGTTCAGGTTGCAACTGAGGCTCAACTTCCTCTGTAATGCAATGCCAATTCATAGCCCGTGATATCTTATACCCTATACCTTATACCTTGCATGTTGTACCCTATACCTTACACGTTGTACCTTAGACCTAACCTATCCAGCAACCTACTTTGCTTATCTTGTGCCAAGTTCATTCTTGATTCTGCAAAGTTCAGCATCCAACTGGAATTGCCTTATCCCTCAGGCAGAACTCGACGACTCAAAAATTTCTTTGATTAACAATAGTACACTCTCTCTTGGCAATTATCACCGACCCTTATACTAAAAAGTTGCATATTAAATAAAATTTGTAAAAAAAAAAAATTTCAAAATACAATCGTCATTTCAGTGCACTTTGATCCTCGTATATTTGTTTTCGCGTTATTATGAAAAATGGTGGGACATTAAGTACCGGGGAACGAAGGGAACGAAGAACCAAGATAAAATGGTCGATGTTTCGCAGGAATCGAGGCTAAATCATCCCGAGGGAACCCCTTGGAATTCAAAGCTATCGTCCTAATAGGCTATCAGCAGGTCCTAAAACTACGATCGCTCGTGGAGTAACTTATACCGCACGTGCGTTGACTCTTTAAAGTTTTCGACGGGCATTAGTCTTCGTCGGCGTCGGGACGCCGTACGAAACATCGATGCACGCACCTGACGTCATCCCGGTACGGCTTGGCATCCCTTAGGGGATAATTCAGGATGAACTAAACTCTCTTGATAATCGGGATATCTACGGGTAAGCCGATTATTCGGTAAGGTTACTCGTCTGTTATAATATAACGGGTGTACACTTTGTAACGGGATAACGTTACTTCAATAAAAGTTTGACCGGTTATTACGTGGTCCTTCAATAATAATCCAATCTAAGCTGTCCCGGACGCCGCACTAAAATGAGAATGGATTCTTCAATTTATGGAGTAAAAGGATTTTCTGGACTTTCGGGTAAAAGGAGAAGGGGATATGATAAAAAAAAAAAAAGTTGGACGAGTAATCTATCGAAATGGAAATACGTCACGTAGTTGGAATCACTGTGGAATCCATACAGGATCCGTGGCGACGTTCAAAACTTGAACTGGACTTCAAAAAGTATCCAGTCGAAGTGAGGCTAATGTTTTCAACCTATGCGATGCTGCTGAACTTCGCTAAAAGTGGATTTGAACTTGGCAAAGTTCGGAATAACTTTGCTGGTACGTGTGGCTTTCGTGATCAATTCTTCTATTTTTTTTATCTTGTTTCTCTTTACTCCGAGGCATCGAAGATTCTACGGCAATGCGTGTTCACGGATCGGGATTTGCTCGGGATTATATATGACAGGTATGCCTTTAAGATCCAATTTTTTTCCATATTTGAGAATTTCATAATTTATATTCAGGGTACCTATGTATCGCTACTTCCGATAGGGTTGGTTCTGATTTGTTTATAATCATTTATTACTATTTGAATTTGTAAGGAAGTTCTCAAAAAAAATATGAGAACCTCGTATAAATAATATCCTAGAATCTAAAAAAAGACGATTTGAAATCATCCTTTTTTCTTTTTTGTATACCGGGTATTGAAGATACTCGTGAATCAATCTTTGTCCTGAACTGTGCCATTTAACTTGGCCCACAAAATTTAAGTGATTGCCTATCTGCGGTGTGGTTTAAGTAAAATTCAAAATAGGTGGAAATAAAGAGTCATGGAAAATTTTAAAAATGATTTGTAACTATCGTTAGAAATCACGAAAGAAAATTTACTGACAGCTGATCAGACACGTTGCTGGGAGTAGAAAAACGGAAATAACCTAACGTTTGAGTGATATTAAAAAAAAATTAATGAGAAATTGATTGGTCGTGCTCGATCGATAAGACTTTAATATACTAAAGTGCCACGTGAAGAGTAATGTACGCTTGCTACTTCAGTTCTACATATTTGAATTATAACGAGTATCACTTATGGTATATTCAATTGTCACTTAGAAAATATTCAATGAGTTCTTTATGGAACATTCATACAATATATCTGCCATATACTTTTTTTTTTTTTATTTCAACTACCTTTTTTATTCTGGTTCAGAGCACATGGAGATTTCAAGTATAACCTTTGATTAATGAATCAACTGCTATATGTATACCTCGCAAACTTCAAGTTTATCCAATCCATCGAGTTTCGGAATTTCGACCAAGGAACATAGTCTCGTCTCAAAATTTCTAAAGTACTCACAAGGCAAAGCAGGTTAATTTTCAAAAATATTTGCATTCTTAACATTTCGCCTGTTTATTCTCGGCTGTCACGTTGTAGAATTTTCAAAATTTTGATTTACTTGAAAAAAATTTTTTCAAAAAAAAGCTCGACTGTTTGAAATTGCGTTACCGACTACGTTCGGAACGTTATACCTAACTGATCCACGTGTAGAGAAGTTTTTCAGCTTTTCGCATCTGCCGAGTGTTAGATTCGCCTTGACAAATAGTCTGTACGATTTGTTTCCGTATTGCGGCAATGTGCGACAAATTGGATTTTCGTTATTTCAACGATATCCAGAGTTACGGGTAAGGAAAGAGTATGGGCTGAAACGTCCGCGGGTTGAAAGAGACAGAGATAGAGAGGTAAAGAAAGATAGATACCAAAGTGATTAAGAAAAGTGAAGAATCCATGAGAAAAACTGATGAGGAGGAAAACAATTGAAAATAATAAAGAGTAGAAGTGATCGAACGATTCCATAATAGTGGCTACCTGACTCGAAGGACGGAAATCGATTAAAGGAGTAATCCATCAGCGTTAATTAGAGAAATAATTATCGTGAAATAAAATACACGTTCAGCATCGACCAGTGACAAATAATAAAAACGTTCATTTGGTTCTACAATATTAACTACAGGTGAATTTTTATCATCGCGTTTAAATCGTTGCACGCAAGTTTTCACGTACGGCCTAAATGACACATTGAATGATAAACACAGTTGAAAACACAATTTCAATAGGATTACGTATGATTGATCAACAGTGAATAATGAATGGCATAAAGAAATTGGACTAATTTTTACGCTGAATAGTAATGCCCGCTATCTTATGACTAGCAAATAATCCGATTATACGATGATTGTAAAGCTACATGAAATTCGGGAAAATTTTCACTATCCAGGAAGCTCATGTTAAAATTCAAACATTTTTGGGATACGGGATTTTCGACTATGTACTTCGCCACAATGTATTGTATAGACTGTATATAGTATCTCGTAGTACAAGTATAAGGTTAACCCATTGTGGTTAGTGATGTATGGACGGTAGGAAAACCCGACCCGTCATGGACCTCATCTAGTTGAGTGTGTTTCTCACGAAAATTCACATTTTGAACTACATCTTCTTATTTTCATTGCCAAAAATTTTGCCTGCTTATTTTATTATGGGATTATCGAAGTAAGAGCTTTGAGCAAAAGGTTTGCTCTCATTTTTTTTTATTCGAGTACCTTCAACATTTAGTACCACCCAATATTTCTGTTGGGCAAGTTACGTAATTTTCTATTGTCTTCATGCTTACGTTCAAAAAAATTTTATTTTCTTATTTCACACTTACTGTTTGTGTTTCAACAATGGAATAACAATTCTTTATAGTTCTGCGATGAAACAGTCTTTATTGCGATGAGCACAAAGTAAGGGGTAAAAGCGCAAGACCATTTTCAGGTCATCCTTGGGTTTATACGACCGCCGTGCGAGGCGCTACAATCCCAAGCTCGGAAAGCACGTGGAGGTGTAGAGGGAGCTTGCAAGCTTCAAAGCCGTCAGTCAGTACCCGGCCGTCATTCGATCAACAAGATTCAGATAAATCTTACGTTTTCCATTGACTGTGGACGGTGAGTCACTGAAAAAGTTCTTTTTGGACTTTAATTGGCATTTTGAATAACTTAAAAATTTTTTGTTGCAGTAGTAAAGCAAAAAATGCTGTTTCACGTAAATGATAAAGGTAATTTTTAATTAAATTTCATGCAAATTTTATATTTTTTTTTAAACTCACGGCCTCGCAATTAATTGCACATTTTATGCGTGACTATTGTTTTATTTCTGGACGTAGTGGACCTGTGGTGCAAAAACAGTAGTGAGCTCAAGTACGCGGAATAAAGACTGAACTTGAATTGAAAAAAAACGAAGTTCAATGAGAAAGAAGAGGTAGAAAGAAAATTACCTCGAACTCGTTAAAAGTAAAACTTAAGGGCTGCTTCCAGGGAACTACGAGGAGTATATAAAACGGCAAGTTAAATTTTCCGTGCTATTCCTCATATTTCATTCCTTCGAGTATCTCACGGCAAGATTAGCAGACTCACCCGTCCGCGCACATGCGAAAGCATTACATTCAGTACGCTCCGGTTTTCGCTTAAACTTCAAAGAAAGTAGCCTAATGGGTGGATAGCAGTGAGTATAGAATAATTTTATAAAATTTTTTGAGAAAGAAGAAATAAACGATTAATCTAATTTGGAATTATCTTTTTATATTTGCCAACGAAATTTTCTTTGCCTTAGTGCGTACTATCCCTTCGTTTTTCACAGATCGTTTCCAAGGTTCTTTTTTTTTTCTGTGAAATCAAATAAATTCTCATTTATGCATGAGAATATTGAGCGCGATGAAAAGTGAAAACACGTACACGGGAGTAACGTCTTCGTGTCGTAAGGAAACTCGCATAAATTTTCCGCGAATCTTGGATTTACGATGTAGGGGGCGTTACTTGCAGAGTCGCTGCGAATAATTTAATTTCGCGAAGCTAGTTATAATATTACGTTTTTGAATCATTTTCGATTTATGGGGAAGAAAAAATGTATAAAATAAGACTAATCATTTTTTTTTCAAATTTCGTTTGATTAGCTATGAAGAATTATATAAATAATTATAGATAATTCTGACTATATTTCGCATTCGAGGAATCTATAGGATTTAATTATTCAACCGATTATTTAAAAAAAAATGCAATTTTTCTTATTTCATTATTTATTTTTGTCGAATCTATATTTCGCCAACTTCACGGAATTCCAAAAACCGAAACTTTCTAACTTATCATTGAAAGTTTGATAACGACGTCTCGATAATAATTTTATTCCTTTCAGTATCGAATAATTAATTTCATCCATCAACCTTGTTGAACCTCATTATCGTTGTATATAAGTTTGAAGAAATAAATTATAAAATACATATGTCTGACATTTCAGTCGTTAAAACACTGTTGGAAGCAAGTGGGTTAATAAATGAATAAATGAGGAAAACGAATATACGAAAAGGTCGACCCTCGTGTAACATAATCCCGGACGCTAAACAATTTGAAATTCTATGCAAAGAAAAAAAAAAAAACATTCATTACTTGTCTACATAGGAAGAATCAGATGATTTAAAAGTTTTAACGTTTTATTTCATTTCGTGTTAAAAGAGACAAAATGGATGCTTTTTTGAAATAATTATGAAATGGTGCTCTCGTTATTATAAATGTTCGCGTTCCTTCTTACTTCGCACAAACTAGGTATAGTATACGTTACGTATATTCCCTACTTCCCTATTTAGCCTCCGGGTCACGAAAGTTCATCGTTTCGTACAGGAGAAGGCAAAGTTTGGAAATAAAAAAAAATGTGGTCATTTCTCATCATTTCCGTCAAGCAAAATGACAGTTTGTGGATGTGCTATACAGGGTGGTCCACGCAACTTGCACACCTGTATAGTTATACAGTAAAGTATCCATAGTATGAAAAAATTTGGTGTATAAAATTTATACGGTTTCAAACCGTATATTTTACGGTATTGGTGGAGGGGTTTCAGGGATTTCAAATTCAACGTCGTGTTCGTAAATGAAATGCTACACTCTTTATACGAAATTGTGAAAGAACGTGAAAATTGGAGTAAAAAAGTACTGTCCTGCGTTAACCGTAAACCTAATAACTAACGAGTAATTTAACTTTGTTTTCAGGACAGTACTTTGTACTCTAAATTTCACGTTTTTTTCATAATTTACGAGAAAAAATAGCATTCCATTTACAAACACGACGTTGACCTTGAAATCCTTGAAACGCCTCCACCAATAAACTAAAACTATGCATCGCAAAAAGCATCCTTAAAAACCGTACAAATTTTATATATAACATTTTTCCGTACGATGCATACTTTATAAGATAAGTGTGCAAGCTTCGTGGACCACCCTGTATATCGACGTTAGACGCGACTGCTTAGTATGGTAATACATCGATTAGCGAGTCGGTAATACGTAACGTATGGAATTTAGAGGAAAATAAAAAAAAGCAGCATAGTAGGTATGCGGCAGTAATTAGCAAAACGTTATGCAAACCTTCCCGTAAACTTCCTTCAATAATTTCGCAAAAACATACATGGACAAAAAAAAAACAGAGGAGTGGAGAAATGGTTCGAGAATTTTTTTTTTTCGAAAAGCTTTGTAAATTCCAGTAATTATTTTTACCTCGTAAATTTTACGAGAAAAAAAAATATATATCCTCGTGGTCTCTCTTCGAGTAATATTCAAATAATTTGCACTCGATTGAATTCATCCGTGAATACGCTTTTGAACTTTATGAGGATTACGATTATAAATCGTTCTCCCATTAACACGTAAAAAATGTCGAATAATTTTTGGCGACAGAAACGATTCGGTGGGCCTGTAGCGTCGTAGGTAAGAGATCGCGATTAAAGAATTTCACTAAGGTGAGAAGTCGTAAAGCTGGTCGCAAGCTCAAAAATTCCGCTTGGCCATTTCATTCCAACGTAAGAAATTGCTTCTTCGACGAGACCGTCACGCGACGTTACTCTATAAAAACGAAAAAAAAAAAAAAAAAAAAACATAAAAAAGAAACGAACTAAAACGATATCAAGATAAAGAATGCCCTTTCTCAAACGTTATCACCACTTGAGCTTTATGAGGTTAGGTTACGTCGACGGTCTTAGCACCACTTCTGAACTTTTAAGATCACTTTATGGTATATCCTTCGTTGATCCTTGTCCGCCAAGATTCCAAAGACATTAAGTGACTCTGTCGGTCGCAGATCTTGACTCGTCATCGATATGACAGCTAACGTCATCCGAGACGTCCACAGTGTTAACGCAGGTTGGTTCGCCAAGTTGAAGGAGGGTTAGGTGAGGTAAGGAAGAGAATGAGTGATCAAGTGAATTGATAGACAGCGTGTAAATTAAATTAGCCGGTGCGTGCCTATGAATATTCTATTCGATAATTATTTTATGTGCCACCCCTTCCGCAGCCACACGTGTATTGATATTCAGTAGTATTTTGCTTGATCATCGTTTCAACTTGTCCCGACGTCGTCTGGTGTCGAAAAAAATTAGAGTTGTTTAAAATTCTAAATTCATGAATAACTTTCTCGACGCGTGAACATGAATTTGATAATTCAGAATATACGTGAGGTCTGTCATTTATTCTGTTGGCTATTATGGAAATGAAGCTTAGGTTCTAATACGACGGCAGAACTGAAATTGTGATGTGGCCTTTAATGATGGCCGTCCGAGTAGTACGGAGCCGTCGGAGTATAATGCAATGGTGGTACCTTCCCCTGCCCCATTGCTGACCTCGGTGCTCTTCTAATGACCTCAGCTCTAAGCTCCACCTAGCTGCAGTTTCCAGAATGCTAATTGTCTCTTTAACAAAAGCTCCGCAGACCCGGGTACCAACCGACGGAGCAGGTTGTCGGAGGGTACAAAAGTCTGGGAATAGGTCTCGACTACCCCTTGAATTTCGCTATCGCGTTCAGCCCCTGTTGTCACGGCCCTTTTCGCACCCTTTCCCACGGCAAGTACCAGACTCCCTACTTTATAAGTCTTTTTCACCCTCTACCTCTTACCTCGAATACCGTCTTCCCTTTTTTTCACTGTTTCACACGATACATTCGCTGAATAACGCACACACGCTCTGTTCGGAAGATAAATGAATCTCCACCAGATTCTTTTTGTTCATTGAAATCGCCGAAATTCCATTAGATTTCGAGCTAGAAAAATCTTTTGACAAGCCACAAAAAATTGTTTCTTACGGTCCTCGGTGCCGTGGACCAACTTGTATGTCGTGGGATTCCATATCAATCAGATTCGTTGTACGATGATTGATTTCTCTTCCGCCTTCGATTTACGGTTCGATGTGACTTTCGGGAACATGTCCTGGATATCCTCGTACGGACTCCGTGTAACTAGAACAACCGTGTTGTCATCTGCAGTCGATCAGGGCTGGTTAACCCGGCGTCAATACAGTCAGGACTAAGCAAACGAGATATCAGGGGTGGATTGAGGGTGGGTGTGATTTATGTCCCGAATCCTGTGAGGGTTGGTCCTGTTCATCCTACAGGATTTCGGTACAAGATGCGGAAGACATTCGTTTTGTTCGCGTAGCGAAACGATACGTTGTCATAAAAAAGAGTCTTGGATCTGCTGCTGCTAAATTGTGAACAAATTTATTTTCTCACGTCAGAAAATTCTTTGCTATTGTCTTACGTAGACGTTCGTATCACTTCCCGGCTGATATTGCATAAAAAGGTTCAAAGTGCATCTCACGGAATATCCTTAGATCCAGGATGTGTACTCGAAGCTCAAAGCTCGCACTGTACGTTATCCTGGGCTGTACAATATTTCCAATTCATGAATTCTTAGAATGTACGAATCCACGGACGTTCTATAAAGGTTTATTCACAACGATCACTTGAAGGTAATGCTAACATATAAATAAAATGGAGAAGCTAACTTCAGGCGATCAGTGAACAACCCTGCGAATGTTTATAGGGTATACGTGTATTTTGCAAACGTATAAATTGCATATTTTCGTAAAATACTTTCTGCAACAAAATATTTACTCGAAAAAAATTTGTTTTCTCTTTTCACGTGAACCGACACTGATACGATATTTCTGCGTAAACATGCACGATTGTTTAGTTACACGGGTTGTAAAAAAATTTATGCTTTTAACTTCACTCGTACAAACATTTTTTCCAGATTCATTTTTTTTACGTTTATAAATGTATTTTCAGAAAGCTTGACTTTTCCGATGTATCTGCTGCCCAAGGGTTATATTCTATTTTTCAAGATTCCCGGACAAAACCCTTTGGATTCGGACAGCAGATTTTCAGCAAGTCACATTTATTTATGGGATTACCAGCATGAATGGATTCCTGCTGGCTGATGTGAACGGGAAACTGTTGGCCTTAATACCGGATATTTCAGCCATTGTTTCCGCGGTACCCAACTGCTGTCTACGCTTCATCGGTCCTATTCAAATTAATTATTTCAAAACTGGAATTATACCAGAGGTGCCCCTTCCGACCGCGACTTCTTCGTAATCCAACTCAAATTTTACGCTTGACTTTTCATCGATTAATTTATCATTCATACATCTACTTTGTGCGCGAAGAAATTCTTACTCAAATCCACTTTCCTTAGTCGAGACACGAACCACAAAATTAAGTTTTACGATTAGTCCCACCTAAACCTAGTATCAAATTTTATTTTTATTTTTTGGTTTAGATTATCAAGAGTTCCGTTTCTTTAAGAAAGCCGTAGGTACTGTTTCTTATAATTCGGGAAAATATTCACGTACTCACGTATTATGTGCTCGAGAGGAATTTACCACCTTCAATTTTCACGATACAAGGATAACCCATTGACTGTAACTACGAAAGGCTTCTACGACCGGGGGGCGTAGTTATCGGGACACTATTAAAATGAATTCACAGGTTGAATTTGAATTGATTTGAAGCTCAAGAGAAATCGGATGACGTATTCGCCGAAGGGAATCCCATAAGCCTGTAATTTATCCTCTGCTCTGTATCCATACTATATATATATATTGCTTGTCCCTCTATGGTCATGTGACCTTTGACACGTTTCACCAGCAAACAGTCTTTACTCTCAGTACCTACGCCATTGCTTTCATTTCCCAGAATGATCGATCCGGAATCATTAGCGTGAGAACTTCAATCGTAGACTTACGGATTAATCGAATCTGTAATGGATGCTGTGACTAGAGATTTTGCATGATCCGTATATAGTGCAAGGTCTATGAATGTCATGTGAATATATACGTATATCGCGACGTGACCCACCAGGCTTGCGGATGCACGAGCGAAGGTCTGGCCGAAGATAACGTAGAGTGGTTCTCGGAATTTTCGTTATCGGCGTCGAGTTAAGAAAACACGTTACAAAATGGTTGGCAGCCATGACTTGAACAGTGGCACAAGATCTTCACTATCCACAAAGTAATTTGCATGACGGGCGCAAGCTTAAAAGTTTTGGAGTTTTTTCACGAGACGCTCTACTAGGATTGTAGTAAAATGAGAAAATATCCGTTGCTTGGTTAATTAAATTTTTCTAATCAATTCGCTACTGATCAGCATTTTTTTCTTCGACTTTTCTTTCAAACTACAACTTTTTATTAACTTTTGAAAATATTCAGACGTTACCCATATGCCCGGCGTTCATCTCGTATCAATCATAATGGGTACTGAAATCGATACCAAGGATGCTGCTTTCTAGGAGAAATTTATAATTTGTAATTCTCGAAATGTGGAATCAAAACGTACTGCAAAACGTGGCATGTCCCTAATGATAAGCTGTAGTAACTGAAAAATGACATACTGGGAGCGAACGCTAAATTTACATTTTAGCATGGACCAGTAGTGATTCGAGCACACAGAGAAACAAGTGTCCGTATCCATACCTGTTACATGGCTGGGAGCATCTCGTCATTAATTATGCACACGTATTAATCTTTATGCCAAGCGAATAGACCGTAACGACAGACACGGTCGTAAAACCAAAACGAACGGAGAAGAGGAGCTCGTAACACGTTCATAGAGTGAAACGCGATTGATAAATAAATAAAAAAAATTATCATAATTAATATCGTGAAAATTATTGAAGAACAAAGGATTGCGTAAAAAAAAAAAAAAAAAGATACAGCAGCATGTAAAAGATGTGAAAATCTGGCAATGGGAGAGGGTCCAAGTGCGTAGCAGCAGGTACCCTATAGAAACAGTGGGAGATCCTAATGACCGAGGCACAGCGAGAATCTGACGAAGATTAATACATCCCTATATCCATCGGGCTTCCTGAAAGAAAGCAGAGCGAAAGAAGGAGGCGACGTGAAATGAAAAACAAAAGGCTGGATGGAAGCACGAAGAAGTAGCAGTCTCGAGTAGAATGTTCGGTTTGGTTGTCGGACGTTAAATGGGTGCGAGTAAACACGTAAAAAGTGTCGAACCGGGATGACCGTGTGCCTACGTCATTGATCCACAAGAGGATCCGCCAGGAGGATGCGCCTCCTCGAGGATCCTTCCCTTAGGTTGGAAAGTATAAAAAACGATCGCTGATCGATTTCACATCCCCAACGGGCACGGAGATAGAGAAACTTGAGTAACCAAAAACCCCGAGGAATTTTTCGGTAGTACTTTTACCGCAGGCTCACGATTTTGTAGATTACTTTTTTTTTCTATCTCCACTCTGTTCCCATCGGCTGTATACAAAAGTTGGTTATGCCTTACACAGGGAAAAAGCTTTTGCTGGTTGCATGAGAAATAGGAGGAATAACTATGAGTTGGTCTAGTTTGAAAAATGGGCCAGCTTAGGGCTGTGGTAATTACTGGATAATTAGCGCGTAATGGTGTGCTGAAGTAAATTGGATTTCGACAATGTTGACAGGCAGAGTCGTTCAATTTGTCGGCAAATTTTTTTCTGCCGGAGCTTTAATATCTCTGGTACGAGAGAACGTGTTTTCATTACGTAAGTCTGCTTTAGAAGCTGACTGCGTCATCGGACGATACGACCGCTGAAAGAATACGAAAAGTTTAGAATAAAATATCGGTAAATAAGAAATCTGCAATCTACTTAAGTACGTATATATTAATGTAGAGGAAATTCATGTCGCGCATTGATCCTCTGATCTAAGCATAAAACCACCCTTAATGAGAACGTTGGGGCAGGATGATGAAATCCGCGTTTGACCTTCGTTACGTGCTTTTTCGCACACGACGCTTTTGTTGACTGTTACAAAGCCGTAAGAATCACGTAAAATTATTTTTTTTTTTCCACAAATTTTATTTATCAATTTCATCTATTCCAAGATCAGTATCCTATTCAACACTTGTATTTCCAGAAGTTCATTTACTCGTCGCAGAATAAATTGGTGACACCAGGTATAAATTTCCGAAATGAAGATTCCGGAAAAATATATTCCTTATAACATTTTCTTAAATAATTCAATTATGATTTAATTCAATGATAGAGATGCACGGCTGATTTTAAATACTTGCATAAATTATTTCGTTTTGTAAATCCGTTATTTATACTACGAATTATTAATTATCACAATCCCATAGATCCTATACTGTTATAATGGCTAGGTGGATTCTGGTACAGGATCTGATATACTGATACCATTAACGATCGAATATAGAGGCGATCGTCAGCTATTTATGGTCACTTATATTGCCTCGTAAAGAAACGTTACTATAAATAATGTTACTACGATCATCGCGAATATTGTCCAGTATTCTGGGAACGTTCAGACAGCAACGTTCCGTACAAACACAGTATCTGCACATCCATTCTAGAAACTTGCAACTTATGTACCGAGAAATCGACGGAGACAAATTGTTGAAAATCGTTAGAGCTTCGCGATTTTTTATGATTTTCAGTCATTTTTCCATAACCCTTAAAACTTCATTTTTCGGTACAGTCATTTTTTTCAGGCTAGAATTTTCCCATTAAAAATTTGTCACTAGCTACGAACGCGATCATAGAAGCGATTCGGATGAACTGTAGTTTCTAGTTCGAGTTGTTAATTTTCCAATTTCTTGCTCGCCTGATGCAATTTTAATTTCTTCGGTGAACTGATCAAAGTCCTTCTAAATTGGCATTCGACTCGTCACCACTGATCCCCACATACGCCTCGATGATAACGCGACGTGTGGTTCCACATCAATTCGTAAAATCTAGGTCGGGCAAGTGTGTGCAACGTTAACGGCGAAGAGGACGTCAAAGTTTGCTTGCGATTCTCTGGGTTTGTTCATTCGGGCTGCGTGATCGCCACTGTGTAAATTCCCGCTGCTATACGAACTACACGTGTGCCAACAATGTAGGCGCAACGCGATTAAAATTCTTGCGAATAATCCTAGACTGGTCTGTACACCAGAGAAATTTAATGTGAAAATTGGGATGACGAGGAAGCATGTTTACCTACGAGATTGTAATTTTTTTTCTTCAAAAATAAAAAATTTCTTCACAAGCCACAGTAGGATCGGCGACCAAAAATAACTTGCCAATAGCAATTTATATAAGCTCATGAAAACATTTGAATTGTCAAAGTATGACAAGTAAACAAGAAAACAAGCTTCAAACTATTTCTTCCGTTTCGCGCGCATGCAAATATTATGCAGATTGTATTTTCAGAAATTATTTGTTTAAATATTTGATGAAAAAAAATTCACATTTCTCTATTTGAACAACTCGAACGTTAAACAAGCTGATTTTAGAATCTAGAGAAAATCATAGTTACAAGTAAGAAAATAAAAATTGATTCAGGCTTTTTTTTTCATTGAGATTTTATTTTCATTGAGTCAACAACGTCACGGATTCTCCTTTTCACCTGTCAACCTATCCGGTTCGCTGTAACCAGCATCCATTTAGCAACACTCTAACCCTAACGGCACTTCGTTCCATTCCTCAAGGCCTCGCGGTATTTATTGATCGCTCCTGTCTCGATATTTCGCGACCGACGATAAGAGAAGCAGCGTCGCGGGTAGCAAGTGTTAGCAATAGGCGTCGTCGCCAGGAGCATCGGCGCCGTTGTTGGCGTTGGACGTCGCCAAGAATACCAGGGAACGAGAGAAGATGTAATCCGTCAAGCCGGTGGCACATTCTGGTAACGAGGTTACGGAAGACGCGAATGAGACTATTATTGTCCTGGGGAACTGAAGACGAAATTTCCTAATGATATCAGAAGGGGCGAGCAGTCCACTGTTTCGTTCGTTCTTTCTCCCTCTCGCTTTCTCTTCCCTGTCTTTAATTTCTTTCTCAGATAAAAGCATGCTTTTGCGAGAGGAGAAGGTAATATCGTTCGAAAAAGACACTCCCATAAAAAGGAAATGTGTAACGACGGGCTGACCTTCAACGAAAATAATAGCATTGTCAGGAATTTAATTAATAGAATTTTGGAAAATATTACCCAACAAAAATTGTACCAGTGAAAGGAAAGATGAAAAAAAAAATAAGTTCAAACGTAACACTTCAAATGAGGGAGATGAGATAAATAAAATGTGGATCAAAAGAACTGACGGTAAAGTAATCGAAAAAGAGAAATGCAAAGAGAAAAGAAAAAATTTTGAAAATAGAGTCCAGGGTAAAATTCAGCGATAGGCCAAGAGTAATAGCAGTTGGGTACGAAATTGGAATTACTTCGATTCGCAGTTATAGTGGCTAACCTGAATTTACGGAGAATTCGACTTTTTTCGTGACCGGGCAGACTTTTCTTTGTTCTTTGCTTTCTCTTGGCCGAAGAGAAAGCAAACCACCCTTGCATTCGGTGGTGGCTTGTTGCCCACCGAACTTAACTGTTATTTACAAGCTCGCCTTAGTCATTGTCCTATTGCCAATCGGGCCAATGTCTTAAATGAGTCTGGCACAATGTGCAGTGTACCTACTACATACGATCTGCGAAAAAGTTCTTCAATTAAGCAGCAAATCCTTTCTGTACCGTTTCTAGATTTATAAGTTTCTCCTAGTTTACGGTTACGGACTATTTCTCATAGAACACTAAAAAATCTTTTTCGCCTCTGCTCAATACTTCGTTCTTGCTTACGTACTTCAAAATCAAAAAATTCGAGAGAATTAACTTTTTTGTCATTAACGTAATAATAAAACAGAATATCAGGTAGAACATTCTTCACGAAATTGTCTCTACGTTTGAAATTTATCTAATCTCAAGGATATGTCTTATACAGTGTTATTAATATATTTTACTTGAAAGACAATTATACGCTAATTGAATCAAAGTAGGTAGTTCGGTACTGAGGTCATAGTTAAAATATCTGAAGCCAGTTGACTATTATCACGCAAAGGCTTTTGACTTTGATAGTTTCAAGATAATTAATAACCCGTTATTACATAATTTTCTTATTTCAATGATACAATATATAACAAATAGAAGTTATGAATTTCGTTATTTCGTTAAAAGTTTTTTGTGCCGATTTTATGATAATTTTGACTCGTCTGTATACTTTATAGTATCAATGTATTCGTAGAAGAACTTTTTAATTATTGGTATTTCGGTAAAGCCCTGCTTATATATTTATTACAGAGCCACGTGACATTTTCTTGGGTATAATAATAACAATTCTCCGGCCATGAAATGGTCCTTGATAAAGGAGTGGTCTGTGATTAATTAATGATCTCAAAAGCTTCATCGACCCATCGCGTGACGTTTTATATTTCCTTTCGTTATTTTTCTCACCTCGAAATTACCGTACAACTTGACCACAAAAAATAGCGATCAAGACTACTGACTTTTTTGAAAATTATTTTACAAATAATTCAAAGAATCGATGTGAGATATCACCATCTCACGTGACGCAGATACAGGATTAAATTTGAGTCTGCCCTAACCTAAGTGTACAGGTGTACAGTTTCCTTTAACTTGATAAAGTAAATGAGAAGAAAGTATCAAGAATTTTCTCGGCATTCGAAAGCTCTAACGAGAAGGGTGGCAATTTATGCTTTCGGTAAGCGAAGCCCAAATATTCATGTAAGCGTCAAGTACAGCAGAGCTTTTCGGCGCGAAACTAGTTTTATTTATTAGAAAACTCCGTAAAGCTCCAATGAAAACTTTGGACAAATTAATAGCCGCGGCTCCGTACTAAACCACGTCGATTAACTTTTTGACACTGAGCTTTTAGAAAACTTGACAATCACACAATCGATTGACAAACTTAGTGTCATTAATTACAAAATACAATATATCATAGTGACACAATACAGTAGCTCGAGGAAGTATCCATACACTTTATAATAATTATACTAATGGCAATTAGTTATATGGACTGTCTGCCAATTGTTGTGGCTTTTACCACTCTTGTCACGTACCCAGGACACACGTGTACTGTAACGTATTCTTCTTAACTCGACACCGATAACGAAAAATCTGAGAACGAATTATTTTCGAGAAGCAACCTGCGTTAGCTTCGGTCGTCCACCCTTCGCCCATGCATCGTCAAGCTAGGCGGGTGCCAGCCAATTTTTTTTTGAACTGGGAACTGACGAGCAGGTATGAACTGGGAGTTGGGGTGGAAGAGGCCCAACTCCACCAAAACGAGAGTTCTGACGGAGCCTATCGGATAATGCGATAACTTAACGGATCCTGTAGATTTCTGGGGACGCGTAAAATCGAGAAACGCAACCGTAGGCGCTGATCTTTGATCGAACGGGAGCAGACGGTTACGGAAATGCACGGCTGCTCAGGCTGCTAGGTTGAGTTAGAGAGGATCGGAGTAAGAGTCAGGAAAATAGTGCGAGATACAGAGAGCAACGCATCGAGAACGTAATAGAACAATTCGGACGTATCAAATCGAAATCCCTTCACCAATTAATAAATTGGGAGACTCACCGGAGCTGGTGCAGCTGATCCGTGAAGGCCGAGAACCGCATCCAGAAGACACTCGGGTGGGCACTGCACTAGGGCACAACACTACACTCCGGAACACTCACAAAACATCCATAGAACTTCTTGGATATCGCGAGAGCAACGCGAGAACTGCACGAATGAAAACTTGCTATACCGTATCGAAACACGACTAGAAAAACTATCAACAGACAGCACGAGAGCGCGACCAGGTCGTGACACCTCGGTCGGTGCCCCGAGACAGACTGCCTTAACAATAGCCAAATTCGAGAACTAATCATTCTGATCATCCGATTGGTCGAGATCCTTATAGCCGATAACTCTTCCATCTCCCTCGAGTCGTCCCTTTAACCAAATCGAGAGCGTTCCTTAACGAATCGGTACGTAACTTTTGAAGATCTTCCACGGCCGCTTCCCCAGGTCATCGGGCCACATCTCGACACACGTCATCAACTCGGGTCAGGGAATTCCTCCCCTGCCCTTAACCGTATCAAGACTAACTCCGGAGTCGCCTTGTGACCGTGAATCGAAAAATCACGTCACAAAACATAAGTACGTCATTCAATTCCAACCTGCGACATGTCTCGTAGAATCTTTCGTGACGCATAATACTCGACAAAACAATTCAATCTAACGTTAATAATTGATATTAATTTTCGAAAACAGTTCAGTGAATAAAAATATTACTGTAACCAGGACCTAAGAGAAAATCTTATTAGCGATCTTAGCGATTTTGACTACGACGAGTCTTGGTCGATCTTTTTCCTCCACTTCTACCTCTTCTAATTCTTCATCTAATTCTTCATCCTCTTCATCTTTCTTATGACAAGCTTTCCCCGATCGGCAAAACCAGGTATCAGAAAAAGTTCGATAGAGGAAAAAAGGAGCTAGGGGAATCGTCATGGGAAATACTAAAGTGAACCATTGAGTATCACGCGATACTATACTCCCCGAAGTATATTATACTATAGAGAAGAGTTTAGTCGGCGATAGGGAAACCTTTAGGGGAAACGAACAAGTCGCGAATAAGAAGCTTTGAGACAAAAGCATCGACCTGGTTTGATACCACAATTCTTTCCGGTACACCAGCCTGACGACCTACAACGAGAGAAAAGTTCTATAACGTGTAAGTTGGTAGCGTTACACGAGAGTATCATTATATATATATACCCGCCAGTATACGTCCAACGTATAGAAAGTACCGTGTCATACTTTTAAAAATATTTTCGAGATAATAGAGTTTCGAGAGATTAATGGCGGCGGTACGTGGTCAACATTGGCTCTCGATGTGGAAGTGAGTTCGTGTGAAATATTACGTCTGCCACTTCCTTCACGGAAATAAATCTTTTGCGGACAGTGCATGTATAAATTTTTTAATTACGTCACTCGATTCGATTTTTTAAATTATGACCAGGTTACAAAATTCGAACCCGTGGAAAATTTTTTTCTCCCGCGGTTCAAGCTGCTGAAATTTTACATCCCTATTTCGCTAACCGAAGAATTTCATTATACACGGACATTTAACGAATTGGGGTTGCCACGCTAAACCTAGCCGGTCATCCCTTCGTCAGAGACTGCCAGTCATTAACGTCTTCAGTTTACTTGCTGAAATATTCTCACGCTATTGGCAGAGTAACGTATGACCCGGCAAGGCATAACCTTTGCTTTGCACCCATTGCCCACCCACTTCACAGGCAAACCCTTCGGGGTTCGAGCCCACGTCTTCTACCATCAACTCATCTCTGTGCTGAAGCCCCATGGTCGTTTCACCCTTTTCTTCTGAAGTTCATCCCCAGCGTTCTATATATATAATTTTCACGTAGGATCACTTCAGTTGAATGAAGTTCACGTTACCTCAGCCAATATCGACTCAACGTTAAATTAGCCATCTTTAATGGACAGGGGTTGGAGTAAAATTCATAATTGTAATCTTTACGTGGATAAAAATTTATCCCCTATGAAACTACCTAAAAACATTGTGAATAAATGACAAGAAAAATATTCTCAACTCTGTACGTATTTATTGCCATGCAAAAATATAACCCCGGTATCAACTTCATTTTTATACTTTCTATCCTCGTTGAACGTTAATTATAATTTTCCAGTTCACACGTCGCGTACCGAGAATCCGAGCGAGGAATACTCCTGCTTCATTAGCTACTACTCGTCCCGCGTACTAATTGTGGCTATTACGCTTAATGCCGAAACGTTTCCTTACTCTGGACAAACACCCGTCACGTTACCATGGAAAACAACGGAAACGCAACCACCGTCGCGGAGATAACGAATGCAGTTAAACTGGGTGGACTGCGGGGTGGAAGAGGCCAACTGGGGGAAAAGGATCGTGAGATGCAACGTTTACGCGATAAGCTCACAGAATGCCAAGTGGAATTAATGGTTTACTAGCCAGATATAATCTATGGAGAAATTACTCGCCTTTAATCAGTATAAAGAGATATGCGTGCGACATGCCACAATGATGTTGCGTGATATTAGAAAAATTTATATTGGACACCCATTGTTTTTCTTTTTATATATGGTGTGGAGAATACATTAGAAAAACGTACTGTTACGTTATCCGATTATATGGTACTGATGGAGCGCTTTCGAGCAGGTTTACCCCAGTTATATAGAAATAAAGGTGAAGGAAAATCCAAATTCCAGCTGTCCATATATAATCCCGAGCAGTGTTTCGGTTCGATGTCTTTGTTGCGGTAGGATTTGTATTAATGAGAAAAAGAGACAATCTGAAATATTCTGACACGAGTGGATGCTGCGAGGGTCTTGTGGGACAATATGTGCTGCAGGGAACTCTGAGAAATTTTATTGACATACAAGGTGGAAAATCAGTTACGTTCGAGTTTTATCGTTACACTTTGCCACTCCTGTCACCCTTGACAGTTTTCCTTGGAGATACAGGGATGCGCAAGGAGGTTAGGGGCGCTGTAGGGGGATGGAGGTTATCGCGGAGCGGGAAGACTGAATTCTTTAGGTTGTAAAGAAAAGAAAAAAAAAATTCTTGCTCCTTTTTTATCTCGTTCTCACGAGATTTGTCGGTTTCACGTCGTGACGTTGGCAAGCATGCATTTCCGTCAATGAGCCTGGATAAACAGTTTGTATGCGAATGGGGTTACGAAATCTAGAATCCACTTGGGTTTTATGCTAGTAACGGGTATTGTTACGTACCCTTGGGAAGTTACTAGGTCGGTGATGAGTAAAACGCAATGGACCAACCCTCGGAGAAAAAGATGCCAAATATACATTTGCAGAGCGAGATAAGGGCGAAGGCAAAAAGTCGAAGCGTCGTATATTCGAATTTATTTTCTGTACCAAAGATAACGTAAACCAAACATCCAATTATTTGGAGAAGTTATTTCCCTCCCCCGTAACCGTCTACTGGCTCTCTTCTCATGTTGCTCGGACTTTATCTTCCACGTCCGAGGAATCGAATTTGGACCGTCTGATATGTATAAAGCTTTTTCTCCTTGTTTCATCCCTCTGCGACATAATAAGGGTACACTTTTATCTAGCCCATACAGACGCAACGGCGAGTCACGAATAAGCTGTTTCTTCGGTTTCTTTGTCCTTTTTCTTATTTTAGAGTTGGTAGCATCTATACGAACGAGAGTACCGTGGTAAATAAATAGGGTTGTTATTAGGTCTAGGGAATTTTTTTTTCCCCAAAGGGAAATGTGCATACACATAGTACGTTTTATGTAAGATACTCAGGCCCCCTGCTGGATACTTGACACGGTTGCCAACCACACGGTGCAGCTGTGGATTAACATTTTTCTTACTCGTCTTGCCACTTTTCCTGCTGTTTCACGAGTAACGACTTTTACCTCCCACGTACGTTTTATCAAAGCGCCAAAGAGATCCACTTGCGAAATCTAAAAATCAGTTAACGACTGAAGATACGATAATTTCAGCAATAGTAAAAAAAAATACTTGACCGTACCGTCACGATCTGTGCTTTTCATAAATACTTATCGCTATCCATATGCACGAGTTCTCCAGGAGGATCGCGCGCCCAGCTGACCACTCGACGAAGTAAAATAATGTAAACGCCGCAGTAAAAGTTTACCTGTTTTAAGAACCCAGCACGTCCGTTATGCCGCGGCGACTTTTGCATTGCAAATGCGTTCACTTTATTACGTGGACACAATAGGCGGCGAGCTGGGCCGCGCATATTTCAACTAAACCGTGAAGCGCGGTGAAAACGCAGTTTTCGCTTTGCAGTTTCTGCATCTACAGTTAAATCCCGTGTAGCATTGCGAATATTTTTCCCTTTTTTCCTCCCTCCCCTAATCTCATTTTGTTCTCGTTACGTTTTTGCTCGGTCCATCCACCTCCAAGGTGAAAGGCGAGGTGGAAAACTGAAAATCCCATAATGACGTAATGATGTTTTAATCCCAACGCTACCAAGGCGACTGACTAATTTCGTAGGATCAGCTTGCAAAAAATTTATATCAAATTCTTTTGAACGTATCGTATTAGGCAATCAGCGTACCTCCGTAAGCTCCATGAATAACGAGCGTAATCCAATTCTTTTTTTTTACACCCCCCATGTATAGTCTAGCTCATTCCACGTCATCAAGATTAACATGTTAATTAACGAATGATCCACGCCGTGCAATATTCTCCGTAGGGAATTAATTTGCGAATGATCGTCAACGAATTGGATTCGGAAACTTCACGTGTATCCTAAACACTCCGGTTTCTGATTGACCTGAAATCCCCAAAGGATATCGTATCTGCGTACCAGTAGGTATGCACGTACAGGGTATAGTATACGCGACTATTGCTTATTGGGAATATGGAGAGTTCTTTTTTTATTTTCTACATCTACTAGTAAACTATAAAGCACTTGGTGAAATTTCGAAAATTTTAAGACAGATGAGCGAATTCGTGTCAGTCACGTCAAGAATGTAGCTCAGACATGTAAGAAACTAAAAAATTTTAATGCAAGGTGTTCAACGACATTACGAATCGTTCCTAAAATTCGAAAGGAAAATTATAGAAAAAAAACTGAAGCAGGTGAAAATAAAAAAGAAAGTTAATTCGAACCTACCTTTAGGCAATTTGAGTTCTGCAGGGTTCCCCACCCTCTCGTGTCCCATTAAATACGCATTTTCAATTTCTCAAAAGGCACCAGGGCAATTTCAATGGACAGAGACCTAACGTGAATCTATCGGTGTTATTACGAATGGAGTAGATTTTCCTACCCAGTTTTTTTGTATCCGCACACAATCTGAATACAGCAACTTTTCGATCTTCACCTATACAGCGTATCGATGCGTTGGACCAGTGAAATGGAAACATGAAAAAAAAGTAGTATACTCGTATGTGGCATATACTTGAAAATCTATTCACGGATCAGCCATTCATCAATCCCGTTAACTGTGGACTCCAATGGGAGCTGAAGTGAAATAAAGAATTAAAGGCCAAGAAGAAGGCACAAGGGCAGCCAATTTACGAAAAGAATGGGTGAAACAGGTTGAACTCAACGCGAAAGAATCGACGAAGAAAACTCTGAAAGTTTCTCATGGTTTCTCAATGGCGCGAGGCTATTTCGTGCGTCGAATTGCAAAAGGGGAATAGCTTTCCCTCTCGTCGCTCATGAAAACCAGCCGACGTATTCTGGAATTGTTCGATACCCAGCGATACGGGAAAGTTTCCCCGATGGATTTTTATGCATGTAAATGCGCCTTCTCACGATATCTCCCTACGTCCACTTTCCCATCGAGTATCACGAGAATCGTTATATCGAAAATATATTTACAATGAAAGTACACCCGTAGAAGTCTATGAATATTACTTGCCACGTAAATGCATCCCTTTGACGAGCTATCGGAAAGCTTCGGAATATATTCTTTCCTTTTAGTATAAAAGTTCATATCAATTTTTCCAATCTACTTTCACTACTGCCCACTAAAAGATAAGAAACTTGGCTCAGATACATCATCGACGCACCTGCCGTCATTTCCGGGGCTTCGTCGTACTTTACCAACATTTTCTCTCTCTCTCTCACTCACTCTAGCCCCTTCTCAGTTTCCTATGAAAAAAAAGTCCTAACGACGGATTCTTGGGCTTTTGGCAAGAACGACGGAAATATCGAAATCCTGCGAACGGGTCGTTAAGGCTGGAGCAACATTAAACGTTATATGTGGATTCTGTGAAATTATTCATTTTCCGTGACACGCTCGAACCGCGTTTAGTTAATAATTAATCAAGAGCTGATCCACCACGGGTTAATCTCATTGTTCTCGATACATCCATGCACGCCTCTGTACATCGACTAATCGCACAATCGAGCAATCGATATCTACGATGATCAGGTCGTCAGCTGTGTAAACGTAAAGAGAACGTAACCGTAATATTTGTACGGATTAGGGGTGTAATCTACAGACTCACTCGAGCTATCAATCCGTCTTCTATCAGCCTTTGAAGAACCTCCCCTCGGGGCCTGAAGACTACTACCCCTAAGTACCATAATCGTATACCCTGGTCTAGCCTGAGCGAAGGGATGCCTGGGAACCACGAAAGCAAAGTAAACATATGTTATATGCTGTATTACCAAGAGACAGTGTCTCTCCGATCGAGAAACTGAGGTTAATAACCGTGTGGTTGAGGGTTCCTGGGAGGATTACGGAATTTCGTAACTGGCTGCAGGAAGGGTGCCGAATTAAATCTTTACGTCCAACGTTTATTACCTAAATGAAGGATAAGATGGTGGAAACCGGGTACACTTATCTCCATCTGTCGGGAAATAATGTTACTGCAAAACAACCCCCTAGGCGTTACGTACCTATACCATCTTCGTTTTAACTCCGCTGGTGTTGACGATTTATTTTTATTTGTGAACTTTGATTTATGCTCTGCGGGGGGAATTGGCAGGGAAACGAGGGCAATTACATATTTTCACGGATCTAATAGGATTCATGCAGTGTGTAAACCTCGGATATTCTTCGATATTTATGACGGATAATAGCGGACGATCGATTCGGGTAATAACGATTTCTACAACGTTACTTTTTTCAGAGCCGATTTTCCATCTGTATGAAAACGGTCGTTAGGAAAGATATGACTTATACCGTAATCCACTATTGTCAAATTGAACGCAGATACAAAAAATATATCACGGTGAAATTATTTTTTTTTTCACGGGCACACTTTAATTCTTTGCTGTGCTTGATTACGTTAATGCGAATTCTTCGTCGGATGCTTAAGCACTGGCTGTTATCTTCGTTCATATGGATTCTTTCTGTTCAAGTGCTATTTGTAACTCGTTAAAATATTAAGTGAATATTATATGATACGGTAAAAATTTCAGTCACGTTTTCAAGCATTTTTAGACCAATTTACTTGTCTCTAGTTAAATACACTTTATACCGTTTAATATCCCTTATAGACCTAATTATCAAATACGAGTATCAGCAGGATACTTTAATTTTACGAATTTTTTCAAAAACAAAATAGAGATAATTGTCATTATCATTACAACCCCTATCTCAACTAATAGTATAGATAACATCAATCACCGTTTGAACAATACTAAATGTCCATATATGGACAGGGTGTAAATGCTTTTACACACATGCGGAACGTATCACGTTGATTATGACAGTCTGTTTAGAATTTTCATATTAAATTTATTAGACGCATTTGCATACCGAATTAGTAAATTTCGATCAATCAATTTGATTATATTTTTTAGCATGTTTTGCCCATATTTCGACAATGCTTAGAATTACGTCTTTGACCCTGTATGTATATGGCGTTAAGGATATGTATATTCATCTGGTATACATTCGTGGGGTCAATCGAGCGTAATCAAAGAACAAAACGAAAATTTCTCCTTCTGGTAATGAGGCAATTCTCCCGCTAGAGTGCACTAGCGAAACGAGACAAAAAAGCAGGATATAAAAAAAATGCAAAAAAACACCAAGTGGAAAAGGGATAAAAGAAAAGAGAAACATCCAGCTGGAGAATTCGAATCCAGGAACGAACCAGTACCTGGCAGGTACAACTCTGTTGCCATACAATATTCAATCCTACATGCGGCTCACGATTCCATCCTACGTTCTCAACGCAAACGTGAACGTCAGTGCGACCTCGTGAAGTACCTACGCGTCCCTGTACAGATAACAGCGCCGACTGGGATGGCATCTGAATATCGATGCAAATCGATAGGAGGAAAAAAAAGAAAACAGCTCTAGGTCCATATTCGCTTTTTCGTGGTTTAGAAAAATCTGTCGCGATGAAGTTTTCGCAAAGATCTGTCAATTATTTTACACAGAGCTTTCTGGTGGTTCAACATGAATTGTAGGGTAATTAGAATGTAGAATTGATAAAGCGTTTGAGCATTTGAGGATGTATGTACATTGTACAATACAATGAAATTGGAATAATTAATTATAAATTTCGAGGAGTTATGTTGGTTTCACAAGGTCTTGGTGATATTGATAAATATATTAAATTTGGGTTAGGATTTTCCAGTTTATGCCAGGTATTATGACTTTACGACTATATTATGGCATTTTGAATGAAACATTTATTACGTACGTAGCTTTCCATGTGTATTTCAGTTACCAAGCATTCGTGATTTTACCGGAAAATTTACTTCATTTCAATGTTACTCTTTATGGATTATTCTTAATTACACGCAGTCCTAGCTGTTTCTATGACTATAATGTTTCGTATTCAATTTTTGGCTCGTACCAACATTGGTTGAAACACGACATTTTATTAACATGGTATTAAAATAATTTTGAAGCTTGAAAAATATTCTTGAAATTTTTTAGCGAAATTACGATCGATTTTTTGAATTATTTTTAAAAATGAGAAACTACGAAATTGTTTGCAGATGAAGTTGAAGAAAATATGTACTTACTTGAAAACAAATATTTTTTTGCGATCAAGCGAAGTTACTGGAATTTATTTTACGCGAATAAAATCTGTGTTATCGATTTATCCATAAATAACTGATGCACGCTTAATGCTCTCTTAACACTCTAATGGATTATAAAACTGCATAATAAAGCTTATGGTTGTTACGTATAACAGTGTATCAGTGTGACGACAACCGTATAGTATATAGCACAGTACACGTGACCCGTTTATCCAATCGGATCGTTGACTCCATGGCAATTGAAGATTGAAAAAAATGTTAATATTCGAATTGATTTGGCATTGAATCATTTTTGGAACTCATTTCCGTAAACCGTAAAGCAAGTCCAATATCAATCAGTAGGACTGGCTTACGCCTACGATTAAAGTAGAATTGTACGGCGAAACAGGAAATGAAATTTTCTTCGCACTGTATTTTCTCGTTTCCTCCAACAGCCCCTTTTATGATAATCTTGACAAGTCCATTAATCGGCGTCAAATATCGCGCTGAAAACTTGGGAAATATCCGTGGATCCAAAAAGTTCATTAACTAGCGCCCAAGGGTGGTTCTGAATTAATTACGATGTAACGGTATATTTTGATTTTTTTTCATATCCCTATACACCGTGATACATAAATACCTTAATTTCAATTTTTTAATATTTTTTCCTTGTAGTAGCAAATATTGTCAAAAGACAAATTTCACGGTGATTTTTGACAATTGAATTTTGGATAAGATTATTCAAGGTGTTTCTGACTCTGGTTTTTCATTTTTCTTTTTTCAGATTAGGAAAAAAGTCTGATGGTAATTGTTATTGGTTGCGGGAGGGGAGGGGGGTGCCGCTGACAGAGAAGCTTCAGGGGATGCCAAGGTCAGAGGAAGATGCCGTCGGGAGCAGCTTGGGGGTCGAGGCTGTTCCTTGTCTTAACGATGACCACGATCGTCATAGCGAATTATCATCGTCAACGCGATAACTCCATATATCGAGAACATTATAGTGATAACGTGAGAATGCAAAATACAGCCCGGGCGCAGGGTGAGTTTTTAAATTTAATTTTCCATATTCTCTTTAATAATTAAAAAAAATAAATTGTCGTGTAATTCTTTGTCAAAGAGTATTTTATTTCGCGTAAAACTTGATAAGCACAAATTTTGCTGAATTTCTATTCGGTTGATTTATCCGTCGCTTTCAAGATCCCATCGACGAAATCATTTTTTGAAACCTGTTCGACCAGCCGAATATTCGAAGCAGTGCCGACAACTCAATTCTGCGGTAGATAGGAATAGAAGATATTGGCGGACCCTAGAAATGCTTTCTAACGATTTTGCAATTTTCTAGAAACGTCAGATTGTAAGATTTAACAATAATGCCTATTTCGTCCTCGGAAATTACAGCAAATAATTTATCCTCTCAAAGTCGTAGGAATTAACAGGATTTTCCCAGATAGAGACGACCTAGTGCATTTCTTAATGTACCTTGCACGTGTACGAAACTATTAATCAAAACATTTGCGAGAGTAAACGGAATTATCGGTAAATGCTTCGGGGCTTCCTATTTGAAAAATTTTTCAATTAAGTCGCAGCAAAAGTATCTACAGGGTTGGTCCAGTAGAAACGCACCAGCAGAAGTTGGCCGTAAGTGGCCAACACGGCAGTGTGGCCTCTTCAAAAAAATTACGCGACCGTGACCGATTCCCATAAACGCAAACTGACAGTTCGCATAGCAATAAGATTTTCGAAATATTTCAATAGTTAGGTTACTGAAATAATTAATTAATATTGTAACGACAAACTGTAACATCAGTTAAGATTTATTTTCGCAACAGATTTTTTGCTCCACTTTTTTGCTATAAAAACATTTCAATTGATTTTTAAATTAATTGCAGCATTGTATTACAGAATTGCAGTTCTGATCATTACTTGGAAATATCAAAATTGTGAATATTTTAAACTTTACATTGCTTTAATTACAATCTGTTGTGAAAATAAATCTTAATTGATATTACATTTTGCCATTACATTATTAATTAATTATTGCAGTAACCTAACTATTCAAATATTTCCAAAACCTTATTGCTATGCGAACTGTCAGTTTGCGCTTATGGGAATCGGTCACAGTCACATGTTTTTTTTTTTTTTGAAGAAGCCACACCGTGTTGGCCACCTGCGGCCAACTTCTGCTGATGCGTTTCTACTGACTAACCCTGTATAAAAGAATGAAGTTCAATTTCAGTCCAAGTTTATTTTGCCAACTGTAACTACAAAAAGTCACTAGGAGATAATCGACTCAATATTTCTACCCTGGTAAATACGAATTTGCCAATTGGATTATCAAAAATTACTGGCAGTCGACGTACGTGCTTTTTATTGTAGATCGCCCTAAGGTTCTTTATTTCAATTGGAAATTGCCAAAGCTCGAAGGACAAAGACTCGAAGCGAAGAATGAAAACTAAAAGCTCTGTCAGGTCCAAGGTGTACCCACCCCCCTCGACCCCCAATCAAAAGGGTACATCATTGTCAGAAGAAACAGGAACGTAATCTAAGGGAGCCAGAGGTCCCTGCTGTGCGGAAGACTCTTTTCTCCCATAGTGGTATTTCGCACCCCTTCACATCCCATAGCCCATAGCCATTGTCTTTTTGCTGCTGATGTTCCAACCTGCACATGCTGAGCAGCGGCTAAGGAAGAAAAACGAAAGACCGCCCAGAAAGGAAAAAAAAAGCTCAAACCGCGCTTGCGGATGACATAAAATACGTGTGACGTTACCGAATTATATTTTATTAAAGAAACAAGCCCGCCGACCAACCTTTGTCGAGCGTCCGTGGCAGGTGGCGATTACTTAAAATTTTTTACTTCGTAAAACCACTGCGAAAGTTTTACGGTTTGACGCGACATAGTTTGATATTCTTATTTTGCACATGTACGTTATAAAGTGTGACAGTAGCAATTCAATTCTTTAGCTATTGACATACCAATAGTTTGGTAAAATCGAATTCAAAGGAAAATGCGGTACACGAAATATGATAAGGGAAATTGAATTCATAAAAATTATTTTTTGAATTTTTATAGGAAGAATGTATTTTGATTATTACATTTGATTCGCTCACACTCGCGTAAAGGATTGAGTTAATAAAAGCTCTAATGGAAATGTTATCCACGTGGTAGGACCATATATGCAAATAGAGAACGTTAAAAAAAAAAGCTTTCAAATTTGCTGCACGTGAAAACTTGCCCATGTCACGTGCGACGAAATTTTTGAACTTTTTTTTTTTTGTTATCTACCACTTTTTTGACAATGTACTGGACGAGTATGACATTTGGCAAATCGATATCTATGGAAATGTCCAAGCGAGTGACTCGGCTGGTCTGTATTTCAATACTAATTGATATCCGTCCAATTACCAGACGATTCGAATTCCCCAATATCGAACCGGATCGCAGTGATTACGTGTTTGTTAAAAAGCCTAAAAAAAGAGAAACGAAAAACAAATACGATATAAGAGAAACGAACTTGACAAACGGATCACGCTGAATCGAACGATCGAACATTTTGGGCATGATAAAGCAGTCGTAAAGAAATCCCTTATTAAAAAAGAAAACAATAAGGAATTTCGATTTATGGTAATTACACCAAAAATGAAATCCTCAAAGACAAATAACGAATGTCAATATCTCCAGAAATTTCGTACTTCAATTTCTCTTAACCGTAGGAAAAGTCAACGTCGAGTCAATCCCCATCTAATTCTATTTCATCCCCTGTACCAAAACTCAGCTTCCGCGTCTTATTCTTCGGCGAGATAAATCCTTCGTTACAGACATCAGGTTCCTCGCGCCATTTGCTTTATGCAACTTTCCACTCGGAATAACCTGAAACGGCAAATCCGATTATTATATACAACCCAGACACATAATAGCATACATAAATTTGATTATCGCAAACAATATTCTTACGCATCGTACCGACCGCCATATTTCATCAGATAACCCACCCAGTGGCCGCCTTATCAGCAATCCAACCTAGGCGCACAGTCCAATCAACCGGCTCCAAGGAAAAAGAGAAATAAAAATTTGTTCATCTCTTTGGCTTTTCTCATCTAACCTTTCTGTACTCTTTTTCCTTGAAATTTTTTTTTTCACAAAAAAATAACGTGCATCTAGCAACCCCTGCAGGTCGGCCAATAATTCCATCCCCAAACTAACGCTCTTTCTAGCCCACGCGACCGAATCATGGAACGTTTTGCGATCCAGTTGCAAATACCGGACGTTGAACGATTTAAAACGATGCTTGGTTTACGTTTACGTTCGTATACGCTAGCACAGTCTTAAGATCGGCTCGCTGGTTAACCGGCAGAATGGATAAACTCGTAAGGATTGTGGATTTAGCGTGTAGAAGAGATTTAATTCACCGTCCAAAATAAACAGTAAAACCGCGAAAGAGCTGCCTTCCATTAGGTAAAAGTTAACGGGAAGAGAAATGTCCATTTTCAGTAGGTACTTCTCGGCTCGAGTTATGAGTCAATACTTTCACGATGGAGCTTTCAGGCTGTCTTATTTATTTAATTACTAATTACAGAACGCCTTATGTTAATTGGCATATTTCTCAATTACCCGGGCTCTACCTGGGACATGCGTTTCTTTGCTTTTAATTACTTTATTGCGTAAGCTGACGGTTATTATAGTTATTACCTCTGGGCCAAACTGCCGCTAAGCAACGGCCTTGCTTCCACCACAGCGATAAGGCAAGGCCGGTCACCTGGTCTTTAGGTGGGATAAGAATTTTCTCAAAATTTTTCATTTTATTTCATCAAAGTTCCAGGCTTGTCGCATCAATCAATAATCGTGAACTACGTACAATTTCCCACAAGCACATACATTTATTGCAAGGAATATCGCCATAGCGTCATAGGGAGTCTCTGGACACATGACCGATGACCTGGGTCGGTCACGCCGTTGTTCGCAGTTCATACGAGGCATCGCGGTTCCATATTCGCGTAGCAGTGGTCATACACGTATTCGAGCGATGATCCATCTCGAGATGCCAGTACTCTCCTCTTGGTTCCCACGCCGCAACGTCCGCGTATCTACTTGTCCCAGAGTCACTTCTCGACGCTGTCTTGAGCGATCCATCAGTTTTCCCCTTGGTCACGTGGCGCCGCTTCTTCCGGGTTCTAATCGCCTGAACTTGCGTCCCGCCCGAGACCCGCACTCGAAGAGGAGAATTAGTCGGAGTTCTTTCTCCCTACGTTGCTACACCTTCCCCCGTGGGTCGCCACCGAATACGGCCTCGTGAATTACAAAAACAATAAAAACCCAGTTACAGGGGGAATACAAATATTATTGGGCTTTCTCGCGAAGTCTCCTTTCTTGCTTTACCTATTCCGTGTGCCGACGACAGCCTCATTGTAGTTACCATATCTTGAAAAGCAGCAGCATGCGAATTGTCAACTGACATTATCGTATCCTGTATGGCCGAGGATTTATTTACGTTTCAGAAAATCTTAACAAATGTTTTAAAGTTTTTCCAAGCCCACGAAAGATATCCCATGTGAACGTTCAGTCAGATTGAAACTTTTTCAAAGTTCGGATAGCATCATTTGCACCCTTAAAAAACACCCAACCACGCTGCAAGTAAAAAATTTGACGATTTTTATGTAAAGTACAAGCTACCGAGTTGGTACAAAATTTTTAAGAAAAGCACAAAAAATATCGTGTGTTACGTTCGTTCCGTTTGTAAGCCATATGCATTTCGTAAAATTGTTTGAATAGCACGGTGGACGTCCGGTTAAGCTAACACAATAAAAGCAATACAAAGTAGTAACGCGCTGAAGTGAATTTATGTTCACGATACAAATGAAATTCTGGCTCAGCTGGTCAGAGGGAATTACTATCCAATTATTTACCCCTTTACCAGTCACTATTAAATTCCCACAGTACAGCTCAAACCTTTTGTTTTCTTTATCTCCTTCTCGACCATCAAAGGATACCCTGTACTTCGACTAAACCAAAGGAACAAGAAGAACGATTTATTTCTCTGATAAATTCTACAGTTTCCACAGTGGTATTCTTTCGCAAAGTATTCCAAACCCAGAGAGCCGATCATGCCGTATCTTTAAGAGTGATTTCTAAGGGGGGGGAAAATGGAGAAAGTAAATCAACACTCGGAAATCGAAATAATATTGTAGGTGTTCAGATAAAACCGATTCGATCTTATATAAATTATCCTTCATGTTTGTTCTGACAAAATCAACACTCTCGATCGGGGTAGGTAAACATTAACCACAGGCCCATTTAATACCATTTAAGATGATCCTTCCCCTCCTTGCTAGTTGATTTTCGCACGCAGCATCCCTGACCATTAGATACCAGGAAAAAAAGATTCTCAACCTTACCCCAAAGGACTGAACGATCGCAGTATAGTTATTTTTCTGTCGTATCCACTTTATTAGAACCGTCATAAATTACTAGAGTAATTGACAAGGGAAATTGCGTATTACCCGTGCTCTTGGGAATTCTGATCGTGGCTTTTCTGGAATTCACTGTTATTGCTCGGTTTCGTGCGACGATCTGGAAGCTATACGTAGATACGAACATTTATTTAATTCCAAGTCCTCCATTTATTTACAAATTCTACTTCATATACGTGAAAAAATAACTCCAGATCTCTTCATGACATAAAAACTCATTTTCACGCGAAATTGAAAAAAAAAAACCTAATATTCATCATGGGTTTATAAGATCAAAATGATATTCAGGGCACAGATTGATACGTGTCACATCGAGAGTTTTTTGACGTAACTGATTAGGAGGAAGAAGGGAGTTGATTTTGAATTTTTTCCTTTCATTAATTTCTAACGCGCATTATACTTTTTGAAGTTATAGACTGTTATGAGGTTCGTACAAAATTTGTCGTGAAGAGGAAACACTGAACAATAGTATAAATTGCAATTTCTTAAAGAGTGAAAAAGATTTTATCGATATCGACAAAAGCACCGTTCTTTGTGCTGATTTTACTCTCTTTGACTTTCTATTATTTTCTCTTTTTATTACTCTCGCTCCTTTTATTTTAATTGTATTTTACTTCCCCGTTTCTCTTCCCGCGTCACCCATCCAGATACACAGTGTATCGAAAAAGTAGGCAATTTTCCTAAAATTACAAATTTCGAACTTTTTTGTTCTTTCACTTTTTTAATCCTATCGTTTCACCCGACACTTTCACTGTACAACGATACACATTCCACATGACGTGTAAGCCTCTATTATGGTTACGTAGTTATGTTATGTGACGTAGGCAGCCTCTATTATGTAGATGGTCTTGTACTTATGTATTACAGAGGCATACATAATGTATTAGACACAGGTGGATTTTATCAAGCTCGAGTCTCCTATCTTCTTGGTTCATCAGCCAGTGTATCTTGCGTTGGACGTGCGTGTAAATTATTTACGTGTACGACACCCCTACAATTTTTTATTTTCATCCCTGCCTCACCTCCGTTTCCACAATAGCTGCACTTTACGCTTTGCAAGTAATTGAAACGCCGTTATCATCCATCCCTTGGAAGTTTATAGATACTGATATCGAGTACGAAAAAAAAAAAGAAAGAGTACATTGACGATAAAAAAGAATAAAAATAGAATTGAAGAATATCAGAAAAATATAATACAAGGTACAGTGTGTATTTACGTAATAATTATTTTTAAAGGTACATTATTACCAATTATCCATTTTGGTCCTGAGACAAGTTTCTTTTTTACAGGTTTTAATGTATCATGATGTGCTGGAATAATTAAATTCTGAACTGGCATGATTCTAGAATAGATAAATTATTATGTACCATATGTGGATTTTCAATATGATGAAAAATTTCAAAGGCGAATGGAAAATAAAAACAGAAATTTTCAGTCAGCACTATTGATGAATTAATGAATCGCTTTCCTGAGGCTTTCGTGCGATTTTCCATTGGGAAATAGTGTATGTTGGTACTATGGGACAGTAGGTGAAAAGGTGGTAAGCTTGGTAGGATATTAAGTAGGTACTATTCTATGATGTGGAAAATCGTTGGTGAATGACGTCGGGATTTGTTTCCTATATGAACTCCCATTCTTTGCTAAGCGTCAACTGAAGAGCGGGATAATCACATGGTCACAGGAACAAGCAATCGACCGAGAGAGAGAGAGAGAGAGAAAGGGTGAGAGATGGCCATTGGGAGAGAGATCGAAAGAAAGGACAAAAGAGACCAAAGCTCCAATCTAGTAATTAAGCTTTACGATTGCGCTGAGTTTGCAAGCTTTGATCAGGTAATCGTTGAACCTTCTACAAAGTGAATAACGTCACTCGACCTACTGCTACTTTAATTTAGATACAAACCTGCGTTTTAACTATTTTAAGAATTCCTGCAGGAATACCGTAACGTTTCATTCGTAACGACGACCCAGTGGTACCTGGATTTTTTGGCGACTCAATTATTATGAAATAAAATGCTCTCCCCGTTTGCGTCTCACTTTTTTTTCTTTCTCTGCCTCAATTACGTCTTACGGGATATTTGGCATTTATTTGACACCTTGTGGAAGATATATCACAATTACGAGCTAAGTAGCTTCGTCCGATTCAAGCTTGAATTATTGGTTTCAGCCAGCTGCTTTAACAAAACTGATGTTCTCATTTAAAGAAAAAATACTGTACTTTATTATTTATCGAGGTACGTCGTAATGCGGACAGACGGAATCATGAAAAAGTGGCTCAATCAGCTGAGTCGTGAAAAGTTCAAAGTCATTCATTCAACTTAGTCGAGCGGGAAAAATTTCTCAAGCTTTTACTAACTTGGAAAACTTTTGTCGCGGCTTTAGGCGTCCTAAGTCCTTCCTTGTGAAAATCCTACAGGACTACGGGGTCCTTCTCTCCTTTATTTAAAATTGGATCGCAAACATTCTTGTTGTTTACGCTAATGCACGGAGTGAAAAGTTCTTTTAATACATCCCGTTGATTATTTTGTTTACTTTCTTTCTTAAAATCATTTCTTTTCCTTTTCTTTCCCTACCTTCCTTTAATTCACTGAACTTTCCTTCGAAGTAGCTTTTCAAGATCGACTGTCGGCACGGCAAAATATTCTGTTTGAAGTGAAAAAAAATATTTATTTAATGTAAAAAAAATTTGGAAATTATGGATTCTCTATTTACTTTGCTAATTTTCCAAGAATCAAACCTCGTGAATCATTTAATTCCTTCTTTGGTGAAGCACGCATTTCAAATAATTTATATTAAACGCGATCAAATCTAGTTGTATTTTTGTAAATTCATTTTTTCAATTTCTTACTTTACATATTTTTGTTGCTCTTACTTCGTATTCACTTTTGCTTTTACTTAACTAGCCAATATAAATTGGAAGCAATATCGCGATGGCTCTTGTATACATAAAGCAGTAGGGTACTCTCTTCTTTTATCTCTTCGTGTACTTGCCTGTCTAGGGATTTATCTCTCGTTTAGTTCTCATAAAGAGATAGTATACCGGTATAAATCTTGGACCATTCATTTCACGAACTCTGTTCAAGAAGCTCAACAGTAATTTTTCGATTACCTAACCCATTTTAACCCTGTAATCTTGCTTTTATACAGATGATATAATATCGTTGGCTCGTTCGAAAAAAAGAAAATAGAAATTCACTATTCAATACAAAATATGACTAACTAAAAACCATAAAATACTTGTGTCCGGAAAATAACGAAAATTTATATCATCAATTTATATTTGAAATATTTATAAATTAAGATTGAATTAATGCATACACGCAGTACATAAGAATATATCAATATACAATTGCCAAACGATTTTTCAAAACGGTATACCGTCATCGCCTTTGATCTTACGTAAATGCAAAGTTCCTCGCAACATGATAAAATGCAATGGACAAGAAACGATGCGATCTCGTTTCACTAGAAAGGCGCACGAGATAAATTTCCAAATAATACAAAACCTAAAATCAATATTTCACAGTACATACACACAGTCGTAAAACCGCGATTCGACACGAAGCACAAAGTACGAAAAAAGTGAAAAAAATAATTCCTTAAAAGCAGTCTGAATTAAAAATTAGAAGAAAATCAAAATTTCATTAAGCAACTTCGACCTCCCAGACTCAGCACGGTATTACCGGTCTCTTACCTAATCTAACTACGAAAAAATCAAAGAGTGTCACCGCAATCCAATTTTTTTAATAGTAACCATAAAAGTCCACAATCTCGTTTTTCAAAAACCCAAAAAAAATTTTTCATAATTCCTTCGTTAACGTATTACAAACAAGTATCGACTAGAACTGGCAAAGGGCGATCGAATGATGAATTTAAGCTGTGCTTCGTCAATTAGTCAAGTTGGTATCGTGTATGGAGCAAGAGTGAAGTTAGCAGTCGGTATTGATTCGACGTAAGAAAAGTTGGAACATGTCAAGAAGGCTTTCGCCAGCAGGAAGAATCGAGGTGCGCTTTGACTGAGAAAAAAACTAGCAGGCAAGACAAAAATTTTTCAAAATATCTCGTTCACGAATTACAAACAAAAATCGACTAGAACTGGCAAAGGGTGCTCAAACGATGAATTTAAGTAGTGCTTCGTCAATTAGTCAAGTTGGTATCGTGTATGGAGCAAGAGTGAAGTGAGCTTGGATATTGAGTCGACGTAAGAAAAGTTGGAACATGTCAAGAAGGCTTTCGCCAGCAGGAAGAATCGTCGTGCGCTTTGACTGAGGAAAAACGAGCAGGCAAGACGGATGGTTTCTTTCGGCTTGAGTACTTCACTTTCGTTCGCCATATAAAACAATATGACGGAAACAAATGGTTTTACCGCGAATATATATTTATTGCGCCAGGCGGCACTGCAGTGGTCCCGTAAATTTAAATGCCAGTTCATAGATAGAAGACCCGACGGAGCTACGCAATCGTCTAAGTTTCCCCGGGTGAATTGGTTTACTTCTCGAGGGTAACGATAATCTCGAAAGGGCCTCTTGGAAGCGACCTTGGCTAAATTTCCCTCTTGGGCATTAACAGCGAAGGTATAACTGTACACGTATCGTCACGCATACGCTATACAGTAATATTCGTTCATGGGCTTGTCTTAATTAGCATATAGCTATGAGGAGAAAATTAATTGAATATCCCGTAGCTATACAACCTACTGCTACTTCATTGATAACTACGTAAGTCAGCAGCCAAGTAGCTGTAGCCAACTACAAGCTCTGACGTCGAGTGTAGTAAAGTGGCAGACGTCAAACGGGCCACGTGAGATTAAGGAAGGTTGCTCAGCTAGTAAATCGTTCGTTTACGTAATTCACTGTCATTTTGTGGGACTCGTGTGGCTGTGTATTTTTATTGTAATTTTATTATAAATTTTTTCGATTCTTTCGACTTCTTTCGTTATTGAGAGATATATACGATGTCGCACTGGAATAATTACTGGTTTTTAATATTACAGGGGAGACTACTGAGGTGGATGCTGGGGTGTAGATGTTTTTTATGTAAGAATTTGTGAATTAAGGGAGGAACATTAATTTGACCTTCTTTCATCGGCTTTAACAAAAATATTTATATTTATTATGTTCGGAACGTCAGTTAATAATGATGTTATTGTATCTCTTTTTTTCATATTACCTCGGGTTTTGTATTTATTAATTACAGTTTATCAAAATTCTCTGCTTGTTTCATTTTTGGCTTTTTCATAGGGTCGACGATTGATTTTTAAAGAATTGTCTGTGATTAGGGAGATTCTCATTTAAAAATGACTCGAATAATTCCAAAAGATATGTATATTTTATAGGTGAACTAGACAGGAGATAAGAATAAAATAATTTCAATTATTCGTAAACGGAGCAAAAAATAAGGGGAATACCGAAAGCTCAACGAATTTTTATCCTGACCAAAATTGGACGTTTAGTCAGGGGTTAACGGTTTTAAAATGCTTTTATTCCCCAAACCAAGGGGTAGCGGTTTTCGTTTCGGACATCTCTCCGACCCATAAACTGTACAGACATTTCTCCGACAAAGTTGAGAGTTTCTCTTCCTCCTTTTATCTCTTGCGGTTGCACATGGTGAGTGGGATGCTGCGGTACGCATCTTCCACTTAGTAATGTTTCTATTCAATCCCCTTAGGGTCGGTTTATTTTCTACGTAAATAATGGTGGGAAAATTGAAAAAAAAATTCCGTGGTCCATAGCTGTCGCATTGTTTTTCAATTGAGTATCGCCGCGTCATTGTTTTCAAGTATGATTTAACGATGTGGTTAATTTTCGAAAACAATTCAAAAGCCTGACTGAATAATTTAATATATTCCGTCGTATATTATATATGACTCCTTCGAGACTTATTTTTCATCCCAAGTTATTTATTCTTCGTTCATTATGAACATTTATCTTCACTTTCTACTGTTACTTAATATTCCTTCTGCTATCGTTCAATTTCGATCTCCTGCACCAGAGTGCAGCAGGATATGACAACTGTCCGAATTGTTTCATTATTCCGTAATACCAGAAATTGTATTCTCAAGTAAATCAATACTAATTGATTGCTCTCTTGATTCCTCTCATATAAAAAATATGCTGGTATTTCCTACAGTCGGCACAGTCATTTAAATACCTTTGACAGACTGTCGATACTGAGTCTCTCGATTCAATTTTTTTTTTTTTTCTATGTGTCAGACAATAAAAAATTTGAGGTATTCGTGAAACCATTGAAAATTCGATTATTGCACTATCGCATTTTTTTTAAACTCTGAATAAAAAGAGATCTGTCAATAGCCAAAGGCTCTTCGATATTGTCGAGTGAATTTTGGCTTCGAATAACTTCATTCGGATCAACGGAAATTCGATCAACGCCATATTTCCGGTTGTACTTATAGCATATGTTTCTCTTTGAATTCGGCGTCGCAAAATCAGGAATAAAATTTGTATAAAACGGAAAAACCTACGTTAATCCATCGATAAGCTCATGAATAAAAAAAGGGATTATTGTGAAAGTGGTTGCTAAGCAAATCTCCATCACACCGTCGGCTTAACGAGGTTTCGAAAAAAGGGGCAAAAGTACAAAAAAACACACAGGACAGCCGGAAACGTGTACGTCCCTTGTTTACATGGGTTCTGATAAATTTAACGAAATAGAGCATCACACGGACCTGATGTTATTCGCTACCAAACTGTTCGTTTACAGTTCTGTGTAAAAGCAGCAATAAATTAAAAGCCAGCAACCACTAGTAGTAGTTACAAGTTGCAAGAGAATTCAAATGAGCTAGTTGTACAAATGTCAAAGTAATACTACGGTAAAGAAAAATTTAAAAAAAAAATTGATTAATAATAATTATAAATAACAATCGTCTATGATCCATAGAGCTTCTGATCGATTATTGGTAATAATTATTAATTCACAGATTAAATCAGCTTGGATTACAAGTTCTTTGGATCGGTAAATAATAAAATATTTCCTGCTTGCCCGTGAGAACATTTTTCCAAACGTTACTAAGACTCAAACTTTACTTTCTAAATTTCGGTTTCAAAATCATACCTGATTTTCAGACACGTCCGGATTATACTAAAGTTGGCTAAAAGGCTGGGCGTAGCCGTTAAACTAGACTAAAAAACTTGTATCAGTGTTTTTAAAAAATAATTAAAAAAAAGGGAGGTACAGGGGGGGGCCCAAAATCGTCCCCTCAATTTAAGGTGCTGCCACCTTCAACGACGTCACTTAACAGCCCGATGGAATGTGAACGGCTTCCGCTTCCCAGTTCAGGAAGAAGATAGGAGGGTCATAAAGGTCGAGTTAAGCGTTTTGCCCACAGGAGCATATTATCTTGACTGATTAAGAGCATGACGATTAATGCAATGACGTTTTTGTGGGATGAAAAAAAAATCCTGAGAAACAAATAAAAACTAGAACATAAATTTTAACGACTGCTCTATAATTAAGTGTCTCGATCGGATAATATTTCTGTACCCATATTTCAATCTTCATTCACCTACTCAGAGATACCAAGGACTTCGATCAAATGTCCAGGTTTATTTATAAATTCCAAAGACTGCGTCTCTTTTTTCATTCTCGCTCCTCTCAATCTTGTGAAAACTTCACGGCTAAAAGCGGATACGGAATGAAGTTGACTCGAAGGTATTGAAAGTTTGTTGAAAACTTTTCTTCCGGACTATTGGTAAAATAGGCGCTCGCGAGATTTCCAATAAGCGTACCGGAGCCTAGGAGCTATACACGTATGAAAACTCCAAGTTCGCAAAGTAGCGCGCAACAGAACATTAAGCTCGATTTACATTTAGAGCTTGTAACTCGAACTCGATAGAAATTCATTTGACAAAGGGAACTTAATCCAGCAATGCCACAATGCCAGCCAAATAATACTGTTAAATTTATTAAAAATATTCGATCTATAAAATCAATAATCCATTAACGCCATCGGCATTCGCCTTAATAATCCTTTATCGAAAATCTCTCTCGAAAAAATAGCACCTAACAATCGCGTCAGTCTGGGTTAATGAAAAGCGGACAGTCAGTAAAACGTTCGTCAAACGCTTAACGGATGACACACAGCTTATTGCCTATCTATATTGTATGATGCAAGCTGAGTTAAAGCGCTAGTCCTGACTCGCGATGGCGCAACTCGTCGGATTTCGTAGTATTATTAAAGCTCGGTTAACATGGAAGTTCACAGACTCCAGAGTCCTCGTCATTGTTTCGCTAATGCAAAAAGGGACAAGCGAAAAGCAGCCGGATGTAAACGGAGCTTTAATGAATTTTACGAACAATCTATGCAGCAGCGTTTACATTTTTGGTATTCCACGAACAACATCGAGTTAAAGAAAATAATCGGGTATACTTTAATTAAAATATGACATCGATATTCAGATACTACAAGTAGAAAGAATCTAACATGATAATTGGTTACTCCAAGTATACTGTACGTTAATCGAAAGATTTTCAGTAAAAAGATAACAGAAAATATATATATATATATTTCACAATTAAGAACCTTTGCCGAGGTATCCCAGTATGGAAATGCTTTGCAAGCGCTGATCAATCAAGCTTTAATATTTGCGAAAATTCGACAAGCTAAGATATCCAGTATCGGTTCCAGCCTGGAAACCGACTGTAATCGACAACGTTTATTTTTCACAGCATCAAGACGGATGACGTTAGATTTCAGACAACAGTGGTACGGTCAGGTAGACAATTGGAAGTTCAAATATTCATTTCGATCTGACGAAAAATAATTGGAAAACTAATTGGCGATGGTCGGAGAACGGGAAAAGTGGTGTTCTGACGCCGACGGAATTAATTCGTGTCTGTTCTAATAATTTTTTTTATTTCTTTTTTTTTTCACGTCCCTCTTTCGCACTCACGTACATCACGCGCAGTACTCGAATCTGTGTTCCTTCGCTTGTATTAATATAAATTTGTGAAAAGTACTGTACTTGCATTCGATTGAATGCGTAATGACCCCCTCCGTTCCCCTTCTGAATATTTATTACCAACTTTTATCGATTCGCGGTAACTGCGATGCGATGTCGGCATTTATAAAGGTAAAGTGCTAGATGATGCTTTCAAATGCGAAACGTAAGATGGCGCGCAGATGCGTGCCATTAATAACAACGTCGAAGCTTGCGGCCGCTATTTTTTTTATGATTGCCACTATACATGTGCTTTATGGTTACCATAAAATTCAAAGCGTTTCTAGCCACTTCAAATATAGCGAATATATAAATCGCTGCTGTATGTACTACCGTATATATTTTCGTCTATATACCTTTTATTTATACATCTGTGCCCGTATAGGCGTATGTTACACGAACGTATGAAACGTCAAAATATATTTGAATTTGAGCCAGACTACGAGGTTTCTTATCGGTTTGGCCAACTTCTGCCGAACCGTGCCAATAAATCTCAGTGGATCGAAGTGGAACGTAATGGAGGCTTTCAGTCGTTGAGCGTCTGGACCAGTGATGATGGAACTGCCGGGCACCTACTTGCGAGCCCAGCGAGTGATAATTTATATGGGGTTTGTTAAAACTATAGAACTAAGCCGTTATAACTGACAGAGGAGTTTCGGCTAGTGGATCTGAAGCGAACGGAAGTTGAGAAAATTATGACCTTTATCGAAGACACAAAAATCTCATTGATTTCTTTTCATCTCTTTTGCTTTACTTTTTTTTTGTTCCTGTATGTTACTTTGTCACTTTTCACTTTTGATCTCTGCTTCGCATTCGTGGCTTTTTTTGTCGATTCTATTCCTGCTACGTTCGATTCCAATGTGTACTTGCGAGCCTAGTAAGTGATAATTTATATGGGGTTTGTTAAAACTATAGAACTGAGCCGTTATAACTGACAGAGGAATTTCGGCTAGTGGATCTGAAGGAAACGGAAGTTGAGAAAATTATGACCTTTATCGAAGACACAAAAATCTCATTGGTTTCCCTTCATCTCTTTTGCTTTAATTTTTTTTTGTCCCTCTATGTTACTTTGTCACTTTTCATTTTTGGTCTATGCTTCGCATTCGTGGCTTTTACAGTGTATCCCGATGTGTCTCCGTTGGATTCTAATGCAAAAAATCATAAAAGACAATAAAGCAAATTCTGTCTACCTGACGCTAGAACGTCTTAAGCATCCATGCATGGCCTGGTGCAAGTTCAGATTCGTGAGAAAATATTTTTATGAGCTTCACCGACTTACAGAGGACACCCGGGCTGCGGTCTAGAGAGAGCAAGCTCTTTTTCTCACTATGATTTACGATTATAGTTTCCGCCTAGGATTCCACAAATCCTCGAAAATCCTTGGTCCTGCCTTGGGATAAATGTCACACGAATGAGTCCAGTTCGAAGTTTCTTATTTTATTTTACTTTTTTTTTTTCTCTATAGATTCCATTCCCTTCAGGAAATCATCCCTTATAAGGGAATGCTTCTCCTTATACGTAAGCTAGTACGACCTCTTTTTATTCGCAATATATGAACTTCTTTCTCTTATTCCTTGGGGCTTTATTCCTGGCGTAGAGAGGAAAGTACCAGATACCAGAAATAAGGTACGTTCTGCGTCCTAAAGGACGTTTACTTCACTGCCCGGTTAAACTTTGGATCCAGTTGTGCAGCAATCGAATCAGCAACGGCTCGGCAACTTCTTCGCGAAAACAAAGCTGTCGTTTGGCTTCTTCGAGTTTCACAAAAGTATTGTGTAATGGTGTACCAGTGAAAGGAATTTCACTTCGCGTCAACTATTCCATTGAGAAATAGTTGGAGTAACTATTCGTCAAACTGGGGCAACAGATGCACTGTCGAAAACTCGGAATGCACATTGGAACAAAATCGAATGTTCACTTGTTGTTTGAGTTCAAGAGATAATTCGTGACATATTAATTAGGTGACACGGTAAGTTCGACTGTTTGAATTGGGATTGAAATATTTTGTATGAAAAATATTTTTATCGATTAATTTTCGAATTCCGAGGCATTGAGATACTTCATACAATTTGTTGATTCTTCACTTCAGCAAATTAATAGGGATTAGGGATTTTAGATATTTATACCACAAAAAGTGAAGATTCAATGTCAAAGCAGACACAGAGATAAAGAAAGGTAAAGCTAGGGAGATACATTATAAAAACAAAGTTTCGTTTTCCTGTTTAGGATGGCGGCGATTTAAATTTAAAGCAAATCGAGAGAGGGGAGGATTGCTTGGGGCCGGGCGATTTATGAAAGCCATTAACCATTAGCCATTAGCTCGACAAATGTAGGCAATACGAGTTTTGCGTTATTCGTGCAAAGTTGTTTCTTTTTTTAACCCTTTTCTTTTTTTTGGGTTGTACCTTCCACCCAACCTCTTTTTTTCTATGCGCGAGGGATCAGTAGCTTTTCTCTAGGAAGATAACCAATTCAAAATTAACCTTCCTGCTGCATTCACAAGATTCATAGGATTGTAACGCTTCCTACCAAAATAAATATTTACGTTACAATTTTTATTTTCTTAAGCAATTTAATTAACTTTTCCATCGTTCTACCTCCTAGTAATTCAATAATACACTTTGTATCTTTTCCTTAAGTCGACACTGATAGCGAAAAATTCGAGAACGAACTATCTTCGGTAACCAACCTGCATTACTTTCGGCCGTCCATCCTTCGCTCATGCATCCGCGAGCCAGGCGGGCGCCAGCCTATGCTTTTCTTTAACTGGGAACTGACGAGCCGGTATGAACTGGGAGTTGGGGTGGAACAGGCCCAACTCCACCAAAACGAGAGCTCTGACGGAACCTATCGGATAATGCGATAACTTAACGGATCCTGTCGATTTTTGGGGACGCGTAAAATCGAGAAATGCAACCGTAGGCGCTGATCTTTGATCGAACGGGAGCAGACGGTTACGGAAATGCACGGCTGCTCAGGCTGCTACGTTGAGCTAGAGAGGGTCGAAGTAAGCGTCAGGCAAATAGTGCGCGATACAGAGAATAACGGATCGAGAACGTAGCAGAACGAATCTTAACTATCTATCGAGATCCCTTCACCAATTAATAAATTGGGAGACTCACCGGAGCTGGTGCAGCTGATCCGTGAAGGCCGAGAACTGCATCCAGAAGACACTCGGGTGGGCACTGCACTAGGGCACAACACTACACCTCCGGAACACTCACAAAAAATCCATAGAACTTCTTGGATATCGCGAGAGCAACGCGAGAACTGCACGAATGAAAACTTGCTATACCGTATCGAAACACGACTAGAAAAACTATCAACAGACAGCACGGGAGCGCGACCAGGTCGTGACACCTCGGCCGGTGCCCCGAGACAGACTGCCTTAACAATAGCCAAATTCGAGAACTAATCATTCTGATCATCCGATTGGTCGAGATCCTTATAGCCGATAACTTTTCCATCTCCCTCGAGTCGTCCCTTTAAACCAAATCGAGAGCGTTCCTTGGGGAATCGGTACGTAACCTTTGGAGAACCTCCACGGCCGTTTCCCCAGGTCATCGGGCGACTTACACCGAACATGACTGCTGAAGAAATCTAAAAAAACAGTTAACGACGAAATTGCCTTTCGTGTGAAAATTCGCCTTACGGTGCTAGAATGAAGAGTTTCGAGAATTTTGCTAGTTATGTTTTGATGCTTCTTTGTACGTATATATATATATATATATATATATATATATATATATCCAGAAGGGTTACCAGAGTTTCTACTACGAGTATCTCAGATAATAACGAGGTGAAATAAATTCGAAATATCGTGCTCAGTGCCAGCAGCTAGACTTAGGTTGGACCGATTTCATCTTCTCACGGATACTCTCCTTTGGGCACTATAGTACTGTAGTACATCGAATATCATCCTGTAGAAATGAAAAAACACAAAACGAGCAAAATACGATGAAAACTAAAAAAAGAAATCCAGAACGAGCGCAAATAACCATAAATCGAAAGGAGAAAGACCAAGTCAAACGACAGAATAGTTTTATCTCTACTTTAGCTCCCGTTGACCTAGTACGGGACTCGTATGATGGAATCCACGCTTGGTCATTTCACTTTGTGTTCAGAACGGATTTCCGCGGGGCGATGCTGGCTCCTTCAAGAAAACCTTACTAAAGTACACTGCACTGTAGTTATGAGGTAGATAGATAAATGCATGAATACCCAAGTCGTCCGCAGTGATACCGAAAGTTTTATATTCGTGAATAAAATATGGTTGTTGGGTTTTCGGGTGCTGACGTCTGGATACAAAGAAAAAAAAAATTGAAAACCAATGACGTGATACTGCGATCGGGTAATCGTGATCGGATCAGCAACTATCCATTTAGATTTATCTGTATGTGGAAATCTGAAAAGTTGGAAAAGATGCAGATTCTAAAGTTCATACGATTTTGCACGGCAATAATATATGAAACCACAGCAAGGATGCGAAACACCAGGGAGAAGTATTCTACGATCATCATGAAAGGTCTGAAGTGACACGGGGCACCTAAATTTCGCATCCACTGAAAAAAAGGGTAAGCAGGAAAAAAAGTGAAATATTGCCTATAGCTTAAAAAACTAAACACCCGTTAGGAGTCTCAGAGGGTCAGGACTGAACCCAATTTTGGTTACTTACCTCTAATCGAATTAAAGTATCGACCCCCGTTATAATTACCCCACAAGTTACCTCTTAAGTGCGATTTGCATTTCTAATCGAACCTAACTATTAATTAGCACTGTACATGCTCCACTAAGAAAGAACAAGCCGGAAAAAAATATTCCCTATACTTTTTAGTAGCTGCTTACTCGAACGTCAGAAAGTATAAAACGAATACTGATAAGATTAAACCCTATAAAAATTGATGCCTTTTCCGATTCCTTTTTACGGAGTGCGAAACTGTATGGAGGGAGCAATAGGAAGGATCGTAAAAAATCATGTTGTCAGAGTACAAGAGACTGACACTTGCCTGTTTCCGGAAAAGTGCGAAAACAACCTGAAAGTCACGATCCCAGTAATCGAATTAACTGTAAGCTTCATCCCCGTAAACTTCAGGAACATGACGTGTGTCCCTTCGGGAAGTTACCAAAATCTCACGCCTCTTCCTCTGCCATGCTTCTTCCTGTCCGAAGCTGCCAACGACATCGATGTTATCGAAATCCCCAAGGCTTTGCGTCATCGAACAGCGTAGAAGTTTATGGTATCCCTCTCATGAACGATGGACAATGATAAACTTGATGGATGTATCCGTTCAAAGGCTTTCCACGAATCCCGGTCCTCTACATAGAGGGAGAGGCCTAAGATCTATAGAAATGCGCATTACCATTTACCGTTATGTATTAAGATATTCCAAGGTCACCCCCCTCTATACGTCACTGAATATATCTGACGAAGAACTTTCTGTAGTGAAATGCCTCATAGGGGTGGGATCGATGCGGCATCTTCGGATGGACCATTCATTCAAGGATTATCAATTGACAAGCTGAAGAGATATTACTATCATTGATATCAAAGATTTGTATTCGCGTGGTAAATTACGAAGGTCAATAACCAAGTTTCATCATATTTAGTCGTGAAGAGAAAGTGTGATATTTATTAATTTTTATTTTCCTAAAGGGAATTTAATATTTTTATTATGTTGAATCGTTATTGGTCTTCTCACAAAATGCCATAATAAAGTGAACGCTGAATATTTTTCTTTTGTACGAATGGAATTTTCACGTTGTTAGTCCTAGAAATGAAAGGGATTTTAAATAATGAAAATGGAGTACGTAGGTACTTTTGAAAAAGTTGAGAATTTAAACGGTTACTGTAGATGCAATTTTTTTTTAAGCTAATATTTTTCTCTTTTTCCTGCATTTCCTTCTTCTATTTCTCCTATCCAATAACAACGGATTCTTCTACCATCTCAATTCACTCTACATCCAGGGTCCACCTTTACTGCAAATTGGTATCACGTCGGTACAATTGAACCAACTGAACTGTTAGATGCATTTGAAGCAAGAAATCTTTCTTCAATTTAAAATTTAAACTAGCTTATTCGTAATAACTAATAACAGTCACACCAAAAATAAATGTTTAATTCAAGATTCAAATAATATAGTCATCTAATGATAAAAATTTAACCAGAAAATAATTTTTAATCATCGTCACCAATTCAAGCCCGGTTGAAATTACTCAAAGTCAAATTATGTCTTCGCCATGTTGCTTCAACTTAAAGATTTAAGTTATGGGCCGACCAGTTCACTCTGAAACACGAGTCGTGTTCGGTTTATCTCAGCGAACCCTGCCGGTGCCATGAGCCATAATGCAGGACCACAAAGTTACCTCAAATAGTTGGTCACTGGGTGGCCACGAGGTTAGAAATACACAAGCCAGATAAACAGCCGTATACAGAGAGATATACAGACAGTATATAGACAGTGAAGAAAGATGGTCGACCACATCTAGATGATGAAGTTTTAAAAGCAGAAGACAGAAGTTTTCCGTTTTGCAAGGACCTTTCGTAATTTCAAGTCGGCCCGGTACTCTGCAACTTCATCCCGAGACTTGTTGAGGATGAATACTTCCTCTTCTTCTCTTCAAGGTGACTTAAAGCTTTGATATACTAAGTCCCTGCAAGCTCACAAAAAAGTTCATCCAATGACTTAAACGAACGGATTCTGTCATTGCTTCACCCATGGCTTCACTTTTGGTCCCATTTTTTCTCCCCTCGCTCTTCCTCATCGTTGCCATTATAGTCGTCATCCTCTTTGGCCACTGTCGCCATTTCCTCACTCTGCCTTCGCACGTTCTTACGCTGACAGTTTCATTCTCCTTCTCCCCTGTCCCAGACAACGAGTTGGCAAATAATCTCAAGCGTTTTAAGCATCCAAGTTTTTCACAGCCTGGACCGGATATTGCTCCATCGACTTGAGAAAGCTGCTACCGGCGTCTCTTCTTGCTCCTGGACCATTCTCTGGCGTCCAACGAGTTGGTCAGGGCTGATCCAAAATAATAACAGAGCCCAGCGAGGACTTTGATATTTTGTATCTCGTTAAAAGTTTTCAGCACGGGCTCCTTTTTTTTTTTGTCAGAATTGCAAGCTCTCCATAATGAAACGACGCAGAGGCAATCTCTTTGAAAGCTCAGCGGCTATCTGCATATCGCCAACAAATGGGGTTAAGGGTTACGGATTCTTGATAGTACCTTGGGGATCTTCCTCGAGAACGATTTTAACATTCTCAAGTTAGGCGCACGTAGGCATCCAGAATCGAGAAGTTTGAAGGAGCTTCGAGTACCCGGTGCATCGTTGTCTATTTTGCCGTACCGCCCCGATCGATTTTATCCTTCGCAACCACTATCGGGGTTCCGGTTGAACTAGGGACTTCGGAAGGCCCCTCTCTGACTTCCCTTGTAAATTCCATTAGCGCAGCTGCGAGCGATGGAAATCTTGCGGAGCTTACATGAAAGTCTTGGGAAAATGGTACTTTCAGAAAAATTAGATTGAGGATTTATCTCGTCATATCCGGGACGTGTCAGTGGGAGCCTATTACTGGTAGAGTCAAGGAGCGATATCTGTTGAAGAAGGGCCTCTAAGAGAAAAGCGACTAAAACAATAGGCGCGCAGGATGGAGAGAATTCTCTTTCGCTTAAGGAAGGAAAACGAAAGGATAGGAAGAGACAGGAAGGTAATGAAAGAAAAGTAGAAAATTAAAGAGAGCGTCTTCTCGACTCACGAAAAGGATACTCGACGATATTACCAGTAAAATTTCGTTCTCGTTACACGTATAAAACTTTCATCTAATAAATTTTCAATTTTCCCACCCACTTTCACACTCCCGACCGCAAGAAATTCGTTAATGCCTTACGGTCGTTCTTGCTCGTGATACTTGCTTTTTGAAACGGAAAGCAAATTAGTAAAATTGTAACTATAAACGTCATCTATCATTTATTTGTTAATGCCTGAATTATTTCAATGGGACTTATACTGTCAGGGGTTAAAGGTTATGTCCTTATGTGGAAATAGTCCACAAGGGTTGAATACTTGTTTGCACAGTTCACTGGCACCCTTGGCTGTTATCTAATGACGTCATTGGACCTCTAATGGAATAGCCTTTCGTATTTAGGTTCCCCTAGGCGAATTTACTCTTATACCATGTACGTAGTACGCCACACACAATTTACTGCGTATTTGCTGTACGATCCTTTTTCAAATTTGTAGCATATTGTAGCATACAGTAGGTTTATCACTATAGAAGTGATAATAAATAATGGAAATTTGGAGTGAAAATTTCGAAGCTTAACATCTCTTTCGCAATTGAATCTCTCTTGTATTTCTCGGTCTTATTATTTCAATTTGGGGATTCAATGGAAGGTCTCTGCATTTGATAATTGTACGGGGATGATGCGATTTACAGAGGGGTGGTTATATTCATGGTGAAACGGACGATTTAGTCAAACGAGGGGAATGTTTGAGAAAGTTTAAGCTACCACCCTAAAGACGGCAGTAAAGTTGACATAAAATAATCCATTGTAGTAGCATCTCCTCATTGTGAAGCTGGGAAATTCAGATGCTGACCTGACCCAACTTCGCCTAATCTAATCCAATCTAACGTAGCCCAGGTTTAATTAAATTAAACAGCATATACTTCATTCTCATTTTTGTATGTTCCAAAAAGCTCAAAGTCAACGTCAAAAATTTAATTTTGGGTCTGCTTTAAGTTTCAGAAGAAAATGGGGTTCAGCTTCCTCCGATGAAGCTGCCGCATCTGAGGCATCACCACGTGACGCACTGGGGTCCGTATTTCGAAAATGCCGAAGGAGAAGGAATCAGCGAGTCGCAAACTGTTGCGCTGCATTTAGGTACCAGCGCTCTATTGGACTGCCGGGTAGCGATGCTGGCCGATAAAATGGTAACTATGATTATGTAATCGAAGCGTGATAAGCAGTTCGATTAAGACGAGAGTGGATGTAATTGAGCATGATTCAACAAAGTGGACATTATTTTCTGCACCAGTCGATAAAGCTCGGAGAATTTCATCGATCGACTTATCAGATTGCTTTTCATTAGAAGTTAACCAGTCTGACCTGCTGTATCGTTTCTATGGTACAGCCTATCGAGATTAATAAGTTATTATCAATTACAATATAAATGTCATCTAATGATAAAATTTTAACTAGAAAATAAATTTTAATCATCGTCACCAATTCAAGCCCGGTTGAAATTACTCAAAGTCAAATTATGTCTTCGCCATGTTGAGCATGATTCAACAAAGTGGAAATTATTTTCTGCACCAGTCGATAAAGCTCGGAGAATTTCATCGATCGACTTATCAGATTGCTTTTCATTAGAAGTTAACCAGTCGTACTTGCTGTATCGTTTCTATGGTACAGCCTATAGAGATTAATAAATTATTATCAATTACAATATAAATGTCATCTAATAATAAAAATTTAACTAGAAAATAAATTTTAATCATCGTCACCAATTCAAGCCCGGTTGAAATTACTCAAAGTCAAATTACGTCTTCGCCATGTTGAGCATGACTTAACAAAGTGGAAATTATTTTCTTTTCTGATCTGCTTACCAGATTACTTTTCATTAGAAGTTAACCAGTCTGACCTGCTGTATCGTTTCTACAGTACAGCCTATAGAGATTAATAACTTATTATCAATTACAGGTTATGTGGATGCGTCGTAGTACAGATGGCGTGTCCCTTCTTACCGTTGGTAAAAATACCTACAGCTCGGATCCACGTTACAGTCTGAACTTCCAGTATCCAAATAACTGGAGGCTGGCGATATCTGCGGTACAAAAGGAAGATCACGGGCTGTACGTGTGCCAAGTGAGCACGCATCCGCCAAGAATGTTGAACACTGAAGTCACGGTTTTAGGTAATAATAAAAAAGTAAATAAATAAATAAATGGCCAATGTAATTTTGGTAATCTGGATAGTCCTCGTTACTTTTTACAAAATATCCAGGATTCGATGATCTTATTCATAAATATAATAATCTCCTTTGGGACTCCCGTGGAGATTCGATAGTCGGATCCACATTGAAGGAAACGAGGAAGCAACTACGGAACTTTCTCTCGTTTATTCAAGAGAGAACCTTAAAGTCGTCCAGTCGCCAAGAGAGATACACAAAACTCTCAGTTAATCCGTTAAAGTGGTAAAACTTTTCCTTGCCTTACGAAAAGGAAAAAAAGCCGAGACGAAGTTTAGAGATTTGATATTCTATGATCCGTTAGCTGGAGGATCGCTCGATTTTTGCTTTACTTGTTTTTTTATCCAATTAGGAATATACAGTATTCGCATCTACAAACAGGCAGCAAAACATAAACGAACTTTGACCCGTCGATGTATATATACACATTAAATAGTTTTCGTGGGACTTTTGCCTTTAATTAAAAGAAATACCTGAAAGTCAATACGTCACGTGATACGGATAAGCGTGTCGTAACATATAAAATTTTCAAAAGATAATCCAAGAGTAGTTTGAACATTTTTTTACTGGGTGCGACAAATTTTCACGAGGGGTGACAGCCCCTCTAAATACGGGTCCTTATCGGCGAATAAAACATTCGTAAAGCTTCGAATTGGAGCTGCTGGGATATTATCAGAGGATAGGAGGCTTTGAAGGAAGCGTCGCGACGCAAAGCGTCTTGAGACGTCTTTAACTACTTCAGGCCCAAAGGGGTTCGAAATAATTGAGACTCTTGAAATGAATGAGACCATATTGAAATAAAGTATAAGAGATACACTCTTGGATTGAAAAGACCCTCGTTACATAAGATTCTCTTCGTGTTGAAAAATTATTTCAAGTATGGTTAGAGAAGCAATGTAAATATTGTTATAAACTTTCAAAGTCCAAATTGTAGTTGGACAGTTGCAAATGTTTGAAATATTTTAATCATATACTATTGACTCGAATCGAGCTTTATCTTCCACTCTGTTGATTTTTAGTAAATTTGAAGTATGCTTTGAGCCTTCCAAGGGAGATCGTCCATTAAATTTATTTCGTTCGTAATTTAGATTTTTTACTTCTCCATTCCTGGGTGATCGACACTTGCTAATTGTTCAAACATTGGTTAAACGACTTAAAAAACGCCCTCTTGTCAGTATAATACTTCGCTTTCGAAACTCTGATGTTGCTATCACTTTATACTCTGTCAAGTGAATTAACTAAGTAACTTGCATAACTCAGAATCCAATATTTACCAGCTTGCTCCTGCGCTTCAATACCTCTCAGATAAAGTTTAAGGACTTTACGCGTCAAACTTTCAAAAGCGTTACTATACCGCAAGAAAATTATCAATAATTTGGATTATCCGTATCGCATTGTTTACCTTTACGAATACAAATTCAATGAAAGGTATCTTAAATTGAAATATGAAATTCCAAAAAACAGTCTCGAGAGCAAGGAATCGCAGCTTTTTTCATAAGCATCACATATCTTTTACGTCTGCCTGCGGATTTTCACATAACATTTGGCAATCGGTGCGAATTTTTGGAATAATAAAACAATGCGAATGCATAGTTGCCAAAAGGCAGGTGAAAAAAAAAAAGTAAAATAGTGTCGGTGTTGTTGTATCAAAGACTCACCTACATCAGGCGGAGCCTGGAAGGATATTACCGGGTGCAAAAAGCTTGCAAATGCAAGGACGCTATAGGGAGAACCGCAAGTTCTCTTGGCGGCTTTCAAAAGCTTTCACGAAAGCTGGCTCGAAGACGGGCTTATCTACGGTAACAAAGACATCGACTTTACCCGTAGCCGCGACACCCGTGTAAAACAAGCATTTCACGTACCTCGCTACAGCTGACTGTTGGGCTTGGTCAAAAGACGTTCTAAAAGCTCGCGTCAAGTACACAGACAAAAGCAAAAAAAAATATATTAGGCAAAAATATATCTGTGATCGAATTAACTTTAGCAATTTAATCTCTATTGGTACCTAGAGCTTTTATTTTCAAGACAGTTAAAAAATTTTCGTCTAGCATAAAAGTTTTCGTACTATTTTAAGAAGGTCAAACAAAGCTAATCTGGTGTATCTCTTGCAGCACCGGATATTAAAATCCTCGATGAGGCTAGTCACGAGGTGCGGGATCGTTATTATAAAACCGGAAGTGGTATAGAGCTTTCCTGTATCGTGCGACCGTCTCAGCCTGGTTCAATCGTGCCACATCCGACGTGGAAGAAAAATGGTGAGATGTTACCGGATCACGTCAGCGTTTATCGTATAAACGGGTAAGCATAAATCTACGCACTTCTGACATTTCCAATGGAGTCTCCCCGGGTGCTCGTGGCGAATCCGTGTATTATCATTTACTGATAAGTTCAAGTTAATGCGTCCGCGTTTAGCTTCGTTGAAGTGCCTCCGTACATACTTACACGGATTGGATGTATTTTTAGTAGAAATGAGATTTCTGCGATAAAATTCGTTTCCCTACTTTTTTTCATAGAACGTTAGGCTTGTGTTAATAAAAAAAAAAAAAAAAAACATCAAGTATAAGATAATCCCTCTACTCCATTCGCCTCTTTTGACGAATCTTTTTATCGAATTTTCGACGAGAAAAGCTTTGCACAATGTTTTCCCTATGTGTAAAAATAAGTGAGGCTTCCTTTTACCCTATTCATAAAATTTTTATTGGATTTCAGATCGAACGAAGAATTAGTGACGAGATTTAAAATCGAACGGGCGGAAAAGACTGACAGCGGCGTTTACACGTGCTCTCTTGGACAATTTAGTACCACGATGGTGCAGCTTCACGTGCTCAATGGTAAATAAAAATAATAGAGTAAAAAATCAATAGATATAACCACAGGATAGATGCTCAATCGATAAGTTATCGAATTCGTTTGTAATCAGTCCAGTACAAATTACACAATGAACAATTCTGAAAATATCATTTATAATTTTTATTCGACACTGAACCGATCGTTTACTCAAAGCCACGTCTACTAGCACAGTAAAAAATCCGGCAGTTTAGATGTTTCCCGTAAAAAAAATTATTATTGCTTCTCCTTGTTTCGCACAGCCTACGACCATAAATGTCCAATATGAGCATCTAGTAAAATGTACCACCCATGCACCATTCGGCTTGACACTTAAAAAATTTATTAAAAAAATGGAGAGCAGATCGTTCAGCAAGAAATTCGAATACAAATAAAAGTTCCCAATATGGAAAAGATTTTTTTCCAATAGATATTCCAACGTCTACAAGGATACAAATGAATGTGTATAAAGGAGATATTGAAGTTGAAACGGATATTGTTTTTTCATGAAATTTTATAGCCATAGCAAGTCAACGCCATTGCCTTTATGAGTAATTTAAGTAAAAAAAAAAATAACGATAAATACAAAAATTGTAAACATCTTGAGGAGTTCGAGAGGACAAGGAAGGAAAATTGAAAAGATTTAAATCCGTTTAATATCCTGCAGGATATTTGATTCGCAGGAAACTTCCCTGTCATTAGCATTATCGCAATAACGCGATACGATTTAGTAACGTTGTTGCGTTACTGTAACATTTAATCTGCCCAAATCTCATTTCCGTTCTGTATCTATAAATTTCTTGAAAATTTTCTTCCCAGCCCATTTTCTAATTATTAATTCTTCTCATTATTTATCCGATTTTTTTTTCAGGTGAAAAGCAAGCGGCAGTTCATCACGATCAGTGGAACGCCGCGAGAACAAATTACCACGAAAGTCGCAACACATTATTCACAATATTAACCGCCTTCCTCTTCCTGCAAGCCTCGAGCACCTACTCGTTGTAAAGTACACTTTAAAAAACAACAAAGCGTATATTAAACATCATAAACGTGGGTGTTTCTCCATGGAACTGCGCTTTCGACGTTGATCCGTCGAAATACTCGAGAGCAAAGCAATTCTTTTGGATTAAACATTAATATCTGATCGATGTGTATATTAACTGATATGGCAGTACTACCCGTGGGTATTACTGACAGTGACGTTTACGTAATTGTCGTACGATTGTGATTGAATATAGGATACGTAAGGATACCTGTAAATACAATAAAAATTATAATATAAGGAGATGTCGAAGATCACTTAATAATTGCGAATGTCTCGGTGACAAGTCGGAAAAATTGAATTTTGTGTAATATATTGTATTGGGAATAGTGTCGAGCAAAGTCAATGAATTATTATCGACATATACATAATTAGTACAATAAAAGCAGATGATAAAAGTGATACGCGTGCTTTAGTTCAGCTCAGAAATACCTGACAAACTTTTTATATCGCACATTAATATAAAAACTGAAAAATACATTTTCCTCAAATCTCAAATAGGCTGTTCAAGAATTACGCACACGTCGAGAATTTTGAATACCGAAAGCTCATAATTCCATTACAGAAATCGTCATTATCGACCGATGGTAACTGAACTTTTTACGCTCGCTCAAGATAAACAGATCAAGCATTCTCGTGTGTCGCTACAGTACAAATCTGACACGTGAAGCTGACGGCTTTTAATATTTCTTACTTGCCGATGTCCCATTATCGATAACGCAGATTCCGCACGTACCATCAGAGATGCTCGCAAGCTCAACTGAACAGTCGGTAAAAAAAGGTTAGCTCAAGGCAGTCGGTACGAATATTGCCTTTCCAAAACCCTGCAAGTCCTACCAAGAAGTTTCGACCACCTACTCTTGGATTGCATCATTAAGGCTTATCATTACACAACGCATTACGCTCGTAGGATAAAATACAGATACACGATAAAATTACAAAAAAAGCTCATAGTATACAAGAAACGATTTATGTTCACAAATAATAATGTCCCAAACGGGACTTACTCATCTCGAAAGAAAATACGAGTGGTACACGTCTAGATCCACGGATTATCCTTAAGAAGGATTTACGTTTCCACCGTTCACTGATCTCGTATTTACAGACGAGACACTCTAAGCAGGCTTTACATTCAATTACGTACTTAAGTAAAAATGTAACGACGTCTAAAAGTGTCGTCCGCTAAAGCTCAAAACTGTTCTAAGCTCCAAGTCAATATACAACTTACGGGTACCTCTACTCCGTTCCACACGAAATTACTCTGCCTAATGCATCAAACTATTCCTAGATGGCACTGCTGCTACGGTGAATATTTCAATCATAATGCATCCACACAAGACAGGAGTTTGTCAATATTGTAGTTGATTTCACTTCCCTTTGTCACGCAAATTGCGCTCGATAAATACATGTAGGTGCACCATAATATCAGCCTTAATTTAACCTCGATCGATCAACGTTAGATATTGCCGTTCGGGCTATTAAGCGAAGAATGCATACGTACTGGCTCTTAGTAGTATGGTACCTAATTGAATGCATCTGCGAGGTATGCTACCTAATTGAACAGAACCCTATCGCGAGGCTTTAAACAGAACTCGACACGGTGTGCATGCATTTATGCACCTCAGTGATTTCTCATTGGGACAATTTACCATCCTCGAGTTCCCTTTGAGCTTAGTTCGTGACAACAGTTTGCAACGTGAAAAATTAGTCAACAAGAATAGCGGCACACTTAGCTTTTGGAAAAAGTGCATTTTTTTTCCTTTTTCTTTGACAATAACGTCAGATTTTACTGATACGTTCGTTCCCGAATGGCTCTGTACAGTCGCCTCTGTCAATCGGTGTAAATAAATTAGGGAATGGACCGGGGGGAGATTTCTGTATAGATCAAACCAGACCCAACTAAATATTGCCGAAACGTTTAAATATTTTAAGCAAAGTGGATTTTCGTGTAATTGAAACAATCCTCGATAAAGTTTACGTATTGACTGATGTGCTCAAGCACTGTACGAGTGCTCGTACGTGCGAATCCCGTCGATTGGTCGAGAATAATTATTCGAGGTCGACAGTGCCCTGCGCAATCGAGAAAATTACTCGGCGAATTATACGACGTTATTAGCTTGTAGAGGAGTGTGCTCGCACGAATCATCCTCGCAAATTAATTAGAAGGTTTAAAGTTAATTGGTATGGGCAGCAGTCGAGGCTAATTTAGTAACCACTCGGAAAGGTAACGTTCATCCGAATTGTGGCGAGTTATATTTAACGAATTCGAATTTTTAATTAACTCAATTTTCTGTTACATCGAACAAAACAAAAGTAGCATGTAACGCTAGAATTATTATGAACTTCAGTTTTATTATTTTTATCCGAAATATCAATTTTTATTATTAACAAAGGGGGTCTCCTGTGAACGGTGAATAGCGAATAGTGATATATGGATGTATCTTAGTCTTCCATGAATTTTAAAGATGAAAATATATATACATGTATCCGAAAAAAATTTATGTACAATTAAGAAGAAGGCTTTGTGTCTCTCATGGATACCCAAGGGTGGTTGGGAAAAGGTCGCGAATGAAATTACGCAGAGAATTGCTCAACGTCGAAATGAGAAAGGCCACAACGAGTATTTAGCTGTAATTAAGGAGGGCTGCAATTACTATGTCGGCCGCCTGGGAACCATCCTCCCAATACATTACAGATACGTATATGGCGGAATAAACTAAGCAGGACAATGGCATACGGTTGAACCAGATCTGGATTATCGGACTGGGCGTATACCAATTTACAAAAAAATCGAGTATGATAACTAAAAATATTTCTGAAAGTGTTCATGCTGAATTTCAAAATTATATTAAAACTGAAGTTCAAAAAGATGGAGCCATAAAAAATATTTGAAATTACGTAATCAACCGGGTTCTGAGTTAAATTTGAAAAAGAGGTTCCATAAAAATGAACGGTTATTGCGATAAGAACCATTTTAGTAAGTGACTACTTAACCTGCACAGCAAAAATTTAATTTACAATGTACGCATTGTTATTAACTGTTGATTGCCAGATGGCTCTCACGAAGTGCACGGCTGGCGGAAATAATACCAGAGTGCACTTCGTGAGGTGTAATGTGTGACTGCCCAGCGAATAACGGCGTCGTGTATTATAAACTAAAAAAAATATTTAAAAAATGCAAAGCTTACTGATTATACAAAATAGACTGGGGAAAAATGATTAGAGGGATATATTATCAATCGTATCCGAATTAATGATAAATAAATACATAGGGAATCGTCAAGAGAAAATAAATCAAAGTTACTTGCGAAATTACTGCGAAGCGTTTTTAATATGGGTAGGTTGGTAGCGAGGATAGAGAATAAAATCGTTTGTTCCGATATTCTAGGGGATTTATAGGGGAAAAATATCATGGTACGAAATATCAAAGAAAAGCCGAGTGCAAAGAATGCAGTGTATGCTGCAGGACACTAGTAGTGCAGTGAATGCACCGAATACTGCGCATAGTAGTCGTAGCGAGTGCGCCCCTGTATTTTTTGGATTAAAACCAAAAAAAGCAGTATCGTTCCGATATTCAAATATTTTTGGAAAATACTTTGGATTCTTACGTAACCGTGTAATAAAAAATTATACAGGAACAGCTTTAACGCTGCGATAGAAAATCAAGAAGTAAATATATTTTGTGACTGATGCAATCTTTTTTTCGAAAATAACGTGTAGACTTTGCAAAGGCTACTTGCCGGTATACTTTGTACTTTACGTGTCTACGTATCAGGTTTATGGCTTCCCAATGGCGGCCTCGAAGTTAATCACAGACATTGGTCTCTCTTATCTTCGTAATATTCTAATCACGCATCACGTTCCGCAGGACGCTCGGCTTGGTAGCTACCTAATGCAGTAATGATAGCTCGTGCCACTGATTACAATATTCAAATATTTGAATCTCCATATGTATGTACGCGTGGTGCAGTTATATTTGCCAATCGTGGAGATCGTAAACCTAGTAAAATTTCTGATCGTTCCTGATTCCCAAGCAGATGCCCAGACAAGACGATTCTGGCGTATGCATATAAATTTCAAAATTCCACAAAATCAAAAAAAAAAATTTATGCTTGAAAATTAAACCATCCCTACGGTAAAAAATGTTATAAATTTTTTCATAAATATCCAACGCATTTTGCAATACTGCCACGTGAAAAATACTAAATTCTAAATAGGATTTAGTAGAAATATCGAAAACGGAGAATTTCAAATTATTCAAGGATCCGAGATGGAAGCATCTCGATCTTCACTACGTAAATCAGGATGAGAATGGAGCCGTTACCAGGTTGCGGGTAACTGGCAATTAGCTAAGATATAATCGCGATTGGTGATGCTTGGGGTTGAGATCTATCGTTAACCACCCAGGGCTGCCAACCCTCATTCAATGCCACAATCCCTCGGAGAGTAAACCCTTCCACCAGCATATACGTAGAGAAACCGTTAGTAGCCATCGAATTCAGCTGACCTCTACGATAGGTTGGCAACACCTGCACTCGAAATCCAGCACATCATCTATCAAAGCCCTTATACATATACGGGAAATCCAACCCCTTCGCGAACCTCTAAAAAAAAAATATAGAGAAAAGCATCTGCTGATTCTTCGGACATTTTTAACGTACGCGTCACAGTAGCTTTAGGCGTTATTGTTAATATTAACAGAGGGCCGTCACGGCTAAAGACTCGAAGAAGAATAGCAGCGAAAAGGCTAGGACGTTTCTAATGAATTTTTAACGTTTCCACTGCAGGGAATTACGCGACTGCTTGCAGCATATTCAACCATGCAGACGCATACGTATGTATCTACTGGCATTTTTGTATCTACAGCTTTTTGTCACTGCGATACAATACGACCATTGTCGATGGACGTGTCGTATTTGCGCACAGGCGCGAGCCGCCATTTCCAGAAAGGTATTATTCCGGTGCAGGTGTTATTATAGTAGAAGGCTGGGAAAAAAAGGGTGCTTAATAAAAGTCAAGATAAAAAGATCCCTTAGCAATCGTACCACCCACGAGCGTTCGCTTCGTCTTAGAGAATCTAGGATAACATAGGGGATGACTAATAATGCACAAGTGTAGTTTGTAGCCACGAGCAGTGATACGTAGGTGCAAAAATAAAAATTCACTGAATGACCCAATTTCGAAAATAATCACGTACAATAAACAACCCACCCCCGGTATCTACCCTGTCCTTCAATTTTTGGTAATTTTGATATTTGCTCTTTATTCGTCTGATTTTAATCCCTGACCATGTTTTTTCACCGAGAACGTGACTCTAGCAAAGGAAAAGGGATGCGATCACTCTGAGGAGTTAATCCACTGTATAATTTGACTGACGCAAGATTAGGGTAACCGTTGAAAAAGCGCTGACAATCGTGACCCGTCGTCGGATTAAGTTAAGTCCGCTTTACACGAGTTCGAAATAGTCCAAGGATCGGAGTAATTGATTCAGCTACTGGAAATCGTCATTTCGTATACCTTAGGTAACAGCTGACGATGCGAATGAAGACTGAGGATACGAGGTGCAATTAATCGAAAATACAACAAAAAAGTGGTCCACTGATATAATATCAAAATTCCTTCGCCCTTTTCATAGAATTCTTGAAATATTTTTTCTCGGGTCTCGTCATATTTTTCATTGTTGCTTTAGACTCTTTTTTTGTCCTCGTGCTAATTGTACAATTATCTGCATGGTTCAACTCTCTGGCAAGTAGGGAATATATACACGTATGTATATACTGGTACGATTTGAAGGAAGACGAACGTTTACACGTTCAACAATAGGTTTTTGTGTCTATTCCTAGAATTAACTGTGACCCAGATATCTCTGATTCCACAGTAAATCGCACCAATGGACCACCGGGTAATATTCAGCAGGTAACTGTCAGACTGGCCAATCTGTCAGGGGTGTCCGGAAATCGAGTAAAATGAAAATAAAATAAACAAGGGTGGCTACAAAATTTCAAAAAAAAAAAAAAAGGTTACTAACGAGGGTCGTATAACCATAACGAGACCAGGAGCTAGAACATCTCAGTCTCGTTCCCCCTCAGTCTCTACGGATGAATGCAAGGAAGCTGATGTGACAATTTTTCTTCCCTTCCTTTTTTTTATTTCCTTTTTTACGCTTTCCTTCATTCTCATCATCGTTTCCACGCCGTGACGCAGCACAACCGAGTTCGATGGTCCACACGCGTTTACGTCACAGTTGGCCCAAAGAGACTTTGTGACATAACGACTTTAGTTAGCTAGAAATATTTCAGCATAAAGGCGAAGAAGCACAACGTTGCGTTACTGAAAAATAGAATAGAAAAATAATACGAGTAAAATGAAAGGATCGACGTTCAAAGAGGGCAGGTAGGTACTTAGAATATAGTAGCCGGGAGCCACAAGCAGGAATAACAAGGCACATCGAGCTATACTTGATCTTGCCGCTTGGTTGGCGGATGTTCAAATTTGCATGATAAGAAAAAATAATGAGAGACCAGAATGTACTTTGCTACGTGCGACCTGGTTGTAGTAAATCCGACCAAGAAAACGTTATTGTATAATTTTTTGACCACTGAATGAAAGTACTAGACAGCTTCTGATCCGTCGTGAAAAATCACAAGTCCTGGACGTTTTATGGACTTTCTAGATTCACCTAAAATATTCTATGCAACTGCTAGTCTATCGTGGTTCTAAATTGCACTATTTGAATTTGCGTTACGATCGACACCCGAACTCGCGAGGAGAATCAGCCAAACTCCCTATCTTGACACACCTGTCCTCCCGGAGGGCCTCCACTAATTGTAGTCCCGACGCAACCCTCGGGAGACATAAAAAAAAATAAAAACCCAAAACAACAATAAAGGGAATAAAATATTATTTTGTTCGCCCGCAAAGTCTACTTCCTCGTTCAGTGTGTTAGTAAAATTATTCTTCCTCCAAGTGTAGCCCAGAAAGTGGAATACGTCATTTCCAGTTTCCGTATCGTATACGTTCTTATAATTTATTGACAGGATCCGAACGTTAGTAAATTTCACAATTATGGGTATCGCCAACCCTTAATAAAAATACGTACGAAAGCTTATCACATTTTCACGTGCAATTATCAGGACCGTGGATTACGACCTTCTTAGGATCTGCATGAAGTTGCTTACCGAATGAAACGGAAGGTGAAGGGAACGACTTGAAGTTTGGCCCAAGTTCATCCAGAACTTTCTCAGCACACTGCCACTACTTCATTAGCCTTTGCCAACCTCAGCAAATTGTCTCAGTCCGCCAACGTACCGAAAACTGTCTCAAAGCTCGGAGTGGCTGTGAAAATCTTCATAGTTTCTCCGTAGCGAGAGTGTTGCCGATGTACACAAGATTATGGGAACCATGGCAACTCTTTGAAAATCAACTTTTGAACATTGATCAGGAATTAGAAATTCACGAAATTATAAATTGAATAAAAAATGATTACCAAAAAATCACCTAAATTTTGATCACTCGTCAACAAAACGTTATAATTTTGAATTAGCCAAGATTCCATACGGTCGATCATACTCTAGTTCACTGTTACCAACAATGTGGGATAACATGCGTACTTAGCTCACGAAGCCCTTTGAGATTCAGACAGGCGTTAGCGCTGCCCAAGCAAAGGGTTAACGTCAACTGACGATAGACAGTTTGACGTGTACCCTAAATTTGTTAACGCGAATGAACGTGTTCGTGAGTTATGTAACACTGGTAGATTAAAACGTATTGGATAAGCTTTTGAAAAAGTCAATCGTTGCCAGTACCAACGTACACATACGTACAGATCAATATTAAACTCGCCAGCGTCTACTCTCCTGTTTGTCAATCAAAGCGAAACGTGTATATTGCGAAAATCGAATGCAAATTTGATAATTCTCTCCAGCGTGTGCAAGATCCACCCCTCGATGCCGACGGACACGTCGTCACCCCTTGTGCAAGGATAACGTATCTATCTACATCGGACAATGGATTTTACCCAATTAACATCTATTCCTCAAATTACGCTACACTTTCCATTATCGCTACAGTGAGTGCAGTATCCCGGAATAAAGCAGAAAGCCGCGATGGTCGATTCCGAAATTTATGGAAACGTTAACTGAAATTTTTAAAGGACGATGTAAAATTCTGCAAAAAATAATTCCCAAACATTAACTCAAGTGACTGCATAAAAAAAAAGATATTAAGTAATACAAACTATTTGTCGATATATTCAGAATTCAACGATTAAAAAAAAGTCTGAATTGCATCGGAGGATTGCGCAACGAATCAAAACTGCAGGAACGTACATCGGAGGCTACTCCATGTGCATAATCTGGTACGATTCTCAAAGCAGATTAAAGTCAATTAATAATTAAATTCTCTGTATAGATCGTTCGCCGTCAGTTTCCTAGTTGAGTAGACCAACGTGGTAAAAGCAGGTTGAGTGAATTAATTACCTACATCCAGGTGGCGGGAGGAGTAGTGGGGTTGGAAGAAGGAGGGGAGGGTTGGTTTAATTAAAGTTCTCAGAACTGTTTATGGTGCAAGGCTCCATGAGATACGTACGTGTGTCAGCTGACTAAAGGCACCAAGCCAGTGGCCCATCCGGATTAGCTAACCTCAGAAGGAATCCACCGCCCCTTCCGGTTCCTGCGTCATTGCGGTACGATTAAAGTGAATAACATCCCGAAAGTATCGTAATTTTGGCAAAACATTAATTTTTTAATAATTAAGTTTTTTTTGAGACAGGTAAAAATTATTTCAGGGAATAACAATAAAACGGGCTTGACTCGGGGGGGGGGGGGGGGGAAGTTTGGAATTGCGATTAAAACCGCAAAAAGTAACGGCCGTGTCGTTCTAACATCTCACGTACTATGGGCTGGACACGCCCCGCCCGACTCCGCAGTTGCACTAGCGTAAATTCCTGGGGCGTGGAGAAGCAAGACAAAGAAAAAGTAAATAGGGTTTCGCGGTGAGGAATAAAAGCTCAGTGGACTAGCGTGGGGGGTGAGGACGAAGAGATGGAAGGAGCGGCGAAGGAAGACGAGAGGGAGAAGGAAATGGAATGAAAAGAGGAGAAAGATAAAAGAAAACAGAAAAAAACAAGATCGTCTTTCCTATCCCTAATAAACTCGCAGCTAGCCGAGGCTACGTGCTCTTAAATTAATACTCCATTCCCTGGGGCGTTGTTACTCACCCACCTAGGCGGCTAGAGTAACTTCTCTGACGAATACTACGTGGTACTTTTTTTTTTTTTTTCCTGTAAAAGTCCTCTTTTTGTGCTACCTAATTTATTGGACTACTGACGAGCGACAATGGGCTCGGGGAATGCTTTTGAAGGCTGAGGGAAAAAAAAAACGCGACGAGTAATGGAAATCGATTTTGAGAATGTCTATTGTTTGTGCCAATGACCGGGTCATCCAGAACTAGCCGTCGCGACGTCCATGCTGACGAATGAGGGTGTAGACTCGACCACGCCAATTCGTGGTTCCTCGTTACTTACCTTAATGACTGGGTTTCTAGGTAAGGATTTTCCGACTACTGAATATTTTATCGTGTTTCGTCACAATTTAATTAATCCGATTTTTCACGATTCGTTTAATATAATTTTTAATTCTTGGACGCTCGATAACTTCATATTAGCGTATCCACGGTGGTTCAAAGTCTCGTAGGTATGTCATACTTGTAGGTGGAGGCGTAATTTCCTCGGCTGAGAATATTTACAATAAAATGTAGGGAGCAGATTCGCAGTTTCGGCAAGAGGAAATTTAACATACAGACTGTACATATAAACGAGATACCGAGAGAACTTTCATTTCCGTTCGCCATCTTGAGGAACCCAATAAACAGACTATGTGGTAAAAATCGATTATTACGATTGATCGGTATCGCGAAGACTTTAGTGAGAACTTTTCTAATCATCAAAAAATTCGCAACCCTCCAAAAGCCCATTAACAATTTACTGCCACCATTAATATACACTATCTTCGCAAAAGTACACTCACCATCGCCTGTCAATTAAAAGTTCAAACTCATTCCGTCTCAACCTTAAAAACCCGTAGAACAATAATAATTAAATGTTCGTTAGCTTTCCATGTATTATATATCAAACGAACAAAAATCATTTATTAAGTTTTCGTATAAAATTTCCCAACTCGAGATACCTAGCCTTGAAATGTTATATAAAATTTTAAAAAATAGTTAAAAGTAAACAAAACAAAAAAAGGGATGGTAACGGTGTAGCGAGAAGCATGGCTGGAATATATGAAACCCGTTTCCGCCAAGTCCTGGGGTATCTGCGCTCATTTCCGGTAAGGAAGGCACCCACTAACGGTTGGGCACGAGTGGTGGCAGCACCAGCGACACGGATACACGCCCGGCAGCAGTATACTGGGTGGATCTTATCAGGCTGGAGGAGCGCTAAGTACATATGCTTGAATCGAACTTAATTCTTAGATAAGATCTTAACGGAGAGCCAAGGGCCCGACAGATGCAATAAAGAGCCTCCAGAGTGGGAAGGTTAGCGTATTAAAGCCGCAGCGTTGAAAAGGACGGGTCTGAAGTCAAGGTAGGATTACACGGGAATTTTAGAACGACGAATAGCAGATTTTGACTCTATGGAAAAATGTGTAAATACCGTTGATAAAAAGAAGACCTTATCTCCTTGTGAATTTGAGCTTTTTTTTTTTAACTACAGATACAGAGCCTTTCAGTTACAGCAGACACATGGTAGATCTTCATCGTAACGCTCTCGACGTTCAACGGAGAATGGAGTTTCTTTTCCTTTACAGTTTATTTATCACGATGCTTTTATTTACTTTTATCTCCCTATTTCCTCTTTCGCTCCCCTCTGACGCTGCTATCTATTCCGTACGCTATTCGCGAGAGAATCTAGTCTTCTACCTGTCGAATCTGCTATCCTGAAAGCTTTTTTCTTTAACGCGATCTGATTCCAGAGCCAAGTAAGGCAGATGAAAAGACGAATCTTGCTTCGAGTCATTCCGAAAACCGTTTTTCGTGAGATTATTGCAAATGCATCGTATCTCAGATGATCAAGCGAGTCGCTCGCGTACCATCGTATCACACGTCTATTAACGCGATACGTACGTAATCGTAACACGGTCCAATTCCGGTACAGGATTTATCTCAACGTACCGCAGCATCTCTTCATTGTCCAGCTACAGGGGGAATATCATCCAAAGTTATTATGCAATAGTTACATACCAAAATTGTAGGTCGGAATATATTCATACCGAACAAATATTGACGTAGTGGTAAGCGTGGAATATATTCACCTTCCAGCATCTCAACGGATTCAGGAACACGAGATAAGTCTGGTAACGCTAAATGAAACATTATCCACCGATCGTCAATATAAAAATATAAATGACTCAAAAGCTCGTGTATGCGCATAAATATAAACACGTGGCGCGATCAATCAAAAAGCTTCAGATATGCCTAATGCGATCTCGTATCGCATGTTTATCTACATACGTAACGCGTAGCTAGTGCCTTTTCCACCGTTCTCAGGTTTCTTAGAATATGATTTTTCTATCCAACCCCACTGGTACTTTCTGACCAAGCACAACTTGTAACGCAATACTGAAAGTACGAAGTAGCCGAACATGCAGGGGATGTATTAGACGCGACGGCGGTGCGGGAAGGTATGGAAGTAAAAAAGAGACTTATTGACCGTGAGAGACGAAGGCAGAAAGAAGAACAAGAGAATAAGTACGAACCAACACCCGGCCGATATTTTCACCCTGTAACGTAGAACAATGGCCTAGATACGCGGTCTTGTATCATGAATATTTAACGTACGGAACTCTAGACGAGCCGGACGCTCGACGTTTTCAGCGGGTCCATAAAAGATTTTTTTTTTAATGCCTGGTCTTGATTTTTAAAGAAGTGTTGAAAAGGAAGAGCTATGAAAAAATAAAGGAGACATCCGGAGAATTAAAAATGTATAAGCGTAAACGTATAGGGAAGGGTCGTTCGGGGTAGTGAAAGCACGAACCGAGAACCGCCATTTCATGCGAAGCTTTTCCTTAGGAAAAAAAAAATGGCCAATGAAAAGAAGAACTTTATATTCCTTCTGTATCTCCTTGACGACGTAAGTGCAATGAAATATTGTGATACGCAAGATTGAAATGTATCTACATGGAGGCTGTACTTGATTCAAATCAAATGAATTTAATGCCAGGATAAATTGATTTGAATGCAAATTAAATTAGCACGTTGTAAATATTTTGCAGGGATTTCGTCACGTGGTCTCATGGATACATGCCTTTATGCAGTTTATACGTCATCGTCGTGCGTAATTTCAGTGATGACGTACGAGCGATAACCTACATATATAAATATAGTATATACATCTATACAGACAATATGCCGATAATAAAATAAAGGAGAGATCCTGAGAATTAAAATTATTCAGTATAAACGTATAGAGAAGGGTCGTTCGGGGTAGTGAAAGCACGAACCGAGAACCGCGAGTTCAAGCGAAGCTTTCCCTTAGTACAAAAAATGGCCAATGAAAAGAAGAACTTTATATTCCTTCTGTATCTTCTTGACGACGTAAGTGCAATGAAATATTGTGATACGCAAGATTGAAATGTATCCACATAGAGACTGTACTTGATTGAAATCAAATGAATTTAATGCCAGGATAAATTGATTTGAATGCAAATTAAATTAGCACGTTGTAAATATTTTGCAGGGATTCCGTCACGTGGTCTCATGGATACATGCCTTTATGCAGTTTATACGTCATCGTCGTGCGTAATTTCAGTGATGACGTACGAGCGATAACCTACATATATAAATATAGTATATACACCTATACAGACAATATACCGACAGTATCAGACATCAGATCCTCTAACGACCTTAATCGGTTTTCAATTGCAGTTGCGTCGATAAAACCCGAATTGTTCGACTCGTTCGTAAAATATATATTGAGAAATATAGATCTTCGCGGAGTTTCCTCCACTTTCGGCCCAGTTTCGTCCACCAATGATAAGCATCGCGTATAGAGTTTATACACACAATGCATAAATACAGTACGGAGCTTTGGAATAATGTGAACTCGGTGGCTATGGAATAAAGGACGACTTTCTTATTCCGAACGTATTACGCCAGAGTGACTGTTTCAGAAGGCCGATACGCTACTCGTAATTTTTCTCAGGGCCGTAAACGCGCGCAAATTGGACTTTTATAAGGGACGAATTTCACGTTTATGAGGATATTTAGTTACAAGGGATGATTGCCCACTGTGCTTACGCAGTATGGCTCCATTGTAATTTTATCGTAATAACCCTGGACTGTATTGTTTTACGATTATCAGATGAGACCATCCTGGGCTTCACGATTACGAGAGTTGCCCGAACGTACCAACTGGCAACTCAACGTGGAAACGCTGTGAGAATTTTTGTCGAATCTAATAGCTTACAGGAGTTTTATGATTTATCGATATTTGAACGTTGATAATAAAGTCATTATTTAATTCACGTAAATTAGTTATCTACTAGAAATTCCAGTTGGTCTCACGGTTAAAGCCAATCGTGCTGAGAATTTCTATTGAATTTTCTATAACTCATTGGGTCGCGACACTGATTCGAATATTAAACATAACATTTCTCTGGGTTATTCGATAGAAATGCTTGAGATTAATCTTTTATTTGTAACGTTTCTTTCATAGCGACACCCACTTCGTTATACGTTAAAGGAATTGGCCATAGCTCCTGAGACGTATGGTCCATAAATATATCTTCGGGATGAGTGTCTTTGAATGTGAATGGAGGGATAAAAAAAATTATTGAATTTATCAAAATACGTATAGACAGTCTGCGTGCGACAGGTAAAATTGCCAGCGATAAAATCGACTGCGGATAGTAAAATCTAGTACAGAAATTTTGAGCCAACTATCCGACTAGCCGGTTTGGTTGGTACGAGCCGCAAACTTTTTGAGTGGTTCGCCGATTGCATCCCTCCGGTGCTATTTGGCTAAATGGCAGGTGATGAACGGCGCTTTAACTGTAAACGCTTAAACCAGTCCTCGGCCGAAAACCGCTCGAGTTTTTCGTCCCTGGTGGCCTGGCAATGAGCCAGCATGGCTCAGCGCGTCTGATATCTAAAAAGGACGCGTCCGGAAAGGTCTTCTTAATGTCTGGCGACGTTGGCGAAAATTTTACCTCAAATTATAGCAGTTCCGTTAGCGATGCAGTCTTCAGGTGACAAAGTAGGAAGAGTACAGGGTGATCGATAATTTACGAAAAGCCACTCCCTTATCAAATGGGCTGAAATATTTGCAATTTTATATATCGTTGCAAAATTATTTTGCAAAACAAAAAAAAAACTAGGAAAACTTATTACGTTGTGAAAAGTTGGAGAAATTGATGGGAGACGAAGTTTAGTTTATTTTTTTTGTTTTCCATATTAATTAGCAAGTACATCCCACTGATGAGTTTATTAGGGACAAACGAGGGAAACAAGACAGTTGCACTGAGATAAAACTCTACTTGTCTACGTAAGCATCTTGCTAATCTATGCGAAGTAGAAACTAAGGAAGTTGAGATGGCGTAAATCTTGAGAGTATATAATTAATTTATTTCTGTAGTCGAGGAATCTTTACTTAGCCGACTACCAGTTTTTAACTTTAATCAAGAGAGACGCTGCAAGCTGCTTTGCTTAATCCAAGGAAAAAAAAAATCCGGGAAACATTTTACCTCGAGTTACGAGTATCATTTGATTTTTCGCTCGTAAAGGCATTTTCGCTTGAATTGCTGGAAAATTCAGATCTTTAAAAAAGTCGGTTAATACAGACAGAGAGAGAGAGAGAGAAAAACGAGCGAACAAAAGAAAACGTCAAACGGCAGAATAAAAGTAAAATAGTTAGAGAAAAAAAAAAAAAAAGAAAAAAAAGATATAATTGAAACCATCTCCACTTTCATTAGCGTTATGCCGTACCAGCGACCGACCCTAGTAGTAACGACTACGACATAGTTAATAAGACGTAGCGATAAAAGAAAAGAGGGTTGCAAGATGATTAGCAGAGTCAGCCAAAAATATCCTAAAATATTCAGTTACTGCTCATGACATAATGGGGCAGGACTTAAGTTCCAAGGGTTCTCTCCTACCAACTACCACGAGTACTTTTCTGCTACCAACCCTTAAAGACTACTACTACCCAGTAGCTGCCATCATCCAACCCCTGTACTTCACCTTACTCAGTCCACTCACTCACTATTACATAAATTGAGCTTAAACGACGTTGCTGCTGTAGGCTCTCGCTAAAATGGGTCAGAGCTGTAAAAAAGCAAAGTGCCGGAATTCGCATGCGACCATGTCCAAAAAGGAATTTCTGTATAACAAAATACACGAAAAAGATGCAAAGACAGGCAGTCACGTTAGAAAGACGAAAGATGAAGAATGAGAAAAAAAATAGTTTTAACTCAAACCTGTCAAAAAAATACTTCAAGCCAATTAAAACTAAACTATCGTCAATTTTTTGATATTAAAAAAAAAAATTTTATTTTCCACACAAATTCAACAAAAAGCGAAACGATACGGCTCGATTAGCACTAATAAAGCCATAAGGATTCCAGAGCCGTTACAAAGTCACGCGGGGCACATTCCAAGAGACGGGATAGCTGTTGTCCAAGGTCGTGGCAGGGCAGACGGTTTATCAAGGGTTGTTCGCCTGATAGGGGGTAGTATTTTATTTCAAGCCCAGCGAGCACTGCCTTCCGGTCAAAATCAGCGTGGAAAGGGTTGTACGGTGGATTCCTAAAGGGATTGAAAAGAGGGTGGTTTTGGGGTCAGAGGGAGGACAGATTCCAGAATGGTGCCTACACGTACTACGTGGAGCCAGGGTGGTACAGTAACGGTCCCACTGTTTGCCCAGATAAGAGTAATTAATGTCTCTCGGTCGCTTCACAACCCTTTAACAAACACATAGTAAAGTCCATCCCCCATTACGCCTCACGTGTATATTAACACACGTAAGTAACTGCCCTTACGCGTCCCACCCACTCACACGGCCGCACTTGCTTTTCTATATCAATATAATTAAACTCACACGGAAACGACGTCGACGACGCCTGACGTCGACGGGACTTCTGAAACTTTGCCCCCGCACTTGCGGTCGACTCTATTAAGCCGCGAAACCACCAACAGACATGGTAATGGGACTCAAATGTCTCTGACCATTCGCGGTTTACATCTGTGTAAAGGATTAAAGGGCTCCTCCCGGCTGAACCCCTGTAGAATATATTCCGACCACTATGCCAAATATCCAGGGGTTGATTTTACAGGAATACTTGCTGCGGTAATGTTCCGTTCAATGTGCTAGGAAGATTGCATAATGTCACTCTACGATAATAGCCACTTGAATAATTGTCCAAATATTTTGCGCCGTTACGAATTTTTTCTCTCGCCTTCAAAATTTCTTATCGCCTTTACGTACAGTCAGATTTTGTAATTCGATATCACGATCTGTATATATGTGATTGAGTCAAACGAACACTGTAAACAAGAATCATTAATGGAGACGAATAAATTTATTTGTAACAATATATCGCAAATCCAAATTTCCTCGCATATTAAATATACAGGGAATATTTAAGGGAATATAACTCCGTTGAAATAGCAAGGCAACGTCTTGAACGAGCAGCGAACTCACCATTGAGTGTATTCTTACCACTCGAAATTCACTCAAATTTTATTCACGTTACCTCTGGTCGTCCCTTTTCTTTTGGTTACTTTAAAACTTCCATTATCAAACTCAAAGTCCCCGCTAGTCACTAAGGCCTACAGCGCCATGTAATCTTATAAATTTCAAGAAACCGAATATATTACGTTATATCGAGAATTTCGTTGCTACGCGAAGACTCGTATTCCTCGGTATCACCGTGAAAAGCGCATAGGAGTTCTCGACTTGATTTATAACCTACGCCCGCGAAATTAATTAAGCAATTCATTAGCCTTGGCGAGCGTAACGAGCTGGGAAGAATTACTGTTGAAAAATTCCAGCTAGACTTAAATTCACGTTTCTTTTTCTCATTTACAAACCCTTCCACGCAGTCGTACGCGTGCTTCTGCGTTACGTCGAGAAAATTTTATTAAATATTTACATAAAAATATGTAACGCAAGTAATTCAATTTTTCTCATGTAAATTATTAATATCACTCATTTATCTTATCGGTGCTATTTAAACAGTTCGCATTCACGACTCATACGGCTTATATACCAGTCGTAGAACAATTTATTCCAAACTAGTAAATCCTGCAAACTTGAGATACGAAACAAATGCCATTGTGTCGCACTACTTGCTGACTGCACACAGGTATCTAACGTTATACATATATCGAGGTAAATAACGTCAACAAAAGATATGCAGGCATATGTAAATCGTTATTGCATTTTACTAGATTGGAGACAGTTTCCTTACCGACTAGAGAACTAGGCTAAACAGACGTTAAATGAAACTGAAATCACCATTTTGCAGATGCATGGAGGTTAGGTACAGGCACTGTCAAAATGAACTGCAACGTCGTATATAGAACGTAGAAAACGTATATGTAAGTTGAGTGCATTTGGTACTCTCGTAGATACGTGTAGCAGTACAGTACGTAACGTCAAGGGGAAATATGCTATTTAGAAGGAGAAGCTGTTTGATCTTGAAACAGTCAAGAGGAAAATGAAGAGCAATCAAGGAATGAGAAACGGGATATCTCGTACAAGATACGTTTCTTGATACTGAATGCAATAATTTATTTATAAAAAAATTTAAGGGATAATTCATTTAAATTGTATGGGGATTTGTATCAAGTAATAGATAATTTACTGATAGTGATAATTGGTACTAATTATTTTTAGTAATTATATATCATTGCGAGCAGAGAGTAGACACTGATAATAATCGCTTCCATCGGAGTAGTTGGCACGATTTGGCTAAATATAGATCCATTTGATACAACAAAACGTGTTATTGTTGGAGTATAATGGATTTTCATGAATTTTAATGGCAGGTTAGATGACGATAATGCACTGCGCTGTACGTGCAGGTTTGTGAATCTTGTGGAAAATTTAATTTGGGCTATGTCCAGATATTTATTGATAGAATAAATTGACTGAAATCGATAACTAGTAACGTACAGATGATAAGGATTCGTGGGAGTTCCTTCGCAGATCGATCGATCGATATCGCACGCTTGGTATTTCGCATAAGGCTCTGGTCAGATATAAAAGTAGAATATATCATACCTGCGTGATATGGGAGAGACAAGGATGACTTGGGTAATATAAAAGGAATTTGTAATACGATATGAGAGATTTTCTTTTTCTGATATTTCATTAGAAATATATTTATGAGGAACACAGTGATGTCTTAAAATATAAACTAAAGTATGATACTCCTGGCGCTGTCCTACAAACTGAAAAGTAAAATTATTCGTTTATATTTTTATCATCCTTATCGCTTTTTTTTTTTACTATTTTTAATACTGTATAAGGAGTTATATTTTTTTCTACTGCATGCATTCAGTTCACAAGAGCTAAAGAGAATCTGAAGGGGTACTTGGCGAAGGGTACCCGAGTGAATAATTAGTTTGGGATTTGAATTACTTATGTGGGACCTTTTGAAAATTTGTCAGACCCGGCTCTTTGACGAATTTCGACCATTTTATGTAAATTCACTCTGTTACAGAACAATCAAACAAGTTGGTTTGTCGTTGGAATGTATAATGTGGATAACGAAATGGATGAGAAGAAAAAATTTAGAAATAATATACATATATATGAGAAATAATATTTTTTTAATAAAAAAAAAAAGAAAAATATTCTTTTTGTATAAATGGACTATCAGGCCTATCTGGAAGTTGGTACGAGGTCGATCTTCACCCTGAAATCGGATGACTCAACGATCTGCTAGATTTGGGCGTTATTTTGTTACATCATCGACGGGGAACGTAGCACGCAACGACGGCCATTTTAATGTCAGGCCTATTAGCATAATTCCATTCGAAAAGTTATGGCTACTGACAATGGAAATTCGTGCCACAAAGTAACAAAGTAATGCTTCCTTATCCCCAAGTTTCACCATGGAAAACTTTTATTGTGTCGTGTCTTCTCTTCGTCTCTTTACCTTTCGTATTACTCATTCATTCTCTCCGAAGTCTATGACCACCAAACTTTATGGATCTTACGTCTTCGAAGAATTGTATATTACTCGACGGCAGTCAATCTTCTCATTCTGTGATATTCTGTATACTCTCATTGGTCAAAAAGCAACATTGTGGATTATTAAAAATTAGAGTCAAACGAGGAAGATTTAAAAGTACTAAAAGTCAGAAAATTTATAAGCACGTACCACTTACCCCGCAGTATTCCTAAAGAGGAAGAATACAAAGGGGTGCATTCGGTCAGAATTCTCATTCATCCAAGAAACAGTCGCCTATACCGAACTCTTGGAAGGTCCTATCCTATCCATTAAATTTCTTTTATTCCTTTCTTTTCTTTCATTCTTCCCTTCTTCTTGTTACAGTCTGTCCCTCCTTTCTCACCCTTATTTCTCGGCCGGGCCGGTTTCTTTTAGGAGTCATAAAGGGGTTATCACTCGGTCAGAGTAAATACACGTGGATCTTGTCTGTCTGAGGTTGCCCTTCCACCTCATTTGCTGTGCTAGACTGGATGCTGCTCCTTTTCCTTTTTCCCTGTTTCTCTTTCTGTGTCTACTTCTTATCCACGAGGGGTATAGCTGCACTTGGTCGCATGGTAGATTACAAGTATAATCGTCCTAAATTGGAGAAATTTTGGGATTCGATTGCTGACGATTGCTGAGGATGGCTGACGGGGTACATCGCTGGAGGCGGACTAGGTCCTTTGCGCTTAATTCATCTCGAGCTTCGGTTCGGGGGGAAGTGGAGGAGGTTGTACCAGTTAATATCGTCCTTTGGAATATCCCAGCGGCCATCCGCAAGGATAAAGTTGGGTGCTAAGCATATCGTCTTTCGTTGTGATAAATCCGATGAAGGGTCAACAGCGTTTTTATTACATTTTCTGACTCATTCTCCCGTACTATTGTTCAGTGGTCTAAGCTGTCCCAGGTTAAGATCCCCTCGAAGCTTCGGGGCATTGATTGTGTGAATTTCGTATAGCCGACGGCTCGGTCCAGACCCTTACCCTTGACTTGCAGTTTTTACTGGCCCTGCTATCTTGTTATTCCTGGTTGGACTTGTGTTCTGCCTCCGTGACCAGAGTTGTCTGAGGTTGTAGTTCCCAGCCGAAGCGTCACAGTAGCTGGCAGCTACTACGGTTTCCAATAGGTGTAGGTGAGGATTGAATTTCGATTGTGTGCATTTCTAATCTACGACGGTTTGGTCCTCGACCTTTACATATGTGATTATCCTTATCCTTTCCTTGAGGTTTTCCCCAGGGTCTCACGGCTCCAAAAATTTTTTCCTCGTTTCCGAAAACACGGTCCTTGCTGGAGCCACGGAGGGGCTGTAGCTCTCTTAGGCAGGATATGGATGGGGAGGGGCCAGATTCACAATAAATTTTCTCCAATCTCTTTTCCCTTTCTTCCCATTTCTCTTTCTGTTTCTATCACTTTTACATTTCTAGTTCTGTTTAAAATCGTCTCCTGCTACGTTTTCATTTTTTTATCATTCTCTGTATATAACTTGATTTTTTCTTTGCATCTCTTTTCTAACGTATCGTTTCTGGTTCCTTCTTAGTGAAGAAAGGTTACGCCACGAGTCAGTGTATACTTAAATACGAACGCTGCAACAGATCGGTTTAGTTGCTCCTTAAAAGCTGTTGTTATACGAATTTACTCGTAAATTTTTCATTTATCTGTTACAATAATGTCTTGCGGTGTAATTAATCATTCCTTTATAACACTATCAGGTTCCCTCGCTGATCGATGCTAATTACTAATTACCTTCGCTGTCCAAGAATCAAGTTCCATCTTCGTACTTCTCTTGCGTTTTCTTCGACGAACAATTATAATGCGGAATTTATTTCTTCATCAATTTTCTCCTTGCATAAGCAGCTTAATCTTATTTTATGTTTATACTAAGAATACTCTTTGTTTATGAACCATCGTATTCTTCCTGGAGAGCGCTGACGTATTAATATTCCCTTCGAGCCTAATTACTCAGAAGCTCAAGAATTTCGTGAAACGGAAAAATAATGTTAACCAATTTTGCTGCTTTCACGATGTCACATTGCTTTTTGTAATATTGAAAAGCTAACACCTTATCTTCCTGTATTTTCACTTTCGTCTTTCACGCTCATAATCGGCTTGGCCGATCCGATCTTGAATGATGTATTGATATAGGTATTTACGAAGTACAAAAGGCCAAAAATATATCGACTTTGAAACCAGCCTGCAGAAAATATGAATAAGGTAAACTTGTACAGTCCAAATTACTCAATCAACAGAAAAATTCATTTGACGGGGAGTAGATATCATGATCCTATACGAACAAGATGTACCTTCGAAACGTGAATTCCGTATTCTTGTAATTTTCTTCTATCTTTTTCACGAAGAAAATTATAAAGGGAAATGAGGACCAGAAAACGACCACGTATAACCACGCTTCATAAAACACTTTTATCTAGATAGTCCAGAGTTACCGAGCACGAGAACGGGCTATTACGTAAAGAAGTGGCGGTTGCAGAGCCTCGTTGACAACGAGCCGAAAGATATTTATCCTTGCTGGTCTATTAAGCGCGTTACGTCTGCTAATAAACTAACCGCCATAAAGGTCGTTTCATTAGGTAAGAAAGTTATTAGGGAAGGAAACGTTAAAAATAATTTTGTGGTTTAAAGCAGTGTGGAGAATCCAATTTTCGTTAGGAAAAAAAAAAAAAGTTCAAAGTACCCGCGTTCTATAAAGTCACTTTACTCCAAAATCAGGTTTACGTGTTGAAACCGTACTAGTTTCAAATCCACATTCAAGTTTGTAGAACAAGATGGTAAACAGTCGAGGAATACTTTTGGTACAGAGGAGAAGTCTTTTAGATATTTCTATTCCACGTTTTTCTATTCGCATTAGAATTTACGTTGGATTCCCGACAGACTCCTTGTCCTTTCGATGTCCCAGAAATTCATCCACCGATAAAGTGACGTGTTCCTGGTGAAAATTTTGATTGGGGATAAACGTGAGGAGAAAATTCAAATCTGAGTTGTCTGACCTTTTACACGTATACGTGGATTTCTATTTTCCCCTGGAATACCACTATCTCGTTACGGTATTTAATTAAATAAAATCTTATCCTCGTCCGAGATTGATAAAGGTTCCCTAATTCTCAAACAGGTGGAATCTTCGCGTTCGACCTTATCGGAATCAAATTCGCTAATTCGATAAAGGTTGGGTTGTGGTTTTCGGAAGAAGGGGAATGACGAAACAGTGGAATGGTAAAAGTGGCTAGGAAAGGAGGAACCCTTCGATGAAATAAATCTCATCCTCCCGAGATACGGTTCAGTTAGCATTGCGTTCCGCCACGGATATTCCGAGGTCCCTCGAATCTCTCCATTATTCTTCGGGACGGTTCGAGGAAGACGAGATCATCCCGAATTTTGATCATTGGAAAAATATGAAGAAACGCAAGATCCAGTAAGAAAATATTTGACTGTGTCCTAGAATTGCTCCTGTAATGGGATATTCGTAGGAACCTTTGGAATTATAAATTTCGAACGAAGAAAAATAACCTTTATTGTCGTCGTATTCACGTCTTTTCCAATTCCCATCGTATTTATAAGTGGTAACGCTGTTTGGCGAAGTAGCCAATATCCTGGAACACTCGTGAAAGTTATGGGAAATCTGTACAGTGGTCTACGAGGCGTGGTATTGGGTCTGGCTATAATATTTTTGTACCCCTCTATAGAACCACGAAATTGGATTGGGCCATTGATTTTACAGGAGTAGGTCCTATTTCATTTTCATGCATCATCGTCGTACAGCCATACCGTATATTTTTCTGAATTTAAGTCAATCGAGTTACCGTATCCTTATACGGTAACTATATGGGAAAATATTATGTACAAAGGCTGCTGTTACTACACACGTTAAAACCAAATTTCCTAAACTCCACACAAAATTACACGTTGAATGAAATTTAACTAGTTAAATAATATACCGAAGTAACGTTGCCTTATCCACTAAGTTGACTGCACTGTAATTGCACATGATCACAAACCAAGTAGCTTGTCACACGTCGCATTAAAATTCCGCGAGTAGCCGCGAAAGCAGCATGGAGTTCTTAAGTGCAGCACGAGCGAATGTACGAAGATTCAAAGGGTAGCGAGCTAAAATAGAATTTCACCTGGGAAAGGCACGTGCCAATCCTGAAAAATTGAAATACTTCCATGACTGATAACACGTAACAACTTTGAAAATTCAACCAACAGGCAACGACTGACTTGCCCGAAGAATAGAAACTGCCGAGTGCGCGTAAATTTATAGCTCAAATGAAATCGAGCATTTAACCGAAATTCGAGAACACGGTCGACCGGTCCAATAAACGCGGCGGGCGTGAGATAAATTTGACGGCATAGTTAGCGTGACAATTAAAAAAAAAAACTGAGAGAAACAAAAACGAGAAACACCAAAAAAAAAAATAAATAAACAAAAATGTGTCTCGCGTTGCGCAACATCGTTCGCTGAATCGCAACACGAATCTCCCTCCCGTCTCCCGCCCCGTTCATTGTGTTACCTAGCGTTGCATAACAAGCTGCATCAGTTCTATTGTGTCACATTAGCAAATGCGCCACACCGGCCTGTACACATCGATTCCAAGCTGCACCGATGCACCTGAACGATGAACTCAGTCACGGTAGACATTGTTGAATAATCATTATTTTGGCAAAGTTACGTTACCCTACCTTGAGACGAAGCTGTCACATTTTCAAAAAGTCCCATGCAATTTTTTTTCTCTCGACTGCTTTCATAATCAACAGTCAAACTGTAGTTGATAACAGTCTGCTTTCAAGAGAACCCAAAGTCTTCGGGTAAAGTGTTTGAAACCTGTCCGAAACATGTGATACGTACATTTTCTTTTTTCCTCCACTACTCTTTCGCCCGGCTGAGGTTGACTCGATAATTTATGGATCGTCATGAGATTAATTCACAAAGTCAAACTAAGCCGCAACTCGATCGCCTGCTTCCAGTCGAAGTATTTCATGCGTTACAGGAAAATTCTTGGGCCAAACTTGATAATTGCATTCGATAACGTTAAAAAATATATGTAAACCCGTGCATAGGCGTAACAAGCAATGCGATAACCTACCAATTATTTGACAGGTATAATTTTATATAGATACCAAAAAAAAAAAATGTTTAATTCTGTCACCATATACGCGTGAGTTCAGAGTTGAAAGATCGAGCGCACTTGACCTTACGTTAACTCGAAATTTCACTACGGCAAAGTGCCAACGGTTATCGTGGAGTCATTTATTATCGAGCAACCGTTATTTATCTCGAGAAGCACTCTATTTGTTTCCATTAACGAGAATTTACCTGAGAGCTTCCAGCAGGTACAGGTAAGTATGACGATGTTTAGAATGTGCACTGCACCAACTGTTACCCACCGAATAAATATCGGGTCAACGTGAGAACCCATTATCTCAATTTATCTAAAAGATTGAAAGTATATTTTCAACACTCTCCCAATCTACATAAATTTCACTAAGTCAATGGATAAAATAATTTAGTAATATTCAATTCCACTTTCAAGAAATACAATTCAAAGATCAGTTTCTCAACTCACTATCGGTAACTTACCTCGTGAGATATAGGATAGCAAGATTGCTGATATTATACTTAAAATTAACTGCGGCATCTTAACATTTGTTTAAGTAGGTTACGGTAAACGCAGTATCGATTACTTGCGTGTAGATTTGTTGGGGCTTTGCCCATGTAATCGCGATACCAGAAACGTTCCACTAATAATATACTGCCCCTGCCTTGAGTACATATCGGATCTTAGATCTGGCAAGTTACAGCCATTACGTAAGCATTGGTACAAGTGGGTTTTGGTATAAGACACACTAGCACTTGTATCCCCAGGATGAGTAAAGCTGTCAGAGACACGCGAGTGGCTCAACTTGAATTCGATAGCGTGCATTTGCGAGTACGCTGAAGAGCTTGCACGAAACGCGTACTGAGGGTCACAAAGGCCGTATCAAGAAATTTGCATGATAAATCATCCAGAAATTAGGTGTCGAATTTACTCCGTGCAATGTACTAAAATTTCATTTAAAATATGTAGATACTGTTATTACGATACTTTTTCAAATGGTGGAACTACCTTACGTATAAGCGAACGGTACAGCAGTTACCAAACAATTGATAGGTACGTTTAATAAGAGGCATGGAATAGGAATTATTATTAGCATTATAACATCAGTTGTAACGTATCTTTTTTTTTTGATTCGATACCGATAGTGAAAAATTCGAGAACGATCTTCGAGAATCAACCTACGTTATCCTTGGTTGTCCACCCTTTGCTTATGCATCCGCGAAACAGGTGGGCGCCAACCAATTCTTTTTTTTAAATGGGATCTGACGAGCAGGTATGAACTGGGAGTTGGGGTGGAATAGGCCCAACTCCACCAAAACGAGAGCTCTGACGGAACCTATCGGATAATGCGATAACTGAACGGATCCTGTAGATTTCTGGGGACGCGTAAAATCGAGAAACGCAACCGTAGGCGCTGATCTTTGATCGAATGGGAGCAGACGGTTACGGAAATGCACGGCCGCGCAGGCTGCTAGGTTGAGCTAGAGAGGGTCGAAGTAAGCGTCAGGCAAATAGTGCGCGATACAGAGAACAACGGATCGAGAACGTAATGGAACGATTCGGACGTATCAAATCGAAATCCCTTCACCAATTAATAAATTGGGAGACTCACCGGAGCTGGTGCAGCTGATCCGTGAAGGCCGAGAACTGCATCCAGAAGACACTCGGGTGGGCACTGCACTAGGGCACAACACTACACTCCGGAACACTCACAAAAAATCCATAGAACTTCTTGGATATCGCGAGAGCAACGCGAGAACTGCACGAATGAAAACTTGCTATACCGTATCGAAACACGACTAGAAAAACTATCAACAGACAGCACGAGAGCGCGACCAGGTCGTGACACCTCGGTCGGTGCCCCGAGACAGACTGCCTTAACAATAGCCAAATTCGAGAACTAATCATTCTGATCATCCGATTGGTCGAGATCCTTATAGCCGATAACTTTTCCATCTCCCTCGAGTCGTCCCTTTAACCAAATCGAGAGCGTTCCTTAACGAATCGGTACGTAACTTTTGGAGATCTTCCACGGCCGCTTCCCCAGGTCATCGGGCGACAGCTGGACACCACGTCCTCAACTCGGGTCAAGAGATTCCTCCTCAGCCCTTAACCGTATCAAAACTCTATCTCCACCCGCTCTACAGCCCTTTGCCCATCTCCAGCGGGGCGCCGGTGTTCCACCCGGGCTTCTGCCGGTCCGTGAAGACGTCTCCGTCGGGTACTCTCCTCTGCCGGGCAACTCGGTACGTCGGGACTATCTCTTCACGGCAGATTCGAGCACCTCGACCTCAACTAAACCATAACGGAATCTTCCGAGAGCATTGGCGTAACTGTACGAATCACCCCGAGAGCGTAGCTTCTGATCAGGGTGGCGACCCGAAGGGAACCAGAAATCGAGAACTTTATCTGTATCGGTAACCGGAGCCGCCTTGGGACCGTGATTCGAAAAATCACGTCAAAAATTTTAAAAATCGTATAGACTCGATCTACTCGAAGCTTAATTATAGATTTGGAGAACACTAGAGATTATTACAAGCATACAACGGTATCGTAGTTCTAATCTCATCTGCGTCCGTGAAGACGTCTCCGTCGGGTACTCTCCTCTGCCGGGCAACTCGGTACGTCGGGACTATCTCTTCACGGCAGATTCGAGCACCTCGACCTCAACTAAACCATAACGGAATCTTCCGAGAGCATTGGCGTAACTGTACGAATCACCCCGAGAGCGTAGCTTCTGATCAGGGTGGCGACTCGAAGGGAACCAGAAATCGAGAACTTTATCCGTATCGGTAGCCGGAGTCGCCTTGTGACCATGAATCGAAAAATCGCGTCACCCAGTATATATTTATATACATTATGATTACTATTGTTCCTAAAAATTTGTATGAATAACTAATACACAAACTGCTCTGCGAAGTTTAAATGAAGATTTGAAATAATTGATCATGAAAGGCAGATGAAAATTACTAGACTTTTATATAATTCCGTTGGAGTAACTAATGAAAAATAATTGGCACAGTATAGAATATACTAAATTGGCTTACTATCATACGAACAGTCGAACCGAAAAGACCTGGCGGTTCCCGAGAATCTGGAGTAGCACGCGCACGTTCAAATCCCCTGAAATTTTCAGCGCCTGCCATCCGTATTACGAGACAATAATTCCCACGGCTCATAAATAATGGATGGGACCGAGGGGTGGTTTTGCCCTTCTTGTTGAAATGGGGAAAGAGGACACTATGTTTCTCAATGAGAGGGGAAGGCGGGGGGCACAAGTCAAATTGTCAAACCATATGAGTACAATGTTACGTAAACATTGTTTGTTCTGGCACTTGACAATTTCGACCTGGAGACATTCCTTCGTAAGCAGAAAGGATCCGAAGGTGAATTGTTAATAGATAATAAATAATTTATAATCTTAATCCGAACTTGCGCAAATGACGAAAAGCACCTCCCCCTGAACCCGGAGTCAGATAAAAATTTTCCACGATTAAAAATTTTTCATTTCTTTTAGAAATCAAACGTTTTCACATACCTGGAGTATAGGATAGATCCAAAGTACAACTGTGCTACATTTTGATCATGCATTACGAAAATATCCCTATCTTATAAGGACAGTCTTATCAGCTGTATTTCTATATATTTTTCTTCCGACTGATCCACTGTATATTGAATAATTTTTATTGATGGGTAACGCGTGAATTTGTGAAATGATAAAAAAAATGCTTGTGACAGATGTAACGCGGGTTGCCCATTAGACGTAACTGTCGTTTTCGATAGGGCAACTTAACGTAGGACGTGAACGCGAAAACTTTTTTCTTTTCCTTTACCAACGAGATCCACGTGATGGCCAGAATCATAGCCGTCGATTCGTCGTTAGTGGAAAGCGCCAATTTATACGCATTTCCCGGACGACTCCCAGTCATCGTCCACGGCGTAAGTTTCGACCTCCCACAAAAAGTGGGAATCGTGCGCTTCCATATCATTGGCCAATAGCAACGCGGCCAAGAAAATTGTTCGATTTGAATTCAAAAAGCTCGATCCATCAACGCATCTGGTAAGCCCTTCCTAGGTGGGTGAAAGCGCCGCGGAGACGCAGGGGTACAGGCTCTCCCGTCATTCCTCGTTTCTCAAACTTAATAGCGTCTGCAGCCCTAACGCCCGACGCCCTTTCAGGATTAGTATTCCTTCCGTTATGCCTGCCGACCTGTATACATACTCCGCTACCGCTAAACGGATTTGCTATCAATTTTCGTAACGTTCAGTCCTTTCGCTGCTCAACGAGGAATTAAACCGTTCGGGTATCCTTAAAATTATTAGTGCAGTGCTGAGAGAAATTGACGATACATAATCTGAATCATCAAACATGGGCCTGGGAAGAGAGGAAAATTGAGAGTAAAATTTTTAAATAAAAAAAAACAATTATTATATTAAAAATAAAAGCTTTTCGAAAAATTCTCGTGGATATATAAAAATACATATGTACGTAGGTCAGACGAGCCCTGAGGCTCTGATTGCGTTCCAACATATCTTCCATTGTACTTTCCGGACAGGTATAGTAGAATATTGTGGAAATCAAAAATGTAGATATCCATAAAATCCTAATAAATATTTTACATTGCTACAAACTGGATTCGCAGTCAACACTAGCTGCATTCGCACGTATCTTTTCGTTATCAGCTAATTATTTTAATTAGGACTCCTAGGAGGTTGACCTTGTAGATCTATAATTCATCAGAACGGAAGTGATGAATATAACTTTTTCTCTTACAGTCGCTAAACATTTATTTCTCACAAATGAATTTTGGTATATACATTTACCGTCTCTGAGGGAGGGAAGGGTTTGACAATGACAATTTTTTTTGTCCCTCGGACAGCCATAAACTTTCTTCAGGGACGTTATTAAAGTTCGCAAGAAAAGGGTCATCGGTTGATGCTCGAACAGTAAGCGAGGTACAATGGATCCGAAGGATGAAAAAAAAAAAGTCACGAGTAAAAGAATGCAGATGTGCGTATAGTCAAGGGCTGAAAGAATTAACGAGAACACGACGGGGATCGTGAGAAAGGAGTATTGTGTCTTAAAGCGTCCCGACGCCCCACTAGGACGAGTGACAAGCTCCTTTGTCCGGGTATTAATAATTAACTTTTGTACAATTAATTATACTGGTACATCCACCTGTGACGCTTATGCATATTCAATAGATAAAGGCAGTGATAACAGCCAAGTACACATTTATACGACGGAACAATGACTGCCACGTGGAATCATAGTGGCAATGGCCAGTTATGCGCGGGCACTGAATTACAGCGTATATATACGACAGTATTGAAATTTTAAAGGGATAATAAAAATACAAAAATTTAATAAAAAAATTATATTGCCTGTTATCGCTGCCTGATAAATAAGAAAATAAAAAAAAATTTAATATTTTGAATTAATCAACGTCCCTGTGAATTTTATTCAAGATATAAAAACTTATCGATCCAAATTTTCAATTGACGTCATATCTGTAAATCTTTTTTGTAATTAATTTTGGATCGCTAGATCCTTCGGCGTGATCCGTGTCTATTGTCTTTCCGCAGTTGTCGGTAAGTCCCTGAGGTTCGGAAAAGCAGCAAGCGCGACCCACTTTTCATTTCTTGAAAGTGTAGGGGTGACACTTTGGACATGGGGAATTGGTAGTATATTCCTTGGATACGAACCACAGTATATGGGATACTACTGGATATAGTCGGTACACATATGTTACGTAATATGTGCCAACTCCAATATCCGTAGGTTGGTATTAAGGTGGGCATGGTCAGAAATTTGAGACAGGCTGGACAACCTTTAGTAACCGTACGTTCCTTACCAAACCCTGATCGCGTCGCGTTTTGACTTAATATTTTACCTTGTCAGTTATACATCCCTTAAAACTTCATCATAAACTAACCCAACAACTGAGCCAATATGGTCGTAAAAGTTGCGTACAGATTGACTATAGTGTGTCTGATCATGTATCCCACTTCTGCTGCTACTACTGCTATTAAACATGCTCTTAAATAAATCAAAGTTATTGGACACGGCAGTATCCTTGCATCGGTAGTATAACCAGGAAACATAACAAAATTTATGTGTGGACATCAGCATATCGAAATTCGAAATTTTATTTATACAGTAATATATCCTTGGAATCTGTAAGAACGACAGATGGACCAGTCATTCGTATTTGCCTTTACTTTGGCTAAAATAATTGTTTTAATTTCTTATAGAGAGTCCTCGGATGAATTTTTTCTTTACGAAATGCAAAATATCCCGAGACACTTAATTGAAAATTCGAGTGCAGTTTTAGTGCATAATGTATACCGTATACCTGCTGCAAGCGCATTGCTTCTGCACCCCTTTCTTTTTCATTTACTCATTTTCTCTCATTCGTGAGCTCTCTTTCATTTCTCTCTCTCTCTCTCTCTCTCGCTCTTTCTCGTTAGAAGCTAACGCTTCACGGTTGCGAATATCCTACGGATCTGCCGAGGGTGTGAGCGTGGGAGTGAAGGGGGTGGTCAGGGGGGGGTTGGAATAGCGACCGCCGAGAGACGGCACAGGGGTTGGTTCTCCGTGCTCAGTTACGCCGCGCCCCTTGCGAAGTGCGCTGCCTGACACAAGATCGCTCCACGTCCAAGGAACGAGACTTTTACCATGTCGACAACGTGGTACATTTGGTCGTTTTTGGGAAAAAGGAAAATCTTAATTATATTCATTTAGTTTATCGGTTTGGACAGGTGTGAAGTTACATGTATTAAATTAAATTTATTATCGTTGTCTATTGAGGATTTTATATTGTTGATAAAGTTTGGTATAATTTTTATAGTGGAACCGGTAATACGGTAGGGAGTAAAATTCGTTAAAATGTTGTTTTGCCAAATGATAATATCGCGTTATGTACAGTGTGTGATTTTAGGAGAATGACAGGTGCCAGTCGGACTCTTAAGATTGTGCGAAAATTCGCAAACGGGACGTGTTCTGGGCGTTACGTTCGCATGCGAGAGGATTCCGTGAGAAAAATTAAGTGGTAAGTGGAAATTAGGTTGGACGTTTCGGAAAGTGGATAAAAATGGTGCTGATGGGGATTTGGATTTTATAAAAATATACATGATAAAAATATCGTACGTTGGGATCGATGAAGAACGAACGTGCGATACAAGATGGACACCTTACTGTGAAAAAAGTATATCTCTCCTAAGCACGCGAAGGATCTTGGATCCTTTTAAAATTCCGTGCAAGAAGAAGCATCGTGCTCAGACTTTAAAAGTTTGGAAAAGATCGAAGAACCAGGCCGCAATGGGTGGGAAGCAGTTTCCCGACGAATCCTTCGAGTGACTCGTGAACCGAGAAGAATTGAAGAAAGGTAAAAATAAAAAAATTTCTTTCTCAGAGAGCAAAGGGAAGAAAAAATATTTTCAAAAGAATTTTTCTAAGCCTCGTCAATGGACCAAATGATAAATCCCAAAGCCATTGAAGAGCAGGTAGAACTAACTCGAAAATCGGAAGTTGAAACGAGCTTTTAACCGCCTAACCGGAAACGTTATAAAAGAGAAGAGAAACTGCTCTCAGACTAGGGAAAACACAGCTTTCAACTGCAGTTCGAACCAGCGTGGGAATATTGAACTTTTAAAAGTCGAGTAAGTAAACTTTCATCTCGTACTGAACTCGGACGTTGGTCCATCGGCCCCATCGGTCTCATCAGCCCAGTAATACCAACCCAGAAAAGTTAAAAATACAAATGAAGGTTGAACAGTGAAAAATTTGGAAAATAAAAAAATTATTTTTCGCGTCCGTCGGAAAGCATACATAAGACATTTCATTTCTCTCGTCGCGTCGGTACTACAACGTCTCCCGGCTATCACGAGAATTCCTACAAGCAGGGCGTAAAATAAAAATTCAAATTACCAACAGTACTGGGAAATTAAAAAAAAAAAAAGTCATCACACGAACGATTCCTTTCAAAGAATATCGATCTTAACCTTAATTCTTACCCTTATCTCTCTCTCTCACACCCCATAGAAAGTGGCTTATTACTTATCACGATTTACAGTAACCTTAATGAATCATCCTGAATAACGTCTAGCCTGAAATCCAGCTACGCTTCCCGAACGTCGATGCTAATAATTAATCGCGCTCGGTTCCACCTATAGATACATTTATAAAGAAGCTTCGTCAACGTCCTGAAAAGCGGTTAAGGTTTATCACTGTGTCACTTCCGTAATCCAGAGTTTAAATGCTTCCATCAAAGCAAATCATCCCGACGCCATACTATTGATAACGAAAACCCCAAAATTTAATTTCACAAAAATTACTTGAAAAAAAATCACCAAAATACCTCAACAATTTTTCTCCCTCCAGATCATACGTTCCAATTTTATCTTCAACTCTATATTTAATCTCCTTAGAAACTCAAAAATGAATTTTAGTGAATATCACGTTAAACTTATACCTCACAGACTTGGCTAACCGAATAGTATCTTCATTTACGATCCCGTATAATCAAGATGTTAAACGAGGCTTAACCCTTTAGTTCTATAGACATCAGCATTGAATGTGATCAGCCAAGTGTTCCTCGCCGCGAATGTACCAAAAACCGTTAAGCGCGTTACGTTATATCTACTATCCGAAATATCTGAAGGAAAGTTCGCCAATGTGTCGTAGCTGGTTAAACATGCTTGTCGATAGAATACTGATAGTATATTACAGAAGCTGTAGCGTGGGTAGGCATATAATATTGTGTGGAGTAAGAATATAGCGAAGATTCGAACATTCTAGAAGCTTCTGCCAGTCTGCCCCGTAGATGTGTGTGGAAAGTTTTGGGAAGCAAAGTATCTGGTTGTCACCCAATACTAAGTGAAATCCTACTACAACACGGTTACTTTATGAGTTGATATCAGTAGTAGTGGTTATCTAGTAAGTATCTAGATACTTAAGTGACGATACCAGTGTAGCAGCAGCTCGAACTAGGAAAACTTTCTCGAGTATCACTTTCGTCGAGTCGTCTTCCAGTGAAAAAAAAAAAAAGTACGCGGAATGACCAAAGTCGCTTTTATGGAAATTCGCCAAAGTCAGATTCCTGAAACACGGGAACTTTTTGAGGAAATCAATCGTCTGGATTCTGGCAAGTAATCGAGAAGATTCGAAAGTTCGTAGAACGGTTTGTTGTAAATCTGTCAGAGAATTTAGTTTAATTTAGTTTTAGTGGGGGCTATTGGGTATATAATATATATAGATATATGATTGCATTACATGGGATTGGATTTCATTGAGCTTTGGACGATCGTTACTTTTACTCAAAATAAAATTTTTTCCTCTCTATCCGTACTCAGTTTGTTTTTATATTCAAAGGTTCAGATTTCATTTGTTAAAAACTCGGTTTCTCCTATTCTCGTTCCGATACTGTAAAAATGAATTTCAAGTGAAAGAGTAGCACGAAAAAATTATAACGATTCTCTGGTAACACAATGAATTTTTATCTGTTGATTTTTTAATTAACACCGATGTGTGACTATCGTGTGTAACTGCATCTACAAAATTGGAGGCTCCAGGCAATTCTGTATACTATTCGACGAATGTCAATTCGTAACGTGTTATATTTTAGGTAACGACTAGTGCATTTTCATTGTTGCACAAAGGCTGTTGTACAATTAGAGAAAGTAAAGAAACGAGAAGTAGGTCCATGGACGTTACAAATAAATAAAGTCAATTGTATATGATAGCTGAATATAAGAGAATCAAAGTTTTTTTTTTCGACTTCATTAAATTCCAATCATCATGAATATTGCACTGAAGTCTCGAATTCCTCTGTCTTGTTCGATTTCGTCAATATTTTTTTTTTGACAAGGTAAAAACCCATTGGGACGTTATAAATTTTCCCTGGTTCCGAATAAACCCCGAGTATGGTTAGTTAAAATTTATGTTTACAAATATTCCATAATTCACCAGCATTTTAATCAAATCGACGATTAATCGATGACGCTCACAATATGACAAATTCGACAGAAGCTTTGGCAAACGATGAAATTAGAAAATTAAAATATATATTAATCACGTGTAATTTGTCGTACTAAATAAACATTCTACAGTCACTATTGACCTCGTCACTTGTGTCAGCATCGATCGATAAGGTTATGTATAAACTATTAATAGAATACGATTTGCAGATTTCGACACATCACGAAATCGTATAACGTAGGAGAAAAGGTGAGGATCGATCGATATTACGTAAAAACGGATTTTTCCGGTACGCCCAATATTTTCCCCTCGAAGGCGTTAATTGGTGAAAAATATTTTCAAACAAGCCCTAACATTGATATCGAGCAAACAGAGGCAATCGAGTATCGTTCCAGGCTGGAAGTAAAAAGTACAAGAGAGGAAAACGTCAGTTCGTTTCGAAATGAAGCCTATCCCAGGTAAAAGTCATTAGCGTAAAGAATGAAGTACAAAGGAAAGAAACCTAAATTGGTTTCTGTCCAAGTTAGAACGCACAAAAACCTTCAGGCTGTGTATTCCGTTCGAACGGAAGTATCAACTTTAAATATTCTCCTGCCAAGTTCGATTAATCTTCTTATCCAGACTCGTCGGATTATGCAATTAAAGTAAGTGGCAAAGGGGAGAAACGACGCGTGAACTCTCGGCCAAAAACGTCCCGTTCTCCGGTCGCCATAAGTTACCGGGCAACTGCCCGCTATGGATGACCCGATGTTGCTTGTGTTATAAACAAAATGGAGGACAGTGTCATCCCCAGTTTAGCATGGTCGTAATAAAATAAAACGTAACATCCCTATTTCGTCGGGGAGGTTATGTAAAAAGTCCGGTCGGACGAATCCCTCGGGATTTATGTTGTAGGGGTTTTGGCTATAGCAGGGACTTGACCCTACTCTATTTCATACTACCTTTTTTTGGGTTTCTTTTGGAACACCGTATGGTGTTAATCGTGGATAAAGTATATAACGTGACGTAAAAAACAGTATTTCCTATAAAAGTGCATATAAAGTTGCTGTATTCAATTATTATTTTTCCCAAAATATTAATATCACAAATAATGGTTGAATTTTTAGGTTTGAGAGGTGACGTCGGTGTCGTATAATTTTCATATACTCCCCCTTTGCCATGTGGCAGTTTCTCCTTCATTTATCTCCTTTCCTTTTGACACCCTTGAGGCCCATTCACACGCGAGCTTCAACAATTCCAGTACGAATTATACAGCATAATCCTCTCAAACTGCAAATGGGTAACAACAATTATGTCAAGCCTCAGCTTTACTGAACAGCCCTGACTCTGCTGCCATGATAATGATCCTAAGTTGTTGGCCCTGTGGATAATTAATTTGTTCCCAACGTTGATAAATGTAAAAAAAATTTAAATCAGTATCTCATTGAAATTTTGATGAAAAAACAAAAGAGTATTTTCTATCAATTTGACTAGTTCCTTTATACTGCATAATGTTGAACTTGAGCGTGGAATATACATTCTATTTCTCATTTTACAAACTATCGTTTGGTAGCATTGAGTAGCAGCATCTTCTACAGCCCAGTTTACCATATAGAACTTTGATACGGCACATCATATGTATTATGGTATACTCTATAACCATCTTGAAAGCAGCCAACTTATTCCTTGAAGAAAAACGGTGGGAAAGGTGATACTTCAGAAGCAGAGATACTTCGTACCAGGATAGTGCAGCAGTGCTGCAGTATATCTAGGAAAGATGCACATTCGAATCAGCTTTGTGGCTGCTCACGTAAAGTAGCAGCGTTCTTTCAAGACTACGGAAAGTGGAAAACGCTATGAATGACGAAGAAGAGGTTAGACTTTATTTGAATTCACGAGTGCTTAGAAATAGCTATTAATCTGTTATCGGAGTGCTAGAGAATGATTCGATAGAATGTACCGTAAGGTAGAGATGAACAGTCGAGGAATTTATTGAAGAGATAATTATTTGAAAAATAAATGAATCAAGAAAAAATTTGTTTTTAAGTTATCACATGAAATAACTAATACCCACGACAAGTCTAAGCTGCGTATCTACAAAACACGAGAAATACAAAATACCCAAAAGAGATAGCCAGCATTTTCTCGCTGCACCAATTTTAACGAAATTATAATCTGAGAATAAAAGATTTTGATGGCTGTAGGAAAAGTTGGGCTAAATTGGATGAACTTTTTGTACGTGTTACGTACCGCCGTGAGACGATAAGAGAGAATTTTGAGATTCACGTGCAATTTCAAGAGGGTGTAGTTGGAGAAGTACTTTAAAAATGCATTTTGACTTTTCGCAACTCCCTGAACCGTCATACGTACCAGCAACTATTCTTAGGACGAGTAAAAACAAAAAAGTCCAAAAACCGTGAAAGCCGAGCTGAATTATTAAACTTTTCTCGACAATTTATAGCGATCTTTTAACTCACCCTCGACAATCGATACACCATTATTGAATTATATCGATCGATTCACATTCGCGAAACTGCCATTAGACAAGATGGCCAAATCCTTTAAAATAATTGCACTTTACATTTGACCTTTAGCCCCCTTGTAAATATCCAGTAGATACCTCACCCACCAACACAGCACAGCTACACCACAAAATGCTGAACCTCTCTCGCTGAAAGAGACGAAGTAAAACAAACGATACTCGCTTACCACCCTTACCCTTTTTCACTTCGCCGAGTAAACGACAAGGCACTCCCCTGACCTATGCCCTGCGGGGTCCGTGTTCTAGAAAACCCTTGCGAACTCCGCGCCACCGACGGCACAATGCGAAAGCTTGCAGCTTCGACGAATTACGACGCCTCGTAACCACGTAATGCGGTCGCCTTCGACGTTGGAGGAACTGGAATAGCTCGTAAATATTTTTTTTATTTTTCTACTTCGTCTTTCATACGCTCCAATCGTCCGTCCTTTGAGCCACGACGTGAGCCCTAAAATTTTGAAATTCCTTCATCGATTATTATAATCACTTTCGAATTATCGGATATTAGAGTTAAATACTTTACACCTTACGAACGTAAAGTTCGTAACTCACTCGAAACAAAGTATAAGTGAACAATTACTCTATTGCATATCTAAGATTATGCACATGTGCGATTACCGAAATCCAAAGTTTCTTAAGGAACAGCAATTCATCTTGGTAACAGATACTACACTCAACAAGGTAAATAAGAGAAGGATAAGCCTGACGTGGACAAGGAGCGAAGATTAAAATATTTTTAGGGAAACTGAATTCTCAAGACCGACTCTTCGAATCTTCAGTAGTAGCCAGTCGAGTTAGTCAGACTACGAAGACTACCCGTAGAGCCTAAGTAGACACGGAGACCGATAATTCTCGAAACGTTTTAACGCAGATTAAAGTCTCAAGTAAGGAAACAAGAGACAAAGGTCAATCGCGATAATCGCCAATGAAGTTTAATCCGACCACTGATTATAGGCAGGAATTTAATAAATTTGACATATTAAAATTTCCCAGTTGCATAATGCTACTATACAGTGTCTAATGTAGTTAATGCATCTTGTACAAAAAAAAATAAGTGGGCCAACGACAGGGTCAGGGTATCGCTTTGTAAAATCTGTATAATTCAAGGATGCTGTACGGTCGCCTGCTATCCGAGAATCTAGATTAGAGCCTGCAGCAGTCTCTGGCACCTCTGGAGGGTGCAAACTCTACCGTCCAAAGCAGCGACTCCGCTCAAGGATTTAGGCAGTGGTAGCAGTGTAAAATGGCGAGTAAAGTTTCGCGTCGGGCGATATGCATTCAAAGGCTGGCGAGAGTCCAGTTCAGATAAAACTTAATATTTTTGCTTAACGAGGCTTGTTTTATAGGCGTCTCGTCCCAGTTCTCCTAATTGGCTCGAGGATCCATCTCGCACCCTTAGGAGAGAACTTCATAACGAATCACGTGCTAATACCCACCCAGTTAGAGCAACTTGCAGAAAACGGTCCTTCACTTTTTGAATATAGTTTTTCTGGTTGACCATCCTTGCGACAATTGTCTGGACGTACTTTCGCAATAATTTATAAAATCCAATGGGGTACCAGAAACTCGGGGTTCAGTCCGTGAAGTCAAAAGGAGGTTTTTGTACAAAGCGAAAAAATCACTCGGGTATTCATAGATGCAATTGACCTTTTTTGTGAATAAGAAATTTATTTCATCCACGGAGGCACGAGAAGGTGCTGTCGGATTTTGATTGTGAATTTTCACGAGATTCGAAAATCTTTAGTCATTCTGTACGGGATAAGGTAGAAATCGTGTTTACCCCGATAAGGTTGCTAGTGATGTGGGTGGAGAGCCGGTCGGATTAGTTTTTCGCAGCTCGGGGGGATCTTGTGGAGGCAGGAGGATGGGAAGGGATGTAAAATAAAAGTAAGGGAAATCGAGAAAAAAGAGGTCGAGACAGGATGTATCTAATGCAATTTTTTTTTAAAGGTTATAGACTTAACGGAATAAGGAAATTTAATTTACCCTTAGTAAAAGGAGGAAGGGTTGCGTTGAATTTCCATAACAATGAAAAATACTAAGAGCCAGAGCTGTGCAAAAGTCTCAAATGGTATCTCGAGAAATATGTCTGCTGAATACGAACGGCAATTCCGTCAGGTCTCTGGATGATAATTTTATGAAACCAGCGTAGGAATTTCAATAAAGCATTTATTTTTACGTCACGTGGGTCAATGCCTCACGTGCACGTCGTTCGTAAGATTTGCACAGATCCGAAACCTTCATCAATCGAAGGATATAATCCAAGTCCCAATTGGAAATCCTACCATTGATAATATCGGCTGAACGATCCCGGTACGTTTTCATCGACAGGAAGTCGATACGAAAGTAATGCTTTCGGCTTATTAGGGCAATTAAGTAGCAGGAATTGGAAGTATCGATTGGAGAGGCTGCTCGGCAACAATTACCACAGTTTAAAGGACAAATGATGAAAAAGAAGTAGTATCTTCAAAATTGACTAAATCCACAATACACGAGTTATGGGCTGTGATCAAAGGTCGTAAGATTAGAGGAATTTTGGTTCAATGATTAAAGTTTCGCGTAAAAGATTAATTAAAAAAAAAAACTAATCGCGGGAGGATTTTTTGCAACAGACAGGAAATGGGGTAGGTTTTGCCTACGTCTACTTTCCATTTCGTACAGGATTTTAAAATCACGCTGTGAATCTTGGCTACTATGCTCCTAGCATCTGCAAAGGGAGCCTCTAGAGGTTTCTGCGAAAAACGAGATACCATTTTCGGCAAGCCAGACCCTTCCTGACGTCTCGACGTGTACACGTCATCTATCGCCGCACTATTCGACTGAGTGGTAGACTTAACATAAGAGGTAACGTATATCCGTACTAAAGCAGAGGCAAATGTACGTAGTGAACGCGGAAGGGTAAAAAGGAAAAAATATAGAAAAGCAGGAAGGATGGAAATAAAGAAACGTGAGCAATATTTTTTAAATGCGGTTTGCATACAAAGGGTTCGGGGGAGCCTTTATGTATGCGTCGCAAACAAAGCTTCTGGAAGCATGCGATAGCATTGCGCCAAGGGAAAAAAGGACTCGGTACTCTGGATTCGATGAGGATACAAATAACAGCAATGCAAAATTTACACAAAATTATTAATAGAAATAGATTTTTTTTTCGAAATATTAGTGTTTTTGTAAAAAAAAAATATAATCGAAATAGTTGAAATAATATTATGCCTTTTCGCGAAAACAGTTCAATACGTCGTATATCTTTTCATTTCTCAATCTACTGTGTTTCGTGAACATTTTTGAGAACCTATATTTTCTTCACGGTTATACAATTTTTTCTCTTTTCGCTTTTTTTTTAACGAAAAACTTCAACTCGTCAAGTCATTCAAGAGGTCGCGAAATGCGCGCTGTCACTTTTGACGTAAAATTAAGCACGTGACTCTCGTCTGGCGAATCGTTTCCCACTGTAAAATGGTACGTGGGCTCACAAGACGAGTCCTGCTAATTAGTAGGCACTGCGTTAATTACTCGCTTAAGAGAATAACTAGCGAGTTAATGTTAGTCGATAGGACAGACACCGTTTGTACACGAGATACGTACCATTTGATATGATTCTAAATTAGTCATTCAAATACGTACAATGGTATACAAAGAATCCACATACCGCGTTGGAACATTTTTGATTTATAAGAAATAAATTTTAGGACTACGCGAGTCATGTTAATTTGCAAAGCACGTTAAACGTGGAACGCCGAAACCTCTGCGGTTCTGTGTCATAAATTCACGGTTGTTACAGAACCCTATCATTAAAGCATGACAGTCGAGAGTTGAGAGTAAAATTACAAGTAAAAAAAAAACAGACGTTCCCCACGATACAAATTGTCGTCATTTAAGTTCGGGAGACTTCTCAATTTCATTTTCTACAATTTTGATCTTCCATGAAATTTACCCTTCTCCTGTGTCGTTTTTCTATTGTTTTACCTCAGACTGGTCCAGGGACGCGAATATTTTTGGGATTTGTATACACATGCCCAAGACTCCCGTACAAATGGTGACATCCGTGGTAAAAATCCCTACTATTTTTCTGGACGAAGAATGTCTCTATATCCGAAGTCCTTGCAGTTGGTACGTCTTACTTGGAAATTGGCAAGTTTTTTGCTGGTGTTAAGAAAAATAATTGTGGATCAGTTTCGAGCTCAACTGTATCTGTATTTAAATGAGATACAGTTGGCTTACCCAGTGGTGGATGGGTGTGCTGTTGGCTACCCTGCTGGCCTATTTTTCAAAGCTCGTTGTCTGGGAAAATCCGGCGACGAGTCGAGCCGAATCGTGCGTACGAATTCGGCCGAGGATTTTCGGAGTCAAGCACCACCAACCGAACCCACCCTCGGTCCCCTATTACCCACTCAACAAAATCCCGGAATCCGCGACCTAGGCGAGCACGGACGTGGCACTGGCAGTACGGCAACCTGACAAATTGCGGACAGGGTCCCGCCGCTTGCCGGAAATTCGCGGTGAGCAGCATCGCGCAAATAAATTGGTTAACGTAGAGAAGTTTAGAATTGGACTAGATCAAAGCGCAATTCAATAAGTCCAGTTATACCTTGAGTCAGAAAGAGGATTGCCGTTGTGAGACAATGATGGATGATTCAGCTAGCGGTTGAAGAATGCAGGGTGGAAAAAAACACATGTTTTTAAAAATGACTAGACACAGAGACTGCCTATGAGTAATTGTGACCAGAGATGAAAATTTTTTGCGAGAATCTACAAAAGACAAAAAAAAAATTAGTGTAAGCGTGGGTGCAGGTTCGGCATTGTTATTTTTCTACATCGCCAAAAGCGTATAGAGCTCTATAGATAGCCCATCGCGACAAAGGGGAGTTCGTGGGAAATCGGTGTAAAACGAGTCGTTCAGGTAGGGCGCACGATTATCGGACATACCCAAGTACAAAGGTTTAGGTTCAGGTTACGTACTTTAGGACACGCGTACGTAGATACCGTAAGCCGTACTGAAATAGGTGATATCGAGCATCCAGAAAATTGAACCCAACCCAATGCATCCGTGAACTCCAAGAGAAAGTTCAAACTTAAAAAAGAATAATTGAACCGAAAAAATTATATATAGTTTGTAACGTAATTCTTGTCTTAAGTCGACACCGATAGAAAAACATCCGAGAACGAACTATTTTCGGAAACCAACCTGCGTTACCTTCGGCCGACCACCCTTCGCTCATGCATCCGCGAGCCAGGCGGGCGCCAGCCAATTCTTTTTTTTTAATTGGGAACTGACGAGCAGGTATGAACTGGGAGTTGGGGTGGAATAGGCCCAACTCCACCAAAACGAGAGCTCTGACGGAACCTATCGGATAATGCGATAACTGAACGGATCCTGTAGATTTCTGGGGACGCGTAAAATCGAGAAACGCAACCGTAGGCGCTGATCTTTGATCGAATGGGAGCAGACGGTTACGGAAATGCACGGCCGCTCAGGCTGCTAGGTTGAGCTAGAGGGGATCGGAGTAAGAGTCAGGCAAATAGTGCACGATACAGAGAACAACGAATCGAGAACGTATCAGAACGAATCTTAACTATCTATCGAGATCCCTTCACCAATTAATAAATTGGGAGACTCACCGGAGCTGGTCCAGCTAATCCGTGAAGCCCGAGAACTGCATCCAAAGGACACTCTGGTGGACACTGCACTAAGGCACAGCACTACACCTCCGGAACACTCACAGGCATTCATAGAATTGTCTGGATATCGCGAGAACTGTACAAATCGAGAACTTGCTATACCGGAGCGAAACACGGCAAGAAAAACTATCAACAGATAGCACGGGAGCACGAGCCAGCCCGTGACACCTCGGTCGGTGCCCCGAGACAGACTGCTTTGACAATAGCCAAATCCGAGAACTAATCATTCTGATTGGTCGAGAGCCTTATAACCGATAACTCTTCTATCTCCTTCGAGTCGTCCCTTTAAACCAAATCTCCACCCGCTCTACAGCCCTTTGCCCATCTCCAGCAGGGCGCCGGTATCTCACCCGGGCTTCTGCCGGTCCGTGAAGACGTTTCCGTCGGGTACTCTCCTCTGCCGGGCAACTCGGTACGTCGGGACTATCTCTTCACGGCAGATTCGAGCACCTCGACCTCAACTAAACCATAACGGAATCTTCCGAGAGCATTGGCGTAACTATACGAATCAATCCGAGAGCGTAGCTTCTGATCAGGGTGGCGACCCGAAGGGAACCAGAAATCGAGAACGTTATCCGTATCGGTAACCGGAGCCGTCTTGGGACCGTGATTCGAAAAATAACGTCAAAAATTTTAAAAATCGTATACACTCGATCTACTCAAAGCTTAATTATAGATTTGGAGAACACTAGAGATTATTACAAGCATACAACGATATCGTAGTTCTAGTCTCATCTGCATACAACAAAGTGGAAACATGTCATCTCCATAGCTTTTGGGTGAGATACGATCGTCAAGTGAGATTATTATAAATAGATATACCTGCAACGTAGCGTTTGAAGGATAACACTTTATGCAACTAGGTGTTGCCTCAGATTTCCATATAATTCCGAAATATCCCGTTGGCCTCTGGTGTCGACCTAAACACATGACCGTAGATCCTGCAGGCGTTCTCGTGGCGTTCGGACGGCCGAGAGAAAATTAAGTCTGTAATATTAATCCGAGGACTCTGGGACATCGTCGTGGAAACGCGCTCAGAGCCCCTCTAGAAAGCAGCCTTTATATCAACAGCGCTCTCGCCAAAACTTATGGGGGTTAATGAGGATTCATTGAAATTAACGCTTGCGAAGAAGAAGCTCTTGTTTCTTCAAACCTCCAGTGACCCGCAAAGCAATTCTTTTCTTACTTTGGTATTTTCGTAATGTCTGCTTTTAGACCCCTGCTCGGTGCTTGAAAGAATATTTATTCTGTAAGCCCGACACTTTTATTTAAATCTTTCATAATTCCCTTCCCCGTCGGGATGTCTTTTGAGATAAACTCTGGACCAACTAAGATTGTCCAAGTTCATAAAATTGTGTCAATACATTTTCTTGGTATAGAAATACGTTAGATTTATGATACCTCGGATTAAGTATCCTTAAGCTGCACTTTCATTATATCGAGTTATGGATTTTGCTACTATCAATCTTTTCACTTCATCGACCTGATATTAATCTGAAGGATCAAACTTTCTTGTAGTAGCTGAAAAAAACAACTAAGCCACGCTCTTTATTTTATGATACTAATTCCAAGTCTTATAGGCGACTTTACATAGAGTCGACTTGCGTACCAGACGCAACGTCGATGACTGAAAACCAAAGATTTTCCAATGCGAAATGAGATTAACATAAAGAATTTCCGTTTTCTCTTTGGAATGTTGTATCTTTGCAAATTAAACCGACTACGAGCACTCCAGCGACATTTCGTCGTACACGTATAGCGTGCCCATCTAAATGCGCACAGATGAAGCATGTAGAATAGGAAAATGGTAGAGACATAATTTTCAAGTGACTGCATCCAATAAAAAGGCGGAAGAGAGAAAAAAAAAGTAGCAAACTATAAGCGAACGATGGAAAGAAAAATAAGGGAGAAAAAATGAAGATGATACTGGAAAAAGAAATTGAAAAAGAATTTCATAAAAGCTTCTTATAAAGTCGGTCTACTTGATGAGAAAAATATACATTCCATTACGTAATTTCGCCATTTAATTACTAACGCACGACCTGACCCAGTACTTACTTTGAAATCATTGACTTATAATTCTTTTATAAAAACTCAAGAATATAAATTTCTACCAAGTCACATCGACCCTGTATAAAAGTTCAAAAATTTCGTTTCGAGCGAAATAAAGTTTTTAAATGATGTTTCTCGGCTGTTATTCCTGCTGGAAGTTCCGAAGTAACAATCTGAAAACGTGCACAATTATTAGACCCATGCACACCGTACAGGAGCATTGGGTAGTTTTATTTTGCTTCCGAATTACTTGCTCCTTGCATCTCCAAGTTTTATTATTAAAATATATATCAGCGAATACCTTGTGACGATATTTGTTTTTTTATTAATTTCTTTTATTATATATTTCCTTCGAGTCGGATTGCTTTTATTTCGCTTCCAGCGTTTCAACAGCCTTCGTCACACTTCGTAATGATCTCCAACCCGACCCACATTCCTTCCACCACTCGCGACACTCACCAGCCCTCACGCCCGTTGCAGATGTACAGCGCCGTATGCTTTTGCCAGCCGCACGGAAGATTCTTGAAAGCATCGCTAATTGAAAATTAAATTACGACGCAAGATTCAACCTCGTGCCCATCCAGCGAAGCTACGAGGTGCTCTGAATTAATTAACAAATAATGCCCACTTATAGGGTTATTACGGCTGATTCATTACTCAACAATAACTTCCGGCAACACTTCCGTCATCTCTGTCATAAAAACCGTTTAGAACTTTATTAGATAAACTTTAAGCAAAGGAATATAAGAACTTGGAGTATCTCCCTGACATGCCTCTCGTCATGATAGCTGCTACTACGAAATATGAAGATAGCTTATTTTATGGAAGTCGAACATGGTTTTCCTTTCTGTGAGGGCCAACTTCGCAGCGGTGGACGAGAACAGAAAATTTCGTTAGAAAGGATCACGCAACGCATTTGAATTACACAGGGAATTCAGAAGTTTTTCAAAATTCCGGGTAACGCCAGTCTAGAAACTTTGAAATTTCGCTAAAAATAAATTTAAAAATAAAGATGATCAATGCTTCACTTGTCATCATTGAACCGATGATAGATCATCAATTTTAAAAATGGACAGACTTTTTACTTAATGACAAAAATTCTAATAATCGACGCGACCTTTAGTAATGTCTATAAAAATTCTGGGTCTAATTGTAAGTCGTATTCAGAAAAATTATATGAGTTCGTTCTGTCAAGTTATGCCCAGCACCACATGACACGGTCATAGAGGTAAAGTTAACGAGCGGTTTTACTTGAATCGTTTTCTACCTTTGTTTAAAGACACCGTTGTAAGAAAGACGTGAAAAGAAAAACAAAGGGAGTTGAAAAGAAGAAAGTATAGTTCAGATCCACTACTATGCAGGTATAAATGGTATATAAATGCTTGGTATAACCGTGTAATATCACTTTACATAGAACGCGAGCTGGCATTATGGCGGTATTACCTTAATGTTATAAATTCTAGGTTGCTTTGAAACGTGGGATATTTCATATCAACCTACCCGACTCCTGACGTAACATACCAATTTGCTTGAGGTGGAAATGCACGAGCAAATATGAAATGCGGAAAGCTTTGAAAATTTAGCAGCGATAACTTCTATGATGAATATTAATGAATAAATTTCCATTAACAGTATCAACAGTTCTGAACATCCGAACGAGGTTTTTGCATGTGTCGGGTGAACCCCAATCAATAGAATTATAACGCAGTAACAATTCTCATAATTTTTACCAGACAGCCGACGTACTGAATATTGAATAAAGAATGTAGATAGCGATGTTACTATTTTGACGTCGACTCCGGAAGACAGTAGACGGTAAATGAATAAACTGGAAACATTAAATTCTATAAAGTAAGGAAGAAAAAAACTAGCGTGGTCTTGCATATCGAGGTTAACAAAACTTTAAGCTTCAGACACGCCAGCTCTTTTTCCTCTGATACAAGATGACCAAAATCAAGTTTTAGATTCTACAACACATAGTGGGTAAAATTCGTTGAAACGTTACAGTGTAAATTCTATTCTAAAAATAATGAAGTATTTGAATTCTTCATAAATATCCGAGTTTATCCTGACATCACAATTAAGGGGTCTACCCTAATTAGACGGGCAAAAAGAAGGCTATTTTCACGAATTTTTTTGACCGGTATAAATTATAAATATGGATATAAACAGTGTTAGGCCTAAAAAATACACTCTTAAAATACACAAAAAAAATTTTTTTATATTCATTTTACTCCGATTTCGTACAGAAAAATGGGGTAGAAGACAGGTCCAAAAAAAAAGATGGGTGTGCGCTGTTGATGAAATCTCTGGTATGGATGATCTGAAAAAAAAAAAATGGTTTTAGATTCAGTAGGTAAATGGCTATAGCGCATATCATACGATTTTTGATTTTTTAAAAAATGACAAAATGGCGGCCTTTTTACTAAAAACTACGAAAAAACACGTTTTTTTCCTTCGTTTTTTGCAAAAAAAAAAAATAGTTATACTAAAAATTTCAAAATTCGTATGATATGCGCTATAGCTATAGTCATAAAGAACATGTGGTAAAGTTTTGGTAAGGATCGGTTGAATAGTTTCGGAGATTTTATCAACAAGCCGTCCAAAAATGTCATTTCGAGAAAAACGCGTTTAAAGTTTTCTTTAAAATCGAGAAAAAATCTTACTTACGTCTAATCAGCGATGCCTGAACCATACGGTATGCCTTCAGTTTCTTCATACCGCTCATTTTCATCCAAAATAGCCTGCCTTCGTATGTATTCACAAAAGGTAGCAGCTCCTCATGTATACAAAGGCAGGTAGGTAGTATTGCTCCGAGCGGTGCGTATACAATTAGCGCGCTCAGGTAGCTAAGTAAACGTCGCTCAAAAGTACAGTTAGACTGCTCGGATCTTTATAAAATTTTAATATGATACTTTTAAATGTGTATACTTTCGAAAAATGCAATAAAAAAAATTCGATGTTTTGAAAATTCTAATTAGGGTTTAGCAAGCCTTAGCCTTAACAAGCTAATTTCGTTAGTGTCGAGGACAGCAGATATTAACGCGTCCCGAACGCTGATAACTCACGCTGACACGCCAGCTCTTTGTCCTCTGATACAAGATGACCAAAATCAAGTTTCAGATGCTCCAACACATAGTGCGTAAAATTCGTTGAAACGTTACAGTGTAAATTCTATTCTAGAAAATAATGAAGTATTTGAATTCTTCATAAATATCCGAGTTTATCCTGACATCGCAATTAACAAGCTAATTTCGTTAGTGTCGAGGACAGCAGATATTAACGCGTCCCGAACGCTGATAACTCACTTCTCGCCTAATTGTTGCTGTAAATTTGCATATTAATGCCGTCTCCACACGTAGTGCGCCAGGGATTTAAAGTGAAATTGCTTCCAACGTAGCTTGCGCGTCTGGCCACGTCGTACGAACGGCGCTGCTGTTGAAATTCCAAAAGATCAAAACTTTGAATCTAATGATCGAAAAGAAAAATCATGGATGGGATATTCTGGTAATTTTTAAAAATTACAATTAACCCATTAATGACGGCAGAAACTAGTGGCGGCGGTGGTTATGTCGGTAAAGTAACTATGTAAATTACTTGGATGCGCACAGAATGCAACTTCTCGATGCATGCCCTCCAAGTGTTCTGGCAAGTAATGTGGCTTGTACGCCATATTTGCAATTTAAAGCGGATTTCGATTAAAACTATGAACTGCCAAGGGAGAATTAGGGGGTTAGCTACTCGCACTCTATGAATACGCGATGAGCATCAAATGTGAATTCTTAAGGGTCACTTTTTTTTTAATCTCCCAAGAGAAAATACACACGCTATATAATCATTAAAGTATCTGGATATCTCGTGCGGTGTATCTCGTAAGATACTGCTACGTGCAATTTGAAGATCGACGTCAGAAGTCACAAGTTGGTATTCGTACTTGAGACGATTGTAAAAAAAAAATATATTGCGGAGTAACCGTTATTCGGGAAATTTTGAAATTCATGGATACTCGATGATCCTTTTATGGAATTGAAATAACGTACGAAATAAATAATACTGTATTCTCACCCACTGTTCGGACTGTCCTCGTGACTTTATGTATCAGTACCTGTATGGTAGACTGAAATATATTAACTTGGAAAAAGGGGTTTCTCATGCCATGGAAAAACTTTACCAAGACGAACTACTGCCCTTGATGCTTTTCCTTCCATGAATCGATCACGGAGTTTCTGTATCGAGCTGTCGAAAATTTGTCACGTAAAAACGTAAAACGGCTGAGATAACCAATACGTTCTTTCGGAAGAAAACATTTTGATGGATCCTACGGATGCTCGAATACGAATGAAATTTGGACGATAGGATCATATCGGATATTAATATACATCATCAAAAACACGATTGGAAAAAAAAAGTGTCTGACTGGGACACGTATATGAAAACTGAACGATCGTGCATTAAAGCTGTCAAAATATTAAAAAACTTTACACGATATAATTCCAACAGCCTATCGAACTTTGCATTTTCGATTTAACCCTTGAATCCCTTTAACAAGAATAACAAGTCTCAAGTTCCCAGCGTCTAGAAGCCAAGAGAGTTTGAAGAGTGTTAGAACTTTAAGCAGTCCCACGGGAGTCTATAGGAAAATAAAAGCATTCCTAGTTAAAAGAAAAATTGGAAAAACTCCAATGACTCGAATCGATCGTCGTTGATAACTACGAGTGAGAGGTAACAATGAAGCCGGATACTGACGTCATAAAGATTCGTAACGTTATGCGGAAATCTGTGACGCTTCGTAATGTCAATTATGCAAATTGCTATGGCGTATTCCGAATCGTTATTATGCAAATGGTTTCGATGGGTGCATTGTCATCGTGCCGCTATTTAGACCAATGACCTTAATTACCCTAATTGTCAATTAACCGCATTGAATAACAGTTAATTATTCCGTTCAAAACTAAACACTCCGAATGAAGATGACTAGACCTACCTGACGATATTAATACATACGAGCATATAATAACGAATAATTACTCTGAGGTAGACTGATAATCATGATCGTCCTAGGAGTCGATCAATCGGATATTTATAAATTTTTAAAAATATGCCAAATGTTCATTGCCACCATGAGAAATATATTTGTTGTTGGTCGAACCTCGAATTTTCGATTTCAACTAACGTCGGATTCACAATCAACTGTTTGTAGTGTGAAATATAAGGTTCGTTAGACTGTCAGGGTATTATGACAATTAGTAAAATGGACTCATGACCTAATTACAATATTCGACTAATCAAGCGGTGAAATCCACGTACGTATTTCCATTGCAGTGATACAGTTCCGTCCCAATAAAAATTTTCACCGCGAACAGCACGTTTACCCGTACCGTTTCATTATTTCGCTCGCGGTAAAAGGGAGGAGCGTCTTGCTTTTACGTGTTTAGCAGAAAATCATGGTCGGTAAGGCAGATTCACTCGGTGCAAATGGAAGCAAAGATACCCAGAAAGAGAGATCCAGGAGAAAATAAGTAATGGGAGAACCAAAGTGGGAGAAGCCGAGAAAAGAAGTAAAGGTGTAAGGAAAAGACGCTGCTGGTGTTATTTGTTGACTTGATCAACTTTGGCTAATTTGGCTCTCACATTCTAGACATCTCTCCCGCAGCATCCATCTTCGGTCTTGGACGTTTATTCCAGCCTTCGTATTCTGCGCCATTATACAATCAGCTACCGTGTATAATATAGCTCCACCATGGCGGGTAAAGATAATAACAATGAAAAAAAAAAAAAATAAAACAAGAGAATTCAAGGAAACCAAAAATAGAGCGTATTAAGTAAGACATCTTAAAAACAACGTGAGAAGAAAAATTCGTAACTTCAACTCCCAGAATCTTAAGTAAGGATGGTTACGAATTGAACTGGCATTTGGATCACGTAGTGGTATAGGATATTATCAAAGCAAATATATTACTGAGAAAGAAAAAAAAAATCAGAACAAACGGTAATCCATTTAAAAAAAAAAAAAAAAACTTTACCAAGTTGTCATAATACCAGACCCTCATCATCCCCCAAAGTTCCTTTAAAGTCTAACAAAAAAAAAGGGTACAACCAAAGTTCCTCTAAAAACGTACATCATTCACACAGTTACCTCGCAACACAGTCGATAGAAAAATATTTAAGGAAATCAGAAAAACTCTGAAAATATACAAAAAGCTGTTAAGGAACCCGGAAGTCTTGCTGGTGACGCTGACACTAATTACTATAATTAAAAAATCCAAGATGAACTCATTAATCGCTAATGACGTCTGCTCGTAAAGCCATGTCGAACATATCTACACTATATTCCAGGAAGGTTAAGCAATACCATAATTACAGGATGCTTGCTAATAAATGCGCAAACTCTGATTGCCGTCGCTTAATCTATGGGTCATTATAATAAATTGATAACCACACGTGAACCGTACGTGGGCTAATTGCTTTAGGCTACATCGCCAGGGTACAAGAGGTCCATCTTCAACATACTAACAAAACCCTCTCTAGTTGGTTGGTCCCCTTCACTGGTTTCTTGGTTCGCATTTCACAATTAGTATCAGCAACCAAACCCATTGCTTCGTTTCCAGCAAACCCGTCGAACATTCTTAGCTGCTCGCGTTGGTGAAGATTATTGATATAACAGGAAGTTCAATCTGAATTCCGCCGAAGGCTTCACAATTCTCATCCACGACGTGTAATACCGAAACGGTTCGTTCCGGGTTACGTTCGTAGATACTATTTATATAGGATTGTACATACCGTAAGGTATATATAGACAGGTTGAGCCAATGTCTATCTATAGATTTAGATAACCTATGAACCTTGTTCCACTTACGTAGCGGAATGGTCCCCCGGAGGGAAAAGAGAATTGGCGACCGGAACAGCCATATTGAAAATGAAACAGGTGCAGGTACCTCCCCCTTGTCTATTCTATGACGCGATGGAATTCGCTTGAGAATATTCAGAGATAGAAATTAAAGTGGAATTTGATTTTAAAAAATCCCAATAGGACTTACTAGGGGAGAACCGTACCACGAGGACTGAATTCCATGTAGACTATACGAATGGAAATTCTATTTCTTGGATGATTAGGTAGGAACATTGGCGGTACTGTAAATGCCTTGTATGGAAGATTAAGGAAACTGAAAATCGTTAGTACGTTTCTGGAATTTCCTGGGACAAGATAAGGGTAAGATTTTGCAAATAGACCTTCAACTTCCTTCTGCCTTTTAGCTACCATCTCTGCTGTGTATCTTCGTCCTGACCAGTGGGATGATAAATCGCAAAGCACGAGGCGTTAATGTTCTTAGATGAACATGGAATCATGTATATGTACACGTCACGTCATATAATGCAAGAGGAAGCCTGGGTTAAACCTCCGAGCTCGATCTCCAGCGCGACCCTGGGAAAACGGGCTAAATGGATCTGCTGAAAAATTTCCACGAAACTTGAGGAGAAGCGCGGCCCCGATATCGGCTTTGTGTCCTACGGCGATGTGCTGGCTGCTGGGCAAGTTGCCAACTGTTTCCACTGGCTAGACAAATTCCTAAGCTTCGTCCAGATATAAGCCTATTTGTACAGTTTTGCGTTACGATATCTTTTGTTTCGGTACTGGGTTGCCAGGAAAGAGCAAGAAAAAAGGGAAGCATTTTCCAAATGACAATTCAATAAATCCCACAAGCATTATCAAGTACGTCAGAATGATTCGAAATCAGTTAAATTTGTAATTTATTTTTGCTATTAATTAATATTAACTCCAGATACACTAAGCTGCTTTCAAATGTCCAAATTTTGTTCTCGCACAGATTTTCGTTAAAGAAATCGATGGGGTATGAAATCCAAAGCGACGATTGGCCGGTATAATATAAAATATAGACCGCAAGAAGATCGGGATACCCTTGCCCTATGGCCGAACAAACGGGCTTCCAAGACTCGTGGAGTAAAGGGGTCCGTGAGACTTTATCGAAACCGTAGATTTATGGTTCCAAGGGAGTGAATAATGCCGGTCTTTTACTCCTGGCCAAACCCTCAATACAATACTAGCCCGTCCCACCTTTAGACTCGGCCTCGGATATAGTCCATGTAGTATATACACGTGTATCCTTTTACACGGCTATATTATACTCAAGAAACACATAAGGCGAATATAGACGGTCGAGACTGGCAGTTCCTTAGAGAAAATTTTGACTTTCTACCACGGGCATATTATTTTCTTCACAAGTCACTGACTGACGAAACGCATCAAAGTGACCAGGGTGGTACTTGATTTCGAAAATCATAATTAACTTTCAGGTCGGGCAAGTCACAATACGAGGTCCTGTAGAAACAACTGGGTTTGGGAATGGCGTGGAATTTTGTGCAGCTATAAGAAAATGACGGTAATCATGTGGACTCGAGGTTGAACAATGCGAAGGTGAAATGGCCAACAACTCTGAGAAGCAATGTACAAACGACCTCATTTATATAAGCTCCTTGAAGGATTACTTGCTATGTAGGCACCTGCAAGCTTGCTCTAGGTTAGCAAAGTCCTCTTTGGCTGCCATTGTGAAACCAAGAGGTAACTTATCGAGGTGTAAGTTTCTATAGGAAGACAAAGGAATATAACCCTATTAAGGAAGGTTAGTTGAGTCGGATGTATCACTATGGGTATGGGATACATCCTCCGTCCCTATGAGTTGGATTACCCAGAGGCTTCACTCGATAGGTCCAGTTCATCTTCAGGAAGATGCTGCAAGGTGCCACGAAGAATCTGGACGACTGCATTAGTCTCATTCGAGACTCTTGACACTTCAACGAGGAGATTACATTAGATCTTGCGTAAAAGACGCGATTCGAAGAGATTATTTAGACTCGAGAGTCTTAAATGTCTCGAGAAAGTTACCTCACGTCGCATGGGTAAGGACCGTATTTTGAATTCATGTAACGGGCGATGTATTTTTTTTTTTGGTAAAAGGAAAAACTTTTTTTATCAATTATTTTTTGTTGCTGGGAAAATTCGTGATATTCAAGGACTCGGCCGAGAATGAGCTTTTAGAGATGCTGGAGCACGGTTGGGTATCAACGAACATCTGATTATAGGGGAACCTCTTACGCAATTGAGTTCATTCACCGTTTCAACCCTTAGTCTTTGGTAATCCCATTTTAACGGGATGCCAAATTAATTTTACTTGGGTCAAAGTACTCTCTGCAGTTTCGAGCTGGCGACGAGCTTCTATCCAGGCATTGACACAACTACGAAGCCAGTCTCGTATCGTTTGGCAGATTCTAAGCATTACAGCTTTTGCACTTGGGAAACTCTTGATGGAGGATGGTGCTCTGCTTCTGTCTTCAATTTGCACAAATGTTTGCGTTGACACTTTGAAGGGAGCTAGCTCTTCAGAAACATCGCTTTCGCAAATAACTTCACGATGAGGTCCTGGAACAAGATATTTTAATACTCTATTAAGAATTTCATCCTTCGAAATGCAGAACGGATGAATTAGATATTTTTTACTTTGGATAATGGACTCGTCTAATGAAAACTTTTTTAATCTTTACAGAAACGCTGAGTCTTAAATAAATGCAAATTCGTACATAATGAGGGGAGATCAATCATTCCACGTCCAGACTTCTTGCAATATTCCCATCTAATAAGGAGAAATGAAACGAATATTTTTTTTTGTATCTTGAGATAAGACTTAACCCAGATACTCTGAGTTCCGTGTGGGAGCTTTTTACTTAGTTAACGAGGCTGACGCGGATCGGGAGACTCGGCGATCCCGTAAGTCGCCGAGGATCGGGTCGCGACAGTGATTGGTACTATTTTGGCCGCGAACTTTCATACTCAATTAAAAGTTATAAATGAATCGGTTCCTTGTTAAAGCTCGTTCCTCTCGATCTAGAGCATGCGAACAGCCTCTATCCGATGGCAACACTTTCGAGAGCTACTTCATACAAAATTGACTATCGTCCTTACAACGTGGATCCTGTATTTGATTTATGCGCACTCGGCCTCTATTTTTGCTGAATGTAAAACAACTTTAATAGGGAAACAGGAAACTGAAAGATTCGGGTAATAAAAAAGTTTACAACTTTGCGCGATAACGTGAACACGATCGAAGCTTGTGCAGTCATGAAAAATTTGTAGAACAGGTTCACTATCAAGTTTGCAAGATGAACGAGGTCCACTTAGAAGTTTGAGGATTATAAAAGATATCTGAAACCTCTTTCGTGCAGTAGCTAATCAATCATCAGAACTGCACCCAAGTTTATCTGCACTGTATCGACATTCACCTGCTTATCAGAGCTTTTTCCAAGTTTTTCATCAACCTCCCGAAAATCAGTGCATTAAAAATATCTCGCGTAATCGAGATCTTTATTAACTTTCGTGCTACCGTCCGACTAGAAAAGAAGCAAAATAAAACCCCAAAAAAATAGACAAACGCAAAACAACCTACACGTGAGGAAATCAAGTACGATCCTCCATAAAATCAATTATTTCCAGAAAATTAAAAACTAGAACCCTAAAAAAAACTAGAAAGAACAAGAACTGTCAGTCTTTATCAATATAGATGCTTGTTGAATAAAAAAAAAAGGAATATACGTCAGTCACGGTGCCTTATCGAAATTCATAGATGGAGACACGTAATACTTTTAGCTAACACAATATTCTATCCCTTGCGGGACATTTTCTCAAAGTACGGTTCGTGGATAATTTATGACAAGAATTACCGAAATATAGGGTTATGGTACCTACTCTCAAGCTCACCCTATGGTGGTAAGCCACCTGCGAAAATATATTGGCCACGTGGAAAGTGTTAGGTTGTATATACCATATGGTTCTTATTACCGCCTCGACACTTACTACAAGGCGTGCAAGTAGAGAATAACGAGTCGCCGAGAATTAATGAAAAATTGATGACACCAAACAACAGTCGGTATCGCGCGTGAAGAATCGAACGATAAAAGTCTACAAAACATGGATAACAATACCAAGACAATATTTCACCGCAAGAGTGAAATACTCGACTGAAACATAATTCAACTGAATCTTGCCATTCATCGATCGTTCCGACGGTCATAAAATGTATACGAATCCCACGGAACAACTGCGAACTGATGCAGGAGTATCGCAGCAATAATTACGCTATAGCAAATACGAAAATCAATTCCCTGAGTAATATCCAGAGACAAGCAAGTTGACCCTGACGGCACGAAGAAGGAACGAAAGCGGGATAAAGTTTGAAAAAGAAAAGAAAGACGAAATGAAAAAAAAAGAAAGGACCGATCGATCCAGAACCTGTGCATGACATTACAAGGTGCACCGGAAGGAGGTCATGTCTGTCTACGAAGGCGTCCGTCTGCATGCAACCGTCGGACTTTTATGGTATTGCAAAAGCCGATGGTAAAAAAGCTCCGTACGTCGATGTGCTTGCGCTGACTCGGTGCCAGCTGGATGCAAGCTCACCCATCTTCGGGATCCTCTTGCTTCGTTCCTATCAGGCTCTACCCATTTCTCTAGCTTTCTCCTTTAACAGCGGCCTCTTACGGTCTACTATCCAGCCAACCTTCATTTTTATCCTAGAAACTTCCTCCTTTTTTCTTACCTCCCTTCGCGTCTCACTCTTTCCATTCGATCGGTACGAGAGAGAGAGATGGAAGCGAAGTACCTCCATTCCGTGCTAAGCATCTCGCTCAAGAACGATCCCGAAGCCTGAAGCTAACTATTGATATACGTTTTCATCATTTTTTTTTGTCTTCTATCCCAGAGATTGAAATGAGATTGGCCCACTTTAGAGTTGGCTGCGAGATACTGTCTGGGTACCGAGCCAGAAGTAAGACGAAGTAAAGAACCAGCAACGAGTATGACGTTAAAGCAGTTTTGCGGTACACTCGGAGACGAATATCGGATTCGATCTGGACAGTCGGCATTAAATGATAAATAGCTGAGAGTCTACTTATCTTACGTAATTTACTTCTCGGGCTCGGTAAAGTGACGGTAGTACGGGATAACGTAAGTGCCAGATGAATTACGTAAGGCCGAAATGTTGCGTTGTGGTGGTAAAGGCCAAATCGTGAAATAGCCAATTTACCGCACGGACACGTTTCCCGTGGAAATTCTGGTTGCCTGCTTGCTCGGGGACTGCACCATAATAGCTGAAATTCTATAGGCGCTCTGCGGCATTGCTAATTGCTGCAACGCTCGTTGCAAGTCAGCCTGCACAAGAGTAACTACAGAGTGTTTCGTGGTACTTTGCGAAAGAGTGGATGCTGCACAAGTAGTGGCTATAAGAGATTCGTACTTGAAGCAATTGAAGCTTCCACGTTATTTGAATAGTGTCACTGGCGCTTTTGGGTTATAGCTTACCGAGAATATCTTTAACGATCAGGAAGGTAATTCCTGGGTGGTCAGAAATCCTCGATTCTCTTTCTAATAGAACTGGAAGTAAAGCCGATAAAGTCATTCTCTTCTTCACTACGTTCGAGCACTCTTCCTTTACTGGCAATACCACCCACTTACCTACTGGCCTGTCTACCTGTCCGCTGCAGTCCGAGTGAACGTTGCATCAGGCAATCTGAGATTCTACGAGCTCGCACTTTTTAAACTCCTTGGATGCGTAAGCAGAGATCCAGCTGATTCCGAAGTCTGAATTCGATGATTCCAGCATCCAGGGACGATTCACGAGCGACATTGTTCAGTCGGAGAATTTCGTGTCGCTGGGAAATGCGAATTCTAGAAACTGCGAAGATGCTTTCTTTTATGGTAGATAACTCGGCTTTTTCATCTTAGATGAAACTGTGATTGTGCTTTAAAGACAACTGTCTGGCTGTCGGGAGGAATGAAACATAACCTGGATGGCGCTCTTCAGGGTTGAATAAGTGCTCGGAGGTTAGCGGGATAACCCCACGTGTAAAGAAACGGAAAGGAGAAAATATAAGAGAAATAAAAGAAAGGGGGGAAAAAGTCCTGGAGGGTTATCACGGTTACGAGCCTCGGGCAACTTTCAGGGAGACGAATCCCACGCGTTAAACGTCTTAGGGGTGGCTGCGCCGTCTGAGAGGCACCTTTCAAGGAGGCACTAGGCAAGTTTCTACCCTCCTCGTGCCAAGATGCGTTAACCAGCTGAATTTACATTTGAATAGAAAGTTACACGTTTGCGGTTGCTGCACGCAGCATTATTTATCTTGCAGTCACAATAGACTCATATTACTTTTCGCACTGGTACCCTCATTTCGGAATTTCATACCGAACAGTCCAGTGCTTTACAGCCAACACTAATTAGTTTCCTATGAAAAGTCAAAACTACAATAAATCTATTTCACATAGCTATTTACGTTCATCTTTTTGTATTCCAAAGATAACACCAGTCTTCGTTCTATGTTTCCTCTCTGTTCGACAATGGATTCGTGTTGTCTACGTCTCTTCGGTAACAATGGCTGACACCAGGGATGGACACCTTCAAATTAAGATTACAAATCGAATGGTTTTTCACGCGTAAAAGTATTTAAATCGTATTTTCAAATGCTTTTTCGAGTGGAAAACCATTCGACTTGTAATTTTCATTCGAAGGTGCCCATCTCTGGCTGACACTAGAAGAACCGATAAGAATTTCATAGTAACGATCGGATGTTCCGTTGATTTTATCATCAGTAGATTCATGACTGCCGATTAGAAAAGTCAAAAAGTTACAAGGCGAATTTGATGAAATCTTAAAGAAAAATAAGAAAATAGTCGCTCCCTATTCTGTAAAATATAAAAGGGGAAAAATACAACAATAGGATTTGAATGGAGACGAAAGAAAAAATTATAACAATGATTAAGTTTTATATGGTGAAAAAAATTTTGACTCCTAGAGAACGATCAATCTAAGATTGTTAAAGGGAATAGATGTATCTATGTGTCAGCTGATATATGGAGTCGGTTGTCCTGGAGAATATATAACTGCTTTCTTTTTTATTTCGTTCCTTGAAAAAGTTCGCTGCCAGTCAGAAACTACTCGAGCCAATGAAACTTTCTCCGAGAAGCAACACCCGTTCGATATCGCTTTCTCGGGATATGGAACTTGCTCTGCCGTAAGTCTTAGTACATAAATTTTTTTTCTGTAAATCATCTCTAAACAAAAGTCTCGATAGACTGTTTCAAGCATTTGGAATTTAATGGAAATTTTAATGCGACGTTAGAATTTTAATGGGAATATTTTTTGAATTTGTATAAATTCACTTTGATAAAGTATCAATGTAACGGACCACCCGACGTCACCTTTAAGAGGGACGTACTAAGGACTCTATAAATTGTTTCTACACGCAATGAGAGGGAGAAGCAAGGATTTCCTTTCGTAAGAGGAGTCCCCCCAGCGCCCACGAAAAGTATCTTCATCCCTGCTCAAAAACGCAATTACTTGTTCGTCGCCTTAATTGGGAAATCTGGAAGTTGGCGTCATGCCAAATTGCTTCGACGTAACGCCCTTCTCCTCTGTAATATTTCAATTTTCAAACTTTTATCCCGGGAACAGCGGAACAAGGGATGGAGGCAGAGGAACAAGTACAAGAAGAAGCAGGAAGAAGCTGGGGAAGAAAAGACGAAGGAGCAAAAACCAAAAAAAGTTACCAGCTTAAATGTCACATGGCCCGCCTCATTGGGGAATACGAAATTAGCCTAACGATCTTAACGTCAATCCACGTCGTGTCAAGAAATTCTATTTGCTTACGTTTTCACGCGATCGCACGGATCCCTTGTTCTCCAGTGACGTCAATCTCGCTCCTATTCCGTCGCTTCGGCTGATCGATATCTCAAAATTCTATGGCTTATTTCCCGAGCGATTCGCTTTTCTCTGGTAGCTCGGAATCACTTTAGCCCCTCGCGTGTCAAATCCATGGAAACAACGCACTTCAATTTTCTTAACGTTAAGGAACCACTCGAACTCCTTCCACGAGGATAGTTTGTCCGGAAGTGAAACTGGAGATAAACACTATCCCGCAGCTTAAGTACATCGAGTGGTTCCCTGCTTCCTAGTTCCAGTATCCCGCTAGCCGGGTCTCTATCATTTCTTACATCACGGACCAGGGTGGTGACGGTAGACTCTGCTAAAGTAGCTATCGAAGTACTCGAGAAGTGCACCAAGAAGACGAATGGCTGGGAAACTTCTTGAAGCGTATTGCAGCCACGGTAACTGAATCACAAAATATAGTAAGAGCGACTGTATACGTTTCATATGGAACCATCGAGTGTTACTAATAGAGTAATACGATAAAATAAGAGATGAGATCAGCGGGATAGTCTCCTGATAGATTTCGAAAGGGTTTCTGAATATTCAGTAAGGAGTGGAGGCAGCGTAGTCTTTTTTTTTTCTTTTAGTAGTAGAACCCACGAAGATGGTGAAATTGAAACGGCGCCGTGAAAGCGTCGCGACGTTGGACTCACGCGATTTCTCAAAGAAAGAATCGAGTGGTTCGCATATATTTCAAAAGGTGTTGAAGATTCAGAGAATTTTTATAGCGCGATACAGCAATTTTTCGTTAGATTCTACGTCGTCCGGTAACACATCGATTACATTATATTTCCAATACTCTGGAGACACCAGAGTCCGTAATACCGTAAATTGGGACATGCTAGTAAATTGAAATCCCACCGACAGAATTTCGAGGAGAATCCGTAGAAGCACTTGAGTCTGCTTTGCAATGCGTGCTTAATTTCTCAAATTGATGCTTCAAAAATAATTACCCTCTAATGGATAGGTGTACACTCTCATCTAAAGGGAAAAAAAAGCAACCAGGTTCCTAATAACTGGTTGCGATTCTGATTGAAAGTAAAAACTGCGACTTGCCAAAGTTCAAGAAAATCTCAAAGTTCGATAGGACGGCGTCATTGTTAACACTACCAACCTTATAATAGCAAGGAGACGAAAGTTGGAAGGAAATTTAGAAAATGGGGGCAATGATGTTTATCGAGTAAATGAAGTAGTTTCCACAAAATTGGTTTATTATTTAAAGATTTGAATTTGATTTCAGACCGAATGCCCCTCTGCTTGCATCAAAGAAAGAAAAAAAACGTATAACGAGAAAGTTTCTGATTTTTTAGAACCAAAAAGACAGATCCTGAAATTCCATCATTAAATTTCCTTAATAAGATAAGTAAATGAATTATAGTAACTTAGAAATTTCCCATTAACAGTACAAATAACAAGAGGCCGAGGTATCCAAGCTAAAAAGACAAATGGCATGCGTTGGCGCTGTATCACCCACGAACGAAACTATTTCTTCCTTATCGAAATGTAAGGATTTCAATGTGCCGATCGAAACTCACTTCCAGAATGATATCTGGCGAAGATCCATAGACGGCCAGGTTTACGAGGAAGCTACGTAACTGAAATACAACTTGGCAAACGTTCGACAGCGCCGTTTTCCTTGACTCTTCTGTGAAGGTTACGATATACGGTAGACTAGATAGATCCCAAGGGATGATTTTCCTTGCCAGGTAGAAAAGAGACCTCAGAACGGTCGAATCGTTCGAGCATCCATTCTCTCCCTTAGTTTTCCTCTTTTTCCAATTCTGTCCATTTGGTTTTTCATTTTACGTATATGTATACACTCCTCTGTACCGGCTCTCTCTCTCTCTTTATAAATAACATGAACGTGAACCTGCATTCGCGAAAAGAGACGCGCCGAAAAATAATGTTTCGTCAAAGCCACCAAAGACAAGTTTCGGTTTTCTTCGATCGGAAACCAAATCCACAATGGCTTCTGGCTGAGATCCAACGTCAAGGCCGAAGGATCTTTATGGCGGAGGAATCAGAGCTGAAATGTAGCTGAAGAAAGTCGACAACTCTTGCCATTAAATCTGACAATGAAATAAAACACGAAGTTAGTAAAAGTTGGGAAGACCAATGCACGGGACCCATCGCTGGGAAGAACGAGAACACGTTTTGCTATTTTGGAGAAAATAAAATCCTTCCCAACGTACGTGACTACTTTCTGTGATGACATGCAGTAAAGAAATGAGTTTTCAGAAATTCTCATAAAAGGAAATAAATACTTGAATTATTTTCAAGAATCGTTCTCGTACAGTGTAATGAAGGAAAAAAAATTGAAATTGAAGACTGAATAAGTGCAGTATCTTCTATTACCTTCTATTAAGCGGATTAAGTCGTTTCACACAATTCTCATAATGGCAGGAATTCTTTTTCCCTTTTTTTTTCACTGACGATGTAGACACGATTTCTCATTTCATCATTCTGCTATAAATCGATTCCAGAATTCAAGACGATTTTTCGAGTGAAAGGACATGCTGAACTCCTCGTTTACTACGTTTATGTACGATTTTTCTTTTCCATTTATAAATGATGAATGGTTAATTCAATTGAAAAAATTCAGGTCCGATTCACGAGGCAACACGAGTCGATGGCATTTAGGACAGAAGGAGGGTATTCAATCTCGATCTCAGACAAACGAGAAGAAAGACCAATGAAATTGAAAGAGATTTACGGATGGCTGGGTAAAAACTGATCATTATTGCAAGATCAAAGAATACGTACAGATACTACAAGAAGGTCAACAGTATTGACAGTTGAGAAAAATAAAAAGCAGAACAAACATCGAGCAATGAAGGTTCCATTGAAGGAGCCCATCGCGCTCAGCAGAAAAAGCACGTCTTTTAGTAATAAAAATATATAGTGAAAACAGGAAACAGAGGAAGACAAATGGAGAGACGGAGATAAAAAAGTACAAAACTATGTCTCGTCGCAAGTAGCACATCCTGCGGGATCGGTTTACGAGGTTCAGAAGACACTGAAATTCGATCGAGTTCTGGAAGCCAGCCGAATCTGAATTGTGTACAGATACGTACCTAACCTTTCGTAAATTGAGTAGCAAAACTCGCGAAAAGAAGTACAAATTGGACAGGAATCCTGTCGGTTTATCATCTGACTTCTTTCAGCGCCATCTCTTTGCTTCCATTGGAACTAACGTAAGCCAAGTCTCTTTTCCACCAGTGGCAAGAATTCAGCAAGAGATCAACACGCTCTGGAAGCTTTCTCAGAAAATTGGCTAGATTCTTTGACATGCCAGGTCGAGACTTTCCTTCTCCGATTCTGGGTCCGATGAAAGAATCGAAGACGCACCGATGTAGAAACCGATGAAGTCAGCGACCTCGAAATATCATCCCGGTTCTTGGTACACGTACGATGACGGAAGAAGAATTCGACGAATGAAAAAGAGAAAAAAAATCATGAAACGAAGTAATCGGGGAAAAAATATATGAGAGAAAAATAAGAAAATCATAAAATAAAAAAAAAGTAGGTTGCGCAATTCCGCACGTCCCACGGGAAACACCGTTCCGCACGTGTTATCTCTTCGCATGGAGCTCAAAGTCCCAACTGCATCCAGACTGGAATTTCATCTTGGAAGCAGCGCGCAGGACATTCAGACGAGTTTCCCGTTGCAGTTCGATATAGAATGCAGTTGCAGTAACCAGGAATATCCGAGTTGTCAGCTGTCACAAGCCAGAAGGATATTCCTGGTACCTACCCTGGGCGAGGAAGGAAGAGAAGTGGTACTGCGTGATGCTGCAGCATCCGTGCGGGGACTGCGGTCCTTTTGCAATTGCGTCGTTAAATTCCAATGCGTTTCAATTAAATATACGTCCTAGCACTACCTGCTGGATATTTGGGAAAAGTACAATTTTTGAGAAAATTATTTTCAGATACCCAAACCGAGCTGCCTGAAAATGTTTCTAAATTACAACCACTTACTGCCGGATGCAGCAGAATGAAAAGGTGGAGCAGTGGTACGGCGTAGGTCGCGTAACGCGCCGAGTATGAGTTTAGGTTAGGTATTTTCTCAGCACCACTTCATTCACTTACGCTGTGTAATCTAGCTGCACTCTCCGTTTCATGGGGAGCCGAGGTAATTGGGGTCCATGGAAACATCCCTTAAAACTTTGCATATGATATTTGCATGGTAATATACACACCAGAGCTGGAAAGTATTTCGCTTCAGCCCCGATGGCGTTAGAACTATGATAAAATTACGTGGAACAAAATTGAACGTACATTACATCTAACGAGATACATTGTTCTTTGATTACGAATACGAGCAGATCCTCGTATAAATCAATTTTATTAGGGAAAAAATTATAATAACCAGAAACTACACGCGTGGAACAAGACCGAATGCACAATTCGATATGCCAATATTAAATACACTGTAATTAAATAAATTGAAAAATACAAACTTTAAGAATCTTTAAAAATCACGTAACTACCACTAAGGCGGAGGAATAGTAAAATTAATTCCAACGAATTCAGGAACAATGGACCAACGTGGAATTTCCTTGAATCAACAATTGCAATAAACCCTCGAACTGAACTTTAGTGCGAACAACCATTAAGACGACGTTCCGGCACAAAACAATAAGGCCTCCCCGAAAGTATCGGTTACAATGGGCACTAATTACTTACAGCGTATCTCCGTAGACGACTTGGTCGGTTCCTGACAGAAGCTACGGTCCATAAATCTCAAGGGGCAGTTAAAGCAGAAGTCGAGGTATAAGGCGCCGGTAGTAGACGCTAACTTGTGGCTGGAAGTTAAACGCTAGTCTGTCCAAGAGTAATTAATCTATCCGAAGGGAACAAGGCAAAACGCACGGCCGATTAACGCGGTAGCTCCAGCCGAGCCCAGGGCTGGGCTGGGACGACGGTTAACCCTACCAGGAGAGGGTGGCAAAAACTGGAGGCATATTGCACCGGAGAACCAATCGCTGGGCAGTTACGGGCACAGGCTGAAAGTCGACCCTCCGTGTGGAATTTCCAGAGGCACATTTTTCCCAGCTCCCCAGAGCCATGAAAGCGAAAAGAAAAAGATAGAATGGAGACCCACGGTGTGCGAAATCGAGAAACTCGGTATGCAGAACGTCGGTAAATATGCGAAGGATTGTCCGTAAAAATGCATCCCCGAATGCTTCGGGTACCTGGAAATATACAATAGCGAATAATACTGGTGTACAGATGTACGTATTCTATACTGGCCCATGCACGGTCTACATCGCGATACACTAATGGTACAGTCAATGCTTATACCACTGGTACAGCAGGGGCTTCCCCCTAGTAAATTGCACGTCTTTCCGCAGTAGGGGTGTAGCGCCAACTCCCACGTGTCGCATGGCTGTTCACGGTACACGAATACCGCATGGCCCTGGACTACGTCGAATGCTGATTGTACCTAGCCGCAATGCATTACGTCAGAAGGAAAGCTCAAGCCAAAGAGAACGTTACTTCCTGAACTCTGGCAATGCCTGCAGGAGTTGCCATTCGGATTTTATGTGGTAGAAGCCTTGGTGAACCGATGCCAGATGGGAAGTGCATTCTATGAGAGCAACTATGCGGGAATAAGGTGGACCCTCTTGTCGAGATGAATAGAAGGGAATTGCACGTGGAAAAGAAGGTTCGATCGTAACGCTCGAGGATGCTGTACCAACCCGATCCAGGTTTATCTGCTGATTTCTCAGTGAGGAGATTCTGCAAAGCGACCTCAGTTCTATGAAACGCTTTATACGTGATAAGTTCCGTGTCCTGGATTCCAGGTAAAGTGGTAATTTTAGAGCAAGTAAATTCTAACGTTGCGAGGAACACGTAGGCGACGGTCTTTAGTCAGAGCCTTTGTCGCCTCCTTATCAAAGAGGTCAAGCTGATTAATGCTACACGGTCATTCATTTGGTTGGCACGGTCTAAATAACAGAGGGACAAAAAGAAAGCCTGAGCTAGTTCGAATAGACCATCCAGGACGTTGGACGATATCTAGAAATAATTTAGCAAAGGGTTAAAGCACCAAAGTGCCTTTGTGTTATCAACTGCAAAAGGAGGCTCTACGGATAGAAGAAAAAAAAAATTAGTCAGTAGTCTATTCTTATATCTGGAATCAGTTCGTTCGGCCTGTAAATATTGTATAACGTTATGAGGAAAATGGCAAAATTACCTGCTGAACTATTAAGGCTGATGAAAAATTTTACGTTGTATCAGAATTGACATTTACCAGCTGATATACCCATTCGGAAACTTGGGTAAAATTATTCGTGAATCCTTAATGTTGATGGGAGGGCGACGTAGCAGGCCCAAGTCTAGGCTAATAGTCGATCGTTAAAGTTTCTTGCTATTCGTAAAAAATATGTTTCATTTAATACCGTATCAATTTAGCCGATAGCCCAGCTTCTTGTTCCTGTCGGTCGTCGACGCAGGAGGATGTACGCGCGCAGAAGAAGAGACTTGATTAATGCGACAGCTCGAATCGACGAAGCAAACCAAGGGCTTTCTGAGGGATTTTCGTGAATTACGCAACGCGCGAAAGGGATATGATATTGGATCGGGCAAAAACGTGGAATGCCGTATGACGACGTAATTAGTCAAAGCCATAATCGGACCTTAGGATTCTAGCACATCTTGTGCCGAAGGGGGAGGACCCATATCGAAATTGAAATTCCATAGGCAGGACCGGGACTTCTTAAATACGTCATTCGTGATGGCATTCCAATAACTACGGCACGATGGAGAAGCATCCGACGAATACTTCATCGTAGGAAAAAAAAAAAAAAAAAAGTTGATGGAACTTGGGACGGGAAAAATGAAAGAACTAAAATCAATATGAAATCGACTAATACCTTTATGCAAAAGGCTTTTACCTTTCTTCAAATTGTTTAAGACAAAAATAAAAAAAAAAAAAAAACACTATGCATATTGGGTGAATAAGAATGGAATCGTTCAATTAGATATTACTGGAATTAACCAATATTCCAAGTAGGCAATAGAAGATAAATATTTTGTCAACTGGATTTTTCTGACGCCAAATGGATACTTTTTACTCACATTTACTTCGACACTATGCCAAGCAATTTATTTAGAGTACCGTTTGCAGAATACTTGTGTAGCCTTCGTATTGGCTAAGAGGGATATTGTCCCAGCATCACGGTAACCCCTTTAATATCGGCCACCATTATGTCTCCTCGTATATGTTTCCAGCTTATTGACGTTATATTAGAATCTGAAGATGCTATGAAAGCCGTAAATACGATGCTGCACGGGAATAATAAAAAAAAACACGATTTAACGTACAGTTAGAAAAAAACTGAAATAACTCGTAGAAGTAACAGTGGATATTTAAAAAAAAGTTCAGTATTTTCATCCATAAATATTCAATCACAGCCTAGTATTTACCCAGTTACAAGATTCAGACATACTAAAAGCTTTAAAAGAATGATTTCTAATACACTTCAAATCTTTGAATAATCTCTAAACCGAATTTCGTACAATAACATTAATATTGAAAAACTGTCAATAAATTTAAACAGGAATTCCAGTCATTATTAATCCGAGACGTAATTCGACTCGATCCTTTATCCAAAGTGCTTTTATTTTAAAACTGAAGTCTTGGCTATTACTTAAGGCAACCTGGAAACTAGCTATATACTCGATGGAATCGAATATCACTGCACCCTCGTATTCATATACACAGAATCGACTAGTTATAACAGTAGTAAAGGTTCATTAGCACAGACGGGAAATTCTTGAAAAATACAGAAACTACCTTTTCCTTGTTTTCGAATAGAACTATAATATTATTACCGACTGTAAACATTCGTGTACGACGTCCCGATATACGCTGGAGTAGCAAGAAGGAATGCAATAAAGGGTTGACGCATCAACAAACAGTCCTCTGCAGTCCCATTCCGCTTTGACTCACTTACGCAGGAAGAGGCCTCGAATTGCAAACTGTCAATTGGCACTAGTCCGTAACTGGAAACTGCCTGAAATTCCGCGATAGTCGAACCCAACCGTCGATCCAAGTTTGACGTCAACTACGGAGGAAAAATTCTTCATGTGCTGTTGGACAGTTAGAAGCAGAAACATGGAACAGTTGAATCCTTCGAATTGCCTCGATAACAGAATCCCGTGAACACGTGTCCGACTTACAAATTAGCCAAGTAAACGTTTAAACGGGAAACTTCGTAGGACAGTTTTCTCGCGTGTTAATGTACAGAGATTCTTGGAAGATACTTATTCAAGATATCACCAAAGGACATGAAAAAAAAAAAAAGAGGAATGTCCTGGACACAAATAAGCTCACCGATAATGGGACTCTAGTTAAATTCACTCTCAGCGTGTTCACAGCATGGGAGCTTTTGAATAAAAGCTGACACAACTCGTGAGAGAGGTTCGACCGGTTCGCGGCCAGAATCCTCGTGGAATCCCACGTCGTTTACCTTATCGAGGTAGTGAGGTCGACATTGTCGAGGACCCAGTGTGTTGGCGCAATCGGTGAATATCGAATTCCAAGTTACAATGGTGGATCGATCGAAGGATTAGCTCCGTGCGTTATCGGTTCGCTCGTGTGGCCCAATGGCGTAACCAATTTTCACGAGAGCGACGAATTCCAGTCTTATCCCAATTTCATCAGCAACGTTCAACTTTAATATTTATGGCGATGCTGAATTTTTGATAGCAATACATATACGTATATTTCTTTTTATTTTCCTTGCTAAAGCATAACGGCACCGTTTTCTAGAAGCTTCTAGAATGCGTGAGAAGGATGGATGACATTGGCGTAGCTTCCAAAAGTGTTGAGACCCACACGGATACAGGTTGCCTCTAGGAAATCGAGAGCCACCGTATACTATCCTGAATCCTTGATAAATTTGGCTTCCTACCGGGACAGGATGTAGCTCGTAACTCAGTGTAGGCTCAGGTGTTTCCGTGCTCTGGCACACAGGTTAACTTGCCGTGGGGGAAAAAAAAAGAAGCCGGATCCTGGCAAGAATGAAATGTGTAATCTCAACGCTGAAATACATATCGTTCCTCAGTTGATATCGTATATATTTATTTCCGAAAAACTGTCGATGAAGGAGTAGCTACCAAAAATCTGCCAACCATGAATAAAAGAGAAAACAGAGAAATTAGTGTAACAGATTAATTTGATTTTCTCACGAATTTTTCACCTGCCAGGAATAAATCACAACTGACAGGAATTTATACTGATAGAAACGACAGGAGCTGGCAGCACGTTCGTTGATACTAATTGCGACAGGACAGGAACCGTCAGACAAAACCAAGACTTGACAGGGTGACGCTGCTGGTTAATTGAGTAATGTCAGCGAATGGCTGTATTAAATCGTGATCAATGTTATGGCTTTTCTGTGTTAGGTTTATTAAAGTTAATATCCGCTCGCGGCAAACATTGATAAACCGTCGAGACACGCGAGCTTGGAAGATAAACGCGTTGAGAAAGGTTAATTTAAACCAGTAAGTATATTAAGGAAAACACGAAGAGTTTCGACAGGAATAAAATCATGGGCAATATGTAAACGACAAAGATCGGGGCACAGTAGGAAATTATAATTTTGAAGTTGCATGACGCGTATCTCGATCGGATAACCAGCTTAACGAAATATGCGCAATTTACAAAAGTGTGAAAAGCAGGAATTTTTTTTTTCGAAACTTCAACGTTGGCGAAATTAAAAGAAGGAGATTTCGTATTAACGACCGGACCCGAAGCTAAACGAGCAGAAAGTGTTCGCTGGGGGGGAGGTGGAATTAAAGGGATTTTCACAAGAAAGCAGAGGACAGTGAAGGGCGACAAATAGGAGGTGGTGTACGAAAGGATCTTCAGGGTTGTACATGTGAAATTAGTGCGGACATTAATAAAGCCAAAAGCCCTTTTAAACCCTGTTACTTTTTTTGGTCACTCCAACTTTCAGACCAGCTACGCGATACTGGCGCGTTTCACCGTCTCGGCAGATTGCGTTATTTTTCTTGAGCCGAAAGGGAGAGAAGGGATATCATCCGGGAAAAATAGACGAGAAACTTTTCTCACCCCTTTCAGTTCTAAGCGTTATCCCTATCACGGTGTGAAAGCCCTTAATCTCAGAATTTGCTCGAGATATATACAGAAACACGTGCGCTTCTTTTTCCAGCTGAATGCTGTGTCGGAATTATATAGAGACACACGTAAAAGAAAAGCTTAAGACGATATTGCAAAGATGATTTACGTTTTCCTACAGCTTCTCTAATTTACTATCTTTTCCGGAATGTTGGATTAACGTTACTAAATAAATAGAAAATTTGCCGTTTATCAAATTTCAGTCGTTTTATAAAATTATTATTTTGTCACCATCAAAATACTGCCTAGAATTTTTTTTTGCGGTCGTTTTTGCATTTATCCCCAACTTTAATTTACCTCTGGAGTATCATCCGGATATGATAAAAGTCCCATTGGAAATCACGAATCTTTTTGAGGCCGTTTTCAAAATCTGTCTTTCGCGGTACCACGTGTTATTAATTTTTACTTAGAAACCTCACTGTGCTTAAAGCTCGAAAGAGCTTTGACAAGAAAAGGTATTCGTTACGTGAATTAAAAATTGAATACTTAACAATGATCGGATACCGTAACAATGGAATGAAGTAAATTTTCGGGAAAGACCGTTACATCCCTAATTGCAGTGGCTTTGATTTTTAGTGGAATATCAAACTTTCGAAATCTCTATAAAAACACGGGAAATCTTAAAGCTGATTTAATACGGATGGCTGATTTAACGTAATTCCCCAAAATGGAACCAGTCGCTAAATCGTAATAGACATTGGGTAATCGTTTCATCATGAATTCGTGCGGGATCATTGATATTCGACGCTGATACGCATAATTGATGGCCACCATGTCACTCGAAGTTCCTAGTCGTTTCTGTCAATACGATTACACCGAATGGTTCCGTCACGAACAGTATCAATCTATTTCTAATGGCCGAACTCGGTCCAAGCTCAAAAGAGTACAGTTCGTTATTCATAGGAATTATCATTATCGATAATTAGTCAAACAAAGTTTCATACATAAGCATTGATACGCAGACTTAAAAAATATATTCTGATCGTGAAATAAGCAGAAAAAGAAATATCTGTATTCGACAGACGTCGCCTCTATACCAAGCTACCAGTTAGTGGAATCCTATCAGCTTTCGAATATCCTCTAAATACAGTTCAATTATAAAGAACAAAGAAATACTGTAATACTTCTTTAAGAAATATACCAAAAGTATCCAGTGAGAGAATTCATCCGAACAAGGAGCTAATTTCTTTGAAACGGGTTTGACAGTCCCACTTACAAATGATAGGACCAACTACGTAGACAGGAAGAAAGCAAAAAAAAAATGAAGTGGTTCCTTAATCAATCAATCAAGTGTTCAATGAGTCACACGAGTACGTCCTTTGCCTGTTCCATTACAAAACTTTCATATACAAATAAAAAGTCAATTTTGATAATGTAGCTACACGAAAAATTCACTTACTCGCATAAGACAGCCCATTAACCCTTGGAACTTTACATAAAATATATCCACACGGCATATTAATTATGAAAAAAAAAAAAATTAATGGAGAAACCCTTTTTGTTACAGGGAACACAAAATTGGATGTTTGTATCATAAAGGTAAGTGCTTTTACAGTAAATTGAATTTCTCAAACATTTTAGACACTTGTCCCAGGTTGATACACACATGGTCGATCACCACCAATCAAGCTTGGTTCGATGGTAATGACCGTTTCGGGAGGAGAATTCGAGGCACCCTCGAAGTCATCAGGGTGCCATAGTACAGCCCTGAAAATAAAAGCTGGTCTACCAGTCAAGGTACCCAGGGGTGCCACAACGTAAGGTACCGTTTTAGTGTCAAGAAGGTAGCAAAAAGTTGAGCATCCATATCGCAAGATAAGACACCAAAGCACTTCTTACTAATTTCGCAAGCTTCTTCAGGGACGTAAAAATCTTTTTCCGATAATTATTCACGCGAAGAAGAACGGAGCTCGTTACATCCGTTACTCTCGGAGACATAATTAATCCTAGCGGAACGCGCAAGATCCGATAATTAAATGATGTTTTCGATAAATTAATTAAAGTCCTATGACTATGCAGATACCTTATTAAAACGGCAATTAGAGTAAATCGAGCTTTCGCGTGTCTAATAAGACACCGGACAGACCATAGAGATTTAATCAGCAGATTGGATTAGGTCGCATGACTCACTGGGAATAGAGCTTTCTAAACTGGAAACATGCGTGAGAACGCTGCGAATTTATCCTGTCGTTAAAGTGAATGAGAATGCGCTTCTGTATCTCTGCTTCCCAGGGGTGTCGTAGGGAACAAGACACTCTTGGGTACGACAAAACGTATTTCACATCTGCGACCTTTGCTCTCTCCGGCAGCAGTACGCCAATGGCTCTACAGTCTATCAGCGGCGAAAAGTCCTGAGGAAAAAAAAAAAGAATCCACGTCAGCCATAAATATCCTGGATCAAAATTCGCCGATTAATAACGTCCGGCCTCTGTGCTTAGAATCGAGACTTTCAATGTATGCAAATGAACCGCTACGAATTCCATGGGGTTCGGAGGGAACCACGGGGCGTCACACCGTGACGAGTTATGGTCTGGCATTCACTCGAATATGTAACGTACTGTGGAATACGATTGAAAGCGATCGTCGTCGAACGGTGAAAATTCGCAGATAGGAAATCGATAGCTTTTCTGGGTATCGGCTCAGTGACGTCGCAGGGTAGTGAAGTAAGCTGAAAGAACGACTGTCATTAATTAGCGTTACCCAAGCAGTTAAGTTCGGACCCGTAATAAGGATAATGAAATTAAGGGTGGGTTCGAATTTCATGGAAACTGGTAAACACCTTGGACGGGTACACGGAGAGAATTTCAGTTGGTAACATAAACCGGCGCACGGGTACAGTTCGCATCGACTGTTGGAATTTCGCGAAATTCTTGGATTCCTTTTTATTTCTTATGGAGACATTTTTCTGGTACCGTAGTCTCTCGGGATAAGAATCAGCAACGGTTTGGCTACTGGCTGGTATTTGTCCAGCAACGGCGACGGGTTTTTTCTCGTATCTGGTTGGAATTTCATGTAAAAACCGCAGAAACAACGGGCCGACCATAGATTGTCATTATCTTTCAGGATAGAAAAAAAAAAGAAAAAGTAAAATACAATATCTCCCTGGGCTAGTAACAAGTGTACCGCTACTATACGACTGCTCCCAGTGCCATACATTGCTGGCAGTGGTGGTAGTTGCTGATCTCGATGGTGGTAACACTGGCCCGGATATGTAATACAGGTTTAACCTGCACACGTATATAAATACCAACCTAAACCCAGAATATCGTACGTATACGAAGCAAGTAACTAGACCGCCAGGAACGTGCACTTGATGCACGGCACCCTAGGCTTATTGTTAGTTTATCCCATAAATGTATTTACGATACCTTGGTATTTATACGAGATCAGAGACTAACAGGTCCAGTCCGGATTTGCAAGGAATGAGAATTACGCCACAGACTGTAGACTCCCTGGGCACGATACAGGTCGAAGAAAGAAAATTTTTAAAAACGAAAGAAAAATTTATATTATGACTTCGTCGCGTGTCAATGATAAATTTTTATTTTCATATCCCACGTCAACGTACCCTTCTCAACTATGAAATTATACCGGCGCAGCAATAAATAAAATTCATTATTCGCACACTCGCTCCTGTCGCTCCCCTACGTCACAGGCCTGACGGCTTTGACGCGTTACCTCACGGATTAATGAGTCATTGAAAAATTACGCAAGCTCAACATCAGAGCACGGCCATTACCTCGTGGAAGCTTGGTGCAGATTAATGTATCAAGCCCGAGTATCATCCAGTGCTTTTTTATGCAACTACGCGGTATATAGGTGTAGCCGCACACGAGGTATTTACGATATACATTGTTGCCACGTATGCGCATCCGTAATTTGACGCCATGTCTTTCCATTTACTCAGGGTACCGACAAAGAAGGTGGAAAAAAATTTGAAAAAGAAAATACAAGAACCAAAGGAGATAAATCGTGTTTTATCAGGACAGAGCTCAGCTTTTAGTAAGCTCATGCTCCGGTATGCAAAATAGATATAGGGTCGTTAAAGGATACCGGGTGGTACCACAGTACCCTCGATCCACCAATACTCTATGATCGCATGATTCAAAATAATGTTGGGTAATTATCTGGGAAAATTAAATGTTACGAAAATTTGATCGTTCGAGGGTTGGAATAAATTCTGATAATCTAGCTCGGGGCCTCTTTGTCTAATGGAACGCTACTGATCTCGACTCACAGCAAGGATTCAGGAACGAGAGAATTTGAACCCTTGCCAACGAGATAGCCGACTCCCTGAATCATTCTGAAATACGTAGCCGCCGTTGATAAAATACCTACGCGCTATGCTTTATTCCGATTCCGGTTCTTTGTTTGTATCTGGAGTAAGTGCAGACGTTTCTGTGCGTTAAGTTAACCTACGTGGCCGGAATAAACTGGCAGGGTAGAGTAAATGGGCCAGCCATTCTGTAAAGAGCTCAGAGGATGCAAGTACACGGTACGTAAAGTAAAAATTGGTTTCTTGGCACAGATAATCATTCACACCCAATATCAAGTAGGTGAATCCTAATTATTTTTGAAATTAAATTCCCCCACGCTATTTTTATTTTCGCCTTGTTATGTTTTAACAAAATATTAATTTCCATAGAAGTGTACTTTTTTAAACTGAAAAGCATTGTCAAGTTCTACTAAATTGCCTTGAAAAAAAGTCAACGATCCAGAGGAGACATAGAAAAATAAATAGACCAAGATGAGCCAAGTAATCCTGAGGACGAGGCTCATTTGTATTTCATTTGTGTTTGCATCATTAATAACCAACGCGCGTGCTCGCTATTTTTTGACAAATGCCTCGAATCACTCCCGTCACTCTGGTTACTCCTTGCCAGACCTTGTCCTTCATCATTTTCTACACCCTTGTCGTCCCTCACCTTGTGGAACCCTAGCAACCCTCTACCCGGCATCTGAAAAAGAAGGTGAAAAGTGGGTCGAGTGACGGTTACATTTTAATAAAAGAATATTATTCCCTATAGCGATTGGTATTTTATCCTTTTTTTTTTTTTTTTTTTTATATATATATAATAAGTAAATTATCGCCTAGCTCTGCAAGACCTTTTAATGTTGCTACCGGGATATACGAGTAAATATAGATTAGATAGATTAGATTAGAAATACGTTTATTGAGCTTTTATCGTCACATCATTGAACGCCTATTCGTTAGACGCTTAATAAAATATCTGATACGTATCTATATGAAAACGCGCCTACGTGTATCCCAAAGCCCAAAAGTACAATGTACACGTAACGAATTTCGTTTAATTCTCTAACGCGATAAGGATGCCAATGAAAAATGGCCGCGCGAGAATTCTCGTATCCATTTTCTCCAACCCGTGGAATTCCCAAAGGATCTAACGAGGCTGCACGATGGGCTAGTGGAGAACCGGAGCCCGTTAAAAATAAGGGCGTGAAATTGGCCGGGAGAAGGAACCGTAGGTTCGTGCAGTGTAACTACCCATAGCATTTTCTGGTTAACAAGCCAATGTAAAATTGTACACTTGTGAGGTCGTTTTGGTAAGAGGGTTACCTCCGCTGATTTTAATTAAACGACACCCAGTAGACGTGTCCAACGTGGGGCACAAAGATGTTCTTTAACTCATTATAAAATTCTCAAAGTCATTTTTTTTTACTTCTTCATCCATTATATTTATTTGTTGAACTGAGTGCGATTCGACTTCATAATTTTCACTTGATTACGCCAGATACGAAAAGTTGCTATGACTTTCCGTAGTTGTCTGTGATTCGGTTGAAAATTAGAAACGAAGATATTTTGCTTTATCCAATGGGAACAAATTTTATTAAATTTTTTTTCACAAACTTAAAATTCCACTGTAGCTTACGCTTTCTGGTTTCTCATTGCATTCTCGACTTACTTCGTTAAATTATTAGTCGCTGTATATTTTTTTTACTTCACCTTCTTGCTTCGTCCCCTTTTTTTCAAGCATGACAGTTCTAGGTCAATCCCCAGCAAATGAGTTACCTTAACGAGTATCGAAAAATACGTCGTCCACGTTTGTGACAGGCAAATAAGAAGACATGACACATCAAGAAAAAGCAATATACATCGATTTGACGAAGAAAATTAATAATTCAAGTTTCTACGTGTTCGTTTTACAGGAAAAGAAAAAATTGAGTGAAATTCCGCAAAGTTTGACTTTTGGATAAGATTTAATCGTGCAATAAAATTATTGAGATTTATTGAGATTTATTAGCAAAGAGTGCAACGTGAACACGGCTATCAAACGTTACAAGCATCCATACTGGAACTGTCATCCTAATGGTAATTTCTTAAAGAAATTCCGTGACATCTAAAAATATGAAAAAAAAAGCTTCATTCCAGTCCTGTCGACTTGTCCTGGACAGTGAAGAACGATCCTACGGGTTATGCAATTACCGTCGAGCCTACAGTTGGATTTCCCTGAGATTTTTTCTTCTCCCCAAGACAAATGATTCTCCTCTTCGCAAAATGGAATAATTGTTGACCCACATAGTTTAACTCGATTAAGAGCTCACCCGCGTCTGATAAGAAGTCATTCATTTTCCTATAAAAGTAATTCCATATTTTTCAAAATTAAATATCCCATTTCATACTTCACGGTTGCTTAGTTCGCGAAGTCAATGAAGAATTGTCACTAGATGGTAGCAACGTACACAGAGTCGACCCGAGAAGTTTATTAGAATTTCATTTGGATTGAAATACGCAGCTTGAAATCGCAGACAAATCATTTGAGAAGATTACTCACGAAGGGAATGGGACTCTCCCAATTAGTATATCCACGAGGCGAAGTTCGCCAAATGGTTTCTGGGAATTACGAGAGCTAATTAACGGTCATTTTTTTCGCACAATATAAATTTGTCGTAAAATAAAAAAAAAAACTGGTGGAACAAAACAAGTAGGCAAAGAACGTACAATGTAAATAACAAGCACAACGTGCGTAGCTAATTTAAACGCGAGAATTGCCGTAATGAATTTTTCGCAGAGACGCGAGTGAAAAAAAAACTGCGAAAAACGAAGTAATCGACTACAGGATTTTTAATGAACTCAGAATATTACGTACAAAGGAGTTTCTGTATGGGATTTTCCATGTGCCCCCTTTTTTTAACGATGAAAACGTTCAAGTAATATCCGCAAAGCTTTAGTATTTCTATGGCTCTCGCAACGGCACGAACGGCCTGGAAATTAATTTCTGCCCAAGGCATTATCCATTCGATCGAGTTATTTTTCATAATAAAGCTGGCGCCGTGACGGCAGAAGGGAAGAAGACAGGCTCAAGGTAGACAAATTTCATTACGCTGATTATTCCAGGGGATGGAAAAGAACAAGTCAGGATTGAGATAGTAGTGAGAGCAACCGGCTAAAAGCACAGCAGGATGGAAAGAATTGGCCGACACAATGATTCCTCCCCTCCTCGACTCCTTCTCGCTTCTTTTTATTATCTTTATTTCTTCATCCTTCTTCGCCCTTTTCTTCGTTAACACGCCAACCGTTATCCTGTCTTGGTTTAATTAAATTTATCGATCACCCTTCGGTCTGCTCGAGCTGTTTTTCTTTTGATATTTCCGGAAGATCACCGCAGAGACTCGCCAGTTTTCATGCCATTCGGTTCCTCGTGATTTCAGTATAATTACGCAATGCGCGACCATCTGACGAAAGTTGATTAGAATAAACATACCGTGCCATTAAACTGGATCTAAACAATCAACGATAGAGAGAAGAGAGGGCAAAAAACATTTTTAAATTTTATTATGTACAGTCGGGTACCACGCACGAAATGGAACGAAAACCAGATTAATAAAAAGGCTTTCAACGATTCAATGAAAAGGAAGTGAAATTTCTCAAGAAAATCTTAACAATAAGATACACACTGTAGAGTACAGCAGACTACATACAAATTTACATGGATATAAAGGGGGGGAAAAAAAAAACCATGGAATTTAAAAATTATTCACCAGACGACTCCAGAGAAAGCTTAAGTACATCGAACGATCGGAAAGGGCATAAATGGAGCGCAAAAGGAACCAAGAGCGCAAGCACGTGAGAGATCGGAAAAAGGTATGGCGAGCGTCTATAAAGGATGAACAGAGCAGTATTTCCAAACCAGTGACCCGGAGATCTGAGAGGACCACCCGGCGGACTGACCCTAAGAACGTCAAAGCTGCTCCAAGCGGATTGCTACAGCCATCAGCAGTTCGGTCGTAGTCCTGTATGTGCAAGAGCCTTTCAAACCTCCAGCAAGAAACATCCCGAGGACAACGGAGCTCTTGTCGAGTCAGTCCCATCTCAAAGATCGCATAACGATCACGATAGCCAATTCGAGTAAAAGGGAAAGAAAAATTGGAGAGAATACAACTCCTCGTGAAACGGTTCAACCGAATAAATACCAATCAGGCAACATTGTCGCGGCGAAACGAAAAAGCTTATCCTGCATTTAAACGCATCGCGTAAGCTTTCCACACACGTGACTCCAATTAAACTAAACTCATAATCGGCTGGGAACCACTAGAGGACTTTGTTGGCAACGATGCCTGAGGAAACTCGTAGTTCCAGGTTTGCCGGTTGTCTCGTTCTGTCACACCACTGGTTTCCGTATTGCAGTTGGTACAATGAATATACGTAGGTGGATACGTGGAAATGGACGTACGTAGTTTCTGTATTCCCCAGTCGTCAAATTGCCTAACTGTCCAACCACCACCGTAACTACCAGGAACGGATGGTTACTCATACGTCACTACCTGGACTTACTCAGCCACTAGGTGAGCTTGCAGCACGGAAATTGCCAAGCAACAAACTTAACCGCGTGGATTTCGTTGATCTTGTTCAACGTAAATGGGTATTTAGTTTCATTCGTGAAATGCTCTAATAAATTTTGTACAGACTTTACCATCTTTCGATAATTTCCCATAACGAATGGAAGGACCTAAAATAAAATCACTATAATAAATTCACTATGATACATTCACAAGGCACTCTGCCCTTTTTTAGAAACAGCCATTCGCGCGACAGGAAAAATTTCGAAAATGACAAAAGCGCGTCGATTAAAATGTAAAGTGTCCAAAAAATGCAGGAAAACGCGATATTCGAATTAACTTGAGAGGCTACACCAAAAGTCGGCTGAAAAGTCCCTTTTGTGCGGTTACCAACGCTGTTGTAAAAGGCTCTTTGATTTTTTTTCTCTCTACCCTTCTCCGAAAGTGGAGAAAATCTGCTTTATTCTTTCACCGACTATCACTCGCTCTACCCTTACGTTTTCAACGTGTTATCGTTCCATCTTTCTCCATTTGTTTTGTTGCTCTTAACGCTACCAGGCTTTTTTTTTTTTTTTTTTTTTTTTTTTTGTTCGACGGAAAGTGTAAAACGATGTTGCAGGCTAATGATGCAGATACAAAGGACCCATAGCGAAGCTTGGAGCAGCCTTATTTATGTCATTCCCCGCACGTATACTTGTTAGATACGATATATACAACACAAAAAGGTACGGATACGACAGTCTCACTTAAAGGGTGACTAAGGAAAGTAAATGCCGAAGGGATGAGGTTGCCAAATCTATGATACAGTGAAAAAGCTCGCAATGGCAAGGCCCTTAATGGAGAACGCTGGTAAAGGCCGATTCACAAATTTCCATATCGTATCCGTGACGTAAAGACTTAATTCACAGATCTAAGTAAGAATCTCCTCACAATTCAGTCTCCGTCTCAGTGCCTTATCGTTCTTATCAGTACCCGGACACGTGTCACGATATGTTCAGCGCAGAGACGTTATTGAAGAGCGATGACACTGCAGTCTGAATGATACTGCTTCTCAATGGTAGAAAACGTGTGAATCCATAATCGAGGAAATCTCATTGGTGGCAGCATTAAACACTTGGACGAGCATTTATCGAAAGTTAAAAAGCTCGAATATCCATAGCGTGTGCTACTTTAAATGTGTGTTTTACTTAAAAATTATTTTCATAATTCGATTGGATTCTTTTGCCACCCTATCAGGTGAGCGAATTTTGAATTGACAATTGAACGGGACAAAAATTCTAAAATCCTGTAAAATATTTTTAAAGCAGCTTATGAATTTTGTATATACTTACCCAAGTGAAATGAATCCGTTCTTTCGTTAAACTAATACCCGGTGTACAAGTAAGCCTCGTTTTAGTACGTGGAAATTCAATATATTCCGGGGGAATAGAAACAACTGTGAGCTTATACAATTATGTTTTACAGTAACCGTTTTACCTTATACTAACATCGGATACATTCATCGCCTGTTATAATATGCTTGAACAAAGAAGCTAACTAGGTACGAAGAAAAATTTACTCAAGCCCTCCTTTGACACGTATACCTAAAGTTACAGTGAAACGTGAAATTCATCAAAGCTCAAAGGCTCGAAGGAGAAGAAAATTATCACGAAAGAGAACATTGTTGTTTGCGTAATGGGTTATCAGATGTCAGGGGAAGCACATTCGCACCAACTATCCAAACAACTCAAAGAAGAATTTTGCCCAAACTACCTCTACGTTTACCCGGCTTCCACGTAGGTGGCAGCACTGGCATCATGGCATTACAAACTAAAGCCTGGTCCTTTCTCCGGGACTGCAATTCTCATCCTACGCAGCCATCGAGTTGATCCCACTTAAATCTCGGTTTAACGATCATGAGTTGCCCCAGAGATGTGCCGGAAGTCGTGCCAAGTTAGCCTCTCAACCTCAACTAACATCCGGTATTACTCGAGAAACACGAATCCAGGCTGCATTCTCCGGCAGAGTAGAGGCCGTGGGATAATCCAGAATTTCCAAAAGTCAGGAATTCACTTTCGCAGTCTCGACGTAATTTCGAAAGACAACCTCATCGAAGATGAACCTTTTGCTATCAGCGCCATCTGGAAGCGCGACGATCGACTCCGGACGGACAGTGACAAATGCCGACGATGTAGACGCATCGAACCCTCCTTCTCACGTTCCATCCGAGTCCCCGAAGGTACTGCGGAATTCACGTAGAATTCGAGGAATTTGCCGAGATATTCTCGACGTCGACGTCCCTTCTCATTCTCGTCTATTCGAAACGACGTCTTCTGGAACTTCCCATTACGAGCGCACATTATTCCATCATCCGCTCCTAGAAAAGGTGAAGCTCTCGCACCCGACGCGACGCAGTTCCATTTTCAAAGAATGGTGTGTGTATCGTTCCTCCCCAGCAGTATACACTATAGCCAACCCCCACGAAGAGGGGTGAATGGGAGGAAAATTGAAAAACCTGACGAACAGAAACTAAAAAACTTCCATCTCATCGACTTTCCATATCAATGCATCAAGAGTTGCAAATATCCTCTATTAAATCCATACCTGATTTCTTGGTTTAGCATGTTAAGGTAGACAAGCAAAGAAATTTAAATCGCATTCGCAAAATTAGGAATACCAACCTCCACCGATAAAATGAAATCAAGTCAAGATCAAAGGGAATATTTTAATTTCTTCAAACACGAAACACCTAACGAGAGCGTCAAAGTGTCCTCTCCACAATCTGTTGTCCTCTCTGATGCTTTGGAAATGATAAAGCTGCACCTGGTTTTCAGGTGAGAACCCACTGCGCTCACGTGGGCGTCTTCAATTTCCACGGGTAATCGCAGTTCATTGTCGATCGTCCAAAGTACCAGAGTTTCCACTCGTTTATCCTTGATGTCCCTCTTACGTCTTCCCATTGTGGAAACCACATCCTCGTTTTGTTAGATCATTATTTACACAGGCACCCCGTATATACATATATTTGGGTAGGCATTAGTTGAATCATCCCGTACACGTTTACGTGCTCGGTGCCTCCGTCCCTCGGACTATACAAATTTTCACGTTAAGAGACCCCGTGCTTCTGGGATCAGGCTATTAGGAAGGAAAACAGAAGAGACCGCCCTGGACCAAAGAAATATTATATTGTCCCCACCAACTTTTATCCTGCCATACCTTTTCTCCTGGAACACACTTCACTGTCATCTTACAAAAATACATCAGGCCTTCCTGCCACGTTTCGCACATACCGTTTTTGAGCTTGGTTGCATTCGTCATGTCTTTTATTATTTTCAGGTACGAATTATTTTTTGTTGCGTTACGTCATTTTTCTCCAGACTTTTTAGTAACTGTCCGTTAGTCTAACGTACTTCCGTACTTTGAGATTTTATTTTTTGCGGGGCACCAGGGCCTTCCCGAATTAACTGCCGAAAAACTGCACGTATCGGTGGGCTTCGAGAATTTAAGGATAACTGCGCTAAGGGAGAATACGTGCACACGGAATCGTCATTGCTGCTTTTAAAAATTAAAACGTGCAATTTCATCCAAGAAAATCAAAAAGAGTTTCATGCTTTATGACTGCGTCCGGGTCGCGCAGTAAATTGTTCTTTTTGTATCAACAACCCATCTAGATTTACGGGACAGCGCTCGTAATTTCTCACTTTTTGCACCAATCTGTCTGGTATTGTCGTGCGATGGGAACGAGGGTAAAAAAATGGGTCGCCTGGCTGAGGGATTGGCTATGCCAGATCCGCATATGGGTCATGGGTCAGAGAAGACTGAGGATGATTCGATATTGAAATTGAACTAGAAAAGTAGAGTTTAATTAAAATGAAATTCTATCAAAGAGACATTAATGATATCGAAAAGCAATAAGAGTCGCAAGACTTTCACGACTGGATAGACGTCCCCTCGTTACAATTTGCACATTCGGATATTTTAGCAAAGCTCGTACGTCAGTAACGCCATCCGATGCATTTTGTGGTCCATGACTCCAGCTTCCTCATTGGCCTTACATTGGTCCTCGAACGAAGAGTGACACTAATCTAAGGCTGCTGCGGCATAAGGGTCAAAGACAAAAGATCCAATCTTGATTGACGTATCGTGACGTTACTTGAAACGTCCCTGGAAAGATCTAACTTCTGTTTGACATCACTGTACACCATTCGCCAGAGCCCTTCTAATCTTCACCCTCGGAATTTATCAAACTCCTCGAAAGCACGCGTAAGATTAATCCAAAATTGGACAAACTCGTCCGAGCTTCAAAGGGGTTTATCACGATGACGATGGCGTGACAGAATACGTTCGGGGCGTTCGATGGTATTTCACTTCGTTTGACAAATTGCAACAGAAGCTGCTACAAACCGTCGCCGTTTATTTCCAACAGTCACTTTCACGCTTTCCTTCTCTCCCTGCTGTCACTTAAAACTTTCTAAATACTCATCGACACTACTGTATGATTCATGGAAGAAATTTGACACGTCATACTCCCGTTTCAACGTCTGAGTCTTGTTTTACTTAAACTGTCAATTTTTTACTTTTCTTTTATATCACGTAATATCGTTTATTCACTACCTACTTTCCAATCGCTATGAGTGCTTGATGATTACGTTACTATAGATAACGGTACAAAATTTTTATGTAAACACTGAAATCGATGTGAGAAAATATAAAAGAATTAATTGTGTGACAGAAGTAACGACCTCACCTAATTAAAAATAATGAAAACTATTAAACCGACATTAATGAAAAAAAAAAAAAAAAAAAAAATTAGCACGAAAGACCATAACGAGCTTAGACCGAAAGAAAAATTGGGACTAGAACTCGTGACCAGTGATGATTCATTCACGACCAAAACCACAAATACGAACCAGTAGATCGTACAAGACTCCAAAATGGACCAACAACAGCATCACGAACCGCCCATGTAATCCCAATGTAATCGGATTGCCCGAATTTTTTGTACAATTCCAATCCTAACGCAATTCCTAATTTGAGTCCCAAAATCAAAATCCGGCATACAGGAAGATCCCTAAGTTCCTTGTAAAAAATAATAATCCTACAGGTACAATTGGCAAAAAATTTGCACAAGAAAATCTGATTGAATATTTTCTCAATAAGCTTGTATATCCACGTAGTTACTTGGAGTTCCAGCCTATCACGTAATCTGTCAGGGCGTGAGAATATATCCCTGGAGCTTCCACAAATGTGTTCATATCGGCCAGCGGTACGTAGACGCAGCCTCACGTACACAGCAGTAACGTAACGTTAACGCCGTGCACTATTGTGGTTTGGTTTGGAGCCTCTGGGGAAACGTAGTTTACCATTAACCAGTCCGATCGGTTACAGGAATAACAGTGTCATCTTACGCGAGGCCGAAGTCATGTGTGACCTTAAGCTATTAGAGCACATGCTAAAGATGGAGAGTTTGAAATTTGAAACGAGAGAGAGAGAGAGGGAGACAGAGTAGTATAGATACTAAGAGACAACTTGATTTTCGTAGCGTCATCCCAAAAACGATTATTACTGGGTTATCCATCAGACCACGTAGACACAGCAACGTAATACTATGTACAATAGAAATACTTGTGTACGTAGGATGATGGATTTACCTATTTTGCGAAATTTTCATAGATGAAATAAGGTTAGGTGGTATGGAATACATTGCGATTAGTATGGAAATACCGATAACTGGATAATTCGATTTTTTCCAATTTATTTAAATAGCAATTTTTTCAGAATTTTATTAGATTCTCTGGGTTATGTTTGCATGCGTGTTGGATGCATTATGATAGGAGCTTTCATCACGGGCTGCCTTTGAAACGTCCATCCATTATATACGACCTGCAACCTGTGATGGTATCGGTAACCGGTGACCGAGTAGATTGCAAATTCCGAAACTGCTGCAACGTACCGAGGGTGCAAGTTGGTAAGGGTGGGTATCTCGAAATATGCCGGACACATCAGGGGTGAATTATGTGGGTTGGAGTATGTGAAACAGTCCTGGCCATTATCGGACGCCCTGGACGACTAATGAGCTACGTCTAGTAGCACCGCGTCGATCACTCTTCTAAAACCTGGAGGTTTAACTCCGCCAGTGCTGCCAACTACAAAAAAAGTGTCTTTGTGGATATTTTGGAAAATTTTGACGAAAAACGGAATACTGTCACTCCAGCATCCCCCCGGGTGTATCTCAAGATGAATTATGGAATCGAAAAATGGATACTCGTGTCTAGACCTTTTATACAAAAATTTCGTTATTAAAATGTAACTTGGAAATTTCTTGAAATTTCTTTCAGTGATATTTATTTTTTGAATTTTATGATTCATTTATATCACGTGCTCGTATCCAGTACACAAAATTTCTATAGGTGCAACTGACGGATGGCTCGTATGGTTTTGGTTCAACTGGGCAAAATTCATTGTAATTTTTGACCTGGTCAAAAATATCAGGCTGCGACGTTTTTGATTTAATGCACAGTGTAGCTCGATCACGTTAAGTGCACAACTATAACGTTTTTTTTTCTGGCAGCCATCAATCCAAAAACTTTTCACCTAACGACAATTCGCTACGCGTCTGTTTACTATGAAAAGATTATTTATTGGTACGCGTTTCGGCTTTTATACTGGTCCAGAATTTCCAACAAGAGAATGCTTTTTTTACGTCGGAATGGCAACCGAGAAAAAAAGAACCAGAATTTCATTTTTTATTCAAACGCGTTGAACTACAGGAGTTCCGGTACGACTTTAAGGGTAGATAATAATACAAATATTTTTTAAGTCGATGATTCTACATGAAAATCATTTTCTTGGTAGGAATCGTAATATCCTCAAAAGCCATAAACCGTAACCTGAATTTCTGGAGAAAATTCAAATGTACATGAAATATCCTAAAGGCGCCACTTTAAAGCCTCGAATTCTAGGAGGTCGCGATCCTTTCAGTTAGAAACGGAACTTCTATTATTACGTGGAAAGTTTATGGCTGGTCAGCACGACGTGGCAGTCCGGTTGGTCCAGTCGCGCTATAATAAAATATCCATCCAAAATTGTTTAATAAGCCGTCTACTCTACTGCGATCATTAATTTCCCAGAATCCCCAATAAATCGAGGGTGTTCACCCCCTCAGCCCCCATCCAGCAACACGGCTACACCCCGCCTCGAGTTGCTTTAATTACAAGAACGTCGCCTTAGCCCGGATCGAAGATCTGGTCTCGTATAAACTTCGATATTTCCACGAGAACGAAGATAAAATGGAACTTTGAAAAATTATAAAAAATATCAAAGAATCCCAAGATCAATCGACGAAATCCCTTGATCGAAGGAATAACAATTTTTTCATTAAGCTCCTTAAGAATTTAATAAGTCTCTCTTCCCTTTTTAATCTCCAAATAAAAATTCTTCATTTCTCACAAAACATTTCAGAAACACATCTTCGCGTTCAAGGTTGTAAAGATTAACACTGAAAGCTGCACGAGGTTGTGAATGGAAATAACACAGAAGGGCGCTGGCAGCCAACACTGCATGCATGATACATGCGTGCTGCTATATTACGTGTACGACATGCTTTGCCTCTGTTCCCAGTTGTCTGGTTCACGCGAGAATTTCTCTACTAGCCAGGGAACCTAACACGCTGGAGAACATGCGCGTCAGATATGGACGCTCCTGTAATTTTCCAGAATGAATCTGATTATTAGACCAATCAGATCTATCGTGCACGTATGAAATAGAATTCTACGATTATAATACGCATATGCAGATCGTGAAAACCGTGTTTATCGAAATGCATTGGACCGATAACTGCCCTCCTGAGTATATTGACTTTTCAAAATCGTCCTCGTTATATGCGTTTGGGGTGTAAAATTAATTTTTCTTACTTTTTCGAGAAACTCAAGCTGAAAAGCATGAGGCTATTTTTTGAGATGTCATTAAGGATGTCTTTCGAAAAGATTGAACTTTTCCGAGGACTCTTCGGTGTCGTCACATGATCTTTAAAATTTTCTCCTCGCTGTTTTATGTCTTGACTTTTTTTTTTTCTTACTTCCGCCTCCTTTCTACGCAAGCTGGAAACTTTTTTCCGAGCCCTTTCAGTCGGGGACAAGTCCCTTGCGTATTTTGAATTCTTGCTCGGCGAGACCTCCGAAAAACATGTTTCAATTAGCTTAAGTGCTCCAGTCGTCTCGCTCCTCAGCATCCTCTTCCTTATCTCCTAGGAGGCTAAGAGCTGTAGTGGAGACCGGAGTAGGTGGTATTCAAGAAAGGAGACAACCAACGCTGATTGAGAAACCGCCGAAGAGGGTGGCCAAAAAGAGCACCCTTGCTACAGGGACGCAGCCGTTTGCTAAGAGCGTGGGTAATTCCTCGTCAAGCGGTGGTCTCGTTCCTTTCTTCAAATTTTCACCCTTGCCCCCTCGCAATCCAGTTACGAAGGACATAATAGCATTTCGGTTCTGCTCAGAGCCAACTTCAGCCAATTCTTTGCAATTATTATTCCGCCGATAAATATTATTATCCAAATTGCAAATAAAGTAATCCAACAGTAAAATCTGCATTTGCTCAAAACCCCATGTTTTTCCTATTAACTTTTGAGAACAGCATAGTTCGAATCGTTCTAAAAATTTCCACTTTCTTCGTTCCAAAGTCACGTGGACGAGAAGCATCGCCTTCACAGATCCTGAGAAAGAGATACAGCAAGTAAAATTACCAGAACGTGTCTCGAATCTTCATTCCCATGAAATCCGTTACTGCAAGCTCGCGAACGAGATAAGGACCAGGATAAAAAGTTCGAGTCTTGACAATTGATGTATCAGTGGTATGTGAGAAAAGATTCAAAATGAAAGCCAAAACAACCTCATATATCAGAGGATAAATTTAAAAGTCCCTCCGATGCAATATTTACTTTCAAGGCGCCAGCATGTACCAGCTGGTTATCATAACCATAGCAGAAATCATCTCGATTCCCTCCTGGGAGTCGCAATAAGACTGTCGTCACGCCTCTTCTCGAAGAAACCGTTTTCAGTTTCCTAGAAAATCTCGAACAGGCAAAATCTCAATCGTAAATTTCAGACACCCCTAGTAAAAATTAAACACAAATTTGTAACCCATAGCTATCCGAAAGAGATCATACTCAATCTCTGGTATTATCAAATTGTCATGTTGCTCGCTGTAAAAAAAAAGTATCTGATAACTACAGATTCAGGACCGATACCCAAACTACACAGGATTCGACGAACGTTTGATATTGCGGATTACACGTACAGCTACTTTTATCCCAAAATAATTGAGACCATTGAACGCATCGCGTGTAGACAATCAAACGAGCATCAAGCAATCGAATAGCCGTTATTCACTCTTCCATTATCAACGATTATAACCGCAGAGGGCAGGTGTGCTGCCGCACGCAGAGCACTCGATTCTACATTTCCAGCGGATCTGACGGTACACGAAGCGAGCTTTTAATCTGAGATTTATTAACGCAAAACGACCTGACGAGAGATCCTGTTATACGAGCCATTCGTTTAGGGAATGACGGCTGCCGATACCATTTCACCACGTTATTGCAATAGACGCATTGCAAGATAGGGTTTCAATTAGCGCCACTTGAAACTTTACACAAGCAGTTGAAAATTGCAGGGAGCACGAGTAAAAAAAGAAACAAAGAAATTTAAAACAGCTTCATTATTAAAACTTCTCTAGTGGTTAATTTAGTACTGTAGACACTATTGATATTATTTGGCGTTACCAGACGAAGAAAACTTTGAAATTGTACCGGTGAAATTATTATGAAAATAGAAAGAAAGGTATGGAATAATGGATAGTGAAAAATAATACAAAAGCTCACGAGATACGAATGATACGTATATATGTTTGAGTTTCTAGGGCTTTTCAAGTGTCAAGCTCCAACTTTGATTAATTGGTCTCTACCTACTGCGAAGTGTGATATACGATTCGTAATATGCATTTATTATACTGACGCTTACGATAAAATTTCTTACAAAGCTGAGCTTGCAGATGGCGCGAGGAAAGTTCACTATTACGATTTCCAAGAGGTCAGTGACCTGGATGCTATCTGACTGCGTATTGTGTTTCTGCTGTTAAGGTGCAATATTGTATCTTTAACTGGATGCCAAACTCCACGAAGTTGACAATTTAATATTCGATCGTGTCGCTTTGATATTCAGTGAACAGAATATTAGCATGTAAAGGAAACGACGTATAGAAATGGATTCATTGGGCAGAGGGATGGAATCCTCAAAATTTTCAAGGATCAGAAAAGCACGTGGCATTCACATTCATAACTTTCTATTTTTGTACGAAAACCCTTGAGAAATTCGGAAAAGTATACTTTCGTATATATATTTATAGACGATATTCTGTATCAGACTGTATTCACGAACCCACAAATTATTTTTCACATCGGGTTGGCACTCGTGGAACGTTTGATATCTTCCATTTGGAGATACCTGAGCAATAAATTCATTGCGTTCTTTATCAAAAAATTTGAAAAACTTTTTGCGATCAGTGCTGTAACGTATTTCCTTTTCGTGACCCGACACCGATAGCAAAACATCCGAGAACGAACTATCTTCGAGAACCAACCTACGTTACTTTCGGCCGTCCACCCGTCGTTCGTGCATCCGCGAGCCAGGCGGGCGCCAGCCAATTCTTTTTTCACCGGGAACTGACGAGCCGGTATAAACTGGGAGTTGGGGTGGAACAGGCCCAACTCCACCAAGAATGAGAACTCTGAAGGAACCTATCAGACGAGGCGATAGCTTAACGGATCCTGTAGATTTTTGGGGAGGCGTAAAATCGAGAAACGCAACTGGATGCACGAACGGGAGAGGACGTTACGGAAATGCACGGCCGCTCAGGCTGCTAGGTTGAGCTAGAGAGGGTCGGAGTAAGAGTCAGGCAAATAGTGCACGATACAGAGAACAACGCATCGAGAACGTATCAGAACGAATCTTAACTATCTATCGAGATCCCTTCACCAATTAATAAATTGGGAGACTCACCGGAGCTGGTGCAGCTGATCCGTGAAGGCCGAGAACTGCATCCAGAAGACACTCGGGTGGGCACTGCACTAGGGCACAACACTACACCTCCGGAACACTCACAAAAAATCCATAGAACTTCTTGGATATCGCGAGAGCAACGCGAGAACTGCACGAATGAAAACTTGCTATACCGTATCGAAACACGACTAGAAAAACTATCAACAGACAGCACGAGAGCGCGACCAGGTCGTGACACCTCGGTCGGTGCCCCGAGACAGACTGCTTTGACAATAGCCAAATCCGAGAACTAATCATTCCGATTGGTCGAGAGCCTTTTAACCGATAACTCCTCTATCTCCTTCGAGTCGTCCCTTTAAACCAAATCTCCACCCGCTCTACAGCCCTTTGCCCATCTCCAGCGGGGCGCCGGTGTTTCACCCGGGCTTCTGCCGGTCCGTGAAGACGTCTCCGTCGGGTACTCTCCTCTGCCGGGCAACTCGGTACGTCGGGACTATCTCTTCACGGCAGATTCGAGCACCTCGACCTCAACTAAACCATAACGGAATCTTCCGAGAGCATTGGCGTAACTATACGAATCACCCCGAGAGCGTAGCTTCTGATCAGGGTGGCGACCCGAAGGGAACCAGAAATCGAGAACTTTATCTGTATCGGTAACCGGAGCCGCCTTGGGACCGTGATTCGAAAAATCACGTCACAGTGCGCGTCAAATTGAGGGCCGACCTATTTGGGTTGGCAGTCGTGACTGACCGTGACAAAAATTTTTCTTGTAATCACTACATCCGATTTGGTCGCAGCAGCCAACTGTGGTGGAAAAAATTGAGAACGAGAATATACGATGGGCCATCCGGGCAATGCCAAGTCCGTTTGATGGTTTTCGAATATTGTGGTCAAAACGAGAAACGGAAACGCTTAATTGACACAAGTCGCAACGTTGGAATTCGTTCCAAAGTCAAGAGCCAAATACACACTGTAAAACGGAGCAATTTTGTTTAAAACGATGACGAATATCGTACTGTAAAAATATCGGTTACGTAACGCTAATACGAAATGTGAAATACCAAAATAAAATATAAATAAATAAAAAGGTCGCCACTGTACACAAATAAATTGATCACCAGGCCAATTAGATTGCAAATATTAATGAATTAATCGTATTACCAACGACGCAATGCAATTTCCCATTTACAAAGCTAATAACGAATATTCATACAGTATTTGTAACATGCGAAACAAAATGGATGAGGATAAAATCAAAACTGGTACAGAGACCATTAATCATCTGGTTCGTTCATACTAATTCCATTAGAGCTTTCTCGCTTTCCGATTTGATACCCTGATATCAACTATTGTCCGCAATAGGGAGGAGGCTCGTTGCGTGACTAAACCGTGCTATCTATCCACGCACAAGCCCATGGACATATACTGGCACTCCTCTAAAAGCTCCCAGTTAACGGTAATGTCAGTTGCATTAAAAGCTGTTGATAGTCACACCGGTTTCATACTTTGAATATCCATAAAAGCCAAATTCTGTCATTATATCCCGGAAGTGTCCCACGGGAGAGCAATAAAGCCGGTCACGTATGCGCACTTCGCCTCACTTTGGGATATTCCTGTAGAGTAAAGAGGTCCGCTCGGCGATGCTCGGGAACTCATAAATCCAGCCACGGCTGATTCGAAAATTTAGGTACGTGCCTCGTGAAATCGTCATTTCGTCATTTCCGTTTTATGGCTGCGACTATGATTCCACTTGCGACTGGTAGTCGTTTATTGAAGTGCGAATAAGTGAGCTTCTCAAGTTTAGTCGTACTGCTGGTAGAGCTTGCAGAATCTTAAAAAGACAGGTTCCCATTGGCAGGGAATAGAAGGTAATGAAAATGGAGTTTCGCTACGTGCGAAAGCGAATATTTGGAATGTGAAATGTAGAAATCTTCGTGTTCACTGTGTATGCAGATGTGATTTTTACACAGTAAAAAAACTGCTGCTCGAAATAGAACAGTAGATTCATGCTTTCCATTTCTTGGTCGGATGGATGGATAGGGAGTTACTGGGACGAACGCGAGGTAGATATTCATCCCTTATGAAAATTCCAGAAAAAGCGAAAAGTGAATTCGCACTGGTGCTAACTGCGGCAGTGTTTAATTTCGAGAGACTTATCAATGATAAAATTATGAGAGAAACTATTCTCTACTGTTTTGAGATTTCAAACGGTGAAAAAGTGCAAAAGCTTAATTTAATTTAACTTTTCCTTCGATTGTATTGGAAACTTTGAAAGCACGTTCTCAATACCTATGCTATTTCGGTATCTTTACATATTTCTTCCACTTTGACCCCTTCAGTAAGATTTTCTCCGAGAGAAAAAAATCTCGAATTTCCGCGGCTGTCAATAAGCAGCGAATTCTTGTGAAATGGCAGAGCACTCAATTTATGATTGTCAAAGAGGCCTTTTCCAAACTTTTATTCTTCTTCGCTTCTTCGACCACCCTTCTAATTTCTCCCTCTTCTCATACGCCGAACTGTCGGTGCTTCGTGAACCGTTTACACAATGTGGGGTGGCAGCACTCTGGCTTGATTCGACAATCGCAGTTTCGGAGAAGATCTGAAGGAAATCCTCGGAGGGTTCATAAGGATCCCAAAGAGCTTCTCCGAAGGCAAAGCGCGATTATCCTAGATTACTATCAATCTTTAATAATTCGACAAGGTTCCCCACAGTCATCAGATGCATTAGCTCTCAACCCTGAAACCCTAGACCCTCGACCTTCACCCTTTCGATGTCACCACCTCTTCGGGAAATTACGAACCCCAACGAGTATTCCCACGTAGGTATTATGCGAAATCGCCTACAGCTCCTACATCCAATACAATACACTCACCCTATACATACAATCCCGCGTGGAAAAAAACAGTCTCGGAAAGATTTTCGAAAGTTGTTGTTGCGAATTAAAAAAGAATCGCGCATAGGATCCGATGCAAGGATTTCTCTCCGACTATTTTTCTAGATTCGCGAATTTCCTAATTTTTGACATGGAAAATAACCGCGGAAGCTTGAAATTATAAACAAACTTCTTTGTAACAAAAGTTTTTATTATCGGTAACTTGGAAATTGAGGACGTGATATGATGCAACAGTTGAATTTACGAACGACTCGCACAAGTTATGCCGGAATTTGGTCCTGACATTTGCAGGAATCTTAAATGAGTAAATTAGGACGCAGAAAAACTTACCAGATAAAAAATCAACAATAGAAAATTCAAAGTTGCGAATATATTTTGTACTGAATGTTTTATCCACGTAATAATAAAAGCCTTACGTATCTAATAGGGCACGTTAACCAATACTTCAGTTCAATTTCAATTCATATTCATGCTTGTTGATAAGCTCTTCACGAGTATTAGGGCAGTTAAAAAACGCTTTAGTTTTCGGTCGAGCTGCTCATCGAGATTCTTGCTCATTGTCACAAAATTACAGGTTTACGTAGAAGGGCCTTAAATAATATTTTTTCCTATTTTTTTACTACTTTTTATCAATGAAAGTCTCGACAGTCTCACATCGGATTCTATGCGCGACTCTTTTTCTAACTCGCAACAAGAACCTCCGAAACTCTTTCCGAGATTACTTTTTTCCGCGCGGGATAGTTCAGTGTTAGTTTGAACGCATTAAACAAGACTGAAGAGTGGTGCGAGACAACGCCCGGAGGATTCGGATTTTTAACGTGTTCAAAAGACGTTGTCTGCTGACCCAGTGAACCTAGCAGCATTACCACTAGACAGTTCAGCGTGAACGAAATGTTGGAGAAAGAAAAACCACGAAAGAAATAAATATCCCATGTAGTAAGGAAGACACGTGATGACTTGACGCAGACACAGCGCCAGACTAGGACTAGACGTGTGGGACAAGACAGGTTTGGTTGGGCTGAAGCTTCTCAAGGGACAAGTTAAAGCGAAACGAGGTCCCGGATATGAATATGACTGGAGGGTTTACATAATACAATGACTCGCAGGAAGTGGCTGGAAAATGGAAACGAGCTTAAACCAAGCTCCTCTAACGTGAAACTCCATAAGGATATTGACACCTCGGACCATAACATTTCCTAGTGTCTGGCAAATTATTGGAAGCGACATAAAAATAAAAATCCAGCTTCTCAATTAGGGTTAACCGAACTAGAGCTCATTTCAGTGGATCGTTCGGCTACTGACTCTACACTGATCCGTTCACCATTAGACTATGCAGAATGCTATATATTTGTGGAATTTACTATTAAGACGTATCGACTATGTCAACGTGGGTATAAATAAGACGAAGAAACTTTATCGAACGCTTGGAAGAACTTAGCATTTAGAGCGCAGAGTCGTGATCCTGTACAAAGTATCTCTTCTACCTTTACAACTGCGAAACTAGATAGCATTACTCCGGGAGCGTGGAATGTTGCAGGGAATGCTTAAAATGTGAAAAGGGGAAAAACGTCCGAGTCAAGGAAATATTTTAAGTGCCCAGAGGGATTTTAGCTAGACGTCTAGAAAAATAAAACAGTTTCCTCGTGTAATCCGGCATATTAAAACAGTCAGAATGTTAGATAATAATTAATATCTAAGAACGTGAAAACGATAAAGCAAAAAAGGAAAGATGCAAGTCCGACTAAAGTATTTTTGACAAGGCTATATACGATACCGGGTAAAACTGAAAATATAATTCTTTTGAAGCCTAGAAATATACTGAATAAAATTGATCAGAGAGCATCGGTTAGAACCATAGGGAAGTTCCTATATCAAGAATCAATGGAACGATCATCTCTCAGTCCCATAAGGGTGCGATACATCATCAAGCGATCGAGCCACGTCGCATTGTTTCCATTATATCGTCAATAAGACGAAATCGTGCTCTGCGAGAAAAGTTATTATCCCTGCAAACTGCGAAGATAAAGAAAGTTGACAATCGGGAGAAAAGCGACGGGATATATAAGACCAAGTGGGAAGTGAGACACCAGCTGAACGCAGGAGACACACAAGTAGAAAAGGAACCTCAAGAAATTCATGGTCAGCCCAATCAGAAAACTAACAACTAGCCAAACTTTTATTTCCTTTATATCCTCACCCGGGCAAAGTTTTACCAAGAAAGTTCAAGACTTTCATCGCTATATGATCGCCAGGAAGAACGGGAGGGGGAAGAAAAAAAAAAGAAAAAAAAAAGAACAAAGACAACCAGCACCGAAACTGCTGGTCTCGCAGAGCGAGTGCGATACGTTGAACTAACGAGAAATAGAAGTAGATTTTCTAAAGACGATAGATACTAAGTGACACAAAGAGAGGAGCTTCATCGAAGATAAAGAGAGAGAGAGAGTGATAGGGAATTCTAGGGATACCTCAAAAGAGGTGAACCCAAGGAGAGAGAACGAAGCCCGTCAAATGAGCGGAAGGTCCCTGGTGACCCAGAACGTGGTGAGATTCCGTAACAAGTCCTAACCAACAGGGAGTGGTGGTGCAGCATCCCTTCGACTGCCAAGTAGAACACTCCAATTGTACAGCCTCTCCCGACTCATGCAAACTCCGGCAAACACACTCGATTCCTGTCAAATTCACTGACATCCATTATATCCAGAAGGGATGACATTTCCGGTAGACAACAACTACAGCAGGGAATTTCAAGTTGCCCCCTTATTACCCATGTCAATTCGCAGAAAGGCAGACTCGACGTTCGGATAATTTCACGCGTCTGGAGTTCCTCTGTAACACAGAGCAATTCACGTGTTTATACAAAATGCTCGATTATTTGTATCGTTAAGGGAAACGCGCAATGGCGGTAGAGCCTGCGACGTAACGCTGCTTGCGAGTTCCATTCTTTGCCGTCTAATTGCAATTAGTCTGAGCTATCGGGTTTTGCGTTATGACTTGGAAGTTCATGACTCACGTGCCGGCTGGAGGTATCTATAAGTAATCGTACCTACCAACTTCTCCAAACTCGGCCTCGTCAAGACAATGAATCGTAATTAGTACGACGATTTACAGTTATGGAGTTGGTACGGTCCCTAGGGTGCAACTGCAGTATGCACTTTCCATACGGCCTGTATGTGGCATAAGGCAAAGAGAACTCATCGGCAGGATGAAATACGAAGCTGAGAACAGAGAAGCGTCAGGGAGAAAAGCAAAGTCGAAATATGACGTGGAACAGGCTGAGCCATGACGAAGCTGTGTGACTTAAACTTTCAAAGAAATTACAAGTATTAAAATTGCAAACGCCAATACGAAGTTAAGAAGGCAGATTTAAAAATATTTTTATAGCCTTTTAAGATGCCAATTTCGAAACCCATTAAATTCTCTTTAAAAAATAATTCGATAGAAAGTCCTGCGAATAATCAAAAGGCACAATGTGTATTATACATTCATCCATAATATGACTTTCACAAGTAAAAAAGCAGGGTATTCGAAATCCAAAGAGTCGATTCTTCATTTCCGAAAGACTAAAAACGTAAATCATTTCTTGTACGGTACACACATATGCCACGTAACGTGGAAACGGTTAGAGATAACTGAAGTGGCAGCGAAGGGAAGATGAAAGGGAAGCTAGTCCATTCTACTTGCAAGTACCTAGGAAAACACAGTCCGGGTGCATGTATATCCTGAAGGAAGATTCCACTTAAATGGGGATTGTCGCAGGAGTCTTGTACCACAGACGAGCTAACGGCGCTGGCGTCGCTTCTGTGGGAATCGAGGTAGTAGAAAGGCTTTTCTAGAACTAGATAGAGACATGACATTGGTTGGCTACTACGTGACTCGAATCGAAGTTGTCGTTACGAACCGGTGCGATGTCGCGGTCCTTGGAAACCGTGCTTATCCGAGAGAAAATGTCCTGTGCACATTGAGCGAATCTCGGATAGAATCAAAGTGTGTACAGAGCCAACAGAATCGCTAATCTAATCCGAAGGAGAGTCTGAATGGAGAAGCGATCCTCCGGTGTTCCCGATGACTTTGATGGCGTCGATTCCGACGTTGCTGCTCTTAAAGTCCAATCGGTGGAATTTAAACTGTAAGTGAAATATCGACCATCGAAGGAGCAATTTATAGGAAATAGTCGTTCAATGGGAGTTCCCTAAAGTTATCTCCCTCTCCTTCTCTACCTTTCTATATTTCTCATTAATTCACTGTAATTTGCCACTCTGCTACAGATAGACACGTGCTCGGTCGTGGTTCGATAATTGTCAGCGTGAATTTTTTTTCACGCAACAAAAATTCTATACAAATATTTGCTAAATTCGTAGGTTTTTCGTTCAAAGGTAACGATTAGAGAAATTTATTGTTTCAGGATTAATAAAACCGGAAATAACAAGAGAGACAGAGAAATAGATAGGGCAGAAGAGAAGGAGCGAATCTAAGCGAGTTTCCGTTCCTTCGACTGAACTTCGCGAAATGTGGAGTAAAAGGAGGGAAAAGGGGTCGGGCTTGGCATCGGGTGAGCCTCGTGAATGGGGTGTTGGCGACAACCAGACTGCCTAGGGAGCAACCATCCAGGACAAACATTTCACTTCTCTCCCTGGGAAGACCAACTCTCCCTTTCTGACGACCCTCTTCGAACTCTCCACCAGACCGTCACTTTCGCCAGGAATCAGGATCTTCCACGTGTCTTTCCCGATAGACTCGGAAACGTCTGATGTCAGGAAATTGCTAGAACCTCCAATTTCTCTCCACTCTCTTCGTCGCCCACGTGTGCTACTTACTATCCGATACGTCCCAGCATCATTCGAAACAAATTTTCCCGCAGCCCCTTGAAAAAGAAAATTGATACATCAACTTCCCCAACAAGTTTCCCAGCCCTTTCACGGACGAGAGAGACGCTGCGACCGAGGCAAAAAAAGTGAATGCCAAGAGGAAAAACTCAAAATAAAAATCTCCTATGATTTATTGGACCGAAACGTTTCCGCGGAATTGAACTTCTTACGTTCTAAATTATATTAATGCGAACTACGAGCATTAGTGAAGGTTCGTCCAGGAATATTTTGTCGAACTACGCGAACGGTGCCAAGACAGTTTTTCTGCGAATAGAAATACGTACGAGGGTGAAAGATCGGAGCGTGGTCAAAGATTTAGATTTTAAAATCTGTTTTTCGATGTTACCCTCCTCCGAAGGAGACCCTTAAGGATAAACACGACAAGGAGCAGTAAAGTCAGAGGAAGAGTTCCACCCCTTATTCTTCGGGTCCACGAGGGGTGCGCGGGACTATAGAACATGATAATCCCCAGCGATTTTTTTGGAATTGAGAACCAGCACTTTGGCTGGCGCCATCGCGACGCCTAGGAAGCTTTCACCCCACAATCTACCGTCGTATCTACGCTCTGCCTCTCCTGTGTGTAATATGGGGATCGCTGTTGGTTCTCCATGCTACTATTCTACTATTTATGCGTAGGAGAGCACACAGGCCCGGATTTTCACGTAAATAGGAAAAGGCTATATACGATGTATTATATACCGTATACCTATGTCACCCTATATAACAGCAGGGCTACGTCTACGTGTACATGATAAAGCAAGACAGGGTTTGCATTTCTTTCCTCTCGACTTCTTTTGCGTGTCTCTGTCGCCGAATACACGGAAACAATTTGTGAATGAAAAAATATATTCGTGCCAGTCGCACTTGAATTAATTCCAATTGGATGGATATTAATGTCAAGGGAAAGACGGGGGAATGAAAAATGTATGAATCTCTTAAGAAGGCAGTGCGTTAAAATCAATGAACCTAGAAAGTGTTTTAAAGTGGAAATTTTAAATAATTATAATAAAAGAATATTATATAACGCAGTCTACTTTGTATTCTGGAACTTTACATTCGATCAAAAAATTATAAAGAATTCTTTTCCACTTCGGAGCTCATTGCGTATTCCTTTCCGTCGAAGCGTCAATCACTGTTCTGAAAGCTCGACTTCCACCTACGAGTAGAGATATGATACGAGCATAATTTCTATTTGTTGAAGAATATTCGTCGCTAGGTAGAAAATGAGAGGCAGCCACCGAAAAATTGACTTGTTTCAAAGAGATATGAAAATTTATAGGAAAGCAAAGAAAAAAAATATTCCAACTGTACCCACTGTAACGTAACAAATTTTTTGGTATCAATAAAATATATATTACGTACTAAGCAAGTGGTTGCCATTTTCTTCCGAAAATTTATGTCGCACCACTCGACTCTGAAATTCCATCTTGATCTTGAATTTCACTCGTAATATTTCTTACCGCATAATGTATTGTAAAACGACGCCCCTACAGCCATGTACATTTATCTATACAAGCCAATTCATACAGATTATTGTTTGTCTCTTTGACAACTTATTGCCGCAGGATATTACAATTAAATTCCACATTTACTAGGACGCTACGGAAACCATTTCCTCTTGTGCTTCCTGATCGGGATGGCAAACTTACTGTACGTGCACAGTCTGTATGCACCCACAGTCCTACGTGCCGATATTTCTGGTGCAAGCAGATGTTGCATCCTTCGAGTACCATACACCAATGCATGTACGTTTCCAATATCAGTGACAAAAAAATCACTGTACTACGTGCGCATTCTCGAATCAATATTCTCGACTTTTCCGACGAAACGGCATAAAATGATGATTGGGGTACCGAGACTGGAAGGACGAAACTGAGAAAAAATTGTAAAAAAAAACTGCAATGAAAAAAATCTCAATTCTATGTCGGACGTAATCTGAAAAGAAAGTAAATACAAAACTATGGAGAACGGTGAACGCTATGGCGGACACTGAAATCTATTTACAAGCAGACTGCCTTGGTTTAACTTTCTCTACAGTGTGACACTCCCGATTGAATCCCTCCCCTTCCGTCTACAAGTTAGATATACGCGGTACCCCGTATCCTGTGCTTTGGACTCCATTTCCTACGAGTAGTCAATATTCGGTGCGGCAACAGGGTAAGGCTGGAAAGCTCCGAGAGAAAGAGAGAGACAAAGAGAAGCCGGAATAATCGAGGGAAGCAGGTCATAAACAAGCCAGAGGGAAGAAGGGCGGCACTAGGGCGAGTTTCCACGTAAGACTAAGGAAAGGGTCCCGGGTACTAATTAGCACCTGGAAATTGAATACTACCAAAGGAGGGTGGGACAGGTATAAAAGATGCTGGAAGACACGCCATCGACGTTCGTTAATTAAAATCTGTCAACTTTCTCGTTATTGAACCCTATCCCTACATACAGTTTGCCCTCCTGTCAACCAAGTCCTAAGCCTGTAACTGCTCTTTTTTAGGTAATCCTATAGAGTCCAATCGCAAAGGGATGAAAAAAGACACCAACGAACAAATTTGCAAGGCATTAGGCATCGTCGTTTCATACAGTGCTAGGTTCACTTTCATGCTTATCGCGAATGATTTCGCCTTTCCCGTGTTACGTCGGTCCAGACTTTATCCAGACACACCCTCGTTCTAATAATACCCGATGTTATACGGAACCCGTGGAATCGCAAACTCCTATTACAGTAAAAGCCCCTCGACTCCCCTTTAAGTCGCGTGAAATTTTAATCGCCATGACAATCTTAGAAACTTCTCTGCCCTCCAACCCACTCTCTATCACTCACCCTCTCTCTCTCGCTCGTTCACTTGGCTACTACAACGAGCCCACTGTCTCGCTCACGTTTTCTCACCTAGCAGCTTAGCAATAGCACATGCAAAAGCACCCGTTGCTCTTTACGGCCTACTCTTTACCAGTTTAACGATCTAATCTCAAGCTCCTGTTGTAATATAAACCGTGTCGCGCCAATACGACCGCGACCCCTGCTATTACCAAACGTGACTACTGTACAATCCTATATCCAGATCTGGATAAGGGAGAAAAAAAAATGTAAAAGAAAAAGGGAAACAAAAGAAATCACACAATTTCTCAAAGAAATTTTTAATATAAAAAAAGCAGCTTTCGCACGTAGCACGATTCCTTTTTCCCTTACCAACCGAAAATAATACATGGAATTCAGGTGAATCTTTATCACTAGTAAAAAAAAAGGATACCACGTACACTCTAGGAACTCGTGCAATGTGCACCAGAGGGTCGTGTGGATCGATGAAAATTCTATGGGTCTCCAGAATTAGTTCAATAACTGTATTTCCAGATCTTGCCTTCTTAAACGACCTAACCGATGTTTCTTTGAAGTTTCATGCTGTTTAAAATCCACTAACACCGAGTGATCCCGATACTGCTCTAGCCGCTGGGCATAATTAGAGCATAGTGCTCAAGTTTATTATTCTCCTTTGAAGATACTAACAAGCACCCTCCGGCCAGACGTCTTTCACGTACAATGGCTATACTTACCACGTATACTTGATCCTTATGGAAAGTTGCTTTCGGTTTGCGAGAATAATTCTTCAAGAATTTTCAAAGGCAGGTATGACAAATTACCTTCGATAATTAGACACACAGGAATGGGCTTTGTCCAAGGGACGAATTTTCATATCCACAACCGAATCCTATACCATTTTAACGTTGAAATCTATTCGCGAATTCGGTTTCGGCCCGTTTCCTCTGGCAATCGATGCGCAATACAATTACTATGGAAATTTGCCGTAAATAATGCACGCATAATGTAGACATTGTAATGCACGTCGGATGCACCGTTCGAATTTTCATTTCCATTTAGCCACTGGGTATTTCACGTGAGACTCAGAGTGCGAGAGGGGGTTGATTACGCACGAGCTTTTTAAGTCGATATTTCCTTATTACCTTATAATAAATATTCGCTAGGGCAACTCCATACGGCATTATCCTTTTTGGATTCACATACTCGCGCGACATACATTTTTCAACGTCTTGGGAAAATGAAAGATTGACTAATCACAATTAGATGGAAACCAATTCTTGATGTTTGCAACCTAATTTTTTTTGTAAGAATGTAAGTCAAATGACATTTTTCAATTATGCGTTTTTGTGTTTCCTGAATGGAAATTTAAAAACGTGGAAGGAACCACAGCAAAGCTGGAGATCGATTCAACGCACCAGCAATCGATATTTTCATTCGAGAAATTACGAAAGCACTCAATCAAATGCTTTACGAGAGCTTTCTAAGATGTATGACTTTCCCGCTACGGTACACTGATAATGGAACCGGAAGTAGAGAACATAATGATTTAAGATACCTTTTATCTCTCTCGCGTCCTCAAGAAGGAGACGCAAACAATGGTTGAGTGAAGGGCGGACGTCATTTTTTATCCCTAAAAAAAATGGTTGTCATACTAAGTAGCAAATAAATAAGACATTTCGTAAATGCCGTAAATCTTTGGTGAAAAATAAAAAAAAGACACGAGGAAGTTCCAAAAAGTGGTTACACATCGAAATGATGAAAAATGCTCAACGTGAAAAATACTTTTTTCATTTTCCCCCGGTATGAAGAACGGGCTTTTAATTAATCGAGTCAATGTTTGTCAATGTTTCGCACATTCTTTGCAAAATAAATTGCAGTCAACGTGGTATTTCTGCTTGCCAAAGGAAAATCGTTCAACCCTCCTTGCTATTGTATATTTTATTTAATCATGACAACCAACCCCTAGATTGCCCTTCGCTACAGAACTACCCCTTATTACTTCTTGTATTTCCTTCCTCTCATACTGGAAAGGTCAGTTTGCTCTCTGGAAATGAAAGGTTAGCAGATTTTAAACACAGCAAATTACCAGAAAGTTGTAGTTTCCTATGTGAAATTATAAGGGACTGTGTGGGGATCTGCAAAATTGCTCAAAATTGAATTTCAAAAAGAAATCCCTTCCGACTACTCATTTGCTAATGGCGACAACTGTACAAAAAAAAAATGAAACGTTCAATCTTCACCACCGGGTAAATTCTCTTAATGTTCTTCACACGAACGGAAGCAAATGTAATTTAAACCGGCGTCATCACGAAGGGAGATTAAACTGTAAAAAAATCCTTTGGACAGTTTAATCATAATAATTCAAATTACGCGAATTTAGTCCCAAGTAGCTCACGTTTCTCGTGATAGGATTACAGAGAGACGTACACGTTGACGCGAGATCATAGTAATATCCCTTTTGCCGGGGAAATTTGAATGTGGAAAAATACGTTGAGTAAAAAAATTCAAACTCTATTTCCGTCAATACACGACAAATAAAGTTACTCGTCTTCAATTTCGAAAAATCTGTTTATCTCATTCAGCGAAAGAAAGTGATAAAAATTATGATCAACGAATTAATTTCTTTTATGATAATACCGTAAACTTTCAAAATTATCCCCCCCAAAAAAAAATTCACATTACTTTTACGTATACATAGATAATATTTCATGGTAAATTCAGAGGATTGTCAGAGAAACAGTGACGAAGGATCAACTAATGGATGTAACAACCTATGAAAGTAAAGTTAAGAGAAGGGAGAAAAAGTCACAGTGCCAAAGGTGGAGATTCGATTCGTCTTTGTCGAATGATTCCAAGGACGACACATATATATTATAAAAAAAAAAAAGTGAAAAAACTTTTATCAAGGATTGAAACGTTAAGAGTATAAATTCACTCCTAGAGTAGCGCAAAGGGGTGTCGTAATAACAAACCAAAAGCGCCTCAACATCTTTTCCCTTTAGAAATAAAGCTTAACACCCCAACAGGAAAAATAAGCGATTTAATTTAGCAAAGCCAAGAGTCACCGTTTATGGCTCTTATTTCGAAATGAAAAGGTCACTGTTACGTTCCCTAAGCACCCCGACGCCCTGTATAGGCGCTGAAGCACCCCTCTCTGACGTGCACCGCCGCAAGCGGTATTTAAATGCTAAGCCCAAAGCGACCTCTCGGTTCAATTCTGTTCACCCTAGTGGCAAAAAATTCAAATATTAATAATCAAATTTTGACAAAAGTTTAAATCGTCGATAACGTAGGCCTTTTATCAATTTTCTTCGTCACGAGCAACGTGCTCTTTGGACAAATACAGTAATTCATTTCAATGGATAATTCATAACATCACAGACACAGTTTACCAACCGAACCGGTAAAAAGCGAAAGACCTGATCGTCCACAGAATGCAAGTACGAAAACTAGATACCGCAAGTAGCAAAATTGTCCAATTGAATAAAACAATGAATAAATAACGCAATTAAAATAATTATAACTACTTTGACAGAATTGCAATAATACCATGATCTAATTCGTGCATCGGAGAACTGCTGCAACTCTTGTACGTAAATAGATTTAATATCAGTGTAAATCCTTAATACTGTCAACCGCACTACAGTGGCTTGGTTACCGTGAATTCTCGTTAACGATGGTTTACGGAAGTTCGAGTTGAGCACAGAACCTTTCGTGGCGGCGCCGACGCGAAACAATATTCAGGCAGACCCGATATAACGTGGCAAAAAAAAAAAAAGAAACCCATCATAATTCCCTAAGTTTAATCAAATTTAGCCCAATGTTCGTAGATCCCCCTTTCCTTGCAACGCAAGGCTGAATTACGTGAATTACAGAAATAATAGCGAACTTCTGACGTCAACTTATACACCAAGTATATTTCACAAATCCAATAAACCGAAGGAGAGAAGTGAAATAAAAAAAAAATAATAAGAAAGCCACCGCACTGCGGTATTGTAACCCTTGGCAATGGATATAAAATATAAAATATAGAATTGCCAGACGGTTCTTCTTGAAAATTTAAGTTTCGCGTCTCTTTGCGGCGAATTAATGTACTGCGCGTCCACTGGATGCTCGAGACAAACGCAGGGCGGAATGGCGAGTAACGTTATGTAAAGTTCATTAAGCGCAACCCCTTTCGCCATAGGTGGAGAACGGGAGTCGGTATACTGAAAGTAGTACAGCGACACTGTATTACAACCCCTGTGCAGCTAGCCAGTAAACCTACCACCCTCATTCTCCTGCTAGATAGCTAACGTACCTACTATCCAGCTACGACCCCCGACCCACCCTCCTATAACCATAGAAGTAAGGTAACACTTCAGCAAGGCAGAAACGCTGCGCCGTAAACTTTGAACTTTCAAGCAGAAAAGCTCTTCGCTCCGAGCTTCGCGAATTCCAGGGCAAAGGGCGTTAAGACGTGATAGCTAGTTGAGCGAACCAATGATCCTGCAAAGCGTCGTTTTTAGATGTCCTCAAAGTGGATGGCATCCTCGACCCTTCCTATTTCTTTCTTTGTCAGACTCCGGGCAAGGACCATAGCACTCTGCTCCCGTAACGGAACTAGATTTATCTACCAAGATCCAAGTTAATTGAAAAGAGTGAACAATGGAACAGGGGCAGTCACGGTCTTTCGAGTAGTTGGTAAACAGGACCTTGGAAATTATCACTGAAACAACTTACGTGTATACCCGTGAGAATGGGTCATCCAATGAGATTTGGAGTATCTCGTGTGGGAGACAGTAATGATAAAAGCAGGAAATGATAAGAAGTTTACGACTTTCCGGTAACTTGCTTGAAGGGAAGTATGGGCCCTGATAGGCTCTGTTTTTTTTTCCCACTGGACTCCCAGACTCCAAGTATATTGTGCATGTATACCTACGGTATATTAATGCTGGCAAAGTACCAAAAAAAAAGGCTAGAATTATCTTTCGAACACGGGGAGATAATTTTCGCGTTACAAGGGATTTGTAACAGTGGTCGATTCGTGAGAATTCTGTATCTATATATACATCAAACTATTAATGATACCTTTAAAAAAAAAATTTTCAAATACAAGGCGATAATCCTGATTCAAATAACATGTCCACTAAGGGTAACAAGATCAGCGTCATCTCGTAGACATTGTGAAAACGGGTCGGTATTTCATCCCTATCATTTATAGAAGAACCCCCCCGCACCCTGTCGATCCCTCTTCCGCAATAATCCATCTTACTCAAGTGATTCTTTTTATGACAAACTCGCTTGGCGTCCGACGGTATTATATCGCCTTGAGGGTGGCGGGCAAGAAGGGTAAGGGTACAAACAGGGTATCGGTATAATAAGGCAAAGAACTCTTTTTCTCACCGAACCGTTAATTGCTCGAGTTTGGCGCTGATGAGATTGGCGCCAATAAAAAAAAAAAAAAAAAATTGGGAGAAGAAAAAACTCCGCGCAACCTCCCTACCGTCGCTGTAAAAAGTTTCGTACGCCCAGGAACAACGACCAATCCTACCACCACCGACCCCCCATTATCCACGGACTAATTCCTAAGTGGGAAATCGAATTGGAGATTTCGAACTTCCGCCGTTGCGAGTAACTACGATTTTCTAATAAGAACAGTCCTTATTTCCATACGAGACGAACGGCGACTGTTTAACACGCGATACCAGCGCCCTCTGTACTTCCGGAAGGTATCTTTTCACCTTAGAACACTCGAGACACTTGAAACCCGCGAATAATTACCGAGACGTGTTGAACCTCGTAAAGTAGATGGGCTTTCACGGGATGCTTTCATTGAACCCAGGAACGCAGTGGCGTCCCGACGCGAGCGTCGTCTCTCCTCTGGACGTGGCTAAGAAAAGTTTGAAAATATTATGAGACCATCTAACGACCAGTCCGAGCTGCATCAGCCGCGTTCTAAGTAAATCCAAACACGTTGGTGGTTTAGGCTGAACTTTCTTCTCTCCTCTCGTTAAGTGAGACCTACATCGTGCATGACGACGGGACATTAAAAATTGGTAAAGTCGAAGAAAGGAAATAAAACCCAATAGCGATATTAAAGAAACAAATGAATAACAGCGTATGTTGCCCATAGTAAAAAAAAAATATTCATCTAAAATATATCAGAGCCTAGTTGCAACGAATTTATTATTCTCCGAGGGGTGTACGTTTCTCAAGTATTCTTTTTTCAAACCCTTTTTTTCAAACGACCAGTCCAAGCTGCATCAGCCGCGTTCTAAGTAAATCCGAACACGTTGGTGGTTTAGGCTGAACTTTCTTCTTTCCTCTCGTTACGTGAGACATCGTGCATGACGACGGGACATTAAAAATTGGTAAAGTCGAAGAAAGGAAATAAAACCCAATAGCGATATTAAAGAAACAAATGATTAACAGCGTATGTTGCTCATAGTAAAAAAAAAATATTCATCTAAAATATATCAGAGCCTAGTTGCAACGAATTTATTATTCTCCGAGGGGTGTACGTTTCTCAAGTATTCTTTTTTCAAACCCTTTTTTTCAAACGACCAGTCCAAGCTGCATCAGCCGCGTTCTAAGTAAATCCGAACACGTTGGTGGTTTAGGCTGAACTTTCTTCTTTCCTCTCGTTACGTGAGACATCGTGCATGACGACGGGACATTAAAAATTGGTAAAGTCGAAGAAAGGAAATAAAACCCAATAGCGATATTAAAGAAACAAATGATTAACAGCGTATGTTGCTCATAGTAAAGAAAAATGTTCATCTAAAATATATCAGAGCCTAGTTGCAAAGAATTTATTATTCTCCGAGGGGTGTACGTTTCTCAAGTATTCTTTTTCGTTCAAACCCTTTTCATTATTATACCACCGTGAAGTTCGTTCTCCGGTGACCGTGTAGTCTCCAGGGAATCCGGTACTGATTAAACATTTTTAATACGAGCGCAAACGACAGAATATGCTCATCCTCTAATTTGAAAACTGTCGTTCCAAAACACGAACGAGAATGATAACATTGAGAAATCCACGTATCGGATACGAGACTTCATAATGCATAAATCCAATTAAAGTGTGACAGAGTGTAGGAAATAAAAGAATCTAAACTATGTAAAATAAGGTACCCGAGTCCAGGAAACTCCCGCAGTAAAAAGTCCAGAGAGGTCAGGTGTTTGATAACGAGTCTCGTGTTACGAATCTTTTACGTGAGGCAATACGTGAGCATAAAATGTCAGAATACGGTTAAAAAGTCAAAAATTCATCCTGGAAGCTGACTGACGAAGACTGATCTGCGCGAAGGAAGAAAGTTACAATAAAAAAAAAAAATTCAAAAAATCTAAATATCCTTAAAGGACCATTTAAGGCTGTTTGCATATAATTTCCCCGGTAGAGTAAAATGTATCGGCACAAGTGGAGCACCGGAAGTGCTGCTACCAGCAGGCAGCTAAAGCGAAGACTGAAGTCGTCTAGTTTGCCAAGTCTTACCTTGGTAAACAGATCGGGACGGGGTTGAAATCTTCGCAGAGTGATGCAACTCGGAAGCTCTCAAAGAAAAATGTATGAACCTTTCACGGAGGCCTCCGAGAACTCGAGAGAGAGAGAGAGAGAACGACGCGTGAAGAGGGTGTCTATGTATGTCAGCCATGAGGTTGAGTCCCAGCCAAGAATAAGGGAGGAAGGCCGCATACATATTTACGCCCCTGGGAATATTACAATATTTATCCAGCTGTAGCCGCACGTTTCCGTCGATCCTTATGTGTATTTTGCTGGTTGGCTTAATTTCCGAGGCATTTGGACGAATGCAAATGGAACCCCGAGACAGGGTATCCGATTCAAAAAGAAGCATGCTTATCTAAGAAGCATTTCCAAAAGTCTCGTTCCCTCTCGATTACATCGAACCCAAAACTTCGCCAACCGGGAGAAACTTTAACAGCGTCCTACATCTATCGCGTATTAAATTATGTTTAATGACTTTTGGTAATCCGATGAAATTTAAGTGGACACGCACCAGTCATCATATATCTATGCACGTACGCAAAACTTTCTTCTTTCCATTAATCCCGTATCTACTGGGGTTAATTATAGTTTAATTAAAATCTGCACGAGCGACCCATGGGAAAGTTTGAGAAGTTAATCCCTGCAGGCTCAACGATACTTTCATATTAGCGAAGCACCTGCTGAGCCCGGAATAAAACGAGTTAATTATGTTACGAAACCACCACCCACCCTTACGCCCTTTTACAATTTTCATTTTTCTTCTTCTCCTTCTTCTTCTTCTTCCTCCTCCGCCCACTGCAACACCTAGTGTTAACTACTACCAGAACAAAGAAAGTTGCAAATTACTACAAAGTGCTGCAAATTACTTTCGATACTCCCCTATAACTTAATGTCCCATCCGACAAATCCAAAGACACTCCTTTCGTTTAATCGCATCAGACTCCCCAGAAAGTTTCCCAGCCGCAAATTTCTTCTCTCGCCATTAATCTTCGCAAACAAAGCTTCAGGATCTAACCTGCCGTTTCTCTACTTACAGATGACCAGAACAACCCCGCAAACCCGAGGGTGGGGCTAGACACGTGATATTGTGCTGGCGCAGTCATGTGGCGAAAGCAGCTATTGATATGTTGCTGCTTCACCCTGCTGTCGGCATCTCAATCGCAAACAGGTGAGGCGCGAAACCCAAAAGTATCAATCGCTGTTGAAACACAAGAGAAGACTAAGGATAGAAGATCCGTAGACCCGTGGCAACGGTACGATTGCCTTTACGAACCCGATATAAACATGCTTTACTGTCCGCGGTAGAACCTGCGTGAACCAACGTAAAGCCGATGGACCCGTGAGAATAATACAATTTGTCGAATTACTGCCAAACGAAGTTAACGCATTATTTAGCAACGTTACGCCAGCGCCGAAGGTTTAACGTTCGAGGGATGGTCTCTCTAGGTTTACATTCAGCTACGCCTAAGCACCGTGAAAATTAAATTAAGACTTCGATCATGATGAAAATTATTTGCGTAAATTGCCCATAGCCAACGTGGCGCGAGTGCGAGGAAGGATCATTCGCGAACACGGGGGGTTGATACTGCGGCGAAACTAGGGTAGTCCCGTCTGAATACTATAGCGAATGCTGCTCCGACTTTAGGGTTGGTTCTTAAAGAGCGACGAAGAGACGAATAACAAAGCCACCCTTCGCCAGGCTCGACTTGCCCTTTATTCGACGGATGGGGGTCAGAGGGGAATCGAGAAGGCTTGTTTTGACGATAACCACCCCTTAGAGCTCTTGCGTGACGCTACTAATTAATGAACGAATGCAGTGAAAACGTCGGAGAGCTAATGGTGACGTCAGATCTATTAGCTGTCACTCGAACGAACGTCAGTCACAGTTATCCACTCTGTTTCGTACGGCTGGAACGAGGAGAAGGCGGCAGTAAGGAAAAAAGGAGGCGGAGGTTTGTGACAAAGAGGGAAAAAATGAGTCGATAATTATGGCATTTGATGATAGCACGAAGCATGACCTAGTGGCCTTATCGGGTCATCTGGGTAATAAATTTATCTCTTTTACAATGCAACCGGGAAAAGCGTTGGATCTGCGCCAGTGCTATTTTTTTCCACTCGTGACTTATGACTGCACCGTGTGTTTCGCCCCGAAGCTTCGTCCCTAAGAAGCGCAGTGGATTGATGCGAAGTGCAAGGATCTCGAGAAAAAAAAAGTCACGGACGATATCCGTAACTCTAAATAGTCTCCCTGGCACAGTCAGGAATTGCCATTCAGGCAATTCATGCTACTTAGATACATAAAGGGACGAAGATCACCGACAACCCCTTTAACCGAACCCATCGACAGAAGTTAATTGTACGACGGCGTTTAATGCAAACACAAGATTTTGGGTCGTTCGCACGGAAGCTACTTCGATGTCGTTTGGATTTGTGTTATTGGCGAATTAGGGAAGACTGTATAATGGCCATGGCAAAGGCTTAAGAGGTAAAGGAAACCTCACGCTACCTGAAGCTGGGGGTCCGGGTAGCATCGGGAATATTTTTCTTTTTGGTTACGAGACACGATACCTCGGGTAGGCTCATGAAGCGATCGTTAATGCCAACTACCTACTTCCTGAGAAAATGGCATAGCGGTACGAGACGTGGAGCAGCGGCTAAAGAGCGTCTACCGTACAATTTGTATAGGAGTTTCGGTTACACGAGGACAATCTGAATAACAAGCAGAGACTATAAATCGATCAGACAATATATTTTAAACATTAACCCGCCACTCGATTTTTTCATCTTGCGATCGTTCCACACTCTGGCGCCATCTACGAAATTGCATTCAAAAACAGAAAACGTTGAATACCCAAGACTTCACGTGTCGAACCCTCCGACGTTACTTATACCATGGTACAAGCCAACCTTAATTTTTCTCTAAAACCCAGACACGTCCCACTGTGGACGAACGTATCCATGTGGGAACATACCCGTGACATTCATACGTGTACGTACATAACCTCTCTGCAATGCCCCTGTAACAATACGTATACCAATATCCAGTTACACCTGGTACCATTGTGAACTTGACTTTAGTACTGTTAGTGGAATTGATCAAACTCGTAATATCAATTTGGAAAGTAATACTTAAGAAATCCAAGCAAGCAAATAAAGGATGATTCGAGGATTTAATACGGGATCAAGTAATTCTTCAGGGAAGAGAAAGAATCCACTTCCAGGCAAAGTCCCAGCAAGGGCGAAGAAGCTTATCGCAAATCCTTTTGCAAAACTGTCCTGTAGGTACAAGGACTGGAGGGGAGCTGTTTACTACAGTGAAAGTCAAGGTGAGTCGAATAAAAGGGATGCTGCAGGAACGGGAAGAGTCTTCGGGGGGTTGAAAACTAAGACGAGCCCTTGCGGTCTACTGAATTCTCTTATAAAAAATTCACCCTTTACTTTTTCATCCCCTAGCAGTACTCCCCCACTGGTCCTACGAACCCTTCGTAACGGCACGCCTATCCGTAGTTCGATCGTTCAGCAGGCAAACTTCTTTACGGTCATGAATACACTGGGATGCTTAGGAGCCGACGCCGTAATGCGAAATCTTCTTACGAAATTGCGGCTCACAGATGAAAATCTTATAACTTTGTAGTCAATAACGGATGCTGCGCCGTTGCTCCTTCCTTCTCGTACGTCCGATGAGTCGGAAAATTTTTCTCTCCTCTTTCTGTTACTTGAGATTTCATATCGTCCGGTTCTCACCGTGGATACTTCTGATCTATCGTCCTAGAACTTTTCACGAGTATCCAAGTATCCAGCAGGCTCTGTCCCACTGGCAGGAATACTTGCCGTAACGTGGCGTTTTCTCAAACGAGAACACCACCCCCCACCCGCTTCCCCTCAGCCGCCCGTAGTCCCGGGAGGGGGTTTGCAATATTTCACTTAAACTCGCGTTGCATTACCTGGAGACTCCACGCGCCATTTCTCAGCCAGTTTTCAAGTTAAAATGCAAGATTGCATCTGGGGATCCTGGGAATCGTCGGTCAGGATTAGGTGGCTTTATTCACAATACTGCAGTAGCTATAACGTCTTTCTTTTATGGTTTATGTATTTTTATACAGTCTTACGAGTCTGCGAATATATTGCTACGCTCTGAAATTTATTTTTCAACGTATTACGGGTCACGGATTCGTTTCACAGTTTTCATTAATAATTTCGCACGCTCCGCTGAGAATCGTCTGGAACGGAATCGAGTCTTAGCCGTTTGTTGTTTTTATCTGTCGCATGTGATTTCTACCATACACTATAGGGGAAGATGAATGAGTAATTCCGTCGAGGGTCGGCACTGGTTTCAGCACGTGTCACTGCAGACGAGGATTCAGCGGGGAAAAAAAAACGGGAACATTGAAATTACTGTTTCGTAAAATGTCGCAACACTTTAATACGAGCGCGTATCATGCCATGACCTCGTATACGTTATGGCTGGATATTAAAATGCGTCGTAAACACGAACGTTAACTTTTTGATGTTATAATAAATGCACACCTTGTCTTATACCGAAATGATAAAGGATTTCACCTAGAATTATTTTTCAGTCAAAAGATCTGCGTAAAAATAAAATCTCGAAAACCCCGATTAGTATCTAAGACAATGATAGCAAGGGGCAAAAAATATACTCATTAACATTTTCACGTGTACTAGATGAAAATAAATGGAAAATGAGCATTTTTAGGATAAACAGGAAAAAGCGAAATTCAAGATAGAAAATATATCGACGCGTCAAGAAATACGTATCTGAGACTATAATCTGAGGGATCCAAGAAATCGATTGATAATAGGATATACCCAGTGATCAATTTAATCGTAGAGTATCTTGCAGGGTTCCTTAGATTTCCTATCAGCCACGATACTTCGAATTTATTCTCCGCAGATTGGACCATAATTTTTATCCTGGCTCTCGACCTTAATTAAGGCAGTAAAGAATAAAAGTACCGTTTCCCCAGGGCTATCCTGACGCGATGGGTCACTATACGTGTTCATAAGGGGTTACGGTAACTGCGATAAAAATGTCCAAGAAAAGTTCATAGCGAAGCCAAAAGAAAAGAATGAAGAATAAATGGTATATAGAGGGTACCAGAGGTATCGTATCTTTTCGAGTAGCATCGACAGGAAGTTAAAAGAACTTAAAAAAAAAAGCATGATTTTTTGAAATTTTATATACCTTCCTAGAAAGAAACAGAATTAACGATGTTCAAGTAAAGATAAAATTAGCTACAGTACCTTCGCGTAACTGGAAGGACTAAGCGAATACATATGTATGAAGCAACTGGAAGCTGCGATTGGCTTATCCTATGAGAAAGGACACTGCCGTGAAAAGGTTAAGAAAGCGGATAGAAATTTCAAAAGGTTCGACTAATCCGAGATAGTAGATTATACGATTCTAAAATTTTGTATTTCGGTAAAATGTAGTACGAAAATTTTTCAGAAATTTTCTCACATTGAAACTGAATAAACTGTTTAGCGAGTATCTTGGCAGTCACGTATTCCTGACGAGGTCTTAGCGAACTTACGTAGGAAAGCTACGGAATGACCGAAAATAAACTAGAAATTGTGAAATACTTGGTGAATTTTTGAAAACTTTATAAAACCAGCCACACCGGAATTACCGTATAAAACGTAAACACGTTCGGAAGTGTATAGCATCGGACTTGCAAGGTAGCGCGTACCTGGTACAACCCTTAAGGTTCTCAAGTCTGCAAAGCCAGAGGCTGATGGCTTCGGTAGTTTATTTCACACATTACAGTTTATTTTCGAATCGACGTGGAAATTCACTGACGGAGAAAAATTACACGTTGATAAAAGCTGATAAGAGATAAAGTTCCACTGCGAATCAATGTACATAACTTTTGATAATTCAAAGTCGAAAATTGTTCAGCCTCATGAAATTTCATAAAAGCAACGACTCAAGAACTTCTCAATTACTTACCTGGGTCAGTTTCAAAATTTCTCAAACTCCCCGAATGTGAGTCTTACGCTACGCAGCCACAAGAGTGGAGGTAAAAGCTGATCCGATAAAATGTCAAATTGAAAATCCAAAAAAATTCGTGAAATCGAATGGACCCCATATTTCATCATCATTAACTGGACTGCACTTAATCGAGTGACGAGTCCTCATTAAATCTGGATACATTGTCATACATACGATTATTGTTTTAATTAATTTAAAAAAAAAAAACAAAAATATATCACATTATTACCAAGAAGTTAAGGTCCTTTAATACGGGGTAACAAGAAACGTTTAGGAATATAATGAATCTGGTGTAATTCAGCGATCCCCCAGCCTCGTTAGAAAATCGGCAACGTGCTTTAACCTTATGCGAGCTTTCCCCGTGGAATTTAATAACAGCTATAACTTCGGCCTAACGAAATTCTAAGCGGCTCGATTTAAACTCGGCTTAACTACGAGCTTTCTTTTTTTATTTTCGCGTCCAATAACCCCGACGAGCGAACGAGCCAGTTGCCAAAAGTTATTCCAATTTAAAAGGAGGAAACAGCGAATTATTTATTCGCTCTTCGGAGTTTCGATTTGTGCTTTTTTATGCTCCTAACCAGTTCCGGTTCACGAGACTTCCGGCAGAGTTCACTCGACAACAAGAATACCGTTTGAGGTAACTTGACATTCGGTCCTCGATGAATTTCATCCGGACAGCAATTTTAATAATGAGATCGAGAAGACTCGGAGAAATTCAATTGTCACTTGACACATCTCCTTGTGCTACCATCTTTGTTCCTTGCGAAGAACGTGTTCCGGACGATATCTCTTTGTGAGTTTCTCCGCTTTATCTTCTCGGTTCCATCCTCTTCCCTATGAATCCTGTAGTCCTACCCCTCTACAGGTTCCTGCTTTACGACATAACGTACAGGTTTAGCTTTCAGGTCAATTACCAGCGAGTAACAGTTAAATCGAATTCCAAAAAGAAAAAGACTACCCGTCGTGAACCATTCGACGACTCCTTTAATCGACAATGGAAAAGCTGCGGGTCGGTGTCACGGGAGTGACGTATGCATCACACCCTGGCCCAACCACGAGAGAGCTTTTAGAGTTCAATTACTATGAGAATAAAAAAAAAAATTTCAAAAGAAAATGTATAAGCTATTTCCGTCAATCTGGAAGATGCTGCTGATTAGAAAATTTATAACCAATGTCGATTAGATCGATGGTACCTACTTGTAAGCTCACTAAAAATTTGGCACCTATGAAGTGATATTTTCATTATGCCGATAAACGTACATTTCGGGTAAACGAATATTTATTTTGAAATTGAATTTATCAAATTTATACTAATCCAGATTACAGTGATTTCCATGTGAACGTGTAATTATGTACAATTTGAAATGCATACTCAGGTCCCAAAATAAATGCGCGCCACCGGCACATTTGATACGTATACATTCACGAAACGGGAATTCAATGGGAATTGAGAGTGAACGACGTGTTTCACTTGCGTAATTGAATTAGTTCCAGGGACAGGATTTTACGGAATAAAAGAGCGAAGAATATTTGGGAGGCTGGGCTGATTGGAAAGTTCTTCGAGTTCGAAATGAATTAGAATCGAGTCACGCTTCACAGTCTCGTTTCGCTTCATTTTCTATTTTTCTCTTGGATTTGCATTTACCATTTTTCGCTTTCTTCCTAACCAATTTTGACCGTCCCCTTACTTCGTTGATCCACAGGCTGTTTCATGTACTTCGGACAAACCCGTGGCAATAAATTCGGCCACTTTTCTCACTTTACAATTGAATTCTCAAGCACTTTCGAAGAAGTCTTAAGCAACGAGTTCTTATTCAAAGGTCTAATTAAAACTCAAATCTTCATGGAGCGTAGACTCGTGTTTCTCATAAACACGAAACTCCCAATTCCTATCTTGTCAAGAAGATTCTTCAACGTGTAAATTAATTTAAAAAAAATTTATTTCATTCATTACTCGAAATCTTAATTCGTTTCTAATTAAAAGAAATTTCGAAATTTCGATAAACCACCTTAACACATCCTGAAAGATCCATCGATCTCGCAAACGCAGTTTTACTGTATCCACGCCTTAGAATCCCAATAGCTCTGGCATCGTATAAATTCATGCAACGAATGTATGCACTTGCATCACGGTAAAATGCAAAGTCGGAGTATTCAAAAGTGTTTGCGGAGCGACAGAATGCACGTAGCAGCGTCCATAGAGAACGAGAGGAAAAATGGAAGAAACTCCGATAGCTTGATCCGAAAAACGTGCACGACCGGAAACAGGTCAATTAAAGCTCACGATCCGACGAAAAAAAAAAAGAGAGAAAAAAGATGTAAAAAAACAATGCATAAAGAAACACGACAAGTAAAGTGGGAAAGAGTAGAAACGAAAAAAAAAAGAAAAAAAATTGAAAACCACCACGATGTAACATTGGAGGCTGACCAACGGGGATGCGGCTTATCTGACCCAACCTATCGCCTACACCCAAACCCAATCCCAACCAAAAGAGACGGACCAGCTGGATTCAAAGAATTAAAGAGTTCACTGAAGCGCGTAGCCTGACACAGTTTTCCACTCGCATCCGATTTATTTACGTAAAATGCCCGTGATTCAGTTAGGACACGGAAAAACGTCCTTTCCAAATTTACCAGCACGATGGCGGCTTCTAATGCCAACCGATCACTGAAGATCCAGATAGATTCTGTTGACAGCAAGATTACGTAGTGCAAGTGTAACGTGACGTCAAGTCAATGTTGATCCTCAATATTGATCCAGGGCGGCGCCTAACGGATCGATCATTCCTCAAGATGACAAGTAGAGTTCATCCTTCGAGAATCTTTAGAAGAATGATGCTCTGTTGACGGTCCAAGTAAGGAAAGTAGTTTGGGGGAAAAAAAGGGTCTTCCGGGACTCTCTACTTCAGGACAGGAATTCCAAGGTACTAATGTCAATATGATAATGATTTCCATATTTGAGGGTTGCCTGTCGAGAGGAACTTCCATATCGGCATCCGGGACACGCTTTCCGTCGACACCTTCCACGGAATTCCGATGAGTTTTCTTTTCTTACATTTTTCCTTATCCTTGTCTGCCCTCCCATTCGCCGCGTGTGGGACGTGAAGAGAAGAAGAGCGAGAAAGAGCCCAAGATAGAGGACCGGCTAGGAATATGGTTGAGGAGATAGAAGAGAAGGTAAAAATGAAATGGGATGATATTCTACCACAGTATAAAACTGGCTAACGTAAAATATCCCTGTTCTGCGACGCTTCCTTCCAATGGAGGCATTACGTAGATTCTTTTTCTTTCGTTTGTAGAGAAATGCCATTTACCCTTGAAGAGAAGGACCCTCTGAAAGATGTAACTAAATTACCTGTCCTCTGCACCCTAGAACCATATAAGACTCCATTTCACTTTGACACGTAAAAAAGACACCCAGCTGTATCGACACGCCTCTGTTTTTCCCGTTAAAGGATTTCCAAGATAGCGCAAATACTGAGACAGGAGTGTTACAATATCTCAAGAGTGTTGTCAACCTTCGAGCATTATTTTTCTACTTGTCCGGACCCCAGACATTTTCAGAATAACTCTTTGAAAAATTCTAATTTCATTGCATCGTAGAAAATATTTGCCATTTTGGAGACAATCGTTCCAGTAATAACCGAGGACTACCCATTTCTCTTCTTTCTCCTCATCTAACAAATCGTGTCCTCGGACGTTCACTAGAGTTCACATGACTCTTTATAGTTATCGTCCGAACGTCCTTGGTAAAAATAGCGAAAGCATGGAAAAAACAGACTCATTTGAATTCCTCCTCTGTCTGTACTATCTCGAAATCACGGAATCTCAGGAAATAGAGTCACCGGTAGCTCGGGTCCCGAACACTTAGTCCGGATAAAGAAGTTCACGTGCTCCCGCAATCTGGTGATCCATCAGGAGCGTCCAAGTACACAATGGTTCGGGTCTTGCTCGGTCTGGTCCATCCTGACCAGGATCTGGCGAAAGAGGTTAGCACGATTCCTTCCAAGGTTCCTTAGTAGATCCGGATTTTCCTTGGACCTTGCCATTGGCCATTAGGCTTTCGAACGAGTGCTGTTGTAATTGTCAAGAGAAGATAGTGCACCAAGACGACAGAGAAAAAACTAGTATACAGAAAGACCATTTGTCCCTTGTTGATTAACAGATTTTTAAATCATACGAAAGTCTTCGAGTTCCACGTACAGATTTTCTTTTAGATGCAGCATAGCCTAGAATCCCTTAAAAAAGCACGCTACATGATCTTACAATGGAAATGTCTTCTCGAAATCTCAACCTACTTGTATCGCTCTTCCATCTTTTCTTTCTGGAAGAGCACAGAGAGTGTAGCTACCCTATTCCCTCCCTGCCAATTCCTTGGTCCATTGCTGAATGTATAATCGCTGCAAATACTTTACCAACCACCGAGAGTAAGAACTTTCCATCTTCCATTCTCTCCGTCTTCGTCCCTCCCTGTCCTCGTCTCTTCACTCGACTCCCATTTTTTGTTAACATCAGAGTTCCCCGTCTACACAGACTACCAAACGACCTTCTCAGACGTCGTTCAGGAAACCCATAACGCTCCTCGAATAAAAATATTCGTTTCAGACAAATTCAGGTGAAGGGAGAACAAGAAACAGGGGGTAGAGTAGCACGTACGCGCAGGAAGAAACGAAAGATCGTTAAGAGAAATTGCATTCTACAAAAATACAAAGATACACAGAAACTTGCGTAGGCCGTTCATGAATGTTCTTCCTCGCGACTAATTTGACATTTACGGAAATTCGAGTTCTTTAATTTTTTCTTCTTTCATACCTTCAGGGTATTTTCCAGGATAAGCACAGACCGAGAGCGAAAATACTGTAAGACGGTATACAGAGCAAGGGTTGGTAAGGATCTCATGGAAGCCTGAGAGCATTTCACAAACTATGTTGTTACAAGACACAATGGCTAGTAAAACCAACCAAAAAAATATGAAAAAAAAAAAATCACAAAGAAATACCCAGTGGTACTTTCACAATAGCGATAAGGAATTGTATCCTTCGTTCCCTCCACTTTAGCCTAGACCACTGCTACCCCCGTGTGCAGTATTCACTAGCTACTTCCTTGCCGCAGCTCCTTGACGAAGCATTCTACCGACGCCAGTCCACTTCCTGGGGAAGTTGGCTAGCTTTGTGTGCACAGTGCTTAGGGTTACGGTGGCAGCACTGTCAGAACCAAGATGCGAGAAAGTGTACAGAGTGTCGACTCGGAAGCTTATGCGACATCCTGGTAGAAACTTGATAATTATTTACTAAGGCAGGATGAAAAATAATTAAAATTTGTCTGCATGATTTTTTCAAAATTTCTCATAACCGTTCCTTTTCTTTTTCAGAGACACCACTGACCACTGAACGACCCACCACCCGTTCTTCCACGACGACCTCCAAACGGTCCAATCCTACGGACGCGCCAATGCTCAACTACATATTCGACGTACACAGTACAGTGAACAAGCATCAGCATCATCACGATCATCGATGGGGTCCATATTTCGAAGGTGAAAGTCAGAACATAACTGTACAGGCTGGAGCGACCGTCAAATTGGACTGCAGAATATCTTTGCTTCAGGACAAAACTGTGAGTCTGGACGTATCGTATGTAAATTCAAAATAATATATTCATATTCGAATCGCACGATGAGGTGGACGTATTTTGGATCGTTTCTAATGGCAGCCCGAAAGTACTGGAATTCCGTTTGAAAGAAATGCGCTATGGGTAGTGCATTGAGTGTCGGCGTGTGAATATTTAAATTTTTCTCCTGGAGCGCCGCTGGAGCTTCCTGGTGTAATTTTGTTTAATTATGTTTTTGGTCAGTTTCCGGCACTCTCGCGATCCGAAAACTAAAATTAGGTAGAAAATTTAATTTTTTGTGGTTGCTTGAAAGAGGAGTCGTTAAGAATTACGTGTCGTTGAATAATGTACGAGGCTTCGCCGATGGATCTGGAAGGACGTATCGGAAAGCAGCAACGAAGCTAATGGAGCTTTAACGGGTTCGCTGGTTGCGCGTAGTATTCAGTATACAAGTATTCAGCGTGTGATGGGAGAAATCTCGGGAGAATTTTAAGACTAATTATTCCATCTGGATGCGCGTTGTTGGCGCATAAAATTGCAATTAAAAGACGTCGCGATGTTCCGGTATGGTAGCGACGACGTCAAGTTTACGAAATCGGATTAACAAAGGTATAAGCTCCGCGTTGGAGCGCAGGAGTCTGAAAACGCAAGGTAATCCGCGAGGGGACGAAATAAAAAAGTTGGAGATAAAAAATGCGGAAGTCGGACGTTTTCCATACGTAGGTGCGGAAGAGGGAAATACAAAAGCACCAAAGGCTAAAGTATTATCCTCAAACTTATCCCATTAACTGACTGGTGTCTGCTTAGAGCGACTAAATTCACTGGGACGCGTATAAAGCCGCGTGGCGTGAATTTATATGTGGGAAATATGCATTTCGCGAATGCTGCGATTATGCGAAAACGTTTTATTGAATTTCACGAATTTACGAACAAAACTACGAAATCCGAAACGGAGCCACTCCGAGTGCGCTCCGATTTCTTCTCAGTCGTCCTGTTAATTGGTCCTTTGTTCTCTATCGGATTACGCGTATCCAGTTGCCGACGGGATGTCCAATTTGTTGAAATCCGATAAAATAAATACGACCTACCGACTGTCAAGTAAAAACTTACTGACGAAGAATTTCGAAATTTTTCACGATGATGAACGTCAACGACTATGAAACAACGTTACCGATTTTATTCTGTATTCAAAATTCATTTTTGGCATTTTGCGTCTACCCACTACGAGAAAATAAAATAATCCATTTTTTATTACACCAAAATTACACGATCGACGGAGTCGGGGCAACCGAGTACCTAATTCTACTACATCACGCATCGCAATACGTAACGACAAAGTACATTACACACAGGAGCGTGATACGTTAGAATATATCCTAAAGTACATATAGTCTCCACCGGAAGGAAGTGCCAAATCGTGCAAGAGATAACAAATAGGGAAGAACGTACGACAAGGGTAGAAGAGGGCAAAAACGTTGGGGGAAAAAAATGGCACAATTAGCCATCAGGCTCGGCAAGCCGTAAACCAATGGAAGAAAACAAAAAAAAAACTGTACATTAGATGAAGTCCGTGAGGAGGAAAATCCGATTTAATAGCTTGAGCAGGAAGTTAAACTTAAGCGTGCTAGATGTCAAGTAAGTTCCTTGCGGTATATTCTCTCTAGTTTTGTAGAAGTTACGACATGCTTCCCAGGTTGGTACGACTTGCCGAGAGTCTCTCGTTTCGAGGTGTCGAAGACGGTCGTATTAAATAGTAAAAAAAAAAAAAAAAAATTTTTTTCAAAAAAAGTCGTGACGGCACATTTGTCAAATCCTTCTTGCTATCTACCATACGATGTTCGACAATTTCTAAAAACACCCAAGATCAAAAAAGTCCTTTCGAATTCTGAAAGACGATTAAACCAACCGTGCGGATTGAAAGCGTAACTTTTGGTTTCAGGTCTCCTGGTTACGCAGACAGGAAGACGGTGAAAAGATGAACCTGTTGACGTTTGCGCAACAGACGTACACTGGGGACCCGAGGTACACTTTGGAATTTCAGTATCCCGACAACTGGCGGCTACAAATCAAAGACGTCAACAGCAGTGACGAAGGACAGTACGAGTGTCAGATTAGCACGCATCCCCCTAAATTCATACACGTGAATCTCCACATAAACGGTAAGCACTTGTTGCTCTGGACGAAATTAAGAAAGAAAATTGATGCTGGTCAGCCAGCTGGGATTCGGAATATTTTTAATTCACGCGGTAATCGAAATTCGAGCTTTGATCTTACAGTGTGCTTAATGGAGTTGTCTTCCGCTATGGGGATTGTGTACAGTGTGTGTTTAAGAGATAGGCCATCTTACGAGGTATCAAGGAAATTACCTTCCAGTAATAGCAAACCTAAGGGCAGATTACTTAAATAGGTAAACAGACCAAATGCTCGTTAGAGCTATTCCAAGCTGTTGGCATTATTCTGGGCATGGCTACGAGAGAGGAATTCTGAAAGGACTTCATTTTCTCATGTAGCAAGAAGCAGATGAGATTAAAGTCCGTCGATTAGTGCGAAACTATATGATCTTGGGATGCTGTAACGATGCGATAAGGAAAATTCCCCGAGAGTGAAAATGGCTCGAAATTCTAAATTGAGCGTGTCAAACTGTTTTTGGCGATATTAAAGTTCAAGGGTTTCCAGTTGATTTCCGGCAAAAATTTCTGGCCCTCCACTTTGATACCTTTGTGCCTAATGTCGCCGAGAGGAGGACGCCGAGACGCCGTAACGACGCCTCGTTCGACGCCACCTTACGACTGTTTTAACCCTAATTACAGCTCGAGGAAGTCTGGATAGGCAATAAAAAGTTAGTGACTGTGGCCATTGAACAAATTAAAGAAATCGAATTGAGCGGAACGAAGGAGAAGAGGGTGGTTGAAGGAAAATCCCCAAAAACGTTGTAGCTTAGGTAAAAAAAAAAATAACTATAAAATTTCGGGGATTCGACTCTACCAAGTAATCATGGAACGAAATCCGCATGGAAAGACGATCCAAGTTTTACCTAGTTACCAGAAAAAGAGTATCATTTGTCGGATTATACCGGTGAAAATAATCTTACTGTCCGACACGAAGATATATTCATCTACATGGGCAAGGAGCCAATTCCGGACTAAGCTAAACTGCTCCCGTCCACATTGGGAAAAAGAGTTTCTTAAGCATCAAGCAGCTGAGCGCGGATGCACGTTTGTTTTCTTGAAACGACCAACCTCTTGTTCAGCCTATTTATGATAGCGAGTGAATAAAATCCAGAAGAATGAATTATGGTCCGGGATTCTGAATCCGATGAAAATGAAGGAATATACACAGTATATACGTATATCCCATGTAACCAGCATTGGTAAATATGTACTATACATGGCTCATGGTTCATGGTTCAATCGAGTCGCAAGAAATTCCCTTAAACTTTCGCTGACCCTTGTCATCCGAAAGTGGTAACCTTGCGGGATCGGGGAGAAACGGAAATTCGTTCAATCTATCGGAAACTCATTGAGCGGACTTGGTCCTTTCTCGGTCAAACAAATTTCAAGTTTTTCTCGCGGTAAATTTGACTTTCGATGGTAGACTCCTACGAGTGCGTTTATTCACGGGATTTTCACGGTTCAATGTTTCCGAAAATTTCAATGTCATTCATATCGCCATGGAGTCCAATAGATCTTTGAAAGAGGTAAGGCAATTTGAAGAAATAAAAAAAAAAGTTCTCCTGTCCCATACTTTACGAATGCTTCAAATTGAATATTTTTCTCTTGGAAATAAGTAAAATTTTTTTCTACCAGACGTAGTTTATCAAATATCAATATATTTCGCCCACGTAAAACGTTGCTTTCTTATCACGTAATTCAAAGGAACACGAAGCATCGAGAACGAACCGCTTCTGTGGATCAAAGAAAATTTCGCGAATTTACAGCGTGTATTAATTTAACTAATAAAAAATTTGTAAAATCGACTTAATTGTTACCTAGACGAAATACACGAATTTTGTATTTTCTTAAACGGCGAAGCCACGCAGCGAACGCCCACGTACGTAGGAGAAGCCTCGAAAGGGGAAGTGAAGGAACACCTCTTTCTCCTTTTATTCGATATCAGCCCGAGAGCTCCAAGAACCGAGGTCAGGTTTGCTCAGGACAATTTCATTCGAGCTCACTGAGACGTTTCAGAACGGGTGGAAATAACGAAGCACGTTAGGATAAAGCAGGGTGGAGGAACCCTCATCCATCTCGAGAAGAATCCCAGAGTTGAAATCACATCACTTAAGTGTGCAGAAGGATAGTTTACCAATATTCGTCCCTTTGATCCGTAGAAAGATGCAAACGAAAAAATTGAAGGTGAGGAAAGTGAAGTCGAAGTTTCTATAAAAAAAAGGAATACTGCTCTTTAGGAAGTTTGATAAAATTTCTCATTCACACGGAAAACTTCCCGGTAACTTTTATATTTTCAAAAGACGCATAATAATAATTCTTATTTTTCTCACTAATGGGAATCCATTACGTTCAAAGAAATTCGTCATTATCGGATGCTGAGAATAAATACGGGAAAGACGTCTGTAACCCGATGCTCAATAGGAAACTTTGGGTTGAGCCGAGTTACAGGATTGAGTACGAGAATAGAGAATAGAAGATCGAGTGGGAATAGAATGTGAAGGAAGAAGTAGAGAGCCAGAGCAAAGTTGTATGTTAAATATTTATGAGTAAACGGATATATTTGAGGAATTTTTATGGTGATGAAAAAGTGACAAACACCACAGACGAATATGGGACGTGAACTCCGAGAGGAAGAGCAGAGTAAAAGGAAGATAAGGGGAATGGGAGATGGCGAAAGAAAAAAAAAGAATATCAAAAAAAAGAAAAGATGAGAGAAAGATTTGACAAGTTTGGCCAATTCCAAGTTCATAAATTTTCACGAAAATGGATTTTCGCAAAAGCAACATACAACGGCGATTTTAAATCTAAATTCAAGTATACAAGAAGGTATCACCGATCGATTACACGACCCAGACCTACCGTGGGCCAATCAAGTTGATTATTTTCCATATTTCTGAAAAAAGTCCTGCTTCCACGAAAATCCTCTCTCGTTTTTATTGACTCAACAATAATTTGCCTCCAAGCTATAAAATCATAAATAAATAAAAAAAATCCTCGATACGGCACAATAGAAGGGAAAAAAAGCATCAAAAGAATTGTACATAATGGCATAAGCAGAGCTTAAAGGAACTGAAAGCTCTTTAAAAAATTCATGTGGCGTAAGAGTAACCTTAACCGGATGGTCATAACGATAAGTACGTAGAGCACGTGTGTCAGTACCATAGGTGGTCACTGAAATTTTTTCACCAGGACAATAATAAATGAATACAACGAGAAAGAAGCGATAGCCAATCATGCAGAGGCTCTGCGAATTACACAGCGTTAAGTTAGTCACACGGGAAATTGGCCTTCTCTCGTTTCTGCGCCAGAAATCCAACCTCGTGAATAACAGTAGTCAAGCGACCACCACGTATTCCAAGCTGGACGAGTTTTATTCCATGTTTAGCGAGACAAAATCAATATCGGAAAACCCTTACCGGCTAGAAAAGAATTCACGTTAGCACGGACTGGCTATGGATTCGAAAGGAGTCGCTTGCTAGGGGTGGTTTTGCTTGCTTGCTTGGTTGCTGCTAGTGAAAAAGGATGAAAATAGTGAGGATTGGATAGTGAAACTTTTCTGGAGTCGACGAGCCGGCTAAAGTCTATACGCCTGCGGACTTATATAATATATATATATATATATATATATATATATATATAGGTATATATAAAGTCCTGTATACATATGTATGCACGTAGAAACGAAGTCCTCTAACGTGCTGGTAGAAGAAAAGGAAAATGCTATAAAAAAAAAAACAAAAAAAAAATAGTAACGGGGTCTGTTGAGTAAGACATTTTGAAGTCAGCAAGGATTTCGCGTGAGCCAGAAAACTTTATAGAATTTCACGGGATACCGAGAGAAGCTTTGGACCAGGTGAAATTTCGTAGAATTTACGTAGGGAAAGAAAAAGTGAAATTTTCATAATATTCTATTTAGCTTGTCAATTTTTGGTCTATCTCTGTTTCAGCGCCATCCGTACAAATAGTCGACGCCATGGGTGAACCGCTGAGGGACAAATATTATGAAGCTGACAGTACAATCGAATTACTCTGCGTCATCAAACACATAGCTATGCAAATGCAGTACAGTGTGGTGCAGTGGCTACACGATAACAGAACTTTAAACTACGATACCACAAGGGGTGGTATAAGGTGAGCAGCTATCATAACGTATTTTCCTCCCACCGCGAATCAATTCCTACGGCAGGGCTCGCTGGCAGGAGTTGATTCAGCTGCGGAATATACAAACAGTTCAACATCCCTGCTAGTCCAAGTTTTGTTTGACTTTCCACCCCGTTATAAAGTCATTTTCTGTACAATAATAAGCACTAGTTACGCCATCTGGTGTACGTGGTTCACTGGTCCATGATGCTGCTACCCAACCGTGGGATAACGTAGTAGCCGTAGTAGCTGGATTCAGGAGAACCGCCGTTACCGTTCGGCCTAGTCCCATTACAGAAAATGTAACAGTGTACAACGTCGTTGAAAGTAAAATTGGCAAACGCGAATGTCAAGGATTATTCATAAATAAATCTTCTAATTTCCAATCAGGGATTATCAGTTCACGTAGATTGTATTTATTTCACGTCACTGAACTCAATTTTCGAAATTAATGTAGTTCATTGAATAGAAAGTTGTTCAGCATCCGGAATTAAGCCTGACTGAGACTACTTATGGAAGATAATAGTATCCCAATTCACAATGACATTGCTCCATGTTCTACTTGGAGATAACTCCATTGATAATACTATGTCGAACCATTTTTTTTCTTCCCTTTGTTTACTTGTCCATAGAGCCTTTAAAAGAAGACTTTATGCCGATGAAATACCCTACTTGGTATATGGGTCGAGTTGGTAATAAAAAATCAGAAACTACACTTTAAGCATTTTACCAAGTAAAAACGCAACTGTAAACGATGAGAAAGTGCACCTCCCATAGGATTCTCAAGGACAATATTGCAGCAGGAAAAAAATTAAAACAAAAGAAAATCACGTGTGAACTCAAACAGCGGGTTATAATAATAATGACACAGCCAAGCCGGCTATACAAGCTATCAGGTTAATAAAGAGTTTTATCGATTCGACAGCATCCAGCAGCTTCGCTAATGAAATCAGTATTTTTCTAATTATTAAAAAAAAAAACAAAGATTCACCTTAACGTCCATCGATTACCTTCAGAACACTCGTACGACGAATATTTTATAAACTGGATACTTCAACACTGGATAGAGTCAGAATGATGAAATAATAGAAAAACTCAAAATCCAAAACGGCATCGTGCTACAATATTTGAGTGAGTAAATAATGAAACCGAAAGTCTCGAAACTGCTATGCCCAATTATGATTTGCAAAATTGTTTCAACTTTCGCAAAACTTTCCGACTCTGTACAGCCAACAACCCTCTCAGTGAAGTATCAACGCAAACATCCAAAGCGTAATATCGATATGGGTGAAAACAGCAAACAATGCAACCGTCCCAAATAAACCAACGTAATTAATTCGTTGACGCAATAATACCAAACCCAATAGGAATAACCAAGCACAATTCATCTTAATGGTGTGTAGTGGTTTGTATGGAACGCGTGGCGACGCCAGCGGCAGTTTAATGAAACACGATCAAATTGTAGCAGCCACTTTAAAGTTATAATCTAGTATCAACAATTGGAGTCTGGATGGGAAATGACTTAATAAGCGGGATGGGAGATTTGGCAGGGTGGCACGTTGAGAACACCAAAATAAGATGGAGACAGGGAGCGAACTTGACGAGTTCTCGCTGATATGATTTCCCTGTTTCGGAGTACAGTTAGCATTTTAGATGGTGGCGCCTCTAAGTAAGATTACAACGGAAATTTATACGTGTGCACGTTGTATAAGACTTAATACTCGGAGTACATATTAACATAGAAAACAGAAACACCCAACACCTTCATTGGCTCGTGTCAAAGTTTCACGGCTGCTTTGAGGTAGAAAATCGAAATTAGGAAATACGGTTTATGGAGAATTTTCAGTGGGTTTCGGGTCATTTTACAAGAAGACGTGTTATTATATTCGAAAGTGAATCGATAAGTTATTTATTTACGCACTTGTCTGCGATTGCAAATTTGATCTACGTTTCGCTTTACGTTTGATCAGCCGACCAACAAAAAAAAAATAGTACAGTGAATATATTTTTCAATTCAAGTGTTACCTTCTTCACTTTACAAATTTCCAACTTGCTTCGTTACGAATATTAATCTGTAGGAGGTTTGAAAAAAATAATGCGGAATGTTTGAAGATTGAAAGAAATTTCAACAGACTATCTGCTTACGAGTATATCTTAGAAGACTCAACTGGTACTCCGGAGACGTGTACATTGAAACGTAAAAAAAAGATCATCTCGTCCATTTACGTTCCTACATTTCTTTTCCACTCTTTATTTTCATTTAACAGGCAAGGAGTCTCTGGGGTTCTCTATTCGCTAAGAAAAAATATACGGCTGAATACGACGGAGTCAAACGAACCGAGGAAATCAAGCGGAAGGACGTCTTTGATAGGACTTTCGGAATAATTGTCCCATTTTTAAACGTTCACGTTATTCTCTCCTTAGTCTAAACGATTACCAAGGACGAAGGAAATCTGAAAGAAATTCTTAGCGACGAGCTGCTGGCCTCCTAACAGGCAATAATTAAAATTTCATGAGAAAGTCATCGCTGGTCCAAGAATCAGACGTGGTTTCCTACTCTTCGTTGAATTGGTGGCTCGCGCAGAATTCATCTTACTTCACTATACAAGATTGCTATGAAAAAGAGCACCGTAGCTAGAGCTACAAATATTCAAAATATTTTCTCCGGACAATTACAGTTCTGCCACAGTGATACGGGTCGGAGGTTAGAAAGTGAGAAAATTTTAAAGAGACGCAAATCACACCCGTGGCGAACATATACCAAAAACCATCGTATCCCCCGAGACAGTGAAAGTTTCCCGAACAGTTTCGACATTCAAAGTTCGATAACCAGAAATTCGTTTTTGCTGTAGCAGCGTCAGATATACTTGAAAATTTTTTTCCGTCTGCGTAAAATCGCATCTTATCTAAAACGAAGGAATGTGGAATGAAAGTTGGACATTACTTGGAAAGTGCTTTCTGACTCCTACAATACAAGAATAATTGATAGTACCTACGAAAGCACGAAAGATGCACAAAAAGTTTCATAAAATCACAAGACCATAATTGCATTCCGATTACTAATTACTATACCAATTAACCAGTTTCTTATCCGAGGAAATACGAAGAAAATAAGAATTTTTCCACAATTTGTACATTCGTCAGTGGATCCGGAGAAGAAGATAAATAATACAAAAATAGAAAAACACCACGGTACAAAGCGAGTCTTATGGCTTCGAGCAACGGTGCGAATCGGCGTTAGCTGGAAAAAAGTAAAAAAAATAAATAAAATAAAGCAGAAATTGACCAGATAGAAATTAAAAGCCGTGACACGTAGCCTCGTTATTTTAATATACAGATAAATAAGCTCGTGGCTAAGCAGCCAAGAACGGTAACTACGCAAGGCATGGTTACAATACGAATACAAACATTGCCTGGTTTCCATGGAGTTTCACGCGCGACGTACGGACAACGAATGCAAATGCTGTTTGTTCGAGTATACGACTGTCTCCCAGCATCCAGTTGGATATAATGAATGGACAAATTGTGGGAAAAACTTTTTCAATTAAAGTTCCACGGCGTGTTGCGCTTTTGTGCCATTGGCCAACAAGCTTTTTCCATGGTGCAGGGATAGGGGGCAGCATCGCTGCATAAATCAGCCAAACATACGTAAATTTCTGATACGAGTTACAAACCAAACAAACAGTGCCTATGGAGCAGAGCTTAATTTTCCCACTCGTTACTTCTTGCTACCGAGCTTGCAAGAAGCCGAGAGCTGTTTCTGGTGAACAATTTGAAAATCCATTTATTACCTCTGAAAAAGCAGTGCGAGTACTGCCACGCTGGTTGAACGATACGAATTTTATGTTTCAGCGTAAAAACAGACCTGATGGAAGTGGGGGCTAACTCCACCCTTAGCGTAGCAAGGGTTGGACCGTCGGATAGCGGGAACTACACGTGTCTACTGACAACAATGCCGGATCAGCCTGCCACGGTCCACGTGCACGTTTTAAATGGTGAGTGGATGGACAAGGAGGGATGCTGGGTCCTTCCCATGGTGTAAAGAGTAGTTGAAAAGCTGCGTTCTTTATTGCATAATGGGGAGAACAGATAGTAGGAAGAAAAATAATTATTACAAAAAAAAGGAAGGTAAGGACGATGAGCTTTGTAAAAGCACCAAGTACAAAATACAAAATATGCATACGGCGTGGGACAAGAGTTACCCAAAGACTGTGCGTGCCACAAAGGAAAATCGGCCTTTGTTGAAAGTTAGGAGGCGAAGCTCCGTGGATCTGGAGCTCCCCGACCCAGGCGGGATGACAGGAAGATAAAAGGTTAAGTTCGCAGGGGTTAATAAATCCGCGAAAGAAAGGCGATTCAACGGCAACTTTTAGCTACCTTGGCAAGAAGAATGCCGAGTCGTATCGTACTGTTCGTCTCAAGTAAAATGTTAAAATCGTTCATCGCCGAAAGACAGCAGAACAATTTCTAATTGCAAATGCATTATTCGGCCACTTGTACAATTCCGTTCAATTCGCAATCGACGATCGAGTCTTGCTAACGTCTTCCCTTGCAATTACCCTAGTCCGTACAGAATCCGATTGTCCAAAAGCAAAGAGTAAAAATATTGTATAAGACAGACGAGAGGCGACGCAATGAAAATAAAAGTTGAGTCATCATCATCTCGAGTATGGACCAGTTTACAAAACAGCCTACCGGCCTACTGAAATGGTCCATCAAAGAGTCCATGGTCGTCCAGGAGTGCCAGTTGAGAGTATCAGAGTAAGAGGAGTAAGGGATGCAACGGATGAAGAGTGTTTGAGTGTGTCTCTTTGTTTCAGGAGAAAGTCTAGCGGAGCTGCATCACGGCGTTGCCAGCAGGCGTCGCGGCGCTGACACCAGCAGCGTGATGCTACTCGTGTTCCTGGGATTTGTTTTATCCTGCCTGGTGCCGAGATGAAGAACCGACAATGGCGCGCATTAAATAGAAGTGCTCGAGACGATACGAACGAACGAACAAACGAACGAACGTGCGAGCAACCTAACGACAATTAAATGAACTGCCTCGCGTCCGGGAGTGCTTAGGACAATGCGGACTTTTTATATCATTGAGAGTGGAGAACGTCAAAGCGTCAGATCAAAAATGGCTACCGGAGAAGAAGAAAAGAGAGAGAGAGAGAGAGAGAGACCTTTCCTGCACGTCCCATCTTTCGTATTGTCCATTCGGTAGCAGGGAAGAGAAGCCGCGCGCGATACATCATTTGCAATTCTCAGCTCGAGTATTTACGTGCGACGAACTTCAAATATTACAAGCACAGATCAGTCTCGCGTAAACGTCCCACGAAAAAAAAAAAAAAAAAAAGCTCCAGGACGAATTCTTTAATTTATCGGTACACAAATAATAGCGTCAAGGGTAGCGGCTAGACTTCTTCTCGACTTCGGAGCGTCGGAGGTTCGATCGGAGCAAAAACTCCCATTAACGAGGGTATTGTCGGACCGCGGGAAGCTTTCGCAGAAGCATGGAACTTGCGCTTGAGAGAAGGTCAAAGCTTGCGAATACAACTCCATTGTGCTAACTTTAATATTTCCTCCCGTGTGCTTTTTCGAGCTTTATTCGAGCGGCAAGGACCGTACCACGGAGAGAATGAGAAAATCTATAAGCAAGCTAGGTCAATCAATTTATTCCTGCCGACTTTTCTCCTCGAGCGTGTCGCGAGCTTTTTCCGAGATACACGGGAGCTTGCGCTCCACTCCAGGAGAAATAAGAAAAATTGAGAGAGAACGTACCGGAGGTCCATACCAATGCCGCGTGCGGTACGTGTGGCCGCGCGCAATGCCTCTTCCTCTATCCCACTGGCAAAACGCTCGAGAAAAAGCACAAGGTCTGCTTGCGGAACACTTCGCTATCCTAACTTGCTTTATAGCTCCCAACGGAATGTGTACGTAGTATACCTTACGTCGGCCAAAGAAGCACTTACAAGTTCAGCGATGGTCGAGTCCGTGCTTTATTGAATCACACGAGAAAGCCACGTGGCCGGTCGTGCGACGCGGTCCACGTAGCGGAGGCTGGGACGTAGCGATGACAAACTGCCGAGGCAAAACAGAAAGATTCGTTATCTCGCATGAGCTTGCACCGAGCTTTTACATCCTCGTTCCACCATCGTCATCAGATACCATCTCGTCTATGCAAAAGGGGCTGCAGATGCTGGAATTCCCATTGCATACGTAATGACCCGAATTTCAATGGGAGCTTTCGTGCGAATTTCATATCGCAACGTGCAAACGGATGCGAACTTGGCGCCTTCGCGTAAATTCTCCGTCGGTCGATATCATTGGTGTTTACGCGTGAAGAACGTGCGAATTTATCAGAATTTTTAATACCTTCCATAAAGCAGATTCGTTCGAGATAAAATTCTGGCCGATTAATTGAGCGCTTTCCGAGCACGAGATAAATCACGACGTAGTTCCTCCTATCTGCTCGAGTGCGGCCTGCGAGGATGAGTCGAGGGCAAAAACCATTTATTTTCGTAATATTCCACGGAACGCGTAAACAGCATTGTAGGGAAAAATCGATTACATCTCGACCCCAAGGAAGAGACCTTGGTTCTCGTTTCTACTCGTGGGACTCGACCTTCGCCATCCTCGAGGAGCACGCACGGACCTCCGATCTCTCTGGACCTCGCACGAGGTTCTTTCTCGAGTGACGCCTGTGTGACGCGGACGCCACGCGTCGCGACGGAGATGCCTATATCGTACAAATCCATAACGTTTTCACGATCCTCAAGTTACTCAAGTCGAAAACGTTCTAACGTCGCTCGCAAAATCGATGACAAGGCTGTATCTGCTGGAGTTTCATTCAAATGCACTCAGTGGAAGATTAGCACAATTTTGCATAAGAAAAAAAAAAAAAAAAAAAGGAAAAGTCCAGGAATCGAAAGGTATTTTTTTGCGAGGAACGAAAGAATAAGCTAATTGCCTGATATTGTACGTTGGCAATAAATCACTTTTGCACAGACTGCCGTGTAAAAGCGAATACGTGAATTTCGCGAATTCGAAGAGAATTTGACGAGTTACACTCGAGGGAAAACGTGCTCTAACGATAAGGTCGAATCGAGGGAAAATCAAATGGGAATAATTTTACGTTTCGCTCGACACTGGTAAACGATTCCTGGAATATTTTTAAAAGTCGGTAAGAATTGACAAAATAAATTAATTTTCAGACTAGACAGCGGCAACGTTCGATACCTAAATTTTCGTTACATTTCGATAACCAGAAGCATCCGAGAGGGAATGAATCATTAACGCGAATTACAACGAAGGTAGACGGGATCGACTTGAGAAACTTGAAAGCAGCAAATTCCTTGAGCCGAATGATCCTACTGCGGAGGCATCAACGCAGCGCCGTACAATTTAAGCGATAATCACTCCTACAAGTCCCGCGTCACGTAAATACTGTGAGAGGACATGCTGACTATGTAGATACACGATATAGAACGAGGACAAGGAGGATAAGGAAAGGTCGATGACACGAGGAAAAATCGATAATTCCAGGGTAGCCTTAATTATCGAAACTCCTTCGGAGCAGCGGCTAAGTTTGATAGCTCTCGATCGGACGCCGATTCGAGATCTTACTTTATTTCGGCAATTTCGAGAACCGGCAATTCCGGTAAATTCGTTGGGAAACGGCTGGCGCCGCGAACGCGATGTATGACGAGGATCGCAGTCCTGCTGCCTTTGATAGCCCAATAAATTCGAACTTTATCGACAATTCCGCCGTTCATTTGTTAAGGGACTTTCAATTATATCAATTACTAGTGTATAAACTGTACATAAAATGCGAGAACGTCTACCGTGTAAGGTGACCTGCCGAAAGTGGGCGAGTCGACGAGATAAAAAAAAATGTAGACCAAATGCATCGCGAGAGCAGGGAGTCCACCGATGAATTGGAGCATCTCGATTTTTGCATTAGAAACTATACCGAGGCGAGCTTCAAGCTTTCAAAGATCCTAGTCGTTCCTGCTCCACTGGGACATGCGGCGAGAGGACAAAGCTTTTCCACTCAGAGATGGGACCAACACCCGAGGAGTGAATTAAACGAGATGAAAAATTAAGGTCGAAGAAGTGGCCGGGAGGGGGCTAAATTGACATTCGATTCGTCAGACGAAATTTCCAGCGAGGAATCGTAAAATGAATGGCAACGGAGTTGGCGCAACTTTCACGTAAAGCTTCGTAAATCTTTCCGAGCATCGTCCACGCGACTCCCTCCTCTCGAGCGAAATAAACTTTTAAAAGGAATATAGATGGTCGCTGGTAATGGCCCCGCCGTGCAAAAGATTATTTGTACAACGGTCGGCGACGACGAGAAAAACCTTCGATCTGTATTGTTGTAATATATCGTATAAAGGGAAGGGAGAAGAAAAAAAATATAAAAATATTCATCTAGCTGTTATATGATATCCTTAACTTTAAACGAGGGACGAAAGGGGCCGAAAGGTTATCGGGAGATTATTATAATCATTACGCAATGAGCGCCGATCGTCTGTGCGCTCCCGATAAGAGATAGGGTTTCTTATTTTCTAAGAAGAATCGCGGTGTTCCGTTAAGAGATTATTAAGAGATGAAGGATTACGGGGGGGTGCCTTGGTAACGTCATCTCGATTCTACGAGAGGATTAAGGGTGATTAATTTTAACGTGGTTCCAACAATGTCGGAGATTTTGCAAATTAAAATATACGGTAATCGGATTTTACCTTTTTTTTTTTTAAACATATTGTATACAGACGTAACGAGCTCGTTAGAGTATAAATATCATTTCGCATGATCGATCTTTCCTTTTTCTTTCCTGCAATATATTTGTGGCTATTACGAAGACAAAGAAAAGGTGACATCCGAAAATATTATTTTCCGACTGGAAAGACGTTGAAATAAGAATGGTAAGGAGCATTCGAAGTGTAGGGATATGGACCTGTAAATCGTTCTCGGTGAAAAGATCGATAAGATTGAGAGAGAGAAAAGTGCTCCAGGCTACTTCTTTTTTTTTTCTTGATCAGAGGAGAAACCCCGTTGCTTTCTTTTAAATGGTGATCACTCGCCGTCTGTCGCAAGCACGCCGTCGCGAAAGCACAGGCAATTACGTTTATACTAACCGCCAGTATGACATATGTAATATTAATAATGTGACGACGAAATAACGAAATAAAGACCACTGTTTTTCAAGAATTTCAATACCCTCATTTCACCCGAATCCAAATTCCATTTCAACCAGAATGAAACTGTTTCATCCGATATATTTTGGAAAAATGCAAACTCGCTCAAATTTCTATACGACTAATTACGACTTTCCAAGAACTTTGTATTTTCAAAGAAAAAAGCTCCTTACCATATTGAAGAAAAATTTTTTAAAAATTCTCGTGATTAAGAGAGCACAAAAAATCGTCAATAATATTAAATTGCTTCTCTGAATCTTCTCTCGTAAAGCAAGCTTAAGGAATTTCCCTCAGTTGAGAAGCTTTACAAGCTACATGCAAAAAAGCTCATAATGGAAAACAAAAATGCGAGTCAACCTCTGGCTTTTGTAAAAGCACCAAATAATCCCTAGTCCCAGATATACTGTAACGCAAATGTCCCAAAAATAAATATTCACAAATTGTCGTACCACACGACGCGAAGCTTCAACGAATGTAGGAGCAATAAAAAAAGAGAGAAACTCCAACTTGTAAAGTTAATCCACTTTACTATGTCTCACCTCGGCCATCCAAGATCTTCTCAATCGCCTGAAAGCTCCACTGAGCTGTTAAGGATCAATTTAACGCAATATCTTCTTCCAATGTTATCAAATGGTACGTCAATACCCAAGACGAATGTTTATACGCAGTCGGGAGCTCCGGGTGCGATGCATAAATGTATATTTCATCGAGACACTCGTTTAGCTGGGAAAGGGAGAATTGGGGGAAAGAGAAGGACAGAGGGTAGACTTTATACAAATCGGCGTATTTAAATAATCCTGAAGAATAAGGAGCTCGGGAGGGTCTGCTATGGCGCAACGGGAAATGAAAGATGAACGAAGCTTGGCAACGGGGAAGCCAAGGTCGCAGAACTAAGACAATACGTTAATCGGTCGTCATCCGTAAGAAAACTTTCGTTCAAGTCCATTTGCAATTTTCGACTAGACTTGACAATTTCCCATGGATCCCCAGCACATAACCCCATTACCATTTGGCGAGGAACTTTTAAAAGAGTGAAAAAGCTCATCTCCTAGAGATTCCATTTGAAATATATTTTAAAATAAATTATATAAAAGTGACAAAACTTTCGGCTCTGCTTGTAAAGTTAGTTTTGAACTATTCAGCGATAACAGTCAATAAAAGGAATAAAGTGAGTATCCATGTATTATAAATAAACTGCAGACACGTCCGACCGACAAAGCGATATTAAAATATCGCTGAAAAGAAAGAAGCAACTTTGACCATTAGATAATATGTCAAAAGTTGCAAACTTTTTTTTTTACTCTCCCAAACACCATTAAAGCATCGACAAAACAAGTTCCCGCCAACGCGAATTTACAAAGCTCAGGAAGCTTTACACTGTCGATCGAAGCAGTGCGAGATCATTCATCACTCGCAAGGACGGTTTTCGACGAAATTCGACCGCCACGCCACTGTGAAAATTCAAAACCAAACTTATCGGGAGCTCAGAGAATCGGAAAACAATGCTCAAGTTGGATACAAGAAAAAAAAAAGTTACTAAAACTGAACTTTACAATCCCGAGTGATCAGAACTCGAATTCTCGAAAGCACATCGGCTCAGACTCTTTTACAATTTAGTAAAAAACCAAAAAAATAATCATCACGATAAAAGCAAAGAAAAATTTTAATTTGAAATTCACCGTTTCGTCGGACATGGGAAAATTCTTCGAACGCGTCAAGTACAGACTGCAACAATCAATTTTGACTTTTACAAAAGCTCTGCCATTTAGAAAGGCACATATAGCTTGTAATAGGATAAAATATAATTCGCAAGCGTTCCCCGCTTGCACTAGCGCAGATAGCCCAGGTACAGGCGCCTCGACCTTTCCATTTTTGGCCTCTATGATAAAGCGTTGCATGGCGGAATGCAATTTCGTGTTTTATAACGGCTGTCCGCTGGCTGATAGCACATCGAAGGCTGAAATATGGATAAATGGTTATTGTTGATTGTAACAAATGTCGTGAAAGGACGCGCGGCTATTCCCGTGCACGCGCGAACGCCCCAATAATAATTGCGAGGCATCGAGTTTTCCCGCAATAATTTTACAGCCGATACCAACGGCGTCTCTAATTTCAAAAACGAGCAAATTAAATAATACCGCACGCGTGGCTCCGATACCTTGAAAAATAGTTTCCATTCATTTTGCAACAGTGGAAAATTATATCGATTTTCTTTCTACTGCCCGCCTCAACTCTTAACTGTATTATTTATTATTTTATTTTGTTTTATCTTGTGTAATCGGTCCACGGGGTCCAGCACTGAACGAGAATAAATTTGATTTCTCTCTCTCTCCGTTGACTCGACATCGCGTGAAAATCAGCAACGTATAAACCTACGATCCTACTATTTACACCATTGGCGTCCTACCGAAAAATTCTGGTATGGGAAAGTACGCAGGCGGATAAAAGCCAATCAGAACTGACCGATAAAGCGTAATCGCGTTACGCGATAGATTCGAGCCTCTCGTAAATTTTATGTAGTTTACCTAGGGCACCCAGAGGATTTTTCAGAGAGAAAAAGTGGGTCTGAATAAACATAGTTACTTCGGAATTCGTACGATTGCGTTATCGTTGCTAGGCAGGCCTTCCCGCCTATATTTTTGATAAGAATAATTTTGAAAATTTCACCAAGTGTTTTTTTCAATAATACTCATCCACTTTGTGCTGTTTGCCTTTAATTTGTCAAATGGGATAAATGGCCTGCATGCCTTACGATAATATTGGATGAAATAAAAATTTCAAAAAATGCACACCTCACGATTTACGAAACATTTTCGTTTCAATAATTAATATCTTAACAGTGCATAAAATTCCATACAGCTGAATTCAAAAGAACGAACAAAAGTTTAGACCCAAAGGCTATAGTTATAGAATTTTTTTTTTTCACGATCCAAAATCCCAAACCCACGTTCCATTATTGTAATGTCAAAACACCCTGAAACGATTTCCTGTAAAATTATTCATTGCGTATTTGTACCTAACCCAACTCAACGCGTGATAATGGAAAACAAACAAGGGTTAACGTAGATAAAAGATTTTTTAAAAAAACAGATTGCAGAGTAGCAGCGAAATCGTTCAAAGACTAGTGCATTCAGCGTGAGCGAGAGCGTTAATTAATTCAGGACATATAAAACTGTGAGTCTGTCCCATCTACAAAGGTTATCAATTGTAAAAAAAAAACCACAATGTTTAACGATCGAATAATTCATACATGCCGCATCTTCCGTAGATCTAAAAAAAAAAAAAAAAAAAAAAGATAAAACTAAAATTAAAGTAAAGACGAATCTCAAGTAACGATTTTCATTAAACAGCAATTTCACGGCGACCAAGACAGCGAACAAGTTCCCTAATTTTTAACCTAGTTTTCACAGCCTCATAGGTATAGTTGGATGAAACTACGGCAAACCGCTATCCACTTTGAGTAACCAAGTGGGACTTTTTCAACACTTTCCTCCAGGGCCGTTCAGGAAAATGGCCGTACGCGAGTGGCAACAAGAGCAGAATAATTTTGAGAAGATGACACGTGGAAATACAAATGCCAAGAGCGGTCAGAGGCAGTGTGAACCGGAGTAAGGAAGGAGGAGAACGAAACCCATGGTCGACTGATTGATCGGGCGGTTCTCCATCAATCCAAGTTGAGGGTGCAGGGCTCTATTTACCCGTCGGGCCCCTTAAAGACGGAGCACGGCGGCACCGGGCAGACACAGCCACCCTTAGTATCAATCCACAGCGACAACCTCGGAGCGACCCCAAAACGTCGAACTTGTGCCTTTTTCTTCTTCTTCTTCGACGTCCAAACCTCCCGTGCGCTAGTTTGTAAATCCCTCTCCTCCGTGTGGCCAAGGAGAGCACCGTAGGAGCTGAGACGAGGTCGACTCTCGAGTTTTTAAGCTCTGGTCTCCGATCGCAAACACCCTTAACCCCGGCATTAAAAGTCGCCAGAGTGGAAGGGATGAATATTGATAGCCAGTACTCTTAGAACTTCTGCCATTCTTTCCAGCCTCCTTTTCACCCTCGTCCTCGAGGCCATGTCGTCCCTATCGTTCCCAGCTCCCCGAGGCTTCGGCGCATCCAAAATTATGATCTAATAGAGTGTGTGATGCGATCTCGAGTTATTGCGGAACACCTTATTGACGATCGGACCAAGAGAAATCAGACGACTTTTAGAATCTTCTCCTGCACGATGGAAGGCAAAGTAGGCCATTCCCTAGCTCATTAGCGCAAACTCGGGTGTCTTTGTTATTGATCTCGAAGAATCCCCACTCGCTCAGACCAAGTTTGACGAGCCGAAATACCCGCACGGCTTCTACTTTCAATTAACTTATCAAAGAAATTCTGTAACGCAGGTGCAATACGATACGCACTTCGGAAAGCTCCGAGAAGCACTCTGAGGATACACTCGACGTAAGCATCACGCAACTCGAGCTGTCAAATATAAAAGATAAGGTATGTACAAAAAGATGAGTGAGTACCACCAGAGGTTTATTAAACGAAAAAAAAAAAAAAACCAAAATAATAACTAGCAGGTACCCTCTCACCTAATACCCTCAGGAACTTCAGTGCCAGCTAGAAAAATCGACTCGCGTCGGCTTTAACTCCTTGACACAAGTACAACAGCCGTTCTTGCCCTTGTTTAAAGGGCGCGAGCTTCTCCATAATAATTATCGCAAGCTCCGTTACTTCGAATCAAAAGTCCCTTCGGGCGCGAGTTTATCCGGCTTAAGGAATAAAATTCGGCAGATGATCCTGTCGCAAGACAAATTAGCCCAAATAACTCACCAAAATATATTAGGCGTGACATATCTCTCTCCTTGCAGCCAAGTGCACTTAGCAGTTTCTTTTCCACGTACTTTGAGCAGCGTTAAACTTTTTTTTTTCTTTTTGTGAATCCCGCCGCCAGTTTGGTTGTATTGTAATTTTCGTCCTTCTGGAGAGCTTCCAAAAAACTTTCGTGCATTCCCATGAAATATCGTACCGTTTGCTCTACCGTAAAGCTACCTTTTCATTGTGCTTAGAACATGCTTGGAACAAGCCTGTTATATACGCTACACGCTTTAGAGGTGGTGTACATAGCTGCAATTTAAGCTTTGAGCTTTATTGGCCGCGCTTACGGGAAGGACGCGTTTCCCACGTCGTAGTGACAATATTATACATAGGAGGGCAAGAGTGACGTAATCCCGTTGCGTCACGATTAAATTTACTGAAAATTCTATCGCTGCTGAATCTCGATTAATTTTTTAAGATATTTCAGTCCGAGTGAGCGTCTGCCAATTTGAGTCAGGAGAAACGAACTTTTTTTTTTTTTTTTTTTTTTTTTTTTTTTCCTTATCCTATTCACAAGAAACGTTAATCACGAAGGATATATCTCTGGAATTTTCATGTATCCTTTAAACTCTCAGCTCGTTCCTCCACTCTACGTAATGCATACACATTTAATCCCGCCCACGAGCTACGGAATCGTACGCGTGGCGAATTTCCGTGCAAGTGCAGCGCACGCGGCGGTTGCATCGGATACAGTAGAAAATTAATATGCAAACGGCATTACTGCAATAGCCCCCCTGCGGCAGAGTGTATTTTATACGAATACTAAATTGCTTTCATAGAAGGTTGTTACTTTAATGGATACGCGTTATTAGGCGTGCGGTATAATATTATGAAAAATGCGTGTCCCCTTAATCGACTAGGAACAAATCATGTGATCCAGCATCTCTCGACTACACGCAGAGTTCGACTGCACAGCTTTTCATATTAATGCCCGACAATAAAAGTTGCACACGGGGACCCGAAAGCTAGAAAAAAAAATAGGAGAGACAAAAGAAGACCATGCTAAAATAATGCCAAGTGCAAAGAATGAGAACGATCCGTACCAGATCAAAAAAAAAAGAAATTAATTTTCATATCCCAATCCCATTGCAGATAACCAAACTCGAACGTGAACCTGGAAATCACGTGTAACGAACTTGGGAATTTCTCAGTGGATCGTTCAGAGCACGAAAGCTCTTTTGTGTCTATCTTGAAAACTGCCAAGATTCCGCCAATGCCCGAAGGAGCTATTAGGCAGTCATTAACCCACTTGTAGACGATTATCGAGTAAAAAGCTTTTACGGAAGCAGAGAAGCACTCGGCTGGGTATGAGCGTCTATCTAGAAAATTTCTAAGAGTCCAATGCCTACGTGGTACATATTCCTAGGATAAAATCGTAAACGCGTCTGAAAATCCCAGCCTCCGGTACCTTGTTTCCCACGTAGGGGAAGTCTCTGGGCTATTAACAACGTCCTAGAGTGACCGTCCTGACACGGATCCTCCTTCTGATCCGCTGAGTAATCGTGTTACGGAACCTTCATCTGGGCACGACTTAATCCGGTATCGTAGCGCTGCGTAGACAAATACATCTTCAAGCGCTATGATTCGCATGGTACGGAGTGTGCCTATGAGGATACAGAGGGGAATGAATTACAAGGTACGAGGGTTGAATTTCTGAAAGGGTCAACCCATTAGCATTCGGACGCATCCCATGGGACTGATACAATGTGAGATAGAAACAATACTGACTTTCTAATGTATCCGAGACACGCAAGATTATTCCAGCTCGAGCCCATCGATTTGAATCTACGTTCTGTCGGACATGCATCTTCGAATATCCATGACACGCAGTACGTCGAGAGCCCACTAGACCCTTATTAAAAAAAGAAGGATAGTAGATCCTTTGGGTGGATGAACTTCCTATGATTTCGAGAGTGCACCAGCAAGTCCATCAAGCAGAAGGTGCGTTAGGCAGGAAGATGAGGGTACCTGTTCTCTAAAGACCAGGTTGAAGATCTAGCTGAAAGAGAGGTCCATCGAAAACAGCCTGGTAACATATCCAATCTTGACACAACGAGTAACGGACGTGACTGATCCTACTATTACTCAAAGCAAGGGCCTAAAGTCGACCTAATTCGCAACGACGTATATTCTAATAGCTCAACTGACTGATTAGTACCACTTGGAAAATTCACAAACGTGTCCCGAACTGCTTTTCTACGTACCGAATGCTTACTGCTTATCAACGAAATCTCACTTGTTGTTACGAGTACATGAACCGAGTTTGATGAGTTCGAAACTAGTTCGGGATTCGCGTGCCTGTCCATCCTTCCTAATTTCGCAACTAGTTCTAGCTATGGCTAGACGTCCCAAATAAATCAAACCCTTGCGTTCAAACGGCCAGAAATCATTCCTTTATGATGATTCTAAATGATAATCGATCAATTTTATTTTTTTTCAAATAAATTTGCAAATTTACACCAGACTCGTGACAGAGTCTGAATGTATGAATTCCAGTTAAAAACTGACTCTCGAGATTTTCTAATGGTTCCTGACAAATATCACGCACACGACCAGGAATATTGAGCAGGTCAGGTAGTACTCGGTGAACAAACGCCCAAGTTAAACTACCTATGCATGTATAAATAAGAAGGGAACAAGGTTGCCGTACCATAAATTGCACTGCAGATTTCATCTGGGTACTTAGACTTCCTGGAGTTACGTATTACGAAACCGCATAGCGTATTGTACGGGAGTCCAAAATAGTTGACTGTACTTTGGGATGGCAGAAATATGAAAAACTAGATTTACGTTATCCATACAAAAAAAAAAAAAAAAAGGAGACAGCTGCTGGAAGATAAAACTGTCGGTGAGGACAGTACGTGTGTATAAAAATTTTCAAAAATTCCCCCAGTCGCGTTTTACAGATACAATATAAATCGGACTAGAAAACGCAAACGTGAACTAGGCGGTGAAATAAAACCGCAAGAGCCGCATAAAAATGCGAATTTCGACGAGTCTCAGAAGCTGAATTCGTGAAACGAGTGCTGGTTGAGAGAGGCGAAATGAGCATAGCACGTACGAATAATATAACATCGTGTAACATGTGCCAGTGACGTACGAACAACTGCGAGGAGTTTAGAGTACGTGAAATCATATAGAAATACTGAAAACAGAAAAAAAGCTCCAAGACGAAATACTCCCTTTTTTATATATATATGCGTGATTCCACGAGACGAAATTCAAAAAAAAAAAAAAAAATCACTCCACATGCCGCGCAATGATAAAGACGTTGAAATCGAGTGTCATACCAAAGTAATAAAATAAAAATAAAAAAAAGATTATTCAAGGTAAACCGTGAAACCAGCAAACGCTGATGTGACTCGATTAAGTTAATTCGCATGGAGCGACTGTAAGCGGCATCAATTTAACGAAATAAATTATTACTCGTTACAAAGTGATATGTCATTAGTTATCCCAGGGAAAACGTTAATTGGACACGTCCCAGGTGAAATCGAAGTCAGTTCGTTCTCATGAGTACGACTGTGCGTAAAATTGCCAATCAATTCCAGGTGCCAGAAATCGTGAGGTGCCTTTGGAATCATTCGTTGAAAATTCGTCGCAAGCAGCTATGGAGCCTTCGAGCGAATATTCACGGAGCGTACTTAGCTCCGAACCAAAGAGCGAACGATAAAACGATCTTTCTTCGATTCATGAGAATTCTATAGCTCGTATACCGTGAACCGACAAGAGACCGATATAAGGAAGAAAATAAAGGAAGGAAAGAGAATAAAGAGTAAGAGAGAAATAGAGAACGAACGTTTCACCGAAGGCATGTAAAATTTTAAGGGTACTAAAACCCCGTGTGCACCTTTTCGCGTTACGTTAAACGTAAAAGTCTACGGATTTTCCAAACTGTACGTAACACAGCCCAAATCGACTTGCGACTCGAAGGAAATGACTTGCTCAGGATATACTTGGGAGTGCTATTATTTACAGGGAGTCATGAAGATCTTTTATTTTTTTTCCAGAGTCTTTTCCTAACTCAAAAATTCATATCAGGTGTTATCAAAGTTCCGACTGCAGCATGGTTATCGCTTTATTCGAATTGTCGTTGAGTCTGAAAAATGAACAAACTGTTTCAGGAAAATGTGGATCGGTTGGATTGACGATGAAAGTTAAAAAAAAGACTGACCGAAAAAAAAAAGTTGATTCACTGCAGAAAGTGTTTTCGATTTAGAAAAATGTTCAGCATTTGAGAAAGTTAGCGAACAGACTGATAAATTATAAATAGACACCGGAGTGCTAAAGATTTCCGAAAATCAGGAAATGAGAAACGAGAAATCATAACGGTACAGGATTTAACAAGGTCGTTTTCAGAAATTTAATACAGAAAAAAAATAGACGGTATAAAATCTTTTTTTTTTTCATTTTGAAAGGGTTCCCCGATATTCGAAACTTTTACGAGAGTAAAGTCGACCGTTGATTTTCTTTGAAAATAGCGTCCTGTACGTTCCTTCGCCTTCGTTCTTTTTCTCAAAGACTACCTTCAGCACCATCGTTACAGCCAACCAGTCTACCCGAGCGCTAATATCCAGAATCGTGTGAGAAACTTTACGATTTTCCGACCTAACAGAGTGCGACCCTCGAAGTACGTGTAACGGGGGGGACAAGAAGTACCAAGGGAAAACAGCCCTTGTCTCGTACTTTCAACCTCCAGTATATCATTCCGCCTCACTCGATCTTTAAAAGAATCCCTGGAGACAGCGGAGCGAGCGCCGCACGGCTGCAAATTAAACACCCAGGTCTGCAGAGAATGACAGAAGAGCGTAGGCAGCGGCAACGGCGAATTTTAACTTTTACATCAGGATTATTAGCAGTGCGGCCATTAAGAGCTAATTGATCGCAAATATGCAATTAAGGTCCCGAGGAAAATTAAGGAAGGTACACAAAACTCCCTTGACACCCTCGATGCTTTAATCTAACCCTCGGACACCGTCATATACAATATCTGTATTACCCAAGTGTCAGAGAGAACAAAATATGTGACGAAGACTTTAACAACGCCAAAACAAAATTTCCTTTACCCCCTTATGATATCCAATTAATCAAACGATAGGCCACTATCGTCAATGGCAACGGAAGAGCGTTCCTTGAGGAATAATGACAATTTTAAAAAAAAATTTTTTTCCTAAAAAAATGATGTATCTCGTCGACGTTAACGCCTTGATAAACGAGCCTTTTAGTTTCAAAGAACGTTGGTATCTACTCACACGAATGTCAGTAAAACGTTGAAGAACTCGAATTAAATAGCGTTGCTGAACTCCTAAGTGGCAAGTTTTGCCAGTTACTTCAAAGAGAATATACTCGACCGCGTAATGGACTTGAAAATGAAAAATTAATGCCCCCTGCCGACCGATGACGTAGATATACACAGGGAAAATGGCTGCAGGGAGTGGAAAGCCGATGTAACGGCGGACGGAGTAGCAGTGGCATGAGGATATTTGGCAAAGAGAAAATTCGAAAGAATAAGGTAAAGAGTGGAAGACGAACAACTGGCAGCACCTAAGTAGGTCGTAAATATCAATGCGTAACGACGTCAGGCGGCTCCAGAGATTCTTACAGAGCGTTTACTGGAGATTCCCAAAACTAGGTACGCGTGGAGATTCGAATTATATGCGTAATTCTCTTTTTTTTTTGCTGAATATATGTAAACAGCGATACCGAGGATTAAATTTAGGAGTCGCAACTTTTCGTATCACGGGATATCCATCTGATTCTAGTCATGACAATGCTAATGTGTTCGTCGATACTTGGACCGCGGGGGTGTCAGAGATTTTGATAAAAGATTTCAAAAATACCGACTACAGTGTATACGCCGTTGCAGAAAATAACATCGCTGACGATGAAATCCGTGAATTTTTGAGAAAGGACAGAAAATTAAACGGGACAAAATTCCATTTTTTAATCCACACGATTAAATCGTCCAACACCACACGTGGTCGTCAACGTTGAGTAGCGTAACGAGGAGGATTCTGGACACAGATTTCTGCAACGAAATTTAGCGAAGCTTCAGGAGCATTTCGAGATTCGCATCCATGCTAAGTCGACGTCTTGATAATTAAGACACCTGAAACTTGGCAAAGGTAACAAACGTGCGTAATCGCTGAGAATCGAGCGAAACTCACGAGAGAAATCCTTTTCACTGAACTCGACGGACCAGACTCTCCGCGACCTCCTCAGCCTCCTGATAACAAGGACACTTCGAAATGATAAGGTCCTTCGGCCCCGAAACTTCAACTCCTCGCACTTAAGCCCTTTCCCCCGTCTCCTCGACTTTCCAGCGTTTCCTGTCTTTCGTCCTGAAAGTGCGATAACGCCAGGACCAACAACAGTCATACTCGCCATTCCTTTCGATTTCGCAGACTCTTCCTTTCACGCACTGGAGACCCATTCTCCGTCCTATCTTAGTTTTCACGACCATCCTACCAGATCACTTTTCTCTCTCTTCGAGCTTCTTCCATCCATCTCGCTCCTATTTTCCTCTCCTCTCATTTCCGTCTGCCGAGTGTTATCCGAAAGACGCCTTTCAGCGAGAACGCGTTTTACATTCTACAGAAACACTTTACGAGTCTCGAGATACTTTGGCCATCCGACAGGACATACTTTCCACGTTCACCTATAAGACTCCAAGCCACACCCTCGGAGTAGCAGGAATAAGCAAAATAGAAATGCGATTCGCGTTAAGAGTCGCAAACCAATTTTAAATGAGTTCAAGGAAAATCCACTGTGAAGAAATACACACGTCAAGGTCTCGCCCGAGTCCCAAGAGAGACAGTAGCTGCTTCCTCCACAAAGGAATTCGATATTTTTCGCCTTTCCCTCGTAATTCGCCAACTTTACAAACAGACCCGAGGAACTCGAGGATTTTCAGTCGAGCCGCGAAACGACGTACGGGAGCATCGGGAAAATGAAATCCTCGGAACGGGAGAAGAACGTAACGTCTGAAGTCGGTGTGTGCATCGTGGAATTGACGCGCGGCAGCATTAACAAAACTTTTCCTACGGCAATTCCCGAGTTATCCCAACGCCACCGTGGCGAAGAGAAAATTCCCAGAGTCAGTCCCCCGCAAAATCTTCATGACGAAAGTACAGAACTACTTACTGCCACGGTACACGCGTAACGAAATAAAGGATTTCGAAGTGACGAGAAAAGACTTGAAGATGGAACATTGAAAAATAATGGATAAAAGGATTCAAGAACACGGCATAACGTAGTAATCGTCTGGAGGCGAGCAGCGTAAAAAAAAAAAAAAAAAAAAACTAAACAAAATTTCCCTTCGCTTCGCGGGGTGTTTCCCTCTCGTTCAATATCACGAGGACGACATTAAACTCGCGAAACGCCCAGAATTAATTTTGCAAAGTATCATTTACATATATTGTACTCTATGCCTCAAGTATTATTATCCAACGTCTTTCTCTCCCGGCCAAATTTTTTCTAAGGGCCCTGAAACTTCGACCTGGCTAAAGCTGCCGACCTGAGGTCGCACCTGCAACTAGGTTGACTGATGAACTGGGGTGCAAAAGAAACACCAAGCTGCAGATGATCAAGAAAGACAGAAATGAAGTCACGAGAACAAATAGCAAGAAGAAAAAATGTTAAAGAATCAAAGTGGAGGCGGCGGAGAATTGTAAACGAATAAGAGGTTCTTTTGGTCGTTCGTAATGCCGAATCCCATCGTGGCGAACAAAGACGTGTAAATGAGAGGAGCGACGAAGAAGCGAGAATCTTTTTGAATTTTCAATGGAGACTCCTGTACGACCAATGAAGTAGCCCCCATTCGCCCGGCGCGTAGTCCTGCTGCGTATCCCTTGTAATCGATTTGAGGAACAGGACGTCGCGACGACTCGTTACGTATCTTTGAGCTCTTGCTTTCAAATTCTATATATGTATCTGCGAAATGGAAAAAGGACTATATACATTGAGTTAACAAGTCGACCCTCACTCTGCCCCTTATCCCTTAAACATAAGGGATCCGAAAAGAACAAACAGGAGGATTAACGTTTCTGCTATTTCGATACACTGGAGAGAACAAATATATGTACACATGTGTATATATATATATATACCACGCTATACATCGCGTAATAAATATAACGTAGAGGGAAAATCCTACGACTGAAACGTGAAAAAAAAAATATATCTAACGTACGTCACCCTGTATAATTCAATGGAAACCTCGGAAATTGTATCGAACCTGATCTTCGTCGACCCTCGGCAAAAATTGTCCAATAAATAGAGAACTGGGTAAAGGAACGTAGGTTAAGGATAATCCACGTGCGAGAAATCAATGTGGAATGGAGAAAATGAAAAATCTATAAATCATTATTCTGGAGCTTGAAAGCTGTACGTCAAAGTAATTGTTTTTTTTGGGTCTGTCCAGAGGCAGCTTCTACGTTGAGAAGCACGTAACAACGTGAAACAGCGACCGAGCAGAATACATCCTATCCCATCCATTGGCTACTACAGTGAATACAAATAGCACGTATCTCCTCTCGCAGTGCCCGTAGGAACAGAGAGAATAAATGAAATTACTTGATATCAAAGTAATCCACGAGGGAAACCACTTCGGTATAACCAGCGCAACAATATTGACGTTTAGCAAAGTCCGAAATACGGGCTGAGAATGCGAAGTAACAAAAGCCGCGACTGTGCGTCTCTTTGGAGGAAAAAAAAAAATTCTCCGTGTCTTTCATTTTTTATCCGCAACTCGCTTCGCTATGAAATTTTAATTACTGTTTCAATTGGACCCAGCTCCGTCGTTCGAGCGTGCCCGAAGCCCCGGAAAGAAATTCGCGTACACGAAAATGTTCGATGCTCTCGCGGCGAGCGAAGGCAAATGATTTAAACAAACCGCTAATTGCAAATGTAATTCTGAAAAAGATTTTCGTCACGTCGACGATCAGCGCGCTGGAACGTACGTGAAAGTATTAGGTAAATAAATGACTAATTCGATAATGAGAATCGCGTTGCCTTTCGGCAATTCTTTGCCAGGTTCAAAGGAACGGCAGTAATTAATTACTAAAAATTACGATTACTATGGCATTAATCACGTGGCAATTCGTGCAAGGGACCCAAACGGAACTGGTTACGATGATCAATAGTTTTCACGCTTATAAACGCGAAGAGTATCCAATTGGCCGAGCCCGAAGGGACGTTCGTTATCCGGTTATTAATTGCACGAAATATTTCACGCGTCTCGTATAACGTAAATTCCCAGCGACGTCGTTCGCTGCGGTATCGAGCGCAATCAATTGCACCGGCTTTGATTATCCTGCTAACGGTACAAATGGATTTATTTCACTCGTTAAAATAACGAGAAGTCCTGGACGTCGAATTTCTTTTTCTTCTCCACGTTTTTTTTTTTTTTTTTTTTTTTTTTTTTCGGGCGTCCGCTTGTTATTCCTTTCAAACGGCAATGAAAATCTTTGTCAGGCGCGTACAATGTGTTTTCATGCAGAGCAGCTAGTTGCTCCCGTGACGCAGACTGCGAGATTGAAAATACATTTGAAAAATGGCTACCAGCTACATCCCGAGCAGAAATTTATTCCGGCGGGGATCCGGCCCGGATCAGGCCGCTCGTCCGGCCCTGATGTGGCATGTAACGGCATTTCTGATCAGACCCATATTAGGGAACATATGTGGTCCTAATCATGCCCTGATTGGTATTATATCCGGTTGCCTGATATTGATATACATTAGATATACATATAGACGTTGAAATGACAAACAGGTAACATTTTTTGAAAATATCGTAGGTAGTGGAGTAATTCAGTGTGACGTATTAGGCCTTGCTTTCGAGGGGTAGGAGAATTCCTGCAAATTATAAATTAGTTTTTTGATTCTAAAAAATTATATATAGAAGCAGTGCGATGGATTGGACTACTAGGTGCTGCAAGTTAGTAGCTTTTATCGCCTCTTCGTCTCTTTTACAGAATTCTATAAAGTTTGGAACTTATCGGTTCAGTGACCCACTTTTGCTTGCGGGTATCCCTGTCCCTCTGGTGGCCGGTGGTTGTATTGCACGTATATAGTTTCATATTAGGGCAATTTTAGTGTTGCCTGATTTCACACCTAATACGGCAGCTCTGAATAACGTCTGGCTACGGCCAAGTCAGATTTTCCATAATAGGGCTTGCCATGAAATTGCCTGATCAGGGCCTGATCAGGGCCTGATCCTGTTCAGGATCTATATTTCAGGCTGATCACATTTACAAATGTTGTACTGATGCATGATCAGGGCAGGATCTGGGCCTCATCCGGCTATCCTGATCAGGCATGCCATACCGATACCTGATCCGGACCTGATACGACATCAGGCAGCCTGACCAAATTTCTGCTCGGGATCCCACGTCGCACAGCTTGTAACCCTATTGGTCGAATGAGAAAGCCCAATAACCCGTCCCTTTGACACTGACAAATCAATGACAAAACCAAAAGATCACAGATGACAAAGGTAATGGGCACCAGGTACATCCGGCACTCGCAAACTGCAAAAATCTCAAAAATAAAAATGAATATTGACAATTTGAGATTGACCAAGAAAATTTTTTATACACGTGCACAAACCATGTAGCAAAGGCTGCATCTTCCTTTCATTGAAAATTCTTTTAGACTATCGCACTCTAGGGAAGATTGATTTCGCACCATGTGGATCAAGAACAGCATTGGGGCTCTGTGCTCTAATCCTCCTTTTATTTCCTTAGCAGGCAGAAAACATCCAGCAAGGTTTCCTTTTGGTTTTTTTTTTTTTTTTTTTTTTTACCAACAACCCGCCACGTGTATCGGTGTCCCAGTTCAAAGGAGACGAGAGCAAGGGAAAGAGCGAAAGAAGAAATTAAGGTAACTAGAAGGATCCGTGTATCTGATCAGAATTTCAGGTCTGTATTCCCATGATGATGGCAACGACATACGTCGGAGTTTGACGTAAACGAGGCGCGAATATCGAAGGACATTCGACAGGTGCGTATATAACTGAGTAAAGTCAAGTTTCAAGAGACTTTGAAATTCCATCCCGAAAATAAGCTCAATTACGAAATCCTAAATATCTACGTATAACGTGAATAATCCTTTGCGAAATGGAAAATCCCAATTAGAATCCCGTTTGAAAACGTTACGACTCGTTGACTCAATGTCCGTCCTTTACACATTTGCCTTCCCACTTGTTTCTAATTACAATAAATAAATAGAATTCGAATAAAGTAGAATTAAAATCTGCTTGTACACTAACGTAATCGGATAAGAATAAAAGTCATGACAAGCATATTCATCAAGTGTCCACGAATTTCCAAATCTCTCGCTTATGGAAAATGATATATAATACAACTGTACTATTTGAAAAATATAAAAATCAAGTTGGACAACTACCTTTCTGTAAAAATTTAATGCGCCCGCACGTTTCACCGGAATCAAATGCGAATAGCGTGAATTTTTATGTGACGAATTACCTCGTTGGACAAATATAATTATCTAATGCAAAGTAGACAAACAACGTTACCGAATCCTCAAGCAACTAATGTTCTCCCAATGGCTGTAGGGACCCGAAGGAAGTTAGATTGGTTGCTTCGGTCCTACCGTCTGAAAGGGTTTGGTTAACCGCGACACGGCAAGGATATAGTTTCTCACCCTTGAATTACCAGAAAGCAATCAGCAAAGATTTCCTGATTGCACTTATGAAAAGTTTACGAGAACTCGTTCAAAGTACCAGCGAATACTGCACTGTACAGATCCAAATGAAAAACTGAGATCTTTAACGGGAAGTTCGAAATTTACGGTGAATGTCTGACGGAGATCAAGAGAGCAGAATACTTCGACTATGATAAATATAAACTTCAAAATAATTCGTAATTACGAATAAAGTAAAAATTAAAAATCGACCCAGATTCGACACTCGTTCGACTGCACACAATGAATGATGTCCTAAAATATCGAAATTTTCATGAAAATCAATAGCTTCGATATCTTTTGCGCTGGCGCCAGTTCATTAGGATATACAATTTACAGCGAGAAAATGATAAAATTCTTAAGAATTATCGACTGGAGTAAACGTTACCACCGGCACAACCCATTGGAGGACTAATATTATTTAAAAGATCCTTCGAACCACCTTCCACTAGGATTCCTGTGAAATCTAATAAATATAAATATCAAACTGATACGGAATCGAAACGTTTTGACATTTTTTCTCCACCTTCACTCTACACGCGAATTCATCATCGAGTATCGCACGGAACATTTAACTAAAAAATCCAGGCAGCTCCGTAGCCCGTGTAACGTCGTTCAATTATTTATGAGCGGCTTTCGCCGCGTTTCCAAAGCTCGCGGCTGTCTCGAGGATGCTAGACGTCGTGAAGAGGGTGGTCCAGAGAAACGTAGACAGAGAAAGGGGAGGTTCTACTGGAAGTTGGTATAGTGTCGAGATTCTGATTGGGGATGGACGTATTGGTGTCGGCAAACTACAAATACGGACAGGGATTCCCATTCGCATCCCAGTACAGGAATATTTGCACTGGACCCACCCGTGAAATTATCGTCCCCGCTGGATACAGGGATTCTGCAGACTCCGTCGAATCTTATGGACCTCGTGAAACTCACTAGCGGACAGTTTCATCACCTGCTCCTGCCATCCCTCTCGATCGCCTATGTTTAATGGCTCGAATTGTTCCAGGAAGGACTAAGGACGTCCCCATGATTTTCCACTGAAACACGATGACAGAGGAACGGAGATCTGGGAGAAGAGAAGAGAACCAGGACGCAGTTCCACCGGGAGGATTTCTCTGAACTAGGAAGTCCAACCAGGAGCGAACGGAAGTCCAAAGTACTGGACATTCTCCAGACATCACGAAAGAAACAACATTTGTATTGTACAGAGCACGGAAGGTCCATAGCAAATCATAGCCCAACCAGTGAAGTTGCACGCCTGACATCAGTTGAGAGCAACAAAGTTCAGAAGATCGACGAATCCATCGTATCACGAAGAAATCATTTTTTAACGACATTCGTCCAAAATCCCTCCGCCCCATTTAGCTCATATCACTTACCCAAGATAAATTTCAAGATTCTTCTCGAGAGTAACATCATTTTCTTAAATTCCTCTCATATTCGACATACCAGTTCCTCTTTCCAGGAACGCAGTTATCATCCGTCTACTCTCGGGATCCTCTCATCCGAGAGCTTTGACTACTTCAATCCCTACACCTGCTGATGTTACATTTCGTTAAGGGGGTGTTACAGTCCTTGCGTGTCTGGGTACTTGTACCATCCAGCAGCCACCGTGATACGTAGCTACGAGCGTGTAAACAGTACGCAAGTACTTCAATCGTACAAAGAGACGAGGAATAACGTAACCACTCCTTTGAGCATTAAGGGGGTGTTCACGTCCCATGTGAAAGCTCTTTTTTTTTTACGATTTTTTGGGGGGAATTTTTTTTAGCGAATTAAAGAAAGATACAACTGCCAAATTTTTACCACGTATTCGTTCGTACTTTGAACACGCTTTACCATTTTTTCGGAAGAAAAATATTGAAAATTTAAAATTTTCACAACTCGTTCGACTCTTTTCGTCAATTTTCGTATCTTTTTTTCGGAATCTTTTCGCAGCAACACGTTACGCAGTGAGCTTTTTACGAGCGATACGAAAACGACAAAACGTCAAGAATACATTATCGAGAAAATCCACTAGGTAAAATATAAAAGTACATCAAGGTATTACCGGCGGTGGGAAGAAGTCGTGCTCGCATTTTCTCGGGTCAGAGGGTTCCCGCCTTGAAATACGATGCAGCGATCCACGAACATCCAGAAGCGCCACTCTCTTTCCGAGTTTTCTGTGCCGGGACAAGGGGTGTCCTGGCCGCCATTGTGAATCCCAAGTATCCCATCGTAATTTTGCATTGTACGTCGTCTCGCAGATTTCAGAAATCCTCACTCGTATTGCCTCCTGCTTCTGCTGCTGCCACTCGTACCTGCTTACGTAGTTATTTCCATCTTGGGTCTCGTTATAGTTGCCTTTTCGATACGCGTGCAATTCTTTTTATGTCGGTATTTTTACGGGGAACCATATATCGTTGTATAGGATACTACGGTTAGTGATTTCTTTCTTCAGGGTTTTAAATGAATATTTGGGTTAAGAGACAAATGCGTTCTTTAGGATTCCTAGCGACGTGACAAATATTCACAGATTTCAAACGAAAAGAAACGTATGGCTGTAGAGAGTTTTAATTACACTGCTGAGTGCCAATAATAGAGTAAGGTTACTGCACTGATTTAATTGTGAAAAATTAAATAATTAAATTTGAGCAAATGACGTAAGCAGATTGGTCGATTTCGGAAAAACGCTACTTTCGATTTCAAATTAGGATTCTTGTTTCTCAAAAATATTCTTGCCTTTCAAGAGAGACTAGATTAAAAAGGAATTTCTTCTTATACATGAAAATTATTGTTGGCTTAGAACTAATATTGTATGAATGCGAAGTATTCGTTGTGCTTAGAAATGAAATGATACGTGATAGAACCGATTGATCAAATATTTCGTTGGATTTGGAAAAACGCTAATGTAAGTTGGTTGCCCGGTACATAAATTGTATCTTTCTAGAATAAAAATGTAGTAGTAAACTTTATTTGTTCGGTTCTTTCGTCGCGCGCGAAACGCGACTACCTCTCTGATATTCCCAAAGAAAGGCGATACCGTGTCAACGTAAAAAGCAGAGGGGAAGCATCTCGGGTAAGAAATGCAGGTAAAAAAAAGTAAGATGATCAATCGAATATAATGAAAAAGATTGCGGTCAGCGTATCTGATGCGGAAGTTAATGGAGTAGCGAGAAGAGGAATTGTATGAATTAAACATCGACCGAATTCCAATATGAACGGATCTGAAGGAGCGAAGAAGTCAAACGAAGAAAAGCAATTGGTAGGACGTACTGAGGTTAAACGCACGAGGGACCATCGACCAAATAACGTAAAACGCAAAGACCTTCGTCGGTTGGATTAAAGGGAAAATTCAATCGAAGGTCAGTCCTTTCAAAATTTAGACAATTTTTACAAACTGGTGTACGAACTGTAACACGTAAGACGGACAGTCGGTATTACAGTTATCAGAAAACGGAATTTCACTTACCTTTCCTCATCGAACGGAATTCATTATTTTCAATGAAATTTAACGACAAGCTGCTGCTCTTCCAACGAAACAATTTTTCCTCCGATTTTTGCCTGTCATAAAACATAGTTCTGAAAAGCATAGGAACATTCATTCTCCTAACACAGTCAGTGTTGATCATTATCATAATACGTTGATTGTTCGCTTTAGAAGGAATATAAGGGAAATTCAAAAAAGCCACTGCTAAGGTAAGAATTGCTCATTCTTAGCATTCATGGGAAATATTGCACAGAAGATTCATACGGGCACAAGAAATATCATCAAAAAGATATTTTGGAAAAATATCTCAGTAAACTATACATTCGAAATATTTAAGCCGAATGTCCACGTGTCCTGGACAAGTTATCTAGGAATAAGGTCCAAATAGTAAATTCAAAAAAGAAATCCTTAAAAATGAATGACCAACGAATACACAAAAAAGGAAGACCAATAACTTACCCTAAAAACAGTTTATTGCACCCCAAAAATCCACTCGACCCAACTAGACAATAAATAGAGACTGGAAGCCATCTAGCGAAAGGAACCCGAGTGGGCTCTTATCAGAGGATGGTCCAGCTGAGGAACTGACTAAGAGAAAGGATACGAGGGAGGAAGTATAAGAAAACAAACCCATTGTCTAGGATAAAGAAGAACAAAGAGAATAACTTGAACGACGGACAGTGAAGTTGAATACGGAATCCGCATTAGACCGAGTCAATATTTAAATTCATGAATGTCAGAACAGCATAGAATTTAATTATTGATAACTATTAAGCACGTGTCGAAGGAGGCTCGGCGGAAAACCTATTTTAACCTACCTTTCAATTTTTCCATATTTCACAAAAATATCGTAATGGCGACACAAAAAATTAAGAAAATCAAAAATTCGTATAATCTTGTAACAAAATCTCCAAAGAAAGTAACAAGACCATCAAAAAGTATCAAACAGCGTCAAAGGTAGCGTGCTAAGACTACAGGAGTGCGTATCCTCTCGGATCCCTTTATTCTTTTTTCTTCTTCCTGGCTGGCAACAGGATACCCGAACACGACTGGTCCACGACAGCATCCTACGAGAAAAAACTTTAGTTCCTTCGAGGGAAAAAAAAAAAATCAGTCCTGATATAAAAAATATAAAAGACGACCTAGGATCATCGAACAGGTATGAATAGTTAACCGAAAATCAATTAAATAAAAGCAAACTATCAAATCATTCGGAAGAAATAAATTCTTCCATCTCCTTAGATATGATTCCAAGATCAGGAAAGATCTGTATCAAACTAAAATATAGGTAAACGCCGGAAGATGTAGCTGCTGATGGGGATCGAATCTCAAAACAGAAAAGTACGATAAAGATCCACGAAGGCCACCTGGTCGAGTTAAGTAAAAACTAATCCAAAGATGAAAGGTCGAAGATCCGAGTATCTAAGAGGAGAAAGGTTAACCATAAGAGAATTTCAATGTCCAGGACACTTGGACCCTCACCGGGAAAAGCTATAACCTCGAGACAGAGGACCCCGCCAGTCCAGTTAAATAACCAAGCTGGGAGCAATGTATTTCAGCGACAACCAGGAGGATGAAAACGCCCAATGGAAAACGTCCCGTGAAGATGCCCCACGATTCTTCACGGTCTTCAGGAACTCTAACGATAAACTCGTACGAGAAGCGATCAAGCAGACTTTTACGGGCCATAGAGAAACAATCGAATAATGAAGGTACACGATATAAAGTATAACTCGAAAAGTTATAAAGTCAACGACGAAGAGATTAGAAAAATATTTATTTTCCTTCCCTTTTCTCTTCGCAGCTTTCGTTTAAAGTATCAGCGGCGACGGTACGTTTACCCGAACCTCGTACTTTCAGGTACTTCAGAAAGTTCTGAAGACTCGGTAGCTACGACGTACTGGAGGAGTATCAGGCATATCGACATTTTACATTGACGCGTTGCCAACCTTTCGATACTTTCGCACACACAGCCTCCTTCGGGTACAGATATCCGTCTGGAACCCCGTATACCGTATGTATGTGAGCCATCCCCTGCATCGCAATATATTGACAGAATATATGAAATATGTATGAATTCGAAAAGCATCGGGAAAGATGAAAACGGCAACGGTACAGGACTGCCGCAACCACGAGGATGAAATATTCGTGACATCGAGTAGCAAGTGTCACGAGTGGCTTCGCGTGTTTTCACCAATTAAATTAACATGCCGATGATAATATTAACTTATCCCAACCTCACCTGATACTTGGGTAATTTTATAATTTTCATGTGACAAAAATACAATGCGAATATTGCACCAGGGAACAAGGGTACAAGGGTCTGGCGGGATGACGAAGGACGAGTGAGACTAAAAACGCGAGCAGCGCGTGACTCGAAGCACATGAGGAAATTCGTTCACTTTTTTTACATAATTTTCCAATTTCTCCAGCAGATGGTGCTAGCTACCGGTTGACACGACCACCCACGTTAAACGGAACTCGAACTTGCACCGATTACCTCACGTTGAATAAAACAATGAGAAACTTGTCTTTTATCCACGTAAGGATTCGCCAACCGAGTCTCTGAAAGTTTTCTACCTTATCGACCTTACTTGACGACGCTTGGTAAATGATGAAGGGAGAAAGTAACCGTTTCTCCGGCACTGGCGCTTCCGAGCGTTTACGAAAGATAGTGGAACTCCTGTGATATCATTCGTAGCGAATACTCTGCAGATTATAGGCAATCGATAATATCACGGAACGTACAATTCAGGAAAGCTAGGTCGATATGCAAAAACTGCAGTAAAATGTACAATAACAATGACGATAAAATTATTTAACAGCTGTATGAGTTCAAAAACGTGGTAATACGATTAAAGAGGACGGTGACGACAGCAATTCAATAAACGAAGAAACAAAGGAAATACAAACTTCTAATCACGTGTATCCTTGTAGAATTACCAAACTATGCCTGAATGCTGAGTGCGCATTAACGGTCTCACGATCGTCAAAACGGAAAAAGCGGATATAAAGCGTAAAGAAAGACTGCTAACTACTGATGCACCGTCAGACATGCACAAAAGAAAGAACAACACAAACCGTATGTATTATGTAAGCCAGTCTAACAAAGAACCAGCATTGCAGTTACGCCCAAAAGTAAGTCAGCTACTGAATAACTATAGACGTGACCATCCTGGTTAAAAAATGACTCCTGAAAATATCGCAGCGACGAAAAAAATAATAACTTGCGACGCAAGAGCAAAGAATAATAGAACCAGAATAACGTACCAGATGAGGCTAGAAACTGAAAAAGAACTGGGCAATATCAGAATCAGAAGAGAGTGTGGTGACAAGAGAAGGGAGTTAAGAACTGACAGACCGAGTGTGAATGGGCCCCACCCCGCCCATTTCCGTGAGGCCCTGACCATTCCAGAAGGGAGCTAACGGCCCCTCCGTCATCCATCAAGCGGATTATTTTTGGGTGGTTTTGGGGGGTTTGGGGGGCTTGGGCAGTTTTGGGGGGTTTTGGGAGTTTGGGTAGGTTTGGAGGGTTTTGGAAGGTTTTGGAGGGTTCTGGGGGTTTTGGCAGTTTTGGGGTGTTTGAGGAGAAAAAATATACAATATATAATATATAATATATATAATATAATATAATATAATATATAAATGTTAAATAACAGAGCATCGAAGATTGTATTTTGCATCTCATAGTAATACTTTACTCCATAGATACTTGAGAATTAATTTTCATAGTCGATTTACCTAATTACCTGTTGCCTTCTTTCTTGGGAAGTTGGAAAGAAGTCAGAAAGGGAGGAAGACGAAACGGTGGAACAAATGGATAATTATTCAAAGGTATTAAAGTATATACAAAAATTAGATGAATCAATAAAGCGGCCAAAAATCTTATTTAAGTTACTTAGAAACAAATAAAAAGTATTGTTCAAATGAAGTAGATGAAGAAGATAATGTTAAAAAATATTAAGAAATAAAATCTATTCGATATTTACATGATGCCAACAAAATATTTCCTTACAAATAATAGTAGAACATTATTATAAAAAAAAACTGTAGTTATGTGACTCAGTATAAGTATTAAAACAAAACGTTTCCACCGTTTCAAACAATACACATGTAAATATCAACAATACACATATATTAAATATACAATGAAATAATGAGACAATCGTTATCGGGCACAGTTACATAGCGCTAAGAAATGGGCCCCAACCCCGCCCATTTCCGTGAGGCCCTGACCATTCCAGAAGGGAGCTAACGGCCCCTCCGTTGTTGTCCGACTGAGAACAAGTTTTCGGGTTTTGGGGTTTTATGGATTTGGGGATTTGGAGTTTTGGGGATTTGGGGCTTTTGGCACTTTTGGGGCTTTTGGGACTGTTGGGGCTTTTGGGGGTATGACGTATTTGGGGGGCCGTGGGATTTTCAAAGTTACAAAAAGAAAATCACGAATAGGTGCACCGGTGGAATTTTCACCAAACGACATCGTTGAAAAATCTCAGAATCGACCGAGAATTTAAAGGGAGTGGTTGTTGCAAAATGGGCCCCACCCCGCCCATTTTCGTGAGGCCCTGCCACTCCAAAAGGGAGATACGGCCCCTCCGTCATCCATCAAGCGGATTAGTTTTGGGTGGTTTTGGGTAGTTTTGGGGGGTTTTGGGTAGGTTTGGGTGGTTTTGGGGGGTTCTGGGGGTTTGGGTAGTTTGGGGGGGTTTTGGGTAGGTTTGGGTAGGTTTGGGTGGTTTTGGGGGGTTCTGGGGGTTTGGGTAGTTTGGGGGGGGTTTGGGTAGGTTTGGGTAGGTTTGGGTGGTTTCGGGGGGTTTGAGGAGAAAAAACCCCTGAGCCGCGATACTCAGGGGAAAAAACCTCGGGAATTACGGAAAACGGAATACATGTGATACGTTTAAAAAAAGAATACGCGAGCTCTAGCCTTAGACGGGTATAAGAGCTCAAATAACGTATACGGTACATCTACGGTACTGCGTTTCCTAGAGTCACCTAATTCGCTAGTTACATAGTTTTCATATAGTTATATGGCCACGTTCACCGTCGAAAAAAACCATCTAATCGCGAAACAAATATTCTTATACCGGATGCACATAAAAGGTCACTATATGTATAATGTTAATAAAAAAAAAACCTTTTCTCCTTTTCGTTTGGTCCATTCGTTTTAATTAACACTTCAGCAGTTCAGGTATGACGAGACATGCAGGACATGCACAGATTGTATTTTACAGCTCATAGTAATATTTTACTCCATAGATACTTGAGAATTAATTTTCATAGTCGATTTACCTAATTACCTGTTGCCTTCTTTTTTGGCATGTTGGAAAGAACTGAGAAGGTAAGGAAGATGAAACGGTGGAACAAATGGATAATTATTCAAAGCTATTAAAGTATTTACAAAAGTTAGATGAATCAATAAAGCCAAAAATCAGAAATCTTTTTTAAGTTACTTAGAAACCAAGAAAAAGTATTAGTTGGATCCAAATGAAGTGGATGAAGAAGATAAAGTTAAAAAAATATTAAGAAATAAAATCTATTAAATGTTTGCATGATGCCAATAAAATATTTCCTTCCAAATAATATTATAACATTATTATAAAAAAAAACTGTAGTTATGTGACTCAGTATAAGTATTAAAACAAAACGTTTCCACCGTTTCAAACAATGCACATGTAAATATCAACAATACACATGTCAAATATACAATGGAATAATGAGATAATCGTTAACGGGCACAGTTACATAGCGCTAAGAAATGGGCCCCAACCCCGCCCATTTCCGTGAGGCCCTGACCATTCCAGAAGGGAGCTAACGGCCCCTCCGTTGTTGTCCGACTGAGGACAAGTTTTCGGGTTTTGGGGTTTTAGGGATTTGGGGATTTGGAGTTCTGGGGATTTGGGGCTTTTGGGACTTTTGGGGCTTTTGGGGGTATGACGTATTTGGGGGGCCGTGGGATTTTCAAAGTTACAAAAAGAAAATCACGAATAGGTGCACCGGTGGAATTTTCACCAAACGACATCGTTGAAAAATCTCAGAATCGACCGAGAATTTAAAGGGAGTGGTTGTTGCAAAATGGGCCCCACCCCGCCCATTTCCGTGAGACCCTGCCACTCCAAAAGGGAGATCCGGCCCCTCCGTCATCCATCAAGCGGATTAGTTTTGGGTGGTTTTGGGTAGTTTTGGGTGGTTTTGGAGGGTTTTGGGAGGTTTTGGAGGGTTCTGGGGTTTGGATAGTTTTGGGGTGTTTGAGGAGAAAAAACCCCTGAGTCGCGATACTCAGGGGAAAAAACCTCAGGAATTACGGAAAACGGAATACATGAGATACGTTTCAAAAAAGAATACGCGAGCTCTAGCCTTAGACAGGTATTAAAGCTCAAATAGGCTAGCTTGTACGGTACATCTACGGCACTGCGTTTCCTAGAGTCGCCTGATTCCCTAGTTACATAGTTTACACAGTTATATAGCCACGTTCTGTACACATAGTATAGGAGGAAGCCTCCGTCGAACGCCCGCAATAAAGTATAAAGTGCTAATAATATACACCGTATTAGATACTACGCACGCACGCACGCACGCACGCTCGCTCGCACGCACGCCATTTTTTAAAACGCCACTAGGTGGAGAGACGGAGCCTTATCTATATCCTGGCAGGTAAAAGTCCCGCTGCTTAAATGAATTTATATGACAAAATATCTAAAACTCCACCTGTACGAGTACAAACTGTTACGCGCTCCTATTCGCCGAGGTCGTTTGAGACCTTGACAGTGAGTCCTTCCTTCTTCTTCTTCTTCCTTCTTCCTTCTTCTTCTTCTTATAGTTCTTGTTCTCCTCATCCTCTTCCTCTTCGCCTCTTCTCTTCTCCTCTTCTCTTCGCCTATTCTCTTCTCCTTTTCCTCTTCGCCTCTTCTCTTCTCCTCTTCTCTTCGCCTCTTCTCTTCTCCTCTTCTCTTCGCCTCTTCTCTTCTCCTCTTCTCTTCTCCTCTTCTCTTCGCCTCTTCTCTTCACCTCTTCTCTTCGCCTCTTCTCTTCTCCTCTTCTCTTCGCCTCTTCTCTTCTCCTCTTCTCTTCACCTATTCTCTTCTCCTCTTCTCTTCTCCTCTTCTCTTCTCTTCATCACCTCTCTTCACTTCAACACGCACGCGGGCATAATGTGACTGCCTATAAGTGTTACTTATCCCGGAAAAAAACATCAAACAAAAAAACCATCTAATCGTAAAATAAATGTTCTTACACCGGAAGCACATAAAATATCAGTATATAAAGTTAATAAAAAAAAAACCCTTTTCTCCTTTTCGTTTGGTCCATTCGTTTTAATTAACACTTCACCAGTTCAGGTACGACGAGACATGCAGTGCATGCGGACTCGTTATATAATATTTTCCTCCAATTATAATTTATCAACCTAAAAAACAAAACATCACACTTTATATTATCTAAAATTATATTGACATACATTATTCCAAGAGCCTTACCTATTTATGCCAGACGATATCGTTCTTCCATGACAATTCATCTCAAATTTGTTCAAAATTCAAAATTCAATTCATTTGAAATTTCTTCTTGCACAAATATCATTTCTGCTTCTCAATAGTTTTGTGCTTTTGCATTCTATCGAGCAGTAACCAGGGTACAACCTGAATCAAAAATAGTACAAATTTTTAATTATACATTCTCATAACTCTCTGTATGGAAACAAGCAGCTAGTATCCAATATAACGTCTTTGTTCACGCAGGAGCACTCTCTACTTGTACGATCATTTCTTTTCTCAAGTATACCGTACATCTGTTATACTACTGTCAAAAACCTTTCAATTATAGTACAGTGACATGCAAGAAAAACTGTGCAGGTTTTTCAGCATTGACTAACATTAACTATTACATTACTATCTTGCTCCTACTCAAAGACGTCATCAGATTTCTGTGCGTTGGCATTTTCATTTTTAATGCCAAGAAAATTAGTAAATTAAATAAAAGATATATACTTACTCAGATTATTTCTGGCAAGAGCACAGAAGATCCCAGAAAGATCCATATAATTGTTAAATGACAGAGCATCGAAGATTGTATTTTGCATCTCATAGTAATATTTTACTCCATAGATACTTGAGAATTAATTTTCATAGTCGATTTACCTAATTACCTGTTGCCTTCTTTTTTGGCATGTTGGAAAGAAGTGAGAAAGTAAGGAAGATGAAACGGTGGAACAAATGGATAATTATTCAAAGCTATTAAAGTATTTACAAAAGTTAGATGAATCAATAAAGCCAAAAATCAGAAATCTTTTTTAAGTTACTTAGAAACCAATAAAAAGTATTGGTTGGATCCAAATGAAGTGGATGAAGAAGATAAAGTTAAAAAATATTAAGAAATAAAATCTATTCGATATATGCATAATGCAAACAAATAATAGTATAACATTTTTATAAAAAAAAACTGTAGTTATGTGACTCAGTATAAGTATTAAAACAAAACGTTTCCACCGTTTCAAACAATACACATGTAAATATCAACAATACACATATATTAAATATACAATGAAATAATGAGACAATCGTTATCGGGCACAGTTACATAGCGCTAAGAAATGGGCCCCAACCCCGCCCATTTCCGTGAGGCCCTGACCATTCCAGAAGGGAGCTAACGGCCCCTCCGTTGTTGTCCGACTGAGAACAAGTTTTCGGGTTTTGGGGTTTTATGGATTTGGGGATTTGGAGTTTTGGGGATTTGGGGCTTTTGGGACTTTTGGGGCTTTTGGGGGTATGACGTATTTGGGGGGCCGTGGGATTTTCAAAGTTACAAAAAGAAAATCACGAATAGGTGCACCGGTGGAATTTTCACCAAACGACATCGTTGAAAAATCTCAGAATCGACCGAGAATTTAAAGGGAGTGGTTGTTGCAAAATGGGCCCCACCCCGCCCATTTTCGTGAGGCCCTGCCACTCCAAAAGGGAGATACGGCCCCTCCGTCATCCATCAAGCGGATTAGTTTTGGGTGGTTTTGGGTAGTTTTGGGGGGTTTTGGGTAGGTTTGGGTGGTTTTGGGGGGTTCTGGGGGTTTGGGTAGTTTGGGGGGGTTTTGGGTAGGTTTGGGTAGGTTTGGGTGGTTTTGGGGGGTTCTGGGGGTTTGGGTAGTTTGGGGGGGGTTTGGGTAGGTTTGGGTAGGTTTGGGTGGTTTCGGGGGGTTTGAGGAGAAAAAACCCCTGAGCCGCGATACTCAGGGGAAAAAACCTCGGGAATTACGGAAAACGGAATACATGAGATACGTTTAAAAAAAGAATACGCGAGCTCTAGCCTTAGACGGGTATAAGAGCTCAAATAACGTATACGGTACATCTACGGTACTGCGTTTCCTAGAGTCACCTAATTCGCTAGTTACATAGTTTTCATATAGTTATATGGCCACGTTCACCGTCGAAAAAAACCATCTAATCGCGAAACAAATATTCTTATACCGGATGCACATAAAAGGTCACTATATAATGTTAATAAAAAAAAAACCTTTTCTCCTTTTCGTTTGGTCCATTCGTTTTAATTAACACTTCAGCAGTTCAGGTATGACGAGACATGCAGGACATGCACAGATTGTATTTTACAGCTCATAGTAATATTTTACTCCATAGATACTTGAGAATTAATTTTCATAGTCGATTTACCTAATTACCTGTTGCCTTCTTTTTTGGCATGTTGGAAAGAAGTGAGAAAGTAAGGAAGATGAAACGGTGGAACAAATGGATAATTATTCAAAGCTATTAAAGTATTTACAAAAGTTAGATGAATCAATAAAGCCAAAAATCAGAAATCTTTTTTAAGTTACTTAGAAACCAAGAAAAAGTATTAGTTGGATCCAAATGAAGTGGATGAAGAAGATAAAGTTAAAAAAATATTAAGAAATAAAATCTATTAAATGTTTGCATGATGCCAATAAAATATTTCCTTCCAAATAATATTATAACATTATTATAAAAAAAAAACTGTAGTTATGTGACTCAGTATAAGTATTAAAACAAAACGTTTCCACCGTTTCAAACAATGCACATGTAAATATCAACAATACACATGTCAAATATACAATGAAATAATGAGACAATCGTTATCGGGCACAGTTACATAGCGCTAAGAAATGGGCCCCAACCCCGCCCATTTCCGTGAGGCCCTGACCATTCCAGAAGGGAGCTAACGGCCCCTCCGTTGTTGTCCGACTGAGGACAAGTTTTCGGGTTTTGGGGTTTTATGGATTTGGGGATTTGGAGTTTTGGGGATTTGGGGCTTTTGGGACTTTTGGGGCTTTTGGGACTGTTGGGGCTTTTGGGGGTATGACGTATTTGGGGGGCCGTGGGATTTTCAAAGTTACAAAAAGAAAATCACGAATAGGTGCACCGGTGGAATTTTCACCAAACGACATCGTTGAAAAATCTCAGAATCGACCGAGAATTTAAAGGGAGTGGTTGTTGCAAAATGGGCCCCACCCCGCCCATTTCCGTGAGACCCTGCCACTCCAAAAGGGAGATCCGGCCCCTCCGTCATCCATCAAGCGGAGTATTTTTGGGTGGTTTTGGGTAGTTTTGGGGGGTTTTGGGTAGTTTTGGGTAGTTTTGGGGGGTTCTGGGTAGTTTTGGGGGGTTCTGGGTAGTTTTGGGTAGTTTTGGGTGGCTTCGGGGGGTTTTGGGTAGGTTTGGGTAGGTTTGGGTTGTTTTGGGTAGTTTTGGGGGGTTCTGGGTAGTTTTGGGTAGTTTTGGGTGGTTTCGGGGGGTTTTGGGTAGGTTTGGGTAGGTTTGGGTGGTTTTGGGGGGTTCTGGGTAGTTTTGGGCAGTTTTAGGTAGGTTTGGGGGTTTGGGTAGGTTTGGGGGTTTGGGTAGGTTTGGTAGTTTTGGAGGGTTTGAGGAGAAAAAACCCCTGAGCCGCGATACTCAGGGGAAAAAACCTCGGGAATTACGGAAAACGGAATACATGAGATACGTTTAAAAAAAGAATACGCGAGCTCTAGCCTTAGACGGGTATAAGAGCTCAAATAACGTATACGGTACATCTACGGTACTGCGTTTCCTAGAGTCACCTAATTCGCTAGTTACATAGTTTTCATATAGTTATATGGCCACGTTCACCGTCGAAAAAAACCATCTAATCGCGAAACAAATATTCTTATACCGGATGCACATAAAAGGTCACTATATAATGTTAATAAAAAAAAAACCTTTTCTCCTTTTCGTTTGGTCCATTCGTTTTAATTAACACTTCAGCAGTTCAGGTATGACGAGACATGCAGGACATGCACAGATTGTATTTTACAGCTCATAGTAATATTTTACTCCATAGATACTTGAGAATTAATTTTCATAGTCGATTTACCTAATTACCTGTTGCCTTCTTTTTTGGCATGTTGGAAAGAAGTGAGAAAGTAAGGAAGATGAAACGGTGGAACAAATGGATAATTATTCAAAGCTATTAAAGTATTTACAAAAGTTAGATGAATCAATAAAGCCAAAAATCAGAAATCTTTTTTAAGTTACTTAGAAACCAAGAAAAAGTATTAGTTGGATCCAAATGAAGTGGATGAAGAAGATAAAGTTAAAAAAATATTAAGAAATAAAATCTATTAAATGTTTGCATGATGCCAATAAAATATTTCCTTCCAAATAATATTATAACATTATTATAAAAAAAAACTGTAGTTATGTGACTCAGTATAAGTATTAAAACAAAACGTTTCCACCGTTTCAAACAATGCACATGTAAATATCAACAATACACATGTCAAATATACAATGGAATAATGAGATAATCGTTAACGGGCACAGTTACATAGCGCTAAGAAATGGGCCCCAACCCCGCCCATTTCCGTGAGGCCCTGACCATTCCAGAAGGGAGCTAACGGCCCCTCCGTTGTTGTCCGACTGAGGACAAGTTTTCGGGTTTTGGGGTTTTAGGGATTTGGGGATTTGGAGTTCTGGGGATTTGGGGCTTTTGGGACTTTTGGGGCTTTTGGGGGTATGACGTATTTGGGGGGCCGTGGGATTTTCAAAGTTACAAAAAGAAAATCACGAATAGGTGCACCGGTGGAATTTTCACCAAACGACATCGTTGAAAAATCTCAGAATCGACCGAGAATTTAAAGGGAGTGGTTGTTGCAAAATGGGCCCCACCCCGCCCATTTCCGTGAGACCCTGCCACTCCAAAAGGGAGATCCGGCCCCTCCGTCATCCATCAAGCGGATTAGTTTTGGGTGGTTTTGGGTAGTTTTGGGGGGTTTTGGGTAGTTTTGGGTGGTTTTGGAGGGTTTTGGGAGGTTTTGGAGGGTTCTGGGGTTTGGATAGTTTTGGGGTGTTTGAGGAGAAAAAACCCCTGTGTCGCGATACTCAGGGGAAAAAACCTCAGGAATTACGGAAAACGGAATACATGAGATACGTTTCAAAAAAGAATACGCGAGCTCTAGCCTTAGACAGGTATTAAAGCTCAAATAGGCTAGCTTGTACGGTACATCTACGGCACTGCGTTTCCTAGAGTCGCCTGATTCCCTAGTTACATAGTTTACACAGTTATATAGCCACGTTCTGTACACATAGTATAGGAGGAAGCCTCCGTCGAACGCCCGCAATAAAGTATAAAGTGCTAATAATATACACCGTATTAGATACTACGCACGCACGCACGCACGCACGCTCGCTCGCACGCACGCCATTTTTTAAAACGCCACTAGGTGGAGAGACGGAGCCTTATCTATATCCTGGCAGGTAAAAGTCCCGCTGCTTAAATGAATTTATATGACAAAATATCTAAAACTCCACCTGTACGAGTACAAACTGTTACGCGCTCCTATTCGCCGAGGTCGTTTGAGACCTTGACAGTGAGTCCTTCCTTCTTCTTCTTCTTCCTTCTTCCTTCTTCTTCTTCTTATAGTTCTTGTTCTCCTCATCCTCTTCCTCTTCGCCTCTTCTCTTCTCCTCTTCTCTTCGCCTCTTCTCTTCTCCTCTTCCTCTTCGCCTCTTCTCTTCTCCTCTTCTCTTCGCCTCTTCTCTTCTCCTCTTCTCTTCGCCTCTTCTCTTCTCCTCTTCTCTTCTCCTCTTCTCTTCGCCTCTTCTCTTCACCTCTTCTCTTCGCCTCTTCTCTTCTCCTCTTCTCTTCGCCTCTTCTCTTCTCCTCTTCTCTTCACCTATTCTCTTCTCCTCTTCTCTTCTCCTCTTCTCTTCTCTTCATCACCTCTCTTCACTTCAACACGCACGCGGGCATAATGTGACTGCCTATAAGTGTTACTTATCCCGGAAAAAAACATCAAACAAAAAAACCATCTAATCGTAAAATAAATGTTCTTACACCGGAAGCACATAAAATATCAGTATATAAAGTTAATAAAAAAAAAACCCTTTTCTCCTTTTCGTTTGGTCCATTCGTTTTAATTAACACTTCACCAGTTCAGGTACGACGAGACATGCAGTGCATGCGGACTCGTTATATAATATTTTCCTCCAATTATAATTTATCAACCTAAAAAACAAAACATCACACTTTATATTATCTAAAATTATATTGACATACATTATTCCAAGAGCCTTACCTATTTATGCCAGACGATATCGTTCTTCCATGACAATTCATCTCAAATTTGTTCAAAATTCAAAATTCAATTCATTTGAAATTTCTTCTTGCACAAATATCATTTCTGCTTCTCAATAGTTTTGTGCTTTTGCATTCTATCGAGCAGTAACCAGGGTACAACCTGAATCAAAAATAGTACAAATTTTTAATTAAACATTCTCATAACTCTCTGTATGGAAACAAGCAGCTAGTATCCAATATAACGTCTTTGTTCACGCAGGAGCACTCTCTACTTGTACGATCATTTCTTTTCTCAAGTATACCGTACATCTGTTATACTACTGTCAAAAACCTTTCAATTATAGTACAGTGACATGCAAGAAAAACTGTGCAGGTTTTTCAGCATTGACTAACATTAACTATTACATTACTATCTTGCTCCTACTCAAAGACGTCATCAGATTTCTGTGCGTTGGCATTTTCATTTTTAATGCCAAGAAAATTAGTAAATTAAATAAAAGATATATACTTACTCAGATTATTTCTGGCAAGAGCACAGAAGATCCCAGAAAGATCCATATAATTGTTAAATGACAGAGCATCGAAGATTGTATTTTGCATCTCATAGTAATATTTTACTCCATAGATACTTGAGAATTAATTTTCATAGTCGATTTACCTAATTACCTGTTGCCTTCTTTTTTGGCATGTTGGAAAGAAGTGAGAAAGTAAGGAAGATGAAACGGTGGAACAAATGGATAATTATTCAAAGCTATTAAAGTATTTACAAAAGTTAGATGAATCAATAAAGCCAAAAATCAGAAATCTTTTTTAAGTTACTTAGAAACCAATAAAAAGTATTGGTTGGATCCAAATGAAGTGGATGAAGAAGATAAAGTTAAAAAATATTAAGAAATAAAATCTATTCGATATATGCATAATGCAAACAAATAATAGTATAACATTTTTATAAAAAAAAACTGTAGTTATGTGACTCAGTATAAGTACTAAAACAAAACGTTTCCACCGTTTCAAACAATACACATGTAAATATCAACAATACACATATATTAAATATACAATGAAATAATGAGACAATCGTTATCGGGCACAGTTACATAGCGCTAAGAAATGGGCCCCAACCCCGCCCATTTCCGTGAGGCCCTGACCATTCCAGAAGGGAGCTAACGGCCCCTCCGTTGTTGTCCGACTGAGGACAAGTTTTCGGGTTTTGGGGTTTTAGGGATTTGGGGATTTGGAGTTCTGGGGATTTGGGGCTTTTGGGACTTTTGGGGCTTTTGGGGGTATGACGTATTTGGGGGGCCGTGGGATTTTCAAAGTTACAAAAAGAAAATCACGAATAGGTGCACCGGTGGAATTTTCACCAAACGACATCGTTGAAAAATCTCAGAATCGACCGAGAATTTAAAGGGAGTGGTTGTTGCAAAATGGGCCCCACCCCGCCCATTTCCGTGAGACCCTGCCACTCCAAAAGGGAGATCCGGCCCCTCCGTCATCCATCAAGCGGATTAGTTTTGGGTGGTTTTGGGTAGTTTTGGGGGGTTTTGGGTAGTTTTGGGTGGTTTTGGAGGGTTTTGGGAGGTTTTGGAGGGTTCTGGGGTTTGGATAGTTTTGGGGTGTTTGAGGAGAAAAAACCCCTGTGTCGCGATACTCAGGGGAAAAAACCTCAGGAATTACGGAAAACGGAATACATGAGATACGTTTCAAAAAAGAATACGCGAGCTCTAGCCTTAGACAGGTATTAAAGCTCAAATAGGCTAGCTTGTACGGTACATCTACGGCACTGCGTTTCCTAGAGTCGCCTGATTCCCTAGTTACATAGTTTACACAGTTATATAGCCACGTTCTGTACACATAGTATAGGAGGAAGCCTCCGTCGAACGCCCGCAATAAAGTATAAAGTGCTAATAATATACACCGTATTAGATACTACGCACGCACGCACGCACGCACGCTCGCTCGCACGCACGCCATTTTTTAAAACGCCACTAGGTGGAGAGACGGAGCCTTATCTATATCCTGGCAGGTAAAAGTCCCGCTGCTTAAATGAATTTATATGACAAAATATCTAAAACTCCACCTGTACGAGTACAAACTGTTACGCGCTCCTATTCGCCGAGGTCGTTTGAGACCTTGACAGTGAGTCCTTCCTTCTTCTTCTTCTTCCTTCTTCCTTCTTCTTCTTCTTATAGTTCTTGTTCTCCTCATCCTCTTCCTCTTCGCCTCTTCTCTTCTCCTCTTCTCTTCGCCTCTTCTCTTCTCCTCTTCCTCTTCGCCTCTTCTCTTCTCCTCTTCTCTTCGCCTCTTCTCTTCTCCTCTTCTCTTCGCCTCTTCTCTTCTCCTCTTCTCTTCTCCTCTTCTCTTCGCCTCTTCTCTTCACCTCTTCTCTTCGCCTCTTCTCTTCTCCTCTTCTCTTCGCCTCTTCTCTTCTCCTCTTCTCTTCACCTATTCTCTTCTCCTCTTCTCTTCTCCTCTTCTCTTCTCTTCATCACCTCTCTTCACTTCAACACGCACGCGGGCATAATGTGACTGCCTATAAGTGTTACTTATCCCGGAAAAAAACATCAAACAAAAAAACCATCTAATCGTAAAATAAATGTTCTTACACCGGAAGCACATAAAATATCAGTATATAAAGTTAATAAAAAAAAAACCCTTTTCTCCTTTTCGTTTGGTCCATTCGTTTTAATTAACACTTCACCAGTTCAGGTACGACGAGACATGCAGTGCATGCGGACTCGTTATATAATATTTTCCTCCAATTATAATTTATCAACCTAAAAAACAAAACATCACACTTTATATTATCTAAAATTATATTGACATACATTATTCCAAGAGCCTTACCTATTTATGCCAGACGATATCGTTCTTCCATGACAATTCATCTCAAATTTGTTCAAAATTCAAAATTCAATTCATTTGAAATTTCTTCTTGCACAAATATCATTTCTGCTTCTCAATAGTTTTGTGCTTTTGCATTCTATCGAGCAGTAACCAGGGTACAACCTGAATCAAAAATAGTACAAATTTTTAATTATACATTCTCATAACTCTCTGTATGGAAACAAGCAGCTAGTATCCAATATAACGTCTTTGTTCACGCAGGAGCACTCTCTACTTGTACGATCATTTCTTTTCTCAAGTATACCGTACATCTGTTATACTACTGTCAAAAACCTTTCAATTATAGTACAGTGACATGCAAGAAAAACTGTGCAGGTTTTTCAGCATTGACTAACATTAACTATTACATTACTATCTTGCTCCTACTCAAAGACGTCATCAGATTTCTGTGCGTTGGCATTTTCATTTTTAATGCCAAGAAAATTAGTAAATTAAATAAAAGATATATACTTACTCAGATTATTTCTGGCAAGAGCACAGAAGATCCCAGAAAGATCCATATAATTGTTAAATGACAGAGCATCGAAGATTGTATTTTGCATCTCATAGTAATATTTTACTCCATAGATACTTGAGAATTAATTTTCATAGTCGATTTACCTAATTACCTGTTGCCTTCTTTTGTGGCATGTTGGAAAGAAGTGAGAAAGTAAGGAAGATGAAACGGTGGAACAAATGGATAATTATTCAAAGCTATTAAAGTATTTACAAAAGTTAGATGAATCAATAAAGCCAAAAATCAGAAATCTTTTTTAAGTTACTTAGAAACCAATAAAAAGTATTGGTTGGATCCAAATGAAGTGGATGAAGAAGATAAAGTTAAAAAATATTAAGAAATAAAATCTATTCGATATATGCATAATGCAAACAAATAATAGTATAACATTTTTATAAAAAAAAACTGTAGTTATGTGACTCAGTATAAGTACTAAAACAAAACGTTTCCACCGTTTCAAACAATACACATGTAAATATCAACAATACACATATATTAAATATACAATGAAATAATGAGACAATCGTTATCGGGCACAGTTACATAGCGCTAAGAAATGGGCCCCAACCCCGCCCATTTCCGTGAGGCCCTGACCATTCCAGAAGGGAGCTAACGGCCCCTCCGTTGTTGTCCGACTGAGAACAAGTTTTCGGGTTTTGGGGTTTTATGGATTTGGGGATTTGGAGTTTTGGGGATTTGGGGCTTTTGGGACTTTTGGGGCTTTTGGGACTGTTGGGGCTTTTGGGGGTATGACGTATTTGGGGGGCCGTGGGATTTTCAAAGTTACAAAAAGAAAATCACGAATAGGTGCACCGGTGGAATTTTCACCAAACGACATCGTTGAAAAATCTCAGAATCGACCGAGAATTTAAAGGGAGTGGTTGTTGCAAAATGGGCCCCACCCCGCCCATTTTCGTGAGGCCCTGCCACTCCAAAAGGGAGATACGGCCCCTCCGTCATCCATCAAGCGGATTAGTTTTGGGTGGTTTTGGGTAGTTTTGGGGGGTTTTGGGTAGGTTTGGGTGGTTTTGGGGGGTTCTGGGGGTTTGGGTAGTTTGGGGGGGTTTTGGGTAGGTTTGGGTAGGTTTGGGTGGTTTTGGGGGGTTCTGGGGGTTTGGGTAGTTTGGGGGGGTTTTGGGTAGGTTTGGGTAGGTTTGGGTGGTTTCGGGGGGTTTGAGGAGAAAAAACCCCTGAGCCGCGATACTCAGGGGAAAAAACCTCGGGAATTACGGAAAACGGAATACATGAGATACGTTTAAAAAAAGAATACGCGAGCTCTAGCCTTAGACGGGTATAAGAGCTCAAATAACGTATACGGTACATCTACGGTACTGCGTTTCCTAGAGTCACCTAATTCGCTAGTTACATAGTTTTCATATAGTTATATGGCCACGTTCACCGTCGAAAAAAACCATCTAATCGCGAAACAAATATTCTTATACCGGATGCACATAAAAGGTCACTATATAATGTTAATAAAAAAAAAACCTTTTCTCCTTTTCGTTTGGTCCATTCGTTTTAATTAACACTTCAGCAGTTCAGGTATGACGAGACATGCAGGACATGCACAGATTGTATTTTACAGCTCATAGTAATATTTTACTCCATAGATACTTGAGAATTAATTTTCATAGTCGATTTACCTAATTACCTGTTGCCTTCTTTTTTGGCATGTTGGAAAGAACTGAGAAGGTAAGGAAGATGAAACGGTGGAACAAATGGATAATTATTCAAAGCTATTAAAGTATTTACAAAAGTTAGATGAATCAATAAAGCCAAAAATCAGAAATCTTTTTTAAGTTACTTAGAAACCAAGAAAAAGTATTAGTTGGATCCAAATGAAGTGGATGAAGAAGATAAAGTTAAAAAAATATTAAGAAATAAAATCTATTAAATGTTTGCATGATGCCAATAAAATATTTCCTTCCAAATAATATTATAACATTATTATAAAAAAAAACTGTAGTTATGTGACTCAGTATAAGTATTAAAACAAAACGTTTCCACCGTTTCAAACAATGCACATGTAAATATCAACAATACACATGTCAAATATACAATGGAATAATGAGATAATCGTTAACGGGCACAGTTACATAGCGCTAAGAAATGGGCCCCAACCCCGCCCATTTCCGTGAGGCCCTGACCATTCCAGAAGGGAGCTAACGGCCCCTCCGTTGTTGTCCGACTGAGGACAAGTTTTCGGGTTTTGGGGTTTTAGGGATTTGGGGATTTGGAGTTCTGGGGATTTGGGGCTTTTGGGACTTTTGGGGCTTTTGGGGGTATGACGTATTTGGGGGGCCGTGGGATTTTCAAAGTTACAAAAAGAAAATCACGAATAGGTGCACCGGTGGAATTTTCACCAAACGACATCGTTGAAAAATCTCAGAATCGACCGAGAATTTAAAGGGAGTGGTTGTTGCAAAATGGGCCCCACCCCGCCCATTTCCGTGAGACCCTGCCACTCCAAAAGGGAGATCCGGCCCCTCCGTCATCCATCAAGCGGATTAGTTTTGGGTGGTTTTGGGTAGTTTTGGGGGGTTTTGGGTAGTTTTGGGTGGTTTTGGAGGGTTTTGGGAGGTTTTGGAGGGTTCTGGGGTTTGGATAGTTTTGGGGTGTTTGAGGAGAAAAAACCCCTGAGTCGCGATACTCAGGGGAAAAAACCTCAGGAATTACGGAAAACGGAATACATGAGATACGTTTCAAAAAAGAATACGCGAGCTCTAGCCTTAGACAGGTATTAAAGCTCAAATAGGCTAGCTTGTACGGTACATCTACGGCACTGCGTTTCCTAGAGTCGCCTGATTCCCTAGTTACATAGTTTACACAGTTATATAGCCACGTTCTGTACACATAGTATAGGAGGAAGCCTCCGTCGAACGCCCGCAATAAAGTATAAAGTGCTAATAATATACACCGTATTAGATACTACGCACGCACGCACGCACGCACGCTCGCTCGCACGCACGCCATTTTTTAAAACGCCACTAGGTGGAGAGACGGAGCCTTATCTATATCCTGGCAGGTAAAAGTCCCGCTGCTTAAATGAATTTATATGACAAAATATCTAAAACTCCACCTGTACGAGTACAAACTGTTACGCGCTCCTATTCGCCGAGGTCGTTTGAGACCTTGACAGTGAGTCCTTCCTTCTTCTTCTTCTTCCTTCTTCCTTCTTCTTCTTCTTATAGTTCTTGTTCTCCTCATCCTCTTCCTCTTCGCCTCTTCTCTTCTCCTCTTCTCTTCGCCTCTTCTCTTCTCCTCTTCCTCTTCGCCTCTTCTCTTCTCCTCTTCTCTTCGCCTCTTCTCTTCTCCTCTTCTCTTCGCCTCTTCTCTTCTCCTCTTCTCTTCTCCTCTTCTCTTCGCCTCTTCTCTTCACCTCTTCTCTTCGCCTCTTCTCTTCTCCTCTTCTCTTCGCCTCTTCTCTTCTCCTCTTCTCTTCACCTATTCTCTTCTCCTCTTCTCTTCTCCTCTTCTCTTCTCTTCATCACCTCTCTTCACTTCAACACGCACGCGGGCATAATGTGACTGCCTATAAGTGTTACTTATCCCGGAAAAAAACATCAAACAAAAAAACCATCTAATCGTAAAATAAATGTTCTTACACCGGAAGCACATAAAATATCAGTATATAAAGTTAATAAAAAAAAACCCTTTTCTCCTTTTCGTTTGGTCCATTCGTTTTAATTAACACTTCACCAGTTCAGGTACGACGAGACATGCAGTGCATGCGGACTCGTTATATAATATTTTCCTCCAATTATAATTTATCAACCTAAAAAACAAAACATCACACTTTATATTATCTAAAATTATATTGACATACATTATTCCAAGAGCCTTACCTATTTATGCCAGACGATATCGTTCTTCCATGACAATTCATCTCAAATTTGTTCAAAATTCAAAATTCAATTCATTTGAAATTTCTTCTTGCACAAATATCATTTCTGCTTCTCAATAGTTTTGTGCTTTTGCATTCTATCGAGCAGTAACCAGGGTACAACCTGAATCAAAAATAGTACAAATTTTTAATTAAACATTCTCATAACTCTCTGTATGGAAACAAGCAGCTAGTATCCAATATAACGTCTTTGTTCACGCAGGAGCACTCTCTACTTGTACGATCATTTCTTTTCTCAAGTATACCGTACATCTGTTATACTACTGTCAAAAACCTTTCAATTATAGTACAGTGACATGCAAGAAAAACTGTGCAGGTTTTTCAGCATTGACTAACATTAACTATTACATTACTATCTTGCTCCTACTCAAAGACGTCATCAGATTTCTGTGCGTTGGCATTTTCATTTTTAATGCCAAGAAAATTAGTAAATTAAATAAAAGATATATACTTACTCAGATTATTTCTGGCAAGAGCACAGAAGATCCCAGAAAGATCCATATAATTGTTAAATGACAGAGCATCGAAGATTGTATTTTGCATCTCATAGTAATATTTTACTCCATAGATACTTGAGAATTAATTTTCATAGTCGATTTACCTAATTACCTGTTGCCTTCTTTTTTGGCATGTTGGAAAGAAGTGAGAAAGTAAGGAAGATGAAACGGTGGAACAAATGGATAATTATTCAAAGCTATTAAAGTATTTACAAAAGTTAGATGAATCAATAAAGCCAAAAATCAGAAATCTTTTTTAAGTTACTTAGAAACCAATAAAAAGTATTGGTTGGATCCAAATGAAGTGGATGAAGAAGATAAAGTTAAAAAATATTAAGAAATAAAATCTATTCGATATATGCATAATGCAAACAAATAATAGTATAACATTTTTATAAAAAAAAACTGTAGTTATGTGACTCAGTATAAGTACTAAAACAAAACGTTTCCACCGTTTCAAACAATACACATGTAAATATCAACAATACACATATATTAAATATACAATGAAATAATGAGACAATCGTTATCGGGCACAGTTACATAGCGCTAAGAAATGGGCCCCAACCCCGCCCATTTCCGTGAGGCCCTGACCATTCCAGAAGGGAGCTAACGGCCCCTCCGTTGTTGTCCGACTGAGAACAAGTTTTCGGGTTTTGGGGTTTTATGGATTTGGGGATTTGGAGTTTTGGGGATTTGGGGCTTTTGGGACTTTTGGGGCTTTTGGGACTGTTGGGGCTTTTGGGGGTATGACGTATTTGGGGGGCCGTGGGATTTTCAAAGTTACAAAAAGAAAATCACGAATAGGTGCACCGGTGGAATTTTCACCAAACGACATCGTTGAAAAATCTCAGAATCGACCGAGAATTTAAAGGGAGTGGTTGTTGCAAAATGGGCCCCACCCCGCCCATTTTCGTGAGGCCCTGCCACTCCAAAAGGGAGATACGGCCCCTCCGTCATCCATCAAGCGGATTAGTTTTGGGTGGTTTTGGGTAGTTTTGGGGGGTTTTGGGTAGGTTTGGGTGGTTTTGGGGGGTTCTGGGGGTTTGGGTAGTTTGGGGGGGTTTTGGGTAGGTTTGGGTAGGTTTGGGTGGTTTTGGGGGGTTCTGGGGGTTTGGGTAGTTTGGGGGGGTTTTGGGTAGGTTTGGGTAGGTTTGGGTGGTTTCGGGGGGTTTGAGGAGAAAAAACCCCTGAGCCGCGATACTCAGGGGAAAAAACCTCGGGAATTACGGAAAACGGAATACATGAGATACGTTTAAAAAAAGAATACGCGAGCTCTAGCCTTAGACGGGTATAAGAGCTCAAATAACGTATACGGTACATCTACGGTACTGCGTTTCCTAGAGTCACCTAATTCGCTAGTTACATAGTTTTCATATAGTTATATGGCCACGTTCACCGTCGAAAAAAACCATCTAATCGCGAAACAAATATTCTTATACCGGATGCACATAAAAGGTCACTATATAATGTTAATAAAAAAAAAACCTTTTCTCCTTTTCGTTTGGTCCATTCGTTTTAATTAACACTTCAGCAGTTCAGGTATGACGAGACATGCAGGACATGCACAGATTGTATTTTACAGCTCATAGTAATATTTTACTCCATAGATACTTGAGAATTAATTTTCATAGTCGATTTACCTAATTACCTGTTGCCTTCTTTTTTGGCATGTTGGAAAGAACTGAGAAGGTAAGGAAGATGAAACGGTGGAACAAATGGATAATTATTCAAAGCTATTAAAGTATTTACAAAAGTTAGATGAATCAATAAAGCCAAAAATCAGAAATCTTTTTTAAGTTACTTAGAAACCAAGAAAAAGTATTAGTTGGATCCAAATGAAGTGGATGAAGAAGATAAAGTTAAAAAAATATTAAGAAATAAAATCTATTAAATGTTTGCATGATGCCAATAAAATATTTCCTTCCAAATAATATTATAACATTATTATAAAAAAAAACTGTAGTTATGTGACTCAGTATAAGTATTAAAACAAAACGTTTCCACCGTTTCAAACAATGCACATGTAAATATCAACAATACACATGTCAAATATACAATGGAATAATGAGATAATCGTTAACGGGCACAGTTACATAGCGCTAAGAAATGGGCCCCAACCCCGCCCATTTCCGTGAGGCCCTGACCATTCCAGAAGGGAGCTAACGGCCCCTCCGTTGTTGTCCGACTGAGGACAAGTTTTCGGGTTTTGGGGTTTTAGGGATTTGGGGATTTGGAGTTCTGGGGATTTGGGGCTTTTGGGACTTTTGGGGCTTTTGGGGGTATGACGTATTTGGGGGGCCGTGGGATTTTCAAAGTTACAAAAAGAAAATCACGAATAGGTGCACCGGTGGAATTTTCACCAAACGACATCGTTGAAAAATCTCAGAATCGACCGAGAATTTAAAGGGAGTGGTTGTTGCAAAATGGGCCCCACCCCGCCCATTTCCGTGAGACCCTGCCACTCCAAAAGGGAGATCCGGCCCCTCCGTCATCCATCAAGCGGATTAGTTTTGGGTGGTTTTGGGTAGTTTTGGGGGGTTTTGGGTAGTTTTGGGTGGTTTTGGAGGGTTTTGGGAGGTTTTGGAGGGTTCTGGGGTTTGGATAGTTTTGGGGTGTTTGAGGAGAAAAAACCCCTGAGTCGCGATACTCAGGGGAAAAAACCTCAGGAATTACGGAAAACGGAATACATGAGATACGTTTCAAAAAAGAATACGCGAGCTCTAGCCTTAGACAGGTATTAAAGCTCAAATAGGCTAGCTTGTACGGTACATCTACGGCACTGCGTTTCCTAGAGTCGCCTGATTCCCTAGTTACATAGTTTACACAGTTATATAGCCACGTTCTGTACACATAGTATAGGAGGAAGCCTCCGTCGAACGCCCGCAATAAAGTATAAAGTGCTAATAATATACACCGTATTAGATACTACGCACGCACGCACGCACGCACGCTCGCTCGCACGCACGCCATTTTTTAAAACGCCACTAGGTGGAGAGACGGAGCCTTATCTATATCCTGGCAGGTAAAAGTCCCGCTGCTTAAATGAATTTATATGACAAAATATCTAAAACTCCACCTGTACGAGTACAAACTGTTACGCGCTCCTATTCGCCGAGGTCGTTTGAGACCTTGACAGTGAGTCCTTCCTTCTTCTTCTTCTTCCTTCTTCCTTCTTCTTCTTCTTATAGTTCTTGTTCTCCTCATCCTCTTCCTCTTCGCCTCTTCTCTTCTCCTCTTCTCTTCGCCTCTTCTCTTCTCCTCTTCCTCTTCGCCTCTTCTCTTCTCCTCTTCTCTTCGCCTCTTCTCTTCTCCTCTTCTCTTCGCCTCTTCTCTTCTCCTCTTCTCTTCTCCTCTTCTCTTCGCCTCTTCTCTTCACCTCTTCTCTTCGCCTCTACTCTTCTCCTCTTCTCTTCGCCTCTTCTCTTCTCCTCTTCTCTTCACCTATTCTCTTCTCCTCTTCTCTTCTCCTCTTCTCTTCTCTTCATCACCTCTCTTCACTTCAACACGCACGCGGGCATAATGTGACTGCCTATAAGTGTTACTTATCCCGGAAAAAAACATCAAACAAAAAAACCATCTAATCGTAAAATAAATGTTCTTACACCGGAAGCACATAAAATATCAGTATATAAAGTTAATAAAAAAAAACCCTTTTCTCCTTTTCGTTTGGTCCATTCGTTTTAATTAACACTTCACCAGTTCAGGTACGACGAGACATGCAGTGCATGCGGACTCGTTATATAATATTTTCCTCCAATTATAATTTATCAACCTAAAAAACAAAACATCACACTTTATATTATCTAAAATTATATTGACATACATTATTCCAAGAGCCTTACCTATTTATGCCAGACGATATCGTTCTTCCATGACAATTCATCTCAAATTTGTTCAAAATTCAAAATTCAATTCATTTGAAATTTCTTCTTGCACAAATATCATTTCTGCTTCTCAATAGTTTTGTGCTTTTGCATTCTATCGAGCAGTAACCAGGGTACAACCTGAATCAAAAATAGTACAAATTTTTAATTAAACATTCTCATAACTCTCTGTATGGAAACAAGCAGCTAGTATCCAATATAACGTCTTTGTTCACGCAGGAGCACTCTCTACTTGTACGATCATTTCTTTTCTCAAGTATACCGTACATCTGTTATACTACTGTCAAAAACCTTTCAATTATAGTACAGTGACATGCAAGAAAAACTGTGCAGGTTTTTCAGCATTGACTAACATTAACTATTACATTACTATCTTGCTCCTACTCAAAGACGTCATCAGATTTCTGTGCGTTGGCATTTTCATTTTTAATGCCAAGAAAATTAGTAAATTAAATAAAAGATATATACTTACTCAGATTATTTCTGGCAAGAGCACAGAAGATCCCAGAAAGATCCATATAATTGTTAAATGACAGAGCATCGAAGATTGTATTTTGCATCTCATAGTAATATTTTACTCCATAGATACTTGAGAATTAATTTTCATAGTCGATTTACCTAATTACCTGTTGCCTTCTTTTTTGGCATGTTGGAAAGAAGTGAGAAAGTAAGGAAGATGAAACGGTGGAACAAATGGATAATTATTCAAAGCTATTAAAGTATTTACAAAAGTTAGATGAATCAATAAAGCCAAAAATCAGAAATCTTTTTTAAGTTACTTAGAAACCAATAAAAAGTATTGGTTGGATCCAAATGAAGTGGATGAAGAAGATAAAGTTAAAAAATATTAAGAAATAAAATCTATTCGATATATGCATAATGCAAACAAATAATAGTATAACATTTTTATAAAAAAAAACTGTAGTTATGTGACTCAGTATAAGTACTAAAACAAAACGTTTCCACCGTTTCAAACAATACACATGTAAATATCAACAATACACATATATTAAATATACAATGAAATAATGAGACAATCGTTATCGGGCACAGTTACATAGCGCTAAGAAATGGGCCCCAACCCCGCCCATTTCCGTGAGGCCCTGACCATTCCAGAAGGGAGCTAACGGCCCCTCCGTTGTTGTCCGACTGAGAACAAGTTTTCGGGTTTTGGGGTTTTATGGATTTGGGGATTTGGAGTTTTGGGGATTTGGGGCTTTTGGGACTTTTGGGGCTTTTGGGACTGTTGGGGCTTTTGGGGGTATGACGTATTTGGGGGGCCGTGGGATTTTCAAAGTTACAAAAAGAAAATCACGAATAGGTGCACCGGTGGAATTTTCACCAAACGACATCGTTGAAAAATCTCAGAATCGACCGAGAATTTAAAGGGAGTGGTTGTTGCAAAATGGGCCCCACCCCGCCCATTTTCGTGAGGCCCTGCCACTCCAAAAGGGAGATACGGCCCCTCCGTCATCCATCAAGCGGATTAGTTTTGGGTGGTTTTGGGTAGTTTTGGGGGGTTTTGGGTAGGTTTGGGTGGTTTTGGGGGGTTCTGGGGGTTTGGGTAGTTTGGGGGGGTTTTGGGTAGGTTTGGGTAGGTTTGGGTGGTTTTGGGGGGTTCTGGGGGTTTGGGTAGTTTGGGGGGGTTTTGGGTAGGTTTGGGTAGGTTTGGGTGGTTTCGGGGGGTTTGAGGAGAAAAAACCCCTGAGCCGCGATACTCAGGGGAAAAAACCTCGGGAATTACGGAAAACGGAATACATGAGATACGTTTAAAAAAAGAATACGCGAGCTCTAGCCTTAGACGGGTATAAGAGCTCAAATAACGTATACGGTACATCTACGGTACTGCGTTTCCTAGAGTCACCTAATTCGCTAGTTACATAGTTTTCATATAGTTATATGGCCACGTTCACCGTCGAAAAAAACCATCTAATCGCGAAACAAATATTCTTATACCGGATGCACATAAAAGGTCACTATATAATGTTAATAAAAAAAAAACCTTTTCTCCTTTTCGTTTGGTCCATTCGTTTTAATTAACACTTCAGCAGTTCAGGTATGACGAGACATGCAGGACATGCACAGATTGTATTTTACAGCTCATAGTAATATTTTACTCCATAGATACTTGAGAATTAATTTTCATAGTCGATTTACCTAATTACCTGTTGCCTTCTTTTTTGGCATGTTGGAAAGAACTGAGAAGGTAAGGAAGATGAAACGGTGGAACAAATGGATAATTATTCAAAGCTATTAAAGTATTTACAAAAGTTAGATGAATCAATAAAGCCAAAAATCAGAAATCTTTTTTAAGTTACTTAGAAACCAAGAAAAAGTATTAGTTGGATCCAAATGAAGTGGATGAAGAAGATAAAGTTAAAAAAATATTAAGAAATAAAATCTATTAAATGTTTGCATGATGCCAATAAAATATTTCCTTCCAAATAATATTATAACATTATTATAAAAAAAAACTGTAGTTATGTGACTCAGTATAAGTATTAAAACAAAACGTTTCCACCGTTTCAAACAATGCACATGTAAATATCAACAATACACATGTCAAATATACAATGGAATAATGAGATAATCGTTAACGGGCACAGTTACATAGCGCTAAGAAATGGGCCCCAACCCCGCCCATTTCCGTGAGGCCCTGACCATTCCAGAAGGGAGCTAACGGCCCCTCCGTTGTTGTCCGACTGAGGACAAGTTTTCGGGTTTTGGGGTTTTAGGGATTTGGGGATTTGGAGTTCTGGGGATTTGGGGCTTTTGGGACTTTTGGGGCTTTTGGGGGTATGACGTATTTGGGGGGCCGTGGGATTTTCAAAGTTACAAAAAGAAAATCACGAATAGGTGCACCGGTGGAATTTTCACCAAACGACATCGTTGAAAAATCTCAGAATCGACCGAGAATTTAAAGGGAGTGGTTGTTGCAAAATGGGCCCCACCCCGCCCATTTCCGTGAGACCCTGCCACTCCAAAAGGGAGATCCGGCCCCTCCGTCATCCATCAAGCGGATTAGTTTTGGGTGGTTTTGGGTAGTTTTGGGGGGTTTTGGGTAGTTTTGGGTGGTTTTGGAGGGTTTTGGGAGGTTTTGGAGGGTTCTGGGGTTTGGATAGTTTTGGGGTGTTTGAGGAGAAAAAACCCCTGAGTCGCGATACTCAGGGGAAAAAACCTCAGGAATTACGGAAAACGGAATACATGAGATACGTTTCAAAAAAGAATACGCGAGCTCTAGCCTTAGACAGGTATTAAAGCTCAAATAGGCTAGCTTGTACGGTACATCTACGGCACTGCGTTTCCTAGAGTCGCCTGATTCCCTAGTTACATAGTTTACACAGTTATATAGCCACGTTCTGTACACATAGTATAGGAGGAAGCCTCCGTCGAACGCCCGCAATAAAGTATAAAGTGCTAATAATATACACCGTATTAGATACTACGCACGCACGCACGCACGCACGCTCGCTCGCACGCACGCCATTTTTTAAAACGCCACTAGGTGGAGAGACGGAGCCTTATCTATATCCTGGCAGGTAAAAGTCCCGCTGCTTAAATGAATTTATATGACAAAATATCTAAAACTCCACCTGTACGAGTACAAACTGTTACGCGCTCCTATTCGCCGAGGTCGTTTGAGACCTTGACAGTGAGTCCTTCCTTCTTCTTCTTCTTCCTTCTTCCTTCTTCTTCTTCTTATAGTTCTTGTTCTCCTCATCCTCTTCCTCTTCGCCTCTTCTCTTCTCCTCTTCTCTTCGCCTCTTCTCTTCTCCTCTTCCTCTTCGCCTCTTCTCTTCTCCTCTTCTCTTCGCCTCTTCTCTTCTCCTCTTCTCTTCGCCTCTTCTCTTCTCCTCTTCTCTTCTCCTCTTCTCTTCGCCTCTTCTCTTCACCTCTTCTCTTCGCCTCTACTCTTCTCCTCTTCTCTTCGCCTCTTCTCTTCTCCTCTTCTCTTCACCTATTCTCTTCTCCTCTTCTCTTCTCCTCTTCTCTTCTCTTCATCACCTCTCTTCACTTCAACACGCACGCGGGCATAATGTGACTGCCTATAAGTGTTACTTATCCCGGAAAAAAACATCAAACAAAAAAACCATCTAATCGTAAAATAAATGTTCTTACACCGGAAGCACATAAAATATCAGTATATAAAGTTAATAAAAAAAAACCCTTTTCTCCTTTTCGTTTGGTCCATTCGTTTTAATTAACACTTCACCAGTTCAGGTACGACGAGACATGCAGTGCATGCGGACTCGTTATATAATATTTTCCTCCAATTATAATTTATCAACCTAAAAAACAAAACATCACACTTTATATTATCTAAAATTATATTGACATACATTATTCCAAGAGCCTTACCTATTTATGCCAGACGATATCGTTCTTCCATGACAATTCATCTCAAATTTGTTCAAAATTCAAAATTCAATTCATTTGAAATTTCTTCTTGCACAAATATCATTTCTGCTTCTCAATAGTTTTGTGCTTTTGCATTCTATCGAGCAGTAACCAGGGTACAACCTGAATCAAAAATAGTACAAATTTTTAATTAAACATTCTCATAACTCTCTGTATGGAAACAAGCAGCTAGTATCCAATATAACGTCTTTGTTCACGCAGGAGCACTCTCTACTTGTACGATCATTTCTTTTCTCAAGTATACCGTACATCTGTTATACTACTGTCAAAAACCTTTCAATTATAGTACAGTGACATGCAAGAAAAACTGTGCAGGTTTTTCAGCATTGACTAACATTAACTATTACATTACTATCTTGCTCTTACTCAAAGACGTCATCAGATTTCTGTGCGTTGGCATTTTCATTTTTAATGCCAAGAAAATTAGTAAATTAAATAAAAGATATATACTTACTCAGATTATTTCTGGCAAGAGCACAGAAGATCCCAGAAAGATCCATATAATTGTTAAATGACAGAGCATCGAAGATTGTATTTTGCATCTCATAGTAATATTTTACTCCATAGATACTTGAGAATTAATTTTCATAGTCGATTTACCTAATTACCTGTTGCCTTCTTTTTTGGCATGTTGGAAAGAAGTGAGAAAGTAAGGAAGATGAAACGGTGGAACAAATGGATAATTATTCAAAGCTATTAAAGTATTTACAAAAGTTAGATGAATCAATAAAGCCAAAAATCAGAAATCTTTTTTAAGTTACTTAGAAACCAATAAAAAGTATTGGTTGGATCCAAATGAAGTGGATGAAGAAGATAAAGTTAAAAAATATTAAGAAATAAAATCTATTCGATATATGCATAATGCAAACAAATAATAGTATAACATTTTTATAAAAAAAAACTGTAGTTATGTGACTCAGTATAAGTACTAAAACAAAACGTTTCCACCGTTTCAAACAATACACATGTAAATATCAACAATACACATATATTAAATATACAATGAAATAATGAGACAATCGTTATCGGGCACAGTTACATAGCGCTAAGAAATGGGCCCCAACCCCGCCCATTTCCGTGAGGCCCTGACCATTCCAGAAGGGAGCTAACGGCCCCTCCGTTGTTGTCCGACTGAGAACAAGTTTTCGGGTTTTGGGGTTTTATGGATTTGGGGATTTGGAGTTTTGGGGATTTGGGGCTTTTGGGACTGTTGGGACTGTTGGGGCTTTTGGGGGTATGACGTATTTGGGGGGCCGTGGGATTTTCAAAGTTACAAAAAGAAAATCACGAATAGGTGCACCGGTGGAATTTTCACCAAACGACATCGTTGAAAAATCTCAGAATCGACCGAGAATTTAAAGGGAGTGGTTGTTGCAAAATGGGCCCCACCCCGCCCATTTTCGTGAGGCCCTGCCACTCCAAAAGGGAGATACGGCCCCTCCGTCATCCATCAAGCGGATTAGTTTTGGGTGGTTTTGGGTAGTTTTGGGGGGTTTTGGGTAGGTTTGGGTGGTTTTGGGGGGTTCTGGGGGTTTGGGTAGTTTGGGGGGGTTTTGGGTAGGTTTGGGTAGGTTTGGGTGGTTTCGGGGGGTTTGAGGAGAAAAAACCCCTGAGCCGCGATACTCAGGGGAAAAAACCTCGGGAATTACGGAAAACGGAATACATGAGATACGTTTAAAAAAAGAATACGCGAGCTCTAGCCTTAGACGGGTATAAGAGCTCAAATAACGTATACGGTACATCTACGGTACTGCGTTTCCTAGAGTCACCTAATTCGCTAGTTACATAGTTTTCATATAGTTATATGGCCACGTTCACCGTCGAAAAAAACCATCTAATCGCGAAACAAATATTCTTATACCGGATGCACATAAAAGGTCACTATATAATGTTAATAAAAAAAAAACCTTTTCTCCTTTTCGTTTGGTCCATTCGTTTTAATTAACACTTCAGCAGTTCAGGTATGACGAGACATGCAGGACATGCACAGATTGTATTTTACAGCTCATAGTAATATTTTACTCCATAGATACTTGAGAATTAATTTTCATAGTCGATTTACCTAATTACCTGTTGCCTTCTTTTTTGGCATGTTGGAAAGAAGTGAGAAAGTAAGGAAGATGAAACGGTGGAACAAATGGATAATTATTCAAAGCTATTAAAGTATTTACAAAAGTTAGATGAATCAATAAAGCCAAAAATCAGAAATCTTTTTTAAGTTACTTAGAAACCAAGAAAAAGTATTAGTTGGATCCAAATGAAGTGGATGAAGAAGATAAAGTTAAAAAAATATTAAGAAATAAAATCTATTAAATGTTTGCATGATGCCAATAAAATATTTCCTTCCAAATAATATTATAACATTATTATAAAAAAAAAACTGTAGTTATGTGACTCAGTATAAGTATTAAAACAAAACGTTTCCACCGTTTCAAACAATGCACATGTAAATATCAACAATACACATGTCAAATATACAATGAAATAATGAGACAATCGTTATCGGGCACAGTTACATAGCGCTAAGAAATGGGCCCCAACCCCGCCCATTTCCGTGAGGCCCTGACCATTCCAGAAGGGAGCTAACGGCCCCTCCGTTGTTGTCCGACTGAGAACAAGTTTTCGGGTTTTGGGGTTTTATGGATTTGGGGATTTGGAGTTTTGGGGATTTGGGGCTTTTGGGACTTTTGGGGCTTTTGGGGGTATGACGTATTTGGGGGGCCGTGGGATTTTCAAAGTTACAAAAAGAAAATCACGAATAGGTGCACCGGTGGAATTTTCACCAAACGACATCGTTGAAAAATCTCAGAATCGACCGAGAATTTAAAGGGAGTGGTTGTTGCAAAATGGGCCCCACCCCGCCCATTTCCGTGAGACCCTGCCACTCCAAAAGGGAGATCCGGCCCCTCCGTCATCCATCAAGCGGAGTATTTTTGGGTGGTTTTGGGTAGTTTTGGGGGGTTTTGGGTAGTTTTGGGTGGTTTCGGGGGGTTTTGGGTAGGTTTGGGTAGGTTTGGGTAGTTTTGGGTAATTTTGGGGGGTTCTGGGTAGTTTTGGGTAGTTTTGGGTAGTTTTGGGTAGTTTTGGGTAGTTTTGGGTGGTTTCGGGGGGTTTTGGGTAGGTTTGGGTAGGTTTGGGTGGTTTTGGGGGGTTCTGGGTAGTTTTGGGCAGTTTTAGGTAGGTTTGGGGGTTTGGGTAGGTTTGGGGGTTTGGGTAGGTTTGGTAGTTTTGGAGGGTTTGAGGAGAAAAAACCCCTGAGCCGCGATACTCAGGGGAAAAAACCTCGGGAATTACGGAAAACGGAATACATGAGATACGTTTCAAAAAAGAATACGCGAGCTCTAGCTTTAGACGGGTATAAGAGCTCAAATAACTTATACGGTACATCTACGGTACTGAGTTTCCTAGAGTCACCTAATTCCCTAATTACATAGTTTTTACATAGTTATATGGCCACGTTCGCCGTCTAAAAAAACCGTCTAATCGCGAAACAAATATTCTTATACCGAATGCACATAAAAGCTCACTATATAATGTTAAGAAAAAATACGAATCCTTTTCTCCTTTTCGTTTGGTCCATTCGTTTTAATTAACACTTCACCAGTTCAGGTACGACGAGACATGCAGTGCATGCGGACTCGTTATATAATATTTTCCTCCAATTATAATTTATCAACCTAAAAAACAAAACATCACACTTTATATTATCTAAAATTATATTGACATACATTATTCCAAGAGCCTTACCTATTTATGCCAGACGATATCGTTCTTCCATGACAATTCATCTCAAATTTGTTCAAAATTCAAAATTCAATTCATTTGAAATTTCTTCTTGCACAAATATCATTTCTGCTTCTCAATAGTTTTGTGCTTTTGCATTCTATCGAGCAGTAACCAGGGTACAACCTGAATCAAAAATAGTACAAATTTTTAATTATACATTCTCATAACTCTCTGTATGGAAACAAGCAGCTAGTATCCAATATAACGTCTTTGTTCACGCAGGAGCACTCTCTACTTGTACGATCATTTCTTTTCTCAAGTATACCGTACATCTGTTATACTACTGTCAAAAACCTTTCAATTATGGTACAGTGTCATGCAAGAAAAACTGTGCAGGTTTTTCAGCATTGACTAACATTAACTATTACATTACTATCTTGCTCCTACTCAAAGACGTCATCAGATTTCTGTGCGTTGGCATTTTCATTTTTAATGCCAAGAAAATTAGTAAATTAAATAAAAGATATATACTTACTCAGATTATTTCTGGCAAGAGCACAGAAGATCCCAGAATGCTCCATATAAATGTCCCAGAGAGATCCATATAATTGTTAAATGACAGAGCATCGAAGATTGTATTTTGCATCTCATAGTAATATTTTACTCCATAGATACTTGAGAATTAATTTTCATAGTCGATTTACCTAATTACCTGTTGCCTTCTTTTTTGGCATGTTGGAAAGAAGTGAGAAAGTAAGGAAGATGAAACGGTGGAACAAATGGATAATTATTCAAAGCTATTAAAGTATTTACAAAAGTTAGATGAATCAATAAAGCCAAAAATCAGAAATCTTTTTTAAGTTACTTAGAAACCAAGAAAAAGTATTAGTTGGATCCAAATGAAGTGGATGAAGAAGATAAAGTTAAAAAAATATTAAGAAATAAAATCTATTAAATGTTTGCATGATGCCAATAAAATATTTACTTCCAAATAATAGTATAATATTATTATAAAAAAAAAACTGTAGTTATGTGACTCAGTATAAGTATTAAAACAAAACGTTTCCACCGTTTCGAACAATACACATAAATATATCAAATACAATACAGTCGTTATCGGGCACAGTTCCATAGTGACAACGTGAGAATATCATTGAACAATGATTTTCGATCCTCTAAGGAAACATGACTTTCTTAAGAAAATCGAAAACCATATGCTTAGCACAACAACTCCGTGACACCAAGATCAAAGATCATTGAGAACATTGCAATAAAAGATAAAAACTGTTAAATGATTAAATATAGGTTGATAAGGAAGCATTGATCTGGGTCAAGAAATTGAAGGCAGTTTCTTCGGCCCACAGCCTCTTCCACGGCGCTCCCGCGATGGTCCCACGCGGACCTAGGAAGGGACTTGGGGACTATATCGCGAAAACACAATTTTACGGATACAATGGAAACAATTGGGAGTGTACCATGGAAGCTTGTAAATATGCAAGTCCCTTGGGCAATTTGGGGGGGGGGGGGTCTGGGGGTCGCAGCCAAGTCAATGTTCTGTCGTGAAAAATGCACGAAGAAAAAATCATGACTTGGGGGGTTCCTGCCTACTTAAGTGTAAAACGTTCGTTCCAGAAACTCTAGCCTACCTCCCTGATTGACAGAAAGCAGCAACTGAGAATCTGTTCATGTTTTTGGGCTCCACTCGAAAAACTATGCATATAATTCCTTTGCGTGGAATCATAGTGGCATTGCGAATTATAATGTATTATCAGATAATACAATGTCATGAAATACGATACAATAACTGCTGAATAGGGAAACACAGTTAACGAGCCCTGATATTAAAATATAAAGTGCACTTGAAAAACTTTTAATAATTAAGGGGATGCAAGATAGTCCAAAAATCAAAAACAAGAAACTTGTTGCTATTTCCTGTATCTAAATTGGCAACTGCACTCATACGCGTCGATTGACAATCGCGTTTTTCACTCCGCCAGGGTGCAAACAGCCTACACTAGGGGTACGCTCATTGGAACGTACCCGTCACCCCAGCTTGACACAATTAACAAGTACTTTAAAAACCCCTGTCAACTGCTGGTCATTCAATTACTATTTAATTGTAAAGCAAAGAATCATGAAAGAGTAAATATTCACTATGAATATTCTTATTGAAAACTAATTATGTAATGTATGAAAAGTAGCACTGTGATAATGCTCACTCAATTGCAAATTTACATATTATTTATAATTAGTATGTAGCGATTCATTGAAAATATAAATAAAAAGAAAAAATAATAATAAACCATATTAACACAGCAGTTGTTAAGGCAGAATTTGGCTGTTGTTTCAAGTTTGCAAATTTTTTCTATAGCACCTGGGCATAGAAAAAACCAGCAGGTTTGCAAGAACACAATCAGCCTAAATGGGACACTCACCGTGTGGTTCGCTGAAAGTAAAAAGAGAACAGACATCCTAATCTCAATATACTACATTGAAAAATCCTCAAATGCCAAGTATTTTGTTACTTAGAAAAAAGACAGTTTATGTTCTTTATAATTTAAATAAATATCAGTTAAGTATGAAAAATGATATAATAGAAAATTAATAAAAAGAAAGTATTAATAAATTTAATTTTAAAGAGCTTCAAGTTTCGACAAACTAAAAATTAGTTTTTTACCCTCGTCCAGTTGAATCCGCTAAACATTAATATACAAGAAGTTTCCAGCTGGACTCCGATAAAGAACATATTATTTTTCTTGTTCACAATTTTGCAAATACTGCTGAGATAAAATTGATATTATATTCAAATAACAGTTACATCGAACTAGTTAATAAGTTTATAAGTAAAAGATTTTGCTATCGATTAGAGTATTGCAAAGGAACAAGAAAATGACATCCTGAACTAAATATACATGTAATAAAAACAAAGGTCACTCGCGACTAGAGTCAATGAAGATCCAGTCGCGGTCACTATGGACTGGCAAATGTAAAATACAACTGACATTCGTGTCGGTTCGGACCTTTCATCCTGCAACATGATTGAATGTCAGAGGGAACATAGGGACTCACCACTCGCGACGTCCCGACGACGGAACGATGGCCGGAGACCTGCATCACTGGGACACTCAACATCCTCAGCATCCTCTGCATCCTCTGCATCCTCAGCATTCTCTGCATTGTTCCTAATCAGCGACTCCAATCGTCGAAGTCCAGATGTCATCCTCTGCTCCACAATTTTCACTCACTAAACAGAATAGAATTTGTTAACACTTATTCTACATTAAAAGAAAAAAAGAAAAAACAGATTGATTCCCCAACTAAACATTCTACCAAGATAAAATTTCAACAATGGATTACAATTCCAAAAAATTAAAAAAAAACAATATAGCTAACACACGACCCTATCCTCAATCGCGTAATATTTTACATATCCGACATATACCACTTCAATATTATTTTAAGAATGGAAATAATTGATATAATAAGATTATTTTATCACTTATTCACTTGTATGTACAACCACCTGTGTCTTTCGAAAAGTTACTTTCTTTCATTGCTACAATGTAATAGCAATCGAGTATTCGAAATGTAACGCGGCAGGCAGCCATATTGTCTTCCCACTTTGTATACTTTGCGACAATGTAAAACATTAAACGAACTACTTTGTTAAATAAAACAGCAATCTCGATTTAATCACTTTCAAATACATCAAATACAATGTCCAGACGTTGAATTCTTTATAATTTTCACTTTCAACAGGTACATTTCCTAATAAAGTAAAGCAAAACACCCAATAGACCCACAAAAGAATCTTTCTATATGGCCTCTATATGGCCCTGTCATAAATCTACGATTATTTCCACTCACCCCTTATTCTGCACATCAAAATTCGATCAAATGTTCACTAGTATCACAAAAAACAGTTAAAACACGAATTTACACTGTATTTCTCAAAAACCACTTATAAATTTCCGAAACTTTCTCGGACGCATCACTTTGCTGCTTATCGCTTCACTCGCGACTTGCCGCTACGAAGTTCCTCGAACGCCCTTTCCCCCCAGCGCCACCCGCTTCGTTGACGACAACCGTTAAAATTTAAAATTCCACAAGTAGACTTAGTAACAATGTATAGACATATCCCACAATGCGAATATCAAAAATATATTACTACAAAGTATAAAATGTATAAAAATGTAAATAAACTGCAACATTCGATTATCGAATTCGATATTAAGAAACAGAAAAAAGTCAATTCCAAAAACACAATATAGCTAACACACGATCCTACCCACAATCGCGTAATATTTGACATATCCGACATATAACACTTCAATATTATTTTAAGAACGGAAATAATTGATATAATAAAAATATTTTATCACTTATTCACTTGTATGTACAACCACCTGTGTCTTTCGAAAAGTTAGTTTCTTTCATTGCTACAATGTAATAGCAATGGAGTATTCGAAATGTAACGCGGCAGGCAGCCATATTGTCTTCCCACTTTGTATACTTAGCGACAATGTAAAAATTTGAACGAACTACTTTGTTAAGTAAAACAGCAATCTCGATTTAATCACTTTCAAATACATCAAATACAATGTCCACACGTTGAATTCTTTATAATTTACACTTTCAACAGGTATATCTCCTAATAAAGTAAAGCCAAACACCCAACAGGCCCACAAAAGAATCTTTCTATATGGCCCTGTCATAAACCTACGATTATTTCCACTCACCCCTTATTCTGCACATTAAAACTCGATCAAATGTTCACTAGTATCACAAGAAACAGTTAAAACACGAATTCACACTGTATTTCTCAAAAACCACTTATAAATTTCCGAAATTTTCTCGGACGCATCACTTTGCTGCTTATCGCTTCACTCGCGACATGACGCTACGAAGTTTCTCGAACGCCCTTCCCCCCCAGCGCCACCCGCTTCGTTGGCGACAACCAACGGTTGAAATTCAAAATTCTACAAGTACCCTTAGTAACAATGTATAGACATATCCCACAATGCGAATATCAAAAATACATTATTACAATCCTATCAAATGTATAAAAATGTTAATAAATTGCAGCATTCGATTATCGAATTCGATATTACAAAACAGAAAAGAATGTAGTGTAAAAAAGTAAATAGATTTATGTAATCTGTAAAACAACGCCGAAAGATGCTACCATAAATTAATATTTCCACTCACCACTTATTTCTTCCACCGAACTGCTTGGGAAGTTTTCCAGCATCATGTCCAAACGAGTCTGAGTTTGCATGATTTCCCATTCTCACAACATAACATCTTGAAACAAAAAAATCAAGCCAAATAACCAGCAGCCCCATGAAAGAGCCCTTCGAAATAGCCTTGACATAAATCTACGGATATTTCTACCCACCACTTGCTCCCCATATCAAAACTGAATCCAAATTTCTCCAGCGTCACAGTACACAATTAACACATGAATTTACATCGTTTTCTCAAGAATTGCTTGTAAATTACCGAAATTTGCTCGGACGCATCACTGTGCTGCTTATCGCTTTACTCGCGACTTGACGCTACGAAGTTCCTCGAACGCCCTTTCCCCCCCAGCGCCACCCGCTTCGTTGACGACAACCGTTAAAATTTAAAATTCCACAAGTAGACTTAGTAACAATGTATAGACATATCCCAGAATGCGATTCTCAAAAATAAATTATAACAAAGTATAAAATGTATAAAAATGTAAATAAATTTCAGCATTCGATTATCGAATTCGATATTCCGAAACAGAGAAAAGTCAATTCCAAAAACACAATATAGCTAACACTCGACACTACCCACAATCGCATAATATTTTACATATCCGACATATAACACTTCAATATTATTTTAAGAATGGAAATAATTGATATAATAAAAATATTTTATCACTTATTCACTTGCATGTACAACCACCTGTGTCTTTCGAAGAATTACTTTTTTCCATTGCTACAATGTAATAGCAATGGGGTCTTCGAAATGTAACGCGGCAGGCAGCCATACTGTCATCCCACTTTGTATACTTAGCGACAATGTAAAACATTGAACGAACTACTTTGTTAAATAAAACAGCAATCTCGATTTAAACACTTTCAAATACATCAAATACAATGTCCACACGTTGAAATCTTTATAATTTTCACTTTCAACAGGCATATCTCCTAATAAAATAAAGCCAAACACCAAACAGACCCACAAAAGAATCTTTCTATATGGCCTCTATATGGCCCTGTCATAAATTTACGATTATTTCCACTCACCCCTTATTCTGCACATCAAAACTCGATCAAATGTTCACTAGTATCACAAGAAACAGTTAAAACACGAACTCACACTGTATTTCTCAAAAACCACTTATAAATTTCCGAAATTTTCTCGGACGCATCACTTTGCTGCTTATCGCTTCACTCGCGACATGACGCTACGAAGTTTCTCGAACGCCCTTCCCCCCCAGCGCCACCCGCTTCGTTGACGACAACCGTTAAAATTTAAAATTCCACAAGTAGACTTAGTAACAATGTATAGACATATCCCAGAATGCGATTCTCAAAAATAAATTATAACAAAGTATAAAATGTATAAAAATGTAAATAAATTTCAGCATTCGATTATCGAATTCGATATTACGAAACAGAAAGAAATCAACTACAAAAAATTTCAAAAACACAATATAGTTAACACACGACACTACCCTCAATCGCGTAATATTTTAAATATCCGACATATAACACTGCAATATTATTTTAAGAATGGGAATAATTTATTTAATAAAAATATTCTATCACTTATTTACTTGTATGTACAACCACTTCGAAAAATGACTTTTTTCCATTGCTACAATGTAATAGCAATGGGGTCTTCGAAATGTAACGCGGCAGACAGCCATACTGTCTTCCCAGTTTGTATACTTAGCGACAATGTAAAACATTGAACGAACTACTTTGTTAAATAAAACAGAAATCTCGATTTAATCACTTTCAAATACATCAAATACAATGTCCCCACGTTGAAATCTTTATAATTTTCACTTCCAACAGGTATATTTCCTAATAAAATAAAGCCAAACACCAAACAGACCCACAAAAGAATCTTTCTATATGGCCCTGTCATAAATCTACGTATATTTCCACTCACCTCTTATTCTGCACATCAAAACTCGATCAAATGTTCACTAGTATCACAAGAAACAGTTAAATCACGAATTTACACTGTATTTCTCAAAAACCAGTTATAAATTACAGAAAATTTCCTCGGACGCATCACTGTGCTGCTATCGCTTTACTCGCGACATGACGCTACGAAGTTTCTCGAACGCCCTTCCCCCCCAGCGCCACCCGCTTCGTTGGCGACAACCAACGGTTAAAATTCAAAATTCTACAGGTACCCTTAGTAACAATGTATAGACATATCCCACAATGCGAATATCAAAAATACATTATTACAAAGTATGAAATATATAAAAATGTAAATAAATTGCAGCATTCAATTATCGAATTCGATATTACGAAATAGAAAAGAATGTAGTGGAAAAAAGTAAACAGATTTATCTAATCTGTAAAACAACGCTGAAAGATGCTACCATAAATTAATATTTACACTCACCACTTATGTATTTCTCCCATCAAACTGCTTGGGAAGTTTTCCATCAACAGAGCCAGACGCGTCTGAGTTTGCATGATTTCCCATTCTCGCAGCAATATCTTGAAACAAAAAAATCAAGCCAAATAACCAGCAGTCCCAGGAAAAAGCCCTTCGAAATAGCCTTGACATACATCTACGAATATTTCTACCCACCACTTGCTCCCCACATCAAAACTGAATCTAAATTTTGTCAGCGTCACAGTACACAATTAATGCATGAATTTACACAATTTTCTCAAGAATTACTTGTAAATTACCGAAATTTCCTCGGACGCATCACGATGCTGTTTACTGCTTTACTCGCGACTTGACGCTACGAAGTTCCTCGAACGCCCTTTCCCCCTCAGCGCCACCCGCTTCGTTGACGACAACCAACGGTTGAAATTCAAAATTCTACAAGTAGCCTTAGTAACAATGTATAGACATATCCCACAATGCGAATATCAAAAATACATTATTACAAAGTATGAAATATATAAAAATGTAAATAAATTGCAGCATTCGATTATCGAATTCGATATTACGAAATAGAAAAGAATGTAGTGGAAAAAAGTAAACAGATTTATCTAATCTGTAAAACAACGCTGAAAGATGCTACCATAAATTAATATTTCCACTCACCACTTGTTTCTTTCATCGAAACTGCTTCGGAAGTTTTCTAGCATCATGTCCAGCCGAATTCGAGTGTCCATAATTTCCCATTCTCGCAGCAATATCTTGAAACAAAAAAATCAAGCCAAATAATCAGCAGTCCCAGGAAAAAGCCCTTCGAAATAGCCTTGACATATATTTACGAAGATTTCTACTCACCACTTGTTCCCCACGTCAAAACTGAATTCAAATTGCTTCAGCGTCGCAGTACATAATTAACACATGAATTTACACCGTTTTCTCAAGAATTACTTGTAAATTTCCAAATTATACGATGACACATTTCTTCCCGCGACACTACGCTAGTTGTCACTCTATCCAGACTTTCTGCGCCGCCCTCTTCGAATGCAACGGCGGTTTAAATTTGAAACTTTGTATTAGCAAGTAGCCTGCTAGTGCCGTCGGCCTACTAGCGTGTTATGGCGTATTCACAAAGTTACATTTTTGAATACAACATTATAAATTAGAAAATTTAGGGAAAAAATTTCAATACATTTTTTAATAGCAGATAATAAATGACCTTCGTAAGTTTTCAGTCAATAGGTACAAAAAGACACAATTCTGACGTAAAACTAAGCCCTTGCTTGTTGTAAAAGTATTCCGCTAGAACCAACCAATCAGACAGCATCTATCATACGTCGAACTGTACGACCAAGCGTCATTAAGGGATAACATGGGTTTCGAAGGTTAAATAAAGCATATATTTTCTCTTTTTTTAAATATAATAAAAGTAATTATTTTATTCAAAAATTTAAGCATATAAATTAGCAACATTTAATCAATATTTTATAAAATATTCATATAAAAATTTTAAAAATGCAGACGTGGCCTGATTTTGGGAGACCACTTAGAAAAAAGTATCCTCGCGGTTGTCAGTATAACTCATGATAGCTTTATTTGAAATCAAAGAACCAAATAATTTCTGTTAGTACATGAGTATAGCTCGCGATTGTACAAAGGATTAAAAAAAAAGAAATTTGAATTTTTAGCAGGGTTGTATGCAAAAAAGTACAAGTTTCGGTAAAATCTACACCACGTATTGCCTTGTAAAATAAGTTGTTATCAAAAGAAAAAAAAAAAACCTTTATTCAATCACGAGTTATACTCACCTACTAACAGAAAATATTTGCTTTTTTGATTTCAGATGAAGCTATCATGAGTTATCCTGACCACCGTGACGATACTTTTTTCTAAGTGGTCTCCGAAAATCAGGCCACGTCTGAATTTTCAAAAGTTTTAAATAAAAATTTTATAAAATATTGTTTCAAATGTTTTATATGCTTAAAAATTGAAATAAAATAATCCTTTCACTATATGTATTTAATAAAAAAGAAAATGTGCCTTTTTTAAGCTTCGAAATCCATGTAACCTCTTAATTAATTTAGTCCAGCTTGCTGGCACAATTCAGTGAGGCAAGAGAGGAGACTGGACGCTGTCTGCTCACCTACCTTGGCCTGTGCGTGCAACGCAGAGATCACTACGGTGCGAGCGAGACAAGAAAGCGTCGTACGTCCTTTTCGCACAGCATGAGTGGGAGCGAGACGGCATAGCTTCGCGGGAATATTAACACTAGCTAGCCTGGGCAACCAACATAGAAGAAGAAGATGCCCTACCAAGCTCCCGAATTGCGATACAGGAACCTATTGCCGTCTCACTCCCATTCATGCTGTGCGAAAAGGAGGCACCGTACGACGCTTTCTTGTCTCGCTCGCACCGTAGTGATCTCTGCGTTGCACGCACAGGCCAAGATAGATGAGCAGGCAGCGTCCAGTCTCCTCTCTTACTTCACCGCACTGCGTCCACAAGCTGGGCATCATTAATGGCGCTCAGTGTAGATACATTGTATTTAAAAATTTCCTTTTACACTTTCTACAAGTTTATCTAATAGCATAAAATTTCGTAGCTTACATGACCTCAGAATTATTTCTTGCGCCGTTCAAGACTCGCATAAGATTATCCAATTTCTTTTTTCAAGTCGACAGTTAAATAAATCACTTTAACTAGGTAAGCATGCATGAATTTTACATGCAGCTCGCACTATTATCAATTCACATGCTTTTGCAGCGTATCCATAAATTCTTACCCGTTTCGTTATTCCTACGACCAAAAAATATATTGCCAAGAATTTAAAGTGTAAAATTATTCTTACAATCGTGAAACGATCGAGGGACACTTGGAACGTAATGAATATTATGTATTTCCTATGGAAATTTTCAACTTCCTCTTACTGATTAATTACCACGTATAACAAGACCATAGACGTTTTTATGTACCATATGTCAAAAGGATTCGCATTAATTAAAAAACAAAAAATTGTTTACATATATTTGATTCCTCTATACCGACTAGGCTGGGCTTAATTTGAAAAGTAAATTACGCAATATGCAAAGAGATAGGTATAATAAGAATTTATCTAATTACGCTTTTTAATGTATTATGAGAAGAGTATACGAACTTTATTAAAACATTTCATCAAGCAAGGTTCCAAAATTTCGATCTAAGGGAAGTCAAAATATGAGTCTGTCTCTGTCTCCCTTGTTCTGCTACCCAAACAGGAAAAAATCACAAGTCTCAAGATAATTCCCTGTCAACATTATAGGATTGATAAGACACCGAAAATCAGTCGTTCCTTAATCCGAATATTATTTGGTAAAATCTGAAAAATCGTATTACCAAACTTTTTATGCAAATACCAAGAAATAGCATAACAAGAGAAACAGGAATTATGTTTTTCGATTTTTTTTTTAATATATAGCATAGAGAAGGATTCCAAGGATAAGAAGACTGAAACAGAAAATAAACGAAATAAGCCACCTGGTTTTTATCCAGATGGATACCTATAGGTATATTATATACCTCTCTGGGTACATAGGAAATTTCGCATTTTAATTCTTTTTTTATTTGCTTCATCCGTTATTTCATCTACCTTGGACAGTATTGCGTCAACTGCTCTCTCTCTCTCGCACAAAAGACTAGAAGACGGAGGAGAAGAAAAACTAGAAAGAATCCAGAAGGAAATCCCACTAAAATATTTCATTTAGTTTTATTCAGTCGCCCATTTCCATCAGATCAATGTTTTCCTTTCAACCTTCTTTTCCTTCTTATATGATATCTGCCGAGTTTCCAAATCCGCATGTAATATACATCAAAGATTGCATATATAAATAAATATATATTTCCGACCCATAAACTCCATATTTGTAAATGGGAATCCAGGATACAGATAAAATCCATGGATAAGGAATGTTATTTTTATTCCACGCCTGCCCACCTCAGCTAAAAGGAAGAGTCGCTCCGTTCCCGACCGTCGGTAACAAACTCTGTAACGGATAAACTCGGCCAACATGATCGCGTTACGGAAAATTTCTATATTGACTTTCCTGCCGTACTTATAAGAGTCTTCCGAAAGATCCTCAGAGATGCTATCGAGATCCGTCGGACGGATGAACGAGAAGGATCGAGGTCGAATAAATTGCACAACACCTGAACCAATTACTGCGTCTACTTCCAGGAGCTGCGTTACCTTGAGGAACCAAAGAAGAAATCGAATGAGTAATAACGAAATTGATTATATGTCAATAAAAATAATATCGAGGAAAAAATAAAAAAAAATAGAAACTTTATTATTAGCCCGGACGACCTCTCGGCCTTAGACTCTCCCTTCCATCCAACAGCAGAAAATTCTTGTTTCAACAGCATGTACGCGAATGTCACATTGACTTTGGAACTTTGGAACTTTATGAACTTAACATGACACAGCTTGGTATCCTAAGCCTAATTGCTGTTCGTATAAACGTATAATTGACTTACGTTTCTAATCAGTCCGTTACGCTTTATCTCAGGACAAAAATAGACACTGGCTCTTAAAGGGGATGATTATTTACTTTCCTTTCATTCTTCGAATCGTAGCCGTGGATTGGACACGTGGAGGAATAAAAGGAATCCTATTGGCTGTTACTTTTTTAAATTCCAGCAGGAATTCGGTCAATCCGTCTTTTTCGCCGATCTCGCGGATATCATGCTACAACCCTGTAACTTGTATTAATTTGCTCTCGGGTATAATATTTATGAGAAAGTATTTCGTGGCTTGATGAAATAGGTTAAGGGCCTGCTGATATGGCAAAGAGCTTAACATTCAAACCAAAAGGGAATTCTGAACCCTTTAGTTTAATTCCAACGAATTTGAGTTTGTTAATCTCTTGCGGTACGTGGGTCGAATTGTGGTTAATTCTGCTTCTGAACTCGATGCTGATACTTTTCACGCGTAATCCTATGAGGCGACTATTGCTCGTACAATTAATTGTCCTATGTCTAAGCACGTTAATTCAGTAACAGTCATGGAATTTGTCCGATTCGAGATGCAAGCGATGGGAAGGCTGTGACTTTGATTTGGGTTGGTATAGACGTTTTCTATAATTTAATGGAAATTTTGGGTTATTCGACTGTTAATAGAATTTTAGAAAGTATCCAAAAATGTGGGAATTAGCATTGATGCCAAATTTTTAGATGACGGAAAGAAGTTTAAATTACAACAAACGACATTTTTATGTAATCAGGCGTATAAGAAGCGAAAAAAAATCTTTTTTATTTTTCCAGATAGTCGTTACTTGATTCTTTTATTTTACGACAAAGAGAAATCACCTGGGTCATTGATAATTCAACTAGAAATTGTATATACCGTATGGAAGGCAATATTTATCATTTTAATTGTCAAAATAACGCCGAATCACGGGGATTATTTTATTCCAATAAATTCCACGGGCAGGAATTATTCATCGGCTTTAAGAATACATATCCCAATGGAAATGCGTCATAGACGTCCCTTATCGCATTTCATGCTGCAAGCTCAACTCGCATTTGCATTTATACAGTCAAGATAAAATGGAGTCAGTGGTATTCATAGAAACCGATAAAGCCAGATAACCCGAGTACATAAAAGCTAAAGAGTTTGCGATCGTCGTTTCATAAGGATTTGATGGGGTTTGATGCTTTAAAGAATTCGCGTTCAGATTTTCAGCTTGAAATCCTTTCAGCCGAATGTCTACAAGTGAACGTGGCTGAGATATGGAACATAAATATCTTATAGTCAAACTTTTATCAGTCGACCTTACCACTGATGTTCATGATGGTATTACCTATTAAAGAAAAAGGTCGAGTACCGCTGATAACAAACCAAACGAATTTGTCTTATCCATTTTCAATTGTAAACTGCAGCCTTTCTATGATAAAGAAAATCATCAAATTATTCCACGTGTTCTAATGTTACGTCATACCAAAAATTGGACGATCAATCAAAAGTTCGTATTGCAAAAAGATGTTCAAGGTTCGGGTGAAAGTACAGAACAGGAAGAAAAAGAAAATGAAAAATCGTCCAACTCCTCTATCAGCGTGAATACGCTGATAGTCGATTACTGTATCTTTTCAAAGGAAATGGCGGAAGATTTATCACTCTGCAAAATTCTTGAAAAACAATATTTTCGAAAGCTCCTACGATTCGCAGCATGAACCCCATCATTTTGAATTGGTACCGTCAAATGCCATCAGGACCAAAGGTATACGGTGTAGCGTACGAGGAGAACAGCCTGACTATATTTCTCTCTATTACGGATACTGGCAAGGAAATGTCAAAAAAAGAACCACGTGGAGCGATATCGTGTCTTTCCTCTTTCAAAATAAAAATTCTTAAGAGACGCATGGCGATATCTATAGTAGCGCCACGAATAAAATATCGTAAAGTGACAAATCAAAGGACGTCTTTAGAAAGCTGGAGAGCACTGTAGAAAAATTTTTTAATAGCGACTCTTCTTTTTTCTCAATATTAACAAGAACTATTTTTCTCAAGGAATTCAAACGATACAAAGATAATCGAAAAATGTTAGTCGATTACGCAATAACTTCGCTTTGTCTTTACCCTCTACGTTAACCTCCCCCTTTTCACTCGCAGTCAAAACAAATCGGCCCAAGCCTCGACCGAGGCTCCTAATCCCCTAGAGTGGCTTGGGACCTTCCAGGAATTTTTCTATTTTCCTCGGTCGCCACGTGCATGCACTACGAACACCCAATGTACATTTGGACTGAACACTAGATCGCCTTCCAATTCGAATAGGAATTTTGTGTATTGTAACATTTTTTTTTAAATAATATTTCTCTCTTTTACAAAATTCCTCAATTCATTCTCCGTTTAGTTCGCATTTCTCATATGAATTCAAAAGTCCACAGATTCTTTTTTCTGTAATCACGTAGTCAACAGTTAAAGCAGTCAATTTAGCATTCTCAATGCGTAGAGACAAATTGATGTGTGACTGGCAAGAATAACGCACTTACATTAGTTGCGCAAATTGTCTACGTGTTTCGAATTTGGCACCTAATTTCGTTAAGCGTGACCACAGGTCTTCGTATTCCGATTGGCTAATAGTATTTCGTTCGGGGAATACCCCTTTTAAAAATTCAATCGAGAAGGACGCCTCCACGTGACTGGATCACGTTTTACAAGAAGCTACAGGCGCCACCACAAATACTCAGCCATTAGTAACCCGACGGCTGCACAAAATGACAAATGCAAGAGAAAAACATTGTATAAAATAATATTTGAAGAAAATTGCATCAATTCAGGCATTCAGACGAGTCGACCTTTGGCAGATAATACAATTCCATTAATACCCTGTCTGTACCTCGTCTCCGTGGTAGACTCTCGAAATGAGATCTTCTTGTCTTAAAATTTGCAAAAAAGTTACGAAAACGAGCAAACTGACTCTTCAAGATTCAAAAACACATCTTGCTGTATCAATTGCCTTAACTCTTCATTACATTTATTGTCGAGCACAACACACGTGTGCATTATGCATTTATAATGCGCGAGTGATAACCACGATAAGACGTGGAACTATGGCATATGAATTTTAACGTGCAATAAGATACATTAAATTTACCAACACGTAATTATTTATTATTTCCTAATTAAATAACTGCAATTTGCCTATCCGAGTCTTTCGACTTGGCAGAAAATGCTCAGGTTGTGAATTAACAAGAATTTATAAAAAATCCGAGGATACGCGAAGACAAATTACCATGTGAAATATTTTCCATATAATATCAGCAAGTATAATTAAATGGTATGAACCTATGAAAACTCGTTGAGAGTCACTAATAAATTTTTGCAAAGCGATTGCCTGTATTTCAAGTACAATGAACTGAATCGTTGTTTTCGCGGTGATCCTTCAGAATTCCTTTACACAAGGCTAATTTATCTCAGACGCGTTACGTGGTAGCTACAACCAACAACGAGTGCCCTGAGTATTGATCTAGCAATTCATAACGGGAGCCCTAACCTATAAAAAATAAATCCACTTTGACTGTACCCTCATAAATTTTCTATAGAAAATTATCTTCAGCTTCCATTCGCTGGACGCGCCAGTCTTGTAGCAATGCGGCAAATAACGTTGAAATCATACGGCATTTTCGCGTGGGTCGTAGAAATCCAGTATGCTCCTTGTTAACGAACAAGTAATTACAGTTGATCAAGGACTTCCGGTATCGCCTAATAAGAATCTGACCTGAACGTCTGTGTAAAGTATTGAAAAAGATAAACTCGGTTCAGTGATAAAAATCCCTTTGACATTGAAATTGAAAAAAATGACCACTCGGTAGTCGATCGCTAAACTTGGACCACAGAGATCGTGTCAACGTTCTCTCAACGTCCAACAACGTAATTCACATAACCAATACAGTGTATCCCACGAGGGATGTGAATAATCGAATGATTTTGTGCAGCCATGAAAAATAAATCTGTCAGATTCGATTCCAACAAGTAATTCGGCAAATCTGACAAGCATCCTCATACTCGGTCGAGGAGTCAATCAGCATCGAAGATTCGAAACGTATTTCTCCTTCTCTCCGCCCTTCGTCATATTTCACGAATTCCGTGCAAACGTTAGAGATTCGTTATCGCTAATACTTCATTGAAGAAGTGATTCGACTGTAATTTAAAATTTCTCCGACCGTCGCGTCGGTCGAATACCAACGACTACGCAGAAGGAAATCGTGAGTCGTTAATTCGAGTAACCAGGAACAGAGAGGATGAAAGTTCGCGCATAATAATTTTCACAGTCATTGATAATCAGTGAGCAGTCAATGAGCAAAACGAGTCGCTCGTGGGAATTACAGGTTGCAGAGTCAAGCATGAGGGCGCGAATTAGGCTATTGGGCAATAAATTTTAGGACTTTAGTCTGTCACGTGTTCCGTGCTGTTTCGAGAGATCGAAAACAGTGTCACGCGTGACTTTGCGCGAAATGTTTGTTACTAACTTAACCACGTACTGATATATCGCACGGTAACCGCGTATAAGAGTGTCTCGCTCACGCCAATGGACTCTCTCGCTCCCACCAATACCTCAGCCGACGGCAAGGACGTTGCACCTATACAGGCATGAGTCAAAGCGAGACGCTCTTATGAGCAGGGTGCGAGGGTGCGAGAGAGACGCTCTTATACGCGCTACAGGGCTTTGCCGCGCCACCATTAAAAACAAGTGAGAGGGTCTTATAGGGATGGGGTCTTATGGGAGCGAGAGAGACGCTCGTATACGGGACTCCTCCGACTCGTAACAGAAATGACGTCCCGAGCCAGGGGAAAATGCACCCCCTCCTGCTGTTCTTTGCCTCTAATTTTCCTCTGGGACGCCATTAATGTCGCTCAGGGTATATCTGCATATAATAGCCGCTATCCTGAAAAACTGTAAGTTAGTTCTCATTCAGCGGTTATCAATTACACGCTTTTGTAGACCTAAGTCGGCATGGAGTTATGTCATTGGTCGTTCCGCAAATATTCCGTTGGAGCCAGCCAATATTAAGCCTTTGTGTTGACACGAGTCGACATTAGCTGGATAACTGGAAACCATCAATTGTCAGTCGGCTAGAGGAACCTTCCTGACACGTAGTCCAGTGTGTTTGCGTAGTGGGGGTTGTGGACGAGCCAAGTTCATTCTGGCACGCCGCAACTCAGAACGTCGCGACGTCTTAACGTGCGCGGTTCACTTGAGGTGACGCCTTTAGCCGGTAGTAACGTTTCTTTTGCTGCGTTCAACGATGCAATTATGGTTTGGTAGTGTCGCGATGCTGGAACGCGTAATTGCTGTCCGTGAGAATAACTAGGTCATGAAACGAATACGTTTCTTCTCTGTTTTAATTAAGTAATTCACGAGAGAAAGATACAGTAATGGATTCTTAAGGATTTTTTTAGTTGTGAACAGAGTGACGTTGAGGGTTTGAATAAAAAAAAGTAACACTTTTAGTTTCGGGTTGAACGAAAAGTTTTTACCCAAGTGATTAGTGCTCGCGTGTGTTTCGTTCGTCTATAATCGATTTTATTTCTGGTTTATGTTTGGGCCGGTGGGCTGTTTTACTTTAGTGAAAAATTGTTTTGTGGAAATCTTGTGAGATGATCGAATTACGTGAATGCTCGACGCAACCGCGAGTTTCTTGTCTGCGAAACGTCCGGCAAAGTGAAAATTGTGAAAATCCAATTCTGAATAGGAAATTGAAGCGACTCGTTGACATTTATAACTTTGAATAACGTTTCTTTGTGGCTGAAACTGCAAGTGAAAAAAAATGCAATAAACTTCCGATCGAAATCCGTTTCAAAGCATCTACCATGGCATTACTGAGTTCAAGATATCAACCACTTGTTGCTGTTGGATATTAAAACTCGGGTACGTACTTCGGATACATCAATCTATCAAAGTTTAATATCAAACCCCCAAGCAGTATCAAGAGGGTCATTTAAAAGATAATAAAACAGCCATATAACCAATACAATTAGAAATAACCTAAATCATACTGTTTAAGTTAAGTTTCAAATTCAAAGAGAAACGACTCGTCAGGAATTTCGGTACTTTTATGTGACTGAATCGATAGGATAAATTTATTTTTTTCATTGGAAATCGAAAGACTGATCATCAATATAACCAATCAATATCATGCTCATTAAGAGTGATCCTCGTTCATTAAACGGTTTCCCGTAGCTTTGAGATTAAATTAAAGTGCCTGCACTGTCCTCTCGTACATCTGTTCTTGCGCAATAAAGCCAATGTAAGTAAATTCAATGAGAACAATGTCTTTTCAAAGTTCCTTGTTATACAGTGTGTCATAGAATTTTGTATTATTATTTATCATCAACAGTCACGCGAAATTTTTATCATAGTAAATAAAGATTGTCGCAGTGACGCAGATATTTAATTCTTAGCATCGTGTAAAAACTACTGGATTTACCAGTTTCCGAATCACGCTGGAATTTGACCATGATTTATACACTCGAGACGGGAGCGAAACGAAAAATAAAAGTGACAACAGAGACAGTTTTTATATTGTCTTTTATATTTTTCTAGTTTCGGCGGAACAAGAGACGTTGACATTATTGTGATTGGACCTATAATTATACCTGTTTATCATTCTTTGTATTTGATTTTAACGAGATTTTTTAATTAACTGTATTTTTGTATTTTCGTACATATTGTTACTAAATTTCGATACCGTTTATAATTTATGACTATTAACATATGGTGAGGCTAATCCACTTCCTTTTTGTAGTTTCTTCTAAATTTGATTTTAAAAGATGGCTCCGCGCTTGATTTTCATTGGTTCCGTAACGAACTGGTTCATTTTAAATTACCAATATGCAATGTGTGTCACATGCCAATTGAATGGTTGTTGGACATCGAGTCGCTAAACATCATCGTCACGTTTTCACGTGACTTCAGTCGAAACACGTCGGATAAATATAATTGATAATAATAAATGAAGTCACGGTGGGATGAAAAGAGAGTGGTGATCATAATAAAAATGTCACAAAATTAACTCCGATTAAGAATCGCACAGGATAAAACGTAGGATTCTTTATTTTTTTTTTTCACGGACAAACAATACTTTCGAAGGTCCCGATAAAATATCGAAAATTGACTTTTGATATTTCAGCGAGTTAAATTCATGATTTACGATACCGATACGTAAAATTGACATAATTCTGAAAAATAAAAAAATTGTTGAAAACCTCCAAATATATCATCTACGAAACACTGTGACAGTTGACTGTTTGAAAATGATCCTGTAAAATCATCCCTTGTATTATCAACTCATCCCGTGACAGCAATGACGGACGACATGAGATTTGACTGGTAAACCGAATAAAGCGGCTTTAAAGGTATATAAAAATAACGCGCGAATCACTTTACATCATGAAATCATAAATCTGGCGAGTTTATCACACCACATAAATTCACAATGATTTATGAAATTCCGCCTCGTATTTTCTTGATAATCTCGATTCTAGTCATTAAGGTGAAAATAAAAAGAAAAGGAGATAATAATCCTAATATCCCTATTACAGCTCCGAGTCCCAGAGGCGTTAAGAGAGACGGTAAAATTATTCACCGGTAGAGAATTGCACAATATCACGTGAAACGACGAAATAGAAAAGAAGGGGAAAAAAAGAATAAATCCTTGTCGATAAAATTCAGCGGTATTCGATTTTCTAATCGTCTCATGAAAATCTATGTATCTTGTTCTACATCTCGATATCTACTGACCGGAAGAGTTCAGACGCCATTGGAAAAACAATGGAGGAAACAGCCAGCTGCCGGACTGGGTATCTCCAGTCCGGCCAGCAGGCTGGATAAATTAAAATTTATAATTCCCAGAGAAGGCGCGCAAAGAGATTTTGACCCACAAAATACGTAGAAACGTAAGACCGGCTTGTAAAAATAATAATGAAGAAAGAAAATTGAGTCTAGCCAAACGTGACAAGAGACTCTGAATCTTGTATAATTATTTTAGAAAATCTACATAAGTCGCTGTAATGTAACAACGCACGCTCAAATATACTTAAATCATAAAACCAGTGGACACGCCAAAAATAGCTGAACCTAAAAACAGGTCTTTTACCGGCCTATCTGAACCTGGCACCCGACTTGAAAATATTTTCAAAAATAAAGGAGTTACTCTCTTATTGAATTTTGTAAATCCTGCATCTCCGTACCCCGTTGAGATTCAAACGAAATGAAGAGTGGTACAAACGGTTCTAAATACATCTCTGCGAACAGAATTTAGGCTCCCGGCTCAAAGTCAGGTGCTAGCGGGTTTTTGTCTCCTCCAATTCCGAACTCTGAGGAGGTCCAAAAGAAAATCAAAGCGATACAAAGAGTTACAAAGTTGAAAACAAAAATATTGTTAACTCTGGTGCCAGGTTCACATATGGTCTTTTATTCTGACAAGACGGTGTTTCTCTTTGATCATCCTATCACGAATCCACCGATGCACTAATGTATTTTTTTTTATTGCAGCGTAGCATCAGGCTGGGTTATCTGGTGTCCCCGAGGTACAGGAACAAAACGATACCTGAACGAGTAGATCCCACAGAGCGGCATGGCCGCTGCCGAGGAAAAGTCGTTCTTCAACGTAAAACGAAGCAGCGTCTCTCGAGCGACGAAGAAGCGAGCATCGAATAAACGAATTAAAGAAGAAATGGTAAAAGATAACGAAATGATAAAATGAGCAAACCCCAAGAAAGACCGAACTTCGAAGCAATGAAGCTGATACCGTCTCACTTGATGAACGGCGACCAGAATCCAAACAAATCATTGGAGATGCTGCCAGACTGCGACAGTCCGCTCAACGAGAGCCAATGGGAAAATCTAACGGATTCAGGAATCCTAAATTCCTTCTTGAACGCGAGCTGCTTAGAGCACGCGCCCCAACTCACCAGAAGTTCCTACATAAAGTCAATGATACTGGCGGCGATGGCGTCGCTGAGCCTGATAGCAAACGCCGCGACGATCTACTCGATAAGGAGGAACCGTCGGAAGCGACAAAGCTGCTCGGCAATTTACACATTGATTTTGCACCTGTCGATCGCCGATCTCCTAGTGACCATATTTTGCATCGGAGGCGAAGCTCTCTGGAGCTACAGCGTCGCCTGGCTCTGGGGAAACGTTGCCTGCAAGCTCTTCAAATTCCTTCAGGTCTGGAGCCTCTACCTCAGCACCTTCATCCTCGTCCTGATCGGCGTCGACCGATTCGTCGCTGTTCGCTATCCAATGAAAAGTCTCAACACCGCACAGAGATGCAATCGGCTTGTGCTGCTCATGTGGATTCTTTCGTTCGTCCTTAGCATTCCTCAGGTAAGACTTTTCTTTTCTTTTCTTTCTGTTGCTCGATACTGGTTTATACGTTTCCGTGCGACAGGTATCATTAAGTTTTATGGAGAGTGAAGCAAATCACTCGTTGATCACTTTTAATACATCAACTCGAAGACTTAATATATCTGAGGATGTCCAAGCATGAATAAAAGATGCTTGCGAGATTCATTCATAATTTTTTGTTTCGTTTACTTGCTCTACGTGCTGCTTAACAGTACTTGTGTACATAGGTATAGTCTACAGGCACACTTTCCATACTATATTTGGCTCAGTCACGTATATCTTGACAAATTATTGATATCTTTTATTGATGATGCTAAGTACAATGATAATCGTCGTTCAAAGTGTATAGAGCAAATTGTGCGTTCATTTGAATTTTGAAAGGTGACGTTTTTTGTGGTCATCAAGATCCATTAGTATTGATCTTTAATCTCTGTTTTTTTTCGTTCATAGAAAATCGCGTGTGCCGGAAGTCGCGACCCTAATGCATTGTCAGTCGATGTGATCGTCAAGCGTGGATTTTTAATGGTTTTTGTTTTAACGTCGATCTCTTGTATCGATCATCTGAAAGGCGGGAAATTTGATCGATGAGATTGGAGTTTAATGAATTATAGAATAAGGATTTTCATAGTCAAGATTTGGTATACGAGAGATACGATGGAAATTAAGTCCTGCTTAGAATTAATGGAAGGAGATTCGTTTTGAAATTGATAATTTTTTCTTTGCGACATCTCTCATTAAACGTGACGGATGAAAGTTTTTCTTTCTGAGGAAGTAATTCGTATAATTTCTTATATCTATGGCTGAGGATGCTCAATCATTTCTCTGTAAGCCGTAAGACTTTTTTAATGACCTGCAAATCTTTATGGAACTTACTTTCGCTTTGCATCCTTGTTATATCTTGAATGGATATTTTGTCGGTGAATTTATGTTTATTTATCTCTTCCTTTATTCCGCCGGCTATATTTACTTTACTCCCTTTCCGGCGCACTCTATACGAGCCGATACACCGTGAATTTGAGTTTTTCAGAAATCCTATATCTTTCATCTATTATTCGGTATCGGGAGATCTCGAATATTGTTAACAAGATGGCAGTGAAGAAGCAACGGATTTCAATGCGTCTCGAAACTTGATAATAACGAGGTCGTAGCGACGCATGGAAAAAAAAGTGAATGAAGAAATTTGAAGGTCGTGTATTGATTTCCTACAGTGCGATAAATTCAATCTGATCTTGTCGTCGATGAAGCGAAATACATTTAATAAGCTGTAAGATGATCACTATCTGCATTGAGTCTTGAATCACATTATTTTGGTCCACTGCCAGTTGGAGGCTGTTTTTGAAAATTATTTTTATTCCGTTCAGAAGAATTATATCTGCTTTATTTACGAGGAATGCAGAAATTTTATATCTGTAAAGAAGATCGTATGGGCTCTCGTAAGCAGGATTAAGTGGATTTTACTGAAAAATAGAAGAAAAAGGGATACACGCAAGACTGAAAATAAATTTCGCGAATGGCAAGATAGTCGTTGAAATTTATATAAAAATTTCACGAAACGTTAATGCATTTCATTCGTGCAGTGCCTAATGTTTTTATTTCGCCATTACGTTTCAATGCAAAAAATCCAAATGCTTTTATGATTTTCGTAAATGTCCTTTGCCATATTTCTAAAATTCGCGTCTCCCCGTTTTCGTTCTTTCCAATCAAAACGCGCCGTAACCCTGGATACGTTGCGTTTACATTTAATATATAAATGTGAATTTTTTCCCCGCAGAACAGGTATAATATACATAAAACCAGTCCGACCATTTTTTCGAGGTCGTTTATCGTCTTTATCAAGACTTCTCCCTTGGATTTCATGTTCTCCATATTTTTTAAAATGTTTCAATTTTTTTTTTGTTTCAAAAATCACCTCGCGGTTTCTCGGCATCTGACTGAGCGGAAGTGCGACTTATGGTTCAGGGTCGTGATTTCCATTGCAAGTGACATTCGCCTACTTACGCTCACGGACTCACAATCAGACTCAATCGTATATACATACGCATTTTGACATACAATTTTTTATCGATAAGAAATCTTCACTCTATTCCCAATTTTAATCACCAAGGCAAAAATTTATTGATCCCAGAGCAACAAAAGCCAAATTTGAAAATTTCTAATGACTATTGAAAAATGTTCTTTAGGCTGGATCTGGCTCAAAAAAATATTTACCCAATTAATTGAAGTACGATATAATATATATCCGTAGTTATTTCTGAATACCAATCAATACATTTCGAGAATCAGTAGATCCTCCAAATCGAAGTAATTTGTCCATACGGTACAAATACAGTAAAAATCTTCTGAATAACCTTAATGAGGATACCCGACGATATAAACTTTTTCATAACTTCCAAAATTCTAGATCCATAGATCCCGCAGCGTTCGCTCTTGGGATATAGAAGGGCTTCGAGAGCGTCTTAAAAAAATCCAAAAAATACGCAATCGAATTACGCGTATTATCGAATTTTATTTTCATCCCTACTCAGCCACGAATCCCAAAAGACGGCCGATCGATCAATCAGTTTTGCACAATAAATACGGCTCCATTTGATTTCGAACCTCGACAAGGCAAATATCCAAAACGTTACGTATCTCGGTGGCCTGAATAAAGGAGAAAAAAAAAATATATTTTTTTCCACCATCAATTCCAACCTGCCGATACCGCATGAAAAACATCTATGAAAAAAAAAAAAAAAAAAATCCGCTGACGACCGACCCAGTTTAGAACTAGCGAATTCCCATCCCTGGGAGGTCTGTTCTATAAATTTGAAAGCTACAAAGTCTGATACATCGCGAAATGGATAAGGTCGCTCAGCATGACTGAAAAGACGTGTAGAATTTTTCAAGAGGATTCAAGAGGGCTACCAACGTTTATCACCCCTCCTCTCCCGCCCCTCCGCTCATCCTCTTTCACCTTCAAACTCCCCCCCCCCCCCCATACTTCCTCCTTCTACCGGCTGATTATTTTTAACCCGACGCCTCGTGATTTAGAGATCACTCCAAGATATTACTTGAAGATTCATGTTACGTGACAAGGGAAACGCCGCGTTCGCGTCTTATTCGATGATTGATAACGCCCTTATCAAAATTTGACTACGGCGGGTTCTCAAATTCAGCGTGAACATTTAGTTTAATTATTCCAAGCAGAAAGTCGCACCTGCGCGCTGAATCCGATCGTCAGTTTGCTCAATGGTGCCGATAAGGACTGATGATGATGAGAGTCAACGATTATTGTCCCATGTCACATATCCGCATATGGAGTCTCCGCTCATGGGTGCCAACCTTCTAGAGTCTGCGCTCTCTACGTAACAGACGCCTAGTGATTTGATGCGCCTCATGTTTACAAAGCAAAGCTCACTCGTCTCTGATCTGCAGTGACAGTCGGTATGCAGAGACAGAAAACACTTGGCCCACGTGTGCACGTTACAGGGGAATCCCCGAAGTATCGCGAAGAGCTTCGCGTTGGTGGCGATCCGGCGGCGGCGGCCACCCTCGAAAACAATGGGCGACTGAATAGGGTGGAAGGGTGAAAAATAGCCTGGAACCCAATCGCGTTGAAAACATTTTATCAGGCTGAGATTTCTTGTCTAGATCATCGATCAGGTAGGGCAGTCCAGTTGACACGCGGGCGCGTGATGAAAGCTCATGAGCTTGCAGGAGGGACACGTCAACCTATACAATGTCCGAGGGTAGGGTTGGCGATGTTGGGATTTGGTCTGAAACACGCTGGAAGCTAGGGTGGATAAGGAGGGATGGACGAAAGTAAAAATAAATTCGAAAGTGGCTGTAAAGTTGGAAGAGTGGAATATTGGAATCTGCCAGTCTAGTTTGAGATTGCTCGACTGAATTTGGAATGGCTTCTATTTCGATTGTATGTAAAGAAAAAAAAAAGTTTGTACTTTTGCAACGACAGCACGCGTCTAGTATCTACTTTGCGTATTAAATTTTCGAAACTTGCTGATCGAAGCGTTATACAATCCGGGGAATCCCCGGGAATCCGGTAGACCCATTTTAGTTTTCTACGGCTCTCTTCGCGAGCCCTCGTGCCCCCCGAGTATAGCGTGTCATGTATACCGATCGATAATGTTTACCAAAAGTCGCCAGGACCCGCACTTTGATAGTTGGGGCAGGTCAGGGATGATGTCAGCGAGATGCGTTCAAGTTTCGGGAGTTGAAAAATTGACTAATGGACCATCTATCTTCTGGCGCGTCATCAGATAACGGTCACCGATAGTCAATCACCTGTTGAATGTTTTAGTAGTTTTTCCGACGTTTCCCCACGTCGTCGTTACTACGGTCGTCATGTGAGAATTCACCTTTAGCATTTCGCGCCAAAGCAAGAATGGAACTTTAACAGCCAAGGAAGCTTGCAACGGCGAGACTGATACCGATACTAATCATCATGCGTGGGAAATTGATACTGATACTAATGATCATGCGTGGGAAGAGGCTCAAGTCGGTGTCGAGAGGAGGAAGTCCGAGGTCGGAAATTGGCAGGCAGCGCTTGACGGGAAAGAGAAAAAGTCGAGAGGTCAAAATCTTGACTGAAAAATGGCCATTAGGAAAGCTTAAAGAGAAAAAAATAAATATGATGCTGCGATTGACTTCCTTTGTTAATCGTCAACTTCTTTCCGGTTTTCATCGATAAGAAGGTTTCCGTGTTATGCCCAATGATCTTGTACATCCTCTTTTCCTTTCATGTACCAAAAACTGTATAATTCCGTGAAATGACGCACCCTCCTTTCTTTTCGACGTATAATTGAGATTCTGAAACTTTTTTTTCTTCACCCTGTATATATTTATATGTTTTGCACAGTGCTGCCATCTGTTCGGGGTTTCGGCCTTTCCATCAGACTGTCTCTAGGGGGACTCTGCGCTCTGACTTTTGACATCTTATTCACCATTTTTTACACCTTTTTTTGATTCTGAAAGCATTTGACTCTACGAGAGACCCGAGTATCAAAAGGGTCAAAGTAAATATACATATATGTATATAGAAACGCGTACTTACGCAAAACGACGTCTTCTTCATTTACAGATGATTCTTTTAAATTAAGAAGAAAGACCTTTAAATTAATCAAATAAATCGTCGTTTACACCAAATCCAATTTGCCTTTTGCGACCGTCACAAAGTTGGTTGATCAGTCTTTATTTGTCATTCTTCATTTTCATTTTTGGTACTTGATCTAAGGCTAAGCATCGGATGACACTTTTGGTCCAGCAGTCAGTCTCTTGTTGACTCACGAGAAATCGAGATAATTTAATTAAATATAAAAGATGCCTGAAAAAAAGAACTGGTTCCACGTGATCTTGATATCCCGTTACGATAAAGGAGAGGCACGTGGATTGATAATTAAAAAGACAACAAAGATAAAGAATACCGAACGTTGATTTGGCTATTGATAAAATGCTTTCTTTTATTCTTATATTGAACTATACAATTCTTGATTCAAAAAATGTATGTACGTGTATAGTATAACCCCTGGGGATTTTAGTCGTTTTTTTTCCCTTTCATTTCTCACCTTCTTCTTCTTTGACTTTTCTCGCTTGGAAAGTCATCGAAGATTTATCTCATAGGACTGCTCAGCTTTTTCGTATTTTTCACAGCTTTGGAAATCCCATATGAATATCCTCTAAAGTGGTAATTACTAAAAGTTTCAACAGCTCGTCGCGCTTTACCTCGTACACCAAAAAGCACAGGAGTGGCTATGCCGAGTGAAAGAAAGGAGAAAAAAAATTCGAAAAATTTTAAAAGGTCAAATTTCTCAAGACATTATTCTTTGGAAGATTATCTAGCTCAAGCTCCTCCTATAAACCCAGCCGAGTCGAGCTTCGAGTTTAAGATAAATTCAAGTTCCCAAAATAGATGACGTCTAACCAATACACAGATTTGCGAGGATAAGATTTTTCACGTTATCGCCGACTGTTGGAATTTTCAATAAGTTTGTCAACGAAGCTTACGTGAGTACCATTCCTTGATGTTTCTAAAAGAATTGCAGCTTTTGATGTCTTGCACTCATTTTTCCAGGGACCCTGTGGAATTGGCTGTGAAATATCTCCAGGATCCTGTAACCGTCCAGAATCCAGAACTAAACCTGTGTAAATGGAATCGTGCCAGCATCCTTGGAAAATGAAGTCGATAGGTCATCGATCATCCCTCTTGCTTTAGGTCGCAGCTGGACCCTCCTAGAATTACTGAGATTACTCCTGGACATGATGGGAGACAATCGGCTCTTAAGAAGGCGTGAAAAGGCCGGTAGAAAGAAGACAACAAGACAGATAAAAATACGATCATCTCAAACGGAAGCAGAAGCTAAATTATGAGTGCTGAGGTTGCACACTGAAATCGACCATTTGGTATAGACAAATTTATTATCTACGTTTATGAATGAGGTTATTGATGCATGGCATTTTTTATTTCAAAAGTAATATAACAAAATTATTAATACAATTTTCGCAGGAGGATCGTCCGAGGCACTTCGTCCATGATATAGACGGTCGTTAGAGTCTGCAGATGCAAGATTGAAAAAAAGTCACGTGACCCAGGACGAAGATTCTGCAATGGAAGACCGGATATTTATTTCTCTTTTTTTTTTATACAACCAGTTTAAATCATGACTATTGTATTCCTAATGAGTTGACACTGGGTCAAGCGGCCGTCTTTAAATTCTTGAATGCCAGTCACAGGTCTTTCCTAACCGAACGTTGATTATAGTCGGCGATCATTTACGGTCTGGTTTTGTTAAAAAAAAAAAAGAGAAAAAATACAATCAAAGAAAACGTTAAAGCAAGGTGAACCACGAGGAGCGAAAATTAATTACTAACGTAGATAAGTAGAAATTAAGATCAGCACGGTGTAGTATAATCGCGACTTGAGTCAGCGAGGAATTGATTTTTGCCGAATAGAGAATTAGCATAAAACTGGGTAATGAGAAGCTTGCCAATGAGCTCATTAATTTCCACCTCGGCAAGGGCAGTTAAATTAAGCCTCGGCGATCAGTAAAAATTCCAGGTTAACCGCGACGCGACTTCGATGCCGCAAATATGTTATTGTTCGAATAAACAAATGTATTCGGCGACTGGGCAGAAAGGAAAGGAAACTCAGCGCTAAGGAATCTCTTTAAGAAAGTTCTCAAGAAGTCGCTGTTATAATTTTTATGAAGCCGTCAGACCTAGTCAGGGATTCCATTACTCCGAATGTGGATTATCGGCGCTTATCCTAGAGACGAGTGAAATAAAATAATTCCCGCGTTGCGCCGCGTCACTCGCAAGAGAGATTCGTTAGTGCAAGTTCAACCCGATAAGATCATCTTGATCTGCCGAAGAAAAGAAAAGTGTTGAAAAAAAAATGGATAAAGAGAAAAAGAAACGTCTAACGGGAACCCGCTTGGTTGGTTTCGATATTTTCTTGAAATCCGACAACAAGGGCGTCCCATTTATTGCACGGCTGAATTTTTCATCCAAATAAGTAAATATAATGCCGGAGCGAAATACGTAGCAGACCGTAAGCATAATACAGCTCTATCCTTAGGAATGTACATTTAGAAAAGAGAGAAACCAATTATTCTCAAGGTATCGATCCGTCCATGGTTACAATACCTAAAGATCAGTTTGATATTTAAGCTGTGTCCACAACGATACACGTAGAGGATACCTGGGATACAAGCTGGATGATACGTCTCGTAAAAGTTATTAGGGACGAAGGAAAAAAAAATAAAGGGAAAGAGAAAGAATAAAAAGGAAAGTGAAGCTCTAAGGCGAATCTTGAGGGATGTTATCGTAACTTTAACAACGGACGATCGCATTGGCGCCACCGTCGCTCAGACTAAAATCTAATTTCTTCTAAGGTCAGACCTCTTATTTCTTAAAGGTGTCTTAAAGGTAATTGCAGTGCTTGTCCTTTCGGTTCAGGACAGGCCATCTGTCACCCAGGATTACTCCGATTTCTTGTTGGGAGGCTCAACGTCTTAGGGATGATCGAGTTTCACTTTTTCTTTTTCATTATTATTTTTTTTTAATTTTCTCTCACATTTTATCTTTACTCGATGCATATCGATCAGGGATATCGATTGATATTTCATACACGGATTAATCTGTCTTGTGCAAGTTTTTCTGTAGTTTATTTAAGACCATTATTTTCTTTATCGCACCCTCGCTATCGCTTTGGATTAACCTATGCAGCATCCCCGAGGATCTTTAATAAATATCCTTATACATCGACTCCGTCGTATCGAAATGCCGGGAGCGGTACATCCTTAGATGAATTTTCTTATACTTTGCTCCAAGGGTCTACCGCGTTACTTCGTTATCTCTTATCGGATCAAGGTAACACGTACACGCAGACCGAATCTCCTGATGGCGTAGTTCGCTTGGCAACTCTCAGGGAGATTGTAAGAGACTGTAGAGTACGTTCGGAAAGCTCATCGGTATCGTTAATAAAAAAAAAGGATAACATGTCAGAATTGCTCCGTGTGAGATTTCCGAACGCATCAACCGAGCGCTAGTGGTATCCGGGGCTCCTCTGGGATGCCCCTAATTCCCCTAATTCCCTGGAGTCGCACACTGGAAAATCGCGGTTTCCCGTATATCACGATATGTCGCAATGGTTCTTCGTCCCGATTCGAAAATACATATATTGATTGATGCGATATTTATGGGCTATTAATACTCGTCGACGTGTCAATTAATCGAAATTATCGATTTTCCTGTGCGACATCAAAATCAGGATTTTTTACAAAATTACTTTTCCTGTTTATTAAATCCACTTATAAATTGACATATTATGCATATCGAATATCGTATCGATATGTGACATTCTTACGGTCGTATTTTTATACGAGATGCAATTAGAATAAATTATGTGAGTTACACTTGTCGTCCAGAAATATGGAATCCTTCGCTGGATCCACAAGATTCAAAGCCGAGCGAAGTGACACGTGCTTTGATTACCTAAGGGGCGGAGGGGGAGGTGAAATATGAAAATTCATGTCCAATTCAGAATTTACACCTCTTTTTTTTTAATACTGTACTCGATCAAGGCCGAGTCGAATGTTCGCGATCTAATTAAACTGGAAAGTAATTCACGCCAAAGTGAATATAGTATATATAATTATTTATACGGCGAATATGATATATTTTTACGATCGACTCGGAACGATATCAAGTGATTTATTGCATTATGACGATATATGTATTAATAATACACGCGTTCGGGTGTACAATGAGTGGTGAGAAGTGGACAGAATACGGAATAGGGAATAAATATATTTTTGTAGTCTCGAATTTTTTTTTTTTTTTTCTTTTCATTCTTGTTCCTGCTCATATTAACGGGCGCGAAAAATTATAAATTGGAACGCGGCGAAAATTCAATGGCAGTGAATTCGAAAAATGTAGCTACCTCGAGGGCTGCATTTTATGAAAGTGAGAAATTTGACAATGGAGGTTCTATTCGCGCGAAAGAAATGAGTCCTTAATTGAGGGTTTACGTCTTTTTGCGATTTTCTTTTTGAATGAACCTTCGAACCTGATAAAATCTTTCAAGGGGCTAAACGATTTACGCGCGAAATACGAAATCGCCGTGATAATTCTTGGGGGTCGTTAATGTTCTGGAAGTACTTGATTGTAAATTCGATTACGTCGTTCATCTTGTTAATGGACATTTAACTTTTGCTTTACTTAATCCGTAAAGTCCGACAATTTAAGTTCGATCTGTTGACGAAGTCTGGTTCACCTCGTTTTCTCATTGCCAAGTAAAACTTTGGCCTTGTCATTTCAGTGGGAGTTTGCTAAAGTAGTTAAAGTCAAACTGTGATGGGTAGATAATTATTTATCAATAATTTTGAGAGTAATGGGCTTTCCGCCATTTTGCATTATTTTTATGATAATGTGGGAAAATATTGTGAGAAAATAAATTGACGGTAAAGATGCACGGAAAATGGCACGTAGGAGCCGTGGAGGATTATGGGTATGATAGGAAATATTTGAGACAAGAAAAAATAAAGATTACCGCGGTTGGCGGGTTTCCAAAAACTGGATAAATTGGATAAAGATAACGAAATGAAATTAATTCTCTGGTTAAATGTTTCTCTCAACTAATTTGCCAGACTTACAAAATTGTGTATATTTACGCGGCGATTGGGAACCCAAAAATGTTGAAAAAAAAAAAAAAAAAAAAATTGTTAAGAGTATGTTTTTTTTCGTAAATAATACAAATCACCACGTATGTGAATTTTTTTCTTAATTTTTGACAATTTTCAAGCCGTGCATCAAATTCATATTATTCACGCACGTGGGCACACTCGCTGACGCACAATCGACACGTTTCTCAAGCGTTTTCCTGTTTCACTCTTAGCCTTTTGAAGTTCGGCCTAACAACCCTCGAGTAAAAAAATGGCTGTCGCAAAACCGCCCTTTTAACATCTTTTCAATTTATTGCTGATTTTCAGGGCGAGAACGTGATAAAAAAAAAAAGTTACATATTTTGACACGATACGAAGGTTTTAAATGTCATGGATTTCCCACAGTACCCCATTTCAATATCTCACGTGGTACCAACCCCCAAACCCACGCGTGGATTATTCAAATTTCAGCCTCCAAATATTTGACGCTTCCGAGTTAACATTTGATATCGAGTAGCTTTCCTACTCTCTTATATTTTATTATCCTCGATTATTTTCCAGATGAAAACAATTTTTCAACCAAGTTTTCACGCCTACAGCACCAGAGTCTCGTTTACGTCATAAATTTTCTTGTTACGCCAGAACGTGTTTCGGGAAACCAAAAAAAAAAAATATAAAAAGAAGTAAGAAATTTATAGCAGTCTGCGTCGGATATTATCAACGCTGCAAATTACGTACGCGGCGTCTGCGTCGACGTCGACGTCGGCGTCGACCGTCGGCGTGTGTCTTGGCGGAATATTCTCGATAATCGTAGCCACGTAGGTACCGTATTAAGGCCAATAACTTCCAGTTTAACGATCATCTCAATGGGAAGGCGGCTGGGCTCCGTTTACAAAATTAAATTAACTTTTCAATTTAATATGAAATCATATTCGATTATAAAGAGAGAGAAAGGAATATTAAAACTCCCTTGCGATTTTATTTAATTGTATTTCAATAATTTATTAAGGATAAATGTAATATTTCGGAAAAAAGATCTTGTTTCTTCCTTTCTTTTTTTTTCCCCCTTTATTTCTTATTTCTCATATACTATTTTTTTCGTTTTTCAAGATCAACATGTTTTCATATTTTATTACTCCCGATCGCTATACGTTGCTTTTTCATATGTCGCATTTTCACGTGTATTTATGTATGTACGTGCACACACAGCACATTGCATAAGTATAGTAAATTACATAAGGAGCTTCGAGTCTCGTGTAATCAAAAGAAATTTTATTAACGATGGGTGAAACTCCATTTTTTCCGGTTCTGCCGTTTAAGCAACACGTGCATACGTAATTTTATTTTTTTTTTCAAATTCTGACCATTTTTTTTTACACGCATTATACGCTGATTTGAGTTATGAGAGTTTTTCATCCACTGGTGACATTGAGTTGTCAGACGTCACCTTGAATTAATTATTTTACACCTTTTTTTTCCATATTACCTTAATTCATGTTTATCTACCCAAAAGAGGGTCGATCAGTTGATTTATACTGGATGGGTCGAAAATTCAAATCTTTTTCAATGAGTTTTCAGATCTTGATAATTGGTATAAGCTAATTAATATTTTAAACGAATTTTTTTTACACCTGGGTTAAATTGGTGATTACATTTTTTGTCTATAGTTTTTTTTACAATGTCCTATCTTTCATTTGCCTGTACGTTTCGAACCCTCCCTCCAAAAAAAATAAATAAGGTCAGTCACGAACTTATTAGAAAAGTTTTTAGGAACCGAGAATCTAAAAGGATTACAATATTTGATACGAGGCCGGGCGTGATATTCTATCTAAACGGTGTTTATTGAATTTCTTCTTCTTAGATCCGCAGCCCTGTATGAGAAATAATAACAGACATCCGTTTTGCAAGTGTAACGTGCATTTGCATATTATTGTAAAATTTAGATATTTTTAGTTTCTTTTTGAAACGGCACATTTCTATGTTACTTACGTGGCTGTAGAAATGCGATAAATTTGCGAATTATAAATATATTCTCGTGTATCGTCCAGAGCTTTTACCTCGATTGCGAAAAAAGAAGCACTCACCTCTCTGATAAAAATTACAGGGCATTATCGAAATATTCACCAGCCCTAATTTTATTTCATCGTGTCCAATTGCTCGACAATTTTCAGACTCGGGGTTATCATTATTATCTTAACTGAAGGAACGGCAATCGATAATGTAGCCGTTAAGCAAAATTGAATAGGACGCGTCATCGTTTTTCGAAATTTCGACAATAACAATTTTACGCAAATAACAAATTAAATTTGCCTTTCGAGAGACTGTGTAATTAAATGTTTCTTTTCAGGAAAAACATACAGCATGATCATTTGATACCCGGTTCTACCTAGCGGGTAAAACACGAAAAATCATTGAACGAGAAATTCTGTTATTCTCAAGAAGAAAAATATTTGTAAAAAAAATTTCACAATTAGCATAAACAAGTTTAAGATTGAAATTACCCTGGAAATCGAGTTTAACTTTTACAACCGTTCGTTTCGATAATACATGTAACTCGACTAATCTGTATTTATGATTTATCAAAAACGAATTTTCTGCATGAAAACTATTATTACTCCCATTATCGAAAGAGTCACGAGGCTAATTTATATAAAGGAATAAAAGATAGTAATCAATAAAATTGTCCAACGTCACCATTACATGTAAATTTGTCCATGAAAAAGAATGACAAGACGGGGCTGTCGGGTGAAATGAGTATCAAATAGCCCAAGGAAAGCCGCGCAGGACCCGTCGAAGGGCTAACTCTGTCGGTAACCCAAGATGCACTGCGCGGTCGGTAAAGAAGGATAAAAAGATTAAGAAACCAATTACAGGGACAAAAAGTAATGTAAATATATATTGTTCGATGAATAAATAATAGTCTTAAAGAAATAAAATTATACAAAGCTTCGCACGGCGACACGTAAAGACTCACAAAATCGAATGAATCGCAGTTCGTTAAATGATCGATCATCGCGCCGAGTCTTCATCTGGCGGCGAGCGCCCCAAGTTCCAACACAGAGCGCAAGGCCTGTGCGAATTCATACGAAGAATTCCTTTGAGCGTATCGCCCGTGACTCGCCGTTCGCCGCCGCGTCTCCTGTATCTACTCCTCCTGCGTCTTCTGCCTCGCCTACCGCCGCGACGACGGCGTCGACGACGCTTCCCGCGTCGTCGTCCACCTCGACCCCTGCGCGACCTCATCGAGCGATGCTTGCTACACAGACCCAGGATTCCCAATTCCTGAGTCGCAACTTCCTGACAACCGGCAGCCGTTTCCGCTGGCAGGCAATATTGGCCGTGTCCTTTCTTCAGGATTCCATAGTCCACGCCACGTTTTAGGGCTGAACGCATCTGAATTGAACAAGGAGAGGAAATTTAGGAGGATCGCGGGAGATCGGGAGAGGAGGAGAATCTTTTTATTATGTTTTGCATTCAGGGGAATCCCCTAAGGAGTCGAGAGTCACGCTTGGAAATTCTCTTACGCTATAGGACGTTGGAACGAGGATTGTGCGTATGAAAGCGTAAGATTGGATATATTTTTGAAAATTAATTCTTTTCTTTTTTTTTTCGTTCGTGACTCACCTGTCGTTTCACCGTTGACTCTGGCAGGTCGTATTCGGTCGTTATGTAATTCATGATCTCTTTTGACGTCGAGCCACGGACATTTTGAAGCCTCTTAATGGCTGCCAAGATCTGGGCCAATGACTTTGACGACTGCTTCACCATGATTTATGACATGGGACGTGTGTTGGTTTTCGAAAAGAAATGATATTTTTTGGATACCAGCAGGATTTTGTGTTCTTATAGGGATGGGTTTTTTTCCTCTTTTTTTTTTCTTCTTTTCTTCGCTGCTAACCAAGATCGAACATCGCCAACGAACGCGACTTTTTTTATTTACTGGATTTCTCACGTTACCGAATCATCTCGTGCGATTGAAGTGAATGACGAATCAACAAACGGGTTGATGGTCGTTAAGAGAAATAAAAGAAAGTGAATATTTGTCAGTTGACAATCTCGATTAAGAAGAAGAAGAAGGACGTGCTCGCTCGATTATCTTTTACTGTTTTTCTTGAATTTAAAGAAATTTTTTAAAATAATTATCCTCCCTTATACTTTACAGTCGCCTCTAGTAGCTCTGCAAATTATTCCGCACCACTGGACGGAATGAACGTAAATATTTATTGTTTGGTCATCGAACCAAAAAATCATTTTTATATTACATTCAGTCGATCATCGCAGTCGCCCGTATTTTCGAGTTTCGTCTAACAAAAATACCTGGAATCAAGTAAACTTTCCGGCGACTCATAAAAAATTCATTGCCTCTGAGAACAAAGGAAAGAAAAATCAAAGAAATATTTAACAATTTTCCCTCTATACATATATATAAACTGTACCAGTAATTTTTCAATTTTTCTTCCATTTACAAAATGCCAAAAGTCATAAGTCCACAATATGACCGATCGAAGAGCGCCAGTGCCATCCGTCTCGAAAATAAAATTGAATAAGAGACAAAAAAATCCAAAATCTTTTTTTTCAAAATCAATTTTCATCCAACCAGCAAAATCGAGTACCGGGTACCCGTCCTCGCGAATAAGATACGTAAAAATCTAAGTGGTCGCGCATGCGCGCCGTCACACGTGTTTTTTTTTCCCGCCAGCACGCTCGTCCGACGGGACGTTCAATTTGAATAAACCAATGCGTTAATTAATTCTATAACTCCAGGCTATGGCTATCAATGACACGGCCAGAACTCTTTTTTCAGCGGCCATAAGATTATGCGGCATTCTCATCCTATGCCGTGTGCCCGTTCCGAGGTCAGGGTCACGTTGTCACGATATTTAACACGTTTAATACCCATTGGCTATTCATGCTTGTCAATTCATTTGAATAATACTCGTATTCTGCGTATTGCACTAATTCCCCAGTTCTGGCATTGAGTAACGAACGACCCATCGCGCAGTAGAGATATCGGTGAGGTGAAAATTTTCAGATACGCGGAAAAAAGTTACCCAAGCAATGAAGAATGAACGAGATAAACGTTTCGCTTTACTTTAGAAAAAAAAAAAAATTTTTTTTCACGTGCTCCAACTTTTTTTTCGGTATTCGCTCAAGGATCCTCTGCAAGCTCAGAGAAGTTGCCGGGTGTTACGTGACAGCTGGGGGGAAAACAAAAAATTGGAGGATGGACGTTGAAAGTCTTAGACATATGGTGAACCGGGTGATTGTCGGGTAATATGGTAAAAGATAATTCCATTCGTTCATTGGTTCAATATGCGGTCCATCAGTTCCGCGTTGCGACATCCCGGAACGTGGAAACTGACTGATGAAAAGATAAATAGAAAATCAGCCGGAGAAATTACGTGTCAGATATTTTTATATATGGGTCAATGCGACGTTTCGGTTGATTTGTCAAAAGTGTATCAATGAGGAAAAATTTGAAATCAATTTTTGACATTTATTTACAACGTGACATCAATTCCATTTGATAATCAGGCACTCGAGCCACGGATCGGCAGAACCGTGATTTAAGTTCCTCGGTGATTTCATTTGCATTTTGATATCAAAATTTGTAATTTCTTCCTGGAATATTCGTGGAATGACCTATGGCTATATTTATGGGTAGGAGTCAAGTAAAAGCTATGACCCCGGATATGCTGGGTGAATTATTTTCGAAAAAATAATTGGTCTTTCCAAAGTCTCTTGTGGGTAGTCGTGAAAAAAAAAAAAAAATGTTTGTACCTGGAGAAATTACGATCTTCAATATTGACAGAGACTGTTGGGTTTTTCCATAAATTCGCTATGACTGGTACTTGGCCCTCTATGTGGGCATAGAGCCATAAGGAATTTTTTTTATCTTTCCTCGATTATTTCACTCGCCATCCACACAGACCTCAGAATTTACCTGACTCGTCTTAGCCTAAGGAGTCATCGTGGGACTACCTGCGGGAACGTTCTGAACTGTTGAAACTGAAAGATTTAGGGATTTCAATATTTTTCATCCTTTGACTTTGCTTTCGTTTATGTAAAACATAAAAAAAATATTCAGGGACCTGTTTCACCGTGGAATTTATCTCGTTTGCACAGAGGGGACTAATGATCTTGGTGGAACGATAAAATAAAAGAGAACAGAGGGGTTGATGGGTTATTAAAAAAAATAAGGGGAAAAAAGGGTAACGAGAGCGAAGGGGAGGAATTCAGAGCTCTGAAAAAAAAAAAATAATAATCTTGGTGAAATAAGATCGAGTCGATTTGCTGAAAACGAAATTAGCTGATTCCCCTCGGTCCATCGTCTCCCCTACAAGTAAAAAGAAATCTCGATTACAAATATTTCATGATCAGATTTCTCTGCTAACATTGACAAACCTAACCTCACCGTTGGTCGAACGCTGAAAATTCGTAGCATGGAGGGTCGCATCCCCTCCTCTTTGAAAGGCCTCAAGAACGACAAATTCTAATGTTTTCTCGTAGTCGAATAATTTAGGGGACGAATGCTATTCATTTTTTTTTTTGTTTCACATTTTTTTTCATATCCACAAATACAACGTATTTCGAGCCATTACATAAAGTTCCATTCAAACCGGATATATCGTTCGTTTACACGTGGGTGGCTGCCAGGACCATTTCTGTTGCAGGACGCAAGAAAAAGATCCGTTATAAGGAAACTTTATGGGAATAACAATGTTAGCCTGTTATCCTGATAGCCCAGTCTTTATGTATACAAAAGCGTCGGGTATTTAACGACGCCAAAGACGCCTCCGTCTTTTCCCTCTTTAAGGTGAAATTTACGAAGCGACGCTGCTTGGCCGAAATTTCAATAGAAATACCGTGAATTGAAATTTTCAAGCATCATGAACTTATAAATTTTTAAATCGACGATTTTCGATAAAAGCTTCTTTTTTTCCCACCGTTCAAAATTTCTTATCGTATTATCATAAGCACCGTGACAATACTCGAAAAGCCTAACACGAGTCTCAATTCCTTTGAAATTGATGTAAATTTTCGTGGCTTAAAAAAAATTGAATACATAATATACAATGCGAGTCTGAATAAGTTAGGAAATTATTAAAATCAATGGTGAACCATAAAGTTCTGAATACACGACATCATTCACTGTCGTAAACTGTTCTGCAACCAAATCGAAATACGATAAAGACATTTGTACGAAGTACCGCGTGGGTTTTGTAAAATGATAAAAAAAATTATTATTTTTTTCAGATACTTCTCAGTCACCTGCATTTATACGCCAAGAGGCTTTACGTATCAGCGAAATAAGTGGCGGCGCAAAACGTGAAAAAAAAACAAAATAATAAATATCACGATATACCCTCATACGTATAAGATATCATTTTAATGGCGAATTACAATACCAGTGAATTGTATAAAATATGAAAAAGATATATATTCATAAAATTTTTCCAAAGAACATTTGACACGTGTCTTGCCTTTCATCCCGGCAACCATTTTGGTGCCATCAGGATACAAGATCCTTACCCACAATTTCGAGACCCAATCTTCCTCACAGCACAATATACATTTATTTCAGTACCGTTTGGGTAACCCAGTAAAAAAGAGAAAAACTAGCTTATCCCTTTTCTTCTTCTTCTTCTTTAATGCCATTTTCTTTTCCTTTGTCCTAACAGGTGGTAATATTCCACGTAGCCCGAGGACCCTTCGTCGAAGAGTTCTATCAGTGCGTGACTCATGGTTTTTACACGGAAGCTTGGCAGGAGCAACTTTACACAACCCTCAGCCTGGTCTTCATGTTCCTGTTGCCATTGGCCATTCTAATCGCCACATACGTATCCACAGTAGTTACGATAGCTCGTAAGTTTCTTTTTTTATTTCTTCCCACCCTGTTTCCTCCCTGGTCGCGCCAGTGGAATACGAATATCCCTACCAGAGTCCGGAAGGCAATTCATCTTCTAAGTTTGCCCTAATAGATCCCGAATAAATTCTAAGCACTTGAACGCACGGTAAAGTACAGGGGAGCACGTGGTCCTTGAATTTTGTGTTTTAAAAAATCCCCGAGAACCTTGATAATTGATAAAGTTACGAGGGTCGATCATTTTTATGATTAATGTTAAGTCACGGGGTGGACTCGTAAACAGCCATTAGGGTTGAATCATAATTCTCGAAGGTGTTGAATAAATTTTTTTTGTACGTTATCTCGTATTCATCCCTAAAAGCTACTTTATCCAATCCACCCGTCTGCTCCACTGAATTAAACGGAAACGTCAAAGTTATATACTGTACATATATACATCAAAATAGGGATAAAGGAGTAAAAAGTTAGAGTTAGGGGAGGAAATATTATCGCACATATCGATAGATGAATTTCGAGTAGCACGTGTAAGGGCTAAATCAGTAACGTGCATCGTCCTTTAAATAGAAATTAATTTAGTATAACCCCCCCCCCCCCCCCCCTCTTCCGTCTTGCTACAAATAAAACCCGCCCTCTTGTTTCAGGTAGCGAAAGGGTCTTCAGGGCCGAATTGGCAAGCAGCAATTTGAATCACGTGTCAGGTGACGTCAACAGGCGCAGACTGATGCATCGCGCCAAGACCAAGTCGTTACGCATAAGCGTGGTGATAGTGGCTGCCTTCGTTCTCTGGTGGACGCCGTACTACACCATGATGATAATCTTCATGTTCCTCAATCCGGACAAGCACGTGAGTATTCGAGGAAAGGAAAAAAGAAGAAACGAAGAAGGTTGCTCCAATTTTCCATCGACCTCAGCGAAACGACGATGCTCAAGAAATGCATCAGGATAAGCGGATGCTCGTAGGTTAATTGCAGGCTTGTAGACGCTTCCGGAATGAAATAGCTCAGGGGCCAATGAACGTCTTTAACGAGCTCATAATTCCTAGGGTTTTATACCTTTTACACGTGCATTGTCGCTGTCGGCGATGGTACACGTGGTAGAGGGATACATCCAGGTTAGTACGTTGTGTGTATATACCCTAGTACCGTTACAACCGGTTTAACGTGACATCGATCCGATTTTAATGGGCGTTGAGAAAGCAGAGGATGGTCAGGGGTTAAAAGTCCCGGATAGCTGCTTGATAAATTGCATGTGCAAAAGGAAGATCGGCGAGTCAGGATTGGAAAGGTCGGTGTAGTTTCTGTTGATATCCATCGATAAGATTTTATGGGAACGGTGTATAATTTATTTGACAAGACCGTAACTTTTTTATCGCGCAATTATACTCGCCTGGTACCATCGCATGTGGTGATTTCGTAGTAAAATAATAAATTATTAAATATACTTTATCCTCCGCCGATACGGCGGTCGCGTACTTACCGACTAAAGGTAAACTGTCATGGTAATGGTATCCTGATTTACGGTAATAACGTAGGTTTATTTTTTTTTCAGTTGAGCAACGACATGCAAAGCGGGATATTTTTCTTCGGGATGAGCAACAGTCTTGTCAATCCACTTATATACGGGGCTTTTCATCTTTGGCCCCAACGCAGACGACAAGGCAGCCACTATCGGTAACAATGACTATTCTTTAATTTTGCCCCGACAAACTCAAGACGAAGTTCCAGTTTCCGTTTATTAAATTCATTGGGAATTAATGTTGATTTTGATTTTAGCGATGGCTCAACGATCCAGCATCGCAGCACTACCACGCATGCGAGTTTCATGCTGGCAACGCGTGGCGGTAGTACTCGGCTTTCGAGACAGCAGACGAGAAACTCAACTTTGAACCTCAACAGAGGCTCCCATCAGCCCGATGAGACTGTGCTTGTGCACTTGATGGAGGAACCGCGGAATAATAATGAAAAGTCCAACAACAGACAGGCCAGACTCATCTTACGATACAATGAGAACGGGAACGGCGACGTGGAGAACAAATTGTTCATCGATCATACGTAATTTCTGCGACGTTTGCGCCCATATTGGTGAACGGTGCAGTTTTCTAGAGGAAGTTATTCCCGAGTGGAGGACGAGAAATTCTCAGCGTTGCAAGAGAAACTATTAATTAGCTATTGCTCGTAACGAGTGTATTGTTTGCTACATACGAGAGCATGGATGGTACTTTGAATTTTTTTACTTTCAAGATACTCAATGACGTCACCGAGATTTATATGTAATGTAATATCTATATGCGTTTCGTGTACTACCTCATGTATGCTTACGTATTCATCTCGTGTAATATAATTGTAATTGATATCAGTAACGTGTATATTTTTAATTAAATGTGTAAAATAATAAAGATCGATCGTAATATAACTGTAGATTTATAAGTTAATGTATTTTGAGTATGTTGGAACTTTGGCAAAGATGAATAGACTTAGACTCATCACATTTTTACAGTAAGATAATTTTTCCAATTACGTTTCAAGTAAATCGTCTCGTTTTAAATGTGTAAATTCATAGGGATAATAGGGGAAGATGCTAGTATTACTGCTTCTGTTATAGATTTACAAAATTCGAATTTCAAAAGATTATCGCAATCGGTGTACCCGTCAAATATATCAGTTTTGTTAAAACAGAACGCAGAACATCCGAACTACATTTTATGTCTTCAGTGTCGGCATTTATGCATTTATGTTGTCCATTATTCTTTTTCCCATTTATTATTATATTTTATTGTTAGTTAACTACAATATCTTACACGCGTGTTATCAATAGGGTGTTTGGTTTATCTAATAATCAAACATTGCCATTTCAGCGTTTGGGAGACTTAATTACATTTTAGACCATAAGAAGCTTTTGTTACATTCTGGTTACATCGTTAATCGTAAAATATATAGCGCCTGCAGTATGCAAACGTGCAGACAGAAAATTAGGTGTCTGAAAATTTCTAAAAAGAAATACGAAATCGCTATTCGGATGCGATATTGTAATTGTTCGTTAATCTTCCGTGTTAAATTTCTAAGCAATTTTATAACAGTCGAACGTATTCAGATATTTTCTGTAGAAATTCACGAAATAATCAGGCTGAAATTAAATCGACGATATACCCAGTGCGCATGCTCGTCGCGCAGGTCACGTGTTCCGGGATGCACTTGTGACGTTGCAGGCCAGTGGTTCTTCACTCGTAGGTTCAGTTCAGTTCAGTTCCCGAATGTCCTGAGTCGCGAGACGATAAACATGGCGTATCGCGGAGTGAAGGGTTCGGACCCGTTTGTTTCGAAAACATCGCGAAACGAGAGGTTCGCGCAAATGTCGAAGCAAGAACAGATAATACAGCAAAAGAAGTTGGAGATTCAGGCAAAGATGCAGGAGCAGAAAGCAAAGCAAGCTGTTGAAAGTGTAAAGAAGTCGTCGTCTTCAGCCTCCTCTGTCTCTGTCGCCAAACCGAATCCTCCTGCCTTCAAGTGAGTTTTAATTAAGGAGGATCCCTTGATTCGACTTACTTTATTTCGAATATACTTTTGGTCTTTGACGATAACTATATCATTTATTTTCTTTGCTTGGACTTTATATCGTTCATCTTCCCGCTCAAATGCTTTGTTACGATAGGTCAGCGACACTTTATTTTTTGCAAATCCAATGTTTTTGCGGATTCTTTTCAACCGATTACTTTATCTACATGTTGCTTTTCTGGTTTCTTGGTGTTTCCGTAATTAGATAATACTGTTAGGCTGCTTGGGCTCTTGCCCTGTGCAGGTGTGACCCAATTTATCTGGTTATTCGCAATATATCGTGTGTTGTGGATGCGTTTCTACTTGTCAGTTATTAATAAGTAATTTGATGAACGTGTCATATCTTTATATTAGAAAGGCTATAACATGCTTGCCTTCTGATACGGTTTAACATTTCTCGAATATTTGGAGGTTAGATCTCTGCAGACGTTTTTCTTTTTTTTTGCTCTCTTTAGTCGGCTCGCTTATACTGCAATGCGTGCAGCCAAGTTTCTTGCAGTTGCATAATCTATTGTTTCAGAATGGAATTCTGCATTTGTATCTTTTATTGTCTATTATTACTTTATACATATCTTATCCCCAGCTAACTTTTGTATGGTTTCTCATGGTTTTATTGATGTTTTTATCTGTTTCTCAATACATTCTGTAACTGTTACATGATTTTATTGTTTTTATTTTGATATGGATAGCGTTGTCCATGCGTATGATGTTTATGTTTATTAATCTATAGCTATGTTCTGACTCTGAATATTCGTTGAGAAATCATCAATTCAATGTGTTCCCTTTAATAGACATAATTTAATGCAACAAATGGAGGTCAAGTGATGCACCTGTTTATTTATAGGAAAGACGATGAGAAGCCAACTGCATCCCCGACAGTGAATTTATTTGCTAATGATGGAAGCTTTCTGGACCAATTTAAGAAAATAGCGAGTAACAAAGGTCCTAGTAAGCAAGATGCAACCCCAATGAAATCCGAGGAAAAGAGAGATGAGCGCAAGGATGAGAGGAACTACGAGAACACACGTGATCGAGATCGTAGATGGAACAACGACAAAAGCAGAGACTGGGAAAACAGAAGGGATCGTAGAAGAAACGATTCTCGCTGGGGAAGATCTTCGGATAGAAGACACAGTTCCTCATCCAGTCCATCACCCACAAGACGTAGATCATCTCCAAGTCCTGATGCAAGACACAATTTTCACCAACCTCCACCAAATGGTCCACGTCCACACTTTAATCAACAACAATTTCCACCTCAGACCATGAGTCAGCCCTCTTCCATTCCGCCACTAATGTCACAGCCTATAATGCAAATGACAAACGTACCACCTCCTAACATGCGCGGCATGGCACCTAACATTCCTCCACCAAACATGCACAGAATGCCACCACCACCTAAAAACGTTAACAACAATTATTCAAACATGGAAAATCACACTGGAAATCCAAGAATGCCTATACCACCTCCTCATATAATAAGACCTCCACCACCATTACAAAGTATGCCACCCAATACAAATGTGCCGCCTCCTAGCATGCAAATTTCCCAGAACGTATCTTTACCAAATTTACAACCGGGCATACCATCCTCCTCAGCGCAGCACATCATACCACCACCACAACAGTGTAATATTCCACCGCCGACTAACTTGCAACCACCTAATATTCCACCTCCAAATGTACCACCTCCGAACATACTACCACCAATGTCCCAAATGCCACCAAACATGTTGTCCATGACAACACAGGCGATAGTAGTGACAGTAGCTAGTGTACCTAATTTACCACCTCCGACAGTAATGCCACCCATGATAATGTCTGCACCTCCACCCGTGCACAGTGTACCATCTACCATAAATTCCGTACCACCACCAAATCTTAATATTCCACCTCCAAACGTGCCACCGCCAAACGTACCACCTCCACCAATAATCCAAACTGCACCACCGCCACCACCACCACATCTTATGGCAACAAGTTATCCATTGCCGAATCAGGTGTCTATTAATGTGGGACCACCAAATGTCCAGATTCCACCTCCAGTGAGGCCACCGACGAGTCTACAGCCTCCTGATCAATTAGGTAGGACGTTCAGATCATTCGTGCGTTCGAAGAAACATATTCTATATAGTGATAACAGCTCCATCAGATCAACAAATCGACATTTCACAAAACTGCACTCGCGTTAGATAACAGAAAAAGATAAAATTGAAAGACACCATAAAGAAAATTGTTAATTGAATACGTCATAGAATTCTGGTACGATTACACTTGTCTGATGAAGGATTCTAAGTGTGTCCCGTAGAAGCTGAACAGTTGGCGCGGATCGTAGCTGATTGCGGTGACGAAATTGAACAGGAAGTGCGGGAGAAGAATGCCCAAGATCCAAAATTATGGTAATTACTGTCCTGACTGGTTCCCAATTGTTTATATCCAGTTTTCCAATTCCTGTGGTCTATTACGATGCACTATCATGGTTGGAGTGTTTGAGCACTTATCAGTACTATGGGTAAAATTTCACACAACTTCTGTTACTGCGAACTTGTTTCGCAATGCCATCTTGTATTTTCTGCTCCCTGACTGTTCGTGCACTCTTGAAGATGCTTACGTTTTAGATCATTTCTGATAAATACAAGTGCGCTTCTTCCATGGAGACTTGTGTCAATTGTTTTCAAAATCCTATTTCCCAAGAGACCTGCATATTTTATTTACACCATGCTTTTGTTCTTGCATTTAATGGATAAGTAATATCGTGCCATTATCTGTGTTGTACCAATGAAAATCATGAAGAATGTTCTATATTGAAAATGATTATGAAAATTGATCACGTTCTGCATGATATACTTGATGACTTTTTCTACTGCTTTACTAAAACCGCATACAATTCTTTGCATATCATTTGTACATATATTCAGCGAAAAAAATTTATAAAAATTCGCTCGACCTCCATAATTCGTTCGTTTTTAACGAGGGACAGAAAAGAAACCTCTGGCAGATACTTTCTTTTTTTTTTATATCCCATAACTGTAAAGTGCGACACTACATCTAGGAGTATATCTTACTTGGCAGCGTTTTAAGTATTGTTTTAATCAAGGTTTCTGCACCAAAAGCAAAGTGCAGCGTATCAGCAGTACAGGGGATTGGTGGCGAAGTTTCGCGTTGAAAAGGCTGGCAAAGAGGGAAAAAGCGGAAGTGGAGCGGAACCATATTGTCCGGAAGAAGCACTCAGTGACAATGACGATACCGACAAACCACCAAAGCAATCTCAGAATGGTAAACTCGGAAGTATCCATTGAAACTTAAACTTTTCACTTTGATACTGAAGTACTTGATTCTTGTCAACAGATAACAAGGAAGACAATCGCGATGAGCGTAAAAGAAAAAGACGTAGCAGATGGGGCGATCCTGAAAACAAGGTTCCTTTGTCCGGGATGAACGTTACACCAGGATCAAGATCCACACCTGGACAGATGTCCCAGCCAGGCATAGCAATCCCAGGACAGATCGGTCAACCGGCGGTGATTATACCGTCGCCAAAGACGCAGAATACCAAAGGAAAAAATCCAATGCTAAGTAAAATATCCAGGAATGATCCAGCACTGATTCAGTACGCCAGACAAACCTTTGGCACCCTGGATCTCAGTGAAGAGCAATGGAAAAAAGCGGAGGACCATTACAAGGTGAAATATATATTTAAAAAATAACATAAATCCTCCTTTGATCCTCGGATCTTTGATCTTTTGAACGATCAACCAACTCTTTGTTTATTTCAGATAAATCTATTATATCAAAATTTACTGAAGAAGCGCGAAGAGGTGAAGCGTCTGGAAGCTCAAGGTAAACACAAGTATGAGTACGACAGCGACGAGGAGGTGGAAGGCGGCACGTGGGAGCACAAGATAAGATCAGCTGAGATGGAAGCCACGCAAATGTGGGCTGAGGAATTGACTGCGCAGGCGGAAGGGAAGCATCACATTGGCGACTTCCTGCCTCCGGACGAGTTGAAGAAATTTATGGAACAGTACAATGCGGTCAAGGAGGGAAAGGAGCCTGATCTTAGTGACTACAAGGAGTACAAGTTGAAGGAAGACAACATAGGTTATTAATGATTTACCATTTACTGTTGTAAACGAAAATTTATGCTTCGACCTAAGCTAGTTACTTGACTCAGTGATACGTTTGTTCCTTTAGGTTTTCAAATGTTACAAAAACTTGGCTGGAGCGAAGGTCAAGGTTTAGGTAGTGAAGGAAGCGGTCGAGTAGAGCCGGTGAACAAGTATGAACTTTGTGACTTTATTCCTGTTCGGATCCTGTGACTTGATAGTTTAGAGGTTTTCAACCTTTGTGTGTGATAATTTAATTTTTTTTTTTTAGAGCAACTAATAGACTGGACAGTGCCGGACTTGGTTCGGAAAGACCTGATGGCATATCTCGGGACGATGATGAATTTGATGCGTATAGAAAACGAATGATGTTGGCTTACAGATTTAGGCCTAATCCATTGGTAATTATTGTAACGGTTATATGAATTTTTTAAAAAATATTTTTATTCGTTGCTAACAGTGAAATAATTACAGAACAATCCGCGAAGACCTTACTACTGAGCTTCGAGCGACCGCTACTCTAGTTTGATGGAAAAGAAGAAATGATTGCACGTAACATTTTCTATCGAAAAGAAGCTCGTTATTTTGTATAATTAAAAAAGATACATAAGTAATAAACTGTCGTAAAAACTGTTGACGTAAAGAACTATGAGTTTAGCTTAAGGAATGAAACTTTTTCGTCGGTTGTAAAATTCTTAAATTCCGCATGCGCGTCGCTCTAGATGTAATTACGGTCGATCAGATCCTTGAAGCAGTCGTGCAAAGTTTCGCGATAGAAATGATCTTTCTTCAATCTTTGCAAACATTTCACGTCGTCATTCGACCTGTCGACACTTGAACAATCTTTTCCACCGAAAGTGAATATGTGAATTAAAATTAAACACGCGACGCCGGGAAACGTTCCAAATTTCTTCAGCTGCTCCTGCAGCGCTTCCATTGGAAACAGCTTATTTGGGTCTGAACCCAATTCCCTGAGGTACTTTGAAAATGAGTCGTAATACTCTTCAATCAGTTTGTCGTAATAAGCGCTTCGCAATTTCTGATTGCAACTGGAATAGAGTAAATAGTGAATATCCAATGCGGGCGACACGTAACGGCAAACTTGAAAATCCACAAAGTACATTGCGGTCGGTTCGTTCGTTGCCTGAAGGACATAAAATATTAATAAAAAATTATCAGTCCCTTTTTTTGCGTATTTAAATAATTTTTAGACGTCATTGTATCAACAAAACAAACCTCATTGTACTTGAAGAGTAGATTGTTCGACCAACAATCCCCATGATTCAATGCACTGTATGGCTCGGCTGTTTCTGCTTTGCAACAAAGCTGCACTTTTTCAACTGAATCCTTCAAAAATGCTTCAAATCTTTCTGTGTAATAAGGATCTTCGTCCTGCAGTACCTAGTCGAGAAGAAAAAGTAACAACGTTGCTCAGGCAATTTATATAATTTTAAACAACAAAACAGCCTTGTAATTTCAATACCCACCGTTCTTACGCACTGAGCAAAGACTTTTTCGCTATTACGATATCCTTCAGTTTCCAAACATTCCTTTCGAAAAATGTCTTCTTCCATTCCTGAAAATATTCTAAATACATGCGGTCTCTGATCGCGCAAAGCGAAGCTGATGGCGTGCAGACGTCCCAAATAACGAAGTGCCAGCGAGGCATGTGCATAATCCAATTGTTGCAAACGATCCCTGAGAACGAAACCCCGAGTAGACAGATCCTCGAGGATTATTGTCTGAAGGAAAATATTTATTTAAAAAATTTCTATTTCGAGGGGAAAAAATGATAGATACTTAAAATAAAAATTTTCAATAGCGTGGACTAGTTCCATATATACCTATATGACTTTAAATTTATTTTATTTAGACTGGGGATGTTTGACCTTGTTGGAGTCCTGACTATCTACCGATAAGGATGTAAGGAAATCGTTCTAGAACAAAACTATCAGCACTGGACGATTCTTTTATCTTTGCCAGCCAGTGTATCTGGTAAGATTAGAAACGCTGTAACAACGTTAAGAGTTATTGTAAAAAAATGTAATCAAACATCCCCAGTCTGCCCTTCTTCTTCGGTAGGAACATTATCTACGCGCATACGAGTAAATAATTTTCTGTGCAAATTGAAAAATACATTTTTTATGACGTATGGATAATCAAACTAGATCAATCGTATTTAAGTAATTATGAAATTTACAAAACGCATGACACATAACACGAATAACGAACCTCCTCGTTTTCAACGGTTCTGCCGCCGTAATATTTTGGCACGAAATCAAGCGACTTGCCGCGCTCCTTAAGTAAATTCTCAAAAATTGGCACCACTATCTCATAGAAGATAGTTTCGCGTGCGAACAGCACGGACGATTGCATGAAACGCCTGCGACTCCAGTCCCTCGACGGAGCCTTGAATATGAACGATCGATGCGAACATTCCTCTCCATTATTTTCATCGCTGACAACTACTTTGTAAACGCACCCATCGAAGTCATCAGCTTTGTCATTCGCTAAGGAAATACGGAATTTCGGTCTGATAACGTTCAAACTTTTGACCAATTTCGTCAACTGATTCTGCAGGAAATACTCCTCGAAGTAATCGCCACAAAATTGTTCAGCCATTTTTATAATATTTTTTAATACACTTATTCGTTATTTTCAAAAAAAAAAAACTGTCACGTCCAAGAATTACGAGAAACTGATATTCATAAAAATTCCTTATCCTTTGTGTCCCGTAGTTGTTCAAGGACGATTTTACACGGTGACGACAATCACGCTGTGTAACTGCAGTTGGCTAATCCTTTTCACTAAACTCTTTACGCGTCGCCGAATCGTTCTGGCACTCGGTGATAACCGATTTTCTTGTTTCACGACCTGATTTAATGATTGGGTTCAGCGATGCCGAAAACTGCGGGTCGACCTCCACGGCGTGACGGCCTCGCGGCGAATGACGAATGGACGGTATGTGCTCGAAGATAATTGATGTTTAACTTCACTTACGGATTAAATTTCGTATGAAATATATATATATGTAAATGTAATCATGATAATCATTTATAGAGATTAGTATAGAATGGTAACAACTGTTGGATCCTTTTTCTTCGCTAACTCACTCACGTACGGCATAACTACGTTATCGACGTGGAGATTGGGTTTCTGTTTGTCGGTATAGTCAAATTTCCTTTCTCGCGATAACTTCCGAGAAACTTGGTCATTGTTTTGAGATTGAGTCTCAGGACTCGGGGCATTGTTTTCCTCAATCCCCAAAACACGGTCCTCCGGTGGACCTCGGAGGGGTCGCAGCTCCTTCGCGGAGAGGTAGGACCTCACGGGAATGGGCGAGGAGGGGCTCATTTCACATTCCTTCTTATCTTCTTTATTTTTTTTTTCCAACTTTGAAGCTCCTTTCCTCTATTATCTTTAACGTTTTCCGTCTTCCCGCTGATCGTCATCAAAAGTCTAACCTTAAATACTTGTACTAAAATTGGAACTACAGCTTTGACCTTTCGGTATCTTTAATTCTATAAGTCATTGATACAATAAATTGGTTTAACGACTACTCGATTGAAATTTGCAACAATATAACAGAGGCATTTGCGATACGTCGGCATTTCATTTCGATCCTGTCGTACATTTGACCGTTAGGCCAAATCACTGGTATCCACCCGAGTAGGATTTTACCTTTACGTGTGTACAGTACATTCTACATATCAGAATCGCGCGACATAAATTACACAGGCACGTCTGGCCTACGGAAATTCAATATTTTTTCTTAAAGAAATTCACTGTATTTGCCATAGATTTTTTTACACCACATTTTTTTGCCGCATATCACAAATTCTGGGTGCTCAACGCGATACATCAAAGTTCCAAGCACTTGAATCTACATTGTTACAGGTGTAAGTGTACAAATACGTCGCGACGTCCCTAATCAGAATGATACGCTGCGTTATCGAAAATATTTCAAGTCGCATAAATTTAATTTATCGGTGCATAATCTTTTTTTAGAAATACATAAAAATATATACAAACTTTAAAATAGAATGTTATCTCGAATGCAGATAAGCGTCATTAACGTTGTCAAGCATCTTGATCCCGTGTGATAGATTAGATAAATAGATATTTCATGTATCTCAGGTCGCGGGAGCGACAGGGAGGATACCGTGGTGTCTTAGTACGAGAATTGGGAGCAGTGACGGCTCGTATTGGGGGTGCTACCCCGAAAAACGTGTAGCCTTTTTTTTTAAAATTGTGTAAAATGAAAGAAGCATGTATAAAAAGAAAATTTATTATATATCGTAAAAATATAGAGAAAAAATGAAAGAAAAAAAAATTACTATATTGAACGTTATCGACAATATCAAGTGGAAATAGGGGGTGGTGCCTTTACGCGAGCCGCCCCTGACTGGGACTAGGCCCAGATTACCCTAGTGGTGCAGCTTCGGGTATCGGGTCGCTGTGGGATAGGGAATTTCTTGCGATACCAATGGAAGTGATAAGGGCTGGTGCTTGCGGTATTTTAATTATATATAATCGCGATCAATCATATCTTTAAAAGCGTCGCGCAACGTTACGCGATAATGCGTGTCGTTCATCACACGTTCTTTCAGCTTTTGCACGTCGTTCATCGTCTCGTTAACTTCCGTCGCTTCTTCGCGATTCGCGGTTATGAGGTGAAGCAAAAGTACAGCAATGGCACCGGCGAAAGAGCCGAATTTCTTCAAATGATCCCACAACACGTCCAACGGAAACAGAACGTTCGGATCGGAGCCAAGTTCCGTGAGACATTCGGCCAGGGAATCGTAATAATCGCGAATCAGACGGTCGTAGTACTCGTCACGTAACTCCTGATTGGTGCAAGTGTAAATCAGGTAGTGAATGTCGAGGGCTGGCGAGGCGAAGCGGTAAATTTGAAAATCTATTAAACACACGTCCTCGGGTTCCGGCGAATCCTGAAAAATGAAAGAGTTTTGGGAATTTTTGAAAAAATATCTTTTTTTTTCTTTGCTTCACCTTTTTGTACTTGAATAATATATTGTTGGACCAGCTATCACCGTGAGATATCACCGAATACGGTTCCGCTTCCTCTGGCATACAGGTTCTTTCTACGTCGGTCCAGACGTTTTCGTAAAACTTATTGAACCTCTTCACGTATTTCGGATCTTCGTCCGATAGTGCCTGTGTCGCGGGGAATTAGATTTTGTGAGGAAAAAATTTTTCGAGCAAATTTGTTTTTTTCACTCACCGTTCTAACGCTGTCCGCTATCAGGTCATTTCGATAGAGAAATATCTCGTGGGATAGTATATTCTTGTTGAAAAGATTTTCTCGGGCCTTTCCGAAAATTTCGAGAGTTTCCGGTCGCTGGTCGCGGAGGGCGAAGCTGATCGCGTGCAAACGTCCAAGATGGCGGAGGGCTTTCGACGCGTGACAATAATCGAAATGATCCAGACGATCCCTGAGCTTGAATCCACGTTGCGTAAGATCCTCGAGAATGACAACCTGCGTAAAATGACAAAGATGATTAAGAGAAAAAAAAAAGAAAAAAAAAAAGTAATTATAACAAAAATCTCTAGTCACTCCAACCGCAGGCGGCGATTATCGGTAAATAAAAAATATAAAAAAATATGAATTCCAAATTACCCCAAAAAATGCACTACTTTTCAAGTAAAATCAAAATCTTATAAGACCCAGCGCTGTCTTACCTCTTCGCACTCCCGGAGACTCGTGCGATAACACTTGGGTACAAAGTCCAATGATTTCTTGTACTTCTTCAGAATTTCCTCGAAGAGCGGAACTATCTTCGTGTAAAAGGCTACTTCGCTCTCGAACATTATTGCCGCCTGCGCGTAAAGTCGCTGAATTTCAGTCCTGGGCGCCACTTTGAAGATGAACCAGTGTTTATCATTGTCCCGGTCATTTTGCCACAAACAGACGCGATACACGATGCCGATAAAATTTTCCCCTTTTCCACTGGCCGATAACACGCGATACCTTGGATCCTCTATTCCCAGCGAGCTCGCCAGTGCCTGCAGATGGTCCTTCAGGAATTCCTCCTCGAAGACGTCGCTCCGGTCACTCGGTGACATTTTCACTTATTACTTCACAGACTCTCAGCCTCGGTTCACGCTTCACGATATATCTTGTTCGGCACGACTAGTCGTACTGTCTAATCATTTCCAGCGACTGTGCTTGACTTTTGTACCGTCGTCACGGAAATTATGATCCCCGTCGTGCGATTTACTTAGTCCGATAAGGCTCGACTTTGAGAACGCACAAAAATGGCTTATTGTACATTTCAATTTAGAGAGGCATACTATTTTTTTTATCTGTTTCTCTTTGCCAGTATCGTAAACAATCTCGGATACCGATAAGGACTCTCCGTTATCTTTGGCAATTACGTATATCGCGTTCGACGACTTGCCTTTACGTAATCTCAACATATCGCGGATCGCAGATCTTACTATTAACTATACCCAGCGGCCAGCTGTACATTGAATAGTAAATACGAGATATTTCGTCAGCGGCCTCTGACGGTAAAATTACGAAAACCGAGATATCTCCTCGTATTTCTGTAATGTGTTGATAATGCGGGATTAAAATAAAAATTATGCTTTATCTTATCATTCCGTATGGGGGACGGGGAAATCTTCGAAATGCGGCTAAAAATCCGGAAGTAGTATAGTCGTCCATGTTTTCTAAATGAATCGCTCGGGTAGTGAGAGAAACGAAAAGCTAGATATAGTATTTGCCAGACTTTTGTCCTCGTTCCACATATGGAATGATAAGGAACGATAAGATAAAGCGTACGATGACTTGAGAATTTCTCGCTGATAACCGTTCATAATACGATGATTAATGCGGGCGATTAGGAAATGATAATTTTTCTTTCACATGTCAAAAAAAAAAAAATTTTTTTTTTTACAAAAGTTTGTTATCGTACGATTTTTTGGCAACTATGATTTAGCATTTGGACAGTCTAGGTGATTGGAAGTCGCGTGGGGATAAGGATTGGGATAATAATAATGATCCTTCGATTTTCTTAGTTTTTCATTTTTGACAAGTTATTTTTATTTTTCTTTTAAAAGGGAATAAAGAAATTGATTTTTAAAGAGAAACTAAAAGTTTTAGTGCAGAAGGAATTTTCCGTGCGTACTGTAAAAAATCGCCCGCTACACGGTAAGACTTTGGCGGCAAAGTGCCCGCGCAAGATGTGTTAATTTAATTTTACACTGATACTTGGACACTTTAGTGCCTAATTGCGAAGAAAATATTTTTTTACATATTTTATTTGTCCAATTGATAATGATCATATGTAACCGTAGTCCACGCTGTCATTTATTGTATCCACTGACATGGTTCTGTATAGTTTATCGGTTTTTAATCGATCTACTAGATCTTCCCTTTCGAAATATAGATCGGTGGGTTCAAGCTTTGTGTTGACTTTGGTGAATAGCTGTATGGTCGTGATTGCCATTCCGGTTCCGAAGCAACCGAATTTCTTCAGTTGATCCTCAAAAACGCTTATCGGATAAAGTGTTTCCGGATCGCAATTCATTTTTCGTAAGGTGGCCGGGAGAGTTTCGTAATAATCCTGAAGGAATAGATCGTAGTATCGATCTCTAGTTTCTTTGCTACAGCAACAAAATATCATGTACGTCAGGTCGGTGATGGGCGCGGCGTATCGACACGGTTGAAAGTCCACGAAGTACATGTGGGTGGGTTTTGCTTTATTCTGAAAAACAAATTTTTGAGTTAAAATTAGAAATTTTTGTCATTGAAAATTTCGTTATTTCCACGAGATTACCTTCCGTGTGGTCCATTTCAATCACTGTCCCGTAGCTCTTGTCCTTTTCGTGAGTTCCGTCGTAGCAGTTTTTTTGGCATGAAAAAATTTTCAAAAATTACTTGTGTATTTTTTTTTACTCGAATTTTCACAATATATATTCTACAACCCACTAGCCTAGTTTACCACTAACCTCGTGTTCCTCGACTGAAAGTCGAGACGCGAGGTGCTCGACGCTACGAATCTAAGGACGCCTGAGGAAAGTGGGAATGTTTTTTGGTTGCTCAGTCCCATTTCGTTAGGTTAGGTTATTAGACAATGCCGTTTAGTTGCGACACTGGCGATCGGAAACGGAAAGGAGACGGTTGACTAATTTGAAAAAAAAAAAAAAGTTACTCGTTCACCGTATTTTCTCTTTCCGAACAATCGATACGAATTTCCCGAAATTCGTCAGTTGTCTCACTCGATTACGTATTTTAATTATTTAATGTGATTACTCTTTTTATATTATGATAATCAATCTTCGAATTTTCAATTGATATTAACCATTCGAGTCCCAAGCGGCGCTATCGCCCCGTTTAGATTTCATATTAAAAAAAAAACTCAGACATTTCAGCGCTATGGATTGAGACAAACGGCGTTCGGAATTTTTTGATAATTTTTTTTTTCAGTCAACACTGAAATTCGAACGGGTAATAATCAGTCTCGTTGATTTTATATAACATAATTATATTTTGATAGATGTGTCTGATATTTCATAACATTGATATATATATATATATATATCTAAGGTAATTAATGTATAATCCTTATATCGCTGATAAGGATGACGATATGATGGATCTGCGAACTGATAATACGTAAGGTGAGAATAACAATTTTTCCATACTTTATCTTCGCACACGAACTGTCGATAAGGTTACTGATATAAGGAACAAAAAAGTATATGGTGACATGTGTGTTATGTATAGATTGAAGAAAATGGAAAAAAAAAGTCACGTTTTTGTTTAACGATGTCACTTTTAACATCATATGTAATTCTTGTCAACGGCGTCTATGAACGCAGAGGCTATCATATTTTTGAATAGTTGATCAGTCTCCAGCCTCTTTTCGAGTTTTTTACAAAAATTCACGTCCATCATGTCCCCAAACTCACCGGTGGCGTCGGTTTGCGCATGGAGAGTAAACAGCGCCATTGTTGGGCCGTAATAACCGTACTTTTGAACTTGTTGCTGAAATATTTCATAGGGAAACAGAACTTCCGGATCGCATCCCAATTGGCTCAAAAAATTGGACAGCGATTCGTGATAATCCTGCAGCAATTTTTCGTAATGCTCGCGTCTTGTTTCTTGGCTGCAGCAACAGAACAAAGTGTACATGATATCGATGATTGGCGACGCGTATCGGCACATTTGAAAATCCAAAAGGTACATCGACGTCGGATTGGTTTTCGCCTGAAACGTAAATACGATTGACAAATTTGCGAAATTTTGGAACTGGGATAATTTGGAGGAAAAAAAAAAGTAAAGCAAACCTCGTCGTCGTATTTGAACAAAAAATTGTTCGTTCACGCGTCCCCGTGACATAGAACCGCATAGGGTTCAGCAAAACTGCCGTCGGAAGACTCGATCATTTTCTGTGGTATATTTTTCAAAAATGTTTCTACTCTTTTAACATAATACGGGTCCTTGTGGCTTACGCTCTGAAATTGTTTTTAGATGAAAATCCGGATTTTTTTTTCCATTTTTTTTTTTTTTTTCATTTAATTACCTTCAACGCGAAAACTGTGATTCCTTCCTGAAATTTTATCATCGGTTCGGTAGGATTCTTTATTACGTCACTCATCGTATCTGTGATAGATTGAATTTTTTGGAAAATTTCTGGATGCTTGTCGCGCAATGCAAAACTGTACGCATGAAAGCGACCGAGAGTCCGGAGGGCCAAGGAAGCGTGCGGATAGTCGAGAAGCTTAAGGCGATCGCGAAGCTCGTATTGTTTTTCGCGTAAATCCTCGAGGACGATGATCTTGAGGAAAATGGGAAAAAAAGACACGCGGATAGATGGAAATTTTCGAATTTTTCATATTTCCTTTTTTTTTTCATCTTTACATTTTTATTACCTGCTTATTCGGGGTATCGTCCGCGCCGTAGAATTTTGGTATATTCTCCAATTCGAAATCGTGTTCTTGCAATAATTTTTTGAATATTGGCACGATCTCTCGATAAAACATTATTTCACGCTGAAACACTGTGGACACTTTAATTACTTCCACCAGATATTGTAATTCAGGGACGCACTTTATAATCGAACATAATTTTTCCAATTTCCCGTCCCTCTCTCCCTCGATCGTCGTGCGATATATGTCTCCAAATACGTTGTCTCCCTTCGCCGAGCCCGGGGACACGTGGAAACGTGGATTCGCGTAATTAACTTTTTTTGCAATTTTTTTCAATTGCTCCAAAAGCTCATTTTCGCGCTCACTCTTTCCATGCTCCTGCGAAATCTCTGTCGCTATGCTTGATCACCGCGTATCACTGCACGCGTAACAAATAATACGAAGGCAAAGAATCGTTCGATACGTGAATCTAGATATAGTTGGAATATGAAAATTAAAAACTTTATCTACACAGAATATTCAACAGATAGACCAAGACCTGAGTCAAATTCCAACTGAGACAATGCACTCATCATAATGATAAGGCATGAGTTCTAGTCAAGGACGTAGATATTATAGCAGTTGGAACATGCGCGCGCATTGATCTACAGTCGGTGGACGAGGGCAGTATGATTTTTTGAAAATTTCAAATTATTCCAATCCTCAGCAAACCATACGTAGTTTTTCAGGGGTTTACGTAAACCTATGGAAAAATATGAAAAGTTAAATATATTTCAATGAAAAATCTTGCATAAATATTATAGTTTGGTATTTGGCCAAAATCTTGTATCTGGGGTGAATCTCAGACTCGGATTTAAATTTTCGAAATATATTCGGAGCACCTTTGCTCGTTAGTAATTTCTCGTTTAGAAATTTATAGAGTTTATTAATTTAAATTAATTGAAAATAGCAAGGTACAACGTAGACCAGACTGCGCGACAAGGCCTCGAAGAAATCGGTAGTACCGGGCGTGACGTTTTTATTTTGGAAATCCGCAAGCTCAAGGGATTAGGAATTCGTGAGGGTGCAAAAATTTCATTTTGAAGTGTTATTGCAATTTTATAGTAAATTGGTTCAAGGGTAGGTAGGAAGATAACTGGGTGTTTGGAATGAGTCAAGTGGTGATTACTGAGGTAGATACAGTAGCCTGAGCATAATTTGTCATTTTGAAATTTTTGTTATCCAAAATTGAAGTGATGGGTTTCACAATCTGACACCATGCCATGTAATACATATATTGCTGTCAAAATTGTACACAGAGCCACGTGCTTGAGACTTGGTTGGTTTTCGATCTGTCAAAAAATAAAAACACGTGTCATTCGTGGATCCAACTACGCGTTGAGTTTTCGTGCGAAATAAAATCGCTGAATCGTGAAATAGAATTTTTTTTAGTTTAGTTAGTTGGTAACTAGCAATCGTATTGTACACAGGCTTACGATTTTTTATTTTCTAACAACAAATGCAACATTTTATCTTGGATTATGTGTCATCGCCCCACCTTCTTATCGGCACCAACAATAACTTTCATCAATTTGTTTTTTATCAGAGTCCATCTTTATCAGAAGATCTTTATCAGAATTCCATTTTTCTTGTTTTGCAAACACGTAGTTCTTCTGTCCCTATCAAACAGCATGCTAGATAATGGGGATCATTCGAGTGCCCCAAAGCGCAACATAACCCAGCGATCAGAGGAGAGGCGAAGCACTTATCAAGCTAACACTTAACGGGTGAATAAAAAATATGTAATTTTTAAGTGATAACAATTCGATTCTACAACTGTATCACAAAGTTGACAGCGTGGCCATTTTTTTTATCATGTACGAATAATCGGGAAAAGTCGTTCGTATAAAAATTAAAAAGAAAGAATCCAATAAAGATTTACACGCGTGCAAACCGATACATTTATAAAAAAAAAAGATAAATTTCAGTATCACCTATGACAATCATATGTAATTCTTGTCAACAGAATCAACGAAGGCAGAGGCTATCATATTTTTCAAAAATAGATCAGTCGTCAGTCCCTCTTTGAGTTTTTCAAAGAAATTCTTCTTTTTCATTATATCTCCACTGTCAGCGGTGCCGTCGGTATGTATATGGAGAGTAAACAGATTTGAAAAAAATTGCTACTGAAAGATATTACGTGAAATGAAAATTTCGAGTTTTATTTATACAGAATAAAATGGATCCATCATCTGGGAACAGGAGGCTTGTTCTAATCGAAATGGGGTCAATCCACCGATTAAATAAACTAGTTACATGATTAAGATTAGATTGGAAAAACACTTGAGGACCGATATAAAATAATACGCATTCTAACACGCAGACGCTCAGCTTTACATTTTAAAAAAATTCAAAAAGTTACTATCAATGAAATTTGCTTATCAAATTTTGTTATCAGATATAACCCATGTCGACAGCGTCCACCAGCGCACCGACCAGCATACTTTTGTACAAGATATCAGTGTCCAATCTTTCCTCGGCTTCTACGACATCCTTGTGCGTTTTTGATACCGTGTTAACGTCGGCGTCCACCTTTGTAAAAACGTGCAAAGTGAAGATGGCCATGCCCAGGCCGAAATAACCAAATTTCCGAAGCTGCTTTGTCAATTCGTCATAGGGAAATAAAAGTTCGGGATCGCAGCCGAATCTTCTTAAAAAATCGGACAACGAGCCATGATAATCCGACAACAATTGTTTGTAGTATCGAGCTCTGGTCTCTTGGTTGCAGCAACAAAACAATGTGTATGTCAAATCAGTGACGGGCGTTGCGTAGCGGCACATTTGAAAATCCAAAAAGTACATCGATATCGGTTTCTTCTTGGCCTTGAAGTAGTATGAAATTAGAAAAAAAAATTTGGAAAATTAAATTTTGAAAAAAATAATGCATTTAAAAAAAATTTTTTCCAAATACCTCATCTTCGTATTTAAACATGAAATTATTGGTCCACGCGTCCCCGTGGCAAATCACTGCATATGGTTCTACGAGGTTCCCGTTGCAAGCATTGGACATTTTTTCCCAAAAACTCGAAGTAAACTTTCGAGTTCTCTTCGCGTAAATGTTTCCCTCTTGTTTTATACTCTGAGGGGGATAGAAAGAAAGAATTTTTTGTGAAACCAAAATTTTTTTTCATTACCTTCAATGCGATTCTCTGAAGTTCACGCAACCGATTCAAAAACACATCGGTACCGTGTGAATTGACCGTGAACAATACGTCGTGCATGTTTTTGAATTTTTGGAAAATTTCAGGCTTTTTCTCCCGCAGCGCAAAACTGTACGCATGCAATCGACCGAGCTCTTGCATGACCAGAGACGCATGAGAATAATCCAAAAGTTTGAGACGATCGCGACAGGTGTAATTTTTTTCACTCAAATCCTCCATAAATATAATCTGAAAAATTAAATTATTATTAGATTTCGTTACAAAATATTAATTTTTTTTTGTCACTGCCAAAATCGATCCTCCAATGGATATAAAAATACGTATTTGCTATATGCATATTCAAAAATTACCTCTTTTGTCTGAATTGCGCTTGCGCCATAAAATTTTGGTATATTTTCCAAAACCATGTCGTACTCCTTTAGCAGATTTACGAAAATCGGTACTATTTCCTGATAAAACATTATTTCTCGTGGAAAAATCGGTGTCGAGTCCATCGCTTCTTGTCGCGTTGGATCGCGCGGTGCACATTTTAATATCACGTGAATTTCGCATATTTTTTCATCCCGCGATCCCTTGACGATCACACGAAAAATATCCCCTATAAAATACTGTCCCACTTTCGCTCCTCGCGTCACTCTAAAACGTGGTTTTTCGATATTCAATTTTTTGGCAATTTCGTTTAAGTGTTCTTCCAAATAATCCACATGTATTTCCTGGTCCATGTACGCCTCGGGACAGTGTTGGTAAGATTGCATTTTTTTTAAATTGATAAAACCGTGCTGTACATGACAACAAAATTGCATTTTTAAATACAGAATGAAATATCGAAATATTGATTTCGAGGCAGGACTAATTTATCCCATTTTTAGTAAAAATCATCACCAGTAATAAAATTAATGACTCAACCCTCGATAAGGTTCCAATAAATTTTTACGTGACTACAATTATTAATTTCATACGTAGTTTACCTCTTTTAACGTAAATTTTCATTCAATAAAAGAATTGTCTAAAATAAAATACACAACAAAGACACTTTGTATCACAATCAAGATAAATTAAATTTATAATTAATATAAAATTCTTCAAAATTCAATGACTCCTCACACGATGGCTCTCGACACGAGAATCATCGAAAATCGTATCTCAAGTCTTGAATCGCCTTTCTCGGCCCAACGTATTTCTCCGAGGTGACACTTTTTTTTTCATCAAAATTTTGCTATTCAACTAGAAACCAAACAGCAGATCGAATCATTAGTTTCCAAATTCGTGCTCAAAAGGACACAGTAAAATCTATGACACTAGTTTACCGTTTGACGTACAAAACAAAAACAAGACTTGTCAATGATTCAGGTGATATTCTGTATAAACAAAATTTTTGGTCAATTAACGTCAATTTAAAAATCAATTTCTTCGTAAAACCATGTGGCACATTTTGCACCAATACAAAAATCTTTAATATTTATTTATTGTCCGTCCAACTGTTGCCATACAAATAATTAACCCCTGCGCAACGGCAACCCGCTCGACACGCACGTATACAAGGTGTTTCACAATTGAACGTACAGGCGATGCCAATTAAAATAGACAAAGAGATCGTGGGATTAATTATTATTGTTAACGCGATTTAATGAAACGAATTGAAATTACTGTGAGAAATGATTGTTACACGTTTCAACGATATTTAACATAAAGTCTTACGTTAACAAAATCTTACGGCACGCAATACTTTATATAGGCTAAGTGAAAGATTGCAATTGTTTCACGCTAATAAATACGTACTTAAAGTTGACATAAGTGGCTAGCATAAACGTGGGAATAGATCTGGTATTTAGGTCGATACCGAATCCTATCAAACGATCGTATCCCATTAATTAGCCGAGTCATCAAAACCGAATAGCTTCGACAGTAGCGATTAAAGAAAGAATTAAAAAGCCCAGGGATTTAGTCGATCACGATAAAAAAAAATTACTCGGGTAAAAAGTCGTGTTTTCGAATTTCATATTTTAATTCTTATCTGTGATAAAAAAAATCACTAGTGACATTATAAAAAATTTATTTATATGCAGTAATCTTTCTTAGCTGATCATTTTATAATGGATCGTCAGTTAGCCTAGTACTGTAGCTAGAAGCGACTCTTTTTTGGATTAACGATTTTTTTGGATTTTTGAAAAAAATATTTTCACCGCAATTAACGGCAGTCGTTGCAAATCTTTGTTGGATACTTCCAGGCTTCAGTTACGCTCGTCATCAAGTACTCGTTACGGCACTTAAGTTTTCTCCACTTAGCGCGCACGCATTACGCGTCGCATTTAAGACACGACAGGCTCGATTGTGTACGCACCTTGTTTCTGCGTATGGCTGAGTTAATGCGTCGTTTGTCATCGCCTTTGAGACTTTTCGCATTGGACGGTAGTGTATGCGCAGAAACGTGTGCGCAGGAACGTAAGATGTCAAGAGGTCACTCTTTTGGATAATTCGTACTCAAGAGAACGAGTATCGGAAGATTCACGAGGTCCGGGAAAGAATTATGTGGACGGTAATGAAAGTTGTGGAAATGGAAAAAAAAGGGGAGAAAAAAAATGGAATTCCTTAAGGATACTCTTGATTCTTGAAAGCAAGAAAGAAAGCGAAGGCGAGAAAGATAAGGATGAGAAATGAGAAATTTTTTTAGAAATTATTGCACCGCTATCTCGTACAATGATTATATCCTGTTCCGGCATTTTAGCGAGAGTTCCAGGGATTCCTGTGGTCACTGACAAATATTTCGAGTCTCCAGACTCGAGTCATTGAGTCTCGTGACTCGTAATTTTCGTACGAGCCAATTTACCTTTGACGATACCTGGGAAGAAAGGCAAGCACTGTATGTCCTTTATACCCTCTGGCTAAACGTTTAATCGCGTGACGTATTTAAGTTGGCGGTCACTTCTCTAATTAAAGTTCCATCGTTTCGTTCCGATCGAGAAACGGTATTTCCGGCGGGATAGATGATCATCTTATTTCCGGTTTACGACGTAGAGGTTGGCGCGAAGTTTAATGGAACGCTTTTGACTCTTGTATGGTAAACCAAATTTTTTTATTACAATTTGGGGAATAGGTTTTTTCTTTAAATTATATAATTTTTGGTGCGAATATTTTTTCTGTAAATATATTCCATTCGTAACTTTAATGCACTACGATTGATTTCCTGAAGTATTGAGACTTCGTGAAATCATTGGAGTCGTCATTATGCAGTCGTCGTACATTGCTTTAATGGGATCAATGACGAACATGAAAATATTCAGGTTAATAATCGCAGCACTGCATTTAATTACAGTGCCTCTTGGGCACGCATCGTGGATTACGCGAGGGCGAGGTGCGCGTTTATTTTCCAATTATTCCAGTTTTCTGACGTCAAGACCAAGTATACAGTGCAAAGTCAGGTTCGAGTCTAGGTAATGCTTCAGGCATTCGATTAGATTGCACCGAGTGGTTCACGATTTTCTCGACTTCACCCATATAGGAAACGATGCGTGAAAATAATTCTACAAATTCTATAACAGATATAAGCAATTAAATGGGAACGATAAGGAAATAAAAATACAAAATCCAGAACGCAAAATAATCATTATAAATTCATAAATCAGTTACGAGCTTTCAGGTCTGTCTCTGTAGATAAATGGACGGGCATAAATTCCGTGGAGCAATGCATGTATCATAATTGCGCGCATAAAACAATTGTAACCTAGTTTAAGCTAATGATATCAGCCGGTAAAAAAATTCCTAACTTACCGACGGCCGGTAAAAATTTTCTTCTCAGCGAATTTAATTTCAATTACGAAATCTTTCTTTAATAATCTCTATATAATCTCTTACGCTACTCTATACTATATGTCTATATAACACCAATAATATATATATATATATATATCTACGAATGGAAGCATCGTACGCGGCATTGAAAGGCGACCATTCTCTTCGGAGAGTCGCAATTTGCGATACAGCCTTACTCCAATAATGTCGAAGCCTCTCTTGCGGACCTTAAGGCTCGCCCAACGCGATCGACAATAAAGTACTGTAGATATACGCCATAATAATAACAACAACAGTGTGCAATACTGTTATGACCACGAGAACGGCCAAGACACACATATGCCTCGGTTGCCCGTACCAGTTCACACTAATAAAATCCAGAGTACACCCATATGGACAGTGCACAACAGTTGGGTAACATTTGCTGGCCGTTCATAAGATTTTTCAAACTTCGTGGAATTCCGACAGGTTCGCCACGCATCGTCAATTATGCGCAGACTCTTTCGTAGGTGTTGGAAGGATTCCGATAAAATCATATCACAAGATGATTTATAATATAAAATAGTATTTCCAGTTGCTTCAGTGCAATAGAAATAAAAATAGATTAAATTTGTTGAGCAACCACTTTTGCCATTTATTATTTCTATAATTCATAACGCGATATTCTACTTTCGTCAATTTTATCGGTAAAGGAAAATCGTAGTGTGCACTATCGTGCACGCTTCATTGCTCATGCGCGATCCTATCCGGGTAATGATTATTTTAATTGCCCCCACGATGCACTTGGGTGCTTTCACTGTCAAACTTTTACTCCCATTTTCTCAGATCGGCAAGGGATTTAAATTAACACGTGTCAAACCGATTTTTGTTTTTTTCACCTGCGATACAGACGTTACAGGTACGAATGAATATATCAACGTGCAAAGTCGAAACCGGTACGATCACCGGTATGCGTAGCGTACGTGGATACTGGAATGAAGTGCGTACTGGTAAAGGATAGATAGTCAGTAGACAGGAAGGTTATAACGATATTTAGTATTTTACCTATTTTATATAATTTTTTTATTTACTTACTATAAATACCGATCAGAGTGAAATTCGCGGTTATAATATCGTTTCGCTAGCAAACGTATATTTCGCAAGCGGTAGAAAAGACTCGAGAAATTCGTGACTCCGGTGTGCACGGACCTTAATGATATGCCAGTCGTAATATAACAAGGACTTTGTAATCGCAGATTCTGGATCCGATCGGTATTACAAGTTATTACTAAAAAGATCGATTCCTTTTTAAATTACAGTCGGACCCCAACCGTACTGTGTACCGGTCCTGTTGTGGTTCTCTGTGTGCATTTAAAATTCCAACCAATTTCAAAGGGAACAATATGCAATACAGCGGTAACAGGTTTACGATCGGTAGTCGATTGCCAGTGTGCACAACATAGTTAACGTTACTTCCCACGGATTCATTATTCACTGCGAATACGGAACGAGGAAATTATATAATAAACAATTGCATTGCGTATATGATATGTAAAGCGGCATACACAGCGGCTACCCGTATCCTGCATTAATCAGAAAAGTACACGGTGCAACGGATGAATGACCGGTTTTTTTTTTTTTTTTTTGGTAGCTTGGATTCGTTAAGGAACGCTCTCGATTTGGTTTAAAGGGACGACTCGAGGGAGATGGAAGAGTTATCGGCTATAAGGATCTCGACCAATCGGATGATCAGAATGATTAGTTCTCGAATTTGGCTATTGTTAAGGCAGTCTGTCTCGGGGCACCGACCGAGGTGTCACGACCTGGTCGCGCTCTCGTGCTGTCTGTTGATAGTTTTTCTAGTCGTGTTTCGATACGGTATAGCAAGTTTTCATTCGTGCAGTTCTCGCGTTGCTCTCCCGATATCCAAGAAGTTCTATGGATTTTTTGTGAGTGTTCCGGAGGTGTAGTGTTGTGCCCTAGTGCAGTGCCCACCCGAGTGTCTTCTGGATGCAGTTCTCGGCCTTCACGGATCAGCTGCACCAGCTCCGGTGAGTCTCCCAATTTATTAATTGGTAAAGGGATTTCGATTTGATACGTCCGAATCGTTCTATTACGTTCTCGATCCATTGTTCTCTGTATCGCGCACTATTTGCCTGACTCTTACTCCGACCCTCTCTACCTCAATCTAGCACCCTGAGCGGCCGTGCATTTCCGTAACGTCGGACGGCCAAAGGTAACGCAGGTTGGTTCCCAATATATTGTCAGACCGAATTTTCTTGAATTTTACCACAGTAAGTACGTAACAGCACTGTTTTTGCTATACACTTCTTAATGATGTTATGAGTTATTTTTTTAAACTTTACATTGCTTCACGTGCAACGCATTCTCAAAATTTTCTAATACCGCGCTCCTGCCGGTTATCGGTGTTACGAATTTTTTTTTTTACAATGTAAATTCCTCCGTGGGTTTATAACGAAGTGCAACGCATCGAGAAATTTTCTCAAAGTGTGCATCACTGCTTCTACCGTAGCGTGCACGTCTTAATGACGTTGTCACGTGTTACTGTTTATTTTTATTTCCAATATACTCTTGCGAATTCTCAAGCAGATGCTGCAGCATGCTGGACCACTACAATGTGGCATGATCATGAGATATCCGTGTGGCTCCTTCGGAGCACTAAATTCTTCTCGGTGTCCATGACGCACGTAATCCTCGCCAGGGAATGGCGGTTTCTACCTGCAAACCCGTTTCCAAGGGTTCCTTTTTCTTTGGGCCGTTGCCAGCTTTCCTAAGGGTCACTTGTCGACAGCTTCGGGACAGGTAGATATGCTGAATCATTGCCGAATTGGCAACGTAGCCCCTGAGGCACTTGCCGATATTACGTGGGATCATATACATATATATATATACATATCCGCAATAAGCAACTTGCATAAGAATGATGTTAACGCGAACAATCGAAAGTGTTAAAACACTTATTCCATTGTTAACATAAAAGTGCAGGGTGCAATTGCAATTGTTGACGTATTTATTTAAACAATGGTTGCACCACCGTCTACCAATTACTCGAGCAGGTAAATTGCGCAATTAAATGTAGATTGAAATTTAGTCCTTTCGAAAATCTGGAACGCGTTACGTGAGACACGTATGACTCTGCACTGTTGACAATTGGCTATTATCATTGATACTAATGAACTTTGGGTTACGCAACAGCCATTCCTTACCGTTGACTTATGCAATCATTAATTAGTCATTAACGGTCCCGCACGTCCAATCGCTACGTCAGCCAACGATTCCGCGAGCCGATTGGGTCACTCTGCTACAAGGGATCGTTTACCCCGATGCCCTGCTGAACTCTTGGCAGGCAGGCAGAATAATGGCTTAGTCACCGAAGGTAACGATGCCCCTGAACTCGCTGACTCCAGACGCCACGGCAGACCCATCCGATCCCATGATCGTTTCTCGAGGTCAATCACCTGATCTCAGCATGACCTTTGGCAGCACCAGGTGTATCGGATCTGTACGTGGCACGTCATCCGGAGAATTAACTTGGCCGATTCATGACCCCAAGCAGACCTGCGAACTACTATTAGTGATTTCTAACAGTCATTGAAAAATCATCGCTTTGTACAGCCGATTTTTATTTTTTTTTTTCACTTTTGCTTCATTTCCTTTGACTAGGTTCTAGGCTGTGGTTTTTGGAGAGACCGGTATGTATCGTAGGAGTTTAATGAAAATTATTTTTCTTTTTCGATTTCTATGACTTTACTGATTACGGTACCTGCACGCGTAACGCGTGGCCTTCGATGAATACCAATAGGATATTTACAAGCCAGCCTTTCTAAGTCACTTTTCCTCTTACGGTACAGCATAACACGTGGACCACAACTGATCTTGTTACACGGTCCTTTGATACTGGCAATCGGTCCAGATAGCTCGTTTTTGAGAACGCATGAGAAAATCGTGTATGCGACGAAACGGTTTTGTTAAATTGTAAATATGACAATTTTTTTTGGAGATTTTTTAATACGAGTTCAAGCTTTTGGAGTCGACCGATTATATGTAACAGTTTCACACTCGATCCTCGTCCGTTATGTAATTGCGTGCGTTTAGTTGCAAAAGTTGTGAAAGGATGACATTCGTTTATTTATTTTTTTTTTTGAAAAAACTTTTGTCACTTTTTTTCTTAATCTTTCGCCATGAGTTTCACAAAATTTTGGGTGGCACCTTCTCCGCGCAGCGCTTGTATTCCAGTATGCCCCACTATTCGAGCCGGGCATGGTCTTATGTGAAAGTAAGTCTTAGTTGACTGAGAACGCGTGCCCGTGGTGTCCCGGTAAGCGCGAACGGGGACTACGTCGGTGCCCCACGTTGCCCAGACTTTGCCACCACGGTGAGACCTGCGCTGGGACAGACGGACAGACACTTTGCCAGCCGCCGAGTCTACGGACGGATCACGCTCAGCGAGCAATCCGATATTTACAGTCTCTCGTCGTGAGCGAGCGATTGGACCCTAAAGTTTGTGAAAGAGAATCGAGCGAAGATCGTTGGAGGAATTTCAATTTTGAGGATCCTCCGTGGAATTTCGACTTTTCTCGAATTTTCGAGACGCTGGATTACTTTGAAATTTTACATTTTCTTTACTTTTTTTCTCTTTCGTTACGGGAGCGCGCCTCGAGCGCAAAATTCGAAACGATTTTCGGATCGTACCGAAACGGCGCGCGCGAAAAATCGTTGGACGGTTTATTTTTTGTGTTATATTTTGAAAAATAATAAAATCATCCTTCGTCATATTCACTTTTCGACGGTCCTTGTGAAACGATCTTTCTTGCGTTTTATGCCATTTTTACGTGCTGTGTGTATTTAAGTGTTTTTGATATTTTTATGTCATCTGTGTTTCGTTTATACTTTTCTTTTTTCTCTATCGTTACGTCCAACGATTTTGGTACTTTGACATTTTCAACGATCTGTTTCCGTATTTACGAGCGTTTAATTGATTTTTGATAATTTTGTTTTTTCGGCTCTACGCGTCAACGAAAAGTTTTTCGACGGTCACGGAAATAACGATTTTTTGATTTGTTTTGTGTACAGCGAAGTGCTCGTGACAGAAACCATATGCAATAAGCAGACAAGGAAATCGGTATCAGGAATACACGAAAGCAACGAAACCAAGAAGAAAGTCAAGTTTGAAGTAAAGCTACTTAAAGAATCTAGTTATCGGCAAGGTCATCGATCATGTATTTTACCAACTGTACAGCCGTACCTGTACGGGTGTTAATCCACATGGAGTATTGTCATTAAGCAGCCATCAGTGTGTGCAACATCGAAAAATAAAATACGTGACAGAAAGGAGAGTAGAAGGTTCTGAAGTGTTTAAAAAGCTACAAGGACAAGAACAAGACGCGCGAACCGATCGGGATTTATTGAATACCGGTCCGATCGTGATCCCGTGTTAAATAAAGAAAAATAATAAAAAGATATCAAGACTAAATAAGGAGAGCCGCGGTAGGACTGAATTTTGTCAAAGGACGCGTGACAGGATTAAAAAAAAAAAAAGGGACACGAGGATAAAAATCAGCCGGATTAAAAATCGGTTAAAAATCTGTTCAACCTAGTCCGATAGGAAGGGACGGTTTATTGAAAAGTGTATTCAAGAGTAAAAAGATCTACCAAGGGAAGTGGAAAGACCATTGTTAACATGAGGAGGGCGGTACTCACCGCTTGCATTTTGGGCTTCGCCCTGGCAGGAAGTCCCAGGTTACCCAGAACTTCCGCCGATCAGCGCAGCATCCGAAATGCCAATATCAATAATAATATTACTGGAAATATTTTACCACCAGCGTCCCGCAGTTCTCTACGAAACAGGTAAATTCGCGAGATGCTTTCTAATCCGAATTGTCTTTTCTGTGCGTAAAAAAAAAGAGATTTGCAAAAAAAGTTTATTTTCTAAAAATTTACTAAAATCAATTATCTTTCATCGATTGTCAAGTGCAACTTCAGTGCCGATCGCTCAACGGCCTCCAGACACAAATTTTATTATATTCGACCTTGCTGGTAGGGACCGATGAAAATTTGAAAAATATTTTTCGAAATTTCAATTTTTTTCTTTTTATTCCACTTACGATGCCTAGTTTTTGGGATTTCGAAAATTCGCGAATTTAAAGCACTGCTTCCATACTGGTTCTAGAATGTACGCGTATACCGTCAGTAACTGGATGTCGCTTAGCTGTGACCGTGAAGAAAAATCCAAATTTCAAAATCGATTCTCGCGCGACCGGTTCCTTTGGCTCCTACGTTACTTTGCCGACTTGGTATCGACCTTCTCGAAGGCTCGCCTATGTGGAACTCGAAAGTGAAATATAGCATGCAAAGTGAACACAGCTCCTAATTAGTAAACTACCGACAGACACTTTCGTCGGTTAATATTGAGAATAATCGAACCAAAAACTTCGTAATTTTATACGGCGAGCAATTAGTAATCGAAAAAAAAAAAAAAACCAATTAGAGTAAAAGGAATGTATCAATGTTGAAAGCTAAATAACAAATACCGAATGACGGCATTGAATAGAAATTAAAAAAAAAGTTTTTTCACGGTACGAAGTTTATTGAAAAAAAAAATGGTATCGATAAAGCAATTAAAATATTTGTGAAAAATTAATTTTACAGGACAGAATTATGGGAGTCTAATTGCTGTCTGTTGTACCAATATTATAAAAAATATTTCCAAGACGGTTCAACGTCCTTTAGGTACTTTCAATTTAACGTATAAAACATCGCGGCGGTACCAACCTGCCGGCTTCTAAACTTCCTGCCGATCCGGAATCGACACCCACGATTTAAAAGTAAACGTAACCAACTTCCCGTACGTTTTCGCTTACTTACAGTGCTGCCACTACGCTCGGGCGAGAGAAAATTAATTCTTACGCTACAATGCCGATCGCGTTTCACGTCCATCATTGGTCCTTTCACGCGGCAGATTCAATTTTGAGTTCTAATCAGATTAATTCAATAAACTAGAGAGTAGAGCCAGAGACTAGCCCTGGGCCTGATAACTAGTTACGGAACGATTGATCCGCAATTGTCATTTTTGAATTACCCAATAATATATTTTTTTTCTGAATTTTTGGCATCCACAATCACACTCATTTCCCTTTCCAGCGGTAGAAAATCAAAATTCAAAATTTTTCGCCGAGCATCAAACACGCTTTTTCCACCAATTTGAAAATAGCATCGACGGCAAAGGTAAAGACGCAGGAAAAACTAGAGCAATAATGGGAATTTATATAGACAACTCGACGCCATAAGAAGGCGGCCATAACTTATGGGACACCATGAGTCGGGCTCACGATTCCAGCTAATTGCACCATCCGTCTTGGTTTTCTGTCTGTTCTCTGTACAAAGCAGAAAGTAGATACGTAAGGCTACCAATGGCTGCAAGGAAAGGAATGTCGGGAGTATCTAAAGGGGTGGGAGAGAAAAGGGGCCCGAGGCCCACAATCGGCAATGACAATATCGTTACCAAACGAAAGTGTGACATTTCAATGGAATCATTTATGGAACATAATATTTTTCAATTTTACTATTAGAGTACAATTTTTTGGTTAATTTTGAATTTTACCTAAAAAGTAGAAAAAACACATTTTATTCGCTCGCGACTAACCGACAAGATTAGATTTCTTTTTTCTATTCAATCGTTTTCTACTCGCTTGTACCGTATCGGTATACGTGTGTCTCGTAACAGTAACGATCTGTCATGGATCTATGGATCTATGGATCACGTCGCCGCGAGGATTCGTGTAAGCCGAGATGGACACGTTGATTAGTGACAGATGCGTGTAAGAAATCTTGTGTACCTTTACGATGATACGTATATCGGACGAAAAATTTACATTGGGAGCTACCTGTGCGCCGTGCGGTTTTTTTAGGATCGAACAATATCGATACATATTGGTTCTGATAAATCGATACGAGCTTGTTAATTGCATCGGATAGGTTTTACAAGATTCTTAACAAGGTCAAAGCAAAAATCATCAAAAATTATACTACGTTTATTTAAAAATCGTAACTGTTGGGAATAGCATGGGAGGTTTTTTTTTTTTTGAAAATATTTTATTCAATATTATTTTAGTTATGGGAAAGTACATTGAATTTCACAATTCAGTCGAGTGTTGTTTCAGACGTTCGTTTAAAATCTGTACAAACATTGATATGCCTTTTCAAGATGTACTCTTTTTCCTGTTTTTCTTTATTTTTTAAATTTAAATTGATCTTTACCTAACTTTGAATACGTTCGAGGCTGCTGCCGTATTTCGAAAAATTCCAAGATTCCATAACGACATCAGCTTTTTTTTTTAATATTTAATAAAATCAAGCGTCTCGTTACCTAGATAAAAAAATATTAAAAAAAAAGAAAATTAATCAGGCTGTACAACCTGATAATATTTTCAAATTATACAATAATCCTCTTTGGAAAGTGACGACATGTCCAAAACTTTCCAAGGCTATTTTCTCGTCCCATATCAAAATACCACGGGTACCAACCCATTCTGTCGATATGCAACGTTTCATTAAGCCCATGCAGTTTGGCCACTACAAGCGCAACACGTAATTATAAGTACCGGCAGGACGTCACCTGTGTCTCTTATCCGTTAAATCGATCGACGAGCAAAATCATCGTGAAACTTCCGGCTTACGTGAAATCGCAATTTTTCTTCTTACGAAATCATTCGGCAAATCGATTAGACAGCGATGCAAGAAAATCGATCGAGTTTGAATATTAAAAAAAAAAAAAAAAAATAGAAATTACCTACCAACTTGAAGACGTCACACTCGACGTCTACCTCCTCCGCCAGCATCGACAACCCCTGTCAAATAAAGTCACTAACTTTTTACTCCTCGCGTTTTATCTGGTGACGCGTGGGCGGAAGTCCGATGCTAATTAAAAGTTAAAAAGCCAATTTGCGTTGGCCAGCCTGACACGCGACACCGTGAAATTCTATACGCGACGAGTCAATTTATCAACTGCGTCTCGCGTCGCGCGCAATTCCATCCGATCCTCATCTGGTAGGTAAGCAGGCAGAGCAACCTTACAAGATGTCTGGGCTTCTCGAAGTGGAGCGAGAGAAATATTTTTTTTTTTCTTCAATTATCCCAAAAAGATTGGCATTCAATTAAAGAAAAATTTCGCGCGAGCCCACGGAACGATTCGAAAAATTTATCTTTATTTATTCGAGTTTACCTATCTTATCAATTTTACCATTTTTATTTTTCAATTTTCCTCGTTTCATCTTTCTCTTTTCTTTAACACCCTCTGGCGGGAATTGTCTGTCGCTGCATTATGCTTATGTTACGTATACATATATTGCACTGCGTAGACACTTATAGTATACGCAAGGTGCCGTTAAATCTCTCAGACTGCGGGTATCAGATCGCCTGTAGTTTATAATCGCTCTTACTCACCGTCAAGTCACGTACTGGGAGCACTGCGATTCGATGACTCCTCTTCTTCGCGGAGACATGGAAGCTCAAGCAAGGCCGACCGGAGTCTAGCATAGTACAGCAATGAGAAAAAAAGGCACAAGCGTATGCGTAATAGAAAAAAAAGGAGAAAAAGTCCCATTAGAAAAAAAAGAGAGAATATTGAAATAAAAATATACGAAATGGTTTCTCTGAATTTTCTACATAGAAAAGGACCACGTATACATCCACACGGGAGTATACCGATATCGTGAGAATATCAAATTACCCATAAAATTGAAAGTAAAGGATGATCACGTGTTTCAAATTTCGTTCATTGGCATATGACATTTTTTTTTTATTATTCAAAACATCCAATACGAAACTGGCACTGATCCCGAGTTAGTACGGGCGGCCGTTAACGATTTCACGGTACCGATTCTCGTTCCTGACGCTTAACCATTTAATATACAATTTTCCATGACAGATCGAGATTCGATAATTTCCATCCGCTACGATTCCCCCCACCCGATTACGATGACGATGATTACTGTCGTCAATACGAAGACAGCGATTTCTTCCGCGACGATTCCTTCGCTCTGCTCGGTTCTGGCCGATCTGTCGGAATAGAAAGTTCCTGGCTAACTAGTGAACTTTTTTTTTTTTTTTCCTTCCACTTGTCCTCTAAGAAACCGTCACGTTTTACAAGCCTTGAATGAAATACGTTATGGCCCGGGCATTTCGTAGTTTTATTTATCAAGCGTATCTATACGCAAGCGTTGTCCAGGGAAATCGGTAATCTCTGTGGTCGTTTCAATTGCATTGGCAAAACTTGTGAATCTTTCGGTTGCGTCATTTTGCCGATTAAAATTGTTTCCCCGTAAGATCGTCTAATCACGATGACAGAATTATTGTTTTGATTAAAAAAGATACCGATTTATCTATATTACGATTCATGATATAACAGCGACGTATACCTATATATACCCGCGAATATAAATAAATCGAGAAGATCGTCAACCATGAAGATCGGTAAGGAATTTTTTGCTTTTATCGGGATCGAATGAAATGTCACGCTTTAAAAATTTTCGCAGTTTACAAATATAGGACGTTCAACGGGATATTGGATGAACGATAGTAATTATTATATTATTATGAAAGTTTAGATATCGTTGATTTAATGGTTGTCGTGTGAAAAAAAAAATTATTCCAACGTCCTCATCTCCTTTTACGTCTTGTGTCCCTGGCTACTTTATTGACATTAATTCACAGGAGTCCCAAGGAAATGACGACCTACGTTGCTTCCTCCTTTCCTTTTAACGTACGGTGCTTTTGATGCACGGCGCATGCTCCAATTCCTCCCTGACATATGTAATTTTCCACGTACGATGACCGTGGCAGTAATAATACGTCGTGCCTGCGAGACTCGTGCTTTTCCGAAGACGCACGAAGTTTCGCGAACCGATTTTATTTTACGACTTATACAGCCTTGTGCATACAGAGACGCATTATACGCAATTTATTTTCGTATTCATCGATTCGTACGTCTGTCCTTGTCTTACGCACGTAAGCGCCAATGGCCCCGTCTCTCTCGCACTCACGCAAGGTACACCAAAGTCCTTAAAATCTCTCAACCTTCCTCACCGCTCGTACAAATCGTTCGAAATCGGTTAAACCGCAAATCGGCAAACGATTTTCATCGAACAAGATCATCGATCGTTACCGACCCGATGGTACCTAAGGTCGATGACTGTTCGAGCGCGAAATACGTCTTCGCGGTTTTTGTCTAGAAATGTTGTTTACTTGCTCTCCGACAGTCGGGTCAACCGGTACCGATTTTTATCGGTCGTCCGACAGCTGTCAAATTTCACCGTTGCCTTTCAACTCCGTAGCCCTTTATTATTTTGACACTCTATATATACCTGCGCACGGCAGGACAGGACCCTATGAAAATATCGTCGACTTTACCAAACTCAACTTATTCTCTCGCGGCTGCATAAATCTTCTTAAAAGCGACACGTGGGACGAGAGCCGATTTATCACTGTTGCTCCACTACGACGACATGCGTTACGCACCTGCAAGCTGGTGCCACTTAAAAATTGTACTTAAGCCGGATCGGGTTTTAATACGTCCGTACGATTGGCAGGATCATTTGTACACGTTCGTTCAAAAGTGACGAACGATAACCAATCCGGTTGCTGCTTTAGCCGAGCTAGAAATTGACACGGGAGACGTCATGGATAATGGATAGATAACTTATCCTTAGATGGACACCGTGGACTTACTTTCCCATTATACAATGGCACTTTCCGGATAATGGCTGCTCGTAAGGGATCACTTATGAATATTCATTATTTATGGAATACGTTGCGTCACTTTCAGACCGTGCCTGCTCGGAGTTTTTACATTGTAATTGCACGTGGATTGTGCTATGGGAATTTATGGGTCGGCAGGTTGGTAACAGTGGCTGTTAGACAATGGAGGTATTGTTTCCTTTTATGGGTCTGAGCGGACGATGTTTTTGGTAGGGTTTTTGGATCTTTTTTTTTTTCCGTCGTACTGGTTTGCGCCATTTTTGTTTCGGGGTTTTTTGGAATTTCGTCCAACTGGAGAACCGGAGGACCTTGCTCGAGCTCGTCCTTGACTATCGAGACGGCCCACGGATCAGTTTCTAAAAGCAAACTGATGTCGCTCAGCTTCCACTGTGTGGTCCAGATCTTCTACACCTCCGCTCGAGTTACGAAGTTAACTGAAGAGATTGATAACATAATTAATATCGGCATTCCTCGTATACGGGGCTACCGAGCTGTACTCGGATTAGCCTAGTTTCTAATTAATATTTTCTAATTTATAACGGGTGAGTCATCATTAATTAATACGAGAGGTAAGCGCCGCGGTGTGGGTGGGCGAGTCCTGTGGGATAGAAAAATAAAAATTCACTTTTAGGTACTATCGATGTCGCTAAAAAAAAAAGAGATAAGAAAATTTTGAGCAGCGTGCGAAGAAATTTTTTTTTCATTTTTCTACGATAATTTAATTTTAAAAATTTTCTTTGCATCCGCTCAAATTCACGGTACTGTTATCGTCGAATAATCTTTTTGAGACGCTTAACGAATGCGTCGCGACGCCGTTACTCATTCGGTGCCTTTTGTCAGGAGGACACTGGGTCCCCGCAGTGTGTAAAAGGAAAGCGATAACTTTCGTTATATAAACCGAAGTCCGGCGTCCCTGATTATGAAATGAGCCAGGACGACCGGGTGGTCAGGCGTCGGTGGACGTCGTTATGGGATCAGTAGTACCAACGCCAATGTCGCTCGTAACTAAATGCGCCGTCGCGACGGATCTCTAAGACTGCCGTGAAATGTCAAAATCATTAACGTTGCCGACGGGCGTCGCGACGCCTTGGTAACGTTATACCTTGCCTTAAGTCAAATGCGAAATAAATCCACGATCTATATGCACACCAGGAGCCCTAATGCAGTTCAGTGAAAATCTACCTTGACTATACATTAATGGACACGATAATATTTTTTTTTTAAATGGCCACTTACCTATTTAAATGTCCATTAATCACCTATACTTCCATAGTGTAATTTCCATAAGAATTTTCTGAACGATTGAAAATCAGCCTTAAGCCGTATCAATAACGTAGAACCATTAAGAATCGTGATCTAGTGAAATCAAGCACAGGTGGGATCGTGAAAATCTTTATTAGGACTTGTTTTGATCGAGAGTGCGTCGTGCTGCGTGTGAGAGAGAAATAAAAAATGAAAAAAAAATATATATATGTATATAATGTCACTCGTGCGTCTACGCACAATTTTATATCTATACATATATGTACGATTAGATTATTCGCAGCGAGATCTTTCCCCGTGTGTATTCTAAATACATGGCGCCACGTTGCTCGGAGCTATATTATAATTTCGATTAGATCGTTAATGTCATCCAATTGAAAGGATCGATATGAAAACGATGATTTTTTTTTTTTTTAACGTTAATCCCCGTTCGCGAATTACCGTACGGAAGTAAAAACATCAAATTCGAAATATATTTATTCTTTGTCTGGTATGTGACGTAGTTGCATAATAGAATTTATAAAAAAAAAAAATTTCGTAGATTCGTAGTACCAGCTGTTGAGAAAAAAAAAAATGATCCACCCACTTCGTTCTACGCTTTCTAGTAACGAGTCCAAGGTATATGGGATTCACAGAGTTCAGATTTCGTCGTTCATTGCGAATGGACCTAACGACTTGTTGTTTATTTACTAGAAAAAAGTCTTGATAAATTTTCTCTGTGCGACTGTGTCCGATTAGTGAAATTTATAAGAAATCATGGAAACGCTGCATAACGGTATCAGCTATGTTCAGTGAATTGGCCAAGAGTCAAGGTAAAAAGAAAAATCTGACTTAGAAAAGTGGGTGACGTCAGGTGATTTATATGAATAAAAATAATGACTAATAATTACTAAATTTTACTGGAAACTCGACTAGAAGGATACGATTGATTTTCAACTTTCGAAAATTAACGACAAGCTCGGCAAATTTTTTGCGAATTTTTTTCAGGACGATTTCATTAATAAAGATTGTTTTAGTGTCGATTGACAAAAATTTGACTTTTTTTTTTTTCCTCTACGATCTAACGTTGATTAACCAGTGATACATTTTTTACCTATATACAGTCTATTGGGAATCAATGATATTTCGTGACTCTACGATTTAATGATTGTAAAGAAAGAGATAATTCAATCTGTCAAATCATCACGGTTTAGACATGGAAACGGTGATTTACCTATTCAGAGGCGAAACGCGAACGTGTACTAATAATGGCAAATGGCCGTTTTAACACAGTAATTGCGTAAGCGGTTATGCGGCAGATCACGAAAGTTCATTTCGATGATAATCTAGGAGATTCATCGTCGAGAAGAAGATCCAGTAGAAGGATTCTGCGTATGGGCAGACTCGGTGGTACCTGATAGTGTAATAATAATAATAATAATAATAGGACCAAACAAAATGGCGTCTATTGTCAGCGGAATGCTAATCGCGACCCGATGATTATCATTATGTAATTTAATCCTGTAATCAGAGAGAAAGAGAGAACAAGATTTGCATGACCGAGACGAATCAGGAATTAACAGATTGATCGAGGCGCATCCGGTTTTTCCGGATGGAAAGCATCGCGACGCCGATTAGCCGGAGACGCTTGACTGTCTGATATGTTCCAAGTTAAGCAGTTGAGATAGGCGATGCTTTTTTTTTTTCGGGACGAATTGATAATTGAATTTTTGTAATTTTTGAAATTTTTTTTCATCGTGGGGTGGGGGATGGAGGGTGGATATAGGGAATGGTAATTTAATCATGATTGATTTTAGTTTTTTTTTTGTCGTTATATGTGATTAGGTACCAAGGACGATTGTCGTTGCTATGTAAACGGAATAGGAGTCACGATAAGGAAAACGGATGAGGGAAGTGGTGGAAGGTGTGAAAAGAGAATAATCAGACAGAAGGAAAAGTAAAAGCAACATGGCGGAAATTGCGCATTATGCTTGGAAATGTTTAATGCTCGTGCACGTAACAGCGGATATAACGTGGAAAGGACTGTCGGCGTCCTGGTCGTCGGCGTCCCGTAAATTTCTTTGGACAAATTCTTCCAGTCGTTAACCGGTAGCCGCCCCGGGGCCTCGCCTGGAATAATTGGCACCGTGCAGTTGGCTGCAGTGAAAAACGTAGGAAGCTGGATAATAATTGAAGAGAACCGTGCAAAAAGTGCACGCGTCATGGAAGACGTGGAAGAAAAGGAAGAAAAAAGAAAAAAAAAAGATCAGTATCTTCGAGATACGTAACGAGAACGTGGGTTTTGAAAAAAAAATTTTTCACGGCATCCAAAAAGCCACTATCGATTTTCGAGAAGATGCTGGGTAATTGAGAAAAGATGTGTATAAAAAAATTCTGAAAATAAAAAAATATTTGTCAGTAGTTTGCTAAACGTCACTCTTGATCTGTTAAAAAACTGGTTGATGCAATTCTTTGAATAGTTAATTTTATTTTCTACTCGTCTGACCATCCACGTTGACATTCACCCGTATCTACTTGCCGATTACATTACCCGTATAACTATACATATATTACGTCTGCACGTTTACCGGGAACTACCACTGGCGCTTCTTAACCCACCGATTCACTTATTATCTTTCCTTCACATTCAGCCGTTTGAACTCCTCGAACTCTTCGAGTCGAGCGAGTGCGTCGCTCGAGTCGCTGGAGTCGCGCAGTGCAACAAGTTATAAAAGCGGTTCCTTACATAATGCCGAACCTGTCCTCACGGGCTGGACTCCTACGTGTCATATTCGCGTTTCCATGCCCGATACGAGAGCGGCTTAAGGATTGCTTCTCGATGTGTCTTACGTACTTGGACTTTTATCCCGATCCATCTCTCTCGCTCCTCTTTCGTCTTTTTTACCGTCCGGTTATTATTGTGATTATTCGCACTGACTCTTACACACATCCTGGAACAATTAGAAGATTAATTTTTTTAGCTGTACATTTTTTTTTGACATCGACTTGCTCTTAGAATTTCAATGGAGACTGTCACTTTGCGTCGCAAGGGCTCTTAAGAGACTCTCGTTTTCTATCAGTGACGAATGACCTTTGATCCTACTCCTTAAGATGGGACTTTTTTTTTTTTAAAGGTCGTCACCACGTTGTAGGTGAAAAGTGTTTGGACGGTTCTCGGAATATTGCGAAAATGACGCGTGAAATTGTTTACAAGATATATATCTTTTTTTACTTTCTTTAAGACGATCTCCGTTTGACGAATTAATCGGAGGCTGTGCTTTTGCAATTCCGTATTGTCCGAAGACCGTGCAAATTTTCGTGGATAATTTAACCCAGTGCTAATTTACCTTGGTAACTACCTCGCTTCGCGTTAACGTGTAAATTATTTAATAATTGTGCAAAAGTTAGCACGGGATTTCTAATCTCTCTTGGAATTGCGCGTTTTTGCGCGGGAGGATAAAATTGTCGGATCTGTTTTACCGACCGAGAAGAAATTTTTTTTTTTCATTTCTATCTATGAATATTCACATCTGCATACTTTACGAGATTTTAAGACGACAAATCTCTGTAATGGTTATCATAATTTCTTCTTTCGATAATATTTTAAACGGCTCCATGATTCGAGGTCATCATCATCATCGTATGTCACCTACGCGCCTCGTGGTCATCGCAGATCGTTAAAATTACTTAATACCGTGATATTATCTAATCGCGATGAGCAATTCCATTACATTCACCGTGGACTCTTATACAATCTCAATCGATTATTATTTAATAGTGACGCAACACGGCCGGTCGCCCCTCGAAGTTATGCAGATATCGACGAAAAAAAAAAAAAAGAAAAAAATTAAACGCGACGAATATACTTTCCCGTGATATTCCTCCTTTAGCTTCTTTCCCCGCACGCATATATGTGCATATGGGACATTTACGTTCATGCCTTATATACTCCTCGTGTACTTTCGCGCATGATACTTTTAAAACGCGGAATCGTTGTCCCGTACGAGCGTTACGCAATTTTACGCGGTTTTGATGTTAACTGTGAAATTTTTTCGCGTGACGTCACACTCGCCTTAAATCCCATTTAGGTGTGTGAAAACAAATTTTACATCTCGATTGGCAAACGAGACAAAATGGGACAATCAAAGGCACGTGTGTTTCGAGAGGAATTATTATTATTACTACGAAAAAAAGAATTGCATCACCAAAGCACCAACGACGATATAAATAAAAAATTGATCTTGGCGGCTGTATAGAATTTTATTTTTATAGAAATCCAAAAATCATTTTTTTAAACGTTATCCCGTGTACTCCAAGGAGAAATAAGCTGTGCCACGTGGATTGTGAATAAATTTTTTTTTTTTAAATTCAATTACACTATAAAAGATCGTTACTCGTATGAGTGGCCTAAGGGTAAGATTGCGCAATAAGAACGTGTATACAGTCCATGCAAGCGTATGGGTACCTATGGGCAATGTTATGTGTCTACGTAAAATGATAGTTTGGTACATGAAGGAGCATAAAATGTGCGGATACCTGTGGCCAGTTTGAATGCCGTCCTAACCTATATGGTGATTGCTGAACGCCCGAGTTTCGCAAACGCGTAATCAACGTCAGTGAATGTTGCTCTCACGCAGTATATACATATATACATATATATACACGCGTATTGTAAGAACACAGTCCGAATTACATTGCTTGGCTTTACATTGCTCCTTGGTATATATAGATATACGAAGCAGTACAGTACTGCAAAGGTAGTGAAAGCCCGTGAAAGAATATTTGTACAGTTCAAAATCTTTCTGTATATATATATTTTTGAGTATCCATAGGTTGGAATAAATGACAGAAGATACGCAAAAATCAAAATAATTTAAATATCTCGACTGGTTGTGTTTACTAATGGTAATGGGACCGATAAAAAATTTATTCACGGGACTGTATTTTACGTGGAATCGCATTGACGATCGTTATTAATTAATTCCTGCACGAGGTCGGACAGCGGAATTGTCATTTTAAGGAATACCGTAGGGAATTGTATATCCTTGACATTTTTATTATTTTAAATGATTGATTTCCTGGTAGCCATTGTATTCGTCTTATCTTGGTCTTCCTGTATGCTTCTTTTTTTTTAATACAAGAAAGAAATCACTTGATCGCGCTACATTCAGCCGTACGTTTAATTCATGCAAACTTTCTTTATCTTTATTCAGCCGTACAGTGTATTCACTAAAGATAACGAGGATGGCACGTATAAGGAAGACAATATCAAATTACGAAATAATTATGAAAAATCGTCAATTAGCAGAAACAGCCTTCTCGCGCACAACAGCAATTCCTCTGTACTCCATATTGATCGTAAATATTCTTTCAAAAAGGTAAAAAACAATTCGTCAAATCAATCATGTTTTTTATACCCTATCATCTTTCTTTGACGTCTCAATAAATATTACCACTCGATCTCCCCCTCTGCCTTCCCACTTTTAACAGCCATTAGCAATTCCACCCCGCGATCTACGCTGTGTTAAATAATCCCGAGATATCGATAACTATAGATTTTTTTTTCTTCGAGAGCCGAAGGTCGCGCGATATATCGAATCGAAAGAAAAAGGAAGAAAAAGAAAAGAGCGTTGGTGATCGACCTACTAGCAGTGGCCACCAGTAGGTATATACATGTATTACGGTGAATAAATTATCGCATGGAGTTGCGGACGATTAATATTCATAAATGACGATTCTCGCGCGCATGCGCACGCAACTTTATAACTTATAGTAGTGTATAGTATGTGCCGCATAGTAGAGAAGCCCGACGCGAGAGTATGCATTCACAAATGGACACACGTTCCACTTCGTTTGTGTTTTAAGAATGAAGTGCGCACGTGTCTATCCTTGCTCCGTTTCGCCCACACATAGTCGTATTATTATTATTATTATTGTAGTCTGTATATATATATTTTTTTTAAAGCAACGAGTACACTCTGTGCAGGTGTTACGTGATTATTGGATATACGTATGAATGATATGGATGCATATATGTATGGTAGAGAGGGCGTGCCAAATCGATCGGTCGATCGATCGTCACTGAAGAAAAGAGATAAATGAAAAATTGAGGGAAGACTGAGAAAAATTAATATACGTCTAATGCAATTTGATTTATTGATTATGCGTGCAAGTGAATTTGGCCGAGCGTCGAATTAATGGAAAGGAGTTTGATTTTTGGCATTAATTGAGTATAAGGGAACTTGGGTATTTTATGTATGTAGATTGGGTAAAGGGGGCTGATGGGATTATACAGGATGCAATGGGAAAATATTTATTTTCACAGAATGAGATACTTTTTTGTTTGGGACAGGAAAGTTGTAATGATTTGATACTGAAAATATTTTTTGTTAATCTTCAAAATTTTTATTGCTCATGGTGAAATCAAATTTTTGTATGACATTGGACGTGATTTCAGGTGCGTGTCATAGACATGTGACAGTTCTTATGGTATTGGATATATATTTTTTTTTGTTAAGGTGCAACAAGAATACGTTTATAAAGTGCAAAGAACTCGGAGAGTGACTTTGACTCGTTTGGGATTCGCCGAGTGAATAAATCGATTGGGAAACCGGATTGAGCATTCATACAGCCGTAGCGAGTCTCACGATACAGTTTGACTCTTATTCATTTTTTTTCCGTTCCTCCTAGCTGCTCACAATGTTTCGACCGGTCGAAAAAATCGGACAGAATCCGCTCGAGCTGGACCACCGAAATCGACGTCTCCATATCGAATTTACGGTGCATCCAGTCCATTGAATTCTCCTTGCATTATTCATTGAAATTGCATCGCGTATGATCGCCTATAACGCAGTTGCACTTTGAAAACCTTCATTCACAACGTTTATTCACTTGTATGCAATTCCATACAATTTTCCTCTATTCACCTTCTCACGGTTTGGACTCAACTTCGTTCCTCGGCGTATTGCAATTTTTTAAATACACTTTTCCTAAAATCTTATATACGTCAGTCCGACCGCTAATGACATACATAACCGGTATCTACTGCAAGTAGCGCAAAGCGGAATACAAAGGACCGTCGCGGCTTCCGGCCCTTGGCGTATCGGCAATTGCAAACCGCCTCGTAAACCACAAGAAGGGAGGATCGAGATCGGTATTACGATTCCTCGTTGCAAAAGAGTTTCCGTATGACGGTTCTGCGCATGCGCATTATTTACAGCCGGTAACGACTTCCGAGTCGAATAAAGAGGCTCGATAATGCCGCTCGTTGTAGCCATTCGCCGTTGCTATCTCTCCGATCTGAGAAATCGATCGTTCATAATAAAGGGCAGTTTTACGAGCGGTCGCCATTGCCGGGAGCCATTTAATTGTTAAGCACAGAAATTTTCGGGCAGCAAGATTCCGCACCCGAAAATAGTCACCTCAAGAAGCCACGCGGATCCCATTCTACGTTGTCACGTGGAACCGTGACGTTCTCACAATTAGAAAATGGCCGTATAGGCAAAAGGGAAAACGTTCGCCGGTAGTTCGCAACGCTGTTCACTAGCCACGATATAACGAAGGTCAGTGTACTTCCTGCGCGGAGATAGTTGTCAGCTTGCCGTTTCGTGCCCGAGGAGGTGTAGTCATTTAGAGGCCGGGTACCTACACGTATTAATTTCTCTAATAGAAATGTGCATACATAATCGATGCGACACGGATGACAGGATGGACTGGCTGGCTCGTTCACTGGCATGACCCAAGTCTGCCCACGCATCGATTAATTCATTATAATTCATTTATCCTGCCAGCCTACGAACAAGGAAGAAACGACCAGCTCGTCCTTAGCGGAATTGCAGGGAGGGACGGGGGGTACCAGCTAGAATTGCGGACACTGGCCGGAGTTGCGAGAGTAAACCAGCTAGAATCGCGTGTACCGCTTGGAATCGTGCTTATCAGCTGGAATTGCCATCTGGCACTTGTACCAGTAGCGGCATGGTACACAGCTACTTATACCAGGATGCTAACATTACCAACTGCACTGCGCAATTCCAACGCAAACCTTACCCTTTCCTTAATGACAATTCCGAACATCAACTGTTCGTTTCTCGGTAGCTCACAGTCCCTACCGTATTTCACAGTTGCGCAACAAATCTTGAAATCCCATCTTCCACCAGAGTCACGAACCAGCACCGATCTGGTTGCGCATTCCCAGGAATTGCGGCGTCAACGTTGTCAGTACTTAATCAATATTCAACACTCTTAGGACATCAAGTCCCGATCAATAATAATTCGAGGAAAGCCTGAGAATCTTATCGATGCTCTCGGCGATGCAAACCAAACGAACAATTCGAAACGAATCTCTATCGATTACACGCCGATCACCAATACAACTTCGGGTAAAGCACAATGAATTAATTCCAAAAATACTTTCGCCTCGCGCTGTACCACCGAAATGTCCTCGTAATTCGTCTGACCTTTGAGAAGACTCTTACTGGAAGCCTGGCTCTGTGTTAGAGCCCTATATATTAATATTTGCTAATTACATGCAAATGTATCGTATCGATAATCAGGGGCAGGACAGTTCACTGGATACTTCGATATACAAAAGAGATTTAAATAGAAGCGTAGATACGTTGACTTCGTCCCTGCTGGAAACAGACGACTCGTAGACAATACCCACAGACTCGTACCGATCTATATAGATCAGTCAACACCCACCAACGATACACAATAATATTATATAAACCCAATCGAACCATCTTATCTATTATCTCTCCAACGTCATCTCGTACACCTACAACTCCATCAACCTCCACACAGACTTCCTGTACACGTGGAATTGCGCTGCATTGTATACCTGAAAAACACTTTGCACAACTATCTTCGCTTCCTGCCCACTAAATATCACGTCACCCTAAGAGAGAGAGTGCATGAACCCCCATTCACGACCTGACCCAGGTTCACATAACAGGTAGGTCGTGTCAATGCGAAGGACCTCTCGGCTCTTTTTCCTTCGAAAAATAAAATTATTGCGTATTCGTTGTCTAATCGCAAATTTTTATCGGAACACTCCAATGTAACGGTGAAGAAAAATTTTCGGGTCTCGCGACCTCGCAATTCCCCGTACGAGGTCGTGTTAGTTAAAGAAACAAATTTTTTTTTAACATAAAAAAATTACTCCACCTATATTCACGTTGTATACTATAGTTATACCGATTTTGCTACCATTTACAATTATCTTTCGATACTTATTCTACAAATTGCTACGAAATCGGTAGACCGATCTGTCCCTGGTTATACATACACGGACGTCATAAGTGAGACTCGTACACTTACGTTATGTCTTCCTTGACCCAGAAGCCCCAGCGTGCCGCTCGAAATTTCATTCTCCTGAAACAGGTGCAGGAATTGCGAACAATGAACAATACTCGGAGATAACTACACTATATATACATATAGACATAACAATAAGGTATACAACTCGATGTTATTCACAATGCGAGAAGCGATTAAGGCTGCTTCCACACTGCAATTAACGCTCAAAGTAGCCCCGATGGGTTTCGCTTTCGCAATGAAAGGTTTTTAATAATCGTCACGCCAAAAAGAGACCTTTTATTATATTTATACAGCGCACGCGAAAAACTCCATCGTATATAGGTTAATGGACGCGCCCGACTGACTTACCGTACGCATGAAAAGCAAATGATAAAAAGCGAACAGTGCGATAGAATTAACAGTCCTGTAGGTCTCGATCAATTCCGGGAATAATAATAAGCACGTGATACAGTGTGTGAGTATACGTATATATATGGTATACATAAAAAAAAATATATATATATAATCCGATACCTACATACCTATAATCTTAATCAATGAGATCGTATCGTTCGAATCGTCATTATTATTATTGACCGTAATACACCGCCGGTATGACTATATACAGTGCTTTTAGATTTTGATATCACCGGCCTGTAATTAAAGAACGTTAGCTCGGCAAAAGTCACAACTTGTCCCGCTCACTTGGCAGGATAATAATGCCGGGGATCACGAGAGTGTTGCGATCGTCAAGATCGATCTCGAGCGTAGAAAGATAATTCAGGAGAATCGAGAAGAAGAAATCGGACACCGTGTATACATGCTGTAGCTTTAAATAATGCATATATATATATATATATATATTCGGGCGTTAATAAAAAGTGAAGGTAGACTATGATGATAATAATAATGACAATTTATAAAAAAAATTTTATTCTTCTCTCTTGATATCGAGTGTGTCAATGGCAATGAGAAAAAGAGGATTCTAATTTTGGTACCCGATCCGGTAACAGGACACCTGTTAGGGCCCACTCGTGCGGACATAATCTGCGTTCCTTATGTAAGATAAACAGCAGTCCTCGGCTTTATGGTACAGTGTGTGCTTATATTCTTGTAGAGTACGCGGGGAATTGCAACATTCTTTACAACATCGCGGTTAAGTTTTTTTTTTTTCTTTTTTTTTTTTTTTTGATGAACGTATATGGGTTTGGTTGGCCATAGTGTGGGTGGTGGTGGTATAGTTGGGAATTGTTAAATTATTAAACGACTATCTGGATACGAGACGACCTCGCGAAATATTGTGGTCGAAAAATGTTGACCTTTAATTGCTGACTGATAGTAATTGCTCGGGAGGGGTGTTAAAGTAGTTATTACGTAGGGGGTATATATAGGGGTCCGAAATGATAGGGTACGTTAGATGTTATTTGGTATGGATAAATATAATAATAGCTTCTGACGATTCCTTCATGTTCGTTTACTAGGGCGAACGACGATCGTAAGTAGTTACGACTAGTGGATACGCCCGTTCGTAACCAGACATAGCAATTTTTTTTTTTTGGGAATTTCGAAAGCGTGACGCTACTCGGTACCGTCTGAATATATTTTTGTTTGTTTTCTTTGGTTTTGTTTTTGCCTTCGTAATTTCACACATTTTTTTTTTCCTCTTTCCCTTGTTTCAAACAATTTTCTTAATCAGTCTTCCTGCACTGGATATACGTACTTGATATACCGCGGCCATTCTTATCCCGATGTCTGAGGCGTTTCTAATATGAAATTTCTCGTATCACGTAACAATGAGATTTTACATAATGAGAAAGCACACGCGTGCATCGTGAACCCCCTTAGAAATCGATACAGCGTGAACGAGGTAGGGGGTGGGAGGGCACCGACAATTTCTTTTCAATCCCGAGAAAAGGTCAGCCGTCTCGGAATCAGAATGTACTTGCTTATCGAAGCAACTTTCCAGTTCAGAAATTGAGCATGAAAAAAAAAAGTTACAAGATCTTTCTCTGGGTCGGCTCGTATTTTGGATAGTCGCGATAAGAAATGGAAATTGTTTTTTGCCATGCGTAGATACCAGCTGATAAGGAGAAGGAGCAATGTAGATATGGAATTGCTTAAGTTTTGTACACCTGGCAGTACGTGCGCGTGGAATTGCGCTGGGGTTAATAAACCAGTCTGACTATGAATCCGGTACATCTACTGAAACGATCGATTTTAAAGTTGATATATAATTAATATAATTTAACCAATGGATCGATACGTGTATTGGTGTACAATTAAGCGCTTGTTAATTTAGAAACTTAATTGGCTGTGACTTAATTCTATACGTTTATCAATACATTTGTACGTGAGGGTTAATCGTGTCGGCCACGGTGAGATATGCGGATTACGAAATTACCACGGAATTTTATACGTCCTTTGTACACTTTCTGGATACACAGTCAATGTATTTGTACGTTTTATACAGTCTGGCTATACACGATATTTATCTACTAGGGTGTACAGTGCTTATAGTCAGGTATCAGATACAGCACATACAGGCATTGGACGTATCCATTTGATATTGTCTGATTATATAGGGTTTGCATCCACTTATATATTGCACAGCCCTTGCATCAATGTGTTTGTATGTTTTATACTGTCTGGCTATACAGGATATGTATCTACTAGGATGTACAGTACTTATAGTCAGGTATCAGCTACAGTAGACACAGCCATAGAATGTATATATTTTATACTGTCTGGTTATATAGGGTACGTATCCACTTAAAGGCTCTGCAATGTCTCAGATACAGTGCGAATGGGAATGGAGAATGTTAAAAGAAACGTGAACGTATCCACTCGGAGTTCAGCGGTTGTCAGGCTCAAATATCGTCCTCGAGTCTCGAGTCTTGATTCAAGTGCTCCAAGTGAGTCTTGACTCAAGACTCTACTGGCCGATACATTAAATAGTTGCTCTGCTTGGTAACCCGAGCTGCCTCAGATATTTCCTATGAGTCCTCGTGCCTGCATAATTTATTTCCTTCATTATCCTACCGGCAAGACCGGATTTTGCATTTAAAAAAATATATGGCATGTAAATCCACGTAATAACACTTTTATTTTCTTCTGACCTAGCGTTCAATTACACTCCCATATAAATAGGTGCATAAGAGCGCGTTGCACATGCAGCACTGTATACATTGCACACTTGCACAGTGCTTTATAATCCAAATATATATATATATATATATATATATTGCGATACAAGGTTGCGGATCAGAAATAGAAAGAGAAAGGAAGAGAAAATAAATGGATTTTAAAAATTATAAAAATTCGGAGAAAATGCCGATTCTGGTTTTTTCTTCGAATTTCGAAAAATCCCCCCCCCCATGTCTGACTATAATTGCATCATCCACTGACATTCACAATGTGTATCTTACGTATATTTTGCATGGACGATTACCAAATTTAAATTTAGCACGACATTTACTGGTCGAGATAGATATTTTCAAAATTCATTTCTACGGAATCGGTGCTAATTATGGAAATTTCAAAAAATGAGGATAGACGAGTGACGTCATCGGGTCAATCAGGTTGTCTGCCCATTTGGATCATTAAGACTATGACGAAGTCGAATTAAAATATTTGTCCAATGGAAATATCTCATGCGTGAAAAGGTCGCGTAACGCTCATTTGAAAATTGGCGAAATAAAAAGTTTATCGTATAAAAATTTAGCACAGAAATCGATCGATTTGAAATTTATCACGCGTATCGAAAAAAAACGCAAAAGTATTACATTACATTCGTATTTGACGTACGTACATTCCTGCACGTGACGCGTACAAAGGTACGCCACTTAGAGCTCCAATGAAATTCCCTGCAATTGCAACTTTTTCAAAACCGGTCGCACTTCCGTTTCTCACATAATAAAGACGCCGTAGCGAAATCGCTGTGTCGTGGGATACACGGAAATGCGTTTAACATCCTTGTCTAATGCCGTCTCGTAATCACAGTGTCAGCCCACCGCCTGGCGCACTGTCACGATTGGAATGACAGCTAGGAAATTGACAATAACAGATAGACAGCTATGTAATGAAAAAAAAAGAAATAAAAAAAAAAGTTAAGTGCACCGCTATATACATAGCGATAAAAGTATTAGAAATCGTTTATGGCTTTAAAGCGATTCCCATTATCTCTTAGTATGGTATGACGGGATCGAAGAGGAGCGTTGAAGGAAAAAAAAGGTGAAATAAAAAAGAGAAACTAAAATGGCAAAGAAAAGGAAGTCAATTCCCCGACTCGATATCGGAAAACATCGTATCGATTTCCGAGATCGATTTGATCGAATGGCACCACTTTCGCTGATACGAGGAAATTCTCTCAGCTCTCCTCCATCTATGGCATCTGACTGCCATGACAGGCCGTGTGGTCTATGGCAAAAAAAGACGTTATGGTGACGTGTTATACAATCCTAGAAAAAGGTATAGAGTTTGAGATAAAATTTTTAAAAAATTCTTGCTAGTAGGTTGAGTGCTTTTTTTTTATTTAACATCTATCTTGCGGATGCTGATAAAATCTAAGTCAATAATCGATTTGGTTGTTCAGTGATATTATTGATTGTTCATTAGACTCCTGGGCAAGTGGAATATTATTTTACGGGTCAGACACTCGGCGATTGGTCTGCCAGTGAATTATATATATAGATCGAGATACCGAATCAATAACCAAAAACGGTCATCGATTTCGCGTCAGATCGCCCCCAAGCGATCGATTGGTAGTTTTTTTATTTGTCTGGTCGATACTTAAAAATGACAGGTATTCTCGTTAGTTAAGGTTGCAAAATTTTTGTGCGAATTATCAATCGATATAAGGGGGTCGAGGGGGAGGCATGATTTTGAAAATGAAATTGAGTAACTTTGCCGATTTAATTATTTTTGTAGAAATTCGATATTTTGGTTTACCAGGTTTCTAGTTTTTATCGGAATTTTTGTCAAGCTGATTTTTATGCTTTATTCTGCTTCAGGATTTTTTCTTTTTTCATTGCTTTGTTTATCTAACGGGTAGTCCTTTTTCCCAATCGATCGAGGGCTATCGATATAATCGATATAAAAGGATTTTCAACCATAGAATTTCGATTGTTAAAAATTATACAAGTTTCCATATATTTTTTTTTCTAGATACTTTTACCAATTCTGAAGTTGTCTTTTCTTCACGATCACCCTATATATCGGAATACTCCTTCCATCTCTACTATCGATCCAAGATAGAAAGTTCACTGTGTAAACGGTTTAACCATTTTTTTCAAAAGCCAGAGTTTCGCGCTCGTGACACATACTCCAATGCTTACACTGTATGAATAACAGTGCTAACAAGTAAAAAAATCTTTGTTCAATATATTCACAGATCTCCATACAGATCCCATATACCATCTCAAATTTTAAAAATCAAATCCCCACCCTAATCTCAGATTTTAAACCCATAACAAAAATCTGATACATTCCCAGCAAAAATAATTAATATTACACGTATCACTGTCAATATAATACCAACGGAACAAGCAATATTTCATACCAGCATCTTCCGTCTGGACCACAGAGATGCTTGTCGGCTAAAAAACAAAAGAATAGGACACAGAAATATAAAAAAGGGTATGCAAAGTAACTGTGTAAACAAATGAAGAATCTATCCACTCATAAAAATTATCTACAGAAATCACTGCCTCCCGATCCCTTATAGAAACTTAAAGAAATTAAATTAAAAACCGACGAGCTTAAGAATGCCGTGTAAAGGAAAAGCAGATAAGCATATACGGCGTTACAGCTGAACATGATTGACAGACAGCTGCCTTGTTTGGCATTCAAATTCAACGCTGACCAATCGAACAGTGCCGTGCCAAAGTGCGGGCCAATAGGGTTCACACAAGGCTGTACAAAGATGGGCCAAAAAAAACTTTCAACAGTCCTAGCGCCACAGCGTGGCGTTTCGCGGTCCGGCGACAGGACGGTCGCCCGTGTGAAAACGTAAAAAAAAAATAAGAGAAACAAGTAAAAAAAAATTTCACCAAGAGGAGACGCGTGTCAGTGGCCGCTTGGGCGCTAGAAATCTTCGAGAGATAAAGACGAAGAAAAATGTATTTCCAAAATTATTGCATTTTATTTAAAAAATTTTTTTTTCACTTTTACAATTCCCATCCTTTTCAAAATTGTTTATCATACTTCGTTACTTCGTCTATGGAATTTCATCGATTACTTCAAAGTCATCCCGTTATCGTGTAACAGTTTGATAATAAATTTTGTTCGCGCAATCTTAACCTATCTGCATACCTTCTCTTTGACCATCGGGTTCACAGATCGGTGCTACTGCTCAGCTATTCACGTGTATCCTTATCCGTACCGTGTGTAATACATTGGCTTATTACGTAATACTCGGGCAACTACATATATATATATTTAATAAATTATTATTGCAGCTCATTCATTTGCCTACCTAATAACACAGCATATATATAAACACAGTGTATTCTATTTATAAAATCACACTGCAATTCCATATTTCAAGTACAACCATACATATATATTACATAATTATTATTTTTACTCCATAACAACGAATTTCCAAATACCACAAAAAAATATATATAGATATACTCGCTCCAATTCCTTGTAACCTTTCAATACCCGTTTCTCTATCCACACAACAAGCCGCAACTGCAATCGCAACGACACGACCGAACGTACGGTTCGTGTGGGCGATTAAATTTTTCACGGTTGGAAAAGTGAAAACGGCCAAGTAACATTTCTCCGTGTCGGCGTCCGAGCAAGATTCAAAGTGCACAACAGTGTTCGTAGTATAGACTATGATTCTAGTTAGCTATATACCAGATGGTTAGATATAAAGACAAGTCACGATAAGTCCAATGTATATAGAATATTAAGTATATATTTATTTATATACAGGGAGTCCCAGTTGAATTGGCCACGTGGACAATGAATAGGACTGATAGATCACAGAGACACCGATCAATGGATCACTGTTCGAATATGTGTCTAACCCATGTTAGACTTTACCGTTACAGGATCGTCGCTCTGTTCGCCAACTCGTAGATCAATCACGGATCCATCTTTCTTGGATCCATCATTGGCATCGATCTATTCAATATTGGCTTTAACCGTGATATTCTAAATAGCCCGGGTATCCCTTTAACTCATTGGGATTAGCCTTTACGAGGATCGATACTACGCTTTATATAGATCTATTGATAAATATTAAAGACCAGGGTACGACATTACGAGTATCTATACTTGGAATATTAACCAACGATGTATACCTATAGATATAACCGTATGGTCGCCATTGGCACTACGTCACTATTGGCCAATACGAGTTTTGTATTGACACGAGGCTTTACCAATAGTCAATAACGATACGATCGATACTTTCTTTCGAGTCGAACAAAAGTTCTTTCAGTATATCGCCATTAGGACAGTTAGCAAACACGGGTTATACGTGTGCGTATAACGAAAACAATAATTTACATATCGCGTATGAATATTGTTACTTTATCGACGATACGAATTGTCGTTTCGTAATTATCGATGGGTCGGTGGGAAGACGTGATTGGTTGTTGCGCCACGCGCATGCGCAGTTGTCCTTTGAAGTCGACTGGTTTTATACCTACCGCGCTCGTAAATAGGACGAGAGACGGCACTGCGCATGCGCCGGGCGCGCAGCTGGCCTTAGCCTTGGCAATGGATTCTAAATGCGAACACTCGTCCCCGGGAATTACAAAAGTAGGAAATCATTGGCATTACTGCCACCGATGCTCTTAAAGGTGGGTAAATGGCGCGAGGCGTTCAATGCTACCAACTGTAAGGCAATTGGATTAGCACGGTACGTGATGTGATTCGGAATCTTGGTAACGTGCGATCTCCGTAAAACGTTCGGGACGTGGATTCTCGGTACGCATTTGCAAACCTGCAGGCTTCTGTATCGGCGTGACGATTGTCGAATGAAAAAATGTCAATTCTGGAAATAAACGTCCGAGAGACTATCGGGTGCTTTCTGGGGGTAAAATTATATTTTTTTTTTGCCAAATTTCAAAAGTTCACTGGGTCACCCGTACAATTGGGAAATCGTGCATGGAATCTCGGCCTTTTGTAAATTTCAAATTTTTCTTTCACACTCTCGTCGACCCATTGACATTTCGTGAAAAAAAATCTTTCTTTGGGAAAAGTTTACCAAATTTTTATCTATCTCTTTTTTTAGCAATTGTAAATCAGTCCTCGTTTCGTACTGCAATATGGATGAGAACCACAGGGATAGGTGTGGCCCGTGGAGTAGCTAGTGGATATAGACAGTCTCATCCAGACATGTTTTTTAATAAATATATATATATACATATTAATCAAATTGACACCTTTATATCCTAGAATAAAATTTGTACCAATGTCAAGGACATTCCGAGTGTCTTCGACTCCTCGTGAAATAATTTTTGAAAAAAAAAAATAGAAAAATACATTTTTTTTTTTTTTTCACTTAGAAAAGATTCCTCTCACTGTCGTTAAGATAATTACAGGGTATCCAATGTGACGGACCATATGCAAGGCTTGTATTATTCAAAGGATCTTCATTTGTGACATATATACACGCTATAGTATATAAAGGTCAGGGATATGGCAATGCGCGTTGTCGCTACGCTTTCTCAGTGTCAAGGCTGACGCTAACGAATTCATTACCTACTTTAACCTTGCCTCAACTTTGCGCCTGTCACTCAAGTTAACGTCGCGTTAAGATTTAACAGGATGAAAATACAAAGTGCCAGACTCCATTGTAAAGAACCGTAAATTGGGGTGTCCAGGCAGTAACGCAGTGCAGAGGAATGATTTAAAGGTAGACTGACAAAAGGGTTGTAGACTAATGGGACGTGGAAAAAAAAAAAAAATGTTACTTCCATTTTACAAATTGCTACCGGGACTTAAGGCTGTATCCATTGGAACTAGGATGAGCTCTCGTTAATCATGCCAAAAGAAAGTACAGTCAGGTTCCATGAAGATAACGACAGGTTATCGTGTTATATCTATGGGATAATTAATCGTTATTTAAATATCAATTATTTATCGTTTTCGTACGGCGCTTCAAAGATGTCATTCCTGCCGTTTGATTTAATATAACGGGTGGGTTTGTCTATTCGTATGAAAAGAAAAATGATACAGGTATTATTTTTCGTTTCTACGTGCCAACTGGCGTTGGTACAGTGGATGCTTTGTGATGTAGTCTCATGGCAGAGGTTAGACAGTTATTCGGGTATGGCCTGAATGTAGTCCTAATGTGGGAATTAATGGAAATCAAATGGACTGTACCATCTTCAGGTGGCTCGATGGTTCTGAATAACCGTGTATAAGATGAACCGTTAGCTATCGTGTAATAAGAAATGTAAAAGTCGCGCAAGAGCGAATGCATATTTTTTCTTGTTGAGCTGGCGTTAGAAATTAGGGGGAAAAAGGGAAACGGGTGAAAGGGGGAAAAGACCAACGAAAAACAATTGCGCTGTATTGAAAGACACAATTTATTTGGTTGATAATGACGTTGGATGATGGACCAATCCGAAACCGGATGGAATTACCAATCGATTTTTATTACCGTAATGTGGGATTATCGGCTGTTTACATAGTCTAATTTTTTATTCTATTTTTGAATTTGGTAATATTTTTCCCTACCCACAGTATGACTCTAATTTTTTATTAATTATGATTTTTTTTTTAATTTTTATCCCGTTCAGATCCTTATGCATTGCATCGCGTTCTATGGTTTTCACGTCCTTGCCCTTTGACGTTGATCCTTCCGTAGCGCCACGAGAAAACGTGAACGAGAAGTCGAGAGGCGTCGCGACGCTATTGGCTGACATTATAAAGGAAGAAATGTCAAGATGAATGAACGGCCTAGCCCTCCATTGAGGACGCGCCCATGAATGGAATATATTATCCATTATGCTGCGCAGTCAATACTATATATATATATATTAATTATACGTGAATACGTATGTAAAGACAAGAAAAATTGTAGGATTTCATGTTTTACTTGTATAAAAAAAATTTCTCTCGTAAATTACAATCGCCTGATTGGTATTTACGTGTTTTGACAGCTGCCGTGAATACGTGACCACGTGTTCGTCGGCGGCCATGTTTGTTTTGTTGTTGAACGAAAGTGCGCATGCGCGTGGTTAGTACTAACGGTATGACGTATACTACAGTGATATTTCATTTGTCTATTTAACACGTTACGGCTATGGATTATTGATATGGTTTATGAAATAAAAGGCAGGACGCGAAACGTGATGAGAATTCTCAAAGGCGAGTTCACAAGTGCGATTATGTCTTTCGAAAGGATGTCGACCGCCGTTTATACCATAAATGGCGTTCGCACTGTGCAGGGACATTATTATTCTACTGTGCCAAAGTCGGTAGGAAAGTTGCAATTCCTCTTAGAGATATCAGCACGTAAGATTCGTTCGTGCCGCAAAGTCGTTTTGATTTTCGAAATTTTTCATTTTATTTTCACACGGGCTAACGTGAATGAAATTGTTATGGTACTTCCTTGCTGATATTTGAAGATGATATATACGCGTGCACAGTGATTATTTCTCTTTGGATACTGAATTTTTGTCGGGTCCCACTTCGGATTATTCATTAATCATTCGACGCAATCGCGTGGGCCTTAATTAAAAATGAGGAAGATGATCCTTGGATGTTATTTCACTTAAGTCAACTATTTATTTAACTATAAATTTCATTAGGCAAGCTTTGCCGAGTGTCAGACTTCGGGCCTTTATGTTGGGCTCGATCATAATTAATATTGATTTCTGACAGGACGTCGATAAACACCGCGATAAGGCCCATGCGTAAGACCCAGGTGACGTCGGAGTCGACGGGGGGTCTTATGTCGAGTGTGTTAACGCATTCTCGGATTGGACCCACCGAGATGGACCCCATTACGAATACGGAAGCGTATATTATTAATATAACCAGATCGAATTTTAAGGCCCCGATTCGAGGATCTTAACCAATAATCGATTAAGCGTTCGATTATTTTTATATCATTGATATTTATGGTTACCGATGAAAAATCATTTATTTTGATTTTTTTTTTTTTTTTTTTTTCATGGTGTTCTAGGATGAATTAGTAATTACGTTAATTTCGATAGATAAAATCATGCCGAGAATGAGGCACTTTCACCGGGGACAAGATTAGATGAGATAAAGCTTTATAATTTCATTCAAATGGCGCATAAAGCTTTACCACTGTATCTTAGATAATTATTAAGATTTATGGGTAATTATGGTTCATCCTTGACGATCCATGATTTTTATGGGATAAAATGACTTTCACGAATTACAAGGAACGAGATTGTCAATTTTTTTTTTTTCTTACTGTATCTATACTCTATGGTTAGAAGGGTAATTTCCATGGGGATGTATCTGCTTCTGTCAGACTGTTAAATCCCATGGGATTCCTATGGTGATGTTTTATTTATTTTTTCTTATTTATCCAATACATCGACCGGAGACAGTTCCCATAACGAGATTCTTTTACGAGACATATGATTACGGTTTACGTTATGGAAATTTACCATGAATCTTTATGAGGTCCAGTTGCGTGTGAATGGCCCCTTAAAAATCGAAGTCAACAAATTGCCGTTCGCTCGTACAAACCATAACGGGTATACGTAATGGAAAAATAATTTTTCGTAATTTTATTAATGAGTCGAGGAAAAAAGAAATGGCAAGTTCCGCCGTAATTGACATTCAGGAAATTATTTTCTTTTTTTAATAATAATTTAATCGTTACACCTGCCAGTCGATAATCACGTTTCGGTACTCTTAACGGCCTCTTAATTAGCGGATCAAACGAGTATCAATCGAATCCTGCTTTCTTTCTCTCTCTCTCTCCCAGCATCCATTACGAAATAACGTATCGTATAAATTCTTAAACGATTCACTATAATACAGAGGCTAAATGTCAAAGCCCGAGGCCAAGAGACCACAACATGCGTTTACGACTTCCATACTTCATTTCGCACTTTCATCAATTTCCTTGTTTTCATAATTTTAACGACAAATCGTTTTTTAATGTTCCTTGTAATCGTGAAAACCTTTTTTTTTTTTTTTACCAAAATCATTAAATACAAAATTTAAAAAAAGAATCATCCAGCTTTCAATCTCAGAAAAATCATCGCTACTTTCCACAATGGAAACTGTACTGCCAGGCGATAACTCCGATAACTCCGTTCCAAATATCGAACTACGACTATTTCTTTGATTTTTTTTTTTTTTTTACAAAAATCACAGCTGACCCACGAAACGCATGGGTGTGGACTAGATTTAATATACTATACTCTGATTAGTCATATACACTTCCATTGCACAACTAGGAAATCCATCTATATTTACGTTCTTGATATATATCAAGAACGAATTAATTAATCACTTAACGTTCGGCACTCAGGGGCGGCTGAACGTTACTGCAGCTGGTAGCCCCGGGCAGTCACCAATTGGTTTATTACAAAAGGACAGTAATAATGTAACGCTGACTGGTATAGAGGGCGAGGTAAAATTTTTGCGCAATCTTCATCGAAAGAGTGCCGGACATTTTATATATTATATATATTCCATTCATTCACTTAACATTCAAATCGAAAATTGAAAGCAACCATTAGATATATTGATCCAAAATTTGTGGAAAATTATTGAAAAATTTTTTTTAACTCAATAGCTCGATGCTCCGAACCTACACGCAATTGGTACAGTCGGTTTGACGCAACGTCCTTGCCAACGCGTGTCCACCGTCGCTCATGTAACCATTTGGAAACGTTTGGCAAGCTTCGAAGTTTTTGCAGTTTTCTCTGAACCGTGGGGACTCTGACGAAATCAGTGGACATTACGTAGATGCATAAGACTAAATACGTACTAGATCGCGCTCGAGTAAAATGCATAGAACGAGTCAGTAGATACGTGCAGGTCGATGTCAGACATTTTAAGACGTGGAACAAGAGCCGTGGGTCCTATGAAAAAAAAATACAATGATTCCTTATCACTCAGACGCCAAATCCAAAATGCACGTTACGGTTATCGGTGCTACGCACCACGAGGAGCAGTGCATCCTGGGAGCACTGTACTCGACAAGAGATTACGATGGCCGATAACCGGCTGATTTTCTGTGATAAAAGTGAAAGCGTTTCGGCATACAGGCATGTAACACAACATCGTCCAATGTGTTACCGATCTTGGCCTCTTATAAAAGCAACCTCACCGGACCTCAAAGTTAATGTGGATTCGGCTTAATTTCGTTATTGCTGTCGCGAGGTCGTTACCGATTCGGGGATCGGTTTAATTGGAGGATCGAACGCACTGAAGGGCGACCTCTGTGAAATTTGGTGATGATAAAGGTCCGTTCACAAAAGAGCGAGGGATAAAGATATACGAAAAGACTTTCTTCGCGTGTCCTATTTGGGCGGATCCGCAAAGCACCAGCTCGTAGCGTTACGTCGTCAGAGAGGTTAGGTACTGTTAACAATAATAATATCAATTATACGATAATTGAATTTGCAATGTATTTTCCATAATGGTAAAATACTAGGTTTTTTTTTCTTCTTTTTATTGACAATCGCAACGTGATTTTGCAACGTTTGCTCTCGATACTCTCCTTAAGAACAATGGTGAAGGAAATCGTGCGCGCAGATCGAACGCGCACCGATCGGACTTCGATAAGGATTTAATCGACGCCGTGAAGCGACGCTCTTGACGACGCCGTTCTGGCAAAGTCACTATGTACTTTCACGATCGATTCGGAACGTTCGAAGAATTTAAAAATTGCATGATGGTAGATGACGTCATTTTATTTTTGGTACGAGATTATTTTATCGATGATAATGGTATTGGGAATTGGTTCGTATTTTGGGGTTAGGTTAGGTTGGTCAATTTTGGTTAATTTATGTTCCTGGGTACGAAATCGAAATTCCATTGCGATCAATACGAAATTACCGTATGGGGAGAATTTCTATTGGACATTTTTACGTGAAAGTCTGTCTATGGCGCTCGCTGTCCTTAGTGGTTTTTGGTACGTGTTGGCTCGTAAACGCTCGTGCTGATCTCGTTCCTAGTTCTTCGAATTAATGAGGATTTTACACGCGTTTTCGATACATTCTTAACAACTTTACTTTCGCGACGGTCTAGACTGCTTTCGGTCAGATGACCTTGTTGGTATCGAACTTTATTTTTTGATAAGTTTGCTTTTTGAAAATTTGCATTTTCGGTTTAGGGGATCAGGATTTTTGTAGATTTCTAAAAAAAATATATATTCTTATGTAACAATCATTTTTCGAATTTATCTTTTTAAAGATCTTGAACCTGCATCCCGACATCTTTAGTACAAAATTACCAAAGAACTAAATTTTAATGTATATAGTACTTTTGATACTCTTATGTTTATTCGGTTAATTTTATTTATCTTTTTTACTCTCTTCCGAGCAACCCCAAAAGAGAGAACTGGTCAGGTGGTCCTTCTTGATTCTTCCGGTGTCTCATAGGTTGGGTAATATAAGAAAATTTCACTTTCAATCAGTTTATAATCGCAAAGGGTACTTTAAGCTCCGTACACAACGCCAAGGTAAAATGTTACATTATGATTTTGCAAATTTTATGCGGGTATCTCTATTCGATTTGACTTAAAAAAATGAATTAGCATGGACCACTCAGATCGAATCTTCGAGTCAGCGCCGTCAAAGAGCAACGAAAAGTTATATGTATATCTACCTCTAAGTGACACGGAACAGTTACCGTTCGTTCGATTATCGATCGCGATGAACTTTTCTGCCAGGTGTCGCACCGCGGGATCAATCGATCGATCATATTGAGGCGCGCGCACGAAATCTTAATTATAATTTCATATCGTTCCTCCTCGGCTCTCACAATCGGCCCAAAACCCAAACCGGCTCCTTGGCAATATTTTTCTCACGAGTTTCACTCCGGGCTTTTAAAGGTATTGATGTACCTTTTCTTTTTTTGACGTGCGAAATAATTATCGAGCCCTTTGAATAATTTTATTTTGTTAGAGAAGAAATTCAAAATTTTATTAAAATAAACGCAAGCTCGTAGCAAAGTATGAAAACGTACAAAATATTATTTCAAGAAAATAATTCTGCGCTTGTTCGCCGATCGAGGAAGTAATTGTAAATAATACTTTGTATAAGTTATGCCGGTAGCTCTGCTGGTAATTATATAAATGGATGGTTCGAAGGGAAATTAAAAATCTGTAAATCCAACTGTGGTAATAAAACTGTCCTTAAGCATCAAGAGAGGATAATAATTCGCAATTACCAGCTTAGCGTAACCTGGTTATGGAATTGTTAAGGCTATTTTCAGATTTAAACCGTAGCGCGTTCCCGGCGCTATGTATAAAGAAAAACTATGTAAAATCGCCTCCGGTCAGCTTCCTATGGGGAATCGGGTATTAGGATGCCTGTAGTGCCCGAAGCATCGGACTACGGAAAAATACGGTTGTAAACGTTTCTGAAAGTGAAATCCGCGTAATGGTTGAAATTGCGGTTTTACGGACCTATGTAGTTAAGTATTCGCCTAAGAAATGCAGCAGTAATACCGGGAACGTTTAGCGGCCATTATGGTTCCCTCTTACCTCGATTGCGATTGGTATCGTAGACTGTTGCCTGGTATATCCGGTGCAATTCCATAGATGAGAATCGCAGCCTGATAACGGATAGGCCATTTCGAAATTTTTAATGAAGCTGTAAATTAAAAAAAAAATTTTTTTTTTATTTTATCTAAAGATTCCATTTTTTTTCATATGTTGGCAACAGGGAGCAATACCTCTTCAATGTCTTTGAGGTGATAGTGTCGACCTTGGAATCGAAACTGCAGCGAATTGAAAATTTGGACAAAGCAGTGGAACATCTGATGAGACGCGTGGAGGCTTTGGATTCCCGTGTCAATGATAACATTGATAAGACAGACGCCGTGATAACGAAGTTGAGAACGCTCGATCTAAAATTGTTCCACGTGCAGCCGACGTTGCCACCGGAAGCTGCACTGGAGTCCAGAACGGCCGAGAGTCGCAGCAGCAACGAGGATGGTAGTGATAATTTTTTGAAAAAAAATTTCCAAAATATTTATCCCATCTCACATATTAATACGATTTTTTCTTCAGTTCCAATAATCCGACTGATTCATCACGACGACCCTTCCCCCGAATCTCTCGGAGAGAAGCTGATATCCCTGGACCAAAAAGTCTCGGACATTGATAACAAGCTGGTCGTTTTGAAAAATCAATTGGATAACAATTTCTTACCCAGTGACGACATCAATGTCGAAGCCAGTGAAAAAAAACCAATAAGTATGAACGTCATCGAGATCACCAAAGCTCTGAACAACGAAGTCATGAATCACGTGTCAGTGGAAATTGAGAATCTACGTCAGGCAACTGGAAATATGGACCGGAAGCTGCAATTCCACATGAATCTTGTCTCGGATAATTTGGGCGCCGTCTATACCATGATAAGGGACGTCCACGACGCAGTCGTCGATAAGGAAGCGTCGGTCAACGTCACCACCACTCAGGCGCCACCTAGACAGAGTAAAATCGATCGTCTTGTGGAACAGATGCATCCCATGTTAACTGTATCGGAAAAAATGGATGAAGTCTGGGACGTTGTGGTGAGTCTGTGTAATTTGTCATTCAAAGTTTTTTTTATCGTTTAACGACTTTTAACTATAACTACGCAATGATACCTTCACTGACTATCACTTTGCCGATCGTGAGACACGTTACGGTCACTTGGCCCTGAAATAAATCCGCAACTGCGCGCAACGTGATCCGCCGTATTTATCAGTGTGAACGTTACATTATGAAACTAAGGGCAAGTCCTCACCAGAGCGATCAGAAAGACTACGGTACAACACTTACCTCGTGTGCTGGGCACGGAAGGTCCGCCCCTGCACCCTCTAAGCTTCAATTAATTTAAATTAATTTTTATTCACGAAGGTTGGCACCAAGAGTTCCGTCGACGATCTTTTACCAAAATCTGACGAGCTACTGACGCAGACTCAGCGTCAGGAACGAGCCATAAGCGAAATCCACGCTGACCTGAGAACAAAGACGAACAAGATAATCGAAAATCTAGAAGGAGTCGAAAGCAGGTTGAAAAAACAGGAAGACGATGTCGCCACTCTCGCTCAACGTCCGGTACCTGCTGAACTTCTTCTAGATCCGACGATCGATCGGCTCGTAGAATACGATCCGACTAGGTAAATTTATGAAAAATATCAACAAAAAAAAATCAAATTCAGCGAGTCGATAAGTTTAAAAAAAAAAAAAAATTTTTACAGATACGTCGCAGTCGCCGACGACTTTGTGACCGACACATCAATTCCCACTGTTATCACAACCGCCGTACCGCCTGCCACAACAGTTCAGTCAACCTCAACAATGCCGCCGCCTTCCAACAATCTACCAGTGACGTCACCAATGACTCCAGCAACTTCCAGTCAGCGATCAGCCACAAGGAATCGCGGTGTGATCTTCCCAAGTGTTAAGAATAAGCCAAGCCCTGCCAATTCCACCTTCACTACCGATCTCTTGGTCAATTTCAAGGATATCAAGGTAGGAATCATCAATTTTCTATGATCATCAGCATCCATAGTCATTGATTGGGAACGAATTGGCGGTGAATTTCTCGATGAAAACTAATCGGCTGACAGTCAATTCTTTTTTTTGCCAGAGTCAGTGTATGACTATGGAAGCGTGATACGAAGCCAATGAAAAACCATAATTCAGTTTCCCTTGTTGAACTTTCTCATCCGATTCTCGGTATAGTCCCGGGCTGGTATTAAACTGAAGCCAGTTGAAGAAGAAAAAACTAAATTTACCTGACCATCGTACAACCACATGATTCTAGTAAGATCATTAATTTTTGATCGGATCAGTGGAAACGAGCGTGCATAATCCAGACGCTGACAAAAAGTCTTGAGGTTTTATTGGAAAGGTCTCGAAAGTACTTTGCAGATCCGCGTATTCATTTGATCTGTGGTTATCTGGAATACGGTTTCTTATCCGAAACGATACTACGTGCTCAAATTGGTTGAAATTCACTTTGACCATAAAACTAATATTTTTCTATACGATAATCTATCTTTGTCCCTGTACAAAAAGAATTAGGTTATACAACGTACACAAACTTTTCCAAAAAATTTTATACCATTTAGCCCAACTCTGGGGCTACTTTAGCATCAAAAATTGATAAAGGACATTGAAAAATTTTTTTTTTATTTTACCAGTATCCACATATATTTATCGTATGCTGTACTAAAAATTTTTCATAAATTTTTTTTATATATATGACAAGATATATAATTGATTTGTTGATCGAGCATCGACTTAAAGGAAACATGAAAGGTTCCGCTTCCAATCGCCGTCGCTTCCCACATATGCCTACACTGTACAGGCAGATCCACGTGTGTTCCGGATATATTAATTTGCCCGAGCAATTACAGCTCTTCATAACTTATCCCGAAGACAAGTCGCCATCTTGAACGTCCGGTCACTCATCATTATCTCGCTTCTTCTTAATAAGAATCGTTTGTTTCATCTCCCGCCGAAATCTTTGCTCTTGGAGAGAATGAAACAAAAAAAAGAAATGAAAAAAGAGAATCGGGAAAAAAAAATAATACACAAGACCCAAGTCGTCCCGTACTTATAAATCATTCGGAGTGAAATCACATTTGATATTAATATCTTACGCCGGGTGGTCCTGCGCCTGGACGCGTTAATCCTTTTCATTACAATTAAAATTGTCATTAATATCAAGTTGAAAATTTTGAGAATCGAATTAATCTAAATGATCCGCCTATACGTCGTTTCACCCCTATATAAGGTGCTTTAAGTAATTATTAAAAAAAATTATTATTGCTGCACTTACAGTCAGTATTAATTTTCGTATCTGTATAAGATACAGGTTGGAAGTTGGCATTGTGGGTAATTTGAAATTTTATAGACGCTGTAGTAATCGTAAGGGGCTTGTAAATTATTCTTAAAGTGGGAAAAGAAATTTACGATACTGTCGTTAATGTTGTTTTAATATAGAAATTAGTGCGTGCGTTAAAAAAAATTACGGAAATATCTGTAACGGGAAGTCGATGGCACTTTTTTTTTTTTTTTTTTTTTGAGTTTTACGTCGATTGTACAAAGAGCGCGGTTTCTTGTTTATGGTATACATAGAAAATAAAAGTACGGTCTAGTTTCTTTGAGACTCTTGCAAATTCTTTTGTCTAATTATTTATTTTGCGCACTACGTAATTTTATCATGGAATTTCACTCGCGCTGGCAGCCACTTTGCGTTGGCCGTACTGGAGCGTCTTATGGGCAATTAATTCGCGTTCGCGAATTTCGCTCCATCGAAAAGAATGACTTTCCAATAACGAGATCGGAGAATATCCTGAAATTGTTTGTCGATGATGGATTTAATATTTTTTTTCTTTGGGATTTTATTCTCGCGGTTTTTTTTTTCAAATTTTTTTCGCAGCTTCATTTCGCGGAATTCAATTTTTACCGAATCTCAAGGAGAAAGTCATGTGGTAATTCTCTAAGGGGTGACTACGTATTAACTGTTACGTTGGTCGTGATCGTTAAGTCCAGTTTCCATGTATTTTTTTTGCTCACGCGATTATCGCTGAGAATTTATTTATCAATGATTCTTTCAATCGCTCCAAGCGATTTTATTGTCGTGGCGATTTCAAACGTACGCAAGAAACGCCGAGGCTATACCAGGGTTTGCAATTCACCGCGACGACTGACTTCGACAGTCGCTTTAATGAGAACGAGCAATTTCTTTCTTAGCTCAGCTATACCTATATATTCATATCGATCTCAGGCAAACTTCATGGCGCAAAACGATATGTATTTTTTTCTTTCGTTATTTTTAAATGCTCCTTGTTATACTTTACGTAATTTCAGCGACAGATTTCTCAATTACGTCCGGTGCCTCTAACGGTACGCATGTCAAATTTATGAAGTATGTAAAAAAAATTTTAAATATGAATTTTTCAAAATATATCAAAATTGTCTACAATTTTTTTGGGTTTCTTTACTCTCATTTTTATTCGTTCGTATCGGATCAAACGAAGTGCCGGTTAAACGCTTTACCCCAACAACTGGGTCAGCTGGGTTAAATTCGATCTGGGCCCGATGAACTTTTGCGCTTGCGCGCAACACGAAACGCGGGGCCTTATGATCGTTCGACTCATTAATAACGCGAATCGCGCCGAGGGCGTCCGCGCGCAACCAAACTGGCCACGTCGTAATAAATTATGGAGCCAGTTATAAAACGAAAGTATCCTAATGTATTAATTTTATTAGGATCCAAAAATAAATACATACAAATTTTCGACGAACATTTGGATTTTCAATGCTCGATAAGTCCAGTAGATTACACCGAAAAATAGTCAGACCCAAAACTGGATATAAAATATTGAAATATATCTAATATATTTTTTTATTTTTAAATTCCTAATACATTCATTTATCAAACGTGTTTTAGGTTCGTTCAAATTTTCAATATTCATTGATCACACCAAATCCCAGTCTGACAGAAAATACAGATTTTTCTCTCTTACCCCAATTACTTAATACTCAGTGATCAAGTAGATAACACCAAATTATAGTCAGACAGAAAAAATTTAACAATGTCAAAATCTAAAATAATTTTTGTTTCCATCATTTATCATATAAACTGCAATCTTATTTTCCTATAAACTTTTATTAAATCTCAATTATTACATGTTACATATCAATCACTAAAAAAAAAACTAATTAATGAGATATTCCTGGTAAAGCCTATAGCAATCTTACTATCAGCTCAAACACGATATATCATAATGGTCGTCGCATATACTTATGCACGTATACATATATAGATATAGAACAAGAGAATTAGGGCATTCCTCCCACACCTTAATCACAGAGCACTTACCTAACGCAAATCACAGCCAGCACAGATGAGTAAAAGTGCTGCTCGAGATGCATTAATCAACTTTACATATTGCGAGATCTAAGCGTCGTGCGCGACAAGTAGCGATATTTTTCGCAATCATAAAGTGCACCATATATACATATATATCATAATGTTTGATGTCCTCAACGATGGAAAAGTTTTCTTAGATGAACAGCATACGTGGTATCTGATTACGTCTGATTACCAAAGTAGTATATCTACTAACGTTATACGGCTGCCATATATATAATAACAGTGACCGGTCTTCGTTGCAAAATAATGTTGGCATCCCTAAAGAAATGTAGAAAAATTTTTTAAAAGAAAAACAAGAACGCTTAATCGTTCCGGATGCTGATGAATATTTAATCTTAAAATTAATTATATCCGGTTTGGAGGATTTAGAGAAGTTGCCAAGAGATGAACGTCGTTAGATAAGCTCTTGAGACTCTTGGCTTGTTTCCGGTTTCCCAGTTTCCGATTGTACATTGAGACACTGCCTCGGGATATGTGAGAGAGAAAATTGTAAATTGTAAAAGAAGATAATTACCTCGTTGAAATAAAGGTGTCTACACAATAGCAGTACACGAACCAGAGCAATAATAAAAATTTTCGTTATACGTAAATTCCCAAAAAAATCTTTAAAATTAAATTTTTTTTTCGTGCAGAGGTATCAGGAGAAAAATCTGTAAGTAATCAGACGCTGACGAAACAGAGTAAGATCAGGGTATGCTGTTTACTTAATTATTGAATTTTAATCGAAAACTTTGATCGTTATCTAACTGAAATTTATTACGGTGAATTCAAATGCACAAGTGGCCATATTAAGATTATATCAATCGACGTAAACCCAATGACGGAAAAATATATTTTCAACTTACTTTAATCTATCCCATATCTATACAAACACTGCACGACTATGTTAATAGCGAAAGAATTGGAATTGGTTACTAACCAATTGACTGGATTCGTGGTAACGAACCTGTAGAAATTTCGCCCGCGGTTACTCGTAAATAGAATTTATTCGTTTCGTGATTTTAAATCACTTCCCGGCTGGCGTAGCGCGTAGACATGTGGTACATGGTGGTAATGTGCACATATGTTTTTCATATAGGCGATTCTCGAATAACGGGAAATACGTTGATATATCATTTTAGTCTAGCTGTATATATACAGGGTGTCCCAAATTTCATGTGCCTCCGGGGGGTATGGCCGTGTCGGGAGGCGTCAAAGATCAGGAAACGACTATGCTTTTGTCCGAAAATTTTTTTTTAATTGGAGGAGGTCAAAGTTGACAAATCAGAACGAGGTACCAACATCAATTTTAGGCACTTATAAATTCTGACTTTTTTTTCTTGCTTTTGTTTTTCGATGGCATATACATATATATATAATAGCATAAGATACATACGCAGTGGCTGAGATCTACATCCTTTACGAATTAATTTTCTCCTCACTGTCAGCGCTGTGGTTCCTTGGCTTAATTACGAGCCAACCACTTTATATGGTAATCATTATAATTAACGTCCATAAAAGTGAAAGATTACGCTCCCGTTTATATTTAATATCCGACAATTTCACTTTATTTTGTGCACCTATAAGACTCAATCGGATTATTCTCATTATCCTATGACATAGACGAGATAAATAAATAGATAATACGAATAGATAGTTTGATCTGGATTATCTGGACTTTGTACAAGGATAATAATGCCTGATGAATTATAATGATGGATTTCACTGATTTCATCGATCATCGTGTCAGATTATGACAGAGCGGATCGAGCCAAGATCATTTTGATGAGAAGACATAAAATTTATTTTAAAATAATATTTGTATTTTTTTTTGGACTTTTTTTTTTCTCCCATTCGTCACGCACTTTACCATGCGTATAAAAATCTTCGTATTTATCGTTTCAGGGCTACTCGTGCGTGGATCTTCTGAATGCTGGCATGCGTGACAGTGGCGTCTACTATCTTCAAATTCGTGGCACGACCTACTGGTTTCTCAAGGTTTACTGCGAGCAGGAAATTGCCGACGGAGGCTGGACGGTGAGTTTCCGGTTAAGCAATAGCAACTTCCGGTTACGAATGACCTGTAACCAGGATCGAGATATCATTCTTACCGTGTAGAATTTTTTCTTCCATCCCGGCCGATCGATCGACGCTTGAGATTCGAATTTTTTAAGAGACGCCATTGTGGTTGGGATTTATATATATTTTTTTGTAAATCTTGTAAAATGCATTTTTTTACCCTAAATTATTTTTCTGCAAACCGATTTCAGAATCGGCGCGTATTGGATCGGTATAAGAAACGAGTGAAACGATATTAAAAAAAAAATAAACGAAGTTCACCGACTACAGCCGAAGATGCACGAACGTTACATTTACGCAATCCACTTCTTTATCGACTCTCACCCGTAACTAATCGAAATTATAAAAACGCAGTCATGTGTTTTCAATCTTCTCTTCTCATCCGTATCATCAAGATATTTTTCTCGAGTGTCAAGACTAGTAGTTGGATTCCTGATTTCTTTTTCATCTCAAACTCTCATTGTCGCCAAAAAAAAATTTTTTTTTCTTCTAACAGTATTTGGATTTTTATTCACTTCGACTGCATTTCTTTTTATCTTTCCGCTCGTTCATATCAATTATCATGTCCTTATCTGATCTGACTTCTGCTGGTTACAAATGGTCCATTTGTATGGTAGTGAAATTTTTACAATGGTAACCGCATACACGTCTATATGTATCAGGTATATATAGGGTGTCTATATATATTGACTATTACAGTTCGTTAAACAGTAACGATTATCACATCGGATTCGTAATCATTCTCGCCATTGTAACTTCTGGTTATTGAGAAACGCATAGAGAGCAATAAAATTGGAATAATTTTTAGCTACTACCATTGGCTGCACTGATTGCCATTATATAACTCTTATGCTACGTTCAGGATTATGAGCAGAATGAACGAAAAAAGTTTTCTTCTTTTTATCCGCTCGCGTGTAAAAATAAAACCAAAATAGCTCGTCGAAATTCGTACTTTTATATATCCGGCATCTTTTCACTTGTTACCAACCACCGGTTACCGGCTGGGTCATTTTGACCCGGCACAGTCTCAACGACCGTAGTTACCGCGATTGTCGGCCAAAAACTTAACAGCATTCAATAAAAAAGATACTGATACCCGTTATCACTCGCACGATTATATAAAATACCCCACATCATTATTCCCTGTTTACTCGAAAAGTGAATAGAACGACAGTCGTAATTAAACCGAAAAAAAAACATTCGTAACAAACACTCTGTACGTTAAATTTTTTTTTTACTTTTTTCCCCAAAAAAACTAAAGTCTCAACAGTTCAAGCAATACCCGCGTCCAACCCAGTAGGGTACGCGTGTATATACCTATTTAACCATTTTGGGTCACTTTTTTTTTACAAAAACCCACAAACTCGATTATATGCTTCTGTGGGCAAAGTGAAAGAAAAATTTACTGTCACTTATCCGTAAACGTAACTCGATAATAATTATCACAGTTCCTTACCCACTTTCTTACCTACGTCGTTTCTTTGTTCTTGTTGTGGCACTACTGTCCATTTTTAAACTATTACGTAAATGAACGTACCTGACCTCACCGAGCGGAAGTGTCACTCTTTATTTAATATTAATCGCAGGTCAGTTAACTTGCTCTGGATTAAGATGAAATCCGGGACAATTTCGCGCCTCTGATCTTACATGTCGAGTCTAGGAGGTTAAGTAAGCGTTACTATTCGTCTGTGAGCGTGCACCGGTAACGGTCCATTATTTATCTCGTTTTGTCGCCCGAGGCCAAGGTCTCACTTTCGTAGCCGCCCTAATTGTTGCATTTCGATGAGCGATTATTTCTCGATATGCCGTCTGTGTATTATGTACGGAGTAATCGGAGCTGCTGGAATTGCGTAACGTTACGTCCGCACTGTTACGAGTGTCCGTTCTTATAATATATATATATATATATATATATATATGTGGTTATAACATATAAAAATTGTTATACATTATTTGATTATGGCACGATAATTTTTTAGTCGTTTGTTAGGTATCGAGTTTTTTTTTTTATGGGTAATACGTAATATATATTTTTTTTTAATTCATAATTGTAATCGACAATTAAGTGATTGATGGAAACTTTTTTTTTTTTTTTCATTTTACGACTTTCCATCTGGTCGACGCGGATTAATGAACCGAGGAAATTCTGGTAGTATTGTTTTTAAATATTGCTTTGGCAGGAATAATGGAGAAAATAGTGAGAAAGTAAAATTTACGAGAATTCTGGTTTTTGATAGTCTTGCGAGAAAACGTTATTTACGTGAAATTATGTATTGTGGTTTATAGTTCATTAGCGGGCTTGTATTATTTTGCATGGAGGGTGGAAACAAATTTTTTTATACGCTAGGGTTATTTTGTTGGGTCTGTGATAAATAAATGATTGGTAAAAAGATTTTCGTTTTTTAATAAAATATTTTTGATTCTTGCGGTTCACACGGACGTGAAACTTTCACTGCAACTTCTGCGACGAGCTTATAGCCATTTTGTATCAGGAAATTTAAGGATTTTTGTTTTTGATGAGCAAAGAGAGGTTCGACGGTCGTTTTTGAAAATTAATATTTTCAAAAAAAAGGTTACTATTTTTGACAGTTCTCTTTTGACAATTTCAGTAGACGTTACTCGAATGCGTACAGACAGAAGTAAAAATAATATAATACACCGTTATGTCACGGATCCCCCCGAGGCTGGCGAATAAGAAAAGAGGTTATGCATTTAGACACGCTATACTAAAACCTCGCTATAAGGAACAGGGATAAGATCAAAAAGGAGAAAAGAGGTAATAAAAGAGAGAGAGAGAGAAAGGCGAAAAAAATAAATAAAACTCTCGATATGGCTACTTTTTTTGACACTGCAATTACCTCATTACCTTAATTGGTCACAGACTAATTTTTTTCTGAAACGTGCGGGCAAATCGCTCGCGATAATTTCGCAATTGAAACCATGACGAATTCCACCAGGGAACACACGTGGTCAATTCCACGTTCCACGCGAGACATCGAAAATACGCAAAAAGCAACGAATCCAAAAAGACGATCTTCCTTTGAAAAGCTTTCAAAAAAAATTTAATGACGAAACTGTACGCGATTACCAAAAATTAAAAAATTTCACTGCTGATAATATTAATAATCACCTTACCCGGAAATCTGGGTAATATTAATTTGTCGGTCAAGGAATTTTGTCAGTTTTTTTTTTTTTTTTTTTTTTTTTTAAATAACCCGTGTGAAACTTTCTTCAGCTTCTTACAGAAAGTTTTAACGCAAAGTTCAGGCAGGTCCATTCTTCTAATGCGTCGCACGTGACAGGTGTATCAAATCGTGACAACTCGCGTTATCCGACGTACGTATCGACTCGTAAGATCTGATTATTGCGAAATTGCCATATATCCTTATTACTGCTCGCAACGTAGTTACGTATTTTTTTTGAAAATTTTTTTACTCCAAGTACTTGGATATGCAATTACAAGAACCCATATATACAGCGATACAAAATTAATTTACTAATAGGTACCGACTGTCCAACTTCAAAGAATTCTGAGACCAATACGTACACCTTGTAAAACCTTGGGGCCTATTTTCATGGAACTGTCAGTGATATCGCGATTGTGCACACTGGAGGTCGCCAATGACTTGACAGACATTAAAACGATGACTTGTAAACCGCCCAAGAAACGTCCCACTTGTCCTCACCAATTTCTGCTCAGCGATTGGTACACCTGTTTCAATGATTTACACGTGACAGACTACCGATGATGATTAATCAGTTATTTAATTGGACATTTTAATTATTTAAAGATAATATATAAATATATACGAATATGCAGTAATACAGGACAGTTTACGAATAAATTATACGTCAAATTCGAATTTTTATTTTTATATCGTACGAATTATGCATTTTCAACAGAGCGACCTAAATGCATTTGGCTACCAAAATGGTCGATTGTAAATAAAATTTGGATCCGATCCAATGCAATTGTTATCGCGAAATTTCGAACGGTATTAAATCACCGATAGTGGCTCGTGCATAATTAAAATCTTGCGCAATTTTTTTTTTTTTTTTTTACGAGATCTTGACGCAACAATGGAAGAAAATAATGTATATGTATATTTTTATATATTCATACTTTATGCTCTCTATTTCAATAACGTAAGGCTCAATGATCTGTATCCACAGTGAAAATAATAATAATCATCCGATAAGAATAACAGACCTATAAGATCAGATCGATTTCTAAGTATTGTTATTAATTATCCATCGATCGAAAGTCACTCCAAAACACTTTGGGTTCATGGTCAAGTATCAGTGAAAGGATTTTGATATTTTCTTAAGACAAATTATGGAGCTCGTATCGAGAGTATCGTATCCGCGTTTGGTCGTCGCTTGTGGAAGGTTGTAGGAATTTGAAAGATAAGAAAAAAAAATGATAAGATCGTTCGAATATTGATGAAAATTTTTTTTCGATTTCAGGTAATTCAAAGGAGAGACGATTTCGGGGAACCGCGTGAGAATTTCAATAGGGACTGGGCCGATTACAAAAATGGATTTGGCGATCCCGCTAGGGAATTTTGGCTTGGTAACGAAAATATTTACATGCTTACCAACAACGAGGATTACATGCTGAGAGTCGAATTGGAAGATTTCGAGGGGAACAAGAGGTAAAGAAAAATGTTGATAAAGACAGATTGAATTTTTTATCAAGATATGATCTGGCCTCAGCATCCGTAAGGATCTTGAGAAATTTTTGATCTTTTAAAATTATAGTCGTACCGATTTATGGTTAACGACTGGAATTATCATGGTCGATTAACTATCGCTTTCGATAGTGAATTCATTACGGCATTCTTCTTGGACTTGGCAAGACCTCCAAACTTCTTTTACCGATCTTCACCGGATAGATTTCTCGGTTTACTTTCCTGTAACCTAGAATAGCAATCGATCTAGACGATCGAGCGTGCAAAACACGTAATAACGGTTGACTGACTATTTACGGTATTTCAGATCGACAATGTAAATTGTACAGAAGTCTTGACTAGGACTGTACACTTTATAGATCTTAATTCGTATAGATCCCTTGTGAAACGAGTATACAAGAAAGTAAAATTAAATATATCAGTTATATCGGTTGAATATATCAGGAAAAGATACACAAATATATCTTTGCATATTTTTATTTTTCAAAAAATATAATTCAAATTACAGAAAATCCAAGTGAAAAATATATCGGATATATCGATATATAAATGTAATGTAAAAAGTACAAAAATCTTAACTCGATCTTCGAGTCATAAATAATTATATCTTCTTACAAAGCCGTACAGTAGATACAGAAGGTAATCGGTCAGACTTGTTCATGGCGCTGAAAAGATTTTACGTAAAGGTCGATGCACACTCTCTGTTGTAGAGTTAAATATCGTTAGCACATATTCGCATAAAAGGAGCATCTTCCTTTCTATGGGATTTATTACAGCATAAACTGTACCGAACACACGCGCGTTCACCAACCTCGAAACGTGCTGGAGTCTAACGATACATCAGAAACCGGCCGATTCGTTTGATTACGAAATTGGTACATATGGCGTTTGGCTATAGGTGCTAGTTAATATGGCGAAAGGTCGTTGAAATTAGCTGCCACTCGCCGTTCGAAACGATCGGTAATTGTTAACTCGGCATTAGGATCGGTAACAGGTACGATGACGTTTCTCTATTCGCTAGGAATAGCATTGTACCACGTGGTTAGAAATTTTCAATAATCGATGCTACGAAATTGGTGGCTCGAAGTAGCGTAAAAATTTTGATGATAATAAAGTCATGAAAAAAAAAAAAAAAAAAAAAAGTGACTTTCTCCAAAATAATGGAACTCTTGTTCCTTTTGTCACTTCCCGGGTATTGTTCGGTTATCGATTGGAATCAATTACCGATTCGATTATCGATTGTGTCACTTGATGGGTATTGAAAGACTTTTTTATTGCCAAAATATCATTTCGAAATTAATCATTACCTTTTTTACATTCATCGCTCGATCCGAAATGAAGCGGTGATGATGTCTGACGGATCACGTACTATTTTCACTATTATTACCGACGACGTTTTGAATAGCCCGCCATTAGTCATTCGACGTTGTCGATTTTTTTTTATATCGCAAGAATATCCTTTTTGAATTCTTAACAATCGCGCGTTGACTAACGGCAAATGTTCTCACGGACTTTGCACGCATTTTGATTGAAAATGAAAGTGCGTACACTTCGTACACGCAGTTTTAATGTGTTTGCATATGCAGTATGGCGGTATTGATAGACGGGTGTCTGAAATTTATACGTGAAGATTCGAACGGGAATGCAGCGCTAAATGACTTTCCCTATTGCGTTGCTTAGGGTTGATTCACAGTGAAGAACGATCGATTCGCAAAGCAGCGATTTAAAACGCTTTCCTCAAATTAATTAATTTAGTTATCGCTTTCGATTAAAATTGGATTTGATTATTATATATAGATTGTAATGACAGAAAGAAAAGTTTAGTAGGAAATTTCTTAAAAGAATTTGTTTTTTTTCCTTTTTTTTTTGCCAAAGACATTTAACCTCACTTTCATGTTATGCAAGTGCACTCGGTGCACTTGATGCAAAGTGCATTGATGGTCTGAGTGCTTCCTGTTGATTTTGCTATCAGGAGAGAGTCATTAGTTACTGATACGAGGAATAGGATTTTTTTTCGAAATAAATTTTAAAATTTTGTTTTTTAGGTACGCGCAATACTCGCATTTCAAAATTTACTCCGAGACTGAATATTACAAGCTGGAAATTGATGGATACGAGGGAAATGCTGGAGATTCTCTTAACGATCCTTGGTACGGATCTAATAACAGTCCATTCTCGACTTACAATCGGTAAGATATAATTTTTTAATGGAAAAAATTATTGAACATTTTTTTTTGGGAATATTTAGAGAATATATTTCTTTAGTGACAACGACAGATCGTCCCTTAACTGCGCATCGATGCTCAAGGGTGGTTGGTGGTGGAAGTCATGTGGACGTGGCCTTAATGGACTCTATTTGAATGATCCTCAGGATCTTACTGCCAGACAAGGTATAAAAATATTTTTGAAAATTTATTTTTTACAAATTTTTATACGTTATTTATTTATCGATTTACCTCTTTCTCCTTTTTTCTCGTAAATTATTTTCAGGCATCGTCTGGTTCCGCTGGCGTGGTTGGGATTACACCCTGAAGAAGGCGATCATGATGATAAAACCAAAAGGACCCATGCCGATTGCATAAACAACCCCGTGATTAAATTCCTCGAGCGACTTTATGCCCTTATTAAGGATAAGCTTTTTTTTCGGTTAACGCGTTAATCTCGAGGCTGTTGCTAGCGACCTGTTCAGTCGATCGCAGTACCCATACATGAGAAAATTACCGAAATCAAGTACACATATGAATATGGTAACACTTACACAAGCCGTAAATAATGGGCCTGAACCAAATAGGCCTTTTGAAAGCAGCCTTAGGAACCAAAAAAAAAAAAAAAGAAAAAATCCGTAATAATTATTAGGTAATCGTAGCTCTCACGCATAAATGCCAGTGTACGTCGATCAAGTGTGCAAAAGAATAATCGGTAATTTAATGACGATGGTAAGGAAAAGAGAAAATCACAAAAAAAAAGTTATTTTCCAATGTGATTTGACAGTTTCAATTTATGACAGGATCAATAATTGAAATTTATTATTTTATCGTGATAAAGTGCCGCAGCATTCTATCGCGTATGTATTTATATTTATCCACCTTATTCGACGAGATCTTTCTCCCTTTCCGATTTAATCGAGTGCATCGCACTGTCAGTTGGTTATCGAAGTGCAATCAGAAAGTTGGCACGAATTTATTGGGAAAATTAAATTCTTTCAAAAAGAAAAAATAAACAAATTTTGAATATACCTGAATCAACGTACGGTATGCGACATAAATGTCCGAAATCTATTTAAAACTTTTTAATTAAATTATAAAAAAAAATTCGATTACTTCTATAACGTTTAGATGAAGGAAGCGTAAGATGTAGGTAACGGAAGGAATTTAAGACTGTATATCTGTTGTTGCGATTTTGTTAGAAATTATTTGCGAACGTCATTTTCGCCTTTCTAACATCGCACTAGGCTTGACCTGACCGAGCATAAAAATTTGTTATAAAAAAAAATTGGCACTGCCCCATTTTGTCCATTCAAAAATTACACACGTTGTCTCCATATTCAATTGAAACGGTACCATTGGCTTTGTAAGTCAAAAATAAATATTTTGTTGTACCTCAAAAAAAAAGTTTTCGCTGGTACACATTTTATAGAGCAGAATAAAAATAATGCTAACTATTAGCTCGGTCAGTGAACGGTTAATTAATAATGGACTAAGAGTAGTAGATTAATTGATAAATTGTAGTATCTAGTGAATCGAGGCTATCGGGACTATGATGCAATGTCCGAGTAACTCACAAAACAGAAAAACGAGGAATGCCCAAAACGAGCAGTGCGCATGCGCAATTCACTAAATAATATATAACAATCGTTTAAGCGTTCCTTCAATGATTGCACGAAAATATGAAATATATATTTTTGTATTAATTTAAGAGCGCAGTGGGCGTTACGTATAAAATTATGTTTACGTCAAAATTTAATTGTCACATCGAATTAAAAAAAAAAGTCACGAATCACATTTTTTTGTCATAATAAATATTTCAACAGTTTCCCTATCGTCGCATCGCGCAACTGCGTACACTTCCGATATAAATATATTAATTATGGCACATCCGCATGTAAAATCTGCAATTTCTAATTCGTGTTGAAATTAATGTAACAGTGATTATTAATTATTATTTTAGATTAAGAGAATGTACATCGAGCGTGAATCTTCGTTCGTGCGAGGCCCATTGCACATTTTAAAATTTTGCATTTATTTAAACCACTTTTTGTTTCTTCTTTGACTTATTTCGGACGATTAGAAGGAGGAGGGAGATACAGGAGATTTTGGCATTAATATAATATTGATATATATGTATTTTTCGAAAATTCTAAAACGAAGGCTGAAGCATGAATGAAGATTCGCCAGTGACGTTTCTATCTACGACGACTATCGCCAATACAAGAAAGGCTCACGATTTGACCCACAGGATATACAATAGTGAATAGAAGTATTCATTATAAATGGAATAACTAATTGTAAATAAAACGCACGTAAAAGTATTGTAATAAGTTGTAAAAAGCCCATGAATAAATATATCTTTTGTAAAATAGTCACGTTTTGTAATATCGAGACGATGCTGATGTATTTCGAAATTCATAAAGACAGGTTGCATTTTTATTGAAACTTCTGTAGCAGGGAATTACTACAAACGGTGCTTCCAATCTTTGAGCCTTTGTTCTTAGCTATGGTATGTACAGAAGTAGCGAAAAAGTATAAATTATAGATCAAATGGGAATGGACCACGTGAACTGCGACGTTATCATTTAAGATCTGTAATCAATTTTATCTCACTCAAGAAACATCATATGGTATTGAAGTTCAGACAGACCCTAGGTACGCTTCATTAATTAAAGATTGAATTATTCGAGACTTTTCAAACGAATAAAACGCTAGAAGTCATTTTGAAATATTTGAGAGGAACAAGAAGAACCCTTGTGTTTGTCTTACTTAATCTATTTCTTCAGTCATTTTGAGAATATTCCTTCGAGTAGTTTTATGGAAAATTGGGGAACGATTTCTCGTTTCATACCCCCTAGTGGAATTTTCCGAGATACAACCTCCCAAAGGTGTAATTTTGAGTAGCCTCAAAATCTAAGAATAGACTGCAAGTTCCTGAAAGTGAAGGGTTATTTCGAAAGTGGCCTTATCACAATTTAATTTGTACCAGCCTCTTCCATGGACCATTATGACTTTGTGCCTGGAGGGATCTTTTAAAATATACAGGAAAAAGCTCTAAATCCAGTATGAAAACCTTAACTCGATTTTCGAGTCATGAATAATAATATATCAGATGGGATTCTATGGGATTTATTGCAGCTTTGTACTTTTGATAAAAATTGAATTGATATTGTAAAATGTCGAGAATAAATTACGCTCAAAGTGAAATATTAATAAATTATGTGTATGAAAAATTGAAATAATTAATAAAATCAATAAAATTAGGCAATAACACTTAGAAATCAGAAATCCTCTCCAAGAATATTCACAATTACTGGAAGTTGCCGAAAATTGTGTGCGCGCATATTCGCCGCGCAGGATTTGGTGAGTGGGAGGAGCCGAGGAGTGGGGAGCGCTCGAGGCAGTGCCCGGACTCGGATCGCTCATTCTTCCGCGAGCCGGTCTCCTATACTGGTCTCTTGGAAACACCTCGCATATCCATTTCCAACCTTCTTCTATTTTTACATTTATTTCCTCTATACTGCCTTATTTCTTCATCTTTCATTCTTCACTTTCTTATTTATCTCTATCCTAAATTCTTCTCCACTTTTATAACACTATTCCTTACTTTTCTACTTCTTCACGTCTTCATTTCTATATTCAGTTCTTTCTTATTATCTTATTCCTACTTCTTTATTTCTATATCCATTTGCAACCTTCTTCTTCTTCCATATTTATTTCTTCTTTAATTCCTTATTTCTTTATCTTTCATTTTTTACTTTCTTATCGATCTCTTTCCTCAATTCTTCTCCACATTTATACCCCTATTCATTACTTTTCTACTTCTTCAGTTCTTTATTTCTATACTCTCTTCGTTCTTCTCGTTTCGCTCTGTTCCCTCTCACTTTCCATTGTGCTTGTCTTACTTATCCTATATTTATTTCTTCTCCTACTTCTTTATTTCTTTATATTTGATTCTTCACTTTCTTATTTATCTCTTTACTCATTTCTTCTCTACTTTTATAACTCTATTCCTTACTTTTCTACTTCTTCACTTCTTCATTTCTATATTCATCTCTTTCTTATTATCTTATTCTCACTTCTTTATTTCTATATCTATATCCAACCTTCTTATTCTTCTATATTTATTTCTTCATTAATTCCTTATTTCTTTATCTTTCATTCTTCACTTTCTTATTTATCTCTTTCCTCGTTTCTTCTCCACTTTTGTAAGTCTATTCCTTACTTTTCTACTTCTTCACTTTTGTATTTCTATCTTCATTTCTTTCTTCTCGTTTCGCTTTGTTCCCTCTCACTTTCTATTGTGTTTGTCTTACACTTCCTATTCCTTTGGTCGGGTCGAGCATATTAATTCAAGTAGTAATATAGAGTAGTCATCCGGTTAGTGCAGCTAGACTTAAGACCATGGTGTCGGGGGTTGCCCTTCCGCCTCATCCGCTGAGCTTGCTCAGTGGGTCGGGCCCAAGTTGTGGCCGCAACAGGACCTTATGGGTCTCCCGACGGGGGCCTTGAGCCCCCTTAGGGTATCTACGGCCATGGTCTTTCGTTTAGTGAATCTAGCCAGGTGTCTAGCTCTCGCGTATTTAGTATAATTTGTTCGCTTTGCTAAAAACACTCCAATATGTCGTTGACCCCTGGGCACTTGTGTGGGTAGTGACGATCCTATGTGTCGGTGGGGAGGTCGGTGTGGTAGTCCGTTGGCTCTGGGTAAAGTCCTATTTGTGCTTGTGCTTGGGGGTCTTCTTCACTTGGGGTAGGTGCGGGTGCTATTGAGCACCTGCTAGTATAAAGTCACCCTCTGTCGGAGACATTTTGCGCGGGGATCGATGGCTAACGGGGCCCGCCGCCGGCGGCGGGCGTGGTTCCTTACGTCTAACCCACTGAGCTTGCTCGGTGGGAAGGGACGGAGGTTGTAGCGTTAAATATCGTCCTTCGGGATGTCCTGGCGGTGCTCGCAAGAGCCACTGCTGGGTGCTACGCCCGCGGTCTTTCGTTGCGGTGAATCTTGACAAGGGGTAGACCGCGTTTAACTTGTCCCTTTTGCGTTTAACTTATCTTAGCTTCCTCGTGTTTAACTTATCTTAGCTTCTTCGCGTTTAACTTCACCTTTCCCCCTTGTGCGTTTTTCTTGTCCCTCGACCCGACTTCCTTTCCTTCCTGAGGTTTTTCCCCCCTAGTCCTGTGCGCGACAGCCGCAGGACTCGGGGGTTTTCCTCAAAAAAAAGAAAAAAAAACACGGTCCCCTATGGGGCCTCGGAGGGGTCGTAGCTCCCTTCAGGAGAGGCAGGACCTCACGGAAATGGGCGGGGTGGGGCCCATTTCGCTCCCTTATACTTCCTACTTTTCCTACTTTTTCCACTAAATCAATTATTTTTATGTTCCAAACACCTAACTTATTTAAGATTTGGTGTTTGGAACAATAAAATAATTAACTAAATTAATAAAGTAAAATATTAACACTTAGAAATCGGAAACTCTAGCCAAGGATATTTAGAAGTACTGAAAGATGCCCAAAATTGCGTGCGCGCAAATTCGTCGCGTAGGACTCGGTGAGTGGGAGCAGGCGGAGAGTGGGGGGAGCACTCGAGGCAGAGTCCGGACTCGGAGCGCTCATTCTTCCTCGAGCCGGTCTCCTATACTGGTCTCTTGGAACCATTTCGAACCTTCTTCTATTTTTACATTTATTTCTTCTTTACTTACTTATTCTTTATCTTTCATTCTTCACTTTCTTATTTATCTCTTTGCTCATTTCTTCTCCACGTTTGTAACTCTATTTCTGACTTTCCAACTTCTTCAGTTCTTTACTTCTATATTCATTTCTTTCTTATTATCTTATTCTCACTTCTTTATTTCTATATCTATATCCAACCTTCTTATTCTTCTATATTTATTTCTTCATTAATTCCTTATTTCTGTATCTTTCATTCTTCACTTTCTTATTTATCTCTTTCCTCGTTTCTTCTTCACTTTTGTAAGTCTATTCCTTACTTTTCTACTTCTTCAGTTCTTTATTTCTATATTCTTTTCGTTCTTCTCGTTTCGCTATGTTCCCTCTCACTTTCCATTGTAATTGTCTTACTTTTCCTATATTTATTTCTTCTCTTACTTCCTTATTTGGTTATATTTCATTCTTCACTTTCTTATTTATCTCTCTCCTCATTTCTTCTCCACTTTTATACCACTATTCATTACTTTCTACTTCTTCACTTCTATATTTTTATCTTCATTTCTTTGTTCTCGTTTCGCTTTGTTCCCTCTCACTTCCATTGTAATTGTCTTACTTTTCCTATTCCTTTGGTCGGGTCGAGCATATTAGTTCAAGTAGTGATATAAGAGTAGTCACCCTGTTAGTGCAGCTAGACTTAAGACCATGGTGTCGGGGATTGCCCTTCCGCCTCATCCGCTGAGCTTGCTCAGTGGGTCGGGCCCAAGTTGTGGCCGCAACAGGACCTTATGGGTCTCCCGACGGGGGCCTTGAGCCCCCTTAGGGTATCTACGGCCATGGTCTTTCGTTTAGTGAATCTAGCCAGGTGTCTAGCTCTCGCGTATTTAGTATAATTTGTTCGCTTTGCTAAAAACACTCCAATATGTCGTTGACCCCTGGGCACTTGTGTGGGTAGTGACGATCCTATGTGTCGGTGGGGAGGTCGGTGTGGTAGTCCGTTGGCTCTGGGTAAAGTCCTATTTGTGCTTGTGCTTGGGGGTCTTCTTCACTTGGGGTAGGTGCGGGTGCTATTGAGCACCTGCTAGTATAAAGTCACCCTCTGTCGGAGACATTTTGCGCGGGGATCGATGGCTAACGGGGCCCGCCGCCGGCGGCGGGCGTGGTTCCTTACGTCTAACCCACTGAGCTTGCTCGGTGGGAAGGGACGGAGGTTGTAGCGTTAAATATCGTCCTTCGGGATGTCCTAGCGGTGCTCGCAAGAGCCACTGCTGGGTGCTACGCCCGCGGTCTTTCGTTGCGGTGAATCTTGACAAGGGGTAGACCGCGTTTAACTTGTCCCTTTTGCGTTTAACTTATCTTAGCTTCCTCGTGTTTAACTTATCTTAGCTTCTTCGCGTTTAACTTCACCTTTCCCCCTTGTGCGTTTTTCTTGTCCCTCGACCCGACTTCCTTTCCTTCCTGAGGTTTTTCCCCCCTAGTCCTGTGCGCGACAGCCGCAGGACTCGGGGGTTTTCCTCAAAAAAAATAAAAAAAACACGGTCCCCTATGGGGCCTCGCAGGGGTCGTAGCTCCCTTCAGGAGAGGCAGGACCTCACGGAAATGGGCGTGGTGGGGCCCATTTCGCTCCCTTATACTTCCTACTTTTCCTACTTTCTCGAGTGTTCTCTTTTGTCACTCCTCCCGAATAATCTGGTTCTCGTGCACACGGTTTACGCAACTTCTTCGCCCCTTGTTCCCTCAGTCATAACCATCACTCTTCTTCACTCTTTCTTTTTAACAATCTTCCCCTTTTTCCCTTGAACAACATTTTCCCTGTCTGCTGCCACCAAACATTTGTATTCTATTTTCGAATCTTCTATTCCTTCCTATTCTCCATCACTCTCCTCCTAGTATATTCTTAAAAACTAAGTTTTTAAAATGTCTTTTAGAATAAGAAAAATGTAGAGAGGTAGCGCATATAACATACAACACGTGTATTGTATTGTACTGATATATTTAGTATATCTCTAATGGTACTGTTATTGTTAACATTTTGCAAGCCATGTACTGTACACGTGTACTGTATCATTATTGCATTTGTCGAATAAATTATCTTGTAACACATTCACTTTTCGAATCTCCTATTCCTTACTATATATCCATCACTCTCCTCCTAATATATCCTTAAAAACTAAGTTTTTAAATTGTACTTTGGAAAATGAAAAGCCCAAAGTGGTAGCGCATGTAATAAACTACACGTATATTATATTGCAGTGATATATGTAATATATTTTTAATGGAGTTGTTATTGTCAATCTTGCACAAGCTATATACGATGTAATATATCTGTACTTTGTATACTGTATCATTATTACGTTTGTTCAATAAATTATGTTTAAACACATATACACTTTGATATTCTTTTGCCCTACGCGAACATCCCAGAGTAAGAATGAGTTCTGTCTCTTTCTTACACTCCTCCGTCCTTCTCCTTCTACTCCAACCTTATGCTTCTACACCTTTTCTCGGTTATGCTGCATTTTCTCTGCTATTACTTTCATTGCATCTGCAAGTCGCACAAAGTAAAGGGGTTTTTTGAAAGTACCCCATCGCAGTTTGATTCGAATCAGCCTGATACTGGTGATTTTCAAATTACTTTCGGAAGTATTTTATTCGAGAAAGTTCACTCGTTCTCTCAGAGATGGCGCCACATATCATGCCCAGGAGGTGCTGCCCTCTTATCGGCAAAAATTCGAACTAATGCAAATTCTTTATTAAGAATTTACCCATTAAAGTTTAAGTAAATTGAATTCGGAATTATTTTATTCGAGAAAGTTCACTCGTTCTCTCAGAGATGGCGCCACATATCATGCCCAGGAGGTGCTGCCCTCTTATTGGCGAAAATTCGAACTAATGCAAATTCTTTATTAAGAATTTACCCATTAAAGTTTAAGTAAATTGAATTCGGAATTATTTTATTCGAGAAAGTTCACTCGTTCTCTCAGAGATGGCGCCACATAGCATGCCCAGGAGGTGCTGCCCTCTTATCGGCGAAAATTCGAACTAATGCAAATTCTTTATTAAGAATTTACCCATTAAAGTTTAAGTAAATTGAATTCGGAATTATTTTATTCGAGAAAGTTCACTCGTTCTCTCAGAGATGGCGCCACATATCATGCCCAGGAGGTGCTGCCCTCTTATCGGCGAAAATTCGAACTAATGCAAATTCTTTATTAAGAATTTACCCATTAAAGTTTAAGTAAATTGAATTCGGAATTATTTTATTCGAGAAAGTTCACTCGTTCTCTCAGAGATGGCGCCACATATCATTCCCAGGAGGTGCTGCCCTCTTATCGGCGAAAATTCGAACTAATGCGAATAGTATGGATGAAGAAAAGCGAAGTCAAGATATGGATAATATCGATGAGATGGAATGGAAATTGGAGCACAGCTAAAAAGGGGTTTCGCAGCATAAAGAAGGAGAAGGATGCTGTTAGGACAGAGGAGTGTAAGAAAGAGACAGAACTCATTCTTACTCTGGGATTTTCGCGTAGGGCAAAAGAATATCAACGTGTATATGTGTTTAAACATAATTTATTGAACAAACGTAATAATGATACAGTATATAAAGTACAGATATATATACATCGTATATAGCTTGTGCAAGATTGACAATAACAATACCATTAAAAATATATTACATATATCACTGCAATATAATATACGTGTAGTTTATTACATGCGCTACCACTTTGGGCTTTTCTTTTTCCAAAGTACAATTTAAAAACTTAGTTTTTAAGAATATACTAGGAGGAGAGTGATGGAGGTATAGTAAGGAATAGGAGACTCGAAAATTGAGTAGAAACTTTTGGTGGCAGCAGACAGGGAAGATGTTGTTGAAGGGAAAAAGAGGAAGATTGTTAAAAAGAAAGAGTGAAGAAGAGAGATGGTCATGACTGAGGGAACAAGAGGACAAGAAGATGCGTAAAGAGTATTACACAAAGACCAGATTATTCTGGAGGAGCGAGAAAAGAGTACAGTGGGAAAAATAGGAAAAGTTCTTTACTATAATGCTCGTTAATTTCAAAATTCAGGAAAAGTTCTGTAGAAAAAGTTCATTAAGAGATCTTTCAAAATTTCAAGGAAAAAGCCCTAAACCTAGCCGTTTTCGAGATACAGCCTCGCAAAGATGTAATTTCGAGTATTTTCAAAACTCAAGCATAGACTGAAGCCTACGTAACCGTATGGTTGTTAAAATAAAAAGTATTAAGGCAGGACGTACAGACTAAATAAGAATATCGGCTAGCACAGGGCTAAGCAAGTGACTAAACGAATTCATTTTGTTCTATAAGGTAGTATTTATAAAGGAAAAGCGAAGTCAGAATATGAATAATATGGTAGAGATGGAATGGAGCATAGCTGGAAATGGGTGTCAACGTATAAGGCAGGAGAAGAAGGAAAATGATAGTGTTATAATGGAGGAGAGTCAGAGAGAGCCAGAACTCACTCGTACTCTGGGATATTCGCAGATGGCAAAAGAATATCAAAGTGTATAAGTGTTACGAGATAATATATTCGACAAATGCAGTAAGGATACAGTATACGTATACAGTATGTGGCTTTCGAAAGATTAACAGTAACAGTACCATTAGAGATATACTACATATATCAGTACAATACAATAAACGTGTTGTATGTTATATGCGTTACCACTCTACATTTTTCTTATTCAAAAAGACATTTTAAAAACTTAGATTTTAAGAATATACTAGGAGGAGAGTGATGGAGAATAGGAAGGAATAGAAGATTCGAAAATAGAATACAAATGTTTGGTGGCAGCAGACAGGGAAGATCTTGTTCAAGGGGAAAAGGGGAAGATTGTTAAAAAGAAAGAGTGAAGAAGAGTGATGGTTATGACTGAGGGAACAAGGGGCGAAGAAGTTGCGTAAACCGTGTGCACGAGAACCAGATTATTCGGGAGGAGTGACGAAAGAGAACACTCGAGAAAGTAGGAAAAGTAGGAAGTATAAGGGAGCGAAATGGGCCCCACCACGCCCATTTCCGTGAGGTCCTGCCTCTCCTGAAGGGAGCTACGACCCCTCCGAGGCCCCATAGGGGACCGTGTTTTTTTTATTTTTTTTGAGGAAAACCCCCGAGTCCTGCGGCTGTCGCGCACAGGACTAGGGGGGAAAAACCTCAGGAAGGAAAGGAAGTCGGGTCGAGGGACAAGAAAAACGCACAAGGGGGAAAGGTGAAGTTAAACGCGAAGAAGCTAAGATAAGTTAAACACGAGGAAGCTAAGATAAGTTAAACGCAAAAGGGACAAGTTAAACGCGGTCTACCCCTTGTCAAGATTCACCGCAACGAAAGACCGCGGGCGTAGCACCCAGCAGTGGCTCTTGCGAGCACCGCTAGGACATCCCGAAGGACGATATTTAACGCTACAACCTCCGTCCCTTCCCACCGAGCAAGCTCAGTGGGTTAGACGTAAGGAACCACGCCCGCCGCCGGCGGCGGGCCCCGTTAGCCATCGATCCCCGCGCAAAATGTCTCCGACAGAGGGTGACTTTATACTAGCAGGTGCTCAATAGCACCCGCACCTACCCCAAGTGAAGAAGACCCCCAAGCACAAGCACAAATAGGACTTTACCCAGAGCCAACGGACTACCACACCGACCTCCCCACCGACACATAGGATCGTCACTACCCACACAAGTGCCCAGGGGTCAACGACATATTGGAGTGTTTTTAGCAAAGCGAACAAATTATACTAAATACGCGAGAGCTAGACACCTGGCTAGATTCACTAAACGAAAGACCATGGCCGTAGATACCCTAAGGGGGCTCAAGGCCCCCGTCGGGAGACCCATAAGGTCCTGTTGCGGCCACAACTTGGGCCCGACCCACTGAGCAAGCTCAGCGGATGAGGCGGAAGGGCAACCCCCGACACCATGGTCTTAAGTCTAGCTGCACTAACAGGGTGACTACTCTTATATCACTACTTGAACTAATATGCTCGACCCGACCAAAGGAATAGGAAAAGTAAGACAATTACAATGGAAGTGAGAGGGAACAAAGCGAAACGAGAACAAAGAAATGAAGATAAAAATATAGAAGTGAAGAAGTAGAAAGTAATGAATAGTGGTATAAAAGTGGAGAAGAAATGAGGAGAGAGATAAATAAGAAAGTGAAGAATGAAATATAACCAAATAAGGAAGTAAGAGAAGAAATAAATATAGGAAAAGTAAGACAATTACAATGGAAAGTGAGAGGGAACAAAGCGAAACGAGAACAAAGAAATGAAGATAAAAATATAGAAGTGAAGAAGTAGAAAAGTAATGAATAGTGGTATAAAAGTGGAGAAGAAATGAGGAGAGAGATAAATAAGAAAGTGAAGAATGAAATATAACGAAATAAGGAAGTAAGAGAAGAAATAAATATAGGAAAAGTAAGACAAGCACAATGGACAGTGAGAGGGAACATAGCGAAACGAGAAGAACGAAAAGAATATAGAAATAAAGAACTGAAGAAGTAGAAAAGTAAGGAATAGACTTACAAAAGTGAAGAAGAAACGAGGAAAGAGATAAATAAGAAAGTGAAGAATGAAAGATACAGAAATAAGGAATTAATGAAGAAATAAATATAGAAGAATAAGAAGGTTGGATATAGATATAGAAATAAAGAAGTGAGAATAAGATAATAAGAAAGAAATGAATATAGAAGTAAAGAACTGAAGAAGTTGGAAAGCCAGAAATAGAGTTACAAACGTGGAGAAGAAATGAGCAAAGAGATAAATAAGAAAGTGAAGAATGAAAGATAAAGAATAAGTAAGTAAAGAAGAAATAAATGTAAAAATAGAAGAAGGTTCGAAATGGTTCCAAGAGACCAGTATAGGAGACCGGCTCGAGGAAGAATGAGCGCTCCGAGTCCGGACTCTGCCTCGAGTGCTCCCCCCACTCTCCGCCTGCTCCCACTCACCGAGTCCTACGCGACGAATTTGCGCGCACGCAATTTTGGGCATCTTTCAGTACTTCTAAATATCCTTGGCTAGAGTTTCCGATTTCTAAGTGTTAATATTTTACTTTATTAATTTAGTTAATTATTTTATTGTTCCAAACACCAAATCTTAAATAAGTTAGGTGTTTGGAACATAAAAATAATTGATTTAGTGGAAAAAGTAGGAAAAGTAGGAAGTATAAGGGAGCGAAATGGGCCCCACCCCGCCCATTTCCGTGAGGTCCTGCCTCTCCTGAAGGGAGCTACGACCCCTCCGAGGCCCCATAGGGGACCGTGTTTTTTTTATTTTTTTTGAGGAAAACCCCCGAGTCCTGCGGCTGTCGCGCACAGGACTAGGGGGGAAAAACCTCAGGAAGGAAAGGAAGTCGGGTCGAGGGACAAGAAAAACGCACAAGGGGGAAAGGTGAAGTTAAACGCGAAGAAGCTAAGATAAGTTAAACACGAGGAAGCTAAGATAAGTTAAACGCAAAAGGGACAAGTTAAACGCGGTCTACCCCTTGTCAAGATTCACCGCAACGAAAGACCGCGGGCGTAGCACCCAGCAGTGGCTCTTGCGAGCACCGCTAGGACATCCCGAAGGACGATATTTAACGCTACAACCTCCGTCCCTTCCCACCGAGCAAGCTCAGTGGGTTAGACGTAAGGAACCACGCCCGCCGCCGGCGGCGGGCCCCGTTAGCCATCGATCCCCGCGCAAAATGTCTCCGACAGAGGGTGACTTTATACTAGCAGGTGCTCAATAGCACCCGCACCTACCCCAAGTGAAGAAGACCCCCAAGCACAAGCACAAATAGGACTTTACCCAGAGCCAACGGACTACCACACCGACCTCCCCACCGACACATAGGATCGTCACTACCCACACAAGTGCCCAGGGGTCAACGACATATTGGAGTGTTTTTAGCAAAGCGAACAAATTATACTAAATACGCGAGAGCTAGACACCTGGCTAGATTCACTAAACGAAAGACCATGGCCGTAGATACCCTAAGGGGGCTCAAGGCCCCCGTCGGGAGACCCATAAGGTCCTGTTGCGGCCACAACTTGGGCCCGACCCACTGAGCAAGCTCAGCGGATGAGGCGGAAGGGCAACCCCCGACACCATGGTCTTAAGTCTAGCTGCACTAACAGGGTGACTACTCTTATATCACTACTTGAACTAATATGCTCGACCCGACCAAAGGAATAGGAAAAGTAAGACAATTACAATGGAAGTGAGAGGGAACAAAGCGAAACGAGAACAAAGAAATGAAGATAAAAATATAGAAGTGAAGAAGTAGAAAGTAATGAATAGTGGTATAAAAGTGGAGAAGAAATGAGGAGAGAGATAAATAAGAAAGTGAAGAATGAAATATAACCAAATAAGGAAGTAAGAGAAGAAATAAATATAGGAAAAGTAAGACAATTACAATGGAAAGTGAGAGGGAACATAGCGAAACGAGAAGAACGAAAAGAATATAGAAATAAAGAACTGAAGAAGTAGAAAAGTAAGGAATAGACTTACAAAAGTGAAGAAGAAACGAGGAAAGAGATAAATAAGAAAGTGAAGAATGAAAGATACAGAAATAAGGAATTAATGAAGAAATAAATATAGAAGAATAAGAAGGTTGGATATAGATATAGAAATAAAGAAGTGAGAATAAGATAATAAGAAAGAAATGAATATAGAAGTAAAGAACTGAAGAAGTTGGAAAGTCAGAAATAGAGTTACAAACGTGGAGAAGAAATGAGCAAAGAGATAAATAAGAAAGTGAAGAATGAAAGATAAAGAATAAGTAAGTAAAGAAGAAATAAATGTAAAAATAGAAGAAGGTTCGAAATGGTTCCAAGAGACCAGTATAGGAGACCGGCTCGAGGAAGAATGAGCGCTCCGAGTCCGGACTCTGCCTCGAGTGCTCCCCCCACTCTCCGCCTGCTCCCACTCACCGAGTCCTACGCGACGAATTTGCGCGCACGCAATTTTGGGCATCTTTCAGTACTTCTAAATATCCTTGGCTAGAGTTTCCGATTTCTAAGTGTTAATATTTTACTTTATTAATTTAGTTAATTATTTTATTGTTCCAAACACCAAATCTTAAATAAGTTAGGTGTTTGGAACATAAAAATAATTGATTTAGTGGAAAAAGTAGGAAAAGTAGGAAGTATAAGGGAGCGAAATGGGCCCCACCCCGCCCATTTCCGTGAGGTCCTGCCTCTCCTGAAGGGAGCTACGACCCCTCCGAGGCCCCATAGGGGACCGTGTTTTTTTTATTTTTTTTGAGGAAAACCCCCGAGTCCTGCGGCTGTCGCGCACAGGACTAGGGGGGAAAAACCTCAGGAAGGAAAGGAAGTCGGGTCGAGGGACAAGAAAAACGCACAAGGGGGAAAGGTGAAGTTAAACGCGAAGAAGCTAAGATAAGTTAAACACGAGGAAGCTAAGATAAGTTAAACGCAAAAGGGACAAGTTAAACGCGGTCTACCCCTTGTCAAGATTCACCGCAACGAAAGACCGCGGGCGTAGCACCCAGCAGTGGCTCTTGCGAGCACCGCTAGGACATCCCGAAGGACGATATTTAACGCTACAACCTCCGTCCCTTCCCACCGAGCAAGCTCAGTGGGTTAGACGTAAGGAACCACGCCCGCCGCCGGCGGCGGGCCCCGTTAGCCATCGATCCCCGCGCAAAATGTCTCCGACAGAGGGTGACTTTATACTAGCAGGTGCTCAATAGCACCCGCACCTACCCCAAGTGAAGAAGACCCCCAAGCACAAGCACAAATAGGACTTTACCCAGAGCCAACGGACTACCACACCGACCTCCCCACCGACACATAGGATCGTCACTACCCACACAAGTGCCCAGGGGTCAACGACATATTGGAGTGTTTTTAGCAAAGCGAACAAATTATACTAAATACGCGAGAGCTAGACACCTGGCTAGATTCACTAAACGAAAGACCATGGCCGTAGATACCCTAAGGGGGCTCAAGGCCCCCGTCGGGAGACCCATAAGGTCCTGTTGCGGCCACAACTTGGGCCCGACCCACTGAGCAAGCTCAGCGGATGAGGCGGAAGGGCAACCCCCGACACCATGGTCTTAAGTCTAGCTGCACTAACCGGATGACTACTCTTATATCACTACTTGAATTAATATGCTCGACCCGACCAAAGGAATAGGAAAAGTAAGACAAGCACAATGGAAAGTGAGAGGGAACAGAGTAAGATGAGTAATCAGAAAGAAGAAATATTGAAATAAAGAAGTGAAGAAGTAGAAAAGTAAGGAATAGATTTATAAAAGTAGAGAAGAAACAAGAAACGAGATAAGTGAGAAAGTAAAGAATGAAATATAAAGAAATAAGAATGTAGAGAAGAAATAAATATAGGAAAAGTAAGACCAGCACAATGAAAAGTGAGAGGGAACAGAGTGAAACGAAAAATTAGAAGGGAAGTTAGAAATAAAGAAGTCAAAAAGTGGAAAAGTAAGGAATAGAGTTGTTATAAAAGTAGAGAAGAAATGAGAAAAGAGATAAATAAGAAAGTAAAAAATGGAAGATAAAGAAATAAGGCATTAAAGATGAAATAAATATGGAAGAAGAAGAAGGTTGTAAATGGATATAGAAATAAAGAAGTGAGAATAAGATAATAAGAAAGAAATGAATATAGAAATGAAGAAGTGAAGAAGTAGAAAAGTAAGGAATAGAGTTATAAAAGTAGAGAAGAAATGAGTAAAGAGATAAATAAGAAAGTGAAGAATGAAATATAAAGAAATAAAGAAGTAGGAGAAGAAATAAATATATGAAAAGTAAGACGAGCGCAATGGAAAGTGAGAAGGAACAGAGTGAAACGAGAAATGAGAAAAGAAGATAGAAATAAAGAAGTCAAAAAGTTGAAAAGTAAGGAATAGAGTTATAAAAGTAGAGAAGAATTGAGGAGAGAGATAACCGAGAAAGTAAAGAATGAAGGATAAAGAAATAAATATAGAAAAAGAAGAAGATTGGAAATTTATGAGAGGGGTGTTTCCAAGAGACCAGTATAGGAGACCGGCTCGCGGAAGAATGAGCGATCCGAGTCCGGGCACTGCCTCGAGCGCTCCCCACTCCTCGGCTCCTCCCACTCACCAAATCCTGCGCGGCGAATATGCGCGCACACAATTTTCGGCAACTTCCAGTAATTGTGAATATTCTTGGAGAGGATTTCTGATTTCTAAGTGTTATTGCCTAATTTTATTGATTTTATTAATTATTTCAATTTTTCATACACATAATTTATTAATATTTCACTTTGAGCGTAATTTATTCTCTATATTTTACAATTTGAATTCAATTTCTGTCTATAGTATTTAGCTTCAGTTTTATATTTTGAATAAATTTCTATAGTAGATCAAGTTCCATTAAAGTCTAGTAGCTTTTAGAAAGCTTGTAACATCATGAATATCTTACTTTTCCTTCCTACTTTTGGAAACTGGTGGAGCTCGCACGATATCTCTCAGTCTGCTTCCTCAACTCGTATGTTGATTTCATCTGCAAATTTCCTCAAGTAGGTTAAGTTCATATCAAAGAAATAAAATAAGTTAGGCTGTTTTGTGAATTAAGGGGAAACAGGGGGAAAGATTTCATGAATTTAGAAATGTGGAATAGAGAGGATTAATCCCTCAAATACCACAATGTCGGAGTTTTTAATTCTTCGAACGAAACCCTAATATCCTTTCCAAATAGGTTGTATCGAATAATAATAAGTACTACGTAGTAAAATGGAGTACATAAAAATCAAGTAAAAAGACAATAAATACACATACGAATCTATCGTACGTACGCGTTTCAGTTTATTATTAAATTAAAGTTGACATAGGTTATTGTGTATGTCGTACAGTGAGAGAGAGTTGTGTATGGGCAATAGTACCTATCTATAACAATAGAATAGAATTACAATTATTTAAATACAAGTACGTATAATAGACGTATGCTCATGTTCTTTTCGGCTTAGATTTTACAATTAAAATGATATAGTATTTTATTTTAATGATCTTAAGTAATGCATTTAGTTCGTTGACGGGTATCGCGTCTCGTAAGCCAAACAGTTTGCTAAATTTGCGTGATTCGCAAAAATACGAATGGCGTAGTAAAATATCGGGTAGCTCCAGCTGTGACAATGCTTCTCGTTCTTGATAGTAATGAGCGCTGATTGGCCGAATTACGAAACCGCTAGTCAACAAATCCCCGTGCTGTTGTTGTGTAACAATTAATCGTCGTGATGTGTTTCGTCGTCATTTCCGCTGCTTGTTTTCGGAGTGCCTGTTGACAGTCGAAACGTATACGTACGTACTCCCATCAATTTGACAGTCGTAGAGTTTTGGTCCGATCCAATCCGATCCAAATAAGGTCGTTCTGAATTATCAAGGATCGCAATTTTTTTTTGTTCCGTTAACGAATACTGAATGATCGACAAGATTTTTTTTTTTTTAGAAATTTATTAACTCAACATTCTTGAGCACTTTTGCGCATGCGCGACTAGAGCGCACGCGCAAATGCGCGCATGATACCTACGTTTGCGACGATGACGATGCGCCATTTTCAAGCGTCATGGGATGATGATGTGGTCACGGGGTTTAGAGATCCTGCCTCGTCTCCTGGACAAGGTAGACCTGGGATCCCGGCACGGTCGAGGTGGTGACAAAGCTACGGTGTTTGGCGCGGATCAAGGTCAAGTTGCTCTCGGCGGTGTCGGCACGGTCTTCCGCGGCTTCCAATTCGCGTTGGAATCGGCGCACCCTCGTCACGCTCTGCTGGGACATGCCCTCCTGTTCCTGGAGCTGCCTCTTGTAGATGTTGACCTTCTGGTTCGATTTGTCTAGGGCCTCCTGGAGGAGGGCGATGTTCTTTGAATCTTCCTCAACCTGGATCATGACCTCCTTGATGTTGCGTTCCTTCTTGCGGAGGATCTTCACGGTCTCGGCGTGTCGGCGCTTCTCCTCGTCCAATTCAAGTTCCATGTCACGGATCTGGCGGGGAAGTGATTTTTTTTAATGATTGAAATTTGCGCTTCGCGTGGATATGATAGCGTGTGGTTATAATTACCCTGGCTTCGAGTTTGCTGATGATACGCTTGCCTCCGACGATGGCGTTGGCTTCGACTTCCTCCAAGCGGACGGACAGGTTCTTCACTTCGATTTCCAGGGACTTCTTGATGGCTTCGATCTTTACGATGCGTTCCTGCTCCTCGTGGAGGATCTCGACCGTGTGCTTGAGTTCGGTCTGGACGCGCTGGTATCTTTCGTCACTGATGCGCAACTCCTTGGTCACTTCCTCGTAGTCGCCGGCGAGGGTGGCAAGTTCTTGTTCGAGCTTGGCCCTGGAGGAGGCGATGTTCACGTTGATGGTGGTCAACTCGTTGATGCGGCTAACAGACTCCTCGTACTGCTGCTCGACGGTCCTCTTCGCGCGAAGGGCCTGAGATACAAGTGATTTGGTTTTTTATGGAATTGTTCATATTTTTTTAAAATTCCTAAAGCGGAATTTCAAGGAAACTTACAGATTCATAATTGGCGCGAATTTCTTCGACCTCAACAGTCAGAGATTGCAGACGACGCTGGCTGATACCCAACTGGTCCAGGGTCACCTGGAGTTGACGTTGAACCTCATCGTAGTGAGCTTGCAATTCCTTGAAGAAAAGATAAAGTGTCATTATTTACTGTCATTCGGATTTTTCGAAAATCTTATATTTTTTTAACAATCCTATGTTTCTTACGGTCAGAGTCAAGGACTGCTTCTTGATTGTCTTCTGCAAATCGATATTATTCTTGTTGGCCACATCTAGAGACAATTCCAATTCAGTGATCTGGATCTGCAGCTTCTTCTTTACACGCTGCACTTCGGTCTTCAACTTCGTCTCAGCCTCGACAACACGAGCATTCAGCTGTTCAATCTCGATGCTAGTCTGCTTGCTAGAAAAATGAAAGTAAAAATTTTTAAAATCAAAGACTTCCGAACATCACAAACAGACGTATATATTAAATTACCCTAATCTTCCAGGATATGAATAGAAGTCAATTAGGGATATATTACAAGTGACTAACGTACAGTTAGGTACAACAAAAAAAACATTCGCACAATGTATTCAGACAATTAAAAAAAAACCTCGCATTTGCTTTATCATCACGAGTACAGCACAACAATCACAAAATTGGCACATTCAAACTATCTACCCAGGATCTTTAATTTTTTATTCTTTCTCTTTTCGTTCGGCTAATCCGGTACCTCTTGTCCAAAAAGTAACTAGTCGACTTCTTCTCAAAGCCTTTTAATTCTCGATTCAGAGCATCCAAAGGCTCAATGAGCTTATCCTCGTCCAATATATTTTTCGTTCGCTCGTCCATTATGTGCGAATGCTCACGCTCGTCCCACAAAACGTGGACGGCATTTCTCTGAAACTTCCGTATGTCGGCCAATTCCTGTCCACGTGATAGATTCATCAGCGCATCAGCTTTCAATTGAAATTCAATGGCTTTGGCTGATTTTCCACGCAAGCTTCGTCCGTGCTCTAAAGCTTCTTTCACGTTGCCAATCATCTGCACGTCCTTTAGAGCTTGCACCTCCAAATCTGTCATGGCGTCTTGCTTTATGTCACGTGTCTCACTTTTGGCGCGTAGTTTAATTACTGGCTTCGCCGGCAGCGTGTGTGGCAGCACCTCCTTGGACACGTGACTCGCGTGAACGGTTTTGAAGAGACTGAAGTCCGAGCGCTTCGCTATCTTTGGATATGGATTAAAGAGCGTATATTATAAATACGGAATTTCGATAATACAATTATTATTGTTGGGTTTGGGGATAATTGAAGAAAAACGGAAACTTAAATTTTTTAAAATTACATTCTACAATAAATGTATTCAATGCGACCCCTGCCATTTATCATTTTTAGTGAGCCGTGCAAAGATTACATTATTTTGGCATTGGTGAAAATTGTCAGCTGATCTTCTTAGTTTACGAAAACAAAATTCAGCCAATCGCAACGCTTCATTTAATTCCAAGGAATTTCGAGTCTTTGGCAACAGTTTTCGACTGCAAACAACAATGCATTTCCAAAAATTTTTAATCAGTCGTCACAAAGCTAAGATTATTATTTTTCAAAATACTACCAGACTGTTTTATTTCAATTTCAAATTTAAGTTTTCATCAACATGTCCCATCCCCACTGAAAAATTCCAAAGTTTCTGGTATTTCAAAAAAACAAAATATTGCTTTGACCGGAATATTGCACTTTCTCGATCATTCGAATAATAATAATCAATAGGATGATGAACTTTAAAAAGGAAGCGCTTTAAAAAAAACTAACACGCGCGGCATCCGCATAGATCGACGTTCTCAAAACAGCGCCCTGAAGCAGCCTCTTCCGTAGTACGGAATTAGACACAGCGAAAAGGTCAAAGAGCCAAAGGTCACGGGGATCATCGATAAAAATCGAAAACTCCGCGCTCTAATTTTCGGGACTTTTTTCGAATCGTACCAAATTATAATAACGCGTACCTTAAAATGCGTCAAATGATCTTTCGCCTGTTCTTCAGCGTTGTAAGCCAACCTCACCAGATCTTGCTTCGTGTACGGATGAACCTTCTTGTGCTCCCAAAGTGCCCGGCCATCTGACCAAGGCAAGTGGGGATATTCGGACTTGGCTCTGATTCGATTTTGCTTTTGGTCTATATAGTCGATCATTGGCTGGTAGTAGTTAATTCCGTAACCGTAATTCTTATCGTAAACGTAGGTCGGCTTATGACGCCATTTTGATTCCAGTGGCATCTGACAGAGCGGCATACTTCCTGCCATTTCTTTTTCGTTTCGATCGATTCGTATCGTTGACAATTTTTTTCAACTTTCCTCCAATTCACTTTTGATGAAAAAAACTTTTCCTACGTATATTCGAAAATTTTACAAATTTTCAAACAATGATTCTCGATGACTCGTTAGGTCGATTTTAAAAAAATAATTTATTTATGCCCAGTTCAATCTATTTTTTAAAATAATTTTTACTGTCAATTGTTCTGCCGATTTATATACTTGGTGTCATTTTTTTGTTTTTTTATTAATTATCACTGATCTTCTCGGTCTCGTCGTGCATGCGAAACTGTCAACGGCGCAATAAACGCAGCGGACGGACGATGCCGTTGACGTTACTGATAATTAGGGTCGTAAAGAAGGTCCGTTGTTACTTTTGTACCTTTTTTCATGGTTGCCAAATCGAATTGTCGATCGAGAGCAACCAATCAGAATCCAATGCAAATAAATGGATCGTGTATTCGGCAATGCACGCCTGGTTTCACGCTTTATTAATAGAGACGGCTCTCTTGGTCCAGATATAGTTTGAGACTTCGAGAGCTTACCGATCCCAAGTCATTGATCATGCGACGTATTCCCGTTAAAATAAATATATTTAATAATTCACGTCGATGATAAAAAAAATCAGCATTTGTTGAGTGTGAAAGAAATTTTTTTCAAAAGATTTTGTATAAATTATAAATAGTGTCGAAAGCACAAAAATATATTAGAGGAAAGAAATTTGAAAATGTTTCATTAGCTCCAAATAGATCATTCATCGTACTACAGGAGCCAGGAAGGAACAGTCAACGAATTAATTTATCACGACTGTACATCGATGACTAATTCGAACTATCCTCTATTAATAGATCACTGGGTAGAAACAGAACGTGTCCCCACGCTACTTGAATAAAAATACAATGGAGTTACGTCACGTCCTACTAAGCTCAGTCGGTAAAATATAATTTCAAAGATAGAAAAATCCCTGGGTTAATTTTTTTAGACTAAATGACTGTCGTGTCAATTATTGTGTTCAAAGTGAAAAGTTCATAGGGCAAAGTTCAAAATACAATCGCATGCACCATACATACACAACAAGATAGACAAATTATTTTGGATATTCAGGATCAGTTGTAAATTTTTGGAAAAAAAAAATTTGCAGTCCGATTAATATATGACTACTATTACTTACCGAATGGCCTCGATTTCTTCGTCCTTCTCAGCCAGACGACGTTCGGCCTCGTGACGGAACTGGCTAAGTTCAGCAGCCAATCGCTGAGAGCGCTGCTCCTCGACCTTGCGACCCTGTATTTCGAAAATTGGCCCAAAAAGAAAAATGTGTTAAAAAATAATTTAATCGCTCTGTGATAAATTTCCAAAAATATTTTTTGATCACTCACAGCTTCAGCTTCCTTGTAGGCGGCAGCCAATTCCTCGCGCTCGTTCTCCAGACGACGAAGCTCCAGTTCCAATTCGTGGAGTCTGCGGTTCATGTCAGCCAGTTGGTTCTTAGCATCGGTCAGGTCATCTGGAGGAACGATCAATGTTGTTAATTGATTATAAAAATTGTAAAAAAAATAATTGTTCTCAATCCTAAGATCCCTCAACGTGTTCCAATGTATATTTAGCACGTTTTGAAATTTCTAATTGAATTTGAAAATGCGGTATGATTTACCTCCAAGCTTCTTGTTTTCACGTGCAAGCTGATCCTTCATCTCGCGAGTCTTGTCCAGCTCAGCATTGGTGCGCTGAAGTTCCTGCTGCTTGTTGCGAAGATCGCGTTGACTTTGTTCGTAGAGAGAAACAGTTTCTTCTAAACGAGACTTGATCTCGATGTTGATCTTCTCCAGCTGCTCAACACGCTTCTGGAGGTCGCGCGCGGTACTATTGGCCTTGAAAGAGAGGACAAAGTTGTTAAATTTGAAAAAAAAATAATTACAAAAATCAATCAGATCGATCAGTTACCTTCTCGAGATCAATAATCAGAACCTCGACCTCAGACTGGAGGCGAGACTTCTGCTTCTCAAGGTTATTGATCTTAACCAATAATGTTTCGATGTGCTCTTCCTGTTCCTGAATGCGAGCGCCGTACTTGCGACGCAGTTCTTCAACCTGGACAACAATAACGAAGGATATTTAATGACTGTTAATTATTCGAGATCTAATTAATATAAAAAATTAATTACCTCCTCGGCACGAGCATTCGCTTCGGTCTCGTACTTGGACCTCCATACAGAGACCTCACCATTGGCTTTAACCAGCTGGCGTTCGAGGTCCAGACGAGCCTCAGATTCTTCTTCAAGCTGGACGCGAACGGACTCCAGCTCGACCTCAACCTGAATGTTGATAAATGAAATTATAAGTTGTCCAATATGAAGTATTCTTTTCGAAATATTTTTTTGACATTTTTTTTGAAATTTTACCTGGTGTAGGGAGGCCTCGATCAAAGAACGACGACGCTCCTCGTCTTCCAGACGACGGCGGGCATCTTCGAGTTGTCCGGCGATTTGAGACTTCAGGTAAACGACGTTCTCGATGTTCACCTGTAATACAAGTTGGAATTTGGTTTTTTTTTTCATTCAGACTTCGTTCATGGATTTTTAACTATAGTTTTGATTATATGCGTGGTTGCTGACTGTGGACGAACCTTAAGGTCCTGGACTTCCTTGGTCAACTCGATATTCTCCTGGGAGAGGCGAGTCTTGTGGCTGGTGATGTCGACGATCGTGCGGTTCAGCTCCTCGATCTTTACGTTAAGCTCAGATACGTGAACTTCGAGTTTCTCAACGGTTTTCATGGACAGGAGCTTTTCCTTCGTGACATTGTCGACCTGAGCGAGCAGTTCGTACACTTCTTGTTGGAATTTCGACTTCTCCTTATCGGCCCTGAAAAAAAAAATTATTCAAAATTTATCCCCTTTCCAAGATACAAAAACTCATAAATATTAAATATCGATATTTGAGGTACCGTACGTGCAGGATACGATTTTTGAAAATATTCTAAATTCTTTTTTCCTAATATTTTCGAAAATAGACCGTTATTTTTGATTTTTTTTTTTTCCAATTAATCATTGCTTATCCGTGATAGACTAGTACAGTTCTATTATGTCTAACCGATACTAACCATTCATTGACAATTGCCCTGTGACATTTTTGGCCTTTTTAAATACACTTTTCTTAAAATATTTATTTCACGTAGCAATTCCAAAATGGACGATCTGCAGATATATTATGGATACGTAAGGTTTCTTTTTTTTCATGATACATATTTGTCCATGTGCGAATTCCATGTGAGCCACGTGTCAACGACATTTTTTTTCCGAAGGGGTAAAAATTGCACAAAATTTACATCCACCTACACTCTGTGGAAGGTGTAAGGTGTCAGTCAGTTGATTCTGAGGATAGTGGGGATTCGGGCCAGTCGCGTGTACTAATATGGCGCGCCAACGTGGGGTTGAGGATTGCTTCGCTACTCGCACGGTTAAAAATAGTCATAAGCCAAGCAAGCGACCGAGCAAAAGGGAGAGAGAGAGAGAGAAAGAGAGATAGTAGGAGAGAGCAAGAGACCCGCAGAGTTCGAAAGAGAGTAGACTATGTACGCGAGAGAGAAAGAGACAGAACTAAGAAAAAAACAAAAAAACTGTTCATCACAAGTTACAAGTGCTATTTTAACAGAGTCCGCCATTACGTATTTCGAGTTGCGTCTCTGTCAAACAGGTGGAACGTTTTTGGTGGTCTGCCACTAGAATGTTTGAAAAATATTTGAGAATTTTGGAAAAATCAAAAAAAAGCTTTTTTCTAAGAGGAGAATGTCATTACGAAATTTTTATCAGACACCGCTCGAAAGAAATGTTATTTCAATAAATATTTCTGATTTTCAAAATGGTCTAAGTCAAAATTTATTTATTTTTATTAAGATTCATACCGGGTGCTTCACAAGATTCAGAAAAAAAATAAAATAAAAACAGGATCTCGCGTTCGACACGTGACAAGTTACTGTCATAATGCTCGATCCACAAGACTAATGTTCCAGCATAGCCGGAAGTCATTAAAGTGAATAAATGGCTTCAGCGACGATCTTTAAGCTTCTTAGAAATTATCATTTGTATACGGGATAAATAATAATGACGTGAAATTAAAAAAAAAATCATTCATAATTTTTTTCCATGTAAAAATACTCTATCCAAAATCAGTGTACTTTTTTTCCGAATCATTAAAGCTCAATTCACAAGTGTCAATGTAACTCGTGTATCCATCAAGCTTATTGATCTTTTAACAGTCAATTAACCGTCTAAAGCCTCACGTCACGGTCAAAATGTCGCGATAGCTAATTTTTTTGTCTTTATTTAAAGTAACGCAAAAATAGTCAGCCACCCGGTTAATTAGAGAGCTCTTCTTCTCTTATCTGACGACGTCCTTGTAGCATTGTCGTGGAGATCCAAGGAACGACGCCGGGCGCCGGAACATTAACCTATGTTTAGAAACCCGAGGGACGGTTCTCTATGTATTTCAGGTGCGCCGCGACGACTTCTCTTCGCTTGGACAGCGGCCAGTCTCGCAGGCATAATCCGAGAAATTTTAAGATACTTTCCGACCGGGATTTGCTATATTTACGTGAGATCCTTAAGTCTGATTCATACTACGAGCACCGATCTTAGGCTACCTCGCTTTTGGCCGCGCTGAATCACATATGGAATTATAAATCCTCGTCATGAAACGAGCAGCATCCGGTACCAATTTGAATGAAGTAAATATTTTGAAAAAGACTTTTTCCAAAATCGTTGCAACAAATTTTCGTGACATTCGTTCAAAATTTTTTTTCAAATTGTCGCCAACACGTCAAACGGATGATAGTTGTATGACTTTTCCCAAAAAAATTTAGCGACCGATATTTTTGACTCAAAAAAGCTCCTGATGTCATTCGTTATCTTTTTTAATTTTTAAAATACTAACCTAGCACGAGCTTTGGAGAGCTGGTCGATCTGATCTTGGAAATCAACCACGACTTCCTGGTGCTTCTTGCGCAGGAGGTGGGCAGTCTCCTCACTTTCGAGGTGGACATCTTCGAGGAGCTTACGGAGCTTAGCCAACTCCGTGTCTCTCTTTCTGTTGATCTCGAACTATATGACACGTGATGAAAATCATTAATAAGATATGAATAATATAAACGTACTGTACCAAGTATTTTATTGGCCAGTGTCATGACAAATAAAACATTATTCATTGGGAGAGAATAGATCAATGCCAAAATATTATACGTACTTCTTTTCTCAAACTGAACTCTATAGATTACTTTTCAAAAACCCTTAAACAAAGAAATTTTTTTACCTGAGATTCGGCGCCACCCTCGGCCTCTTCAAGGCGTTCGGACAGCTGGATGACTTGCACGCTCAGATCAGCGCGCTCGCGTTCGATCTACAATAAAAAGAAAAAAAAGAAAATAAAAGAAAAAATTACCAAAAAAAAGAGTAATACAAAGTACTGATCATTAGTTAAAAATTTACGAAATTCCTTCCCTTCGTAATTCATTCGTTTGCATGATGCCGTAAGCGTTGGAATTGGTAAACACGTCGGACGCGCATGCGCGCATGCCTATGCGCATGCGCAGATGACCGTCCGATCAGTTGATTGTTGCTATTCTTCCTATGCGCTACGTAATAACTTCCGCAAGACCTTCCAATCTCTAATCTGGTATCTAACACCCATTACGGACCAAATGATTCATCCGATTGTTTTTCGGGAGACGATAATGACGATGTGCATGGCTCGGTGCCCTCGGCGCGCGCATGACGTCATGTTTCCTCACACCGCGAATAGCGCGATCTAATTTCGGACAAGCGAATCTACTTATACGCAGACCTTTATTCATATTACAAACGAGCCGTTTATCGTTAAGAGATATAGGTTACTTTGGGTTGGTAGTACTGAACGATCGGCCATAGGCGTACGGTGTTTTCTTTGTTCGCCACGCGAGTAAAGCGGGAATTTCAAAATTGGATTTAAGATGAATCTATTAGCAGTACATAAACTTGAGGTGACTAAAGGCACCGTGAGGAACAGAAGTGCGTCACTCATTTACGTTTTCAAAGTTTATACTTTCGGTAATACAATGAAAAATTTGACGTTGGATCATGTCACGTTTACAAATCCGTTATCATTTTCAACCGATCTGGTCGCTTAGTTATGCATATGCTTTACTGGATGCAAAGTTTTGCAAATTTTTGCAAATGGTTCCAAGTTATTTTTCGTATTTTTACGATTAGACAGTTGAACTATGACACGTGTCATAGGGCACCTTTTTCTCTATGGCGTCGTCACGGGTACCAACCGGTACAAGAATATAATCCCATGCGCGTCCACCATTATCAATCGAACCGGTACCATAATGGCGGCCGATTTTTCTCACGTAAAGTGGGAGGTCTACGTGCGATAGCTACAAGCCGTTGGAATGAAGGAATGCGAAGATGCTCGCGAAGGCCTGAGCACCCGAAAATAGAATCGACGCGAGCTGGACATTTCAACCTAGTGGCGCGTCCCCACTACAACTGCAGACGTAGTTTCCCGAATTTTCTTACACAAGTTGAAATCACGATATTCCGATAAGCAAGATCCAAAAATAATATCCACCATAGCCAAGGGTGCTCAGGTTCATATCTCATGAAAATTTATATTACAAATTTCCTCGTGATTTATGTTACTCTGGGTAATTGATTGCAAATTTTATCAAAAATACGAAATTCTTTATTTTTAACTCACCCTCTGACGCAACTCCCTCTCAGACTCCAAATCATCCTGAAGGAGGCGGATTTTGTCCTGCAAAAAAAAATTAGGGCTAGAATTGTCACAGATTCAAAATAATTATTAGGAGAACTCGGTCAATGCCAGAAATGAGGAAAAATAGGTTACAGGTAATCGATAGGTACTAAGGTTCGGGTGTATAAAATTATTGGTAACCGGAGAAATGTATGTCGATTACAATCCAAAATCAATGGTCTTATATAACTTTTTTTTTTACAACGTTAATATTTATAAACCCACAACAATTTGTCAAATTCCTACGTAAATGGCGTTAACGTCCAACATTTTCTCTTCCATAAGGAATTTCTTTTTTCTTTCTTCGTAATTGACATTTACATCGAGTCTCCCCGAAATAAAGAATAAGAGGAAAAAGAACAAGGATACGTTACTGGGCAGTTAGCAAATACGGACGTACGATCGGTAGATATTTAAAGATAATCCATGACTATTTTAGTACGGAGCAATCCGATAGCTAGAGCATGAGTACACTTTGGTTCGGTCAGTTGGCACTAACATCCCTTATGGTCACTGAACTTTCGGGCACACGTTTCTTTTCACTTTGAGCAATGATTGGGTCTTGGACGACAATCATGAAGTCACTTAATCCTTATCACAGAGTCATTCCCGATGATGGCGAATGACGGTAACCATCCACGAACCGGGTTGTCATCCTCATCATCAGCATCATCCATCCATAGAAGCAGTAAATGTTTCAAGGACGTTCGTACACGAAGAGGAATCATCCAAGTCCTCTACCACTCAAACACAGTGATCAAAAAAAAAAATTGGATGATCACAAAATGATCCTAAACCCAAAACCGATACTTACAACCTCATAACGGTACCCCCTGACAAAACAAAGGATCATCAAAATCTCTGATCAAGTCTAGAACCGTTCGGTGCAAAGGATGAATCGCATGGAGTCAATCTAGGACGTGATGATGGAAATGGGATTGTAACGGGTAAATGATTTTTTAAAACAGTCAATGATTACCTACCTCGAGCCTGGAGAGAGCGCTCAGGTCGGCGCTGTACTCGATGCTGACATCGGCAGATCCTGCACCACCGGACGAGCGGTACGTGTACTTGGAACTTTTGGCGACCGCTGAGGAAGACATGATGATCTTCAACGGAGACGAGCGATTTTACGATCTTCACTTAATAATACAAATTCCTCCCTTCTAAGCACGATTACTGTGCCCTTCGCGTTTCGTATTCGGGTTCTCCAGATATTTTCGAAGTCCGGTCTATCCTGGCCTTGGTATCAGTCGCCTCTGTCGTGTCTTGGGTTTCGGAGCCGACCAGCGCCCTACTCGTAGTGCGCGACCCGTCGTTCGTATGGCGCGCCGGCCGCTCCATGGCCCCGTCAAAATTACGAGCGGCGCATGCGCAGATCGTCGGCACCCACGTGACCGACCCCCACCACCAACCGCCAAGGAAATCTTCGTCTTAAGGCTGATGCGTAAGACGCCACCGGTGGCGGTTTACATTTCCAAAAACATTGTAGCCCAAGGTGCCACGAGCCAGATACGTATCATCGGGGGGTGTTGAATGTCTTTTTATTGTTAGACCATCCCTTTGTTCCAAACACGGACCTCCCCCCCCCCCCCTGTCAATGTCTTAACTGACTTTGGCAGCTAATTGTCTCGTGACGTCATTTAGGATTTCGGGGTGTTTTCACGTATGTTGACGAGGGCAATTTGAATTTTTGGTTTCGGTTTATGGGATTTTTGGGGGGGGTGATCATGCTAGTCGGGGGTGGGTTGCTCAGGTGAGACTTTAGCTGAGTGTTACTCGGTTATTCTGATTTGATAGGCTTTCCGTGGGTTGAGTCACCCTTGTGGAATCTTACGGGTTATTACCAGTCGTGGCTCGCGATACGCGATACTATTTTTACGTAGCTCTCTGGAAACTGGTCATTTTAATTTTTTTTTATGATTTGCGTCGCAAATAATTTAATGGAGTTGAGAGATTTTTCTTTAATATTAATTTGACCTGTCGAAATATTTTGACTTTTTTTCTTCGATGGAAACGGATTTTTCGCAAAATATTTTTCGCCCATTTTTCATTCCGTTTAATCAGTTATCTTCTGATCGTTATTTCTTATCGTGGACTAGAAACGCCAGGCATCTTGGTATTCGCGACAATGGCGTCTATGCTTTTGCAGACAACCACTCGATGACAGAAACGGTCGTACGCAGTGCCCTCTGACTGGTTAACAAACTTGGTATTTTTGTCAAAGATCAAAGAGAACCCATAAGAGAGATCTCCGATGACAGACTATGTACCAGTACGAAACAAAATTTCAAAAATTGTCTCTCAATAAAATATTGGAAAAAGCCAAAATCATTTCAAGAGTATCCGTAATGTTTTTTTTTTCAAATTTGAAAAAAAATTCAACCCACACTCCCGTAACCTCGTGAATTCACGAGGTCTGAGATGAGAAAATTTTTGTAATAAAATTACCGTTTTCACTGGATTTTCTTGGCCTAACATCTTCGCCCCACTACCAGGAGTGTCTATAAAAGGTTGCCGGACGGTGGTGGGCAAGAGATGCTCACCAGCCTGGCTAAAGCTCCTCAAGTAATTTGAGATTAGCCTCTCTCGTTCCGTTCTTCCTCGCTCTTCAGCGTTGTTAGCGCACTCTCGGGTGGCTCACTCTAGTGGAGAATTCCAGGCATTAACGACCATGCCTAGAATAACTTCGGTTTCGGCTATACTAAATAGCGTTCAGGAGCACAGAACTTCCTTGTATTTGCACACGAAACAGAGAACCAGATTCGAGCGCTCATTGTTATACTCTTATTGAATGGCCTCCATGTGCACTGTGTCATGTCTTTGGCAGCGGATTCATGACAGTAATGTACCTTGAAAAGAAAAATAAAAAAGTAAAAATTTTTCAAAAATTTTTCAAAAATTTTTCAAAAATCGTAAAACCGTTTCGAAAATCTGAGTCATTTGATTGAAATAAATTATTGCATTTTCGAATGGTTATCACATGTTTTTCTTTACCGTATACGAGGAAATATTTCAAAAATACTTTTTTATCGTTTGAACAGATTTTAGTTTAATTGAAAAAAAATAATTGTTGAATTATTCTAAGAGCCCTTGATCGTTATCACTTCTCTTTGTCTATCGTCTTAAGGCTAGTTTAAAAGGAAGGACTGTCTCCGAGTACTCGGTTAGGCACGCTGCCCTAATTTTCTAAATATACACTCCTCTGACTCCCACTGCTTGAATTCACATGCAACGTATTAAAAGATCTTGACTCGTGGACGAGTGTTTATAAACACCCCCAATCCTTCGATCGAGGTGAGATTTTAATTGAAGGTACCAAGTATCGTGTGATTTAGGCAATTAGTATACCGATTTCGAAAAGCAAATAAAAATACATATCTAGCCTTGTATCAATTTTTAACACGAGTAATATATATTGCGAGTAGGATTTTATTATTTGAGTATATACATCGTGGATAATTTCAATTTTGAAATCACGTGACCAGTGCTGTTTTTGTTAATTAAAATTTTGCACGCACGTTTTCGCTTGGAAATTGAGCCAAGCTGACAATGACAGGATGATACTGATATTTTGTTGTCAAAATTTAAAAAAATCAGTTTCGTACAAAAAATAGTAGAGCATCATTTTTTACATAATTATTTTGTAAAGTTTAGTCAAATTTTTTAAATTTTTCAAAATCGAAGTCACTCGATCTTGAACAAACGTCGAACACGTGTTCGCTCATGTTTTTATCACTATAAATCGTGTGAACCAAAAGTTTGTGTTGCTCGAGTGGACGTGACACGAATTGAGCCACAGGTGGCTCCAGAGCGTCTGTCCCAAAAAAAACCTAGACTGGTCAATCAATAAACTAATAATATTACAACGAAGAAGATTCATACTATTTTCTTTTATTGGAACCACATGAGGATTTCTAAAAAAATATTCCAAATATGTGTTTAAAAGTGATCTATTGCTTCAAGAAACAATGGAAAAAAATGTTATGGCTATTTGGAATTTTCAAAATTTAACGCCAATTTTATTCAAAAATTAAGAAAACTATACCCTACTTTTTTTTATGATATAAAAATTTAGTCTACTTTTTTAGGTTTTATTTTTAACCAAAGACAATGGATTAATCCAGTGCTCAGACACTTCTCAAAATAGCCCTACAATCATAAACAATCTGATTCGACCTAGTTTACCTACTGCAAATCTAGTTTCGTAATTTGTTGCTATTCACTTTCTGTTCCATGGCTGGTGTCATAATATAGAAACTTTATTGAAATTTGCAAATTGAAAATCGTCCACCAGGATTTTATGCTTCGCTGAAATGTACTTTTTGGCACGGTTATCATTTTTGAACATACTCGCGTGTTACACAATATATGTACCTAATACACAAAAATGCAAAAAATGAATGCGTGGGTCGCATGAATTTTACAAATGGAAATGGCAGCTTACAAAAAAAGAAACTGACATCGGTATGCATAAAAAAACTCCCACGCAAAAAGTATTGAATCACTGAGCGTAAGAAAAGTGTGAAAATATTGCAAGAAAAAAGAGCCAAAACAATATCCGGCTGTTTTTGGAAAATTCGTGACTAATACTCGATATTATTAAATTGGCCACGTAAACTTCAAACGAATTCGTCATTGGTGAAAAATCCCAAAGAATGACGAAACTGTCTCTACAAATTTTGGCCAAAAACTTTTCCAATTCAAACAACTTGACAATACATTTATAATCATAAACTGATATCCAAAGTGCAAATAATATTTATTCGCGTGCTCAAATAAATTTTTACGAAAAATTTATCTTCGCCAAATTTTTTTTAGCGTTAGATAAATTGATCGTTCAATTTTTTATCTCTAAACGTCAACCAAAATTCAAATTCTTGTCACTCCTGAAGACTCGTAAGTGTGGCGACTTGCTCACTGATATTTTTATTGCGTGCGGTCGGATATTTATAAGCGAGCGTTCCTATATCCGGAACCAAATATTTCTGGGTGATTTCAAACTCGACGTGAAACTCGAACTGAGTGGCTTTTCTCAAAGTTGATTAAAACAGCCAATACGGTCCCGCAAATTAATTATAAAAACAACCTTAAGCCTTGGAGCTTTATGACGAATATCGAGTAAGATACCAAAATCTTGCCACACGTCAAATTATCGAAAAACGAATTCCCAGTGAAGGGAAATTTGATGCGAATGACTATTTAATTTACATAGTCTAAACTAATCTAATTAATAGTAAACGTGATATTTCATATACATATATGGGAAGTCAAAAATTTCGTGTCTCTCGATTTTTTATACTTTAACTGCTTAAAGGGAAATTTGATGCGAATAACTGTTTAATTTATATAGCCTAAGCTAATCTAATTAATACTAAACGTGACCTTTCATATACATGGGAAGTCAAAAATTTCGTGTCTCTCGATTTTTGATACTTAAACTGCTTCCAAGCAATCTTAGCCAAGGGCACCTGAGTTCTTTTTTAAACTTGCCAATACGATCGCTGACGCAATTTAAAAACTTGTCAAGTAAAAGTCGTTTGAATACAATACAAAATGAAAGGACGAAGTTATAGCGATTTAATTCACCGACTTTCTTTAGTACACATTTTTTGAACTAAACCTTGGAAAGTTTTTTGAGATTTCATTGGCGAGCTTTTTTTTAGAATTTACGAAATCCTCATCTACTGCGAGAGAATTGAGGATAAGTCAGATCATATGATTTTGAAATTTAAAAGCGTGGATCAGAGGCGGGTTTTTCAAAAAAAATGTTATATAACTTCTATCCATCTTCCGTGATATGTTTGAAGCATTCACACCAAAAATTTACAGCGCCGTCGGCAAAGACCATACGGAGTTAACGACAGCATCGGCTGAAGATAAATACAGAGATGAATTTGCGAGATGGCCAACAGAGATGAGTAAGGACATGCACAACGCTACAGTTTTAGACGATACCTAACATGGGTAAAATACCTATTAAGGATACTAGTCGCCATACGCTGCAGTGCAGGCATGCATAAGGAGCTGGTTTTCAGTGTTATTTTCAGATTGTGTTTCAAACAGTTCCGGGATAGTTATGTTGGTTATTAAACATAATACTCAATGTTGGGACCATAGTTCCGCCTGAAACTATTGTCAAATAATGCTGGAAGGTAGCACCGAATCGCTGCACTCCTTAACACAGGCAAGCACGAGGTGCTGGCTTTTGTCTTAGTAAACCTTATCGAGCTTACACTGTGCACTCGAATTTAAGATTAAAAAAAATATATTTAGGCAATATCTGATGAGCGCCCTCGTTCTAACGGTTGCTCTGGGAACTAGCGGCAAGTTGCGGATAATCTCTGCCGGCCAGACTACACGTTCGTGATCACGTTCAGGTCGGCTACGACGGGATATGCATTATCGACTGAGGCTAAGATCACGAAATCCTATTCCAGGACTCACCGCTACGATTAAGCGCCATTTGGTATTGCCTAAAACCGTAGCGTTGTGCATCTCTGCTCCCTATTCATGTCTGTAGAAAGTCAATTTGGTTTTGGCCGAAATTTGGCAACCGAGTGAATATTTGTGGAACTTGCACGTATATGACTGAAGGACAATGACGACTTGTCGCTGGTTCAAGAACGACTGATCATAGTTTTTTTTGATTTTACGAAATGATAGATGCTGCAACTCATAGGTGGCAGCATCGTCGATGACCCGTATTGCAGACTCGCGTGAAACCGAGCGCACATAAATTTCTGATCTATTTATCTGCAGTAAATGAAAGTACTTGATTATTTTATGATATATTTTTTTCAATAAACGTTAACAAAGTAAACCGACAATTTTGAAAATTAATATTTTATTCCCGAAACACCCAGTACTGTTGATACTGGGATTTAGTGCCAGATGGCAGTACAAAAAAAAACATCTAGAGTATTCTAATCACAGAGGCTTCGACGATGTATTATCCGAAAATAAAAAAGCCATTAGTAAAATAAGACAACGAAACAAGAATTCTGCGTAAAAAAAAGTATTTTTGAAAAGGCATACTTTTATTTTTAGAAGTCCGGGTTATTAATTCTTTTTCTACTTTATATTTACAAATTAGTCGGTCACACGTATTTATTCGGGAACAAGGAAAAATTCCTCATAAGTTTCAGATTGACAGTTTACAATAAATTTTTCAGAAATAAATAAAACGTCAAATTGGGAACATTTTATCCGAAATTTTCTTCCTTAACGACACGTAAATAGCATTAGATACTCATAAATAATCTTTGGCGGGAAATTTGAATCTGTAAAAAAAACGACACTCGCAGCATCCCAATGAAAAATCTTTCAACAGACGACACGATAATTCCCATGTTCTCGCTGTTCCCTAGATTCTCAAGATCCTCATCGTTTGTTCTAGACAAGGGGGAAATATTCCAAAATGGCGGAATCCATCCGCCAGCAACATTGCCTTCATTTCCTGGCCAAAGAGTTTCCTGGTAGTTTCACAAGTTCGTGGTTCCATTACCGCAGCAATATAGTTTCAAGAACGATCTACCTAACCGAATTTGCGTATACAAGATACGAGCAGATGCATACAGACACAAGCCACACACATTCTATCCGAACTGGGAGAAATTCCCCCACAGAGATTTTACAAAAAAAAAAAAAAAATAATTTTAATCTTACCTAAAAAACATAAAATATTCAATCCAACTCTAGTTTACTTACTACAAAAAACTATTAAGATAATTTAAACAGACATCCATAGAAAATTCTAATTGCCTTAACTCGAACCAGCTCAACGTTGTTTCAGGTTGTTTCCGGACGTTGAGCCACTTCCGGTTCATCCGTTCACTCAGCAGGTTCATCCTCAACAAAGTTACAGGCGCAACACGGACTCCCTACGAGACTCGGCTGTGCATAGAAGAAAGAGATTAAAGCCATTCTTAAAATAGGTCTCATTTGCTCTCTCACTCCTTTACACACGTGCTCACTCCCTCTCTCTCTCTCTCTCACACAGGGAGAAAATACTGTACGAGTGAGACAAGGATGCTGAAAGAGAGTACCGGAGATTGGTGAGGCGAGAATGAGAGAGAAAAGAAGAAAGAGAGAGAGAAAGAGAATGAATATGTGAGCGAGTGAAGCAGGGAGGACGAAGTGGCTCTCGCGGGTTGCCGACTCTTCAAGTCCGAGACTCGTCCGGGACTCGTCCGAAACGTCGAGCGCCGGTAGTGCGCGCTCTCGCGCACTTCGTCCCGTGCGTTGCGTTTAAACAATTTTTTTTAAAAAAAAAACACAATATACTCGATCTTTAATTCGCGAGTGATTATCGATCTCGGATCGATCGATCGTATTTACCTCGATCGTAAACTATCGATAACTAACGCAAAAATTAATTAAAATTTTTTTTTAAATTTTCAAAATTTTCGCGCAACCTTCAAACACCACAGGAAGTGCGGGACGTTTACTGTTTTACCAGTGACTATATATAAGTACGATTTCCAGGATTATATATTAATATTGAAAAATAATATATCCATTAAACGACCAGGGATCATGTCATCCTACAAAAGCTACGTAAGTCACTCGTAAAATTTCTTTATCCGACTGTACTAACGTTGTTTAATAAAACATGAAAAAGGATATTCAATCTTTTTTGAATTTTCATTTATCTACGTTCAACGTCCACCTTATTTTGACAATTTATTATCATCTCTACGATTCCATCAACATTGGTCACGTCGCTTTAGGCACGTTTATTAATCGAATTAATAAAAAAATTATTCAACGGGTCCATCTGTATCTGTAGTATTATTTATAAACTACTTTTTTACGATTTATTATCGTCCCTACGATTCCATCAACATTGGTCACGTTGCTTTGGGCACGTTTATTAATCGAATTAATAAAAAAATTATCCAACGGGTCCATCTGTATCTGTACTATTATTTATAAACTACTCGGAACACTTATCGCGTGTGAATATATTAACGCTATTTTTCTTATGGCTCAACAATCCATTAACCGCTGTATATAGGTATACCTCGTACGCATAAGATTCTTGTATGCGGTTCGTGCTTTTCAAGGTTTCGCGTACCTTTTTGAAAAGGGCTGAAACCACCGCCGCCTAGACTTATCCGTGCTCGCGTCCAGCCGCTACGCAATTATGCAATGTAAATGAAGTCCATTAACTTTATCGTCGCGGCGCTTCGGGCACGCAAGCGTCGGCTACTCTCGCCGTGTAAATAGTGTTTACAAAGTGTCGTTAATTCAAGCTAGCGTGTTTACAACGAAGATGACGTACAATTTTTAACTTTATCAATTCCATACACACATTTGCATACCAATAATGACCATGACAATAACAGTAACGCATTAGCGTACGACAAGCATATTACCATTATCCAAAAATCACTGGAGAGTCGTATTTTTGAAAAAAAAAAAAAAAAAAATTTCATAGTGCTGCAATTTTGGAATCGATACTCGACGCGGGAACGTAACGTTTATTTGGATGCAATTTGAGATTTTAATATTTTTCATTTTTATTGGATTTTTCAAAAATTTATTTAGGCAACGATTGAGTTTTTTTTTTCAATATCGCATTTTCATTTTTTTTTTTTCGACTGCACAGCCGCGCTGCGTTACGGCAATTTCTATATGCGAAACCGTCGCGCATTTACGTATAACAAAATTAGTCGGGTCTTTCCCAGACATCGTCTGCTACCCAGGTTCGTGTAAACCTTTCTTCAACGGCTTCAAATACATTGGGCCACATGACGCATTCAGAAATATACAGGGTGTCCGTTTTCAAAGTGACTTAACCAGATCGATCTGTTAATCACGTGACGCTCCAGTTGTCCCTGCTGTTGCGCAAGTAGATAAACGAGTAGGTAGTCAGACGAATTTTTAACGATGCAAATCGATATTCCACTGGGGTCTCATAATCGATACTTATAAAAAACAATCGATATGTCAACTGACAGAGACAACTGAACTTTAGATTTTTGACATAAAAGCAAATTCGACGGAATGTATTTTTCAAATGTTTGGCAATAGTACAAAACCATTTTGAGTCATTTTTTCACGAATTTTAACTGTACAAGGAATTTATATTTTGAACAATTTTTTTTATTTAAGATTTTCTTTTTGCCTAATTTTCTTTATACTCGTCGCTCTTTCATTTGCGTTAGGGGTCGATTCTAGCCGTTATCATTGAACTCTGTTAGATCCTATCGACTAGAATTTCCGGAAGTGAATTTCTATCGGTGGGAATTCCGATTGCCTTACAAGCAATGTAGCTACATTGCTAAGGATACGTGAGCACATGCACAATGTGAAAAGGTATTATGCGTGCTCGGGACACGTGGATAAATTTAGACCAGCAACGTGTTTGCGTTCTACTTCCTAGAGGAGCGATCGAGCTGGCTAGATTTAAGGTCGGCCATGTCTCTGAGACGACGTCGATTGGACGTTCAACGTGGGATATTCGATTGTTTGAAAAACGGAATGCATCTCACGAAGTGCATCCAAGTGCATTCTGGGTTAATTATAGACCACAGACACCGAATACTCTTTATGGAATCTGCACGTTGCATACGTTCTATTGGTAAATAAATTTTGAAATTTTTTTAATAAACAAAATTAAAAAATTATAAACCATTGTACCAAGTTACGGTATATATACTCAATAATAGTGTTCAGGAATGCAGGGTGAGGTTAGAATAAATATATGTTCTTAGAATTGGTACAAGCCACGAGAATGCTCTTAGGGTGTTTAGGGGTTGATATATGGTGATTTTTTTTTTCAAAAAATTCTTTGAATGAGGCTACACAGGGGTGAGGGGTGCGCATAGGAAAACGAACAGCTACGGTATGAGAAGATAGTGAAGCCAAGAGACGTGAAATGAAGAAAAAACAAGGATAGTAAAAATACAAAAAAAAATAGAAACATGAGCTTTAAGGGAGGAAAAAACGAATAGAACGATCTTGGCTATATTTAAACAGACACGAGGACGTCGGTCGTCTCGAGTAAAGAGGAAAGACTCTTTCTCTCTCGTGGATCAAGAAAAAGGAATCACTCACCCTTATGGACTATACAAGGAGGAAAAGGAGGAAATATTGGTAGCGACAGCACCTGTACTGGTGGCAGTAAAAATATCAATACCGAAAGAACAGGAATGAATCAAGCAAAAGAGAAGCTAGCAAACGAGTGGAAGCCGATGAAAGAAAATCAAGAATAACACTTACTTGTCGTTTCCGGTAGGGATGCAACTGGAACGCCAGTAAAGTCAGAGGCAGCCTGAAAAATAAAAAGACACTGATTATAATGTCTGTCTTATCAAGAAAATAATGAACGTACGATCCCCTGAAAATAAGAGAAACAGTGTACTTTTCCTTTTTTTTTTTGAAATTGTATACGTAATTTCATGCTTCTGGTCTACGACCCTGTTTTTTCAGTGGTACTCCTTCCTCAAGATAAATTTGAATTTAAATACTCAAAATGAAAAATCCACCTACTCTTCTTCCCTGTATCACAGGCAATGACCGTATCTTGATTTGGGCACGGCCGGCAACATATAGCTATGAGGTTAATTAATATTGACTCTCTGTAGACTTGGGGCAAATATTACCCCGTCTACATTCTCTCCTTCCTCGACCCATCTAACCCCTCGTTGCCAATATCGTTCTACCAATGATATTGTTCGATAAATATCCCGTGAACCGATTACACGTATTAAAACCAATTCCCAGGGTTCGTAACCGAAGTTCGACCCGACGTAGAGCCATCATCTAAACTAATCAATAAATCTGGGTATCAATACCGCATTGGCGTTGAAGTATCGATCAGATTAGAAAGAGCTCATGCATGACGGATAGTCTAAAGTGTGTATAAAATAAAAAAAGAGCAAGAAAAAAAGTTAAAATTTGTTGTAACAAAAATTTTTTCCACAAATTACTGTCGTATTTCTGGGTTTGCGCGAATATCAATCGAGAAGATTTTTGCTTTTTGGGTTAAGATTGAAAAAAATGAAGTTTTTTCCCAGTACTCGTACGTACAAAAATAGAAAATAAAAGTCCGACGACGCATTGCTACGTTTGTGACCCGTGGATCCTTAATGCGTCCGTATTAATGCGCAAGGCGCACTCGGCTGTAGAGTTATGGGTTCTTGAGGCTTTACCTAGTGCGCGACGCGTGCCTCGTGGTTGGTACGAAAATAGGAAAAGTCTCGGAGGAATCGAAAGTTCCAGGAAGTCACGATGCCCTCGATGCTTTCGTCGAGACGCGATGAGATTTATGTGGCTTTATAGATACAGAGGTGGGGTTGGGCGTGACGCGTCGCGACGCAGTGGGATGCGAGGTGATACTGAGGATTTGCAATGAAACTTGAAACTATTGGTACTTCGAGTGAAAACGCCTGTACCGTAGTACAGTATGTATTTTTTGGGATAAGATTTTACATTAGGATTCGTGCCAGATTCTGAAACTGGTATTTGCACTTGAATGTACAGGAATTGAAAATATTGTGTACTGTTAGTTTAAGAAATTGGATATTATGTATAATATATACACGTACATTAGAATAGATACTCGACTAGCTTGTTTCTGATGGAAATTTTGTCTCTGGGGTTTGCTCTCGTCCCTTGGATCAATGTCTTTCACATTTTATTAACCCTAGACACTTTGTCGACAAAATTTCTCGTGGTCCAGTTTACTCTTCGTGTTCTATTAATTCGCTTTCTCGTTTTCGTATATCTTCGTTTACGTTCGAAACTACCCGGTAGGTGGTCCGCGTCGATCGTGAAGCTTTCTGTCTGCTTACACGACAGACGTGAGATTTATTTGACTTAATCCGAAATCAAGGTTGCGTGTTTGATCCATTTCGAAAGGCGATTTCCTTCGCGCATAAAAATAAAATAATTTCAAATAAGAATGACATTTTGAAAATCTCGCTCTTTTGACAATACCAAAAACATATTAGTTTTGTACATTTTATTTTTTTTTGTCCGTCAAAAATCCCATTGCCATTTCCAAAACGATGTCGTTTGTTACAATAGAGGTGAAGCATTACTGATTTAATGTAAAATAAAAAATTTATGATTTTCAAAATTCATTATTAAGATCCTAGAATAGCAAGAACGTTATTGATTTAACAAATTATTTATCAAGATTATCTGGGTTACATGTTTTGGTTGATTTTCCAATTAAAATTTCAATTAGATCAGGTTAGGTTAATCAGATTACGAAAATCTATTACCGAAGATATTATTGAACTCGATGGACAATATGAATTGTCAAAAAGATACTCAAAAATATTCACATCTCTAGTATACTACCTTATAACGCAATTCCGTCAGTGATGCCAACTCTCCTTACAAAAGCATTGAAAAATTCCCAAGTGGTCGCGATTCCATATCGTCAAATACACTGGTGACCTTACTTATCATTCTTGTACGTACGTTTCTATCTACACGTATCCACAAGGTCTACATTGCTTCCTATATGTTCCTATTGCAAATACGTGGAACAAGCTTGGCAGATGGCCAACCTGCTGAACGTAAAATAACTCTGGCTGTTTGTAATAGGTTGGTAGATACGATAGTGGCAACGGCATAATTTCCTTTATGCCGAAAAAAAAAAACAATAGACCCGGGTAAAACGTTCTCATAGATCAATATGATAAATAAATATAATCCAAAATCCATCGACTTTCACAAAAATCAAAATTATTAATAATAGATAAAAATTTTGTATCCTTACCAAAAAATCGATGCGAATCAAGTCACTCAGTTCACTTCTACCACTTTTTTAAAAAAGAAAAATAAATAATGCTTTCAATATGACGAATGAGTCTCTTTAATTAACCGTTCCATACGGTGGTCAAGAAGTAACTGAAGGCTCCTGAGTCTATGACCTGACCTAACCTATGACGACGCCTTGGACGTAGCTGTTTGTTGACATTATCCTGTGACAGGATTCGCCTGAAGTCATCGTAATTTGCGCCAGTCATTTTTTTTTGGTCACCCTATATAAATCAACTTCAATATAAATTTATGGCTGTGATTTGAAAGGATTCAAGAATTTTACCTATATACAATATACATATATACTAGTAGCTTCTCAAGAACTACATACGTACCTATATATAAATATACAGTCGCCGTAAGACCCTGTGGAATCTCAACCCTGAGAGTCTATGGAGTTAATAAAAGGCGAAGCTACGGTTCGTTACCTTTAATGAAACAGCCGCGCCATGGGAGACGGCGGGAGACTCAAGTTTAAGAAGGTCGAGAAAGCAAGAGGAGTCGTAAAGGGAATACCCAACTTTGTTTCCACATTCAAAGATTCCTTGAGATCGGCTCCGGATGGCTAAAAACAAAGGAATGCATAAATAAAGAGTGGATACGGTAGAAAAATATACATATACAAAATTATATACCTTATTACTGGTAACTATTCCGGCCATTTTATATCCAGAAGGAAATATCATTTATCGAAATAAATCAATACTGCCAACGTCATAGCCATGTTCAACCAACCGATTAGAATTTCCCCATTTCCTTTGTTCTCAAGCTCAACATTTTATGCTCGTTCCACCTTATTCTTTCCTCTGCGATTTTTTTTTTGAAATTTTCCTTCTTTTTACTATCTGCTCGTAAAAAGCACTCTGTCACGTCAGGCGTGCTACTTTTAGATCATGATCCCCATAAATTCCTTATCCTTATCCTAGGATACCATAACCTAACCCGGTGATGGTTAATTCCAAAAAGGCTTATTTGACCGAATTTTACAAATTCTGCTTCTCCCTCTCTCCAAACCCTACTTTCTACCGCTTTCGATAAATATAAAAATGAACCCCTCATAAGTTAAAGCTGGCCAGTAGCCACAAAAATATTTTTTTTCTTGTAAATTCAACATTGGCATTTCGTTCTATGGGAACCCCTTGAATTATTACTGGGGCCCCTCAAAAAATATTATTATTAGAAGAAATCAGCCTCTTTGGTCCAGATCGTAACAGCCGTAACAATCAGCTAAGTCAGTTGGACCATTTTATGATCGCAATAACAAATTGATTAAATCGAAAAATTTGTATAGCAACGATGAGGTTTAAAACTAGCTAATAACAATGACACTTGTATCGAGCAATGTCATATAACGGGTGGTCGAAGTAAATTTTATTACATATACAGGGTGTCCCAGAACTACTTTTACACCCGAAAGTGGGTGATGGCTGGGGGTCCCCCGAGTACCCTCCCGCAAACCGTTTGCCAAAATTCGCAATAGTTTTTAAATGAGAAGCATTTAAGATGCACCAATCAGAATGAAGAATTTCCGCGGATCGTGACTGCATGGTGGGAGGTATAGTCGTGGCAGGCAAAAGCTAACTGCTGCAGCCAGATGACGCGATTCGCAATTGTTTCTTAATCCGAGCGCCAAGCGTTTTCGTTGACAGACTGCCGATACTGGCCGAACTCCTTAGCTTCGTGCAGCCGTCTCACGTCCAACGCGCGATTCTCAACTGTTTCGAGGTATGACTTCGGTCAGACGCAAAACCCGTACACGGTGCGTCAAACGAATCGAAATGTTATTTTAACTATGAGTAGCTCAGAGAAATAATATTATTACAGAGAGAGACAAAGAGAAAGAGTGACAGAGGGGGGAGGGAGCAATTATCAATGTTCATGGCACGATATGGATAAATATTTTTTTTATTAAAAAATGCGTTCATGCGCCATTCGCACCAGACATACCTCGGGCAAAGAGTTTTTCGTGCAGGATGAGACCCTAACGGAAAGTCGACTTTTTCCGGGACTTTTTCCGGAACTTCTTACGGTACTTCATCCTGTACGTTCTTCCGTTCTTCTTACAGCAAGTCTGCCTGTGCATTTCCCTGAATCTGCACGGAGCTGTTTGCTGTGATTTTCGAAGTTGATTTTCTGCAGCATGGATTGCAATTTCTTGCGGTCACTCTTTCAATCTCTGTGTGTTTCTGAATGGGGGTATATTAAATAGTATATTTGTGAGTATTTGCATTTTGGCGCTATAGTGTGTGTGAATCAGTCTTTCCGATTTGACAATGCATACACATACGATCACATAGACACACACACACACACACACTATCGAACGAATCATTTTGTACTAATGGAAAAAAAAGTAGTATTCCTTCCGTCACAAGGACGTCCGGAAAAAGTCCCGGAAAAAGTGTAGGTAAAAGTCCCGGAAAAAGTCCCGGAAAAAGTGCCGGTAAAAGTACCGCAGAAAGTCCCGGAAAAAGTCCCGGAAAAAGTGCCGGTAAAAGTACCGCAGAAAGTCCCGGAAAAAGTGCCGGTAAAAGTACCGCAGAAAGTCCCGGAAAAAGTCCCGGAGAAATTAAGGGCCAGGTACAGCAGGAATTCAAGAACATGAGCGAGAGACATCTGTACTTCGAAATCACAGCAAACAGCTCCGTGCAGATTCAGGGAAATGCACAGGCAGACTTGCTGTAAGAAGAACGGAAGAACGTACAGGATGAAGTACCGTAAGAAGTTCCGGAAAAAGTCCCGGAAAAAGTCGACTTTCCGTTAGGGTCTCATCCTGCACGAAAAACTCTTTGCCCGAGGTATGTCTGGTGCGAATGGCGCATGAACGCATTTTTTAATAAAAAAAATATTTATCCATATCGTGCCATGAACATTGATAATTGCTCCCTCCCCCCTCTGTCACTCTTTCTCTTTGTCTCTCTCTGTAATAATATTATTTCTCTGAGCTACTCATAGTTAAAATAACATTTCGATTCGTTTGACGCACCGTGTACGGGTTTTGCGTCTGACCGAAGTCATACCTCGAAACAGTTGAGAATCGCGCGTTGGACGTGAGACGGCTGCACGAAGCTAAGGAGTTCGGCCAGTATCGGCAGTCTGTCAACGAAAACGCTTGGCGCTCGGATTAAGAAACAATTGCGAATCGCGTCATCTGGCTGCAGCAGTTAGCTTTTGCCTGCCACGACTATACCTCCCACCATGCAGTCACGATCCGCGGAAATTCTTCATTCTGATTGGTGCATCTTAAATGCTTCTCATTTAAAAACTATTGCGAATTTTGGCAAACGGTTTGCGGGAGGGTACTCGGGGGACCCCCAGCCATCACCCACTTTCGGGTGTAAAAGTAGTTCTGGGACACCCTGTATAAATTAAAAAATTATTTTCTCTCATCCTAAGTCGACGATTGATACTAACGATCGTGCGAGTCCACTAAGTTTCATGATGGCTGACAGTCACCATAGCGATATAAATTATAATAATGCAGCATGTCGACGGAGGTTAAATCGAGTTGACACTCTTCAATTAATCACCCCTCGTAATATCAGTGCACGTCACACGCCCACATCCTTATCAGTCCATAACAACAGTGCTGGATATAATTGACTCCTTAATTCGCTTCAATACGCCAAAAGTTTTTGATTTAACAAATTTTTCTTTTTTCACTAATAAATTTATTAGTCAAATTTCTTACCTACGCCAGTGTTGCCTTTCGCAGAAATATCGAATTAATTATTTTACTCGTACATGTTATTATTATTATACGTTATTATTATTATTATATACGATAGTAAAGGATATATATATTTCGCAGAGTATACCAAACTTAAATAAATACGTATAAATTACAGGTTGTCAGATTATAACGCGTGTCTTTAAGGGAGCTACTATGATCGATCCAAGAAATTGATGAGTGATCGTTTGTTGATCGATTTGCTGAGTTGGTGAAAATAAAAGTTCGCCTTGAGTGGGTTTGGCGGTACGAGGGGACGAAGAAAAAAAATGTACCGGCAGCGAAGGAGCAGCCGTAGGAAGTTGGCAGGACTGGGCCAATCTATCCACAGCAGTAAACAGCCATTTTTATGGGCTATAAAGCAATATCGAAAGATTTGCAGGTTGAGTTAGTTTCAATATAGAAGGCATGGGCTCTCTTGGGGCAGATGGCGTCCCGACGCGTTGAGAGGTTACGCCAGGCAGCCATACCAGTCGAGTTGACAGATTGGCTGGTGGTCGTAGGACTTGGATAAATCTTCAAATCGAGTAGCTTTACGTTTTTCAATTTTTTTTATGTTTGTATGTTATCATCGTTTTTTTTTTTTTTTTTCATTTTTATACCTCCGTCACTTCCGCCACTTTTCCCGAAGTCCATTTGACTTCCCGATCCCTGGGGTGCTGGTATCAAACTTTTCTCAGAAAATCGGGTAGGTTAGGGAGGAATGAATGAAATAGATATTTCTATAAGTGACTTCCGGTTTGATATGGGAGCTTCTATATTGAGCGTGTTTAGCGGTTTTTATTTTGAAAATTTTATTTTGGTCTATTTCGAAAATGACTGTTGGTTATCAAGATTATTTTTGATACTGAAATACTGTTTATCGCTTTTGATAGTATTTTCATTTTGCTTTTCGCAATCTGTGACGTAAGCACGAGCACGTGCCTCGTGATGCTGCCAAAATAGTTTAGGTGTATTCGAGTCCTGGTCAATGTACTACAACACAGTCCTTAGAATCGAATTTTCTATTTATGACCATAGTCAATAGCATATACATAACACCAGTGAGATTTTGAACTGGACGAGTATATTAGTCGAATAATAAAAATTTGTCTGTTTTCAAATTTCAGGAAATATATAGACAAAATTGCTGGGATATGCTTGAACTTATCATTTCCGGTACATTATTTCGCTCCCGTCCCTAAAAATTGCCACTTTGGTGGTCTTCACGCGGGGCGGTTACCCTAATTCTATTATCCATGAGCGTAAAGAATGATCCTTTAGGGGATCATTTAAGGGAGTTGATCCGTCAGAAATAAAAACCAAAAAAATAATAAAAAGAAAATAGCTACTTTCACGGCTTGTCTGCAGCGAAACTCGTAAATCAAGAGAGGGTTCGTTCCGTGACGTCAGATGGTTGACGTCATAAATACAGATGTACTTTATTCCAGTGGATATAGTAACGGTAACACGTGTTTTCCGTAAAGTACTGAAGAAGTACATCGAAATATGAATAAGAATACTGGGTGTTCGAGAAACAACTATATATGGATCTTTGTTGAAATCTTTGTTATCAGGTATCTCGTGATTTTGATTTCCAAAGTCAAAAATGCTTAAATACATATTATTTTATTTTTTTATAAGGAATCTAACTGCCCTGTTCAAATGCGGTCTTACAAGGACATGCTGTATACCTAATAGTGACTTCAGTCATTTTAATAACTTGTGACAGTCTAGTTGTGATCTCTGACATTCGATGATCTCGTGTCATTTTCTAACGGACGTTGAAAAGCTCCTTTTTATCGATGCCACCCGGTATAGCATGTACCAGAGAAACAGAAAGGTTATTACTCTCGGGCAGGTCGACTATTTTCGTCCAACGGCAACTTGCCAAACTTTATGTTAATTAAACGGATTATCATTTTATTGTCGTCTCTTTTTTTTTCACATAGCGACGCCATTCGTCGCGACGCTATATGTCACTGACTTGCGTCATGTTGGCTAAAAAACAATAAAAATTTCTTTTGTAATTTAACGTAACTGTTGAAAGTTTTTCAAAAATATAAAAACACGACACGTCCACATAGTTAATTGCATTTGAATGGATAAGCTGCATGCATAAATTTAATATTGAATTCTTTCGATCAAATAAAACGAAAATTCCTCGATCGATCAAAAATATTCAATACATAATCAAATTCTTTTTTTTTAAATTTACATTATATTGTGGTCAGACTTCTTAATATACGTTTCAATATCAATTTTCGAATTCTTTGTAATCTTTTTTATACCCTAACAGGACATTTTGAAATTTAAGACGCGCTCTCACAGTTTCACAACTCTCAATGCATATCCAGTGCAATGCATTTCTGGATTCATGTTTTATTCTCAGTATGCTTGTACCATGAGAACCTACCTTTATGTTCTACTCGAGCGACAATGACATTTTCATTCGGGTCATTTCAGACTCTGCTGGCTACAATAGCGAGCTGGGTGTCCGATAAGATTTTAGAATTTTTCTTTTCCATCATGACTGTACTGGTGGCTGTACATTTTTAATCGTGAACTTTGAACCGTGTTTCAGGTGCCATGGAGCAAACGCGAACGTGAGAATTCATATAGCTCGACAAAATCCGATTCATCCACACAGGTTCGTTTTGATAATTTTATAACAATTTTGAAAAGTGAAATCATGAAAAAAAAATTGATGTCTTAAAACAACATTGCTTATCGCTACTTACTCGGATCATTTATTATCATTGACTTGATTCACGTAGCAGTAAATGATTTCTCTAACGATCTTCGCCACTTGGCACGTTATCACACGTGCCGAGTCGTCGCCAAAGGACAAGAATTCATTTGTGACTCTGTCGACAGAAATTCGAGACCCGGAAGCAAAGGGTTGTGAAATGCAATAAAAAATTGGTCATTCTCCAAAATTTCATTAAGTTTCATTAGTGAAATCACATCAAACAAGGAATTGATTTTCATTATATTTCATTCAAGTATCATGACTTTCGAAAAACGAATGACGAAATCGTTCAGAAAAACATTATTATTGATGCATCATATTATCTAAATTTAAAAATATGTCTAAGAGAAGATAGAGCCAAGAAGATATATTCAGCGAAGACGTATGGTCCAGAAGTTCGTAATTTTGAGAATAGGACAAGATCTTCTTGAATAATGTCCTAAATTATATCCGAAATAACGTAGAATATGAATGTACATATAAGTATAGTAATACGATTGGGCGCGTTTTCAATTCGCAGAATGACACGAGCTACAGACCCAGGACTGTAGTTGGCGTAAGTACATCAAATTTTAGTCGCAATACCGGAAGCGGAAGTGGCGTACCAAGTTACAGAAGTTACTCCAGCGTTGGCTCGAGCGCTAATCGAGTCGCTGCGAAGGATAGAAACGTCGCCACTTATGGATCCGCCTATAACAAAGGAGACAGGAGCAAGTTGGATGAAAAGTCTTTGACCACTTACAAGTATTCCAGTGAGTAGTAGGTACATTAAAATTGATAGTTGTAATTAATTAACATGCATAAAACTGTACTTATCGTAGGTGCCAAAGAACCAGAGAAAAGTAGACTGCATACCGGAAGGACGTCATCGGAAGATCTGAGATCGAAGAGTCCTTTGTCCGGATGTAGGTCGTCGCTTTTGGAAAAATATTCTTATCGGGATACCGGTAAATCGAACGAGAGGTCATCCTCCCTTCTTGATAAGTACAGTCGGGATTCTTCGCGGGAGAAAAGCTGCGAACCGGAAGTCATCTCACGATATGGTTCAAGTACTTACCCTGGTTCCGGTCTTAGTAGAAGTTACGGAAGTGATGTACGTAATGAAAAAAAAGAGAGGAGCGAACATCCTCCTGTCTCTTATAGAGGATTACGCCCGACTTCCGGTCGAAGTTCTCGTGAGCCTAGCCCGGAAGTCTCCAGTGGGAAGACCGGTTCTTCTAGAATGTATTCCAGGACGCCATCTTACAGTCGAGCAGGAACCTGTGAGTATTAATTGTTATCAGTTGGGTATGAGTTGTATTTTCAAATATAAATTAGTATCATTATAGAATATTTACAAATTTTTTTTTTCAGCCGCACCGGAAACCATCTCAACTCCAGTTTCTTCAAGATACGGAAGCGCCGCTTCTAGATACAGCACAGTATCTGCTAGAAGTAGTACCGATCGTACACCTACTGCTATAAGTTATTCGGGTTCGGATAGATTTCGATCGTCGACAAATAAACCAGTTATCATCACTTCGTGCGCTGACGAAGATGCACGAAGTTCCACGAAGTCTGAAAAGGACACTCGTAACGAGTCCATGCGAAAAAGTGAAGAAGCGGAGTCAAAGGTTGAGACAATTTCTGATAACGAGGATGAGGATGATGAGGAAGTTGATGATAAAGTTGAAGAATTTGTGACGGTGACAGTTGTAACGCGCGGAACCTCACCGACGCCACCGGCGTCCTCGACCTACGTCAGGACGCGTCGCGCCGACACTGCCAGGGTCTTACAGAAAGAGGTCACCAGGTCACGAAATAAACCGGAAACAAAAGACGAGGAAATTCAATCGGACCGAATGGACGATACAGCAAGATACTCAAGATACGGAAGTGGCGCTAGGGTCGCTGCTAGTCCTTGGACTTCGTATTTAGACAAATACACACCAGGCGGCGCTGCGTACTGTTCTCGAAGTTACAATTCCAGTAACAATACTTCGTCGACACCCAGCCGAGTTGGTTTTGGATACTCGCGTTCGAACGAGAGTCCCACTTTATCGAGAGTCGAATCAACTTCGAAAATGTCTCCTGGTTCGAGTCAGGAAGTTGTTGCAACTTCAAAAATCCAAAATGATCAAAGTGGCAAAGTACAAAGTAACGACCAATGTCCGTGCAGCGTCACGAAGACTGATGTAACAACGGAGCTCAATTCTAGTCCTAATTGTGATAGCCGTGAAGTGTCACCCGGTGCACAACAAAACTTCATACCAAAGACAAACGGCAAGAGTCATTTGCCTGGTAGACAGGAAGCGGATGACAATAGTCAAAGAAGAGGCTCGATACCAAGACTTGGTAGGGCTTCGCCAAAGAGTGAAGTGAAGTTGTCAAGGTCATCCTCCAAAGGTGAATTCTCCGGGAGACTTCCGGAAACATGTCAAAGAAGAGGCTCTACCCCAAAGTCCGATAGTTCAAGTTCGACCCGAGTCGACGAGGTACCGGAAGTCTGTCAAAGACGCGACGCTTCGCAGAAGCGGGAAAGTTCAATACCTAGGAAAGATTCTCTACAAAGGTCTGACAGTAATTCGTCGCAAGGCGCTAAATCGATATCGCGAAATAATTCAGGTAAGAATTTAACACGTCAGATTTCGCGCACGGATTCGTCAGACGGTTCTGTTGTCGTGCCAAGTAACAGATCCAAATCGTCGTCGGCCAGTTCGATGACGAATCCAAGTACGAAAATAAAGAGCGCCCCGACGCCAACGTCACCTGGAAAGTGTTGTGCCACTTCGGGGACTTCAGTAAACATGAGGCAAGGAACGTCGCCGGACGGTGGTGCGCGTGGGAAACCGCCGGTGCCGAAGAGCGACAGTGGCGCCATGTTGAAGAGCGGTAATACGGGGAAGTACGTGAACAAGGACTTTCGTAAATCTGCTCTTAACATGGACAATGGTGACGGTACAAGAACGAAGTTAGACCGGAAACATGGAAAGAGTCAGAGAAGTGTCTCTGTAAGTTCACAAGATTCACAATCGGAAGCGAATTCAGAACCATTAATGCAGGTAGCGTCATCCGGATCATCAGGTTCCATAAAATCGAATCATTCAATCTCAAAATTGAAAGTGCCATCTGGTATTTCAAAAACGCTCTCGAACAAAATGGACTCACCACCTCGTAGAAAGAGTCCATCGGTTTTGAGATTGGATCCGAAAAAGTCTAGGAGCGTTTCCGGTTCACCGTCTAGGAAGAAGCAATTATCTAGGACACCTAGTTCGTCCTCGGATAGCAGCGAGTCTAGTTCCAGTAGTTCCACTAGTAGCGACGACGATGAACAAGCTCAGAGACCAGGGTCCAGGCGACATAGAAGACGTACTTCAAATTCTCCACTTCAGGATAAACGAGGGAAGAGCAGCGCTGGGTCTTCCAGGACCAGTGTCCTGGCGTCATCTACTGATGAATTATCATTGAACATTGACAAGCCACCTAGACCACCTTCGAGCCCAAGATCACGTAGCGATCGTTCAGGAAAAACTGAAGAAGCCAAATCATTCCTGATGAGAGCATTGGCACCGGTGACCAACCTGTTCAAAACAAAGCAGCAGGAGTCTGCAGAGTCAAGATCAGGATGGCCTGAGTCAACTGACGAGACATCCGAACCTGCAAAGAAATCAGGTCAATCATTGTCCAAGTCAATTACCCAAAGTCTGTCAAAGAGTCTGAGCTTCACCAATTCGGACAAGAGTGAGAAGCGGAAGAGCAATAAGATAAAGCATCAGTCTTCCGGGGAGAAAGCCTGGTGGATGGATTCGAATCCTGAAAACGTTCCTGAAGGTATCATCAAGGGTAGCATATCGAATGATGACATCACCCAGGATACAACCATCAGTACAGCGTTGCCTGACGACGGTAAGATTTCTTTTAATGAAAAACTCGAGTTCTAAATCAATTTGTATTTCTCGATAATTATTTTAATCCATCTTTTTGGTTTTTTAGGTAAATTCAAGTTCAAGGTATGGCGCCAGGAGTCGGGCGAAAGAGCCTGGTGGTTGGACGCTAACGAGAACATTCCCGAAGAGCCCAGAAAAGAGTCGAATTCGAGTTCGTCATCGAAAAAAAATTCGAATCGAAGTAGTACCAAATCTGAGAAAAAAAATAGACTGAAACATCAACAATCGGGCGAAAGAGCCTGGTGGATGAGTGATGATCCCGAAAGCGTTCCAGAGGGTGTCGAAGTACTACCCCCACCAGCAACAACAACAGCGATACCAACAGAAAATAACGAACCTGTCAAATTTGACGAAGTCGAAACAGAATATTCGAGAGCAACCCTCCACAAGATTCGTCATATCGATTCCGGCGAAAAACCATGGTGGATGGACAGTAGCTCCAACGTGCCCGAAGGGGTTGAAAAAATATCAACGGAATTGTCAAAGAGCAATTCAGATTCCTCGGAATCGCTCGAGAGACTCGAGATCGGCGCACCCGTTCTTCAATCTGGGGAATTTCGAATGAAACGAAGTCTATCGCGATTTCCGATCGAATTTCCCCCACCACCGCCTCCGGAAGAACCACTTGGAGATCGTGCCAGTCCCGAAGGGGTAAGAATCCCATTTCCGTTTTACTCTCTACTGTACATACTAATCCGACGTAACCTCAGTATACATTGATTATTCTCTTCAGGTTGAAAATCCTCCGGACCCTCCTGACAATTACGGCCGAGATTCACCCTACGACAACATCCAGCCAAATCAAACAATCAGAAGGTCACCCCCTAGAAGGCGACCCTCAACCTTACCACTGTTTATCGGCAATCATACAAATATCGACGATCTCCTTGGTGACAGTTTAGGCCCAGCCCACAGCCCTGTCGCGTCGCTTGTCCGTAAGCAGGAAATTGTTGAGGGTAAGTAAAAATTATTTTTTTTTTTAAATTCATCCCTCTACGCGATAATATTCCTTGTGGGTCTTTATAGATTATTTTTTCTGAAGGGAATTATTCTTTGGGGAATTAAGGACCATTTACTGTATCGATATGGTGTCATACACAATCCACCCTTATTATGGAGTAGTATATATGATGCCAGTTCTTCCATCAAATTCAATGGATTTTTTTTCCCTTCCCTTATGAGATTAGGGGAGGTTTCAATGCCTTTCTCGGAATCTGTATAGGCACAAGGGTGAGAAAATGTTATTGTGAACGTATCTCAGAGGGCGGAAAGGTATTTCGTAAAATGGACGATAACAAAGAACGATTTTTGGATCCAGAATATATATATATGCCAACTGCGAATAACGTGACTTCCATCAGAAATGTCGGTCAGCCATTTTGCCAAATATATTTCCGTTCACAGAGCAGTCCATTGTATTACTGCGTAAAACAAATATTTCTGTCAACTTTTCAAAAACCCTCGAGCATATCCGTAAAAACGCTAACGATCATCCCCAATTTTGATTCAACCAAAAAAAGAAAGTCTATTTTGATTTTTTCCCCCAGAATCATCCTCGGACGAAAGTTCCGAGTGCGAGGAAATAGACGCCACCCAGGTTATCATCCACGACAGCACCCCTAAGACGCCAATAATTCAACGTAGAAACAGGTACGTCATTATCACGTAAATTTTGTTTTATCAGCCAATTGAAAAATAAAAATCAAAAAACTAACCCTCGAATTTTGTTTTTTTCCAGGAACCACGAGAGATCGCAACCAGATGGCTACATTCCGGTGAGTCAATAAAAAAATTACAATAATTTATTTAAAAAATTCAATATCCAAACAAAATGGCGACAAGCTATTTTTTTCCATTCGTTACGTGGATCATGACCGTAGTCAGTCTACCTGATTACAAAAAAACTACCCTCTATGTTGAAAAACGTGTTGGCAAGTCCCCCAATCTTTTTTTTGTCCCCTTTACACTATTCGTGATTCGAGTGCTTTCGGACGAGCACGCTCGACTCTTGATTCTAGCATGCATGAGTCTACCGGATTGTATATGGAAACGTGAGAACAAAAGATGTTCAGGGATTGGGGTACGAGAGGGAGAAGCACGCTGAAAGGATATAGAGATTCGTACTGAAACGCAACTCTGGTACTATCGGTAGAGCATAGATGGCAGTGCTAACGGCGAAACAAGGACAAGGGGATAAAGGACAGAATTGAAGCGTCGGAAGAGCAGAAAGGAAATGGGGTATTATTGTTTTATACAGGGGCCGGTGCGAAACAGCCCTATGGTCCTTTTACTGTCATTCTTTTTCTTTTCTATTCCCTTCTTCCACACGCGTCATTGAGTCAGACACAAAGGAACCCTCTGGGCCGTCCCTTGGACCCTTTCATGACTTTTTACTCTGGATCATAATACCAGTATAGAAATAACAAATTCGAAGTGAAGGGACAGAGAGGGGATGACGCTCTTGAAGTTTTGCGAATTCGTTAAAAGTCCGCGAGGGTGAAATTTATTATTTTTTTGTTTTGTCAACCTCACAAAAATCTACACCCGCTTCTTACAAGGGTTCGAAAAGTTTGACGACACCCGGTAGACACTTTTTCAGCCAGCTCCGTTTCATCCCCTCTCATCTCGTGTCGCACCCCTCTCCCTTCCACTCTGGAGACTCTATACGCGATTTCATCCCCCTTTTATTCCATTTTTATCGTGGAGGACAAATCGTGACTCGAGGACGCAATATACTCACGTGTACACGTACTCGTGGAATGATATGGTCATGTGTGTCGGGACTATTCACCCCCCTGAAGTACCTACGTGCGGAAGCAGCTGATTATTTTTTCACCGCGCAATTACATCCCCTTGCTGGGGGTGGGGGATTTTTAAAAATATTAAATAACAGTGCACTGGAGAATTACGAAATTTTTTTTTGGCTATAATAATAACAACGATATGGAAGTATCGTAAGGTTTTTTGGTGATGGGAGTTTAGCTGTACAAAATGAAAATTTTGGAATTGCTAATAGGGTGAATTGGATTTGCTTAGAACGACTTGTAGGTGAATTCAAAATTTTTTTTTAGAAATATGGAATTTCTCAGGGTCAATTGGAAATGGAGCGTGTCGAGGAATGCGGAATTGTTTTATTTATTAAATTTCTTCACGTTGCGAATAATATTCGACAATACTGGTATATACTCTCAGGAATAATGACGATCGAGGTAAAATGATCGAAAAATATATTCAGACGATTCCGACCATCGAGGAAAACAATGTGAAAACATTTGAATTTCCATTCGATTCCAATAGCATACTTCACTGAAACTCCACTGAAATTCCCTCGAGGCATATAATTAAATACTAATTTTACGTTCAAGTAGCGAAGTAAATTATATTTTTAGAAATTCCATCCAACTTGTTTAGCGACGTTAAAAATCAATAATTGAACAAGTGTCTCGTTAGTAACAAGTCCACCGACGAGTATACGAATCAAATGAAGATAAAAAAAAAAGAGATCAAGAAATCCAAAAAATGTCACAAATATTAATATCTAATATTTCCCTGTAACCAAAACGCATAGCTAACGAGTTCCCAGTAAAAAGTTTTCAACAAAATCCCATCTAATCGTATCACCAAGCAAAGGCGTCGCATTGTAACGTGGACTGGTATTGTTGAAAGGGAGTCCATCCGCCAGGCGTCGCGTCGGTCGCTACAGCCGACAGGTGTCCGTGCGATTCAGTGTCGCGGCGGCCGCTCGCGAGGTTAGGCACGTTGCGGGCCGCTCGCAATATTTTTTTTCTACGCGCCACAGTCGCCAGTCTCTCTCGCGCGTCTCAAGTAAACTAAACGAATCCTATAAAAGTCTGTGCAGTGTTGCTGTTAAATCGCTAGCGTCGGGACGCCCGGCGTCCCACCGTACTAACGTTCCCGTGTTTACGTGAAGCGGTGAGTTTCCTCGCGCAGACTCCAAAAATCGAAGGCTAATACCGTCATCGGTCAAAAGCGGGTAAATACGTATATATACACTGTATACATATATACACGCACTCCGTACAAAATATATACACAGGATACAATGTATATAATAGATACGTATATATATACAGTGTATAAACGTAATTCTATAAATAAATAATATATACTCAATCAACTCGCAATACAATTTTACAGTCACTTGCTTCGCTCCTGAATTTGTATTATTATTATTATCACTATGGTCATCATTATCATCATCCGGGTGCCGGTAGCGTCTTGGCAAGGTGTCTCTGACCGGAACTAACCATTGGGATGAATAAATACTCGTGCACCGTGTAGGCAACCATCAGGTACCTTCGTACCTACCTACCTTCCTACCTTCCTACCAGGAGCCATCTTTCTTGTCCGTTTCTTTTTACCTGCGGTGTGTCTCTCGCTGCCGTTGCTGCGTTCCATTCGGTTTTGGACGAGACTGCACGAAGCGGAGCCGAACGTGTAGCTATGGGAACAAGAGAACGGAGTTAAAATTGATAGTAGAGTCCCGAAGGATGATGATGGAAGGAAAAAAAATTTTTATACTTTATTTTCCGTGGGGGGAGGGTAGTGGGTGTTATTTTCTGACCCCTCCCCAGCTTGGGTATTTGGTTCATCTCACGAAATCTATTTGAACGTTTTGCTTCGTGGAATTTCGCGAACTTGTTTTCACTCATCTCATCCCACTTCTCTTCTGCGGAAGGTCGCAACTGCGCAAAAATAATGCGAATTTTATGTGCGCTAGTTTTTTTTTACGAGAATGATGCCTCCCGGGTATAATTTATAAATGGTGTTTTTTCTGAGGCCTTGCAAGGGTTTGGGGATTTTTTGAAAATTTTTTTCAGGGAATTTTGTAGGTTGGTAAAAAGGTGGTGTGCGATGGTGTCTAGAAATTTTGGATTGGCATTTCGATTTTTTTTATTCATGGCCATTCACTGTGTTTTGGAATTTTTTATTTTTCTGTTTTGGGATATGGGTTGGTTTTTTGTACTGTCTGTATAATTTATTATGCGAAGCAAAGTCTCTTGGGACAAAAATTAATTCGTTATCATTGATAATACTGATATCGCGTATTACCCATCCTATCGTAAAGATCGATCCAATACTAATAGGTTAGGATCCACGAAAGATCCACGTACCGATGGTGTATCCATACCGCTAACCAGTCCTGGAAGTCAAGTGACTGTAGAAGGTCCCGCGAGAATATAAAACAGTGAATCGTCCAGTGAACCGGTTCGAATACAACATCGAAGAACCTTGACGCCAGCGTCGCGACGTTCGTACAGTTTTAGAAACCCATAAGCGTTACGCGAGGTTTCCTTTTCGACCGCAGTGCGCCAGTTAAAAAGTGCTATAACTTTAGTAGAAAAGAAAAATTCGGTAAAACCCAAAACTGAAAAAGTTAAAAACATATTTTTTCTAAATTTACCCTACAACGCCAACTTGTTTCGCATCACGCGATACGCTGCGATCAACAAGTGGTATTCGCGCTCGCAGCGCCACTCCAATTAAAAACGACGAACTACGTAACTTCCAGAGATTTTCAAACGGACCAAACATGTCCCTCACGTGTAGAGTTCAATATCTCAACGACGTGGATCCGTTCGCTTATGCCAGCTCTTATCCGGAACCGCCAAGACCTCCAGTGCACACGTTCAGTGCGACCTTGCCGCTGATCAACCAACTTGCGGCTGTTCATCGGCTCCTTAGAGCCCCGCACAGGGTGAGTCACATCTGAAAAAAATGAAAATTGATTTTTTATCAAAACGAAATTTTTTAAAAGTCGAGAAAAAATGGAGGTCAAATTTTTTTAACCACCTTCCATCCTATAATGTGTTTACGTTTATATGATTTACGTAGGCCTTAAGCGTGGGACGTTTTTGTATTGAATTTTGTACCGAAAGAAGGTACAGTCGCGTGAGAAAATTTAACGATACGCGTATTTCAGACTCTAGAGTTACGGTGGACATATTTAATTTTTTTTAAATCATGCCAAAAATTTCCTTAGAGTTACCGTACGACTTTTAACGGGTTGTCGGTTATGTATGTCGCGCTAAATAATTTCGCACGGACTATTTGTCATTGGCATTTATTTTGCCACGTTTTTCATCCTGACTGTACTAATGATAATAATTGAATTTTCATTGGGCTCGATACGTCTCGTTGATCTTACCAACAAGGACAGATCGCTCGAGCAGGAAACAGCTGATTGTTATTGTCGTATAGATTTGCCTCGTATACGTCGTAGAGTCAAAATGGCGATTGGAAAATTTTGTAATTGGAAATTATTTGGAAAATATCTTTCAACATATTGCAGACAGCACAGAGACAGCTTCGCGAGAATTCTAATGTAAATTATCTCCTTATCACCCCTGTGATTTACGAGGCACGATACGCTCAGTGGGTGACAGTGCAAACGGGCACCTAACCTATCCTGACAGCAGAACCACGTGTACTTTGTTTACTCCAGAAACGGACATAGCCCTAAAGTTCAAAGTTGTCAATTTTCGGTATTCAAATTTGACAGATCAAACTCTACCGATAAACCCACAAATAACAAATCTGATGACAATAACTCGCGAAATTACAGAGTCCAGTACAGTAAATTGTAAACATGTAAACACATCTTGACAGTTTGACCACGTGGACGTGGAAAAATTGTAACATACACTGCAACCAATTTGAAACGTACAAACGCATGTGTTCCGAAATTTCAAAAAGTCGCCCATAGACGAATTTGTCATATATACACACGCACACGATTGACTCACGACTCGTGACCTTCGACCCCCAAGCCTATTCATGCTTAGTCGAAGTTATCTTTGAACTTACGTCGAACAGACGTGCATATACAAAATAAGACAGGAAGACTCGTAAAGCTAAAGGACCAACGTAACACGGCATGACGTAACGTCACGACCTAACCCAATCCGAAGACAGGCTTAAGCAATCGTTAAAAAAAAAAGAATTTAATACGTAAATACGAACATGCATGACACGTATGTCGTGCCATGTCGACAGAATGAATTTTCAAGTGCACGCGATTATTAACGGTTATACCTATTTCGAGAACTTAGCTACCTCGCATGCCTTTCCCTCTTCGGAGCGTCGGACGCGTTCATGAAAGTGAAACGAAAGCCTTAAGGAGGTTTTGCGAAACGTTTCGTACAATAGTAAATCGTTTGGTAAATCGGCCCGTGAACGGGAAATGCCCTTAGGACGAGTTTCCAATGGTCGGTGACGTGGCGACGCGGTGCGATTTTGAAAGTTGATTTTTTAAAATTATTATTAATATACTACGTACTAACGGGTGTCCGATATATAATTGACTGGTAATCGATCACGGCCAATTAGTCGTTAATCGTATGACGTATTAATTTTATTTATCAACCGCATGGCAACTCGATGGATTATTGCACAGAGTCTTTCTTGGCTGCTCGCGCAAGAAGACTCGGGACTTGTATGACTCGCGTGGATGGAAGTTGGGAGAGAATGCGGCTCAGGTATAAAAAGATATATATATATATATATATATATATATATATTCCGCCTTCTTTAAAATGCATTCACGTGAAGAGTGTATGTTAGGTTAGATGTATTTTTCTAGACATTTTTTAATATTATATATATATACCTATATCCATCTTTTCCGTATGGAGATGGCTCTCTCGAGCGAGACGCGAATTAATTCGCCACGCCAACTTGGCCAATGACTTTCCACACTTTTCCAGTCTCGCTAGACTATTTAAAATACGAATACCGCGTGTAGGAATTTGCGGATTCCCGGATACACGTGGTTGGATCGTCATTGAACTTTGACACCCGAGCGCGGTTCTCCGTGTAGAAATTGACAGTCATATGGACAGACGCGTCTATTAGCGCGTAACGATTTAATTTAATTTTGAAAAAAATTCCACGTCACTGGTCGAACGCGTCTACTTTTTATCAGCCGTTGCTGTAGACGATTCGATTATTTTTTAAATTGATACCTTTTTTTATGATAACGTAAATTTACCTCTTCGACTCGAAGGCCATTGCACGGACTCTTTTGTATTATTTAACTTTATCTCAGCTCGTATGGGAATCGCTTTACTTGAAACTTACGAGTCACCTGATAGCCGCTCTCTACGTACCTACCCTAACTTCTTAGTTACCTAGCGAGCCGTCTACGTCTCTGTGTGGGTTGCCGGCATGGGTCTCTTTGTTGCATTCCGCCATGAATGCAGCATCCACTGTAGACGTGCACAGAGTGGTACGCTCGGGCTCTTCAAAGCTGTCCAGCTTTTCATTCAGAGATTGCCCACGCGTTTTGCACCGGACGTTACGGGACGGCCGGTACAGTCCGCGCTGAAAAAAAAATTGGTCAGGAAGAGCCAGACAGGATTTTGAGGTGGGAGGGTTATGAATCTTTTTCCTTTTCAATTATAGGAGGGTGGCAGGGGGGTTAATTGAGACGGAGGGAGGAGGCGGATGAGGAAACGATTATATTTTCGACACGACCTTATGGGGGGCACGGGAGGGCTTGGCTTTCTTATGCATATTAATAATGTTGTGACGATCGTTAAGATGGCTGTCTTACGAGAGAGTGCATCGATCCCATACCGATTTACATGGAACACATATTATTTTTGGACGCTCGATCAATATTCATGAAAGCAATTCGCGCGTACGACGACTTTTATGGGTGGTTGTACCGGCTGTTTTGAGGATCTGTGCTTGTGCGCATGCGCGCGCGATGGTTCGTTGTGTCGCTTGAAAATTGGAAACTACAGGATTTCGCGTGATAATTTTTCGTGTTATTGATGGAGCGAGCGACAGAGTTCTCTTGGTGGATATGCGAGCTCGTTAATTTTGTTTTTTGGGAATTTCTTTTGTAATTACGAATTCTGATAGCGGAAATAGGACGCTTTGGATCACGCGTGTTTCGGGGACTTGTCAATGTAAAATATAACGAAGAGGTTCAATTAAGGGTTTTTATTTGAATAATGTCGAATTTTTTTGGACAAAGAATAATTACTCACTGTCTATCATTCGAGTCCATCGTCGTTGAAAATAAAAACTGACATCCCGGCGTCGGTGACGTCACGGCGTCCTCTTTGTGCACCAGATTAGATTCGACTCTGGCGAATCCGTTATCGTCTCGATTGTAAGTCACATATGATAACCGGCATCCATATATCACCGATCAGTTAAAAAACAATAAGCCCTCTCTCCCATGCGTCGTCGTACGTTCGCAAACAAATTTTCGATAATCGACACCAGCGATAATGTATTTTTCAAAAAATTTCACTTCCTACCATCACGATTAATCAGAAAAGCGAAAACGTGTCGTGCATCTCGTATTGCAACGGTGGCCCGTATAGTATAGCAGTATACGGTCGGAGAGTGATGTCACGCGGCCGAAAGCAGAGAACGCATGGGGAAGTTCAGGGGGCAGAAGGGAAGGAACAGAGAAATCGGGCCATAGGAATATATCAAGGGAACGGAAACGTACTTCGTGCTGGATAAAAGGTCAGCGGCAAATCTGGTCACGAAACCCGACAAGTTCTCGTCCCGTGCATGACGGCGGCCATGATGAAGAGAATCGATGCAGTAAAGGTCGGCACTGGGTCAGGAAAACACATGGCTCACAGTAACACGTGCGCCAGCACAGTTCGCTATTGCCACGAGTAATACTTGTCACACCAGTGAACACATTTACGCGATATTACTAATTGGACTGTTGTTCTTCGTTGGGAAAACACGAAAAAAATATCCGCCCGGCTTGACAGGAAAAATCGCGTGGCTCGACGCGGGAGACTGACTTCGGCGCCGCCTGGCGGCATTTTCGGCAACTATTCCTACTCGCATTTCACGTCTCGTATATTACGCGATGTCAAAAGTCGCGTTCGGCTTTCGTTTGTCTTCGTCTCGGGTCGATCAAAGGAAAATAGACTACGAGGGCAGAAACAGAGGCAATAAAATAGCAATGATAACTCGTCATTGACGTCACGAGCAATAAAACAGCGACAGGTTTAAATGGCAACGCCAGATGCGCTCTACGCCGGCTGTGAATCTTCGTCGCTTGTTGCTCCTCGCGAATCTATAACCAGTCTTCGCTTTTGTGGCGGATTAAAGCGCCAAGGTCAGACTGTCAAACAGTTTAATTGACGCTGAAAAACCATAATCTTCATCGCCGGAATGACCACCGACTAATAACTGACCAATGTCTGCTTCGCTTGATACACTGCTACGTAGCTGCCTGCCACCGTAAATGCCAGTCCATTAGGAACGCTCAACATGGGTACGACTGTTCTCTTTTATTTGTCATACAATTATTTTTGCCGTAGAATCGCTTTTATTATTATACTCAACATCTTTCAAAATTTTTTTCATACGTGGATTCTCTCTGCATATACGGCACAGAGTCCCACGATTAATATCCGTGACTCAATGAATTTTTTTATATTTGCATAACTATCTCTAAATAGTGTTTACCTGCTTTTTCATCGGAATTATTTTCTTTCCTTGGTTTCACCACGTCACGAGTCTGTCGGCGGAGGCTTAATTTACCAAAGGGTTAAGACGATGGTGTAACGTGGTTTGTTTATTTAAAAAATCGAGGGCTCAACTTGGGACGTGTTCGTAACACGAGGGGATGACAAGTTGCTGGGTAGTTTCGACAGCTGGGATATAGGCTAACGATAATCAGGGTAGTTTGCCCAGAAAATCTTATTAGGTTAAAATTACAGCAGGGTCAGATAAGGATAGGTACGATAATCGAACGTCAGGGTTACTCGAGCAGCTCTTAATTAGCCATTCAAAACGATTCGGCGTCCCTCTTTCTTTTTTGACGTCACGGTCATTTATCCTATCCTATATTAATATACCGCCTGTATATCTGTATATATCAATTTATCGATTCTCTCCCAGGCAGCTTTACTATTACTTTGCAAAGCTACTTTGTGAACATTTAGGCTATAAGTAATTTATACGTGTATTCTCTACATAAAACAATATATATATATATATACACAAAATACCAAGGCAACGTCAGAGGAAGCTGGCAGTTAATCTGCGGGTCTGATCTCATTTCTGCTAATTGGTCGATAGGTACGTCCGATATATAGATATACTCGTACAAGAACATAAATACACAGCGTTACTCACTACAAACGTACGATCTGAAGTTATACCTGTCTATTTGATTTCTATGACAGAACCATCTTCAGGTGGTACGGTGGTTTATATAAATATGACAGGGTTATTTCCTAACGTCTTTTCAATATTTCGACTTATTTTCTAATCTCCACCTAAATCTCACGCTTAGCCGAGTCCATCCGGTTTCCACCAACCAATCAGAGTTCTCGCTCGTCGAAATTCTTCCCTCCTCTCGTTTTTCCGTGGGAACGAGGTAATTCGAAGCAAATTAGAAAAAAAAAAGACTAAATCCGGTAAAGCAGTAATTAACACATGCTTGTCAGCAATCACGCAATGCATGGTAACGCTATTAACTCTCTGTGTCCTTATACGCTATGGCGTATGTACACGCATGACGTAGCGTTTGTTATTTTTTTTTTAATTAGTTGAATCTTAGCGATTTCAATCGCCACGAATTTTCGTTACATAGAAACCACGTAAAGCCAAACAGCTGTCAGACTCTTCCATTGTTGATAACGGCTCATGTGCTTTGTATTTCTTTTTCGAATTTCATCCCCCTGTCTCAAGTCGCGCTACCCCTATTTCACGCTACTGACGGATCTCGAGTCACTTGAAAACTTGCCTTTATAGTCCGTATGGATGTCCGGCGTCTATGATTACGGTCAGACGCAGCGTCAGCGTAGGACTACGAGGAAAGATGCATGGCAGATCGTATGGAGGCTGCGCGGGTCGGGCCCGGTAGCCGATTTCAATCTCACGAATCTTAAAGTGCCGGATAACGTCTGATCCCCGGAAAATTGGATGCTCCACTTGGGATTTTCGGTGGGGATTTTGGGTATCTCGCAGGAAAAGATGGGGAAATAGTTGAGTTAGAGGGGGGAGGGGGGGGGGGAGAAAATAAAGGAGGAATCAGGGTTAGCGGAACAGAAGGCACTGCTGCTGTAATTTACGAGCTGGGATCAAAGTTTACAATGAGACTCTTTTTCTCTCGGTCCAGAGTAGCGGATGCTGGTCGAGCGGAAGTCTCTAGCTTTCTTTCGTGAGACGTTGATCGGTTTGCTTTCTCGCGACGGAAGTTAATAACGCGGTGGGAAATTTTGGGTGACGCCTATGGTTATAAATAACGTTTGTTGTAACTTTTGGGTTTTTTTATTTTTTTTTTCTTTATTTTTCGCGAGATTCGTCTTGCATTTGATAGGGTGCAATGGTAATTTTGATAGGCGGTTTTTTTTTCACAAAACACAAATTTTCGACAGGACGCTGCGTTTTGAATGGCTGTGCGTTGGGAACTGGTCGGAGGGGGGCTGGAATTGTCGAAGTCTATGGGATACGGTTGCGCATGCGCAGGATGAATTTCCGCGTGTGCGTGGGAGGAAAATGCGGGCAGAAATTGCGCGTGTACATTTTTAAAAAAATTTTTTTGTTTTTAACGAAATCTGTTTTCCCTGACAAGCCAAAATGATATGATGAGGCGAAAAATGTAAATTTTGAGATAATGAAGAATGTAGGCCGCAAATGAGACTGTGATAAAAGTGCGTCTGAGCTATGAAATTTTGGGGGGAAAAGGTGTCAGGAGGGGGATTGATTGTCTCAGATTGACAGGTTACTCGAAAAATAGAAAAAATCAATTCTTCTGCAACCAAGCAGTACTTGAATAAAATTCCCGTAAAAAATGTCAAAATTCCCCCCTTTCGAATCACTTGTTTTTTTTTATTCTCAAAATATTTTAATCCACACAGTGTCGTAATTATACACCTCAAAAATGTCGTTGTGTAAAAACAACATTTTATCAAGCGTCGTTTTGTTCTCTCGCAATTATACTTGGCTTAAAAAAAAAAGATACCGACCGTACTACTTCTTTTTTTTTTTTTGCAAAAGGAAAAAAATCAACAAGAAGAATGCACCCCCAGGAAAATATATACGCGGCCAAATGAAGTTCTCTTCGTGGCAACGCGTTGCCTGTTGTTATTGTTGTTCCTTGCGCTACGATGGAATTAATGAACTAACTAGAGGCTACACAATGCACGGGGAACGTGGAACATTTGCCCGCTCATGATGCTAATGCCGCCTCTTTACTTTGCATGACAATTACCTACTCGCCGTCTGGCAATGGGTACCTAGGGCGGCCGTTTATACTTGGCCTTAAAAACAAAAAAAGAGAAGGGTGGCTTTTACCCTCTCGCCTGCTTACTTGCGGCTTACCCCAGTCCCCGCGACCATCATATGTTTCCCAATTAAATTTACATTCAATGATAAACCGGATGTAATGTATCACAATTAAAAAAACAAATTTTTCAAATTTTTCTCGCTATGATTTATCCCCTCGTGCACTTTTGAGAGTAAAAAAATTCTGTATTGACCAGTGTTGCACAATATGATTTTTCAATTTGTATCCGTATACATATATTCTGATTAGAGTTGATTGGGATAAAACTAGTGGTCAGAATATCGCGTGACTCAGTATAAATTCAAAGATTATAGTTATTCGCATTCTTAATTCTTCGTTTTCCAACTTTTTATTCTTTTCCCCTTTGTCCTCCTCCCCAATAATATCGCGACCAATGAAACTCACGGGAATCAATAATCCAACGCGATATTCGTCACGGACCACTCGCCGATGTAATCCGTCTTCGCTCCGTTAAGTCCGACAGGAATTCCACGGTAGGTTAGGTATATCTGTCGGCCCGTCCATCTTTCTGTCCTCCGGTCATCCAGATTGTCCGGGTGGAACATCCTGATCGATATATCAATACGATCAGAAATAAGAAAATACATATCGAAAAGCGATTGGCACTGTAGATATAATCGCTAAAAATCTATCTCGAAGACAAAGAAACTTGAATATTTTCCCATAAATTACTAGTCCTTCCCCACCCGTTGAATACAAAGACCATCGTATCAAAAAACGTATAAAACTAAAGTAGCGTTCACACTCTTATATATTCTCAATGACGATAACGACGTCATAAGAGCCATACTCATTTTCCTGACTGGTGAGAAGGTCCTGCCCTCTGGATTGTGCGAGTCCTACGGCCTACGGTTTTATCAGTCACAATCAAGCCCCATTCACATTCGCGCCAATTAAGGACGGCCAATGGACGGGATTCACATGGATCCCACGCCGTCTGTCGGACGCGGCACGTGATTGCGTCGCTTCGTATCTCTTTACTTTATTTGCTTCTCGGTCTCGTATGCGCGCGCACGTCTTACTTCCTGCCCTTTCTTTGTTTAGCCCGCGCGCATGCGCAGTCGCTCGGCGCACTGCGTACGCGCAGGCGTAACCGGCAGCCAGGAGGCTACGAGGATTCTCTGGCTGCGCGCAATAACGTGGGAGATTAGCTTTATACGGTTTCTCTCTCGTTACGAGACTTTTCCGGTTTGGTCTAATCGATTTAAATCGCTATCGATACTCCACTAGGCCTAACGATTCTTCGGTAACGAATAGGGTTACGATTCGTTACGAACCGCTGAAGCGAGACTCGCGTAATTCGACTTTGACTCGACCCAGATATTCTTTATTGGTCTAACGACATTTTCTTACCTTGGACGGCAGGACAGGTTAGGTTAGGTTAGGTTAGGTTAGGTTAGGTTTGCGCTGGGTTATTTCAATAACGCGTCAATTCGACGCTTTTGGGTTGGTTCGATAAGATGACGTAATTCGTAATAAAAAATCGAAGTAACTGGTTATTGGTTCGTGGTGAATAACTTTTTTTTTTATTATTTATTTTTCTTGTCCCCGAAACCTCTTTTCGAGCGACAAACGCCTTTGTGGTTTTTTCGCGACTGGTCGTCAGAATCATCACTCGATTGCGATGCAAATGACTTTTCTGTGAAACGCGTCGTTATGTTGGAGATACGTTCTTTGTATATACGTGTATATATATATGAATATGTTATTCATCCAATGACAGAAACACGTTGGTCCTCCAGTGACAAATTGACATATGAATATTAGACACTGACTACATTACGTTCGTCTATAAATAATAGGATGGTATCCTGACCTCAATTTCTTTTTTTTTATAAAACTCAAACTAGGACCCAACCGTTAGATCTGCGTTTTATTACCGTAAAATTTGTCATTTCTAAATCTAATACTACCAATATTTTTCATTTTTCAAATAGCAGAATGAAAGATTTCGTAAAAGGTTGATCGATGAATTGAATTAGGATTGGTCACTGATTAATCTGAGGATTATCACTCCCTGAACTCTGACCCTGACCAAATCCCTTCGCCATTGTTAAGCCGATAAACCATAACGGGACAGTTATCACTTTCCATATATATAATCCTCTTTCAAATCGCGCGCCAAAAAACCGCAAACCGAAAGATCAAGTTTAGGGGTAGTTTCGAGAGCGTCCGATTGAAACTGTATATACGACATCTAGACAGAAATAAGGCTAGGAAAATGAGAGATTAATTAAAATCTCGATTAATCCCAAGTACCATTGAGCTTCTCTATCTTTTCGTTCACTTTCTCTTTTTCTTTTCTCTCCTTCTCTATCTCTCATCCCTTCGCTCCCATTAACCTCTCTTCCTCCCAACCCAAACCCAACCCCTCTTGCCGTCTTATGAACTTAACTCTCCAGCCAGAGGGAGTGCAGCAGTCGTTAAAATCGGACAGGATTCTAGCTTTCTCCCTTAATCCAGCCAGTCACCCTATAGACAGTCCCCCGGATCAGTCAGTCACCATCTCCTCCCTCCGATCCGTCACTCGGCCGCAACCCCCCACACAATGGCGACCTCAGCCATCACACTGTGTACCTTCCTCAGTCGTACGAAACTTCGCTCAAACTACACCAGGCAGCTTCCCGACGCTTCTCCGTCCTGTGGTCCAGCTGAGCGCATCTCACGCCGAATGCTGCCCGTCCACTCCGGCACAGTGTTGCCACCTTTGTTAAGCATCCGTGTAACCTGTCGACAGCCGCCGAGCGTGACTCGCTGCACAGGACTATCCCGAGCTATCGGCTATCGAAGCCTTTCGAGTGGCTGACTCCTCTACCCTACTTGTGGGTACCTCTATGCTACGTGCGAAATAAGATTCTCTGTTATATAGGAAATTGCGAATGGCTCTCCGCGTCAAAAATCGACTTGGCGATTCTAATTTTTTTTGGGATATTTTGGGTTTTCTGGTAACATGGAATCACGGCTACGAATGATATATACGAAATCTTGCTTTTTGTACTGTATATGAAATTAGGGATAAGAGCTTATTATTAAGTCGCACATAATTTTATTTAATTTTTTTATCGTACTGTGCACTTAAAAAAATGTATACATGGACCTGGATATGTGATTATATATATTTTAGGTCGACGTATGTACAGATACGGTAGACTTTGCTGAAGATCATGTGTCATGTAACGTTAAACCAGGTGGACGTGTGTATATATATATTTATATGCGAGTGTGTTTAGTAGCATAGGCTTAGGTAGCTAATGGAACAGGAGGCTTTCGTGGAGCATTAATCCTGCCTGTTGGGAGAAATTGGAGGATTAAATAATAACTATAATATGAGGTTGGAGTAACTAGATAGATGTATATTTTATGGCTGGTTTAAAAATTTTTTTTTCTTTTTGGTGCAAATTTCATGGTATCAATAGTTTATGCGAATTTTACTTTCTGGACTTGAGATAGATGCGATTTATAAATACGGGTTTTGACTGTTGTGTGCATATAGATATATTGTGTGCACGATTTTTTTTCGGACTTTTTAAAAGTCTGGTTTATCTCTCGAGAGCAGATGTTTATGTTACGCGTGATTCTGCGAATTTTTTTTCGGAATCGCATGAAATCGCTTATGCCCACGTGTAGATATGCGTTTACGTAGGGGGATACATTTTGTATGGTTTTTAAATGTATAGGCGATGCGGCGTTTTATAATTTTGGATAAAAGTTTGTTTATTGGCTGTTGGTAGAATTGAACCAGTTTTTGTGGGTTGGGATGTAAAATTTTTTTTTTAGTTTTTGAAATTTTTTTTCATGTTCGCGGTGACTGTTTGCTAGGAAATTTTGGAATTGTCGACTTCGTAATTTGGACTAAATGCTGGGTACTCGTGCGATGTACTGTACCTAATAACAAAGTGCATTGTGCAAGCTGCAATTTGCCTGGCTCGAACGAGCCATGCAGGTTGTAAATTTTTGCCTAAAATCGCCGGCGGGATGAATGGAAAATAAAAAAAAAATATTCCGTATTATTTTTCATGCAGTCAGTCGTAGGTATAGCTAATTTAGGTAGGATTGTATGGGAAATTGATACAGTCGGTAGAAAAATTTTGCAAGGTCTGTCTGTCAGCTGACACTGGAGTATCTGAAGATAAGATATAAGTAATTTTTCGAGATAAATATCTCAAATTGAGATACTCGTTAAATTTGAGTTCGAGGTAAATATCTGAAAAGAGATATTTAACCGGTAGCTTGGTCCATGAGGATGCTGCGTGGTATATAAATTATTTCGAAATATTGAAAAGTTCAAATTTGAATAATTTTTCGTTTACTTACTCGTAACACTTTTTTTTTTTGTTTTCCTAAATAAACCCTCAGCCCGAGTGTTTATAAGGATCAGTCGGGCTTATGCAAACCTGGCAATTTTTTTTCTGATACGGAAGCAAATTTGAACATCTGGATTTTCCAATTTAAAATTCGCAAACACTTCCGAGCACTTTAAGTCTCTCGCAAATTCTTCAAGAACTTTGACGCTCTTGAAAACTGAAGGACTTTAAGGTTATGCGAAATCCTCCCTAACAAAATTCACCGGAACGATCTTCGCGACCTTTTACAACCCCTACACTCAGTCAAGGAGGAGTGGGTCGTTCCGGATGGACCTATATCTTCAAATCTTTCAGAAACGTCCTGCAGGGACGCAGACGGGTGGCGAAACAACATGGACCAGACAGTCGAGTAGAATGAAGAGGGTAAATTGACAGACATCTCTTGGACCCCTTATCCCACAGGATGATCCACGTCATTCGTTCAGTCCCATTCCCATAAAATCACTCATCCAGCATCTCGATCCAGCACATCAAAGGATTCCTCAATCAAGACAACGTCAGACCGAATTAACATCATTTCGAAATGATCAACCTTAACGTAATTACCCCAAACAAACAAAAATTTATTACAAACATACAGCCCAATCAAAAAATAATAACGAATAATTCAAAATCCAAGATCCGTTAACGTAATGCCAAGCTGCATGCCCTACCGAAGATCCATCAGCAGACTCCAATTAGGTCCAGGATCTCGTATCATCCATTTTTCCTTATCCCACCCCCATACAAATTCCATAACGAAGATCGGATCAAAATCAAAGCAAGTTGCATGCACTTCATCAACTCAACAGCCTCCATTACAACCTGGACCTTGCTCAATCCTCACGGGAATACCCGGTTGGCTTCTTTCTGGTCCATACCGCATCCTCAGCCTCCATATACTCCCAGGTCCTACCGGTCGTACGTAGTCAGCTCGTTGCAACCTAAGTAGATCATCAGGTACTGATGGGTCATACTCATGGATACATCCACTGAAATGGGTACTGGGACGCATAGGGAAGCCAACCGCGAGAACGTTATCGGCTATTGGCCGGGAAAGCCACCCTTCGTCATAGTCCTTCATAGAAATCAGCCATACAGATTTACAACCGTGTGCGCAATATTAATTTAGTATATATACATGCATAGCAATAATTATTTACTATGCCAAACTTATCCAAGAGTTACTTTGGTCGCTATTCCCAGTATACAGTGATTACTTCAGTACCACGTGGCTACGTCCCTGGCTCTAAAGCGGCAGTCACACCGAATATAGAGAGTTTATGTATATGTATATATGTATATCTATACGTATAACCGTTTGGCTGCGAAAAGATTCTTTCACGAGCTAGTAGGTTGTTCCGTTACCATCTACCCAGACACAGTTCTCAAATCTTCCCAAAATTAATTGTACCCGTTCTAACCTCCTATATCTTGAGAACCCGCCTTCACCTCAGCAGTTCAGAGTTGATTGCTTCAGAACCGCCACCTTTGAATCAATCTACCAGTCCAATCAATTTCCAATCGGGTGCTGCGGGTTCGCTCCTCTGTACGGAACCGTTGATCCTCTTCTTCGTACTTGTATCTTGCTCCAAGTAGGGAACGGAAACCAGAGGAACGCGGTGTAGAAACAATGTTAACAGTGGCTGTCGGTCCGAAGTTGCGACCACTCCGTGAAATCGAATCAATTCCGAATGCGGATTGCCGTTTAGGATCCTGGGAATAATGGTGGGAATTGACTTTTGAATATTTTTTTTTCTTTTTTTTTTTTTATCGAGTTTCGATCGTTTATTGGACGGTTATATTTTTTCATGTTGTTTAAAATTAATACGGAAGATCTTTACCCATTGCTTATTTTGCTTCGTGTTAAACTGGTTTTTCGTATATATCTTGGCCTGATGTCATACCCCCCTGTACTTTCTCTTGCAGTCGTATCTTGGCATTACGTTCTCTTGGAGCTGCTTGACGTATGCATAATAACTTAATGGTTTCCACCGCAAATGCGAATCCGCATACGGAAAGCAACGATATGACACGCGACCTGTCGCTTTAATAGAAACGGAGAGTCGTCCCGGTGACCGCAGACTCTAATGGCGTACGACAAACAGACCACTTAAGTATCAGGAATCTGAAGACGTCGTTTCCTGTTTGGCGAGATTCGATATCGCGTCTTATATGCCAGTTGCTGAATGCGTAGATGAATGATACGAATCGTGCGTTAGCTTCTCCCTCGGACTGTATTTATCTGTTTATCGTCCACCTCGCATATTCAAGACCTTTTTGTCCGGGCAAACGGAATAATTCATTGTAAAAATATGCAAAGGATCTTTTTACACCAATGAACCTTTAGTATGCTAATTTTGTTTTTAACTTTTTCAAAATGTCTGATGTTTCACGTCTTTTTTTTTATTTCATCGAAAAATGTATATCTATAGCCCGGTGCCGCGCACTGGTACCATTAGATCGTTACGCTACTGCCAACCCAATAACGTGACGGCTTCGTGTAATTGCTAGTAAGACTTCACAAGAAACAACGAAGTCTCGCAAGACGTAATCATCGCTTCGAAAGCTGGAAAATAGGAAACCCTTAAATGAGGAAGCCGTACGCGATATCGGTGAGATTTAAATTCTCGAAAGCCAAAACCAGTTTTCTGTCAAAAATATGTTTACATTGGAATAGCATCAGATTCGTACTTTGAATTATGGAGAAAAATTTTTTTATCTGGAACAATATTAATTTCTAACCGCGAAAAGCTCATCGTCTATGCCGTTTAGCTTTCTCTGTTTCGAGAGCAATTGCACAATCGGCAAGAGCAAGGAGCGCCGAGTGATGAGTCTGCTTTAGTCTCGTGAAATGCATCTAGTCTGTGTAGTAGCCAGCTGCCCGAGAAAACATAGCGAGCATGCAAGAGCGTCCCGTTCGGGGCTGCGGCGTACTATTTTGAACAGTGGATTTTTAGAAATATGGGTCAGACCCTGGCATCTCGCAGTGGGTAAGGCCGTTAATACTACAGCCGTGCTTATAGAAGAGCTTACACAATATGGTTGCGCTTATTCGATATGAGGAAAATAAGTCGAAGCGATCGAAACGGGTCTGGACCGTCTTATGTCTCTTTGCTGTGATGCGCAGTAATCACAATATTCGTCACTGCGCATCGGTTCTTGAATGTCGATCAAAACTTTATGTTGGCACTTCCGAACTCGCCTGGGTAAATAATTTCGGTATCTATTTCAAGATACTCGGCACGAAGACTCGCGTCGATGCTCCTTTCACAAGGGCGCTATTGGGTTCGTTATTAAGCAACCTCAGTAGACGTACTCGGAGCTGGCGGCGCTAGTGTCGCTGGTCATTTTATGAGACCGTTTAGAGCGAAATATTTCGGTTACCAGGATTTATGTGTTTGCCTATATATATTTACAGCTGGTAGTTGTGTATGGGAGCTAAAGCAATTTGACGAGCGACAATTTCAATTTGTGTTCTAGCTCGACGACACGGCCCTCCAGCTCTACAAGGATGGCGATTACGGCGCCTACCTGGATCTCGAGGCGTCGATCAGCGAGCAGCAGGAGGAATTCGAGGGATTCCAGACCAAGTGAGTAACTATCTATATAGCGGGTAGTTTGCTGTTTTCCGTATCAAACACGCACGAGTCTCTCATTCGCCGGTGAGAGTCCTGTCGATTGAATCGCAAAGGGAGAAACGACATTACGAATAAATGAAAATATGTGAAAGTTGTGATTTGGAAAATTTCGAATATTTCCAAAGTGTCTGATAAACCGAGATACGCCATTTTGAAACGTTACCCATTTTCGGGAGTTACTTTCTTCCGGGTACCCACGCTGTTATTAACCACGTGATTTTTTCTCATTTTCCGGAATATTTACGAGGTCACTCTCATACGCGTTATTACGCAGTGCCGCGCGTGCCTGGTTTATATTCGAACCCCCCCCCCACCCAACATTCCACGGGACTGCCTATGGGTGAAACTAAATGCCACCCCTTCCATCCCTTAACAGTGTTAAATTTACGTTAGCACCCTCGAGTCACCCACCGTCGCCATTCGTATTTCGATTTATGTATTTCAAGCAATTTTCATTTACGTCGAATAGCCATTTTACGGGGGGTACCAGAACCGTCAGCCAACCCCTAACATTGAAAATTCATCCATAGCGTTACGGCCTTTGCATGGATGCTCGTATATCTAATACACATACGTTCGGTTTAAATATAACTGTACGTGATGAAAAAAAAATATATACCCATGTGTGTGACAACACGGACGGACCGATACGCGCAACCCCCCGAACATCCCTTATTCGTTAACGAAACGTGGGGGTTGTTCGAGCGCGTATCGTTTTATTCTCTCGTACCTATATGGGTATACGGGGGTATGCGTGGGGTAGAGGCACGAGTTTTGAGGTTAGTTTGAGGGTTGAACAAATATTTGGCCCGAAGGGTAGGTATATGCTTCAATATTTGAATCGCAGGTATTTCTGCGAACCGCAAAGTGACAACATACCCCACTGTACGCGTACGCGTTGGTGGATGCCATATGCGTACCCAGCTACTTTCCACGTGGGGAACGCTCGTGACGTACTTTGCAAATTTTTCTCTTCGCTTTTTTTATCTTCTATTATTTATACGAGTCAACACCACCGCGACTCACCCCTTTATGGTTTCTGTCATGAAAAAAAACTACCCTCCTTTTTACCCTTGCCGTTGAGCATGTAGCCACCATTTTATTTTCCATCCCCACTACCCAACCCTTTACCCCGCTGCACTGCGTCTCTGTCGTTATTATTAGTACCCCGACACGACGTCAGGGCGCGCCGCGTGCCACTGACGATATTGCCTTCGCGTAGAACGATTTGTCGCCGGCTCGTGGTTTCACCTTGCTCTCACCCCTTCGAGGTTATCGCCACGATGTTCGGAATGTACCGAAAACTACCCTTGCGACTGAACTATCTTATTTCCATTCTCATATCCAGCCCCTTACTTCACCCTTATTGAGTATCCACAATGTTCTCTCAAAATCGACATTCATCGCCGCCATGTTTGCTTCTCGAAGCTTTTCCCGATAATAATCATATACAGGCATGTCACTGCGATACACGCGTTGTCAAACGTACATCTTCCTTCAACAGAACATTATTGTATTTTTCTATCCACTTTTCTTCGACTTTTTGTCACGTAAATAAATTTTTGAATTGTACAAATAACACCCGGTCCGCTTGCATCGTGTAACTCGTGTATCCACCAGTGCCCGGTAACAGCCTTAGAGATTTCTTAGCGTCATTGCATAACCGGCTTATCTCTGCTATACCTATATACCAATATGCATATATGCATACACGTATACACACCGAAGGATGTGTCGTCAGGGTGGGCATAATGGAAGGCAATATCCGCGAAGTAACGGAGTGCCTAGAGACTCTCCCAAGGGTTCAACAACCAGGTACAATAAAATCGCTAAGCGTTCCTCCTCGTAGCCCAGAGTACAGAGAGTCCAGATAGATTTCGCGATGAGTAATCAGCTTCGCTCTTCGCGGTATCGGCGCTGCGATCTCATCGCGTTTGAATACCTAGAAAAATACGCGGGGTCACTTTTTGCCACGTGATAATGCCACGAGGCCTCTACCGGTACCACTGGCTCCGAGTCAAAAGACCGGATATGGAAAATCCAAGTAACGGAAGACATTATATCTCGCGAACCGTACGGGAGGGGAAAGATGAAAAATAAATAAGCGAAAGAAAGTCTGGGATTTTATGAAGCAAACCATTGTTCCAGCTGTCGCTGTCATCCGACAATGGATTTTATTCTTTATACTTAAAACGTCGCGTTTACGTCATTCCTTACGCGTTTGATTTTTGTCGGTCAAATATATATATATATATATATCGACGAAAATATTGTGCCATTTTTTTTTTTACCTTTTGTCATGCGCTGTACTATTGGACTTTCTTGGGCATGCGCTGGGTTTGTATCACAGGACTGAACTGTCCTTATTACAATATCGACTGGGTCTTACGAAACGTGTACGATTCATTCATGGTACGTGTGTGCATGTTTGTCATTGTTGGGCTCTGTATATGTATACTATCCTTTTTACCGTATCGTTCAGGCCTTATCGAACGGTTTTTGTGTGGCCATTGTGCCATCGTAGGTACAGCACGAATGGGTGACAAGCGAAGATACACGATCCGTCGGATGGCTTCGTAAATCCTAAAAGGGCGGACCTACTCGAGACCGAAGTCTCGTCTTGAATTTCTTAAGCGTTTTCATGCGACAGCTCGATCGCCTCCAAGAAAGAAGAAGGAGGGGGTGGGAGGGGGTGGGAGGAGAGCCTCGTTGACAATGAGAGGTATCGAGATTTCTCGCGTTACAAAGACTTCGGGGTTACATCCGGTTCCGGTTTGAATGGATGAATCGAATTTTTTTTTTGGATTTTGGATTTTTATTTTGCCAATTTCGAATTCACGGCTCACGCGTATGGATTGGGAACCAGTGGCGTCGGTTAATTAGAGTTTTCAAAAATTGATTTGAGAAAACAAATTTTTTGTAAATTTAATTTTTTGATCGACGGTTTTTTTATTTTGACTAATGATTATGGGATATATTAATTACAGATATGGTCTGATTAATCATCGTTTTGTAGGTGGTTATTAATCGATGGTGTTTTGGGCGGTTAATGGACTCAGTGCTTTCACGGGGTGGATGCAGGTGTCAACTCTTGGGTATAGATCATTATGGATCATAGATCGTATATCGCGTCTTGAATGGAACTCACCTTATAATTGATAATGGCTCGTTTGCCACGTTTGGAGCTTATGCTACGGCCAATTGCAGGAACGTTAACAACCCTGTCTTGACAACAGCTGCGTCCACCCCGTGGAATCAGCCTCTCATGACTTAATGGATACTTCCAACCCGTTGAAAACGACCTGCGCGTTTATTCGAAAAACATTTAGCGCAATGAGACGTAGCGTATGGCTGGGTCAGTTTGAGAAATTTGAAAAAAAAAATTACATATAAAAATAAAAAATTAACAAATCCAGATCAACAGGTATTTCTTATACATATTACACAATTTTTCTTTGACGTTGAAATAAAGAAAAAAAAAAATTTAGGAATACTCGTAATAAATAATCCAAAATTTTTTTATCCTTCGTTCGGTTGGCATTTTTCAAAAATATTCCACCCTCATTTTTACCTGTCCATTTTTGACTTACTCGCGATATCTTTCTCCACGACGACTTGCGAATCCTACAAGATTTTACGTATCCTGTGTGTGGCAACACTGCTCCCACTCACAGTGAGTCAGACGATTTACGTTTAATAATAGAGAATTATGCTTGAATGGATTTTCCAAATTTTTTTTCATTTTAATATTCTTACTTCTCTTGTCGTCCATGAATTAAAAATTTTTGCAGCCCACTGTACACGTGCATGTGCATATACATACACGGTCGTTCATACCCACGTGGTTAGGTCCACTTGAAGATGGTTCTGCCGTATGAATCAATAAAATGTACAGAACCAACTTCAAGTGGTTCAACTGTCCTGACGATTCTTTTGTCATTGAAATTAATAGGAAACGGACTGAATCAACTTCAGGGGACTGTGTAATTCTGAATAACCGTTTATATACGGATAACCATACACCTATGTACGCGGTCATTCAGGACTATCGAACCACCTGAACGTGGTTCTACTATGCGGAATCAATAGGAACCAAACGGATAATAATTTTCAGGTGGTGCAATAGCACTGATTAACCCTATATGTATATACGTGTATGTAACTATGCAGTATGGATATAATTAGTTGGCGAATCTCCGTGCCTGAAATAAATGGCATAACTAGCTTTCAGTTTCTATTCGCGAATCGCCAGGATGTCTGCCGGGGACGCTCATTGTTTTATAAATAAATACGCGCCTCTTCGTAATTCTGAGTCAGCCGTGTTTTGTCGACTGCCGTTCGCCACTGCAGAGGCAAACCCGTAGCGGAATAGGCGACGGGACCTGGCAACAGCTGACTAATTTCACGTTGACACGGATACGTCCGAGAAAAAAACTTTTGGATTTTACTGCAATTTCGCATTTGCACATTTCCATATGTACGTTTGTAAATTTGTGCATATATGCATATTGTTCATTGCTTTTACTTGTAACCATATGTATATAGCGATGTATAGATATACACAGTCCTTGGTTGCACAATACACCGAAGATAAGAATCTTGTTATACTTTGTTCTCTCTTTTTTTTTTTCTTTCTCTTTGTTTTCTCTTTAATGCAGAAAAATGACGTATTTCGTTTATTTTCTACCGATTCACAAGATATAGTCGCGACGAAGCCGTCTCAACGTTAAAACGTTATTATTCGCGGCTGCCGGTTAACATTATCGTCCGTGCAAAATGGCTATTGCTCCTTCAGGCTGAAATTCGTCTGACGCGTCGACGCGAAAAGTTTAACGTGCCTAGCCAAAACTTTTTAATTCGATGCTTCGTCCCGAAGTTTTACGTAACTCGAACCAGCCGAGTTCTTCGCGTTTTCGGAGTGCGAGTGCATTCTCTCTCTCTCTCTCTCTCTCTCTCTTTCTTTCTCTGTACACACCTGTATTTTTACTATCTGCACATACATATAGTATATCGTATATGCGAGTATGTACAGTATAATTCTAAATTTTGAAAAGCTCCAGCGTTACTTGAAATTTTGCTGCTTTACGTTCCAAGCATTTAATTTGATAAGAGAAAAGGTGACTGATACTTAAAAAAACGAAAATATCAATAGATACTTGACACAAGAATTTTGGGTAAGACGGAAGATAAAATTTTTCAGTGTTTTTCGTTAAAATTCTTATTATCTAATTAATTATTTGTATGGCGTGTTTGCTCACTGTCAAGTTAGGGGTTGAAATATATTTTTTTTCTTTCGTTCCTGGAAGCCAAAGTTAAGTGAAACTGTTTTACGACTTGGAGTGGGCGGAGGGGGGGGGGGGGCCGTTGAAGTAAGTTTCCCACGTCACTTCCTCAAGTTTTCCCATGAGTAGTTGGTACTGCGATCGAAATTTGTCGAGTTTCGTGCGAGAGAAAAAGAGAGAGAGGGAGAGGGTGAAAAGGGAGAGCAAGAAAGGAGGTGGATAAGAAGAAGTTGACGTTCCCGTTTCTGGCAAGTTTCTCGGACGATAAAAAGCTCGGCAAGTGTCTCGGATACTTCCGGATAAGTTCGAACTCTTGACACGATTCGAAATAATAACCAGAAATCGTTCGTACGTTAGTCTGTGACTTGTACAGCGAAATTCGCTGTTATGGCTAACCTGTAGCGAAATCTCTAAGAAATTTGAATTTCCCGCCGATAATTGCCGAACGAGCCTCTCTGTCCCTCTGCCGAATGGGCTATGGACTTTTTACAGAAAATTTGACAAATTACAGGAAAACTTGAATCCTTTCAAACATTCGATTTATAATCTCGCGATAGCGTCAGGTTTTATTATAATTGACATTGGAATTAAGGTGGTGCACGCAATCGGCGATAAAATCGCTACGACCCTCACGTTATTCTACAATTACGATACGCGGACGAATAGCAGCTATTCAATGAATATTGCGTTTGTTAAGAATTTCTGTCTAATGGAAAATCGTTGAAACGACGAAAAAGAGAAGAAAAAGAAAGAAGAAATTTCCGTGTCGTCCCGTGAAAACGAAGCTTTGTAAACTGGACGCGTGTGCATTCGCTTTAACGAGCGGCAGCTTAGGCCGTTAACTCAAATAAGGAGGCGTAAACTGGAATGAAAATAAACCCCGACGAAGTTTGGCTAACTTTTTCAAACTTACCAGTGGCGCGGAGAGTCCTTCCCCCCTCCACTCCCCCTCCACCCCCTAGCCACCCAGCGTTTTGTATCTCCCTTGTACTCCCCTCCCCATCCCCTCCCGACCCATGCTTTCGTGGCAAAATGGCAAAGCGGAAAAAGCTCCGAGCAGACACCACTTCTCTCTCCTACTTTCCTACAAGCTCCTCATATCTCACATCTCCCTCACTACCGTTACCTACTTTTCCCACTTCGCTATTTTTCCAGTCCTCTTCTCCTTTCATTTCCTGCCTTCCACTCGCCTGATTTTTTTTTTTTTTTTACTTATTTCTTATCTTTTTAGTGTTCCTTCAGGACTCCATTCAGTAAGTTTAACGGTGACGTTCGCGGTCTCGAGGATGTATCTCAAAATTTCGCTAATGGCGGAAATCCACTGTTGCGTGAGCGCAAGCACAAACGGCACGTGAAATATAATCAAGTTTTACTTTTTTTTTATTGTATACATGCTAGGGTGCGGGAAGATAGCTGCCCCATAATTCGAAGATTCTGGTTCTACCTGTTGTTCTGGTTTGTTCTAGAAGGTTCCAGAAAAACAAGATTCTCAATTGAAATTTCTAGTTGTGAGACATAGCAATAACAATGAAGTTTGGTGAGAGTTCGCAAACGTATCATTTCGCGTGCAGCCTAATATCTTGAGGACACGTCCGGATGGCGACCGGTTGGAGAGGATGAAATAACGAGGCGACGAAGAGGGCGCAGAGGTCGCGACATCTGGACTCAATCTTTGTCCCTATAACTGACACCGTAAACGTATTTCCGTGTCCGTGACACAATGCGCCTCTCGTTGCTCTTCTCAATTGACGTGCATCTGCGTATATCTTAGGGTTACGTGCGATTCTAGGTCCAATGCATTTAAATCCATTCGTATGCACTCTGCACGTAAACGCCACCGGGTGTTCCAGAAAGACGCAATATATACATACACGTAGCGGCAGTTAAGATCGAGACAATATGGCGCGCTAAGGGCAACAAGAGAAAATCTTAGGAAAAATGAGAATTTCAACCAACCTTCGTACGAATGGCAAAATTTTTTATTTCAAAAATTTTCTTGCACGTTAGCAATAACTTCATTGTCACACACCCCGATGCATTTTTGGTACGCATATCGTCCCTTAGTATTTTTCGTTATTCAGCGTAGTTTTTGATTTCTTTTTTAATAATTATTTTTCGCCTTTCCCCTTGTATCCATATCCGGCCCCTTTTTTTTTTAAATTTCATTACCATACCAGATAGTGCATTTCCACTGAAACTTAGCTCGGATATCAGAAACGAGAGGACACGCGGTCTATTTGTCAATTAGAAGGCAGAAACGATAAATCCGACAGTGTGGCGAGCACGCCCCGAACGAGTCGCGGTTTACGCCCGATCTTGCGATATTTATGCGCCATGGGATCCATGATTTATCGGGCGACGGTGGCGTCCTAGTAGAGCCAAGGCCTCTGCGTCCCGTCGCATCGCTATAGGTTTATGTAGTACCTATAGAAGCTACACATAGTGGTTTAAGCCTGGCCGCATCGAGGCTTTCTGGTATCAGTATGCGCTGGATGGCCTCCGCGTTTCTATATACCCTGTGAACCCTTGGTAAAGGGCTTCTTTTCTGTGGCTGCGAAGACCCCACTATTTTTCGATATACGTACACATCGTGTGGATATAGTCGATTTCACAAAAGTTCTCGATAGGCTTTAGGTGGATACGTATCTATGTATACACGTGTACCGTGTCACTTTATATCAGACGCGATTCGACTAGGTTTTTTTTTTTATTCAGATGGTACGACTGACTCTAGTGGTACCTACTACTGGGAGTTTCCAAAAATATTCCGATATTCAGGAACGATTTAATAGAGACGCATTCCAAGTATACCCAGGGAAGGAAAAGGGATGCTGTAAAGTGAGGTCAGAGTTCATATTGAAAGTAGGTGATGGTACTGGAGTATTTTTTTTTTCGCGGGAATATTTGAAATATTTTATGAAGTTTCTTTTCGAGAATGATTTTAATTTTAATATTTATACGAGCAATGTCGATATTTTTACGTGTAATCTTCATCGAGCGATATCGTTATTTTCATGGGGTAGGTGGTGGCTTTTTTTTTTGAGAAATTAGTTTTTCAATTTTTAAAATTTAAATACAAACGTTCATTCGATTTTCCGATTTTCGTTTTTGTTTTGTCTTGTCAGCTTGATGCGCCTTTGAGCCAAATTTGTTACCACGAATCGGTCCCACACGCGAAGCATGTGCTTTTGCTCGCGCTCGATCGTCGCTCGAATCTGTCGCCGAACCCGGAACATTTGGACCGCGGCCAAGCATCCTTTTGCGGAAGATTTGTGGTGGGTTGATGGGGTCCCTTGCACCCCAACCGAGTCTGGCTTCCTTTCACTTAAGCGTCCTTCGACGCTTTGGCTATCGGAATGTCCGAGGATTGAAGCGACCGACATTCCCGTCGTCTCCAGCAGTCGTAAAGGATTGTCTGTCAGTAACCATAATTCCGGATTCCATAATTACTATAAAATTACTTAAAAATTTTTTTTGTCAATTAAAAATCCGTCAATCTTTACAAAATTGTCATTCGTCTGTCACGGATTCTGGGAACGCTCAAAATTTGGAAATTTATATAAATTTTACATTTTGACGAAAACAAATTAATTTTCATATACGTTTATAGTATATAAAAATATACATTTATATAAATGTCTCGAGATTTTCCGAGCTGTAAACTTACCGGTCGGTACAATCTGATTTTTCGCTTTTTCCATTTAAATTGTAGATGTCTCCAGCTTCAAGTGGGCGGATTCGATTTACAGGGTGCAAACTTGCGGTCGATACGATCTTCGGTTAACATGGAAAAACCGTTGGCGATTCTCAAGAGCGAAGTACGACGCTGACGTCGGGACGCTCGCTTCGTGTCCCGAGGGACAAATTGCTTTGTCGGGCTTACCTGTTTTTTTCTTTTCGCCTCTCATCCCTTTCTCGGGATCGAGAGCCGTGGGGTGGGTGCACCCCTCGTCTCCCTTCTGAAATGACGTCAAGTGCCACGGTAATGGGAATAAAAGTAAGCGGCCTTCCGCAACGCGGAACGTCAAGTGCCCCCTTTGCTTTTCCGACGCATCGTATTTACGTTATTATTATTATTATTTTTTATCAAGAGCTAATTTCCGCACCCCTTCGTACACAGACGGGAAAAAGAAAATCTCGTCGAACGTGGATTACTTTCAGCTTCTCGATTTTTTTTTTTTTTCAAGCATTACTTTCTTCCTCTAACCATTTCCTCAGGCTGACCCTGCGTAAGGGTAGTTTATCGGACGGCATTTGCTTTTTCATTCCCACCCTCGCAGGGTCCGAACGTTAATTGGAGATCATGGAGAAGGAAAAGGCAAGGGGGTGGAACGAATTGAACCAAGGGGTTGGAAAAATGGACAACCAAAAACCCATCGTTATCTGTGGCGGTTGTGGGCTCTCGTGAAATTGCGAATCGCGAATCGGAGGGTTGCTTTCCAAAAAAAGGGTGGATTCTACAAGGAATTGATTCTCCTGCAGTCGAAACCTATGGTTAAGTTAGGTCAGGGGTAAACGAAGGTCAAGAGAGGGGATACGTAAAGGGTTGATGAAATAAGGATACGTCTGGTAAATTGTGAGAGGCTTAGGTCGTGTGGGGAATTGAAAAGAAATATATGTGATTCACTAGCGCCATCTAGATTGGCGGAAGGCTTGTAAATTTTTTAATGAGGGGCTGGTCAATTCTTAGGGAGAACCAGGAGTAAGTAGAGTCGTTGAGGCGGGTAACTCGGTTTTCATCTTAAGATGTATCTGTTTGAACAATTATTTCGGACTTTTTACTACTTTTTTTTCCTTACCAATAACGCCTGTTTTTATTTCTCTGTAAAGTTGGTACTTTGTGTTGTGCGCCATTAATTTTATATTATCACAATTTTTGAATCGCACTGTACCTATTTTTAGCGTAATACAACGTAATTTATATTCCTTCCTTGTTGAACCTTGTTATCTACTTTCAATTCTTAATAACGTCACGTATTATGTATACAGAGGGTTTCACGTTTACTCCGCTGCTTCACTTGAAACATAGTTGCGGGGTTCCTCCGCAAGTGGCGCCACCGTATAGTTCTCCTTTCAAACAAGGAAATTCTCCACCTCGACAATAGAAATGTACGATGAGAATCGTTTTGCGTCAACCGCCCTTAGGCCGAGTAACTTAAGTCCTATTTACAACGGCAGTAGTCGCTGTAACGTATCGTTTCCCCTCTGCCGGAAGTCGCTAGGGAATTAACCTTATTAAACGTCCAACTATCATTGGATGGCGCGTGGCTTCTTTCGCATTTACGCGTTCAATTATTTACGCTTTTCATTAACTTGTCAGCTTAGCTGTTAGTTACGTTTCTACTTGACCAGATATAACTATATACGATCAACGTGAAACCTAACCTGACCCGCGTGTCACTCGCATATTTTTTACGCTTTCGAAATGCCGCATCTCCATGACCGACGACTATAAATATGTATTACGGAAACTCTTGTATCCGCAGTGCCCAAGTGGCGCCACTCTTTCACCGCGGAAATTTTACGTACTGTACACTTGAATCCGGCTTATCTCCCGTACCCTTGGGAAATCTACGTATCCGGTTGGTCCACCTCGAACTTTTAAAGCTGAATTTTGTGGCTTGATGGCGGACCTTGACGAATCTGAATTCACTCGTCACTTCCGCTTTCTGGAGATATTTGCCTCGTTCTTCAGTTTTTTCGTTTTGAGTTGTTTTCCTCGGGATTTTAGCCTCGTTCGGGTTACTCGTTTGTGATTGGCTGTCAGTTGGCTCGGTGTGCTTCACGCGGGAAATTCAAATTGATTTATTATTCGGGGACTGTTTTTATATACCGATTGGGGGTAAACGCGTTTTTATTTTTACTATGCAGTCTTTTATCGAGGGACGCGACAGTTCCTTTATACTGGAATTACTGTCGATTCTATTTAATGGCGCTGTGAGCGCGGCGGTACGTAAAGGAACTAAACGAGAAAACCGAGATGTGTGTCTCGTTCAATGACGGTCATTGTGATCGGAATGGATTTTTATTACGTCTTTCTCTTCATCCTCATTTTCTGCAACGTTTCGATCCTTGCTATTTCCCTTCTATATATACATCATACACCCGCTTTGGATTGTCTTGATTCTCACAAATGGCGGACCATCCCACTATCAGGGTGTGGCTCGACAAATGCTAGTAATTCAACAGATCGTTCGCGGTCAAGTGCATTTCCGTTAAAAAACATCGTGAAAAAGGTGTCGATAAGTCAGAACGATAAGACGTGATAAATTCTGAAAAACCAATATGCAAATATTAACCTAGAATCACAATCTTCCATATTCCCATATACACCACAATCAGTGCCTATCTTCAGACGGTACGAGACCTACCTATATCCAACTTAACCATAACCATCCCATATCTATGCTCACAAGATCTAGAAAAAAGTTTTAAAGTCAATCACTTTTTTTTTTTTTATTTTCGTAATCCAATTTTTCTCGTTTACTTTTTTTTTTCATAACTTTTTCCGATCCTTCTATCGTTCACTACTCAGCACGAATCCTCCAAGTCCCAATTCATAATCGACGATCAGAATCGAAAAAGGAGTAACTCGAGGTCGTTAAGGTTATCCCCCCATTAGGTCCTGGCTATTCCAGGAACATGGAGCAACGACGCGACGCGTCTTCATTAGCCTTTCATGAATGTTACCCAGCGTACCAACCTAACCACCTAACCCACTAGGTACGTCGGTACGTCTACCTACACCGTATTCAATGTATCTCCGTGCTGTATGTAAGCATTTACGTAGTTTCTATATATATACACCATGCTGCGTATATACCCTAACCTGACGTACCTAACCTTCAACTCAGATACAAGCCGCGCTACCTAAACGTACGTTAGCATCGCGTAACGCCAGCTACCCAGGAAACCCATGGGGATCTCTGTGGTGCCATTTGTACCATCGTACGAGGATTCTGGTCCAGCGAGCAGCGTATTACGTATGACACGATTTATGATAAGCCGATTCCTAAAGCGGTAAACACGCCCGAGTAATACCCTCTGGCGGATATTAGGGCGCACTAACGCTTTCGTGTATTCCTCCAAAGTCAAGTTGAAAAGTTATTTTTTTTTTTTTGAAAATTCACAGTTTTTACGTAATCGTAAAAAAGTAAAACGAATTTCCCGTTTGGGATTTTGGACATTAGTACAGTCGGTGTTAACAAAAAAATGGGTCCTTGAAGTAAAGTCCCGTGAAGAAATAACGTAAAGTATATTTATAAATTTTTTTCTTTTTTTTTTTCAATAATTACCATTCAGGTATCTATTTTACATATGACGCAACGGATAAGCAGATTAATTTATACATAGATATACTTGGCTCCAATAACGTACACGTGATTTCTCTTTATGAAAGTCAAGCAAAATCCGGAATAAGGTTCTTTTACGCTACTGCGCTCGTATATATATCCCAGACACGTAATTATACTCGGGTGCTCAATAAGCTTCGTAAGTGGTATTGGGTATGGTTATCTTGAGCGGGCAACGTTCGTTTCTCTTATGGCGAAGCTAAAGGTAATCCACAAGTCAAGATCTCGATCCTACGGCCATTACAATCCAATTACTAAGATTCAAGTTTATCTATACACACACTGTACTCATATTGAGAATAAGAAGTGCTCGTAACCATCTTCTGCCTTATTGTAGAGGTTGTAGGTACCCACCTACCTACCTACCTACCCATCTACCTACTCGTACCGTAACGGTGCCGTTCCTTGGATCGCTGAGCGGTACACGGGCTGCTCGAAAAAGTCATCTCCGTCTTAACTGACTCCAAGTAGTCTGCTCCTTATAACCAAGGATCGGCCATCTTGTTCCTTTGACCTCTGGTACCTTGGTGCCGTGCGAGACCGAGAGAGAGAGAAAGATATCTTTGTACCGAGGATAAGGTAAATTAAGACAAAGTCAAAATTGAGTGGGAGTCGAAGGAAGTAAGAGGGGGAACGTAAAGAGAAAAAGAAAATTTTTTAGACGATTAATTTTTTTTTTTTTTTTTAAATATCTAGTTAATATCGTAAGTGTTTTATTTCTCTGTTCCTATCTCTCTCTCTATTTCTTGCACGGAAATTCTTAACGAGCTACAAGATGTCCCAGCTAATAATGACGGCGAGCAACTTCTTCAACTTCCCCTTTCTTTCCCCTCTTGGCGTCCTGACCTCTTCAGTTTAGCAAGGCGCGTTCCCACGGCGTAGACCAGACACGGCCTCCATTTTACTGTTGATTACTGTACGCCCTCGCCTCGAGAGTGCACGCTCACCTACCTAGTTCAGAGAGCTGGGTCACTTACTTGCTATTGCTTCTAGAACATTCTGGTAATACGTATCGTATATGTATAACGAACAGCGTATACGGTGTATATGTATATATACACGAGCGCCACCCGACGTCTCATGAAAATAACCCTTAATTTACGCATTTCAAGGAATATACGTTCTGCGATACCCACCCTGTATATAAATGCGTGTATATCTTGAAAATCCGACCGAAGCGCCACCCTCGGCGTCAGGCGCACTCACGGAGTGACGGTCTGATATGGAATCGCGGTAACGACCGTTTGTTCGAGAAATTCTCGTTGCCTTTTTAAATTTCTATTCGTAATAGGTTCTTTTACCTGCGGCAGGTCAAACGATATGCTTTTGGATGTCAATCGGCTTTTGTCTTTGACTTTACCATTTTTTGGTGTCTTCTGTAAACGTTGCACGTCTTCGTCGGATCTTTTTGATCGTTACGTGCCATTTTTTATTTCGATAATTCAATGTCGCCATTTTGTCACGTGACGATTCGCGAATTCAGCTCGAGACGGTGTCAGCCATCCAGTTTAAGTGGGACAGTCACCTGAATACTTGCTGGCAATCAAGTTGCTCCCGAAGTATGGGACAGATGGAGGAGATGGGTATGGCAGGGTAGGTCCAGTTCCGAGTCCGTCATTCCGTGACGGCCATTCCGCGATGGACGACATTTTTTTTTGTAAATGCGCGATCGAGCTTACCGGGTTGGGTTAAGTAGGTATCTGACCAGGTTGGATTAAGGTTCAACTCATATCGAGCTTCGAGAATTCTATACTGGATTCGTGGTAACTCTTTTGTTTTAATCTTGCCATCTGGATCATCTCGTGTATCTTGGATCTGGATACGTATTATGATCTGTCTGTGCGAGGAAGGGAATGATCTACTTGTTACGTGCTACCGGAGTGACATCTGCTGGATTTGCAGGTATCTGATTTCTTTGAAATTTTTAAAAAAATTATTTCTGTTGTCTTATCGGGCCTCGTGTGGAAAATTTTTTTTTTTTCTTATTGACTCTTAATTGATTATTTATCAGGTAGTTTTATGTTTAACGTCTACGGGATCTTTGCACTTTGGACACTTGGAGCTATTTGGTAAGGACGATTTTGAGATTTTTGAGTTTTTATCTTTTTTTATCGTGCCACTATACAGAATATTCATTAATGAAAAATTAATCTGATTAAGGGTGTAAATTGAAAAAAAAAAAATTCTTTTGTAGAGCAAAGTGAAATTGTTAACCAAGTAGACTGCGTGAATGATTGGCTGACATTTTCATACTGTTCAACGTACCGGGTGACTTTATTAATAATGATAGACACTTTATGAAGGAATCATTAAAAAGTGCCAAGTACAAGGTACCATGTGATATTTCGCGTAGGCGGAATGTAAAAACAAGTTAATGGCCGAGAAAATTGCGGGGTTAATAGGGAACCAGTGGGAGAGGGGAAGGAAAAAAAATTGATTAATTATACATACAGATATGCAATGTTAAAGGAACGTGGGAAGTACAGATGGAAGATACACGATTGGCGGTTCCACGTATTTATTAATTTACGAAGCAACTAGGTGAAGTGGGTAGACTTGTGTATTCCAAGGGTGTGAAAAAAAAATTTAATTTTAAATACGTTTGGGGTGCCAGTCGTGAGGGAGACCCTTTGAAGGGACCATTCGAGAAATTTATTGCGCCAATAGGAAACGAATTACGACTGCCGTAATCAGAATGGCCATTGATTAAAGAAGGTATTGAACGAGTCTAACCTAAGCTTAAAAAAAATTGAAAACAGAGATGGGCAAGGAAAAAGAAAAGAGAGAAGAAAAAAATGAAAAAAATATATTTTTACTTCCTTATATATACCGTGTATATTTAATAAAGCGTCGATTTCACCAGAAACAGATTAGTAAAAAAAATTTCCAATTTGTTGAATCTTCTTTTTGCAGTAGGATTGAATTTTGAGTATTGACTCCATTCTTTTATTTCCCTTTTTTGGAAATAATTGACAATCGGGTATGACGTGAGTTTTAATACGGGGATGATAATTTGAAGGAAATAACAAAGCAAGCAGAAACAAAAGACGTGAGATCAGTTTCTTTTCTCGGGACACGCAGCATCCTTATATCCTTATCACTGGATCGTGGTTCATCAATCATGGTGTCTCTAATGTTTTCTATGTTGACTGTAACTGGCGCGTAAATTCACTCGAGATTAGTCCCTGGCGATATAAACGATATGCACTTGACAGATCACCTATGAGGATCCTTTATATCTAGAGGGTGGCAGTTATATATCTGTATAGGTATTATATTACGTACAAAAAAAGCTTAAAAGCATTCTAATCACTTTTTGGATCACGCAAAGAATAATATAACGAAAATACTTTTTAATCGAACTGTACATTACATTGTCGTTCTACATAACGATTTATTTGCGCAAAACACAACAACGATAGATGAACGTTATTAATTTTGAAAATTTTTTCAAAAAATCTTTTTTTGTAGTAAAACTTTCGCACAGGGTTATTCATTTTAATGATAATATCAATGGTTATAATATTTGTGTACATTGAGAATGTGAAATCTGAGATCTTTGGATGCGTCATGAATGATTTTGATTTATGATATCCGAAAAAGAAGCATTCTACAGAAATCTATACGACTGTTCATATAAGTATAAATAAATATTAATACTACCCTTATCATTGAGGGATGAAAAACTCAAAGAATAAGAAAACCAGCAATCCAATAATAAAAAAAATAAGCCCCTGGTTATCTACCAAGGGTTGTAAAATTGACTGGGAATAAGCATCGGCGCGCGTCCCGACTCCAAAATTCGTTCAACAACCTAAAGCCAAGTTTCTACGCCCGGACGAAAAGCTCCCAGGTGGCGCCTCGTGTCGCTACGTCATAAAATATTCATACACGTCGTCGAGGTACTTTACAAGCGCAGCGATAACGTAAAATGAAAAAAGGAAGCAACGAAAAAAAAAAATTGTTATCCACCATTTGCGCACTTGCTCTTTTTTGATAATCTTTTTTTTTCATTTTTGGCAATTCGCACTGCGCGGTTGTCAAACGATGATTGGCATCCAGTATGGTCATTTTACACTATAGAAAAATCGATGCACCTATTCCTATATATATCGCTGAGTGCAGTTGCGATTTTTTCCCGCAATTCCTCGATATACGCGAACATAGTGCCGCACGCATTCTGACGCGCATGCGCGTATACGAATTCCAATAATTAACCCAATAACAATTCTTCCCTAATTGTACGAACTTTTAATTCTATTAGTCCCAAGTTCCTACAGCTGTTCTATGCCGCAGTCTATCCTACGTTGCATATACGTTTATCAATACGGTAAATACACCTTTCTAACGTATACCTATATACCTACATTCCAACGTACACAAGTGCATCCACGGTAGCGCAGAATGTAACAAAATGACTCACGGCGCAAATAGAACGCCCACTTGGTCCAGTATTTCGTAATATAAATAAACCAGGGATTTGCCGCTGTAAATATTTGGATGTTCTCTGCCCATTCGTAACTAGATATCCGGTGGTTATCCGTAGCCGTGGAACGTTCTGTCAAGGAAATTATTCTTATGGTGAATATCCACTGTTAAATATGCCTACTAGTGAAGCCGATTTTCAATTCCTACATAAAAAGAAAAATAAGGCAAATTATCCGAACATCCCTATGCGAAGTACCAGTGGGTACAAATAGAAAAGTGTGGGTGACGGCTTGTGGATAGAAAAATTTTGAAATTCCAATCCTTTTCTTCGGCCACGTGGTAGGTGCCAGTGCGCATGCGTGGTAGTAGCTGGTTGCGTCACTTGATGGTTTTCCGACGAAACGCGACACTATTGTGATTAGGAATTGCTGGCCACACCGCTGCTTTCTATGATAAGCTTAATTTCCAAGTACGACACCTAGTAACGTGCTTTTGTATTACTGTAGTTTATTTCGTACTGTAAGTAGTGTTGCTATCTTTACGATAAGGCAAATTCTGAGGGGATATTATAAAGGCGGTTTTGAGCTTATTTCCATAAACTTTACTTCTCGTGTCACCAGCTCGTTTCCTGACGCGATTCGTTGTTGGTGGGATAATTATCCTTGGCATTATTATTATTGTTGCAATACTTCTCTTGCTCCGGTCAGAAGTTATTATTTTTTTTTCTGGAGTTAAATTATTTTTTTTTTTTTGCCACCACAATGATACAATTAGCGCACGCGATGAACTTTACTACCAGACTGATTGGACGAAAGGTACGCGGACATTCAGGCAGAGAATTAGGAATGTTCGATGCACCAGGTAGATACTAGATTCTTAGGGAAATTGAAAGATTTTTGTTTGAAATTATCAGAATTCAAATGATAAGCAGAATTAGGTACGATTAAGAAATAATGTTACGAAACTCCGATATAATTTGGAAGTAGAATCACAGACATCGTTATCAGAGCGGAATTAGCTATTGGTTCTAAAAAACCGCTTTTCAAGACCAAAATTAATTTTGAGAAGAATTCGTTAATTTAGGTGTTTTGTATTCGAGGAAAAGGTAAAAAGTGAGCTTCAACGTTTTTGAATTAAATAAATTTTTCTCGTTTTCGCTTACGCAATCGCCATCTGTCGCAATTGCGTTAACGGTTTCGTCCATAAAGTCGCAAACGCTACTTGCACGGAATAGTAATACGTATTTTTGTGCGTTCACAAAGTTCTCCTTTTTTTCCCCTTTAACTGCCCTCTTGACACCTCCCATGTGTTATTCATTTGCATGCTGCGCTTAGACCGGAAGGAAGCAGATGACCGGCAGCACGCGCGCGTGCGCAGTAGTACTACCGGCGCGCTCTCTTGCTAAAAATAGTAACAGGCGCGCACACATGTGTCACGGGTACGTGAGGGTATGAATGAACCGAATGGATCCGGACCTGGTGAAACGGTGGAGAGGAGGAGTGGGCGGAGGAGAGGGTACACGGCTACTGGTCTCTTGTGCAAGAGAAAGATAAAGAGACGGAAGACAAAAAAATATATAAAAGTTAAAACCGAAGACTCGCCGTACGTGGAGTCGAAGCACGTATGTCCCTTCTCAAATGTGACGACGTATCGCTCAGCATTTTAGGTTGGACTGTACGACACTATGGACACATCGCAATTCCTTCCCGTCGTTCATTTAGTCCCATAAGCAACTAGCGCCGTACCAGTGTAGTGGGTGGAATCTAAACCTGGAATTGCGCTGGACGATAAAACATTTTGTAAACATACCACGTGTTAAATTATTAAAATGAAATTCCATTACTTCGCAGCAATTCCAAAATTCACGATCGCAATTCCACTCGCGATTAAAACTTTCCGGACTTTATTCGGTCACGCGTGCAAGGTATGCAATTCCACGATTCCACTTGGAATTGTCCGGAATATCTCGAGCGACGACGTCCAAGCGATGCTCGCTGATACGTAAGAGATCGGTTCAAGTGCAATTCCAACAATTTACAGTGGCAGCACCACATATACACATATACCCACACGTACAGAACCATGGTACATGACCATATCAGAAATATCCACGAAATTGCCAATGTAATTGGTTATCCGTACAAGACCTTAAGTTTCTTATCAGTCTGTCCTATCGCGGTATTACCTACTTGGATCTTTTACAACGTGAGTATCCCCGACCTTCTTTTACCTTTTTAACTTAGCTATCCCTTCCTCCCGACCTTTTCCTTTACTTTTCTCCCTTCCAACCCTCTTTTATTACATTTTTCTTTCCACAATATCTCGACCCACCACCACGACCGAACCCCATCTACGTCTCCCATACAACCACGTGTAAATGCGAGTGCACGTGTGTCCGTTGCCTACTTACTTGCCAGTAGTTACGAAGGCGGATACTCAGACAACGAATCATCCGTCTGCAACAGAAACCCCAAGATACCTATCTCCCCGGCTAACAACCAGAGATTAACGAGTTGCATTATCCACGATCCACCCTTGTACAGGAAATACGCTCAGGTGCCTAGCAACGCGCTGGACTCTCTAACACGTGTGTACAAATTGCATCGGCATACGTAATACGCATTCGCGCGTGAGATTCCCTCAGAACCACCGATAACGTAAACCAAGGCCATTAGATAAATTATTTTTAAAAAATTACAAATTTCAAAAATCCTCTCTCTACAAACAAAGCTGCATACAAATGTGACAAACAAATTTTTTAATTAATTTTATATTTATTATATTTTTCATTAACCCCATCGAATTCAGTACAGGATGGTACTGTCTTACGCTTACAGATATTAATTTTTTACGAACTGCTGTTATATCCACCCGAGCTTAGACAAGCGTACGCGCACACGTGCGTTATATGTGGCATACGCAGTTTTAAATCTCCCACCATTTCTATTGTGCTGCCCCGAGAAAGAGACGAGAACAGCCGCGGAACAAGAAGCCATCCGGTCGAGTCAGTCGCCGTTTAGACTTCGTCTGCGTTGGGTGGTCGTGTGTGATATATCGTGAGTGCGTGTGTGCAAGTGCGTAGGGTTCTGTGGGGAAACATCACTGGCGTGTGTATTTTTATTTTCACTCTCTCTCTCTCTCTCTCCTCTCTCCCTCTCTCTCTCTCTCTCTCTCTCTCTCTCTCTCTCTCTTCTCTCTCTCTCTCTCTCTCCTTCCTCCTCTCTCTCTCTCTCTCTCTCCTCTCTCTCGTCTCTCTCTCTCTCTCTCTCTCTCTATCCTCTCTCTCTCTCTCTCTCATCCTCTCTCTCTCTCTCTCTCTCTCTCTCTCTCTCTCTCTCTCTCTCTCTTCTCTCTCTCTCTCTCTCTCTCTCTCTCTCTCTCTCTCTCTCTCTCTCTCTCTCTTCTCTCTCTCTCTCTCTCTCTCTCTCTCTCTTCTCTCTCTCTCTCTCTCTCTCTCTCTCTCTCCTCTCTCTCCTCTTCTCTCTCTCTCTCTCTCTCTCTCTCCTCTCTCTCTCTCTCTCTCTCTCTCTCTCTCTCTCTCTCTCTCTCTCTCTCTCTCTGTAAGTACGCTGACACGTATTCACTACCTTCTTATTCATTTGAGGAATATCTTTCTGCTGTTTTCTGCCCTCGGGCTACTTCTGTTCTAGGATTGAGTGAGTTCTTTTCACGCTTCAACCAGTATAATCGTTCCAGTTGGAACGCGAGTATTCTGAGATCTGTCGAAGTGTGAAAAATTCACTATTTTTCTACCTCAATCTTCGACTGGACTAGATTTTGTCCAGCCTGCCACCGCTTAGTTAACGCATGCGCACTTGCAGCTCTAATCGTCGTCTCATCAACACAGCAATAAATCACAACACCTGTAGTGATACTGCATCTCTCGCCGCCACCAAGACTAACTGTGTCTTCTATAATTGAGTGACATTCGTTGTTGAC